>OU342695.1:10005000-11255000 GCA_910589285.2 Mythimna ferrago
TTGTAATCAGAAAATTGGAACATGGAATAATTCCATGTTTCGCTTTTCCCTACTGCTACTCGGTCAAGCTGATTCAATCTTTCCACGCACAAAGTGCCATTAGAAGGCATAATGCGTTTCCCACGCGGCTGTACGCACCTCGCGCCTCGTGCCTGCCTTATCGGCGACGCGTGCGCACGACCCGCTCCGACGAAAGCCGACAACTGCCGATGACAGGTGTCCATTAGACTAGTACTGCAGGTATCGGTACACTTGTTCTATCTTTGGAGGATAAGAATTAAAAACACTCTAAAAAGGTTGAATATCCTCAGAAAGAGAACAATTAAGACATGATGGTGACATTGGGACCCAACCTATAGATATTATGGTTTCCAGCTGTAAACACGACCGGAATTGGAAACTGATATCTATGTATCTATTTAAATAAAAATGGGGAATTATAAAACGAGCGACTAAAAAAAACTTAGCGACTGATGATGAGATACTGTTTTAATAACTTGAGCGGTATGAATTTGAGTAAGCGACACATTAACTAAACTAACAACAAATATTGATTAACAATAAAATCCAGAACGAGCTTACTAAAAGTGGGTTATTGAAATCCTAGTTAAACGATTAAATTAGTATGTGAGCGACTAAAATAATAAGTGAGCGACTAGAATTATCTAGTCGCAGGTAGATTCATCATTTGAACTGGGTGAAATAGGTTAGGTTAGGTTAGAACTGTGACCTACCGCGCGTGAGCCGAGTGAGCGAAGCGAGCGGTGCCACGGCAGCGGCCGGCGAACGCTACGACCAAGTTGCTCGCAGATTTTATTTCACCATTTTTTTCGTTGACACACAAACAAATATTAGGTCGCTCAAATATTATGAAGCTTCTCATTTTGTATTTTAAGTAACTCAAATTAAAGTTTCTAAGTCGCTGTTCTATTGATTTCTCGTCACTCGCAGTCAGTCGCTCACTTATTATTTCTATAACCCAAAATAATTATTTTTGTCACTTAAAATTTTAATTTACAGTCACTCGTTTAAATACTACCCAATAAAAATGAATAGCTGTTAGTTAGTCGCGCTAAAACTCGAACGGTTGGACCGATTTGGCCAATATTGGTCTTGATAGTCCAGGGAAGGTTAAAACAGTGAGAACGTATGGAAAAATTTTCAAAAAATCAAAATTCGAATACTACGCCATATTAAAATGTCATTTTAAAATGAATTATGCTGGTTCTGATAATGCCAGTAGATAGCGTTATCCTTTGACAGTTTAGCCAAAATGTCAACAATCATTGACTATTGGGCGGTACGAAGCTTTCCAGGTTAGTGTACAATAATTTAAATGAAGAACACAGACATACTGACTGCAATTAAAATCAAAAAAATTCGTGACGAAAAATTTAGCTTCTAAATACAAATCGAAATAAGTTCGTGATGTCTAACACTAAAGTTCTTAAAAGGAAACCACGCGGTCTAGTCGGCACTAGTCGGTTCTAGAGATCTGGCCGTGTTTTATGGCCAACCGTGGTCCAAATATGAGGAGCCTATTACACTAGGTGGGCGGATATGGACTAATAAAGTAGAATATTGCACGTTCAACGGAGGACAGCATGATATACTTGAGGTCGTTAGTCTAAATGCCAACTAGGTAATTCAAATGAAGTCTAAATAAGTATTTCGTATCAGTAATTCACGATTGTAGCTTTGAAGTTATCTTTTTGCATCCTCAATCATTATGAAAAACAAAAAATGTTTCTATCTACGTCCATTTATGTCCGTTAAAGACTTTGAAACCATCCATAAACCATCAAGTAGTAAGATAGTGGTCAAACGCCAGACTATCCATATTAAAAAAAAATACAACCAATGTGCCCATTCTTTTTTTTATTAGAAAACCAATAATGCTAAGATGGTTTTAGAACATTAAAGCAATGCTATATAATAAACACACACGCAAATAATGAAAATGAATGATGTTTTTTATAATATAAACTAGTATTTTTTCCAACACATATAGAAATATGTTTTTTTTTTTAGTGTAGAGCAAACGCCAGATATTTGCTAGTAGGACATAAACATCCTTCTTTTAAGTTCACACAAGTTGGTTAGGATAATTAAGTCCATGTCAAAGTTCACCTTAAGTTAAATATATAATAAAAACACACAGAAATAACTCGACTGATATTAATTATTTCTTTTCAAATCGTTAGCTAACAAAAACAAATTACTGTTTAACCAAGAAAGTACTCAGATGCAAAGAAAAAAGTGTTTCTTCATTAACTTGAACGTTCAACTCTAATTTGTGTTAATGTTTAGCCATTCGAGACGGACAATTCATTATATTCATCACAAAGACAAATGCGTTTTAAACAGTAAAAAAAAATCTCTGATATTTTTAATGACTGTTATCTTATTACATATGAGTACTTTTACTGCTGACGCTGATTTAGTTTGCTTTACAGACGTTTTCATTTATGAGAAAGTTAGTTTTTATTATTTTTTTATATCTGTCAGGTTGACAGCTGACATTTCGTTCCCATGACAACGTCAAGTCAAGTTTTAAGGACGTTCCATTTTTAAACACGAGTGAAACAATGGGCGATATTTGAATAGGACTCTCACTCTGATTCAATCAACAATACTGGGCCTCCTCTTTGTAATATAAACTGTATGGCTTAGGTTGACCATGATTCCGTTGTTATCAAGTTTATACGATCCAATATTAGTTCCTCCTTGTAGACAGTTAGCAGACAATATTCGTTGGAACTCAAGAAAAACGACCATCTGTTGTTCAATAAAAAATAGACTAGAATAGAGTCATCAGAAACATCTGTTGTGGTGTGATTTCGTAAAATTAAAACATTTAAATTGAAAGATGACTAGTGAACAATAAGCTATTAGGTTGTTATATGTCACAAAATATTCCTGTTCCTTTACTGTAACAATCTGACGTTTGTAAATTAACTGATGTCGGTACAGTTGACGCAATGGTTAGGCGATTGGCTGCTGCGTTGCGTATCGCGGTTTTGATTCCCGCACTGACGCATCAAATTTTTGTATGGCCTACAGACAGCTGTTTTGGGTCTGCCTTGTTAAAGTAAGTTTTCGAGGCACCTACGATTAAGGAGTTTTTCCTAGTCCGAAGCAACGTTATTCTTTAAAAAAAATGTACTTATATAAAGAAACACAACCAAATTACCAGAGTTGTCCTGCACTAACAAAATATATAACGCAACCTCAACCAAATTGTATGAGTATGTCCCGAACCAAATATTTTCCTGGTGACCCTACCCACTGTGGTAGTGAGAAGGTGAGAACTAGCAGACCTGTCGTCGTCCAGCTGATGATGAAGACAGTTTAATAGTTGAAGCTATTAAAAAAGTACGCCGTGCCCCATTCAAGTGTCCTGTCTCATTGACGGCGCTTCTCTGTTCAAACGAGGCATGCTTTACGCTTTGATTATTTATTACACAGAACTTTCTCATAATGAAGTTAGTTAGACTTTGTAAAGAAATGGTTGAAGTGAGTGAAGGGAACTTGGTTCTTTTGATTTTGTTTTTTAGAGACTTAGCAAACATGTAATAGTCAACTCATAATTATGAAAACCTTGCAGTCTTTTGAGGAAATAATCACACAGATTTAAATGGATTTGTTCAGTCAATGATCTGGGGCCAAAGTCTGCTATTTTTATAAATTCGTCATTCCAACACGATCACACTGTCATATTGCTAAAAGTTCGTAGTTTGCTAATTCATTATGATCGATCATTGATCGGTCAGTGTTATCGTAATAGAGTTATGGTAGAATGATAATATCGAGCATTTTAAAACCAATAACTGCACAATAACGTTCTAATGGTAGAACACTGAACAAATAAACTGTCAAAGTTTTAGCAGATTACCGCATACGTCAAATATTCATTTGTCAATATGTATGAGATTACTATTCTATGCCACTTCTTTCAATGGAGTGTCAGTGGTTGACCATTGGAAAGTCATAATGACGCCATTATATTAGTAGATTACCAAACTTGTCAAAATCGACAATTATGACATCAATTATAGACGTTCTGACACTATTGTAATAGCAGACTTGAGGCCCTGTACTATTGTGTTCATAAAGACCAAAAAACTGAATTAGCTAAATACTCTAGAAGCTTTTAAACTAAGGCAAGAAAATATCAAAACAAAAAAAAAAACATTAAAAAGGGAAAGTGAAAACTAAGATGGCTGTCAATACCGCTTAAACGTAACTTCGTAACAAACATGTCAAAAAGCGGCAACACTGCGTTTGAACATGGAATTCATTTTGACAGTTCACTCGATAGTCTACGGGCGCATTAACATTTACCATGACGCATGGTAAATGGTTAGGTAAGTATGTTTAGAACATAGCCCATGCCTTTCTGCGACACGTAAAGTACTCCATAAACCATTTAAAACCTATGTGAGTATACATAATAACTAGGTTTTCTTTAGTTTAAGACTTGTGGAACACAACACAATGCGTCGTCGAACTAGGCTTAGTCTTTATGGATCCGGATGATCAGCTACCCTTCCGATACCCAGTTCTAGTGCGGTGCTCCTGACCAGAAGATGGCCCACTTATTAGAGTGCCCAAAGTGTCCCAACGTCTATACTTTGGAGGACCTAAAAAACGTCACTGTCGCCGCTATAAACGTAGAAACATACTGGGCCCAAAAATTTTGAGGGACGAGAAAACGATCGATTCGAGAAGAAGAAGAAGCTACCCAAGGTCTATGGACACAATGACAACTGATGCCAATTTTCTCGAGATTAATATTATTTATTATTTTGAATGTCTTAAGTTACACAGTTCGACATAAGCAATTGTCTTTCTATTGTGTCTCTAATTACGGCATTCGATGAGTTAATTAGATAGTTTTTGTCATACAAGAGTGCAAGGTTACTTTTTAAAAACGCGTGCTTAATTTTGGTGACCGAGCAAGCGAAGGATTCAATAATTAGAATCCTGAGCGTTAGCTCTTTCCTCGTGCTCTTTTGATTAGATAATCACAAGAGCACGAGGTAAAAAATCTTTACACTCGAGTGCAACACGTAACTTTTCATCCCACCTCAGTGAGGAAATTACTAAATGCAAAAAAAAACAACAAAAAAGTTTACCGAGGAGCTTAGTTTTAGTTCTTAACAAATTATGTAAATAGGTTTAATGATGTTTTGAATTCACAAACTTTAGTGCACACACAATTCAATTTACTATATCCTCTACCGGATAAAAACGGACTTTTGCCCTCAGATATCGAAGAACAAAAAGAGTATTTTTGCTCTTTCTTTCCGTGATGGGGGGATGCAAATATTATTATATTATTGATTTTCAAGGGAACAGAAAATAAAAATCTAATAGAGCACTTTTATTGATGCATTCACTTGGGTATCGTCTAGCATTAGAGAAATGGCTATTTCTAGCACCAGTTACGTGATAAACGGATCTGTATCAAATGAATTATTTTGACCGAAACGTTAAAAAACAATTTGGTTCACAGACAAATAAACGACAAACTTTCCTAAGCGATTGTCTCAAGCGAGACAACGGTAGTAATGAAATTCAATCATAGCCAATCGAACGGTGGCGACTAATAAAAAAAAAACAGTCATTGTCTATACTAGTAGAATAATAGACAAATTATATTGGCTATCTCGGCCATTCTAGTGGCGACAGAGTGAAAGATAAAAAAGTAAAAGAAAAACAATCTGTACTAAATTTAATTATATAATCCTAATATTACACAACAAAATCCCCTACCGCGTTTGTCTGTCGTCTGTTCGCCATAACTCACAAACTACTGAGCGGAATATCATGCGGTTTAATATAGACAGTGTTAAATCAGGAAAGCTTAGGAATTTCAAAGATTTATATAGCACCAGTGTAAAGCTAGTATTATAACAAAGAGAACTACCAGTCGTATTGAAAAATATCCGTTTGTATGGGATACCCAGATTCATGAGGACTGGTATAGGCTCAATAACATCTCGCTACGACTCTGGGAATCGGAGCAGTAACCAAAGAAGAGAGTTAAACCACTGTAGAGGAGGAAGAAAAAGAGATGAAGGCCACCCAAAGGGCAATGGATAGGGCTATACTCGGATTGACCCTTGCATGACCGCATTAGGAAAGAAGATATCGCAGGAGAACCAAGGTTGCCGACATAGCCCGGAAAATCGCCAAACTTAAGTGGCAGTGGGCAGTGGCAAGTCACATTGTCCGTAGAACAGAAGGTCGATGGGGCCGAAAAGACCAGCGGTGCTATGAAAACAGCATAGAGCGCAGCGCTGGCCGCAGCGAGGAGTCGATAGCGCAGTACATTGAATTAATAATCCAATGTGTAGGTTAATCCAATGTACCTATTTGGATTTCGTCGCTGCGGCCAGCGCTGCGCTCAAGGCTGTTTTCTTAGAGAATAGCACGCCTGGAGTGGAGACGCGGTAATTATAAAACGCGGTATTGGAAGGCCTCCCACCATGATGGACCGAAGATTTGGTGAAGGTCGTAGGAATCTGATGGATGCGAGACGCTCAGGAATGTTCGTTGTGGCGACACTTGGGAGAGGCCTATGTCCAACAGTGGACGTCTATCGGCTAAAATGATGATGATAATTGAAACCACGGACGATAGCTAGCACTTTAATAAATTGGCACATGACATCATGCCTGTATCCCCGAGAGCTAGGGTTTGTGAATTCCCGACCATTTCAAAGTCCCGGGACATGAGACGGCTTACAATCAAAGTCCCGGAAATTCCCGAGACTTTGAGACTTTTTGTTTTTAATAATTTATAACAATAGCTTTGCTGATTTAATAAAACAGGCTTTTAATGTCAATAGCTTTGTACGAGAATATGTTTCTGATTTTTGTAACGGACAAGGAGAACACTCGGTCGTTTTCAAAAGATGTCGGTTTAATTGTGTTTAAGTAGTTCTAAACTTTTTGTACGTTTTTGCAATTTCGACAATCTTGTCTTGTCTCGAGTCTCGACATAATATTCCCGGGACTCAAGACAGCTAAAATTACGAATAGTCCCGGGACTTCGAGACACGAGACGTCGCAGGACCCAAACCCTACCGACAGCGTACTATGGAATTAAGGTAGAACTACATTGCGCACGCGCAGGTCACGTACGCCAACCTGGGCATAGCAACTAGACTTACGGAGCTACCTTAGATCCATTACCACGCGTCGACATGCAACACACCACTACGTACAAATCTGCAGGCCTTGCCAAGTTACGACCGTTTCGTTTCGATTCTCTTGCGTCGAACGCCTTGAGTCGACCACGCTTCCAATTCCATTGTTCTGACCTCATCTCAACGCTGTCACGTGGTCATGGATGCAGGCGTGGTCCACGCGTGCATTAGTCTAGTGTAGTTCTCGGTTTAATAGTACACTCACATTTAGCCAGTTGTGTATAAAAGCTCATGTAAATGATGGCAAGTCTATTGCCATCAATCAGGCTCGAGTAGGTATAGAGCGCTTGCTACTGACGGGTTCTTGGTAAGAAAATTAAGTCAGGATCGTATATTGTTCAGCTCTACAGTTTACATGTACAGTCGAGCAAAGTAATTTATAACACCTAAACATATTTTTTTTACTGTACGCCTGACTTGAGTGTGGATGTCGCCCTCCAGATTACCCGCGGCCAAGGTGGTGTGACATCATAATTTTTTATAATAATAAGTGAGTGATGCAAAAAGTTAACTACTCACCACACTCACATCATCTTCCTGCACTTATTCAAATATATTTGAGATCGGCCCAGCATGTTTTTTCCTTCTATAATATATTTTCGGTAGCCATATCATCTTTCAGACAACGAAATGAATTTATCATTCTGTGTAAATCATTTCTCTCTTTTTTAGTGGAAAATCGTCAATTAACTTCACTCGAGCTAAGTAAAGTGAGAAGGCGTTTCAGACTTCTACTGACTAAAATTCACCTGTGTTCCTTCAGTTTCTCTTTGCGTGCCAGGACCGCGGCAACTCTAGATAACCCCGCAGCCCGACTACTTACTAGACACATAACAGTATAAGTCCTAAGCGAGCTATCTACCTGTGCACAAAACAATTTGTTCGACTGTACATTATGTTTTACATAACCATGTCTGTATGTTTGTCGGTGCCAACACCGCGTCGTAACTCATTAAACTTTACCGTAGCATATAAACCGTCAATAAATGTTTAATTGAATCGCTCGTAAACGGTTTTATTGTCGTTTAAGAGAGCAATCAACACGTGACACTATAATTCACACTGTCATAGCTAAGCCGATGGAATTCAGGACAAGGAAGTCGCAAAGAGCAGTGTTTTAATATGCAGATCTATTTATTAATCTCTCTTTTATTTACGTCGAACAGCTGACATAAAAAATCTTTTACTAAAATGGATTAGGTTTCATGTTTTGAAATATATTTTTTTCAGAGATTTAACACTTTGATTTAGTAACACTGTTGGTGCCAAGCAATTTTTTTTTAATTACAGTTATCTACGACTTTGTTCGCGCGTTTCCTTCCATTCAGAGATTTGGTCCATATCAGAGAAGTCTTCCCATCCTCCTCTGAAATCAGTTCTCGCGGAAAAATCAAAAGTAGCCTAAATTACTCCTTGTAACTTCAGCTATCCGTCAGTGAAAGATTCGGTAAAATCAGACCAGCCGTTTCGAAGATTAGCCGGGACAAACAGACAGACAAGTATTTTAAAAATGGTTAATACACCATAATGTCATAGAGTATTGTTTGCATCTTTTCCATCAAAATGCACCCTGTGTGCTATCACGACATTTTGTCTCTTATGGTTTATTTAACAAAGTCGTGAAATTAAATAAAAATTAATATCATGTAAGAGCGCCATTATTATCTATTTGAACCACAACGAACTCGCATTGAAAACGACACCGCATAGCAACAAAAAGCTGAATTAAATGTTAATCATAAAATATATAGAAAGTGAGACACGTAAAGCATGATTATTATTTTCTAAATCATTGAGTGGAACCAGTTAAACACACGATATGTTCTGTTCGGTGAATGATTTTTATTTAGTGCTCATGAACTCCATGAAATTACCCCAGGTTGGTATTTACTCAAGCGAAGACATAAGATAATTATTTTATTTGCCAAAAAGATTTAGTAAAAAGATGCTCCTTTTTGGAGTTTCGTACCCAAAGGCTAAGGGTGTTTTAACAGCATGCGGATTTAATCACGCATGCGGATTTTCTCCGCAGGCGTAACCCCCGCAAATGTCCTTTTCATACAAGTATTTGTTGTATTCGCGTGCGGGGCGGAGCAATCTCGAATGCGTGATGAAATCCGCAAGATATTAAAAACACCCTAAAACGTTAGTCTTAGTAATTGGGCCCTATTACTAAGACTCCGCTGTCTGCTCATCTGTTTGTCTAACTGTCAGTCTATCACCAGGCTGTATCTCGTAAACCGTGATAGTTCGACGGTAGAAATTTTTACCAAAACAAAAATAAAATGACACACAAAATAAACCAATAGATAAATCGAGTAAATTGAGAAGCGAAGAGCTAATTTAAATTAAAATAACAATGAACTGTCGTCACTAACTATATTTAGTAAAAGGAAAAACTGTCAAATCTTGGGATAAATTAAAGTAGCATATTATTATTATTATAGTAAGGATTGACAACTAATACTAATGCGAAACAGTTTGAAATTAATATAGAAAGAGTGCATTTTGATACAAGTGCAGAAAGTTTATCACTACGACCGAGGGAAAAATTACACGAGCCGTAGGAGTGTGTGTTATGGCGCCGAGGGGCTGCAGGGACAAATTTGCACATGTATCAAACTGTTTTTTTTTTTCAATACACTTGAGAAGAAATGAATAAACGGGGGTGAACCGACGACTTGCGAAGTCGACGCGCGCTCAGCCTGATACGATAAATGTAATAACATTGTATTGGGGGAGAGCATGCGCACTTTTCTGCACTAGAGCCAAAAACAGTCTATTACGTGCCTAAAAGCGGTAAGCTAAGAGAAGGTTTTCGAGTAAGAGTATAGAAAAAGGTATTTATTATCCGCACCCGGATGTGCGGTAGCGCTTATGCTCGCTATATGACTTTACGTGACTTGTATTGTACTCAGTGTCGGTGGTTTCCAACTTGTGAGCCTTTTTAAGGGCCAAGCGCCCGAAAAGTGCCATAAAACAGTGATATTCTGAGGCCTACTCCTCCGTAACGGCTAGGTCAATTGGTTTGAAAAAAATATATGTTTATTATAGATTCATGAACAATAATATTAACATTTGATTTTTTCGTGCAATTAATACTTTTGTCAAAAAAAAAAAATTTAGCAATTTCGCAACTTTTCGCAACTTTTCCCTACTCCTTCGAAACGGCTTGGACCTTTAGAAACATTTTTACACATAAAAAATGGTGGTTAAATATTCTTCAAAGTGAACATTGCATATGTAAATCAATCAATATCTCGCAGAGAAAATGGATTTAAAGCGCTTTCCGGGCGCTGCTGGCCGCAAATAAATGCACAGATTTGCGTACTGCCGCCTAGGCGAGTGCGAGAGTTGCGTTCACATAATTTCGGCCAGATGGTGCAAGGAACTATACGCCTTAAGCATTATTGAGAAAAAATATATCATGGTGTAAAAATTATTGGAATCCATTTAGTTACCTACTGATTCTGAACAAAGTATATTCAGGTTTTGCATAAATTAAAAATAATGTTGTAGGCATATGAGATATGACACAAGAACAAGACGAACCTCAAAATCAACGTCATAGCGAACAACAACATTCACCTAACAAAACCGAACAGAAAGATACAATTCAATTCAACATCAATCATGTACACAAATCCCATCAAAACTGACCGGAGATCTCATCAACATTGATAGTAGCATATCTTAGACAATCACTTTCCATCGGAACCCTACATTACAACGCCAACGAAAGTTCATATTCAATTTGCCTCTCTATTCTAGTGAAATTCGCATCTTTTCCATACGAATCGTCATTTTCCTTGGCGAACCGCATAACCACTAACTGTTGGTAGAATATAAGAGTTGGGTACTGATGATTTGGACACAATATATTTGGACATAGTGTCCGAATCAACACATGTTATTTTCTATATTTTTTTACTGACGATTCAGACACCACCAAATTTATTGAAGTTATTTAAAAAATAAGAATAAAGAAATTTATTACCCGAAATTTTCGCTTTAAATCCAGTCTAAAATAGTTTTGGTGAGACCCCCTTTCATCCCCTTAAGGGGTGAATTTCGGAAAATCCGTTCTTAGCGGATATCAACACCCTATAATGAACCTACCTGCCAAATTTTTAATTACTAGGTGTTATAGTTTCTGACTTTTCGTGATTAATCAGTGAATAGTATTTCGCTTTTATATTTATAGATTTTATCTGACTGTAATAAACAGTCCAGAGACACAGTGTGTGTACGAATCGCCAGTGAAAAAATATTGGAATAAAAATGTGTCAATTCGGACACTGTGTCCGAATATACTGTGTCCGAATCGTAAGTAAGTCGAATGTAATAAAAACTGGTGGTAACGACCCGTAGGCCTCACGGTGGCTGCCCCTTGTAAATATCTCGTTGTTGCATGAATTTCTGTAAAAACTGCAGTGAAACGGCTGGGTGGTATTCTATTTATGGTGCAATTTATTGCGGATTCAGTTTCATTTATTTTTTTATGAGTAGAGAACTGTTTCGTTGTTACTAATCTTTTTGCCTCTGTGGAAGTTTTCTTTAAGTTTAGTTTTTATTTCACAACAAAAATTTTTGACTCACACACTACAAAACCTTGGGCGGACACCGCCGTGTCCTCGTGGGGCGATCAGCGGCGGCAACCTCTAACGCCGAGCCCTGGTTCAGAACATGGTCCAGAGCGAGGGAGTATAGTCGGCGCTCGCTTCCTTCTGCCAGGCAGTAATGCTAGCAAAGGAGGCTGCCGCACACGTGAGGGGAAGGATGTCCAAACTGGAAGTCGGGGTCGGGCCCCGTCTTCCAGCTTCCAGCCACTGCCAACCTACGCGTGAGCTTACGGACGACAAGCTATGGGTTGCTGGCCGTACGGCTGTCCGGTAACCGTCCGGGACCGAGCCCGAGTCGTCGACGCACGTAGAGTTCCACACGCGCCTCAAAGAAATGTCAGCAAAGCTGTAGGAGCCCAGCAGGGTCGACGCCTACTGGGGCCATGAGTTGACTTCTGAAAGGGAAACCCGTGGTCATGGAACGCAAAGTCCAAAGAAGGAACATAGGTGTGGTTTTAGTCAGTAAAAGTCTGTCACACACTTCTGGTCTGCCCAAAATCGGAAAAAGTCATTAGATGATGGAGAAAGAGCCAAAGAAAAATTATTATTTTATTTTTTAGGTGGGATACGTAGGAAAGAACCTTTTTTTTGTTCTCCTTTTTATCTCAACTAGGGTTGTAACGGAGGCCGATGCGGAGGTTAACGGAAGCGGAGGCGGAGGTGAAATTAGATGTGGAAAACATTGTAATTTATAGTTTATACAATAAACTATAGATAGATACTATAGTTATAACTCTAGTTCGGTATATAGTTTATTGTAAATATAAGCTATAAATTATTATTTTTTCCACATCCAATTTCACCTCTCGCCTCTGCATCTGCCTCCGTTACAACCCTAATCTCAACATGTATACTCATAACTCACACACTACAAAACAAAAACTGTGTAAATCAAACAACGTACAATAAATCGAAATCTATGCAAACCACAATTACATAAACACTTCAGTATTACAATTTATTTCCTCGAATGAAAGCTCTATTTGCCGAACACAATCGATGAATGCAAATACTAACACCTGCGGGATTAGCATAGAACACAGACTAATCTCTGAAACTTACGACAACACTAACAGAATACGACAATTGCGTAAGAAACAACGCTTTGATTGTAGATACACAAAAGCTCAGCTTAGATAATAATTATGCATTTCAACTTGTAATCTTTTTAGATATAGAAGCGAAAGTTTGTGTGTATGTTTGTTACTTCTTCACGCTCGAACGGCTGAATGGGTTTGGATGCAACTTAGTACACGGGTAGACCTTATTCTGGAACAGCACATAAGATACTTTTCAATACACTTACTCATAAAGTGACTCTTATTGCACTGCACTTATGTATATAATGACACTTGTTACTAATCTGTGACATTTTGATTACCATTACGCACTAGTGCTAATAATGTAGTTAAAACCTTTTTGTTCAACCTCTCCCCCGCCATAATTTCATTACATTTATCGTATCAGGATGGCCGCGTGTCGTCCTCCACAAGGAAAAGAAATAAAAAAAAATGGGCGCGCATATGAAAACAGATTTATACCGCCAAAAAATTTTAATAGTTTTACAGTTATTTTCTTTACAAGTGTATTGAAAAACGTCACATCGATGGTCATAGGTTGACAGCACGTAACTGTAATGTATAGAATTTTACAGGAGAGGGAAAAAACTGTATAATTTCGAAAATAAATTTAAAAAAAATGAAATAAAAAAGTAGTTGGTAGAAAATCAAGTTATCTATTGATATAATTTAAAAAAATGAAATACCCACATAGGTTTTTTATTAATTATTCAATATACAAACAGTTGCGAGTAAACAATATTAAAAAATCCTCACTTCTGACGAGTTACGAGCAATCAACGTACACTTGCGAGGTGTCAATTTAAATAAACACTATTTTATTAAATTGAAACAATTAAATTTGCGACTAATTATCGTAAGTAAGAGTGATAATCAGTAGGTATTACAGTTTTAGGAGCTTGCAAGTCATTACAATTTTATAAAGTTTATGCGAGTTCTTAAAATGTTGCTCGTAGGTAGTTACCGGAAAATTAATATTTCTTGGCCTCATCATCATCATTATTTCAACCAAATCGTCGTCGTTCACTCTTAGACATAACCCTCCCCCAAGTGTCGCAATAACGGCCAATCATGTGCATCTCGCATCCCTCGGATTTCCGTTCACCAGGTCATCGGTTGTGGAAGGCCTACGGAGGAGCTCAGTATAATGCTCGGTGACCTCAGTAGAGCTTCCGAAAGAGTGGGATATAAAATGAACATGGATAAAACCAAAGTCATGGTAAACATCCATGTAGCACCCACTCCTATCAAGATCGGAGACTCTACACTCGAAGTTTTGGACTACGTTTACCTGAGACAGACTGTTCAGTTAGGTAGGTCTAACTTCTAGAAAGAGGTTCCGACTCGGCTGGGCAGCTTTTGGGAAACTGCGCGGTATCTTCTTGTCCAATATACCAGAGTCTCAAGATGAAAGTCTATGACTGTGTATGTGTGTGTTGCCAGTGACAATGTGCCTCATCAGTAGGTTTAAAGTCAACCAAAGGGCAATGGAAAGGATTATGCTTGAAGTTTCCTTGCGTGATTACATCGGAAATGAAGATATCCGCAGGAGAACCAAGATTTCTTGGCCTGCTTGGCAACAAAGAATAGTTTTGTTGCTATTTGGTTTGTACAATAAAACTTTAAGATCTGTGACAACAGGATCTCCTTTTTTCTTTTCAAGCCTGATACTTTCATGACGCATCACTTTTGGATTTTGTTAAAATTTGACGTCGTATGGGTCTTATTGTGATTTCCAAGTTATGTTTGCATATTGGTGATAGATGCAACATAAATAGCGTCAAATTTTTTTATGCCACGTTCGATGGCAGCATGTTGCTATTAACTTTCATCTGCTTATGCTCAGGTTCTAGACATTAGTGGTAAATAACCACATTATTCACAGCAGCAAAGTTGGCTAGAGCATTTAGCTACTAATACTGCATTCTATTTTGATAGGTGCATAACCGTCACTCTAAATAATGATAGGTTTTGTTACAAATTCGCCTTCAGAATTGGAAATCATATCATAAAGCTAATCTAATATGCATCTAACAAAAACTGATGCCTGACCCTGTCTGAGTATCAGAGTTGACTTCGGAAAAGCTTGCTCCTATAATAAGGACATACTTTCACAGAACATACAAGATGTCTAAGACAACACATTTTCCTTCATCTGCATCTTATTTAATTGTTTTTCCTCAGCTGATGATATTTTTATTGCTGTTCCAATATTTGTTTAGTATGGTAGCTTAATCTTATTCTGTTATTGCGAACTGCATTTTGCGTTGACACCTTGTAACTCGCGCACTAGTGAGCTCAGGTTGATACTTTTTCTTTGTGGGTTGTCAACTGTAGAATAAATTGTTCGAGTGACATTTTTTGTTTATTACGAGTTATCAATAGGAAGATTCGGCGCTTAATTTCAAAATTTTTGATGTGCTTAACTCATTTTGCGAAAAAATGTGGGTTACGAGTTGTCAACGTATGACCATCGACATGATACACGTGAGTACTTAATGATTACCGTTCTCGGCTCTCTTAAGACCCTCGCTATGGCTCGGGTCTAAATACTGCCTCGACTGTAATCACTAACATTACACATTTATATCATAATGTACTATTTTATCCCTGAAGTATGTTACCTTGAGATAACTTTTAAATACAGCGAGCAAAGTCGCAGACATATAATAAATCTGTAGAAGTTATAGTTGTGCGCGTATCATGTAAAATGCACGAAATCGATGTAGATAACTTTTATAGATTAAAATTGTGTGAAACTTGGTATATTACTTTGTTTCATCCCAATCGGTTGACTATATCGAAAGATATAGGTACAATTGCCGAAACGGATCTTGAGCGCTCGGCGTCAGAGTGGGGATCGCTTTGCGCATTCCATACATTGGCGAGCCAATCGTCTTCGTTGTTAGATACATGCAGCAACGCTGGGAACGAATCAGGAGTAACGTCTATGACGCGATGGTGCGGCGAGCTAATCACTGATACTCCCCGCCCCCGCGTCTCACTTCGTACCACTAAAGAGACCGAATATTTGACTTCTGCGTAACTTGAAGCCAGCGCTCAAGATCCGTGACGGCAATTGTACTACATTCATTGACTGTTAGGCGATACGAAGTTCGCAACGTCAGCTAGTTTTAAATTATTTAATAAATGCATCAACAATTTGATAAGTGAAGCTCCCAATCTTTCCAATTTTGTCTTATTCGTCCTAGTTTTCATGATAAATGATAAATGAATGATCTTTATTTTGCAAGTAGGTTTTATAAAAACACTTTTACACGTCAATTTTTTTTTTTTTTTGTCAATTAATGCTAGATGAGGCCGGTGTTTCCTAGCTGACTACCCTGAGAAGAAACACCGAAACAAACTCAGGGGTCAAAGTCTCTTTTAAAGTCCATACAGCAAAACATGTAATGGTCAAATCATATGAGAACCGTGCAGATTGAGCCTGAGATGGCCTTTTGAAGAAAGAACCACACAGTTCAAAGTGGACCTGTCCAGTCAGTGCAAGCATTTGTCAGTATGCGTGTAGCTCAACTCAGGACTACTAAGGAGCTCAACGACTTGACGAACAATGCCAAAGAAAGGACATTTGGGTAGGCCACATCAAATACTCAAAACTGCCAGACATCATGTGAAAATAAAAGAAAAGGAAAGAGTAATCCACATAGTTCTCACATTCACAATAATAAAATTTACAAAAGTGTAAATATTGCAAATTGTAAAAAAAAAAGTATATAAATAAAAATTCAGTCAAATAGTAAAAATAAACATGTCATAATTGTAAAAAAATAATAAAATATATATATATATATACAATATCATAATTGTAAAACAACAACAATCGTCAATAAAAAAAAAGGCAGTTAAAACAAAAAAAACATTCAAATGATAACAATTATAGTGAGTAGGTATTGGAGCAGGTCAATCCCAAGCCGTTTTATCCTCGAGATACTCTTTTACAGTATAAAAAGCCTTTTGGCAAAGTTTTCGCTTTACAAATGTTTTGAATTTATTAATGCTAAGTTCTTGAATAGGACTGGGAAGCTTATTATAAAAATGTATACTTTGGCATCTAAATGAGCGTCCTATTTTTTTGAGCCTGGTTGCAGGAACCACTAACTTGTGTTTGTTCCTAGTATTAACGTTATGAATATCACTGTATTTTTTAAACATGTTTTTATTTTTATGGACATACAAAATATTGTCATAGATATACTGAGATGGCACAGTCAAAATATTAATATTTTTAAATTTATCTCTGAGGGAGTATCTGGGACTTAATTTATAAATTGCACGAATGGCCCTTTTCTGCAAAACAAAAATCGTTTGGATATCGGCGGCATTTCCCCATAATAGAATACCGTACGACATGACGCTATGAAAATAACTGAAGTAAACTAAACGGGCTGTCTCTAAGTCAGTTAGATTTCGAATTTGCCTAACAGCGTATGCGGCAGAGCTAAGTTTTTTCGACAACTTATCTATGTGAGGGCCCCACTGAAGCTTAGCATCAAGAGTTATACCCAAGAACACTGTAGTGTCTTCAGGACTCAATTCTTTACCTTTTATTAGCACACTAGTTTCTACCTGCCTTACGTGAGGCATCGTAAATTTAACAAATTTGGTTTTCTTTTCATTAAGGAGCAGGTTATTGACATTAAACCAGTGTACTATTTTTGAAAGAGCGTTATTTATGTCATCAGTAACCGGCTGCTGACGTTTAAGCTTAAACAAAAGCGAAGTGTCGTCTGCAAACAACACTATATCATGGTTATCCTTTATGAGGTATGGCAAGTCATTTATATAAATAAGAAATAAAAATGGACCAAGAATCGAGCCCTGGGGCACACCCATTGATACTGCAGACCCGGGTGATCTTTTTCCGTTTACATCAACTCTCTGAATCCTATCACTCAAATAAGAAGTAAGAAGATCCAGAGAGGAATTCCGGATCCCGTAATGGTGTAGTTTCCTGATTAATGTTTCATGGAGAACGCAATCGAAAGCCTTGGACAAATCACAAAAAATGCCCAGGACATCGCATTTGTCTTCCCATGCATTATAAATATGGCCTAAAAGTTCAACCCCGGCATCGGTTGTTGAACGACCCCTTGTAAAACCGAACTGTTTATTATGTAACAACTTATGTCTATTAAAAAATATTTGTAATTGATGTAAAATTAGTTTCTCAAATATTTTACTAAAGGTGGGTAGCACTGAAATAGGTCTATAATTTGTGGGGTCAGATGTACTACCCGTTTTAAACAATGGTATTATTTTACTATACTTCATTAAATCAGGAAACTCGCCACGATCAACACAATTATTAAAAATAAGTGCTAAACTAGGAGCTACAACCTTTATAATGGACTTTACAACATCCACAGAATTTCCCCATAAATCTGTGGTCTTTTTCACATTCAAAGTGTTAAAGGTTTTAATTATATCCACATATGTCACATGTTCGAAATTAAAATCTGAATCACAAACTTTAACATTTTCTTTAAGCAGAGACTCTGCAGCAGTGGGTGATGAGTTCAGAGATTTAGTAGTTAATATGGGGATCTCTGAAAAGAACTTTTCAAAAGCTGCAGCAACTTGTGAGTCCGATTTGATCACACTGTCATTAATTTTAAGGCTATATTCACTACATGGTTTCGTAGATCTTCCAGTTTCACTGTTTATAATATTCCAGGTTGTTTTAATTATATTATTACTATTTTTAATTTTGGAACTCAAGTAGCGCGATTTTGCAACAGAGCATACTTTTTTGAATAATTTTGAATACTTTCTAACATACAAACTAAACTCGGCGGTGTTTACAAGAATTTTTTCATCATACAATTCATAGAGTCGCGTTCTACTTTTATGTATACCAATGGTAGCCCATTCACTGAAAGATACATTACTATTAACCGATATAGTTTTGGGTATAAAAGTGGAATTAAATTGCTTACAGTACATATTAAAAAAAGATTCATATTGTTGATTCAGATCATCTAATGTTGACAAAGCTGGTAAATTATTAATTAGTTTAGTTTTAAAAGTTTCTAAGCGATTTGCAGTTTTCGGGTTAACAGTGATATTCTTTTTAGCCACTATGATGTTTGGAATTTGAAAAGTAATTAATTGCCCACAATGATCAGAATCTAGTAAATTTATAATGTCTTTATGGCTAGGTACAACATCGGTATAAATATTATCTATGCAAGTGGCACTAGTAGGAGTTATTCTTGTAGGCTCTAAAAACAAATTAACAAGATTGTAGGACTGAAACAAACTTATAATTTTGCTACTTAGAGCTGAATTTTCTAATAAATTAACATTAAAATCACCACATGTGATTATGTACTTGTTTGAATTACAAATCTTGTGAAACACTTCATCCATTACCTTTTCAAAGCAGTCATACAATCCGGAAGGGGGTTTGTACACACTTAATATAATAAACTGCTCCAACTCAACACAGGCTATTTCAATTGACCGCTCAACAGATAGACTCACAATATCCTTACGTTCCTTAAATTTAATGTGGTTACTAACTAAAATCAATGAGCCACCACGTAAGGCATTAGTTCTGCTGAATGAACTACCAACCTGGTGGTTATTAAAATTGAACATGAGCTGGTGGCTTTTAAGCCAATGTTCCGTTATACAAAGAATATCAATATCATTACAATTAAGGAATAGCTCTACCTCTAAATCTTTATTCATGAATCCTTGAATGTTTTGATGCACCAGGTTGATACTATTTATTGATTTCAAGATTTGATTTGAATGATTTTTGTTTATCAGTAAATTCGTGCTAGAGATTGACTCTGTTGTCTCAATTTCTAATTTAAATTAATATTAATGTCAATATTTGATGCCAACTTATTGGCATAATCAATTATCAAGTCATTGCATTGCTCAACAGGAGCAAGTTGTTTAGCCAAGTTCTTGGCTGAAATAAAAAAATAATATGATAGCGACATAGCTATCTGTCTCTTACAAAATTTGGAAAGATAGTAATTATCAGCAAGATATCTATCTTTTGTCAAATAATAGTTAGTACCAACATAATTGTTGGTGTCAATTAAATGGAATAAATTATTATTTAATATCAAATTGTACAATGTCATATTAATCTTATATCTAATGCAATTTTCTTCCTGTGGCAAACTTTGGCTGTAGGGGAATGTAAACATCACAATTTTTCCCACACTCAGGTTACTTAAGGTACTATAATATTGGATTAATTCTCCTCTGTTCACATTTCCCCTATTACCAATATCAATACCATGTTAACAATGGTTAATATAATTTTCTCATACACAAAAAACAGCTTCCATTAACTATCTACTTCAATTACTCGCTAATCACAAACCCATTGAACATCAGGGGCCCAAGTCTGCTATTTTTATAAATTCGTCATTCCAACACGATCACATTGTCATTTTGCTAAAAGTTCGTAATCTGCTAATTCATAATAACGTTCTAACGGTAGAACACTGATCAAATAAACTGTCAAAGTTTTAGCAGATTACCGCATACGTCAAATATTCATTTGTCAATATGTACGAGATTACTATTCCAGATCGTTTGGACTCAGTATTAAAACAGTTTATTGCCAATATCTCTTTAAAAGCTAAGTTTCATAAGTTAATACTAAGTACTTGCTGTAATGTGAAGTTTCATTTAGATGTCTTCTATTTTTTTTTATTTATACTGTATACATCGAAGGACCGGAACATTTGCCTGCTATGGTCCAGTCCAATTACAATGTAGGTATCTTCGAGGCAAATGTGAATAAGCTCTTAATTATACTAGTGCCCTTCATCATCAACGATTGCATCATTGCTTAAGGCTTATAGTCCCTTAAACCATCTAGCCAAAATTATGTGGACGCACCTCTCGCACCCGCCTAGGCAGCAGTACGCAAATCTGCGCATTTATTTGCGGCCAACAGCGCCCGGAAAGCGCGCGGCTGACCTTTAAATCCATTTTCTTTGCGAAATATTGATTGATTTACATATGCAATGTTCACTTTGAACAATATTTAACCACCAATTTTTATGTATAAAAATGTTTCTAAAGATCCAAGCCGTTCCGAAGGATTAGGGAAAAGTTGCGAAATTGCTAAATATTTTTTTTAGACAAAAGTATTAATTGCACGAAAAAATCAAATGTTGATAATGTTGTTCATGAATCTATAATAAACATAATATATCTATTTTTTTCAAACCTATAAACATGGACGTTACCGAGGAGTAGGCTCCATTGGCACTTTTCGGGCGCTTGGGCCTTAATATCAGGTGGAATTAATAGGAATCAAACAATAAGATATTATTTTAAAAAAAAAATTGCTAAGCATCCAGACGCTTGATATTTATGAAGCGGCGACGAAACCTTCATAATCCCCCATGCTGGTTTATCTTATATATAAAATTCTCGTGTCACAATGTTCGTTCCCGTACTCCTCCGAAACGGCTTGACCGATTCTCATAAAACTTTGTTATTGAGTAGGTCTGAGAATCAGCCAACATCTATTTTTCATACCCCTTAGTGATAAAAAAAAAAAATGGCAAAACAACGTTTGCCGGGACAGCTAGTTTATTATATACTTTATTGTACAATGTACATTTCCTATTGTGAACAGGATAAACATTTGCCAAAACAGGTGCAGGCAATTGTTAGACCTTTATCCTTTTTGACATCTGCCCGTCATCCGAGAAATAAATATATTTCGCGTTATGAAAGCATCACTCGGCTTAGTCTGTATGACATAATGACAGGTATTTTAATACCTGTCTTTTATACCTGTTTTTAATACTTGTCTAACTAAAAATAATAAAACGTACAAACGAATTGAAAAGAACTCTTTGGGCATCAAAAGTCAGCCAATATAGGTTTATCTCTCAGAATGTTTTTTTTTTAAATAAACTTGAAGTTTCTTTTCGGTTCTTCTCCATTGGAAACGACCAATTAGAACCCTTTACTAACTTATTTTATTGTTATTTGTCCTGTGAGAGACAAAAATAAATGTTTTTCTTTCTTTCTTAACTTCTGAAGCTAGGGCTATTTAAAATAACTTAAATTGAAATAATATTTTCTATACAAGCAACAAAAACATACCAGAAGATTTGTAATGACATAAAAGAGTTTCTATGGAGTTTTATGCAAGTTCTTCTCCATAGACAACTACACCTGTAAAAAGGTTCAATTGAAATAACGGTTTATATTATAATGAGAACTGTTTATTATACCCAGCGTTCCGAATTGCGACAAAAGTGATTATATCGCAAATTCGACCAAATTTAATAGTCTCAAAGTGGCTATTGAGTGATAATAATTATTCGCGCTATTATCACCCTTGTCGCAATTCGGAACGTAGGGATTGACTGTCTGACTCACAAAATTGCTGCTACTAAATCTCGTACCAACTGGAGACATGAAAACTAGCCTTAAAAGCCGTTTAGAAACCTACGTATGCATCCTAAGTCTATAATTTCAGTCCTGCATCTGTTCGGCCCTCATGTAATTACCAGGCTGGTTGTATTGAGCGCGAACCACACAATAATGCTACCAATTTGAATCGATACCATCTAATTCTATAAATATGTAAGTAACTGGTTTTCTAACGAGTACGGTAATAACAATAACGCGTAGTAAGTACCTAAATTATTGCATCGGTCTTGCGTAAAGATACGTGATCAACATTATTATTGTAATTTATTTATTTGAATTAATGTAATCGTTTGATTTAATTAATAAAGTCTGACACTATCTCACGCTCCGCCCAAGAGCGGGGGATGTCATTAGATGATTTACACAGCGCGAAAAAAACTCGTTTGATTTAATTAATGTATTGATTTTATTTTTATATTTTAGTCATTTATTTCTTCTGATTAAATAGCAATAGGTGTAAATTAATTAATAATAAATTAATATTTTCATATACCACTATCATAGTATTCACCTTTTAAATATCAACACGTCTAAAAATTATTAAATTATTATTAAACATCTATAAAATAATATTATCTATTAATTCCAATATTCAATTTAACGAAAATGAGTCGCTCTAGAATGTGCGTGCACCTACACACACATCCAAACTCAATGTGTCTTAGTGAGATAGAACCACTTCATCTGCTATTTGTTATACATATGTAATTAATAAAGTTGTTGTTAATTTGTTATTAATGTTGTATGTTAGCTCATACCATACTGTAATTGTACGAGTATTTATGGTGTGCAATAAAGAGTATATACATATATCTATACATATAGATTGTAGTAGTATAATTTTACTGGCAAGTTATTAAAAAGATTAAAACAATTTTATTTAGTGTGAAAAAGCGCCGTCTACCTACACTATTTATTATAAAGAAATTATTCAAAACTTTTTTTCTTTGTAAATTAGTTATTTGTGAAAATTGTCTACACGACATACCTAAAATAAATGTCAACATTTCAACAGTATCCAATGAAAAACAAAAGTACTCATAAAACACAAATAGCCCGAAGGCAAAGCCGCGGATAACAAAGAGTGATCCATAAATCTAAGTTCGGCACCGACTCGCGCCGAAGAAAGCCGAGGAAAGCCGACGAGGTTGGTGCGCACGCGCCTCTGTTTTAGCGATACGCCCTTGTAATTGTGTAGATAATTATCATCTCAGCAATTTATTGCTGTTATTATTTTCTTAGCCATTAGCCGCTTTTTAAGTGAACGCATAACATCCATACTTTAGCGTTATCTTAAAGTATTGACGGTTACACGGAAAAGGTAGTACGCGTAACTTTAATATCTATGTAGGTAATTAATTGAATGATCTATATTACCGTTCCTGCTCTTAAAGACACTGAATACGGTTCACAAAAATTTTTAATTAACTTTTATTTATATTACTGTTAATACAACTGAATCCATACCTACTAATATCATAAATGTGAAAGTAACTCTGTCGTGTCTGTTTGGTGCGCTTTTACGGTTAAACTGCTGAACCACAACTCAAAATGTTGATGAAATTCAGTACAAAATAAACTTGAACTCCAAGGAAGGGCTAATTCCATTTTTTTTTATCTAGTTTTGACTTCGGCTTCACGTCCGCTATAATATAACCGACATTTACTCGAACGAAGTCGTGGGCAAAAACTAAAACTAGTGGTCGTGTTGGTTGTGGTTTCTGATCTTTATTGTTTCACTTCTGAGCAAAGTCCTCCCCAACTCCTTCCAAACATCTTCTCCCGCACCGTCACAAACCAGATCCGTCACAAACCAGATCAATCATATATCAGTAATTTAATAGTAAATAATTTAATCAATCAAATTCACGAACGTATACGTCAGTTTTCTTCAATTTTCATTCTGACAGTAATGAACAAAACCAAACAAAGCGACAGAATACAAACAGAACCAATGCCTCGCTACAATCAACCAAATTAGCAATCAGACAGGACCGGAGTCCTCTCGAATATATGATACCGCTTTTGGTGCTTCGATAGCTGCCTTCGGAATTCCCTAAGTTGGCAAATTTAATTTTCAAAACTTGTACCTTAATTTTCAAAACTTGTACCTTTGTTAATCGTACTTAGAAGGGTGTACTCATGGATTTTTTTTATGTGAGAAATTATCAAATTTTAATTACTTTTACCGCTCTAGGTGGAGCAAGTCTAACACTTCCTGTGCTAGACTTTTACTGAATCAAGCCCACAGTATTGCTTTGGTTGAACTTTGCAAGGGCCTTGGTAACACCTTCGAGTAATCTCGGCAGGCATTATTCGGGCATGCATCCGCCTTAACTGGCCCCTTCACAATCTTGCTAACACCTCTTTGAGGCACTCGTAGAACACTACGGACCGTCGACCTGGACTTGATAATTATCGAACGGCTGATGGTATACGCACAAGCTGCGGGGTTGTTCGCCTTCGAACCTTCTATAACACTACTGAAGGCACACAGGAGGGTTTCAGTCAATAAAAATCTGTCAAACCCTGTCGCCCAACCCAGAGCGGTAGAAGTAATTTAATGATATCTTACCACAATAAAAAACATAGCATTCGCATTTGGTTAAATTGATGCTTTAGAAAGCCAAAGTTCACGCATTTCTCTAAACCACATTAGAAAACGCTAATCTCGGCTACAACTGCGTTCAATCCAGCCAACCATAGAGATTTAAACACAACCCACACAAATACAAAACAATTACGCGTACAAGGAAACCTAGAACATAGAAAACCCATGTCGAAAGTTATCTAAGAAGCGTAAAGGCTTGACTACACGGTGCGAGCAAAGAGAACCAGTCGCCACAAGATGTCAGCAAACCGGCCCAGCAGGGTCGAAGCCTGGATGCCATGGGTTCGCTTCTGAAAGGAAAACCCAGCCCTGGAATGAAAGGCAACGAAGGAGTGGGTTTTAGTCAGTAAAAGTCTGACAAGCCCTCCCGTTCCGCCTAAGGGCGGGAGATATCATTGGACGATTTTCCATTTCCAAAATAGGAGAACCAGTCAGTTATTAGCTTACTGCAATGCTGTACTCTTTTGAGAACCAGTGGTGGCCCCGATTTACTAATTGTAGGAGGTGGGTCCAAACCAAGCCAAATGCACTTTCCTAAGGCTGGGAAAAGGCCTCCCCAACTTGTTCTAAGTATTTTTTTCTCGAGCCAGCTCGAATCAGGCCTTGCGGTAGGCATCTAGGTCATTACTTTGTGTATCACCATCACCATCACCACTGCTCCCAAAACGATGAAAATTCAGAGACATGTGACATCCATCAACCTGCACTGGGCCCGGGTGATTATTGCTTCTCCCACCGTATGATTGAATCATACGAGTAACTGTCATGTGCCACTCGACTAGATACTCCACGATAATCTCTCATGCAGAAGCTACTTGCCTGCCACTGCCATGACAGCTACTCTCATCTTGTTAAAGCTAGAGGCAAGGTGAGCTACTGAAACTATGTGACCATACAGTATTGTTTTGCGGGTGGAGACCTTCATGGTTGTCCTCCACATTAAGGCGTTATGCGGGGTTTGTCAGATTTTTTTTACTGACTGAAACGACTCGATGTTCTAACTTCTACCTTTGACCGGAGCGCTGGAATACTTGCACAGTTTCTCACGCTCCTCTAGTCAGGTCCCATGAATGAGCCGGGCCTTGGTTGAGGCCATGGTCCGGAGCGAGGAGGAGTGGCAGGCGGTCGCCGACTTCTGTGAAGCAGTAATGCTCGCAAAGGAGGAGGCCGAACGCATCAGGCAACGGCGTTATCGCCGCCGCCGCCGCCGGGATTCTGATCCCGATTTCCGCCCAACGTAGGCGCGGGCTTGCGGACGGTGAGCAATGGGTAGCTCACTGTCCGACCGTCCGGTAACTGTCCGGACCAAGCCCAAGTCGTCGACGGCGCGCACTGTTCCCGCGCGCCTCAAGGAGTTGTCAGCAACAGCAGGGACCCAGCCGGGTCGAATCCTACTGGGGCCAGGGTTATCCGAAAGGGCGCTCGAGCCCCGGTATGAAGGCTAGAAGGAACGGGGTGGGTCTTTTAGTCAGTAAGAGTCTGACACTATCTCCCGCTCCGCCCAAGGGCGGGGGATGTCAATGCATGATTTTTCCAACCATAAAAAAAGGTCCCATGAATGAGGCTGTTCAGGACAATTCACACCACCAGTTGGCACCACTTACCTGACAGGTCTTTTCCTTTAAAAGTGTATACATGACGTTGACGCCGAACGTTTGACATTGATTTCTTACGAATATCATAAACATAAGCATTTTGACAAGTGCCTAACCCTGACGCCTCAGTGCTGCTACCTGGTGAACGTCATTTTAGAACACCCTAATTGTACAGAACCTTCTGCAGCCTGTCAGCTGTCGACTATAGGTCACTAGCTCAAAGGTCCTATGTAACCGTGCCTTAAGAGAGACACGGTCAGGTGGGGCGAAGGCGTCCTAAATACAAAACTGTGATATACAGAGGCGATACAAATTAACAACAATAATCGAGCCAACAAGGGACCGCAGTAACAACGGAAAGTGTTCACTAGGGGTATACGAGCACAACGTGCTTATGAGTTCATTAAGGAACATCATTGTTGAAAGTTAGGTACCACTTTTTTTTTGAAGTGGAAAATCATCGGCTTCACCCGCTCTAGGTTCTAAAAGAGTAGGTAATGATTTGATCCATATTTTTTATAAGATAGGAAATTTAATGTGCTGTTTATTTGTTAGGTCCGGTTGAACGCGCTAATCTCATATTTAAAAATATAAATAATATGTATGTATATCTACACTAATATTATAAACAGGTAAAGTTTGTTTTTTTTTTTTTGTAGGGCGTAATCTCTGTTCCGATTGAACTCTTTTGAATAATCTTGGAGTCCAAAAGAAATTACCAGTACTGAAAAAATTCTACATATCGCATTTTTATAGACAGGAAAGTAAGATTGCGCGAGGTGATCTCATTCATTTTGGGAGACGAACAGGTCCTAAATAATAAAATCATTCAATCTACAGTATAAGCACACAGGCACATAATACCTAGTCTTCTTAAGCAACATTTTTACTACAGTACCAACACTGAAACAATAACGAGCAGGACTGGATCTAACTGTAAAGGGCCTCATAAAACTCAGAGACGTAAAATTCATTTCAAAATCCCTTTTCTTTATTCAAATTAAAATTTCACTCTCTTATGTTTACAACGAGCAGAAATCGGGAATCTGATGGATGCGTGATTCACAGGACCGGTCGTTGTGGCGACGATTGGGGGGAGCATATGTCCAACAGTGAACGTCTTTCGGCTGATATGATAATGACGGTATGATGTTTACATAACAAAAAATTAACAAACAGATGGGGCACGTATTTTCGACAGTCGAGATAAGCAAAACATGATAAGAAGATATTGCAAACTCTTAAAGCCACGTGTGTTACATATTACATACAAAGAACAAAGATATTATTACTTCCAAACCAATTGCTTGGTCATTGCACATAAAGTTATGATTCACACTTCTTGCAACAAGTATTGTCTTGATTGTCGTCACAAAACATGCAACAAGACTTTTACTTATTAAAAAAAAACACGGCCAAGTGCGACTGGGACTCGCGCACGAAGGGTTCCGTACCTTCCATGGCAAAATACGAGGTCAAAAAAACACCTTTGTTGTATGGGAGCCCTCTTAAGTATTTGTTTTATTCCGTTTTTTAGTATTTGTTGTTATAGCGGCAACAGAAATACATCCTCTGTAAAAATTTCAACTGTCTAACTATCACGGTTCATGAGATACAGCCTGGTGACAAACGGACAAACAGAGTCTTAGTAATATGATCCCGTTTTACCCTTTGCGTAAGGAAACCTAAAAAAACAACGTTCTTATTCACCCCACCGATTTGCTCAACGAGTACAAACAATAAATCAATAAAAATTCAAACATTTTTTTTTTCAAGTTGACCACTTGAGTGCTCGACTGTACCGCAGTGTAGCGACCGAGGAGATAGCGCGTCGGGAATACAGGCACAACGAATGGACCGGGCACACGCGAGTTATATCTAGATGTATGTTTGTAGCGTATTGATGCCGTTAGCGTTGTGTTCGCGAATGTACCCTCCGTGTATCTTACTGGGATTTTACTTGTAAAAATTAACTGATGAACTTTGACCTATTTATTAAAGCTACACATTAGATCGACGCACACGTGTAAAATGCCTGATTTGTGCGTAGAACGACGTCGCGTGGCGTGGATCAAGTGTAGCTCTACAAGTCTAGTTTCCATATAAAATGTATGGAGACCGACGCGCGCATATCGGCGTATGTGGCATACATGTGCACAGTGTACTCCACAACTTTGGACCCTAGTTTCATCTCCTTAGAGGGTGAATTTTGAAGAATCCTTCCTTAGTGCTCGCCTGCATAATAAAAGGAAACCATTAACAAAATTTTACACTGTAATGCCTTGACCACACGTACCGAGTAAACGGGCGAGACAGTGCTCTCGGCCGAGTACTCGGTACGTGTAAACACAGCGCCGAGTGCTCGCCCGAGCGCTTATCTCTACAATTCGCATATATCACTGTCTCGGCCGAGTAACATTTTTACTGTCTCGCCCTTTTCCAGTGGTTTCAGCCGTGTGTTGATATGTCAGTCAGTCAGTTTCTCTTTTTATATATCATAATAATATATATAGATGGGGTATAGAGTGCAACTAATTTTTGCCACACAACAAAAAAGGTCGTCACTAAGGGCAACTAGGTCACAGTGAGCTAGGTCACACCCCTAGGGGCGTGGGGTTAGATCTGTTATCATTAATTATGAGCGACAAATTCTTTGCCAAGTTTAACTAAAGCATCACTTTTGTATGTATTTCTCTGTTCAGGGCCTATTACACCACATATGTAGTGTAATAAGGGTCTGACTGTCTTACTGTCTACGTAGACTCTAATGGTGAGTTGCACCATTTAACTATAACGATAACCAAACCATAACCAGCCGTGAAACGGCCGCCTGTTGGTCAATTCGACGATTTGACAACTGTTAACGGCTTTGTTATCGTTATAGTTAAATGGTGCAACTCACCCTTAGACGGTCTGAATAACGTGTAGAGTAATAGGCGCTTTCCTTCTTACTGTCAACCAGAGGACCTAGCAGACTTCGTTCTGTCAAAAGTTTAACATAACTAATACGAACATAGTAAGTATTGACAGTGAACGATAAAATTGATAGTTTTTTTTTTTATTTATTGATAGGCTCGCTCTTTACCATTATCTCACCGGATGGAAAGCGACGATGTCGATGTCTATGAGCTTGCCTAGAAGTTTACTATTCACTCTTGACTAAAGATCCCCAGTTTGTTGCCATCAGGAAACACACACTCTAGCAGGGAATCCCACTCCTTAGCTGTACGCACAATGAAAGCGTTCCAAAAGTGTTTTGTGCTAAATAAGTTTGAACTGAATCATGTAAAATGTGTTTTTTATGCATTTCCGTGCAATTTTTCCAATTTTATCTTACAAATTATTGCAGCCACTCTCGAGTTTTGCGTTTAGCAACACACTTGTATTTGTGTAGACTATACATGTGTGATTGCTCAATAAACCAGTTATAAGAGGGCTCCATCACTATCACAAAGAATATCTATCTAAAAACTTCTTGGCATCAGAGTGCACTAAGCTAAGCCAGATTTTACACATTCAGCAACTTTACCGACGATATAATCTGAGCGGCCATGACCACAAAGAAGTTAATAGTGTTTTAAACCAGATGCTCGTTCAATATTCTGATTCAATTCAGAAACCCGCTCTGAGTGAGCTTCTGAATTGAGTAGATTTCGAATTAAGAACGTCTCTAACCCTACTTATATGCCAAATTATGACAGGTTTTCAGGCTAAAGTAAGCCAAGCCAAGAGGATCATCAGCAATGATGCACTCGTCGAGTCGAAGCTTCAAAGTCTTGAGCATCGATGCCGAGTTGCTTGTCGGTTTCTTTGGTTTTCTATCGTTTACATTTCGGGGAATGAGCATTGGAATTATACTATTTAATCCCGCCCGCGTACAAGAGCGAGTGAGAGAAATGCATGACTCGATGGTTTTTATTCGGCAATATCCGCTTTTCTTACATTTTACTACATTTAGTTTAGTGAAACGACATATCACTGACGATAAATTGGTGTTTTGTCATATCACTAGATACTTTCAGTAAGAGAAGACGTAAACAAGAATATTCGTCCTCTACCGTGATTTCGTGATATCCCTAGGGAAACCGCGAAATCCCTGATATCTTCATATCCCTGCGACATACACTTACCTAATAATTATTTATTTATTTAAAGACAACTTTTGGTCCACATCATAATGTTAGTATCACTTATTACAATATTACTATGTTAGCTCATACGCTCAATAACGTTAAGTACTACAATATTTTTGTATTCTTCCCATAAAACCAAATTACATAATTATTAAATTAAATTCAATAAATCATGCGCGAGCCTACCGATACCAAAAAAACTTGGTTGGCAATTTTCATTATTAACATAATGATTGGCCAGAGATCGCCCAAGATAGAGCGGTTAAGAAGGAACAGGGGGAGGCTTTTGCCCAGCACTGGGACACAATTTAGGCTTACAATATTTATATTAAGGCCCAAGCGCCCGAAAAGTGCCATAAAACAGTGACTTTCTGAAGCCTACTCCTCGGTAACGGCCAGGTTAATAGGTTTGAAAAAAAAATATGTTTATTATAGATTCATGAACAACATTATCAACATTTGATTTTTTCGTGCTATCCATACTTTTGCCTAAAAAAAATATTTAGCAATTTCGCAGCTTTTCGCAACTTTTCCCTACTCCTTCAAAACGGTTTGGATCTTTAGAAACATTTTTACACATAAAAATTGGTGGTTAAATATTCTTCAAAGTGAACATTGCATATGTAAATCAATCAATATTTCGCAAAGATAATGGATTTAAAGGTCAGCCGCGCGCTTTCCGGGCGATGTGGGCCGCAAATAAATGCACAGATTTGCGTACTGCCGCCTAGGCGGGTGCGAGAGGTGCGTCCACATAATTTTGGCCAGATGGTATAGGGGACTATAAGCCTTAAGGTTCTCGCAAACTGGGCTATGCGGCAATACGAAAACTAGGTGGCAACCAATATACATAGAAATTATTCTGCAGCATAATAACATCAACGGAAAATGTTGCATCGTTGTCACAAGTTGTGTCGCGCCTGTCTTCCGTAGCCGTTATCACACTAATATAATGAAGTTGAAAGTATATACCTAAGTGCCTTTGTAGTTATGTTTGTTACTTCTTCACACTCGAAGGCTTAACGGATTTGTATGAAATTTGGCACATACGTCAACCGTATCCTCAAATATGATAGATACTTTTAATAAGTATCCCGGAAGTATATTGCTTTTATATTGTGTTGAAGTTATAGGAGTAAATAAAGACAGAGAGGTGATAAATTATAAATCTCAGTTCAGGGCTAATACATATGGCGTGCCTCAAGGTAGCATTTTGGGACCATTGCTCTTTCTTCTATATATAAACGATTTGCCTATAGTAACTAAGAATAAGTGCGTGTTATTTGCAGATGATATTGCACTGGTAATAAATAACGAAAACAAAAATGAACACCACGAGGACAAAATAAATACTGCTGTAGAAGCCATACTAGAATGGTTTGAACAAAATAATTTAAGTATAAACATTTCTAAAACAAAATATATAAATTTTTGCAATTATAAGATGACAAATAAAAGAATGAAAATTATTGGACGTAATACTGAAATTGACGAAGTTGACAATACAAAATTCTTAGGCATAGAAATTGACAAAAATTGCAATTGGAAAAAACATATTGAGAATGTATGTAACAGGATAAACAGCTTTGCATTTGCTCTAAGAAATCTAAGAAAAACCGTAGGAAGAAATGCCGCCTTGTTAGCTTATCATGGATATGTCGCATCTGTGTTGAGGTACGGTTTAATAATCTGGGGCAATTCTACGGACAGTGACAGGGCTTTTATTGTCCAAAAAAAGTGCCTAAGAGCGGTGTTCGGTATTGGTCCATTAGAATCGTGCAGACCCATTTTTAAAGAGAATAAATTGTTAACACTAGCATGCTTATACATACTGGAGATGGGTTTATTTGTAAAAAAACATCCGGCTTTGTTTAATAAGGCAGATAGCGAAAATGTTTATAAGATAGGAAAAAAGTCTAGGGATCCAACTAAATTAGCAATGCCTAGATGTGGGACAGCTTTTTTCCACAAAAACGCAAGTCGTATGGTAATTAAAATATTTAATAGGATACCTAAGCAAATCAGAGAATTGCCAATGAATTTTTTCCAAAAAGAGCTGAAAGCATGGCTCATGGACAAACGTTTCTATACGGTAAATGAATTTTTAAACTATAATATTAAAAAAGTCGAATTAAATAATTTGTAATTAAATTAAATTTAACATTTTGTAATATTTTAGTTTTTGACAATTTGTATATTTTAGTTTATGACATATTGAATCTTTGAGTTTTTGACAATTTGTAAATCTTAGTTTATGACATATTGTATCTTTTAGTTTTGACATTTTGTATTTCTTAATTTGTGACATTTTGTATCTTTTAGTTTTTGACATTTGTATCTTTTAGTTTTTGACATTTGTATCTTTTAGTTTTTGACATTTGTATCTTTTAGTTCTTGACATTTTGTATTTTTTAATTTATGACATTGTGTATCATTTAGTTTTTGACATTTTGTATTTTTTAATTTATGACATTTTGTATCTTTTAGTTTTTGACATTTGTATCTTTTAGTTCTTGACATTTGTATCTTTTAGTTCTTGACATTTTTATCTTTTAATTTTTGAATTTAATTTATTGTATTTTTTTTTTAACTATATTATAAATAATTTTTGATGAAAATAATTGAGAGTCAAGCCCATTCGTTATAAATTTGCATGCTGATTAAGAGGCGGAATATGAAGAAACATTATTGTAATTTAAGACCTGTACCTGTAACCATATTTCAAGCAAATAAATGATATTATTATTATTATTATTCCATTTATTATCTATATATGTACATATTATTTACATTTTTAAATATTTCTTAAAAAGCACATTAAAAAAAAACATTTAAAAATATAAAAAATAGTAGCCCACCGGCATCGGGAACAGGGTCCAAGCTGCCGGTGGTCAGGGCTCCTGAGAGAGGAATCTCCTAACTATGCGCGCCGTGTCCAGGAGTACTGCTTTCTGGATCAGGCCCTTGATCCAGCTGCCTAACGAGAGCCTCCTTAGATGTTGTTCGAGGCTCTTAGCTATTAAGCCATTGGCCGTTACGACTATCGGCACAATGATTGCTCTATCCACTTCCCACATGTCGACAACCTCGCGAGCTAAGTCAAGATATTTGATCTGCTTATCTTTCTCAGCTTTCACAAGGTTCTCGTCATGAGGGACCGCTATATCAACAATCATTGTGCGACGCTCTAGTCGATCTATCACCACTATATCAGGTTTATTGGCAACAATAGTCCTGTCAGTGATGATAGATCGATCCCAATATAACGTGATACTGCCATTGTAGAGAACTGGGTCGGGCACATACCTGTAGTACGGTACTTCTGATTCTACAAGATTGTATTTAAGAGCAAGTTGCTGGTGAATAATCCTGGCTACGAGGTTGTGTCTATGCAAATAGTCTCCGTTAGCCAGACGAGAACACCCAGAAATAATGTGTCGGATTGATTCTCCGGGCCGGTGGCATGCCCGACAGATGTCAACCGTACCATCCTTCACAATGTATTTCCGGTAATTGTTCGTCATCATAACTTCGTCCATAATTGCAAAGACAAAACCTTCGGTTTCCCCGAAGAGGTCACCGAAACGTAGCCAAGATACGGACGCTAATAGGTCTACATCGGGCCCATGTAAGGCCCGGTAAAAGCGTCCGTGAAGCTCCTTGCCCTGCCATACTTCCCTGCGGTCATTAGTATCCAGTACTAAAGGTTTGCGCCAGTTCTCGTTAGCTAAGGAGAGCGGGGTGAGGCCCTTGTCCACCGCCACCACATCTCGGTGCATACCCACGTCGACGGCTAGGAAATATTCCCTGAGACTGCATACCTCGCGGTTGTGCAGGGACTTAGCATTTAAGAAGCCACGACCCCCACACTTCCGCGGGATATACAGTCTCATCACCGATGACCGTGGGTGATGCATCCGATTCCGATCCGATTTGCGGTAAGTAGTGTACGGACCCTCCTATCCAGGGCGTCAAGTTCTGTCTGAGTCCATTTGAGTATGCCGAAAGAATACATCAATACTGGCATGACCCAACCGTTGAAAGCGCGCACCTTATTTCCGCCTGACAAAAGACTATTCAGTACTTTATTCAGGCGGCCAAAGAAGCGCTCCTTCAACGATTGTTTCACGTCATCAGTATTGATGCCTTACGCTTCCGACATACCCAAATACTTGTAAGTTTCGGTTGAGCTGAGGGATCTAAGGTGTATGGAATCCGAGAGTTGAATTCCCTCGGATTCCATAATCTCTCCTCGCTTTACATGTGTGACTGCACATTTGTCCACACCAAAGTCCATCCTGATGGCACTACTGAAGGTTTCAGTTACCTTCAGTAGCTCCATCAGTTGCAAGTTATTGGGGGCAAAGAGTTTCAGATCATCCATGTAAAGAAGGTGAGATATGACCTGACCGCCTCTTTTCAACCGGTAACCTAAGCCAGAACTTCCAGCAGTGTGCTGAGAGGGTTCAAAGCCAGTCAAAACCACAGTGGACTCAGACTGTCACCCTGGAATATGCCACGCTCAATCCTTATCGGTTCGCTGTTCTCCCAAATCTGTCGACATCCCGGATAGTGAAGGACTGTTCTCCACTGCCCCATACATGACATCAGGAAGGTGCGCAAAGTTGCATCAACTTTATACAGTTCTAGCACCCTCATGAGCCATGTATGAGGAACAGAGTCATAGGCCTTCTTATAATCTATCCAGCATGCCGACAGATTCTTTCGAGAACGTCGAACCTGTTGGCTAATGGCAATATCGATGAGGAGCAGCTCCTTAGTACCGCGGGACCCGTTCCTACATCCATTCTGAGAGACAGACATGATAGAATTTGTTTCAATATGACTGTTGATTTTAGCTCTCAGAATGGATGTAAGAACTTTATAGACCGTCGGCAAACACGTAATCGGTCTATAATTTTTGGGTTCCGCAGTACTACCTGATTTATGGAGCAGGTGGGTTATTCCTGTTGTTAGAAACTGGGGCAGCGATCCTGACCCTAAGGCAGATTGGAACTGAGATGCCAAGCGAGCGTGCGACCCTTGAAACCATTTGAGCCAGAAATTGTGCAGCCCGTCCGGCCCTGGAGATTTCCAGTTCGGTAACGGACGAACTGCACGGGCTACATCTTGGGGGCTGATGGTTATTGCCCCCATTTCTGGTAAAAGATCGCATGCGCGCTCGACCTCTCGAATCCAATCACCCTCGGTGTGACTGACAGGCGCCGACCAAATGCTGCGCCAAAATGAACACATGGCGTCATCATCCGGCAGGCGCGTATCAGTCACACCTTGGTCCGGTCGCTCCCAAGCCCTGTAAACCCACCTTTCATTGCTTTGGAATGTACGATTCTGAGTGTACCGCTCCACTCGCCGCTTGTACCTACGAATACGGTTTGCCCATGCATAGATCTTCTGCTTCAGGAAGTCGATACGCTCTGTGACGCAGGGCAGATAATCTCGAGGACTAATATCAGTCCCCGAGAATGCCCGCCTCACAAAGCGCATCACTCTAGGGAGTGTTGCCCTCCCTGAAGCAGATAAGCTTGCCGATGAGTGCTCTAGCCTCACCGATACGCCGCTCTATCCTGCACTGCCAAGCAGGCACAGCTGGTCGTGTAGCTCTGTTACAATTAGGAAATTTAACGTGAGCTACACGACATGCTGCTACAGCCGCACAGTACAAGATCGAGTGGGTATCAGCGAGGTCTTCGCTGCTATCAAAACAAATTGATAGCTGCGAATCTAAAGCACACACCAGCGCCCTATTTCTCTTGTGCATGGGCAAACGAGGTAGGCGTGGTCTAAGCTCCGGCGGTATGGAGCGGTATTCCCGAAATGCGTCTTCCAAAGCGCCCCTCAATCGTTCATTACATTGGGTACTCACAGATATAGCTGCGTCATCATCGGCGTCACCAACGTGGTCGGGTCGCGGTGCAGCACTGGGTTGATGTTGCGCCGCGGCCGATGGTGTAGCGGCTGAAACACGGCTACTCTGTGATTCCAGGCGCAGTCTATCAAGTACGGCGTCATCCAACATACGATTACGCTGGATGACCCGCACCTGATCCGATAGTCGTTGGACCGAAACGTTGACAGCTGGCTCAAGCACCTGAAACAGAGAGAGCATCCGACCACGGTACGCAGTCAGGTTAATTCCCCCCTCTGTAGCCCCAAAGTATGAGCGCATGACATTTTCATTGATGGATGATGTCCATCGCATGCGCTGCACACTTCCACCGACAGCGGGAACCCTGTCAGAGGCCGGCGGGCCTCGAGGTCCCAAGCTGGCCAAAGGTCGGCCTCTTCCCCGCCGACGCGCAGGTGGTGGTGTCGTCGGCGGCGAGAAGTATTCGTCGCTCGAACTCGACGCAACTGCAGCTTCCGGAATCACTGGACTCACGGCTGGCGCTGGTCCCGGCGGCTGCGAGGCGGAGTTGAGCGACGAACCCGAAGTTGTTGGGTGTGTTTCTAGTCTTCGTGCCCGGCTTCTTGTCAGCATTTGTCAAATTTATTTCATCGCCATGTCGTTGTTTATTCACTTTTGTTGTAAGTATTATATATGTAGGGCCGTGACGTAATAACTTTCTTATTTTTTCCTGGTAGTTTTCCGGTGATTAGACATTCAACTCCGGTGATTAAACACCAACAACTCAACTCAACTGCATTGTCGTGTGTTGTCGTGTCAACACACGACTGCAATAGACCATGCGCGGGAGAGCGGAGCGTGCGGGCGGGTGTGATGCTGCAGTTCGGATGCAGTCGGTGTGCAGTTCACACGACTGCAATTGGACCGCACGTTTGGTTGCAGTCGTGTTTGCAGTTCTATTGCAGTCGTGTCAACTGCATTCAAACTGCACTTAACCTGCAATTTGCAGTTGGATTGCAGTTGAAATGCAGTCCGTCTGTTTAGACCCTCATCTGCCTAGCCTTTTCCCAACTAGCTTGGGGTCGGCTTCCAGTCTAACCGGATGCGACTGAATACCCATGCTTTACAAGGAGCAATTGCCTATCACATCTCCACAACCCAGTTACTGGGGAACACGATACCCTTGGGTAAATCTATATAAATAAAAATTAATGTTAAATGTATGTTGTTGTTGTTATGTGTTGTGTGTGTATTTGTACACCAGTTTCATTGGTAGGACATAGAGCACGACTAAAATGTTTACATAAGACCTTTATTGTAATACCTATGTTCACAAATAAAAATTGATTGAGTGATTGATTGATTGAATGTTGCTAAGCGCAAAACTTGAAAATGGCTTGATCAATTCGACAATTTTTTTTTTCGTATACGTTCCTTAAGGAACACGGCAGGATTTAATAACAATAATTTAAAAAAAAATTCTATTAAATTTTGACAGAACGAACTCTGTCCGGGCAGCTAGTAAATAATACATTTGACTTTGGGTTTGACACTAAAGAAGTATTATAGGCATTAAAATGAGATTTATGCAGCTAAGTGATATTGAGTCAAACCTAATTTAGTAACAGATTATGTGAGGAAAATGTTGGGAATTTTTGTTTGTTTGCCTGTTTTAATGATCATTAAATATAACATTCTTCCATTAGCTATATTTTTAGGCAATTAGTAGGTACTCACGCAAAATAATATAGACTTTAGAATTTTATAGTAAGTACCTAGTCCTATGTCGGTGATCGCCTCCTTCTGCGAAGCAGTAACGTTAGCAAAAGAGGCAGCAACACGCGTAAAAGAACCGACCTTTCTCACTGCTCAGCCACTGAGACCCCGACTATCAGCCACCGAAGGCGTGCGCTTGCGGACGATGAGCAATGGGTAGCTTGCCGTCCGATAACCGTCCGGAGCGATCCCGAGTCATCGACAGCGTGTAGCTTACGTAGTAACTATTTAGTTATCTGTGGTGTAGCGTTCTACGCGCGCCTTATATGTAGGGTTGTTAGCAAAACCGTAGGGGACCCAGAAGGACAGAAGCCTACTGAGGCCATGGATCGACTTCTGAAAGGGGTACTCGTAATTTTGGGACGCAAAGGACTGAAGGAACATAGGTGTGATTTAGTCAGTAAAAGTCTGACACCACTCCGCCCTAGAGCAGCAGAAATTATTCGACGATTTAACTAAATCAAATTAAAAAAAAAAGAAGAAAAAGTAAGTTGGTACGTAAATCTATCCGATATGAACGCCACACAAGAAGACTGGCCAGCCGAATTTCTAATCGATTAAAGTGTTCAACGTGTCAATCAAAACGTCAATTCGAAGCTCTCAACATGTCCATGTCAATTAATATTGATACTGAATGAAACGGAAAAATGATATTAACTAATAATTTAATATAAAGCTTACCCATATATATATATTTTAGATATATGAACTATCTATGCCCAAAGAAGGGCAGAACTAGCTACCAGTAATGATGGCACGGTTGACGCAATGGTCAAGAGGAATTGGCAGCTCCACTGCGTATCACGGGTGCGATTCCCGTACGGAACAAATCATTATTTGCCCTACAGATTGTAGTTGTTACGGATCTAGATGTCTTGTATATTTGAGTTTACATGTTTGTGAACGCACAAACGATACCGGAGTAATTCCTAGGGTCGGGCAAAATTCTTATAAAAAATAGGTAATAATTACATGTAATTTTCTTCGACGGATTAATTTTTTCGGACGACGCCGCCGAGTTCGACCTGGGAAGAGGAGGCGAGACGACCTAGATGCCTACCGCGAGAACTGGTTCGAGGTGGCTCAAGAAAAGAATACCTGGAAGAAGTTGGGGGAAGCCTTTGCCCAGCAGTGGGACAGTGTAGACTAATAAAAAAAGTGTTTTTTGTATCCTTTTTTTTTTAATTAATACAAACTAGTACTTGACTGCAAAACCTGATGGTAAGGAGTGAAACAATCGTTGATGGTAAGGTGCACTAGTTTATTAAGAGCCTAAATTTATAATCGGACGGGAAGACAGCAGCCGGCAAATTATTCCATTCCTTCGATGTACGATGATCCTGATTACCATGTGTCTGTCTGTCTGTTCGCAAAAAACTCAAAAACTACTGAACGAAATTTAATTCGGTTTTCACCAATAGACATAAATAATATAACCTAGTCGAGAAAAGCCGAGAATATCAAAGATTTGTAACGCCCATGCAAAGCTGGTACGAGTCGCAAGTTTCACATAAAGTATAACAAAGACAACCTCAAGTCATCTTTTAGCATAATCGGAACTGCACATCAATGTGCTTATTCGCTTTCAATAATAGCTGGATTAGCATTCTATCAACCGCCTTTCAATGCTATCTCGTACAGTCGCGAACACAATTAGCTCAATTAAACCAAACACGAACACACAGTTATCGCCCTTGATGCAGAGGCGATACGGCCAATAATGGCTTGTCAATTAGCTGGTAAATTGTAAGTAGCTGTTGTAGTGGCACGATGACTCAACGTTTAGTTCTGCTTATTAGTTTAGGAAAGTGACGCGAAAATCTTCACTCATGCATTCAATTCAAAGCAACCGAACGTTTCTGTTTGTTGGAAATATTCTGACACTCTTCTCGGTGACATTTGAATGTATTTAAGATAACACTATAGGTACACCTGTATCATTCAATATCATTCATCTACCTATATTTAAGAGGAGAAAATGACTGAATGACGTATCAACACACAGCCAAATCTGGTCCTATCGTGAAATTTTGCACCACTTAATGATTTGTTCCGTTTTAATACCACTCATCCAATACCACTGGTATTTGTTTAAACGCAATTTTATTACCTATTCTGAATGGAGACCACTCTTTAAATAATTTAATTTAATGTACGAACCTATACCAGTGACTTGAATTTAGTACAGTCAGCTCAAGTCTAATAAAATTTTGGTTTCCTAATATTTTTATACGATCGTAATAAACAAAAACTTTCACTTACTAATCACTTTTTTTAGATATGTCCGAGGAAGCTATAATCAACCCTCAACATCTTGAAGAAAACAGAAACCTTGACTTGCATAAAAAAAATGGTGGCTTGTTGTTATTTAAAGCAGGTTTGCCGTACAAAATTTATTATTAAACTAGACATTTGTTAAATAAATACGTTTTTTTTTTTAATTTTATTTCAATTAAAGATCCTATACAAAGCATTTTAGCTGACTGTACTGTTAGATCCTTGAATTGCTTTTAGTATTAGTTAGAGCAATGGTATCCATTCGGAATAGACAATTAACACGGGTTCAAACAAATACCAGTGGTATTAGATGAGTGGTATTAAAACGGAACAAATCCACTTAATGCTTCGCATACGTCATATAGGGATATCTATATGATGTATACGAAGCATTAACAAGAGGTTTTTGGAAATAAATAATAAGGGGTTTGTAATAAGGGGTGCGTTTGCATCATAATCATCATTTCAGCCGATATTCGTCCACTATTGGACATAGGCCTCCCCTAATCGTCGCCACAACGAACGTTCCTGTGCACTTCGCATCCATCGGTTTGTTTTTTTTTGTTTGTATGCAAAATTATATTTATGTGCACGTTAAGACGTGAAGAGGTAACAATAATTACCTCTTCATGTCTTAACGGCTGAATGGATTTGGATGAAACTTTTCACTAGGTAAATTATATCTTGGACTAGGTCATAATAATAATGATACTTTTTATCATAAGTTTAGGTATGTCCCTTGGAAAGTATTCAGGCTGACAATGCAATGGCGCTAGCAGAAGCGAGTATATCTATAAAACCGATCTAATTATTATATCCACACGCAGGAAAAAAATAATTTTATACACATATTTTAAATTGACTTTATTAGAAAATACAGAAATACATTTTCCTGTCTGTATGACTCTCTAGCTAAAACTGGGTTTTAAATAGAGCAGATAAACCCAATACAAAAATACAGGACATATTTTACAATACAAACTGTCCTCAAAGTTATTTATTTTTGCCTACATAATTAATATCAATAATGCTTTAAATGATGTACATTTTCCACATAATTGTGGTTGTTCAAAGTGATACCGATTAGCAATTAGACCATAATCATTATACAACTGATTAACATTTATGTAAGGAGTTTATGGTAAATTAAAATAGATAATCCTATAATGATGCATGATTATAGCCGGAAAACCCCTCGAGTCATTCTTAAATACAGCAACCAAACCTCCATTGTTGCACTGTATTTAAAAACAAGTTAAAAAGGAAAATAATTGTCTCTGGTAAAAAAAAAAAAACAAATTGGCTCCAGTATTTACAGTCTATTTAACCTCTTGACCATCGCGACAAAAAGAAAGTTACATGGTGCGTTAAACACGGGAAATTCGTTCAAATTACTGTTTAGCAGCGTTTTACTCTAATTGCGCAGATTCATCAAAAATATCGCATTGAGGCCGAGCGTCCGCCATTACACCGCAATGACAATGACAGAAAAATTGGCGGGAAAAGTGACTTTTACAGCGTCTAGTTAAAGCGCGTTTTACCGATTAGGATGCATTCTTTTAAAAATTAAATATTATAAAATAACGAGTTTCACACAGATTTCTTAGGTCTATAACGTGAAAATATACATCATAATATCCTGTTTTAGAGGATTGTATAGATACTAATGTAATATACAACTGGCCAAAAACTAATTATTACTGAATCGGGTAAATCATTAGACCAATTGAAATTAAAACTCTAAATAATAACAAGGCAAGTTTACACTTGTATCAAATCAAAAGCGTCAACCTCTACAATTCTCATTGAGTTCATGTGCAGACAATACTTAGAAACAATACTGCAACCGTTTTCGCCGCGCACACCTCAGTCTCCATATCTAACGGATCGTGAAATGACCTAAAATGACAGTTAATGATAACGGCTGGATTTAAAACACAATAATGACAAAATTGGGCGCCGTCCGACGTCTGTCACTAATGATTGCGATGACGGGTGCAGACGTGCTCTATTGTAGTCTGTGCTGCATTTATTCGAGCACGTGGTTTAGAACTTTTTGGAGTACCGTAGAAAGTGACAATAGACAATACTAACTTTTTCCTGTGCCACATCACATAGGCGCCGCCGTTAATATTGCCGGGTAATAGTAATATAGGGATAGAACTCAGCAGCTTCAGCAGTCAGTACCTGATAAACTAGTGCTTGACTGACGATCCCACCTGATGGTAAGTAGCGATGCAATCTTTGTTGGTGAGGCGCACTACTTTATTAAGAGCCTATTCACTCTAGCCTTGAAGACACCCAAATTATAATCGGACGGGAAGACCGCAGCAGGCAGACTGTTCCAGTCCTTCGCCGAAAAACCTACTACTGACGCTGCTGAGCTCTATGCCTCTTTTTAGTTCTTTTGTTTGGTTGGTTGAACGCTCGAAACTAAGGAACAACTGGTTCGAATTGAAAAACATATTTTAGTTTTGGATAACCCATTCATCGAGAATGGCTGCTAGCACCACAACAGTAACCAAAAACGCAGGTGAAATCGCGGGAGACAACTAGTCATAAATAACCTCTCCTGCTATGAATGGAGTAAGAGGGATCAGACCTTTGCTGGTTAAAACCCACCCATATTCCTTTACTTGCCCTTTGCTTTTCAAACCACTATGGCTCTGTTTTTTTTTTAACTTTGCCCCACACTAGGTTATTCCTGTACTTATCTAAAAAAGGAATAATCTAATTATTCCTGTATCATGGGTGCATTCACAAAGATTTTAAGTACATCTTTGTGAACCAGAAACTCAAGACACCCAGACCCACCCCGCAGGTCAGGCAGCAGGATTTAATTCCTATAACATTAATTATTCCATCACTTAATGCAACTTTTCAAAAACCGATAATCAACAGGAAAATTGTTAGATTAGTATCTAACAATTTTCCTGTTGATTATGGATAACATAATATGAAACATTACAATATTAATTATTGTAGAGTAGCGACACTCCTCAGCTTTGTACGGGGTTTTTGTCTACAATAATATGGACCTATTATACCTACACTTGAACCTTCCTCATGAATCACTCTGTCTATTGGTGAAAAACTGCACGACAAACCGTTCAGTAGCTTTTAAAATTATCGCAGTCATACAGAAAGACCTACTTTCTTTAGACCTTTTTTATCATAGAAATCCTACATCAATGATAAGGCCAAGCGAGGATTGACATGTTATCACCAAATTTTGACTGGCCTGTTTGTCTAGTGGTTAGTAGCCCTGACTGCTATGCCGGAGATCGTGGGTTCGATTTCCACCCAGGACAATTGTTTGTGTGATGAGCACGATCATTTTGTTCTGTGTGTGGGTGTAATTTATCTATAATATGTATGTATTTAGAAATATAGAAGAAGTTTATCAGTTGTCTAGTGCTCATAACACAAGCTCTGCTTAGCTTGAGACTAGACGGCGTTGTGTGATAGTTGTGGAATATTATATTATTATTATTATAAATGTTAACGTTTAAATGATTTGGCCAATTTTATTTGACCATATTATGAAGTGAACAATTTCTAAGATGGCCACGACATATACATAGATCGTTATTCGCAGCTACAGAACCCATTTTATAGTGATGTGAATCACACTCATCATATTTTTTATAAAAGATACGTTTCAAACGACGGTAATGCATGGTACAGTGACCCAAAAACTACAAATCGTTGCTACTTTCCATTGTAAGTATAAATTACATATTTTTTTCGACAATTCGTGTCATCCACGACAAAATAGCCTTTTAATCCTAATACTAGACCGAGGCGAGACGCCTTTGTCTGTTCAAAAAGTTTGTCTAGACGACCTCATTCAAATTCGACGATTCATGTTGCTTGCTTAATGAGAAATTGACTGTAATTTTCGATACTTGATGATCTGACATAAATGTTTTTGAACGTATCCGTTAACTTAGATATAGATAGACCAAAGATTTATTCCATGCAACACAGAAAAAGAACCGACAGCACAATAAAAATTACAAATATAAAACTAAGCATATAAATAAACAAAAAAAAATAAACAATTACAGAATTGATGTCTGTGATTGTTTACGAGTTCATTGAATTATATACATAAAAAAAAAAAACTTACACAATACTAATAAAATAAAATAAATTTGATTGTTTATTTGCACCTTCAAGTTTACAAAGTAAGAAAATAGGCCGAACAGATAATTATTAATAGTATTTAAGGGTTACAGTAGATACCTAAGCTAACTCAATATCTTGTATAGTATATAGTATTAGCGCCTCCTCTCATAATCACTAGTAATGATTTAAGTAGAGCACCTAAATAAATTTAAAGTAATCATACTACATCATCAAGTAATCAAAAGGCACCTAAGAATTATAAAAGGTGTAAGGGACAGCCCTCCACAAACTTTAAGGGCTTGCTCAGTAGGCGAAACTGAACAAATTTTTTTTTCAGGTAACGAAAAAAAAATCAGCCTCACCATACAAAATGATAAACTTGATTGGACGATTTGTATGGAGAGGCCGATTTTTTTTCGTTTCCTGAAAAAAAAATTTGTGGTAGGTTGTTCAGTTTCGTCTACTGAGCAAGCCTCTAAAGTTTGTGGAGGCCTGTCCCTTACACCTTGTATATTTACATGTCACTTCATTATTACTTTCATTACTACACAAAGCTATTTGGAAAACTTAGGCCTAGTGTTCACGTACGAATACGCGTCTATAAAGCTACGCGTATAAGAACGCATTTTAGAGCCTTAAACTAGGTACACTACTATTTACTAACACCGCAAATTATAACATTTTAATTCATTCTAAATTTAAATTACATAAAACTATATCTACTAGTAAACATTTCGACAGCCACCCAATCTAATACCTACCATCGACAAAAAAAAACGAAAACCATAGACAAATTCGAGTAGGTACGGTTCGGTTATGCAAGCCAGTATTATCGAGCAAAGAGGTGAAATTGAATGCCGGTAAATCTAATCCCAAATCATGGCATGAAACAAAGGAGACGGTCTGGCGGACTTTCTCCGCACTCTTCATTAATCAAACTGAATTAATCTAAATAAAGCCGCTGAATACTCGAGAGGTACATTATTAAACTCACTCGTAAGTAATCGGATTATATCGTGGATGGAATCGGAAACGAGTGACGTCACCAGAAACCGGAACTGAGAATCCGATCTTGTTGATTGACTGTGGGCCCAACTCGAATTATGTTGTCCTATCGGTTGAATGGTTTTTAAAAACTAATTAGTTTGGTAAGATAATGATGTTGTGTTACAATAACAGAGCTGTCGTTTTGTCATGTAATAATTCAGTGTCTTGGATTTTTTTCTTTTGAGTTGAGAAATCATCCAATGACTTCTCGCGTTCTAGGATGGAGTAAAAGGACGTGTAATTCGCGGCTTTAGTATTCTTTACTCTTTGTTTCTACTGGCTAAATCTCTCTTGTGTCCTTCAGTTGCCATTAGCATTCCAAGGCCACGGTATCCACGGCCCTAACGGGTATCGGCCCCACTGGGCCCCTACGGTTTTGCTAACATCTCGACCAGACGCGCATGGAACACTACACGCCGTCGACGGCTCGGGTTTGGTCCTTACCAGATGGCCGGACGGCGAGCTACCCATTGCTCGTCGTCCACAATCCCGAACCTACGATGAATAACCCTGCGGTCGGGGATCGCCGTACTCCGTGCTTAGGTATGGGTTTAATTTGGTCAATATGAGGAGGTAACAGCAAAATACGTTTTGTATGGCAATACCTATCTACTCATATGTTATTTTAATAAAAATATGTTCAAAAAGAACTAATTTTAGTTCGATAGGTACGGTTCTGGAGTGGCAACCGCGACCGATGGCCTGGTGAAGGTTGCGGGAATCCGATGGATGCGGGACGCACAGTATCGATCATTGTGGCGACACTTGGGGGAGGCCTATGTCCAACAGTGGACATCTATCAGCTGAAATGATGATGATGATGATGAGGTGAGAAGATATTTTAAGGAAAGAAGCTTAATGGATACATCTATGCTTATCGTTGAGTTATTTGTAGCAGTGAATCGAACACTCATTTCAAACCTATGTTAATTTAATGTATACTATATGTCAATAAACCAACACACATAAAATTAAATACGCATGCTCATCATAAAAATAAACATCATAAAACATTTATAATTCAATATCATCCAATGAATGTAAGAATTTAATTCAATACATTTCACCTGTCGCCCCGATCGAATTGTGCTGTCAAACTGTTTGTTCAGATCGTTTATTTGCAATATAATCCTGGCTCTTTATTAAACACTGGCTTTTGCCCACCTTTTCGCCCGCGTACATAGAATATAGCCTATGTCACTTAGAAATGCCTACTGGGGCCAAGGATGTGTTTCTAAAAAGAAGATTCGATCCCGGTACGAAAGGCATTGAAGGAACAGGAGTGGGTTTTAGCGCCGCCTAAAAAAATGACACTTTCCTGAGTAAAGCCGTTTTCTATCGGTGAAAATTTTTTTTTTCCCTTTTTTTAAATTTAAAAAAAGGTTAAAAAACAAAAAACTAACTATACCTCTTTATAATATTGATTAGTGTAGACTAGCTTCTCTCAGCAGCTTCGCCTGCTTAAAAGTCTGAATTCATCCTAAGGGAACGAAACTCATCTTCTGCGAGATCGTTCGAAAGAGTCACTCTGGAACGCAAAGAGCAACTGAAAGAACATGTGTATGTTTCTGTCAGTCTGATGTCCTGTCACTCCACCCCCCCCGTAGCGGAGGAAGTGATTTGATGATTTCCAACCAAAAGCGAACCAAACCTACTCTAGGGATAAAATGTTATATAGGTAAGGCATCGAAGAGATAGCACAAAGAAGTGTCACGGGCGTCATATTGAATCCCGATCGAAATAAAGGATTCCGGAGTTAACTCCCGAGCACAGCGAAGGAAGCAAAGGGTGTATTAACTCTCTAAATAAAAAACATAACAAACAGACAAAGTTACTTTCGCATTTATAATATTAGTACGTATATTATTCTCTAGCTCTTTATTAACTATCGAAGTATCGTATCCTCTCGATGTAATGAATGCGATTTGATTTCGTTTCATAATCGGTTGCGATTCGACTCGAGAACGAATCGAGCGCGGTGTTCGGTTGTGAAATAAATGGGATGCACTTAGAAGAAAGTGGTGTTTGGCAAACTGTAATAAATTTCCTAGTATTTTTTTTGTCGAAGTCTACTATAAAACCCCCAAATTAAAATAATAATTAAAATTAAATTTTAATTTAGGTGTCTTCAAGGCTAGAGTGAATAGGCTCTTATTAAACTAGTGCGCCTCACCATCAACGATTGCATCACAGCTTAGGTGGGATCGCAGTCAACACTGGTTTATAACTTAAAAAAAAAAAAAGACGTGTGGCACTCGGAGACGGCCGCGGTAAAGCTATTGCATAGCATTTTTAGCAACTTATGCAATTATAATTATTTATTTATTTTATTTATGCAGTATTTTTTTTTTCTTTGATAAATTGAAGTTACACTTTCACACATTGAATTGAATTTTGATTGATTGTTCACTCATTTGTTTTCTTATCGGTCACCACGCTCAAAAAACAAATGAGTGGGGGGTGTTAGGTTATTTTCGTTACGGAATTTCTGGATTCGGTCTCCACGCTCAAGGCCCGCGATAGAAGCTATGCAATAGCAAATTCACACGTGCACAATACGAGTCCCAGACACGACGACGACGTACGAGTCCAGTCGGGTGGATCTCTATACATATTTGCAAGTTTGCAAGCGCAACTGAACACAATACTCTCACACATGATCACACCCTTTCATTTCAGCCAGCGCAAATAAAATAAAACGAATATTTATTTTCATGTCATTTTTTCATGCTTTTTTTCATCCCGTACTTTATTTACAAAGCTTCGGCTAAAATTCTACCAGGAATTATTTCAAAATGTCATTAAAAGTAATCAAATGATTCATCGAAGATCTCAAGCATTAGATATTTGACTTTTTTGATTGACACAAAATTGAATATTTACATCGAGGTCAAATACATTTTTTCATTTTTTTTTTTGCTCTTAAATCTGAAACTGAAATACTACGAGTGACCCCTTTATTTTAGAAGTGGGAAATAATCAAATAACTTCTCGCGTTCTGAGAGGACTGTCTGAATTTTAACGGCTAAAACCTACGTGTTCTTTCAGTTGCCCTTTATGTTCCAGGGCCGTGGTAACTCTTTATAGCAATCCACTAGGCCTGACAGGTATCAGCCTTAGAGGACCCCGTCAATTTTGCTAGCGCGCCGGGTTTGGGAGGGGTGGCGACTGGAATCTCAATAAGCGTTCTGAATGTATCTTAAATACGAAAGCCTAACTACAGCGCCAACATAATACTCAACCGACAACCGATAACATTTATAAAATTACACCTTGTCTACATAAACAACAGTTAAGCTAAGTACATCTAGTTAAAACCATTTACAAAACACTATCTCCGCTCCCGTTTATATGGGTCTTATTAAACCGCGCTTTCGAAGGCACATGTGAAAACGAAGCGAAATCGGATGCCTAGTTGTAAGTAGTAATAGCCGGGGGTAAATTATTGTAGCCTACGAGGGGCCGGCGATGACTTATCGAGCATTAATTGTCTGTTACATGCCCATCGAGCTGCTGATTAATGTGCGTGTACGCAACTGCCCTCGGCTAGGATACCTATTCTTAAACCCGTTGATACATTCAATTTTACGCATCTGTTGTTATGTCTGATAATATTGGTCGCTTTCAATTTAGACGTTTCATGTCGGACCGCTGCCGCACGTTAACCGTGCCGAAGACGGCCGGTTGCAGTACGTTAGCAGCCAATTAATAGAGTAAATTGAAAATTTATCTGGCTGCCGTGCGTTTGTATGCCAGTGAAAAAGTGAACACCGCACTATTCAACACTGAATTGAACAAGTGGTGCTTATGACGTTGCCGTCCTATTGCCGACCGTTTGCCGCACAGTTGTCGCACCATGCGCTTTGTATGAAAAATACGATCCCATCCGCCCCACAGCAGGCCGTCAAATAACGCATAAATTGAAAGCGCCCTTAGACCTGGTGAATAAGACTAGACAAGTTGAAAGTGTTGTCCTGCTTCTAGAGTAAAATTAAAGGGTGTAACGGAAATAGATGGTCATACTGCTGCTGTCCTTACAAATTAATCTAATGCTTCTTATGAAAGTCATATTTGATTCCGAAAAACAACATAAATAGATGGTCATACTGCTGCTGTCCTTACAAATTAATCTAATGCTTCTTATGAAAGTCATATTTGATTCCGAAAAACAACATAATTCGACCTCCTACGCTAATTTTGATCAGCTAAAGATAACATTATACGGAAAGTCCAATTACTGTTTGTGAATTTACCATGACTTCCTTGAAGAAAGTTGTTTATGAGTATGGGCATAAAATATGACAACAGTTATATATTCACAAATTATAGACAACTTATCTAAGCCCACAAGTAAGATTTATAAGACAAAACAATGCATCCTGTAAACCTGGGAAGGCCGCCCCGTCACCAAAGTTACAGTCGACTTGGCAGCAACGGCGATAGTGGGGGCTAAACCTTACCTCACAAGAGAAAGAAGAGTTCTAGCGATAGGTCTGTATATAAGAATATGTGTCATCTAAAAATATGACTCAAAAAACAGAAAAATAGACCAACAAGATAAAAACCCCAAACGCGGGATTGTTTCGAACGAGTTACTGCTGCCCGGGCACGCAAATTACACCTGAAATATTAGTGGAATTTAGCCAGTAAAAGTCTGACACTCCTAGCTACACCTAATGCGGGAGAATTTTTTTTTTAAGATTTCTCATTTATAAAAAAAAAGTTAAGAACCAAAATGCAGCAATAGCAACGTGGATAACAAGTGGAAGGATTTATTCTGATCACGCAGTCTCAGTCTCAACTCGGTTCTAATGACAATTTAACACGAACACGCAATTTGCGGAAGCTTTTGATGCTAATAACGTTATTTCATCTATTATTAAGCAGGCAGTGTCATAGGAGACATAAATAGAAACCGCACCTGAACTAACTAAGTAATTAACACGAGGAACGAAAACAGAAGATTGATTGTTGATGTGCTTGCTAATTACAAAGACGGTGCTGTTTTCACTTTCAGGGATTTGCATTCTAATTCATTAAACCCCAAGCGAACGCCGGCGTTCTCTCTCTCGTTGGCTTTCTATTTTGTCTCTAATTACAGTATTCGAAAAGTTAAGGTAACTTAAGCTTAACAGGGTACATCTAATATCCCTAACGATGCTAAAAGTACTGTCCAATATAAGCACTCAGTAAGACATAACAGGAGAGGTTCGAGTTCCAACCCCTGCGAGGACCCTCACACTTGGTGCATGATCTAAGACAGATCAAATTAAAGAAAGACTGCCCCTGATTCACATACTTCAAGTTTTCATGCTCCTGAAAGGCTAGTACCTACTCAGCGCATTACTCATTATGAGTCAGGTAAATTAGTAAAATTTAATTTACTGGAAATAGGCATAAACGTTTCAAAAGCAATGTTAATAACATGAATAGGTTTCCTTGTAAAGGTTGTAAAAGGTTGTAGTTCAATTACTCGACAAACAAACCTTTAACCGGCCAAATATAATCGTGCTGCAAGATGCATAAAAGTGACTCGTCAATCATAACAAAAAGCATATATTTCTCCTTAGCACAAGAAATTGTTCACGAAGTGCCCATAACGGCGCGAGGGGCCGCGTACTACGAGAAGCAATTTATATAATTTTCTATTCGTTCGATCCGCAATAAGATACCATTCAAAGTGAACGGCTACATGGAAGCATGGCTAATGCCTATGCATTACTTTTTTTTTACCATCTCTGACGTAGAAAAAACCGTAGAGCCCGAGAGTTACGTAAGCCTCTTTGGACTCATAATGGAGGTTGCGCCCGCGACGCCGTGCGAACTCCGAAATGTCGAACAATCCGACAGATTATCTGATTTATATTATAAATAATAGACGTTTATGAGCGCTCTGAGAATTTTCTCTCACGGCATCGATTGGATGAGCATAAAATTACTAATTATGTAAGATTTTGTGCCTGAGATACCAACTAACTACCTATAGGACAATGAAATGGACTTACGACGACCATATAAATTGGACATAATCCATTTGAGAGTTAAATTTGCTCACATTTTGTGTTCTGAAGAGAAACTAGAGAGAATAATATTAGCTTCTGTGTATAATAGCCGATAGTCTCATCAGTTTTACGATGTAGGTAGACTAAGTTGTAATAAAATATCGAAATAGGCATACGAAAGATTTACGGTAAACACTTTAATGATGTAAATTACCTATAACCAGCTTTTAAACTACCTGTCTTCTCTTAATAAGTACCAGTAGATGAAGCAAATATAGGAAATCTACTAACAGAGAAACTTAAAAGGTACATACAACAAAAATAAGATTAGCAAATTACAATCTAGCAAAAAGAAGTGAAATACAGGGAAGCCACGAACATCATAAAATATGTTGATAACAAGGAAATCGGAGCAGCACGAAGCGAGATCTACATCGAACACCGGAATACGGAAAACTAATTAGACCGATTCGACCACAGATTCGTAATTAAAACGATCAAATAATTACCCAACTCGAATTCACGTAACATAACTTTATAAACGGCTATCTTAAACCGGAGTTCGCTTTCTTAGAAGATAAAGTTAACAGAATATTGCAAGTCGAGTAACCTTTTCATTACAACAAACTTTCTGATGTCGACTTTTAGATAGATTAGTTTAATTTTCATTTCTTATCATACACCAGCGGTGGCCATCTGGCCCTTTTGCCCTTTATAATGTAACCTACATTAGCAAACGAGGCATTGTTACTTGTTACATTAGAAATTCAAAAGTATATTCATTATGCAATGATCAACGTCGAATATAATTTTCTGAACATCATCCGAACTTTGGATATCAGATCGGATGCAGGTCAAGCCGTGTATCGGAAGAAATCGATTTGTATAGCTAATGTTACTGCCGAATGTATTGAACAAACGATTTCCGTATAGGTAATGGAATTACACAAATCAAATTTCATATGGCACATTTACAGTGAATAAAAATCATAGCTAAGACGATATGATATGGAACCGGCGAGGAATTTGACGCCAATCTAATTGAAAATCCAATACAGATACTCGTACATAAGAAAGTGTTAGTACTAAGTAATGCAGCGTTGAAAACAGCTTAACGAATGACTTTACACTTTGATAGCAAAACTTTAAGTTGCAGAACTTCTTATTAATGTAAGAAACAAACCAGTGTTACGACTATTGGAGAACTACATTTGAACATAGATTAGCACGGATATTACCCTCTAACGAGAATGTGCTTCTAAACGAGGCGTAGCCAATTCAAACGCAAAACGTTACCCGAACGACAATTAAATCCTAATAAACTGAAGGCGTAGCCCATAACATCGATTCTTACTTAAACCCGCAAATTGTTGCGGATTATATTAATCGAGTTTTCGAAAACCATTAAGAAGATAGTCGTATTGATTTTTATCTAAATGGACTAAGTGAAAACATGGCTTAAGAGAATGTGCTCAATGATATTACAGATTCATATCTAGGCGATCGTTCTTCTTGATTTTTTACTATGTTATTATCTGCAGGATAAATTTGAACTTTCCAAATATAGAAATGGCAAATCCTGTGATTTCTAGGAAGAGAAGAAGGTCTATTAACAGAAAATCGAAACAACAATAAAGCCTTTAAGTGCACTGTTGTGCCATGAATTGCTAAATTAAGACAACAACAATTCTATGATATTGATCCTAATCGATACTAAAATATGGATTCAAAAAGTTGACAGTGTAGAAAAACCCGACCGCAAAAAAACAGTTGGCACAATTTATTTCAATTCAATCGTAGGTTTGACGCCATTAACTGAATCAGAGTTCTTAAAGTGATTTGTTTCAAAGTTTGTAGTCGTTTTTACGGTCGAGTTTTTTGACACTGACAACTTTTTGGTTTCCTCCATTTTAGTGAATAATAATTTTGAAATAATCTCCTCAAGCCTTTTAAATTGACTAACTTACGAAAAAAAAATGATTAAAGATGTGGTGGCAAAATCCTACATTTTTTAAATATGTCTAGTTTCACTCTCTAGGACAAATCTGACGAAGGTGGCTTTAGATTCATCAAGCTCAAAATCCAACAAGGCTCTTGGGCGTACCAAAACAACATACATACCTACATACAGCACAGTCAAAAAACATAACACTCATTTTGTCCTAATCGGGAAATTAAACACAAAAACAATGATCAGCTTATTACGGAATGTAATTTCAATGAGAACTGTATTTAATACATCAACACAATAAATGAAAAATTGCCTCCTCGATTTGTTAATCTGATAAGGCAAAAGGCAATCATCGCAGTCCTGATGATTAATAGCATCCACACCATTAGTTCAGTGGAAAAACAAAAGTTAAGCGCAAAGCAAATAAAATTTATCGTTCCTAGAGTGTCTTCTAAAATATTTACAGTATTTTATCATCTAAAGAGTGAAAGCTAAGACTTTTACTTTCAAAGTACTACAAGGAGTAAAAACCGGCCAAGTGCGAGTCGGAATCACGCACGAAAGGGTTCCGTATCTTCCGTAGCAAAAAACGGCAAAAAATCACGTTTGTTTTAAGGAAGCACACTTTAAATATCCATTTTATTCTGTTTTAGTATTTGTTGTTATAGAGGCCACAGAAATACATATTCCTAAGAAAACTACAATTATCAGGGTTCACGATATACAGCCAGGTGACAGGCAGACGGAAAGCAGAGTGATAGCAATAGGGTCTCGTTGTTATACTTTGGGTACAGAACCCTAAAAACAGTTACAGTGTTAGGCATCCATCTTATACAATTAAGCACGACCATATTCTATCCGATATGGTTTTTAAGCTTTACAAAGAATTCGGTTAAGGTGAAAGCGTCAGTATAACACACGAAATTCATAGTTTCTTAGATTTTATATCTTGCAGGTCATAATCAAGTTCATCTTAACCTATTGAATAGCTTCTTCATGTAACAGCCATTCAATAGAGTAAGATGTACTATGATGGATTTTTTTTAACATATTTGTCTAACTTAGACAAGATCTAAAATGTACAATTTAAATAAAAACTTGACGTTTTACCTTGTCTCTGTTAGAGAGTCAAGATGATGATTTTAATGAGTATACATGTCGTTATCGCACATAATAATATAATTTTTGTTACCATACTATCTGATACTGAGTTGTAAATTGAACTTTCTTTTTTCTTTTTTTTTTTATGAAATGTACTAGTGCTTGACTCCATTTGATAGTAAGCAGTGATGCAATCGTTGAACGTCATTCTTGTGTCAAGCATAATTTTTTTTGCGTCATGACCTGGCTATGCTGCTATGGCATTCCAGTAAGGCAAAGACAATCTCCACAGATAGGGGTTCTCGGACGGTTCCGATCTTCAATGTTTGTGCGGCATCTCTCCGCAGACCATGTCCCACCTTCCATCCTGCATCACATACCCTATTACCTGTTCACGAAGGGACCTAATGACAGCATCAGCGTACGGAATTGCCATGGCCGAATACTGGGTCAGGCAAGGAATTTAACTATAGACGGTGCCAGACAAACGGTTATCTGAATAAAGTACCTGACCTGAGTGATTGACCTTTTCCTAATATATCTGCGTAAGTGGCCGAAAAACAAACAATAAATTGCTTTTAAGCTATTGCATAGCTTCTATCGCGGGCCTTGAGCGTGGAGACCGAATCCAGAAATTCCGTAACGAAAATAACCTAACACCCCCCACTCATTTGTTTTTTGAGCGTGGTGACCGATAAGAAAACAAATGAGTGAATAATCAATCAAAATTCAATTCTATGTGTGAAAGTGTAACTTCAATTAATATCAAAGAAAAAAAAAACAAAGGAAAAAAAATATTGCATAAATAAAATAAATAAATAATTATAATTGCTTAAGTTGATAAAAATGCTATGCAATAGCTTTACCGCAGCAGTCCCCGAGTGCCACACGTCTTTTTTTTTAATACTAGATCATGTAAAGGATCACGATACATGTCAAGGCAGCTTTATGTCTTTAATTCCGTTTTTGAAATTAAAAATGTCAACAAATGAAGGAAGGTCAATAACCATTATGCCATGGTTATCTGGCAACTACCTTAGTTTTGCCATCGATACGCTAAGAAGAAGTGAGGCACGGCCCTTAGAAAACGGGATGCATGGTGTTAATTCAATTATAATTGTTGTTTTCCGTGGCTTAATTGCTTGATGTCTAGTCGACCGGTAACTAGTACTCTAGTGTTGAGTAGTTATGTGCGTCAAGTAGTTAAATTACTACTGCAGGTGTAGTCCGACATATGTTACATGTCGCGTGATATATTACACGAACTTAAATTGTAACATCGTTGAACATTTGATAAAACTTGCTAATTTTAGGAACACTTAACATACAGGTAAGTGTTCATAAAATTGGTCTTTCCAATCCAAGTAAATATGATGGATTAGAAAACAGATACTAGGAGATCGTGTTTATCCCTTTCAAATTATTTGATACTAGCTGTGCCCGCGACTTCGTTCGCGTGGACCACAAGATTTTGATTTTTTTTTTTAATAAAAGTAGTCTATGTTACTCCTTTATTACATCAGCTACCTGGCAAAAAAAGTCCCGTCAAAACTGGCCCAGCCATTTCAGAGATTAGCCCGGACAAACCGACAGACAGACATTCAAAAATTGTAAAAAATGTTATTTTGGTGTATGTACCGTATATATATTCATATGCATGTAGTAAAAAGCAGTTATTTCAATATTACAAACAGACACTCCAAATTTATCTATATGTAGAGATTTTATCTTTGGAAAATTATAGATTGTCGAAGATACTCGAACACTACCCCTTTTTGCCTATTTTCCATTGGTTTTTTTTTAAGTTTCCCCACGCTAGGAATTACACCTGTATTGTGTGTGCGTTTACAAACATACAAACTCTGTTTCTTCGTTATCTTTTTTAACCCAAAAGTTGACTGGTAGAGAATGCCTTGTCGCATTAACTCCGCCTATGTACCACTACTGAACTTGAAGTTTAAATAAATAAATACACAAGACACTCAGACCCGGAACATCTATATCTGTAGGCTTTACAAATATTTGTTCCGTGCGGGAGTCAAACCCACGATAGGCAGCGCTCTATTTCGTTGCCAAAAATGAAGTAACAAAAGAACCTTGAAATTATAATATATACTAGCGACCCGCCCCGTCTTCGCACGGGTTTTAGAAGTCTTGAACCGCGGAAGGTTCAATTAATGATTCACTCTTTCAATTGGTGAAAATTGCATTAAAATGTATTCAGTAGTTTTTGAGTTTATCACGGTGGGGGACTTTACTGACTATAAAAATCTCTTTTATCTGTATCAACTCCTCTGAAACGGCTTGATAGATTTTTTAGGTCGTAGAGTATTTTCACCCTCTTACCACACCCCCCATTTTTCTTTGATATGGCAGAATAATGTTTGCTAAGTCAGCTATTAATATGTCAGGATATTGTCTTTTACGTCCTCTTCATTAACTCCCTTGAAACCTATTCCTTTTTAACTTAAGTCAGTAAAAATGACTCCGCAACTAAAGATGCCAGTCAAGGCTCATGAATCCTCACAATATAACCCCGCACCTTTGCCATATACTGCCATTCTGTCGACGAATGATATTGCTTAAAATTATACCCGCCATTGTCATAAACACAATAGAAGCCAGACAAATTATTTTATTATATGGACAATAATGATTTGCGTGGGTGAAGGTGCCCGGGGAGTGGGTCATCCTTGAAGGATAGGCTGAAGATATTGAAAGAGATGGATATGCAAGAGATATGACTGACTAAATGAATAGACGGGATGTCATCGTCATCATCAGCCTTTTTAATGTTCCCACTGCTGGGACTCAAGACTCCTCTCTAGGAGAGTGAATTGGCCGTAATCCATCAGGCGGGCCCAGTGCGGGTTGGTAAATGTAACATGTCTTCGATTTTTTTGTTCTAAGACATACCGGTTTCCTCACGATGTTTTCCTTCACCGTTTTGAGAGCATTAGTGATGAAATAAATTACACAAAGTAATGCGCCTGACAGGGTTTGAACCCACGACCTACAACTCGTAAGTCGGAGCCATTACCACTCGGCCACCACTGCTCCACGCGATGGGGATGGGAGACGGGATGTAACCGAAGCTTATCAAAATATCCACTCAATGCCTCGGTATCGCTGGATTTACATTAGACATCATCATCAACACACAGTCTTGTTCAACCTTCTGTTGATTATAGATTTTCCTTTTTTTGTATAGAAAATCAGCAGATTACTTCTCTCCCTTTGGGTAAAGCGCCTCGAAGGAACGCTCTTTCGAGCGTCAGACTTTTACTGGCTGAAATTCTCTGAAGGACTGAAGGAAATCATTCAGTTCAGAGTCCCTTTACGTTCCAGGGCCGCTGCGACTCTTTCTAACCATCCCGCAACCCTGGTAGGCATCGGCCCTAGTAGGCCCCCACAATTATGCTGACATCTCTGATCATCTCTATTAGTCGTAAGATCCACCGAGCCAGGCCTGGTCTTTAAAGAACAGTAAGCTACCCCTTGCTCGCCTTCCCCAAACTCGCGCTTACATTTACCTAAAATCGCTCTGCTACTCCCGACGCCTATAGAGCTAATGTGCCAAAAGTTTAGTTGATCGAGCTAATCTTGGTAAAATGAACAGATATTTTAATCATTAACAGTCTGGAATATAATAAATTATTTCAAACAAAATCAAGCGTTCTAAACAGTGTTCCTCGATTTTATAGCCTCTCATTCAGCTTCCAAACTACCTAACTTGTAATTGCTGCCAATGGCAGTAAATATAGCTCGTAGATGTTAATAAGGAAACAATGTAAGCAAGATACTCAACGTCCCGCGAGATTCATTGGGCGAGGGCTAACGAGAGCAACAAGCTAGGCGCGGGCCATCCACTACTTACACTAAGTGGCGGATTAGCCACATAGCAGGACTAGCAACTGCTACAGGTCCCGCAAATACAGGGAGACCCGCACTTCAACGTAAAAAAAAATTGAAAAAATTGTCAAAGTATAGTGTATGCTATATGAAATCTAAACACAGCTCATTTCTTTGGATGTGATAGTCAATTTGCTTCATATTTTTAGAATTCCCTCATTATCGTAGTTTTAATTTTACCTTTGATCTTTGTTCACACGGGGTATGCTATGAAATATATTCATCTAGGTTCTTTCAAAAGTACTTAGGTAAATAATTTGTGTCGTTTAAAGAAAGTAATTTTGTTGAGTGTTAGGGCTATATTTCTCCGGGACACCATGGCGATGCGACCAGTCACCGCTACTAACAAAATGTATACAGTTCTATAGAATTAGGGCTATATTTCACTGGGACACCAGGGCGGCGCAACTGGTGCGCCACCATGGTGTCAAAGAAAATCACTTCTTATCTAAATAATAATCAATATATCTATCTATCATTAGCATTTTTTTTTTTAATTTTATGTTTCTTTAGGCCTACACGCGCGGGCCCCTTGATCATATTTGCTACAGGCCCCGTGCTGGCTTGATCCGGCACTACATCCACTACGGGCACTACAGTTTCATTTTATGGCGAACCAGAGACCTTTCTCGTAAGTGGGATAACAAACGATTCAATACTTAAACTGCTGGGAAATGCTGTGACATTTGCGACGGTACGTAGATAATTGTGTATCTCATACCAGCCTTACTTGGAAATGACCTCTAGAAAACACAGGTTGGGAAGAAACTCTAGAAAACGGAGCGAATACGTCACGATAGACAGAATGACATATAAATATCATGCGAGCTATACGAGTATAATGGAAATCAGTTGATCAGTTCAGTTGACTCATCCTAAACTAAATGTGGCACATATTTATTCTTCTGGAATCGGTTCAAATGATTAGCTGCACTTCCGCCTGACCCCCGCAGAGTTCATTTTTGCTTGCACTCGAAACGAAAACTTCAAATAGTTTGGTTTGGCGCTGCGCCGCAGGAGCGATTTTTTAAAGTGATCAGGCAGAAATGACCGCAGTGGTACAAAATATTTAAATTTATTTTTATAAACCGTCGTCCAGCCCGTGCTAACGGTGGCCGGAAATCGGAATCGGGATCCCGGCAGTTGGGTTGTGAGGGCCGCTCCCTCGCGCGTGCACGTGCGGCCTCCTCCTCTGCTAGCGTTGCTGCTTCGCAGAAGGAGGCGACAGCCTGCCACTCGTCCTCGCTTCGGACCATGGCCTGTACCAAGGCCCGGCACGTGAGATCGCTGCCGCCGATCGCCCCCACGAGGACACGTGTTCTGTCCAGGCAAGACACAGCTCTACCGTATGCTTCACCGTGTCCTCCGGGCGTAATTATATGTAGGTAGCGATCAAAATGATATCTTCATGACAGTTACACACTTAAATAGCACTAGCAACTCTAGTTCTACACAATTGTTTGCACATTAACTGTTCACTGAAAGTTCCGACTTCAGAACTACAGCGCTACTATAAAGCAATGGGTTCTGGTTTCTGCGCTGTTTCCGCTTGAATGGAACTTTGTCTGTGCTTCTGAATAACTACATTAATGTACTAGCTGCTGACAGCGGCTTCGATCGCGTGAAAGTACTTGTAGAATATTATCTCAGAGAAAAATACTACCGAAGTAAAATGTATCCTGTGTCCTATTCTAGGACATAGTCTACCCTTGTGCCAAATACGTTACGTCTGCCAAAGAGTAACAAATCTGTACATAGAAACTTTCGTTTTTATAATACATATTAATTTAGTCTGATGTGACTTCTTAACCATCACACACTTCTAAAGTTTACAAAATAACTCGCAATAATGTAAAACTGTTGCCTACTTGTACATAATATTGCCATCATACACCCTAAAATATTTTTTTAGGTCTTTAGATTCAATTCTTACATCGGATTTGACTATACTGTCAACAAACACACAAGTACAATTGGGTTATGTAATATGACTTCTCCATACATTTCTTATCACATTTGTTTTCCCATTTTCAATCTTGTATTTTTCATAAAATCCTTCCTTCCACCTTTTTGTTTTAGATGGGAAATCATCAAATAATTTTTACCGGCTAAAACCCACCTGTGTTCCTTCAATTGCCTTTTGCGTTTCAGAGCCACAGCCACTCTTTAGAAGAATCCTACAGCCAATCCATCCATTCACTTGCTTCTCTGTCTTCTGATACCAAAGCCATCCTCTCTCTCAGAACACAACCATTAATTTCTTCAAATCTAATCTTAAAGCTTAGTTTGTAGTTTTCATTCGTCATATTCTAGTCGACATGGAAAGTCGGATTTTGGTTTTATAATGCTCAGTAATGCGATGTGGAAGTGAACTTCACGTCCAGGCGTATGAACATTACAGCCTTATAGCAATTTCTTGGCTTCCTGTAATTAGCGCACAAAATAATTAATATGGAACCTGGCCGGAACTCGCCACCACATCCCTTTGCTTCATTTTCTTGTCGGCTTTATGATACTTTAGATTTAGAATAGATTTTTTCCATGTAGGTAATTATGGAATTGAGAAATGTTTCTTGAAGAAATTCACTGTGTTTTAATTTTAAGGACTTACTTTTAAATACAAAGAAAAAGAAATAAAACTATAATCAATAGCAAAATAAAAACCATTTTAGATATAAACCTAACAAAACGACCGAAACTTTCAAGAAAAAGCTTTCCATCAAAATGATTACAATCTTAAGACCACCCGGCACGCTTGAAAGAAAATAACTCTATCAGTAAGTGCAAATGCAGCTTCAGACAATATCCCCCATCCATCATCAGATTGCTTTAAAAGTGGAACATTAACACCTCCCCGTGCGAAAAATATCACCACATAGATCAAGCAAAACCGAAATTAATTCACGTTTCTTCAGACACACCACTATCTATTGCACCTAACGACTATAATATCAACGCCATGGGCGATACACATTGTAAAAATATACAACTACTTATTACAAACATATTTTTACGGAGAGGAATCGTTAATAAAGTCCAGATGACCGATAAAGATAAGGGAAACATAACTTTCTCATTATAATTGATGGCTAAAAATTCGACGTTTATTGGATATACGAGTCGTAAGCAGAAAGCTAATAAGGGGAATGACAAATGAGTGAGGAAGCAAATGAGTTCAACACTGTCAGATCATTTGCTCGCAACACGATTGACAGATTACGAACTGTGAACATTGCAGATTGAGAGAGATCGTCTTGACTGTTAGAAACTAGCGGGATATGCCAACCACTTAGTACCTGCTCATTATACTTGAAACTTACACTTACATCACAATAGATTTCGATAAGGATGTTTTTCGAGAGATCGTGTTTTCGTCTTTTTTACATTCACGTTTTAGCAATAATGAAGACAAGTTAATTATGTTTTAGTGAATTGCAACTAATAATAACCGTCCGCTATATTATCCTCTTCATATCTCACCGAGCAAATTTTATCTGCAATATGAAATCGAATGCCAATCAAACTGCACTTTCTATAAGTAGCTTGCCTTTGTTTTTTTCATTACTGTTTTCTCTTATCCATTTTATTTGACCTCGGACAGACTTATCCCCATCAGAAATTGCAAATTTTTTCTTAAATTATTGTTTTGCTAAATCATCTGTAGCTGTCGGATAACATGGGCTGCTAGCTTGATCGAAATAGTCACACTAGTCCTTTTTTTAGGTGGGAAATCATCTATTGACATCTCCCGCCCTTGGGCGGGGTGGGAGAGCGTGTGACTGTTAATTAATACAACCCACTACTGTTCATTCTTTGCCTTCGTTCCAGGGCTCCGGAGTTCTCTTTCGCACAACCCATGGCCCTAATAGGCTTCGACCACAGATATAAGAAAGGAGGACAGAGAGAAAGGAGGATATTTCTATGGCTTCGACCCTGCTGGGTCCCTACGGTTGCTGACATCTCCTTGTGGCGCGTGGGACACTACGCGCCGTCGACGTCTTGGGTTCGGTCCGAACGGTTCCCGATGGTCGGACGACGAGCTAAGTCACAATAGTCATGGAAGGTCAACTCAAGGAAAACGGGTGGGTTACTTAAGGAAAAGTCGAATACTACTTATTCTCGCTCCACTCTGAGTGGGAGAAGCTAATTGACAAAGTTCCACGCAAAAAAATCTGCTATCGAATAACTTACCGATATGATTAATCGATATGTTCTTAGACACCTGTAACACCTCAGGGCCTTAGCAATCTATTACATGTACATATTGTTTATCATTTTAATTGTTTTTGTTTAGTTGCTGTAATTGGAGGTTGAAGCATTATAATTAATTAATTTATAAATTAATAAATCGCAAACTGTACTTCAAAATGTAAATAAGTTTGTATAATTTTCCCATACATTTCGAGTCAGAACATAAAAAATCTCTTGTTAAAAACCGCTAAGTTAAAATAATGTATCTACATATTGTTGAATCTACTAGCTTCTGCTTCTTTTAAAATTATCGTATCCTCAGAATGATTTACTCGTGTGTCTTTTTAATAACAATCCCAATCCGCCAGCCGTTAGAGCGTGAAGATTAACAAACATACTCACATACATACAAACTTTCATTTGGCATTATGCTGAGCTGAGGCTCTTTTGACAGTATTCAGTGTACTTTTTGTTTAATTTTTAGGTGTTTCCGTTTTATGACATCAATAAACGCAATTTCTTTCTTTCGCCTTTATAAGTGCGATTACTTCTAAAGACTTGAAGATCCGTATCACAAAGAGGTCCACGTACTAAACAAAAATGACACTAGGCAATTTTGTTTTTATCAAAAAATCGACTAATTTTGCTCGCTTCCCGCTCTCAGACTCACCAAAACTCCCAACATATTGGGAGCGTGTGAGAATTTCTAACAATGCATGCAGTAGGACTGACTGTCAATAAGACGGTCCGGTGCAACGATACATTAATCAAAGCCGCGTGAGGTAACATGTACACTGACTAGTAACGAGTAGACACACACATACGAGACGCCACGGGTGAAAGGTGGAGGATGAAAGTAAAAATGGTTGTTGAAACCGGGAATTATCGTAACGTGATTAACATAATTTCATGGAGTTCTATGGGAATGTTAGGTAATAGACGGTTAGCTCGCTGTCCGGCGCGCACTGTTCCTGCGCGCCTCAAGGAGTTGTCAGCAACAGCAGGGACCCAGCCGGGTCGAAGCCTATTGGGGCCAGGGTTATCCGAAAGGGCGCTCGAGCCCCGGTATGAAGGCTAGAAGGAACGGGGTGGGTCTTTTAGTCAGTAAGAGTCTGACACTATCTCCCGCTCCGCTCAAGAGCGGGGGATGTCATTGGATGATTTTTTCCCACCATAAAAAAAAGATAATAGACGGTTAAAGGAGCTCCTAAATCATATCGATTTTATAATCTCGTTAGTTGAAAATTACTAGATTTATAACTAGATGTCTACCGCGGTTTTACCTGCTTCTTTGGTTACTGTTCCGCTCTTGTCGTAGGTAATTATAGGCTAATTTAAGCATGTGAAGTTAAGTATTTCTAAAACCTATCAAAATTTGGCGTAAAATTAGGGGCGTGATTAGCTGAAAATACCTACTCAGTTCAGAAACCTAGCCTTTGCCTTCCTCGATAAATGGACTAACAATAAAATATATTTTTTTATTAGAATCAATAGTTCCAAAGATTCAGATATTATAAGTTATTCTTCATTACAGACATAAATAAAAATAGATGGCAGAATGGTTGCTAAGCGCAAAACTTAAGAATGACTGGACTAATTTTGATGAATTTGTTTTTTAATATTTGTTGAAGTCTCAAGGAGGTTTTCATAAAGTGATAATTGGGTATTATATTAATTATAACATCACCTAAGACGCGTCAGTAAGGGTGTTACAATATAATTGAATAAATTAATTGAAATGAACGTAGATAGGTACTACATATATACTCAATACTTTATTGCTTTCCATATGTACATATATAGATGGTATAAAAATATAGTTATGACCAATAGTCGGGCACAGCAAATATAAATAAGCTGTATTATAAAATTTTACTAGTATTAATAAATAATACGCAACAAAACAATGTTGAAATTGCTGATAATACAATCAACTGAAAATCTGTCATGGCACTGTAATCGGTTAACTTATCCGAAACTATTCGTGACTGCAGATTAATTCGCCGACCTTTGACTCAAGAAAAAGAAAAAAGAACACTATTACAAATTCGACAAATCTATTACTTAGGCTCGCACCGCGGGCGTTCATCAGGCTTATTTAATCTTTTCTCCATCCAAAAACAACTAACCGACACAAATTATACAAAAGAATTGAAACTTACAAAAATATTAAAAAAGACTTTTAAACGGTATTTATGTTATTATTAACTGGACCAAGCGATGCAATCGAACAAATATTTCTTAAACGCAATCAGTGTATACCGAATACTTTTTTTTAATAGCATTCTCGGCAAGGGCCCTACTTTCGAAAGGCTGCGCGGGCGCAGGCGTGAAATGCGACACAATGGAGTTCGTGCGCAAGCGGCGAGCCCCGACACGCGGGACGTCCAAATGTTTACGCGATTAGATAACACCGATAAGAAGCGATTGCCCGCCATCGATTGATTGTAATCGATTAAAAAATTGTTCGGAATTTATTTGCTTACAATAAGGAACGATGTTCGAACAGCTTCGAGCTGTGCATTTATGAATAAACTTTGAGTTAACAAAGAGGTAGAAGCTCACAAAAGTTACACAATGCAGTTAACTTTCTAGTTAGAACCAAAGATTTATTTCCTGAAGACATTAGTAACTTTAAAAAAATAAGTACATTGGCCTAAGGAATACAACTTTACATACAAGCGAATTTCCCCCTTTTCAACCTTTTAAAAGTTGAATTTTCAAAAAGCCCTTCTTAGCACTCGCCTACATCACAAAAGTGCAAAATTGCACGTTCCTGGGCCCAGTAGACTGTGAGTTGATATATCAGTCAGTAACTCCTTTACATATTAGTATACATAGATATACATCTTCCAGTTGAAAAGCCTAGACAGAGCTAATGCAAACGGACACTACAACTAAACACATCAACTAAATTGCCCCACAATTACTCCCAGCCTATCATAGCGCAATCACTCCGATAGCTCGAGCTTTACCATCGAGCCATCAGCATCGTAAAGCAGTCACAGCACAGCTAGCCATTAAGCCTGGCCCTTCCTGAAACGTAGATCGTTTAGAGGTGACCATACGTCTCAGTATCACCAGGTAATGGCCGCCATCAGCATCTATCACGCTCTTGAAGCACGACTCAAGTCGAGCCACATAAAAAACCTTCTTTGTGGCCACTTACTTAGTTGTACCGACTCTTGCGCAGATTCTGGTGAGAGAGAACGTGTCCCTCCGTAATATAGCTTTGTTGCTTTTTTTTTAGAAAAAAGTTTTAGTGGCAATGAAGTAACTCGTTTTACTTAGAACAACTATTTTGTTTTTAATGATATTAACTAGTGCTTCGATTCCACCTAACGGTAAGAAGTTGATAGTGAAGCGCACTAGTTTATTAAGAGCCTATTGCTATTGTTCTCAGTGATAATGATAAACGTAGTTTTATTTCGAAAAACATTGAATTACTACTTTTAGCCGAAGACGCTAGCGCTAGTGCGGGGCGATGAGACTCGGTGACATGACGTAAAGAGGCGCTGCAAAAAAAAAACAAACACACACCACAACACTAGAGTGTTGTGTTTTAATATAACACTAGTGTGCTTAGGGTCTGCGGAAATGTTCAAAAGATTTCCATGGTCGAAGAAAGCAAACGGTATTAGAAGGTACATTGGTTTTGATCAGTAAAAGTTTGACGGCCAAGCTCGCACACTTATCCGCACAATGCGGAAAAGCAGAGGGATAAGAGCGGATTTTCGACTAAGTGTTTTGAAAAGCCATTTGACGATATTCCACCTCAAAAAAAATCTACACATCCACAAGAACGATATGCCTTAGTAAGATAGCAGAACTATGAGATAATAATTTCTAAGGAATCTAATCCCAGAATAAATCCGTCGATTTCCATCGAATAGATAACGTTTCAGTACCTATCTACAACAAAGTAAGGACGATCCTTAGGGCGTTATCACACTAGCGGTTTGCGAGCGGCTGCGGGGCGGGGCGGGGGTGCAGCAAGTGCGTTGCTAACACGCCGCGGCTGCAAAGCGAAGACGTCGCGGACGCTTGGAAATTCGCAACGTTTTCAACGCGTGTTTGTAGCAAGTGAACAACGTACAATACATTCAGTAACAGAATGGATTCCGACGAGGACACACTGCTGTTGGTTCTGTTACTTGACGGATGACGGAGACCCGCATCTTGTTGCCGGATCTCGCTGCGCGTCCGCAACGAATACGCTGCGCATGCACGGCGTGTTTGTTGCGCGCTGGTAACGTATTCGTTGCACACCCGCTCCGCTTTGAGTACGCTCGCAACCCACTAGTATGTTCATCAATATTTATATGTAATAGATTAGGCGTGCAGAAGACTCCCTTCAGTCGACTCAGGTGTAATGTCAATTGTACACCTTGAACATTACACTATGTTAAACGAAACGCGTAAGTGCCACGAAATTCATGGCGCTTAAGACAGTTTGGTCGCGAAAAAAGCATCCTCTAAAAGCCATCTTAGCGCTGCTTGTTTTAATAGTTTGTTAGACGACATAATGCCAATATAGCGCTGCAACGAACCGACTTCGAAAAGGAGGAGGTTCTATGTTCGGCTGAATGTAAGTTTTTTTTTTATCTTAATTTTTTTTTTTTGTATGTTCACCGATATCTCGGTCAATTGTGGACCGATTTTGAAACTTCTTTTTTTGATTGAAAGTTTATGCTTCCAAGTTGGTCCCATAGAAATATTGTTATGATCTGATCATGAACTTCGAAGATATGGAACAGAACTCCTCATAGAATCACACCAGAACTGTGGTTACAAGTAAAGTTGCTTTGTTTATACGTGTAGTCGATGACTGACTGTCGAAAAAGGGGGGGGATGTATCGAACTGATCTGATGATGAAGCCAGAAAAAAATAATTAATTAATGTAATCTAACCGTGTTTGGGATTATTAGAATCGTTATGAGATGCACTGTAGCTATAATTGTCTCCGGGGTACTTTTTAGTGGTGGTATAACTAAAAAGTTAAAATAAAAAACTTTTTACAAAAAATATTATTAAATTAATATTAAATAAAAAAGACTTCAATATTAAAAAAAAACACTGAAAAGTATAAAATAACTTTAATTATTTTTAACAAAACTACGAGTATTATAAAAACACCGACTTCCGAAATAAAGTTATTTTATACTTTTCAGTGTTTTTTAACATTGAAGTCGGTTATATTTTTTTTTTGTAAAAAGTTTTTTTTATCAATAAGTTTCCATGAAAAAGCTTGTCTATCACTAGTCGCTGAGTATGATAAATAGACCAGGGTCGATAATTTTTAAAACCAAAAAAAATAATAGTAGAATGAAACCCATTAGAAAAGGAGGAGAATATTATAAAAATTAAAGGAAAAATAATTTACGGGCGATCTGAGGTTGGGAAGGGGATGGGTGTGAGCTTTTAAGGGTAAAAAACGGTTTTTCTCGATTTCCGGCAAAACTAAAAGTCCTATGGAAAAAAGTCAAACGGCAAAGTTGTAGGTAATAAAAAGATCTAAAACTTTTGCATTTACACTTTTTTCACATAACCTCAAAATTTATGTGAAAAATTCAAAAAACCAAGTTTTTGGTTTTTTATTTTTATCTTTTTCAAACAAATTATTTTTTTCACGAAATTTTGTGAAAACTTGCCTTTTTATGTCCCAAATACGCTGTAATTTATTTGATTAGAAATATTTATTTTTTCACCTTATTTTGAATTAATATCGAAAAAGCACCCTAATTTTCAATCGAAAATTCACCCGTCAAAATATCAGCTTTTTTCAAAAAGTTGGTATGTTTTCTGTTCGTTGAAATCTCTACTTTCCGATGGTAAAAAAAAGTATATGTTACCTTAGTAAATCTTCTCAGAAAATGCAAAAAATCGAAAAAACCTCGAATTCGAAATTTTTTTTTAAATTATTATATACAATTTTGAGCTATTTATTAAAATTTACACTTTAATTACTCGAAAAACGTAAGATTACATGTTGCATTGATAAAAAAAAAATTGCAAATCAAAATATACTACTATAATTAACAAACAAATAATAAGTTAATAAAATTAATATTTAATAAGACATCTACAATATTTGGAGAAAGTAGTCAAATCTTCTTTAAATTATATGCGTAGATGCCTATTTATAACTATTTTTTGATAACTTATATACCTGAGTGACCTACGAAAAATTTTAGCCCATCAAAAGGTATTTCATAGAGAAGTGGGGAAGGGGCTAGGCGGGTCTGGGTCTTACTACATACATACCTACTATTTCGTAGCAGCTGTAACAACCGTTAGCCTAGCCAGTATTCGAAATACAGTACAGTATACAACATCGTTTATAAAAATACACGTGCACGCTGAGTTTTTTTAAGAAAATTGTGACAAGTTTACTTAAAAAAAAAACTAACAAGATTAAAACAAGATTAAAAAATAATAATCTCCTTTATTTTGCACAAACAAATTTAGTTACTCCCATGAAAAAAAAAATATTTCAAAATACATAAAAAATATATTAAAAATCTATAACGTAAATATATTTGAAATGGATAAAATATATATGAAAATCGGCCAAAAGTTAGTTATTAAAAATATATTTACGATAAATATTTTATATATATTTATATATTTTTTATAGATTTTTAATATATTTTTTATGTATTTTGAAATATTTTTTTTTTCATGGGAGTAACTAAATTTGTTTGTGCAAAATAAAGGAGATTATTATTTTTTAATCTTGTTTTAATCTTGTTAGTTTTTTTTTTAAGTAAACTTGTCACAATTTTCTTAAAGAAACTCAGCGTGCACGTGTATTTTTATAAACGATGTTGTATACTGTACTGTATTTCGAATACTGGCTAGGCTAACGGTTGTTACAGCTGCTACGAAATAGTAGGTATGTATGTAGTAAGACCCAGACCCGCCTAGCCCCTTCCCCACTTCTCTATGAAATACCTTTTGATGGGCTAAAATTTTTCGTAGGTCACTCAGGTATATAAGTTATCAAAAAATAGTTATAAATAGGCATCTACGCATATAATTTAAAGAAGATTTGACTACTTTCTCCAAATATTGTAGATGTCTTATTAAATATTAATTTTATTAACTTATTATTTGTTTGTTAATTATAGTAGTATATTTTGATTTGCAATTTTTTTTTATCTATGCAACATGTAATCTTACGTTTTTCGAGTAATTAAAGTGTAAATTTTAATAAATAGCTCAAAATTATATATAATAATAAAAAAAAAAATTTCGAATTCGAGTTTTTTTCGATTTTTTGCATTTTCTGAGAAGATTTACTAAGGTAACATATACTTTTTTTTACCATCGGAAAGTAGAGATTTCAACGAACAGAAAACATACCAACTTTTTGAAAAAAGCTGATATTTTGACGGGTGAATTTTCGATTGAAAATTAGGGTGCTTTTTCGATATTAATTCAAAATAAGGTGAAAAAATAAATATTTCTAATCAAATAAATTACAGCGTATTTGGGACATAAAAAGGAAAGTTTTCACAAAATTTCGTGAAAAAAAAATTTTGTTTGAAAAAGATAAAAATAAAAAACCAAAAACTTGGTTTTTTGAATTTTTCACATAAATTTTGAGGTTATGTGAAAAAAGTGTTAATGCAAAAGTTTTAGATCTTTTTATTACCTACAACTTTGCCGTTTGACTTTTTTCCATAGGACTTTTAGTTTTACCGGAAATCGAGAAAAACCGTTTTTTACCCTTAAAAGCTCACCCCCATCCCCTTCCCGACCTCATATCGCCCGTAAATTATTTTTCCTTTCATTTTTATAATATTCTCCTCCTTTTCTAATGGGTTTCATTCTACTATTATTTTTTTTCACTTTTTATTATTTTTAAAGGCTTCTACCCTGGTCTAAAAGCCCTTATTCGCAATGTTTTTTACGAGATGCCCGTTGAGACAAACTGCTGACTTGGCTGAAACCTAGTCTATATTGCATTTCATCCTCTTCTCTTTAAGTCGTATGGCTTAGTGGGGGATCGTGACCCGCAATAACTAATGATCTTTTAGCTTTTGAGTTAGCTATTCAAACTGTGAATATCCGGCACTTAGAATATACAAGTGAGTTATTTGTTTTGTTATCGCTGTTTATCTCACCGATATATATTTTATATCTGTATACTGTATATTCTCTCAGAAGTTTTTTTTTTTAATAACATAAGTTAGTGTTAGACTGCGATCCTACCTGATGGTAAGCAGTGATGGTTTGGAGCAGTTAGTAATTTAAGTATATTTCCAAAAGAGGTTACACAAATTACATGATTCACTGATTCCTGTGCTCCTCCAATTACAGGAAATCAATAGATTCGCATAAGAACATTAAAAAAGGAATCTGTGTTTCCAAGTAACTATAATCTAAGGATCTTTAAGTCAAGAGTGAATAAGTTACATCTAGGGAAGCATGATCCATCATCAGACACATCATCGCTTACCATCAGGTGAGATTGTGGTTAAACGCAAGCCTATCTATTCTACACTAAAATACGAGTAATAAAAAGGTATTTTTCTTTTGTTTGTTGATGGTAATCTCTAAAAGTACTGATCCGATTGCCAAAATTTTTTCACCGAAAGAAAGCTGCTTTATTCCTGAGTGACATAGGCTATTTTATGTACGGGGGCGAAGCCGCGGGAAAAAGCTAGTCCATAATAAAAAAATACTGGTTATAAAAAAGATATCTATTTCCATGTTCCACAATTTCCACATTCCCATTCTGTATCCCATTTCCCTGGCGACTAGTTGTACTACACGGTAACGGAAGCTGCGACAATTACCTCATAGTCATAGGAATGCCATTGTAGCGCATCAATCAAACGGCTTCAGTTATCTGTTCAGCGGCAAGAAGTGCCTATGCTGGTAAGGCGGAGACCACATTAGCGGGGAAAGAGGACAAGCTTTTGTACGACAGGTAATCTACACTATATTCAGTCAAACGGGGCGAATAGGAACGCAGAGGTGAATGGGAACACAAATTTAAAGGAAAAATCCTCTTCAAATTTGTGTTCCCATTCACCCCTGCGTTTATTTTTTTTTACTTTTCTCAGCATTTATTTATTCAAAATTCATTGTAATTAAAATTGAAAAATTTACTGAAATCTGCACTAATATTATAATAAAGAGTTAAAGTTTATATGTTTTTTTGTTTGTTATAGGTAATCTGGAAGTACTGGTCCGATTGCTAAATTGTTTTTACCGATAGAAAGCTACTTTATTCCTGAGTGACAGGCTATATTTTATGTACGCGGGCAAAGCCGTGGACAAAAGACAGTTTAAAAAAAAAGTGAAATAGCGTGAAACGAGAGCAGATACATAGAGATCCTATGAAAAGCACCACTAAAATGCCTCTTACTCCGCCCAGATCGGTAGAATATTTTTAATGATGAAGATGATATTCATCCGGAAGACATCTACTGCTAGCAAACAAACCATTGATTGATTAATTGATTACTGAACATAGGTCTCCGCCAATTCACACCACAAAGGACGGTCCTATGCGTCTCGCATCCATCGGATTCCCGCGACCCACACCAGCCCCTCTAGCCAGCGCGCTCTAGGCGCGGGCTTGCGGTCAGTGAGCAATGGGTAGCTCGCTGTTCAGCCGTCCGGTAACTGTCCGGACCAAGCCCAAGTGGTCGACAGCGCGCACTGTTCCCGCGCGCCTCAAGGAGTTGTCAGCAACAGCAGGGACCCAGCTGGGTCGAGGCCTAAGTACTGGGGCCAGGGTTAGTTTCGAAAGACAGCTCGAGCCCCAGTATGAAGGCTAGAAGGAACGAGGTGGGTCTTTTAGTCAGTAAGAGTCTGACACTATCTCCCGCTCCGCCCAAGAGCGGGGGTTGTCATTAGATGATTTTTTCCCACCATAAAAAAAGCCCCTCTAGCCAAGTTACAACCGTTTCGTTTCGATTCTCTCTCGTCGATCGCCTCGAGTCGTCCACGCTTTCGATTCGTAATTCGAAACGGTCGTAACTTCGCTAGGCCTGCAGGTCTTTGAGAGACTTTAAACCTTCTAATAAGCCCATGATAATTACGATATTATTTGATGATATCTCACCCAAAACATAAAACAAAAAGTAGCAGAAGAACAAATACCTAACTATAAAGAAAATAAAAAAGTAAAAACATGGTTTAGTCATATCAAGCAATTCTGTTATATCAATCTAGCCTACTGGAGCCAAGGTTATCCGAAAGGGAACTCGAGCCCCGGTATGAAGGCTAGAAGGAACAGGGTGGGTCGTTTAAACAGTAAGAGTCTGACACTATCTCCCGCTCCGCCCAAGAGCGGGGTTGTCACTGGATGATTTTCCCACCGTAAAAAAAAAAAATCAAGCAATTCTAATACAAGTGCGTTTATGGTTTAGGGTTTTTTTGTAACAGAACTTAACACGAATGCAACAATATCGCAATTAAATTGCGTTTTTACGGTACCCACTGTGATTAATTACGACATTTACCATTAGGTAAACGTCGATATTAACGATAGTATAGTCTTTACGGACCAATAAAACTGATATTGAGTTTAAGTACCATACTTAAAAATTAGTCAACATTTAAAAACAATCCAATTTACATAATAATGATTTTATTTGAGAGAGGGGGAATTCGACGATAATTTTTACTGACTGTACAACCTATTCTTTCTCTTTACTATATTTTGTGTAGCTGCTTATATACAGTACAAATAAACTGGTCCATTACTATCTATGCCCGCGACTTCGTTCGCGTGGACTACAGGATTTTGAATTTATTTTTTCTAAAAAATAAAAGTAACCTATGTTACTCCTTATTACATCAGCTACCTGCCAAAAAAAGTCCCGTCAAAATCGGTCCAGCCATTTCAGAGATTAGCCCGAACAAACAGACAGACAGACAGACAGACAAAAATTGTAAAATTGTTATTTTGGTGTATATACCGTATAAATATTCATACGCATGTAGTAAAAAGCAGTTATTTCAATATTACAAACAGACACTCCAAGTTTATTTAAATGTATAGATAGGTACTTACAAAATGAACGTTGCCATACAGCAGGGCAATGCCGATGCCATACCGTCAGACTTTTGGGCACATCCAGTCAACAGCTTTTTTTTAAACATAGATAATATTTTTAGCTGACATGCCACACATTGTATTTTTTGATTCATACTAACGCAATACTAATCTAAAAATTTTGTTATAATAATTATTTTATATGATACTAAACATTTACATGTCCCACGTGTCAGAATGTGATGAAACCATTAATTTAATTTAAGGCCATCAGCCATGGTCTCTTGGCGTAACCAGAAGACTGGGCATTTCTTCAGTCAATGAATCAACATTGCCATCCAACGTGGCAATGCTGCCAGCGTTCTGGGCACTATTTCCATTGACATCAATGTGGATGAATTTTTTGATGCCCAATGAGTTCTTCAGTTTGTGCATATACCTATTAAGCTATAATATTTATTAGTTTAGATATATAAAGGTATCTAGTTATATAATTATGATTAATAGATATATAAAAAGACCATAATAGTGTTCCATATTCAGACAAATAAATTAATTTCATTTGATTTGATAGGAATACGGAGTTTTCCGACTCCATATAATAGATTTTAATTAGGTAGTTATAAATTTAATCTAAAATAATATGGCATCCATATTTAGAATTAGTTAAGTAAAAACAATATAGATTATTATCAGCACAATAACACGGAAAAAAAAATAAAACTACATTGTGCGGTTTTACAATAGAGGACATCATCGCCATCATTATGACTATTGTGTTTTCCTTCTCTTTACATATATTAAACATGGTGGATTACCATGACGTACAAAGTGACATTGTTTTATTCTTATTCCAGTGTGGGTAAGAGATGGCGCTAGACAATCTGTATAGCTCTGTCTCTTACCAACACTGGAATAAGAATAAAACAATCCACACTTTGAACGTCACTGTAACCCATAATAGTCCAAGCATTAGTTTCCCCGCTATCTCACGTCACTTTGACCGCACTCTAACACAGAATAGATTTCGTCCAGCTCGTGCACAGATTGCTATTTTCGCTTTAACTGTAGATCTAAAGACCTGTCCATATTACCACAGCGCGATGTAGCAAAGGGGGATGCTCCAAGGCAGCCCGTGAAATTGTGTCCTATTAAGTTTTCTGCATTTTAAGGTCAGTGTCAAGATGTATGTTGATTTGAATATGTGTTGCGGTCATAATACGTATTTATTTACGGAATTATAAACATTAAAATCATCAAGACAACCCTGTCAGTTCCCCGGATGTAACCACTGCGTGGACCACCCTGAGGACCCGGTGGAGCATACGGTAGGGGTCTGCCACGCCTGGGCAGAGTACCGCCGCCGTGTCCTCGTGGTTACGATCGGCGGCAGTGATCTCTCGCGCTGGGTCTTGGTACAGGCCTTGGTTCGAAGCGAGTAGGAGTTGTAGGCAGTCGCCTCCTTCTGCAAAACAGTAATGCTAGCAAAGGAGGAGGCCCTCAAGCCCCAGGCGACGGGATCTCGATCCCGATTTCAGGCCACCGTAGACGCGGACTTGCGGACGGCGAGCAATGGGTAGCTCGCCGACCGTCCAACAACCATTTCTTTAAATTAATTTTGGCCTCCGAATATTTACGCGGGATTGTGAATTTTACTAACAGCATTGAACACTCGTATGGGCAGATGAGGCTAGAGCCGCATCACAAATAGGGTCTTTACTTTTGGAAGAGGAATTCTATCGGGCAATTTCCTACCCCTATTACTGCAGCTAGAGTGAGCTGCCCCGTCTTTAACCAGCTTCAATAGACAGCCTAAGACGAATAGCTGACGTACACGTAATATCCCAGCCTCCCTGTACAATTCGGAAAGCAATGTAAATTGTAGTAATGTGGCCAGGCTCTAAGTGAGCCCACATTGGAACCGGCCATACGGCTAAATCTAAGAGGTTTTCCTAGTAAAATGGTTTCGGCACGAATCGTTACGTTTTGTTATTGCTAAGCTAGGGTTTGAGTAGAGCTAGCGTTTCTAATACCGACGTAAGTTCCACTTATAAGTCACTGTCCCCCATGGTTCTACCAGCGTCTTTAGTTACTGCTCAGCTTCTAAAGGTCGTAAGTGTGATAGCCTATACTAGAGTCTGTCTAAAATGTCAAACAACTTTGGAATTTTTGAACGAAATAAGAAATCTGTTGTTTACAACACAAATTTTAGTTATTATTCACATACAATAGATGTTGATCGGCTAGTGATCGGATATATAAGGTAGTGATGATGAATCAAAAAGCGGAATAGGGTATTTAGAATCAGATTTCTCTTACAATTTCCAGATTTATGTTATTACTTTACGCTTACTTATGACACTATTATATCTTTGCAAATGTATCCTATTTTTGTAATAAGAAAATCAGTAAAGACACTTACATACCTAATATTCTAAACGAAAAGTTTTAGCATTTTTAGGGTTCCGTAGTCAACTAGGAACCCTTATAGTTTCGCCATGTCTGTCTGTCCGTCTGTCTGTCAGTCCGTCTGTCCGTCCTCGCTTAATCTCTGTGACTGTTAGCACTAGAAAGCTGAAATTTGGCACCAATATGTATATCAATCACGCCGACAAAGTGGTAACATAAAAATTAGAAAAAAATGTTTTATTAGGGTAGCCCCCTTATATGTAAAGTGGTAAGTGATTTTTTTTTTAATTTCAATCCTAACGTGTGATATATTGTTGGATAGGTATTTAAAAATGAATAGGGGTTTACTAAAATAATTTTTTGATAATGTCAATAATTTCGGAAATAATCGCTCCAAAAGTAAAAAACAATGTGCCCCCCGGGGGGGGGCACATTGTTTCTAACTTTTAAACCATAAGTTTAGAAAATATGAAAAAAATCTGAAAAGTAGAACTTTATAAGGACTTTCTAGGAAAATTATTTTGAACTTGATGGAAAGAACAGTTTTTGTACAAAAAAGACAAAAAGGTTGTACAAAATAATTTCTGGACTAAGTTTGTAGTATAATCGTATATGCAAGCATTTTTTTAAACTCATAAGTGAGTACACTTATTGTGACGGACGAGAAACTACGGAACCCTACACTGAGCGTGGCCCGACACGCTCTTGGCCGGTTTTTTTTTTTGGTAAAAAGTCAATAAAACAAATATTACTTAAGTAAATCATTTAAAAAATACTTATATTCGATACTTTTTATAAGGTTCTATTAGTAAACAATGATCAATATCTCTTAATCAACCTGGATTATTCAACTAGTATTAACTACAGTATTTTACCCTAATAATTACCCAAATCATTTGACTCTTTAGACAGACTATATTCAACATGGCATCTGACTATTCCACTCAATTAATTTTATTCCAATGTGGCTGGTAGTTTCAGAGATTAGCACGTTTAAAAAACGAAAACTCAAAATCTAAGAACGGATTTTCTTACCGTTATCACTGATAGAAAGAATGATTCATGAGGAAGGTTTAAACTTAGCTAAGTAACAAGTATCTGCCTAGCTCAGAACTCAGGGTTTCATTGTTTTTAATTTCAGCCTTACTTTGTATAACCTATAACTCTGTTACTGTTTAAAAAGGCTTTGAAGAATAAAAACATAATTATTATTATTCTAGCGGACGACGACGTCGAGGTCGTCCACAGGAAAGGTGGTGTGACGATCAGTACCCTGATTCACGTAAAATCAAACAAGCCAAATATCGTTGAAGTTTTATAGTCGTTCGATCGAAGTCCTATCCAAAAGCGGTATTCACGATCTATCGACTTATTTCCAGTTACATTAATAAGTATTCTACCAGGATAATGTAATACAGATATTTTTTTTTAAATCTAGGAATTTCAAACGACTTTAAAATCGGTGTCACACTCGATTGATGGATGTGAATACGGAAACGGTCTAAACGACTAAATCTTCACGATATCGTTACGGTTTTCATTACGTGAATCGGGCTACTGATCATTTTCGCGACTCAAAGTTGGCAACAGAGATCGCCCTAAACAGAGAAGTTTGAAAGGAGAATAGAGAGACCTTTGCCCAGCAGTGGGATATACAATAGGCTATTAAAACAAAAACTAGCGTGCCCGGCAAACGGGCAAAAACTGGATTTTGTCAGAGAAAAAAAATAAAAACCCGATTGCAGCGCCTTCTACCGGGTCCAATTGTATTTTCAGAACATCCAGGGACCCACTCAAATACACACACAAAATTACTTTCAAATAAGTCAAGCCGTTTAAGAGAAGTTAAGGTGACTAACACATACAAAAAAATTATACAAAGATACCAGCATTTTATTTTTATCTTAAGTACATTGTGTATATCTGTGTACGTGTGCCCAATAAAATATTTTTCTTTCTTTCTTTAAATAGGAACTACAAAATCTTATACTTCGCTGTGAATTAGAGCAACTAAACAGTACCACTAGCAGTCGCATCATATTACTACAGAATTGCCTTCCAAAGCGGTCAGTACTCAGAGCTCAGTACCAAGCCGCCTTTCATTTCATACCGATTGCATGATAATGGAAAGGTAATCAAATCCGCGATGACGGCTACATGGAAATGCGTAAATGGATAGCGAGAGAGAGATATTAAGTGCTTTTGAGAGGTTCATTTAAACAATGAAGTTCTAATTTCAGCACTTCGGGCCTGAGAGCACAAAAGTATTGAATGAGTTCATTAAGACTTTCGAAGTGTCTTTTTAATTGTGACGACACGGTTGTCTAAGTGGTTCGATCCAGCACGGTAAAAAAATGTTTACAAAATCTAAAAAAAAAAACAAATAAAAACTTCACATAGGCTGACGTGTGCCACTTATAAAACGTCAGAAACTAGTGCACGGTTCCAAATTGGTCGTTTCCTATGGACCGACAAGAAACTACATGGCAATTCTTTTAAAAAAAGTGGTTGATATTACAATATTTTTATATTACAATATTAATAGATATTATGTAAGAACAGTATAGACTAGTCAATATTGTACCCAAAAGCACAATAAGAATAATTATAATAAAAAAAGATTATTTCCTATTACGTCACACGTAATAGGAAATAATCTAAGAATTCATGGAGTCTACAGTGTTCACACATTCACATTATATAGCAGTATTCTCAAATTCACATTATATGACCTACAGATTGTTGTTGCAGGCCCGATTATCGGGAGTTGTACCTATGAACTTACATACATGAGTAACTTCTAGTGTGAGTTGCACCACGAGGCATTACTCCAGTAGTTTTATCTAAAAAAAAAACCGGAGAGTATTGAATGAGTTGATTAAGACCTTCAAGTGTCAAGTCTTTTCAATTGTGACGTTATGGCATATTGGTTGAGCGATTCATATTTTTATGGTCTACAGATAATTGTTAGGGGTCTGGGTGTCTTGTGTAAATGATTTCACACGTTTGTGAAAGCATCCACGATACAGGTGTAAGTCCTAGTATTTTCAGTGCTTATTAAAAAGAAGGAAGATTTTTTTTGCACCTGTCATTTGACTGGTAAAGAATACCTAGGTATTAAGTCCGCCTCTGTACCTTTGTGTTGCATGAAGTTTAATAAATTCTCAGACAAAAAAATATTTTAACGTGGATAAGATTGAGGAATATTTTTGTTCGTAGATACATTTATTTATTTAAAAAAACAACAAACAAAGATCAGGCATTGGTACCCACAAACGCGCTTAGAATCTTCTGCAGACATGAAAGGAGACCAATCAGGTGGAAATACTTCATACTTGAAAATACTTTATTTATTTATTTATTTATTTAAACTTCATGTACAATAGTGGTACATAGGCGGACTTAATGCAACAAGGCATTCTCTCCCAGTCAACCTTTGGGTTAAAAAAGAGATCACTGTGGTAGGTTTGCACAATAAACAAATAACAAATAATGAAAACGGAAAAAAATAATAATAAGTTATCTATATATAATATATAATAAAATACATAAATATGCTAAAATAATAAACTAATAAATACTATGAAAAATATCAAGTCTTAAAGAGAACTTAATAACAATTCTGACGAAGAACAAACTAAGGTTGAGACGACTTCAAGTAGTAGTTCCGAATTTTACGTTTGAAGGAAAATTTACTTTCGGCTTTATGTGAAGTAACAGCAATTTGCAATGTTTTGCAATTGTTGTACTGACGTGTTACTTTTAAATATCTTGTGAGACACAGACAAGCTTAAAATAATGTTGGATAACCATACCTAATGGTTATCCAACATTATTTCAAGCTAGCTTCTGCCGGCGTCTTCGCATGAGTGAAAAGACGAAAATTATCTTGAGAGGTTTGGCTTGAGAGGATCTTCAGATCCATCTTACTTGTGAAAGTGACACTAAGTACATCAAAATTATAAAGAATAAAAATGGTGGATTTTTGTCTCAAATTATACTTATTTCTTGACATAGTCATGAAGGGGTGTCACAAACAGTTAATAACATCTAAATACTAGATCGCAAAAAACAATGTAGTGTCTAGTTCAATCATAGATTCGACTAAGCATCACTGTATACTTTAAATTGACTTGTTTGAACTTTTTAGTTATTTTTAGCGGTCGTGTTTTTGGCATTGTCAATTTTTTACTGCTACATAATGTAATATATAATCAAATCACACCAATATTATAAATAAAATCAGGTTCGTGAACGAGTCTGTGAACATTTACGAGACTATACATATTTGTTACTTCTTCACACTGGAACGGCTGAACGGATTTTGATGAAATTTGGTACACTGCTAAACCATTTCCTAGAATATCACATAGGATACTTATTTATCCCGGAACTATGTTATTTTGGGTTAACTTTCTTTACATTAATCACAAAATACATTATCAGTTTAGTTGTACAAAACAAGCATTTGAATAACTCTAAACGGACTAGATTTGGAACCATAGTAACTTTTATTCAGCTCAAAAATCCGACGATGTAACGCACATAGCTATTGGAAGGTGGGCCCACGATCAGTTCAACTGAGCTGACTGTACCAAATTTAAGTTACTGGTATCTGTTCGTAAACTAAATTATTTAAAGAGTGGTATTCGTTCAGACTAGAAAATAATAAAAATGCGAGCAAATAAACATCAGTGATATTAGATTCATCATCATTTCAACCGATAGACGTCCACTGTTGGACATAGGCCTCCCCCAAGTGTCGCCACAATGCACGATCCTGTGCGTCTCGCATCCATCGGATTTCCACAACCTTCACCAGATTTTAGATTGTTGGTATTAAAATGGAATAAACCAGGATTTGCGACTCCTTTGGATCAAATCTGGCACACTGGCAGACCGTGTTCTGAAATAACAAATAGGATTTTTATCCTGGGAATATGTTATCCTGTTATCACTTTCTACTTTCACACAGTCGAAGCCGCAGGCAAAAATAGTCAACGACAAAAACGTTAATGTAGCACTTTACAATAGACAGGTACGTCGTGTATTGTTTCTCACAGCCATTTAAATAAATCCTAGCCGAGTCAGCTGCGCAGGGGCAAGTCGTGGCAACAATTAATCAACCGGTAGACTTTATCGATAAAAATCACGACACTTCATTTAGAGGTGAGCTGTAAGTCGACGATAAACGCTTTCTAACGCCTCGGCAGAGCAAGCCAGTACGCGACGATGTGGGAATGGGCTAGAGGTCAATTATTTGCACCCGTGTAACGAATATGGTTTTATCTTATTGATGTACGCACATTAGCGGGTCGTAGGGATGTAATACAAGTTTTATTGACACAATAAACTACATTTATATTGAAGTGATTGGATTTTTTTAAAACGTATGGGCTTCGCTAGCGTAATATACCGGAATACATATAGATAGTATCCTATGTGCTAATCTAAGACATGGTCTACTCGTGCGTTAAATTTCATCTAAATCCGTTCTACCGTTTGAGCGTGAAGTCGTTTGTACATACAATCTTTCACCTTTACAACATGAGTGCGATTAAGTATATTTGTTTTACATTGTGCAACCTCTACCTACTATGTGGTTTAGTAAGATTTGCAAATAGAAATTGTTTTCAAAATAAGCCAAATAAAATTCCGATAAAACCCTTTTACGTACCCTTTATCTATTTTTCAGCATCAGTTTTTTATTAGGTTGGTAGTAACCTAAAAAAAAAATCTGAGGTTGAATGTTTAAATGAGAAAAAAAAATATATATTTGCAGAAATTAAAAATACGTGTACAAGTGCCTAGACGGGTTTTTATCAGATTTTCATTTTGCGGAAAATAGGACTTAGTAACAAAATGTAATTAAGTCCTATTTTCTAACTTAATAAAATGTCTTTGTATTGAACTTACTCTATTAATATAAAAGAGGATATAGAAAATACTGCACCCGTAGGTATTATACGAGTAGAAAGTAAATAAAATAAATAGCAACTTTGCAGCAGAGAATCATCCCGCAGCCCTAGCGATAATAAAGACAAATGCACCGCGACCAAAGAAATGAAGTCGCTAACATGGGGACAATCAATTTCAATTAATCGATAACATTATTCACAATACTTAATTTATAAACATCGTTATAAAACTATTCATCTTATCAATCGATACCGTTGAGCCGACGTGTGTTGACGAGAGACCGATTACATCAAGTTGGAAGTAGCATATCTTATTGGGTTCGCTGCGGGCAGCCGTTAATAACTGTTGCAACAGAGCGTACGCAGCGCATCCGAGAGTCGGTCGTAAAGTTACGAAATGCGACGTAAACAGAAATAAACGGAGCAACAAAGGGCCGGACTGAAATAGGCCGGTGCACTTCCTAGTGGCTCAGGGAACGAGACGCCCTAAAATTAAACGTCCAACGCATGGATTTGCGATCGTCGCTCGCTCATCTATGTGGACGCGAAATGATGCAACCCTTTGTTTTATTTGGTGGGATGTCATCAAATTCCTCCGGTTTGGAAGGAGCTCGACCTGTGTTCTCCTCCCAATAGCCCTGTGCATTTCAGGGCCTTGATGACTCTTGCGAAAAATCTTTCAAAAAATTAACTCTTTGAATACTATCTTGCTTTGCTATAGTAGTGGTCTCTTGACCAGATCACACAACGCTGCAGTATGCGACATACGATGCGACACATATTTCTCCTCACTTCTAACGCATACTACAACGTAACCAAAGACTGTTCTAGACGTTTTTCACAAGACTATGTGTCCGAACAAATACCGCAGCATTGTGCGTTTGGGCCGAGAGTCAGTTCGAACAAGTTACCGTAGCCCTGCAACATTAAGGGCAATTGAAAGAACACGGAAGAGTTATTTGATGATGACCTCAAGAACGAAGAAAATAGCATTGTGTGTTTAAGTCAAAATTCAAAAATTCATTTCATAATGTATTTATTTCACACTAGCTTCTGCCTGTTTTGCCTTTGTAGTACAGGATACGGTTAAGAACGACCTTCACCGGTTTGTTTAATGGATGAAACCTATTTTATGATAAATTTAGTATATTAAATAATATAACGCGGGTGGGTTGTCTGAGAAATTCCTGGCCAAACAATTTTTTTTTTTTTTTTGTAAAAACACCGGTGTGTTTAACGAATAAATTTAATACTATCCGAAAGAGTGAAGCCTTTAGAACATAAAAATGTTGAGTTGCCTATTTGTTTCCTGGCATAGCTATTGGTTGCCAGGTATAAACAAGTATGTATAAACAGGTGTGTATTTTTTTTATATACAACAAATTCTATATCAAAATAAACGCTGTTTCATTACGAATACGATGTTTATAGTGTTGTCTGCAAAAAAATCTGGTATGGATAACGGTTGTGCATTTTTCTAAAAATAAAATAAATTTTCAATTTTTAATTAATAATAGTCTGGCCAGGAATTTCTTAGGCAACCCACCCGCGTTATATTATTTAATACACTAAATTTATAATAAAATACGTTTCATCCATTAAACAGACCGGTGAAGGTCGTTCTTAATCGGATCTTAGACCTTCACTCAGGAATAAAGCAGTTATCCATGAAAAAAACTTTTCGTAATCGGACCAGTAGGTACTTTCAGAGATTACCTCCTACAAACAAAAAAAACAAACTTTACCTCTTTAAAATATTAGTGAAGATAGACCTACATTGCCACGTATAAAAAATCAGAAGTTAGTGCACGACTATGATACTTCTTCCCTTATCCCAGTACACTTGGGATTGCAGCGGGCTTCGACTGCCATACAATTCTATTTGCGATTAAAATTACATCTACTTTGATATATAGTTTCAAACAACGTTAATGAAACAGCAATAAAAATCAATCGAAAATTACAAAATCAGTTATCTCTTTGTACTTAATATAAACACTCATCCATCCAATCGTTTTGTAATGCTAATATAATTGATATACTGTAATAACCGTCAATATACTTTCGCAATCAAAATGGCATAATTTATTCTTCTGCCATCACGCTGCAACAGCGCATATGTTACAGTCTATAAGTAGATGCTTGTTTGAAAAACGCACAACCACACACTCAGGGGCGTAGCTACCGCCGCATCGGGCTATCAATGATACGGGGCCCCCGAGCTACAGAGGCCCCGTAATGTACCAAAATTCGTAATATTTTATCCACAATCTTAAATTCTCTTGTTGATTAAAGGCCAGTAAAGAACAATGACTAAATGATAAACTGTTCTAATAGTTTTTAGCTCGCTCAGTTCGTTGTAGCACTTGCTACGTAAGACGACTACAAACTCTCAACCTATTCAAGTACGTTCAGATTGTTATAATAAACGAACTCATTATCATATCATTTCGAGGCCTGTCAAGGCACTATTTCTATGCTAGTAGAAGCAATAGCATCATCTAGCATGAAAACAAAATATTGTACAAAAAAAAACTATAAAAATATTTGATATGGGGCCCCATTAGGACTAGCTACGGCGCTGCACACACTCTTAAAAATGTACAATGATTTATTCAAACTCATATGAACAGGTGTAGGGTTACCATAAATCCCATGATAAAAATGGGACGTTTCGGAAAACGCCCAGAGACAAAACGTAGAGTAGATATAAATAACGCACCGGTTTGACGAAACTGCGCTAACTGAAACACGTCTTGGGTTTTTATAGGTTAATTAGCTAATCGACTAACAGCTTGAACTTCTGTAATGAGCCAAATCGCTGAAAGACGGGACGATGCGTTCCGTTTATTTTCTTTATTTCCGTTCGTCACGCCATAACTTAATAACGACTTTACTGATTTCATGCACCATTTTTTTAAAGTTTTCTAATACTTTGTAAAAGGTTCTTAAGGAAGGAAATATTTAGAGGGCCCTTCCCCACTCGTCTATCGTCAACGTGGGCATGGTTTAAAAGCTTGTTGATTTATCTTTGATAAAGACGCTATGCGAAAAAAGAGAAATACCTAACGCCTGAACGCTTCATTGGCATTCGGTGATTCCGTCGTATACTCGATCGTCATTTTATTTCACAAAACTTACACCTGGAATACGTATTTTTTAAACCTTAAAAGTTTTAGAAAAAAATATTAGTTTTTCAGAATCTTGATTAAATGTGCAAGGTTTATACAATTTTTTACTTTTTTTAAATTATGAACAGAGTATGAAGTTGGTCCGCCATAATCTGGTCATAAATTCGCGAATAATGGAGTAGTCGAGTTCGCGTAAAATTGTAGATTGTTGGATGTAAATTATAAATAAATTAAAGGATTTACAAAATTAGATATCCAGAAATTTATGTTTTGATTTCAATAGAAACCAAGATAATATCCACAAGATATCAAATTTGTGTCCCCAGCAGTTCTGGAGATGTGTAAAAACGACATAATCACATAAGAGCGGTTGTATTGAAATGTATGTGGAGTTGGGCCGCCTTAAAAAAATGCAAAAATTTAAAAAAAATCGAAAACGTAACGAATTTAAAGACCTAACCTTCGCGCATTTGACAGTTAGCGCATTAGGATCAGCTAATATTTCATATTTTAATCTCGATATGAAACGTAACGTCCCAGTTAATCACCCTCGTTAATTGGACTAATGTCAGCCCGGTTATGTTCTAAACCTCTAAACACGGCCTACCACAGTCATAAAACTGTATCAAACGAACCAATAAAGTGTGGTCACCCCAACATGCGTACACGCAACATTTCAATGCACATTTGTTCCGATCCGTGCATACGATTGCTATTAATCAGTGCGCCGTGAAACCGCATAGATAGTGGCTCACTTGACCGAGATGAACGTTCAAAAGAAAATCATTTAAATCAAACGAGCATTACGTTTCATCTTGCCCGACTAACTACGATAAAAACATTAAAAGTTAAAATTAACATTGCTAATTGGACCATACCTCTTGCGTTGCATGAATTAGTTTATTCGATTGGACTATGCATAAATGTTGAAATTTATTTGTATTTCATACGGTATTTTGCATTTTCTATGAAGAGAAAGAAAATTGTAGATAGAGCGTGTTAATAGGTAAACGGTAAATAAATTAAAATAGATTATTAACTGAGAAAAAATTCCTTATTATACCTACAAATAAAAAAAAAGTAGGGGATCACGAATTGGATCATAATTTTTTCCCAATTTAGGATTCGATCAATTAGATAAACATCTACTATTACGCGTCTGAAAAAGTCTGAAATTTATCACGTACAGAGTCTTCACGACTTCCATTTTCATCTAAGTTTATAAAAAACTTTCGTTTAAAAAGCTACCAGATTATTTTCTCCGAATTACTTCAGAGACAGATGACCTAGTGCGATAACCGTCGTATTTTACAACAATTTAAGTTGTCATGTCTGAAACGGAGGCAGGAGGATAAATATAGCCTATTACAGTCAATGAATACCTATTGTTGATCAACTGGCAACATACAATAGACAAACCTGAGGGGATATCGGTATGATCTGATCATCTGATTGACTGACTTGCGGTCGTTCTACATTCGGGATACTACTGAAGCTAGCTATCTTGATTTTGATTTGCTGTTTGTTGTCATTCAACTGATAGGTGTATTGTTGACTTTTGTCATCTTCATGACTACTATAAGTTGGAAAAATAATGTTGTGACGTTTAGTCGTTCTCTATACAATGTGTAACTAGAACAATGCAGATCGTTATACAACCCAATTAGAAAAAGAAGTTACAGTCAAGATTTATTTAACATAAAATTGAATTGTCAAACTAAAAAAAAGCAAATTAAAAAATGTAAATAATATGGGAATCGTTGCACTGCAAAGGTAGCATAATATGATATTGGTATCGCATGCACAAACAATCACACATACCGACGCAATCACGATTTAAAATAGGGAAAAAATTACCGGATTCGGATTTGACCTCTATTTCACCTGATGGTAAACGATAATGTGGTGGACGATGGAGCATGCTTGCCTAAAAGCTGCCTAATAATAGTTGTATACTGAACTCCTTTTACAGCAGTTTAGCTCTCCTGATACTCTTAAAATATGGATGGAAAAAATCTGGTAGTGGAAGCAACAGAAATTATCCAATTCAAAGAAAGACAATGAGAAAGCGTCAAAGAAAGACAATGAGAAAGCGTCAAAGAGAGACAATGAGAAAGCGTCAGAGAGACAATGAGAAAGCGTCAAAGAGAGACAATGAGAAGGCGTCAAAGAGAGACAATGAGAAAGCGTCAGAGAGACAATGAGAAAGCGTCAAAGAGAGACAATGAGAAGGCGTCAAAGAGAGACAATGAGAAAGCGTCAGAGAGACAATGAGAAAGCGTCAGAGAGACAATGAGAAAGCGTCAAAGAGAGACAATGAGAAAGCGTCAAAAAGAGACAATGAGAAAGCGTCAGAGAGACAATGAGAAAGCGTCAAAGAGAGACAATGAGAAAGCGTCAAAAAGAGACAATGAGAAAGCGTCAAAGAAAGACAATGAGAAAGCGTCAAAGAGAGACAATGAGAAAGCGTCAGAGAGACAATGAGAAAGCGTCAAAAAGAGACAATGAGAAAGCGTCAGAGAGACAATGAGAAAGCGTCAAAGAGAGACAATGAGAAAGCGTCAAAAAGAGACAATGAGAAAGCGTCAGAGAGACAATGAGAAAGCGTCAAAGAGAGACAATGAGAAGGCGTCAAAGAGAGACAATGAGAAAGCGTCAGAGAGACAATGAGAAAGCGTCAGAGAGACAATGAGAAAGCGTCAAAGAGAGACAATGAGAAAGCGTCAAAAAGAGACAATGAGAAAGCGTCAGAGAGACAATGAGAAAGCGTCAAAAAGAGACAATGAGAAAGCGTCAGAGAGACAATGAGAAAGCGTCAAAGAGAGACAATGAGAAAGCGTCAAAAAGAGACAATGAGAAAGCGTCAGAGAGACAATGAGAAAGCGTCAAAGAGAGACAATGAGAAAGCGTCAAAAAGAGACAATGAGAAAGCGTCAGAGAGACAATGAGAAAGCGTCAAAGAGAGACAATGAGAAGGCGTCAAAGAGAGACAATGAGAAAGCGTCAGAGAGACAATGAGAAAGCGTCAGAGAGACAATGAGAAAGCGTCAAAGAGAGACAATGAGAAAGCGTCAAAAAGAGACAATGAGAAAGCGTCAGAGAGACAATGAGAAAGCGTCAAAGAGAGACAATGAGAAAGCGTCAAAAAGAGACAATGAGAAAGCGTCAAAGAAAGACAATGAGAAAGCGTCAAAGAGAGACAATGAGAAAGCGTCAGAGAGACAATGAGAAAGCGTCAAAAAGAGACAATGAGAAAGCGTCAGAGAGACAATGAGAAAGCGTCAAAGAGAGACAATGAGAAAGCGTCAAAAAGAGACAATGAGAAAGCGTCAGAGAGACAATGAGAAAGCGTCAAAGAGAGACAATGAGAAAGCGTCAAAAAGAGACAATGAGAAAGCGTCAGAGAGACAATGAGAAAGCGTCAAAGAGAGACAATGAGAAGGCGTCAAAGAGAGACAATGAGAAAGCGTCAGAGAGACAATGAGAAAGCGTCAGAGAGACAATGAGAAAGCGTCAAAGAGAGACAATGAGAAAGCGTCAAAAAGAGACAATGAGAAAGCGTCAGAGAGACAATGAGAAAGCGTCAAAGAGAGACAATGAGAAAGCGTCAAAAAGAGACAATGAGAAAGCGTCAAAGAAAGACAATGAGAAAGCGTCAAAGAGAGACAATGAGAAAGCGTCAGAGAGACAATGAGAAAGCGTCAAAAAGAGACAATGAGAAAGCGTCAGAGAGACAATGAGAAAGCGTCAAAGAGAGACAATGAGAAAGCGTCAAAAAGAGACAATGAGAAAGCGTCAAAGAAAGACAATGAGAAAGCGTCAAAGAGAGACAATGAGAAAGCGTCAGAGAGACAATGAGAAAGCGTCAAAGAGAGACAATGAGAAGGCGTCAAAGAGAGACAATGAGAAAGCGTCAGAGAGACAATGAGAAAGCGTCAGAGAGACAATGAGAAAGCGTCAAAGAGAGACAATGAGAAAGCGTCAAAAAGAGACAATGAGAAAGCGTCAGAGAGACAATGAGAAAGCGTCAAAGAGAGACAATGAGAAAGCGTCAAAAAGAGACAATGAGAAAGCGTCAAAGAAAGACAATGAGAAAGCGTCAAAGAAAGACAATGAGAAAGCGTCAAAGAGAGACAATGAGAAAGCGTCAGAGAGACAATGAGAAAGCGTCAAAGAAAGACAATGAGAAAGCGTCAAAGAAAGACAATGAGAAAGCGTCAAAGAAAGACAATGAGAAAGCGTCAAAGAGAGACAATGAGAAAGCGTCAAAGAGAGACAATGAGAAAGCGTCAAAGAAAGACAATGAGAAAGCGTCAAAGAAAGACAATGAGAAAGCGTCAAAGAGAGACAATGAGAAAGCGTCAAAGAGAGACAATGAGAAAGCGTCAAAGAGAGACAATGAGAAAGCGTCAAAGAGAGACAATGAGAAAGCGTCAAAGAAAGACAATGAGAAAGCGTCAAGGAAAGACAATGAGAAAGCGTCAAAGAAAGACAATGAGAAAGCGTCAAAGAAAGACAATGAGAAAGCGTCAAAGAGAGACAATGAGAAAGCGTCAAAGAGAGACAATGAGAAAGCGTCAAAGAAAGACAATGAGAAAGCGTCAAAGAAAGACAATGAGAAAGCGTCAAAGAAAGACAATGAGAAAGCGTCAAAGAGAGACAATGAGAAAGCGTCAAAGAGAGACAATGAGAAAGCGTCAAAGAGAGACAATGAGAAAGCGTCAAAGAAAGACAATGAGAAAGCGTCAAGGAAAGACAATGAGAAAGCGTCAAAGAAAGACAATGAGAAAGCGTCAAAGAAAGACAATGAGAAAGCGTCAAAGAGAGACAATGAGAAAGCGTCAAAGAGAGACAATGAGAAAGCGTCAAAGAAAGACAATGAGAAAGCGTCAAAGAAAGACAATGAGAAAGCGTCAAAGAAAGACAATGAGAGAGCGAACGCATTCGCTTGGGGTTTAATGAATTAAAAAGTGGAATTCTATGCCAATCTATGTTTCCGAATAGTTGCGCGAACTACTACTGCTGTGACTTAATCTTGGGCCATCTTGCTCCATCATCGAGGACATCCCTCAACATCAGGGGAGATACTGGTCAAACATGAGCCTATCAAAAGTGATAAAAAAATAAGTAAACCATAGACTCGCAAAGATAAAGACAAAGAAGTTATGGTATGCAGAATTCTGTTGACACCAGATAAATAAAGAGTGACATAGTGGAAACTACATTCCTAGCTGAGATTAGTAGAGCCTTAATGGAAGAAAGTTCAGCAAAGTTCACAATCAATAACAATTTTTCCAAGTTTCTCCCCATCACCAGCACATTCAAAGTAACGCTTAGCCAAAACCCAATTCGTTCTCATAAGACCCTACAATAATTTACAGCTTGAAAATAATTCTGAATACTATGAGTTAAATCACGGTATGATTTGCGGTACATGGTTTAATACGTCGCGTTATCTCTTTCACTCGTTGGAGAAACGATAGAGAGGGAATGAGTCGTAGTGTAATAAATCTAGTGGGTTCGTTATGTAAGGACATTAGCCTCTGGCTACCCCCCGAGTGGTTTGAATGTACATAGATTATTATGATTTGTGACCGGTAGCTATTCGCATTTAATACGCTTACCGGCCATCTTCTATTTCATATTATTGCATCGGACAAGACGTTCATAAATTCATATTTAAATGCTGCATGAAAGTTTGGCGCCAATCTAATGAACTGTGACGGTTTTCGTGATTGGGATTAAGGAAGGTATTGTCTATACTCCGTCGATTCTGTATAGATAGTTAACTAAATGTAAACAATTTTAACACGTCTTTTATCGAAAAAATTGTCCAAAAAATGTAACTAAAAATGTTTTCAATTAGATTTTTACCTAAACTGATGTTATGTAATTAACTAAATTTAAATTATGTTTGTACGTCTTTTATACGGCTTATTTTAAATAAAAAGACATAAGTACCAAGATTGTTTACGTTTAGTTAACTACCTAAACTGATGGAGTATAGTAGAAAGCTTGCAGAAAATAGATGATGTGTAAGAAGGTTGCATTTTTTTTTTAATGATTTTCCATTTCATAGTCATGTTTTCTGTTCTCATTTACTGCGACAATCGTCTGGAATACAGAAATTTTATGAATTTGTTAATATTATTTAACTAAACAGAGTGTTAAAATATAAATCAACAGTAATAAATGAGTGAAAATATATTTGAAATCCGTCAATAAATGCCTGAGAAATTAATTGTTTGAGTTTACGCACAGCGATTGCAGTCTCAATGAGAGTGTCGTCATTTTATCTGGATAAATCATCGCATCAAACACTTTACTCAAATACACATGTTTCTAAGTCGCACAAAAGCTTATGTGATATCTGTTTTACGTACTACTGACCAAAAAGGTGCTGCTTTTCTCACAACAGTGGTAAAGGGTCGTGTGACGTCATACACAGAAGCTCCGCGTAAAACGAAATTATTATCTCAAGCGCAACTCAAAAGTTCCAAAACTTTTTAATTTATATTTATTTTTAATTTGTATAATGACTCATATTTTTTTTAATATTTTATATAAGTTTACAAAAATGTTTATTTAAAAAAAAAAAACTTTCGATTATTGATTGGACCACACAATACTCGCGTTTATTGTGCTTACTATATTCACATACTACACTAGATAGTGTTACAATCCTATTTAGCTTTAGTAAAAATAAAAGTTCATATTTTATTATTGCTGTTCGTTAGTCTCGCTTAAACTCAGAAACGGCTTGACCAATCTGAATAATTTTATTTTTGTTTTGTTCGCTCTAACACCGGGGTTGTTTCAAAAAAATATATATATATAAGGAAATCCCATGCAACAGTTTTGAAATTAAAATATTCAATATTGTTGTGTTTTTGTATGAAATCGCCCCTTAATGTAGCTACTAGACAAGTTAAGGTATACCTGACAGATTACCTACTTTTAAAGATGCGAAATACTAATTTCATGGGAGCAGAGCCGCAGACATCAATTAGTACATTATAAATATGAATACAAAAGAACTGCCTATTATGAAAGCCATTTGACAGTTCAGTGTCATTGTCTACAATTCCTAAAGTATTATTATTATTATTTTATATTACAAATAAATCCATTTTCTTTATTATAAAATACGAAACGAAAAAAAAAGCGGTGAAGTGCGAGTTGGACTCGCCCATGAAAGGTTCCGTAGCAGGAAGTAACATATTATTTAATATAAAAGTTCTTGTAGTTCGTTGTAACTTTGATCGATGTTTTAATAATAGTGTATTTTTTTAGATTTATGACGTAAAAAAACTACTTACTAGATCTCGTTCAAACCAATTTCCGGTAGAAGTTTGTTGTACATCATATTTTTTTTTTAGTTTTATCATTCTCTTATTGAAGATGTTACAGGAGGGGGGGGGACACATTTTACCACTTTGGAAGTGTCTCTCGCACAAACTATTCGGTTTAGAAAAAAATTATATTAGAAACCTCAATATAATTTTTGAAGACCTATCCATAATACATACCAAACGTATCGGGTTTGAGGAAAAAAAAATTTTTGGGTATGGGAATAGAAAAAAAAAATAAGTTTAAGGGGTGAAATCTCCCTCTAAACTTATTGTTTTTTTTTCATTTTTGTGTGAAAATCTTAATGCGGTTCACAGAACACGTTACCATGCTTCAACAGTATAGTTCTTATTGTTACGGAAAAAAGTGGCTGTGACATATGGACGGACAGACAGACATGACGAATCCATAAGGGTTCCGTTTTTGCCATTTGGCTATGGTACCCTAAAAACGAAACGCTGGAAACTTATTACAACATAGAAAGTTAATGTTGCTATATGAAATATGTTTATTAAAATCTAAAATGTTATATTACTGTCATCTCAATAGATTTATGCTTTCTACTTTAAGTTGATCTTAGTGATTTAAACAGTATCAATTTAGCGTCTCTTTGTGATTTATCGCTATTTACGAGTATTATCTTGTAAAGGTGTCTATGCATTTGCTTGGTATTTTCTTTTAAGCTATTGCATAGCTTCTATCGCGGGCCTTGAGCGTGGAGACCGAATCCAGAAATTCCGTAACGAAAATAACCTAACACCCCCCCCCCTCATTTGTTTTTGAGCGTGGTGACCGATAAGAAAACAAATGAGTGAACAATCAATCAAAATTCAATTCAATGTGTGAAAGTGTAACTTCAATTAATATCAAAGAATAAAAAACAAAGGAAAAAAATACTGCATAAATAAAATAAATAAATAATTATAATTGCATAGGTTGATAAAAATGCTATGCAATAGCTTTACCGCGGCAGTCCCCGAGTGCCACACGTCTTTTTTTTTAATGTTTGGATAGGCTCGTCTGACCCCTATCTCACCTGATGGTAAACGATGACGTGGTCGACAATAAAGCACGCGTGCCTAGAAGTAATCTATTCACTCTTGACTTAAAAACCCCTAGGTTGTAGCAGCAGTATCATTGATAGTAGCTATATCAATATATTTATATCAATTAGAAAAAGGCCTTCCTTTCATTAAACCACGAAGGAGATGGCGGGACGACCTAGAAGTCTTCTTTAGGTTTTGGCAAGAAGTGACTCAGAAACGGGAACAATAAAAATAATGGAGGGAAGCCATTGCCCAGCAATGGGACAGTAGGTACTGGCTAGATAGTTCAGTGTGGTGTAAAGAGTGACGAAGCAAACATTCCTCCAACACAAAGTAATGGACAAGAAAATGATGAAAAATCTCATATAAACTAGTACTTGACTGCGATCCCTCCTGATGGTAAGAAGTTTGAAAAGCGTTTAAAGTATTGCGTGTCTAGTAGACCTCAAAATATATCTACACTAATATTATAAAGAGGGTTTGTTTTCTTTGTTTTTATGAGGTAATTTCTGAAAAGTACTGGTCCGATTGCTAAAATTTTTTCACCGATAGAAAGCTGCATTAATTGAGTGACATAGGCTACCTAGGTTTTATGTACGCGGGCGAAGCCGCGGGCAAAAGCTAGCCAATAATAAAAATTTAAATATGGACCTTTGCCCAGCATTGGGACAGTATGTACAGGCTAGATAGTTTAGTGAATTGTAGTAGTTTTTCTTGGCAGGTCGGAATAGACGGAGAGAACGTATTTCTCAAACACAATCAAGTAACATACTTACATGGGTACAAGATGATGAAAATCGTTTGCAAAGCATACTTCATAAACAAGGGTAATCTACTCCTACAGTATTTTTTAGACGGTGCATTAGAAAGATTAAATCTATCTATCTGCCTAGTGACCATGAACACTTGACATGAATTCTTGGTTCTAAAGTTCGGCTGCGAGATTGGTCAAAGGAGTCACCAACTCTACACGACAAACAGCCACCTTAGTTAAACATTGCAATCAAATATTTGGCTATATACAATAAAGAGCTGAAAGCCCTTTAGTTGGATACCGACGTTTAATTAATGGCCTAGACGTTCAATTAGCTGGCTAATTCGACTAGTTATCTTTTAGCCATTTAGTTGGATACCAACGACGTTTAATGAACAGCCAAGACATTAAATTAACTTGTCCAGCTGACTACAACATATCCACAAAGACAACATTTATAAGAGAAATCAATGAAAAATGGTACAATCAATCAATGTTCTACAATATGCATGTGATCGTACATATCGATCGATAAAATCGAATCAGATATGTACGCACCTTTACAGCACAGATCTACCGAAGTTAAGTGGAGCGTATCACGAGCTATTCTACTCGATATTAGGCGATAACTCACGGTGTCGATAGTCTTAACATTCCTGCGTATGTCGAAACGTTTGTGATTGATCGACAATCTGCTGTTGGAGATCAAAAAGAGTTAAATACTAACAAACACGCGAAGTAGCTGTTGTGTTGTAAACAACTATGAAGAAACTCAAGAACTATAGCGTCTGCCAGCGGTTGTGCCCGTGTAGTAGTCGGGGATTACAGCAAGGAGACACACGGACATATGAGATAAAAGTATCATAAGACAAGAGAAATTTGACTTAATTGTTTTTTCTTAGATGAATTTGTAACAGAACATGATATGAACCATAAGTTTGAGTGTCCAAAGATTTTTTCAATGACATAAACTAGTGCGTGACTGCGATACCAGCTGTTGGTAAACAGTGAAGTAACCAATGTAGTGTGTTGATGATGAAGCGGACTAGTTCCATATACAACGCACTTTGAAGGACTTAATGAGTGCCATCGATGCTGCAGCTAACGTAGTCACCTTGGGCCCAAACAGTTTACCATCGATTGGAAAAGAAGAAAAAGAACATTTTCTAAGTTGCTTATTTCACATGTGTATGTTAGATTTACATATAGTAGGTGTCAATCAGATCAATCTGCTGTGGTTTATTTTTTGTATGTGTGACCTTATCGAAAGAAGTTTGAAAGAGATGCCAGTGATTGAAATTTTGAAAGGGAATCGTATGCATTTCATCCCTCCTCTTCACATGACCATACCAAGGTCATGTGAAGAGGAGGGATGAAATGCATGTTATTCCTAGAGTTCAGAGTATATAAGTGAATGGATGGAAAAGGAGAGCAAGGCCAAAGAAAAGACGGATGGATTTTGTGAAGAAAGATATAAAAGGGGAAGCAGTTGGTGATAGCGTGATGGTTGAAAGAAAACGTGGAAAGAAAAGAAAACGTGGTGTGCCGAATCCTCTCCAAGTTCCACTCTATACTAATTTTCATATTCATCAAAATTAGTTCAGTGGTTTAAGCCTAAAAACTTAGCAAACAAACAGAGACAGACATACAGAGTGTTAGTTACTTTCGCATTTTTAATATTTTTATGGATGTTAGTATGAATGTTTATATAACCCTTTAAGTATGGTGTGTCTTTGTGTTTCATAGAAAGTGGCTGTTATTTAAAAGCATAACAGTGATTGTTATTACGCCCTAATAATAACGTTGTTAAAGTACCTTCCAGCACGCACTTGTGTGACGTCATTCAGCATGACTTGTAATTTTGCGCCATTTTTCGGCAAACAATAGAAGACTGTAGAAGCCGCTTTTCTCGGACAAGAATAGGACTGTAGCATTTTCTTGTTCAATGAAAAAGTTGATTATTAGGTAAGAAAAAGGTTATTTTGCGTATAATAAAGTGAAACATCTAAAAAAACACTAGTGAAAATATTATAGGTACCTGAAATCATAATCAAATTCTTTTTCCTGAAAAGTTATTTTACAACTAATAAGCAAAAAATGCAACCAAATGACAACCTCTTATTTTTTTTAATTTGGTTAAAGTTAATCTACTTAATGAAATTCATTCATTCCCTGGAAGACAAACTAGACAATAGACTAAACCAAACTAGAAACAAAATGAAATGCACAAGGATTCGTTTTGTTTAACAGTAAGAAAGGTTTTTTAAAAAACACCATACTTAAAATGCAGAAAACTAACTAGGACTAAAAGTTTGTATTAAAATTCGTCTTTACTTAAATTAAAACGAAAAAGTTAATAATTAGACTTCTGTTTAGAAATAAAAGTTAATAATAATCTTTTCTTTTTAAATTTATCCCTGCGTGATAAATTGTCGATGGGTAAACCTTACGCTCTCTGGCTCAAAAAAAAAAAACAAGAACATTAAAAAAAAGGAACAGGAAGACACCATTCAAATCCTCTCACATGCAATTTTCCCTCCATTAATCTTTTGAAAAACGAACAGCAGACAGCTATATAAAACTGTTTACAAGCTCTATGGTGCCGCCAGGAGGAAATTAAATCGCATAAAACATCATGAAACTCCATTAGATGCTTTATCACGGGATAGCATCTTTAACTAGCAGTACTAGCGGCCGATGGAAAAAGGGCGCATCTGCCTTTTTATCTTTTTCATCGTATCGAAGGCACATCAGTAATTCAAATACTTTTTAACCAAAACTTAGCAATTTCTACTTTGTCGGTGGCAGTTTAGGTTCCTCTGTTTGCATGTTTAAGAGCGTATAGGACAGGATAGGAGAAGGAGCATTGTTTGCGGAGCACCATTATGCGAGGTTGGGTTCTTAATTCTTATTTCTTTACTAGCTTTTGCCCGCGGCTTCGCCCGCGTGGCATTAAGTACTTAAGGAATCGGGATAAAAGTTAGCCTATGTTCTTTTCCATGTCAAAGGCTATATGCATGCCAAATTTCATCCAAATCGTAATAATAGGATCCAGTGCACAATATAAACCAGGTTATTGGAGTTACACCATCCTACTTAGGTTCTGAGGCGGTTCAGGAACTTCCAAGTATACAAGGGAAGGGAAAGACCCAGTACGAAGAGTGAAGGATTTTGTTTTTTAATATTTTTCATCAAGTTTCCCTGGACAAGTTACCTTACGGAAAAGTATAATTTCGCCCAAAAAATTAAATAACACGACATAATACATTAATAACGTGACACAAGGGCAAAAACATAATGAAAATAACTTGAAAAGCTGCTGTTAAAGCATTAGTCGTCTACTTAAAAAATGTCATTCTCAAAAATAGAAAAAAAATATTCGATATTTTTTTTTTTTTCATTTTGTGTTTTGTTCAGTTGTACCATTTTTCTTTCGACAGCAATGTACTAGGACTCGTCGGTCTTACTCGTAAGTGGTTAACTTAAACGCAAAGACCACACAAGTTGAAGCCATAGACAAACTTTTCCTTCGATCTAAAAACTCATTGACAAGATATACAACAACTTTTCAATGGTTTTCTTTGACTTTCCTTGTGGAAAGGAACTTAATTTAGAAATGTTCGAAACGTCTTCGCTTTCTTTCGCTTAAATGGCTTGTTTCAGTGGATAACAATGTTCAATTGTTTTAAAGGTAGAGAGAGGGTCACTTGCGCAGAGTAAGGGCCTGTCCGCACAGCAATATTTCACCGCGCGGAAAATATTCGCGCGGATTTATTTCCGCACCGCACCGCGTCAAATCTGCAAGAAATTACAGAATTTTTTATCGCGCGTTTTTTTATCGCCTGTGCGGAAACTTCCATAAGATTCAATGTGTTACAGAATAACGAAAAAAAAACCGCGCGTTGAAATACCGCTGTGCGGACAGGCCCTTACGAATAAATGAAATTTTAATATGTGGAAAATGTTTTCATTTAATTTTACATACTATTGTTTGTTTTATGTTATAGTGTAGATTAGAGTATACTTCATGTTATTGTTTTATATTTTATGTGTTGTGTTTTTCTTTTATATTTAGGGAATTTATTATACAGGGTTATTTGGAAAACACTGGCAACCTCTCAAGACTATGTTGCTCACATCATAAACAACTACTCTTGTTCTATAACTTTTAAAAATGATTATATTTTAGTTCATTAGATTTTCATACAACAATAAAAATATTTAAATTAAACGTTTTTAATATTACGAAGTCTATGCGAAGCAATCGGTAGTACAATAGTGGAAGGTAGTGGGATCGGGTGGCGGGGATGCTTGATGCGCTTGCGTTGCCTGATACAGACGTAGGTAGGTATAGCGAAATACAGGGTTGAAATATGTTAGATAGAACGCGCCGAGCGCGTTCCTTTTCGCCGGGTGACGTCGTCGTGTGAAGATCTCCGCTGTGAGACCACGCGTCCCATCTGCGCGGCTGCGAAGTTCAAAATGAAGATCACGGAAGATGTTAGAGCTTCTGCTTGGCTCTGCTTGCGCTTACAAGCTTATCCTATTTCTTGATTTGTCGAAAACGAGCTGCTTCACAGTTTCTTTATAAGAAATCGTCGTAAACGTGTTGCTTCACTGTTTCTTTATCAGAAATTGTCGTAAAACGTGTTGTCTCCTGTTTCTTTATAACTCATGGTCGAAAACGTAACTGGCTGGGTGGATTGGCACGGTGGCTTGCGGTTCGCTGTCAACTCTTGCAGGTACCATGTCGCAACAATACGAAATCTTGAAGGTTTGTTTTTGGTAAATGTGTAATGTTTTATAAAAAGTCATAGAACAAAAGTTGTTGTTTATGATGTTAGTAATACAGTCCTACCAGCAGCCGTATTATGACATCTTAAAACCATCATGTTTTCTGTGTGAGAAAAGGATAGTGCTATTATCTATATTATATTGGTCATAATACGGCCCCAGTGGGGCCGTATTATGACCTCTTAAAACCATCATGTTTTCGGTGTGAAAAAGAGACGGAGCTATACAGGACGAATAGCACTATCCTTTTCTCACACAGAAAACATGATGGTTTTAAGATGTCATAATACGGCCGCAGGTTGTTAATGTTATTCAAATAACCCTGTATAAGCTATCATTATTAGATGTTATTATAATTATTACTAGTTTTTTTTATATATTTTCTTAGTTTTTATTATGTTTTATAGCTGTCAGATCAAAATTACCGTGTTTCAATCGCTAACTTAAAACGTGCTGAAATTGATAACCTGTATTTGACTGTTGTGTCGTACCTATATGAGCTTAACGATTACGTTAAAAAATAAATTCTTTCAGTAAATCTTTATTTACATAAAAATCATATTTTATACACATAGAGTTAGTATCTTTATGAATGTATGTTATTTTTAGTATACCTAATATAAAGGACATTTAAAATATTTTAATAAATTTATAAGTAAATTTTGTAAATTGAAGATAATTGGGACTCTTTTAAAATCTATCTCCAGCACTTCATTCATTATCTACTCCGCAGTAATCAGCGCTGACCGCGGGGTCAGTGACCGCGCTGCGCGGGCGCATTGTTCCGCGAACGCATCCGCTGCTGACCACCGCACGCGGAAGCTAGCGTGGACGGTACCATTAGCACTGGATTACATCTGTTGTTTCTATGCTCTTTTTAGAGAGTTTTTCTTGAAATTCACTGTTAAAAACTGTCGGGTTTTTATATTTTCTATATGCATTGCTTTTATCTCTTTAATTAAATAACTAGAGTCTGTCTAAAAAGTCAAACGACTTGGATAATTATTAGGTTAAATGAAATCTGATGTAGTCAACACTGGTTCATTAATCAAGGTTGATTAAGACATCTTGATCATTATTTACTTAAAGAAGAACCTTATAAAAAGTATCGAATACTTATAAGTATTTTTAAATTATTTAATATTCAAAAAATCCTGACTTTTTAGACAGACTATACTAGTAATTCTTTTGGCTCAATTAATTAAATATTTTTTAGTATGATCTGTAATTTATTATTGTATGCCTATTGCCTAATTGGTAGAACATAATGGAACTATAATTTATTATTAATAACATCTGTATGTAACCTCTGTCGACAATAAAGACATTCTGTTTCTGATTCAGACGTATTTTGGCGTTATTTTATTTTCGAAACACCGAAATCTATCGTCGGAGACTATCGGGACATCGCTAAGAAGGCGATATGTCTCAAGTGTCTTTGCCCGCCCTAGACCACCCCCCCCCCCCTCCTGGCTAGACGTGCTGGTGTAAGGAAGTATCGGCTATAACGATTGTTACATTTGCGATATGGAACTAGCTTCTTCTTACAAACTTTGAACTCCCGATTTAACCCCTTAGGAGCTGAATTTAAAAAAAGTCCTTTCTTATTATTGGTAAAGATCATAAAAGGAACTTCACCTGCATGAAAGTAAGCTTCTCTATACAAATTTTGGACCTCTGTTTCATTCCCTTAGATGGTGATTTTTGGAAAATCCGCCTGCGTCACAAAAGGAAACCTTGTTCAAAATTTCACACTCCTAGTCCCAATAATTTCGGCTGTGTGTTATTTCTGTGTATATACAGGGTGTAAGGGACATCCCTCCACAAACTTTAAGGGCTTGCTCAGTAGACGAAACTGAACAACCTTCCACGAGACATTTTTTCAGGAAACGAAAAAGAAAATATCAGCTTCACAATACAAAATTAAAAACTTGATTGGTCAGTTTGTATGGAGAGGCCAATATTTTTTTTCATTTTCTTAAAAAAAGTCTTGTGGAAGGTTGTTAAATTTTGTCTACTGAACAAGCCCTTAAGGGCTGTCCCTTACACCCTGTATAGATGTACAGATTCAGGATATTGCTGCTACGTAATGTTTTGGTAGTGCATTCCAGTGCAGTATGCATTTTAGACAGGTACGAGTATGTTCCCTTGGGATAAATTGCTACTTTCGCACGGGTGAACCTAGTTTAAGTAGGTATAATATTCACTACATGGAAGATGTAAACAGTGAACTATCTTGGTAATGGAGCCTTTGTTATATGCAGGTTCAAGTAAAGCTGCACAAAACGTTTACATGGCTCTAGTGTTGTTTCAAGTACAGTATTCTGTGTAATCTTTTGTGTTAGACGTCTGCACGCTATGTTTATGGAGATATTATTTGATTAAAATTGTTATATCACATTTGCTTTACTACCAATTCTGATTTCTATTATAGTTAGTGTATATTATATTTTTAACCCCTGCCTGTGATATATACTTTACTAATAACTAATGTTTGAAATACTCACATACCTACATGCCACCGGTATCAAGCTGGTCTGATGATGGAGGTCGAAGGTAAGAGACGTAACCTTGGATTGCCTATTAATAAAGGAACCCATCCAGTTTCGGCTCATTTAGATTTATCCTAAAAATAGTTCTGTTTGTTTCTCATGACGACGAGAACCTGATGATGAAAACCTGATGTTAGAACTGGGAAGTGGCTGATGGAACCTTGGAATGCCTACTAATAAACCCGTTGAGTTTAGGAGCATTAGATTCATCTGAACCAGTTCTTTTACTTTTAATAGATTTTATGCGTCAGGGGTTTTTTGTTATGATTGCATATTTATTGAGGAGCAGGTTAGATAACAAATATTTCTCTTTTCTGTTACTACATCATCATAGGGATCACACACGGACAATGCGAGCTACAGTTCACTCTCAAAGTAACTCATAGGAAACTACAGAGCTGCTACAGTAAACAAGTTCATTACATCCTCCCTTAGGGGTTCAGCAGAAGTGGAAGCTATGCTGGTACGAGTAAATATCAGTCTAATAACATGTGATTACCTGTCAAGTTAGCCACAAAACACTGTCTATACAGCCTTACGTCCTTTGTGACTTGACAGGAGGGAACTAGCTAGCAAACCGTACTTTTAATATTAGTAAATGCTAAACTAGCTGTCTTTTTATCTATTACCTCTTCACGTTTTAACGGCTGAACGGATTAGGATAAAACTTGGCACATAAGTAGATCATGTAGATAGACTGGCCTGTTGGTCTAGTGGTTAGTGGCCCTGACTGCTATGCCGGAGGTCGTGGGTTCGATTCCCACCCAGGACAAATGTTTATGTGATGAGCATGATCATTTGTTCTGTATCTGGGTGTAATTTATCTATAATATATATGTATTTAGAAATATATAAGTATGTTTATCAGTTGTCATAACACAAGCTCTGCTTAGCTTGGAACTAGACGGCGTTGTGTGGTAGTTGTGAAATATTATTATTATTATATTATTATTATGTCAACCTGGACATGACCTGAAAATCTTTAGGATATAGAACAAAATGTTGATTTCGGAGGTATGTTCCTGTGGGTTAATTACCAGCACGGGTGAAATATTACGAGAATATCACTGCTCTAATGTTAATATATAACAAACTACACATGTAAGTTACAATAAAACTAACAAATAAACTAGGTAGATAGAAAGATTCTTTATATAATTGTACACCAAAAATCAAATCAAATCAAATCAAATCAGTTTATTGCAAACATGTTGTACAGTGGTTGGAATAAAAATAGAGTTTCAAACATGCACCCTGTAAGGGCACTGCAAAACAAATAAATTTCAGTAAGATAAAATACAATTTAAAATTCAGTTTCAATGTTACATTTAAAAAGGCAAAAATTATTGATATTACAAGTATTAAAATAAATAAATAAATGGAAAACGTCAAATCAATTAAATGTCAAAATAAATATAAATGTCAAAAATAAGTATAAATGTCAAAATAATATAAAATACATTGAAAAATAATAATAATAACATTAGTAATAGCGAATTACGAATTAGACCAATTCAATTATGTACTTTGCGCTTATTTAATTATTTATTTATTTTTTCTTCAAAAAACTCTTTCAGTGTGTAGTAGCACTTCTGGTTCAAATGAGTGAACAATTTTGTTTTAAATAAATTGATTGCTTTAATTTCTTTTAGGGATTTTGGAATTTTATTATAAATCTTGATACACATTACATAAGGGCCTGTATTGAAAATAGATAGCTTCGAAACCGGTAATGCTAGATCGTTTTGGTGTCGCAAATTCCGTGGTTGGGTGTAATGATCCTTATTTAAGGGGAAAAGAGACATATTTTTTCTGACAAACAGACATATTTCAAAGATGTATAGAGACGTGAGCGTAAGGATATTATGTTTTATAAAGTGTGGTCTACAGCTATCCATACATCCTATATTTGTTAAGATGCGTATGCATCTTTTTTGTAGCTTGAATAGTTTATCAGCGTTTGTACTATTACCCCATAGCATTATACCATAACGAAGCCAAGAGTGCGCATATGCGCTATAGGCTGCTTTTGCTGATTTGAAATCCGTGGATCTTTTTAGTTCCGATAACGCATAAGAAAACCTAGAAATTTTGTTACTTATGTGTGCTATATGGGATTTCCAGTTTAGGTTTGTGTCAATATTAAGTCCCAATAAATTGAAATTATCCACGCAGTCTAATGTAATGTCGTTAAAAGTAAAATTTATGTCAAGGGGTCGTTTTTGGTATGGTCTGAATTGCATTACTTTTGTCTTAGCGAAATTTAGTTCAAGATTGTGTTCATTTAACCAAGTATAAATGTCAGTTAGAATTCGATGAATGTCATTGTTAAGGGTCAGATTATTTGAGCAAGGAAAAACTACAGAAATGTCATCAGCAAATAAAACGCTTACGGCATCTATTTTTTTAGGGAGATCATTAATATAAATAAGAAATAATATGCATCCGAGTACGCTACCTTGTGGGATTGATTTATGTACAGTGGTCGCTTTCGATTTAACATTAGCGATTTCTCCAGTAGTATGATTGTAGTGCTCAATTTCTACATATTGCGAACGGTTTTCGAGATAAGACGTAAACCATTTATGAGCTATGCCACGTACACCTATCCCGTCCAGTTTATTCAAGAGGATATTATATTGAACTCTATCGTACGCCTTACTCATGTCTAGAAGAATACCTATAGCGTACTTCTTTTCATTAATTATATTTAAGATCTGTTGCACATATCTATAAACTGCATTTGTTGTTGATTTATTTTTCCTGAATCCATTTTGGCTATCGTTAAATATATTAAATGTCTCGCAGAAAGAATACAGGCGTGACGACATAGCGGTTTCTAAAATTTTTGAGAAGGTAGGCAAAAGCGCTATAGGACGATAATTATTACAGTCGGTCTGCAAATCTTTTTTATGGATAGGTTTGATTACTGAGATTTTAAGTAAATGTGGAACGATTCCTTCAATAAACGATTGGTTTATTAAGAAAGTAAGGGGCATGGCTAGAACCTTTGCGCATTTTTTAACTAATGAGGGTGGGATTTCATCAAAACCATAGCTTCTCTTGTTTTTAAGGTTTCTTATAATTGATAGTATTTCATATTCATCTACAGGTTTGACAAATAAGGATTTGTCATTTCTGGTGATGACCGGTTGACCAGTTTGATGATTGGACTTTCCTCCAACCGATTTAAAAAAGTCGTTAAATGCGTTTGCAACAGTCGTGGGGTTTTCCGTTACTGTATTTTGTATCTTTAGTTTTATATTTTTCTTTGTACGTTTGGTTGTTTTATTTGTGCGTTCTTTTATTATTTGCCACATGGTTTTCGAAATATTGGTGCTATTTCGTATTCTTTTAATATTTATGTTTTTTTTAGATTTATAAACTGCTTTTTTTAGCAGTTTTTCATATTTTTTGTAATATTTTAACAAGATAGGGGCTTCATTTTGTGTCAGAAATGTTTTGAGTAGACGTTTGTGCTGGCAAGACACTTTTAAACCGGTAGTTAGCCACGACTTCTTGGTTTTGTTTTTAATTTTAATTTTTACTTTTGGAATACAGTCATTTAAAATGCTTACTATTGTCGTGTGGAAAGTTTCATAGTTTGAATTTACGTCTTTGTCATCTTTAAATATTGATTGCCAATTTACTTTACTTAGTTGCGTCTTAAAGTTTTCCATATTTTTTTCATTAAATATTCTTTTAGTCGTGTACCACGATTTCCGTTCATTTATGTCAGTTTTTTTAGGGACCGATAATATTATTCCTTTATGATCAGAAAGTCCGAAGTCTTCAACAGAGGCCTTTAAGTTTTTAAATTTAAAATTTGTAAATACTAAATCTATACATGTTGCACTTGTTTTGCTGATTCTAGTAGGTTCATTAATTATTTGGTCGAAATTATAGCTAATCATAACGTTAAGTAAATCTTTAGTGCTGTTTGAATTCTCCAATATGTTTACATTGAAATCTCCACCTATAATAATATTCTTTTTACCGTCTTTATTTCTTAATAGCCGCAAAAGTTTTTTGAGAGAACCATAAAATACATCAAAATTACATGAGAAACTTAAAATTAAGGGTGTCACAATGGGCGGTCTTATCGCTAACAGCGATTTTTTACAGACAACCTTAAACTAAACCGCACAAACGAAAGAACAATATTTCAACTCAATAATAAGAAAATCCCATGTCTACGATCAAAAGCAAATCGACCAAAAAAAGGCCGTGACTACACAGTCACCTGCATACCGACGCTATTTCGTAACTTAGACCAATTACACACGCACGCCATACATTTTTATTTCCCTTCGAAACATTTCCTGTTTTACTTTCGTGAATAGCCCTGCAATTTGTAACACACGTCATTATAGAATGACAACTACTCATTATTCGATGCATGCCGAAGGGCCAAAGGCTGTAACTGTTTGATTTCGTCTGTGACATGAATACTGGCCACTATAGTCTATGGCAGCAGTATTCAACTTTTTTGCTTCTGGGGCCACATAGTGATTTGTAGTACTTCACAGGCCCAAATAGCCTCTACATTTAATATTTTCTACATGTTTTTTAAGCTATTGCATAGCTTCTATCGCGGGCCTTGAGCGTGGAGACCGAATCCAGAAATTCCGTAACGAAAATAACCTAACACCCCCCACTCATTTGTTTTTTGAGCGTGGTGACAGATAAGAAAACAAATGAGTGAACAATCAATCAAAATTCAATTCAATGTGTGAAAGTGTAACTTCAATTAATATCAAAGAAAAAAAATACTGCATAAATAAAATAAATAAATAATTATAATTGCATAAGTTGATAAAAATGCTATGCAATAGCTTTACCGCGGCAGTCCCCGAGTGCCACACGTCTTTTTTTTTTTTGATTCAATAAAATACCTACATGCTACTTTATCGTTTTGTTAGTGGGACCATCACCATACATAGCCAAGTAGTGAACTAGTAGACAAAGTTTTTTTTCTTATTATTATTGATAGGCTCGCGTTTGATCACCATCTCACCTGATGGTAAGCGATGATGTTGTCGACGATGGAGCACGCTTGCCTAGAAGTTCCACACAGTAAAACTGCTACTGAGACACAGAATAAATAAATAAAATGGCCACTAATATTGTGCAAGGCTGCAGGGCTAAGGGCTATTCAGAAGTGCTTGACAGGCCACATGCGGCCCGCGGGCCACAGGTTGAGTATAGCTGGTCTATGGTTTGTGTCAAAAGTGGTATTACACCTATTTAGTTTGAATGTGCTTGTGATTAGCAATCGGATTGTTGATTTGTATGTGTCGGCCACCTGTGAATCCTTTGTGGGACAGTTTTGATTGTAAAAGGAAGTCATTAAATTATTAGTAGGCGATAAATGATGGACACAATTTTACATTTGGAGCATGGCTTATTATCCAATGCGTTCCGTGGGTAGTCTGAAAGGGAACATCATGGTCCTGGAAGGAAGGCAAGGAAGGAACATAGGGGTGGGTTTTAGTCAGTAAAAGGCTGACACGCCCTCCCGCCTCGCCTTAAAACAGGAGAAGTCATTAAATAGGGACACACCTAAAAAAAAACCAAAGTGTATTAAAGAAAAGGAATAAAACTTTTCATAACTTTGGAATTCCTACAACACTTTTTAAGTAATGAAATTTTTTGAACTTTAACACTAAAGTGATGTCTTAATTTTTAAACTTAAATGAACACTAAAGTTGAAGAACCGATCAACTTTGACTGACACGCCAATCAACCCAAACCTAATTCCTAGCACACCGCAGCGCAGCAAAACAAAAAAAAACATCATAATTAAAATCTAATTTTCCCCAAGTCTCCGGCAAACTATAGAAACTTTCGAGCGCGTTGCGAATTATTAAATTATGACGAATCAAGATCCAGATGAGAGAACAAAGAAAGTAATTCATTTCGATTGATTGCTGGCTAGTGGCGTAATTAGATAACCAAGAGCCCTGGGCAAAAACAAACTGGGCCCCTAAATTGTTTAAACTTTATCAATATGAACGCTGCTTTATCTTTTATATAAATCCCAAGTTATAAGAAGATTTATCATTAAAGCGTATAGTCCCTTGAACCATCTGGCCGAAATTATGTGAACGCAACTCTCGCACTCGCCTAGGCGGCAGTACACAAATCTGTGCATTTATTTCCGAGCAGCGCCCGGAAAGCGCTTTAAATCCATTTTCTCTGTGAGATATTGATTGATTTACATATGCAATGTTCACTTTGAAGAATATTTAACCACCAATTTTTATGTGTAAAAATGTTTCTAAAGATCCAAGCCGTTTCGAAGGAGTAGGGAAAAGTTGCGAAAAGTTGCGAAATTGCTAATTTTTTTTTTTTGACACAAGTATTAATTGCACAAAAAAATCAAATGTTGATATTATTGTTCATGAATCTATAATAAACATATATTTTTTTCAAACCAATTGACTTAGCCGTTACGGAGGAGTAGGCCTCAGAAAATCACTGTTTTATGGCACTTTTCGGGCGCTTGGCCCTTAACATGCACACTCAATGATATGAAAAAATGTTCGTCGTTAATATGATCGCCAACGATATCTTTTACAGCTTAATTACCGAGTCTTCATGAGTAGGCTTTTCAACCAATACTACAGTGGTCACATTATCTGATTCACTAGCACTATCAACAGAAATATTTTTCATAAAATTGTTCGTTCATTCAATAAGCGGTTTGTTAATCAGGTTTTGGGGCCACCCGAGCTTGAGGGCCCCGGGGCACTGCCCCGCCTAGCCCCTTAGTAGTTACGCCACTGTTGCTGGCAAATGCTGGTCAGTGGCAAATTGCTGGCCGGTGGCAAGACACTGTCGCAAATTGAATCGACCGCGACGCAGGTCAAGAGACCATTGTCGGTCATTCAATTGTCGATCATAACTTACAAATCACATACATATAAATAAAATTGGAGTGTCTGTTTGTAATATTGATATAACTGCTTTTTACTACATGCATATATATACGGTACATACACCAAAATAACATTTTTTACAATTTTTGTCTGTCTGTCTTTGTCCGGGCTAATCTCTGAAATGGCTGGACCGATTTTGACGGGACTTTTTTTGGCAGGTAGCTGATGTAATAAGGAAAAACGTAGGCAACTTTTATTTTAGAAAAAAATATTCAAAATCCTGTAGTCCACGCGATCGAAGTCGCGGGCACAGCTAGTAAATGATATAATTTGGTGCAGTACGTTTGTCAATTGGCCATTATGTTGTTGAGATTGAAATAGGAACTCATCTCAACTTCTTGCAGATTAAGCGCAAGTCACTGGCAAAATTAGTTACTGGTCTTGTAGCAAAATCATAGACTATCAAACATACAACATTAGTTTTAGTATTCAAAACCCGAAACACGTGTCTAGTATTTTTACGTAAAAAAATCTATGTATACAAAATTTCATAACTGTATCACAAAGTTATTTATTTATTTATTTCCATTACAGGTACTCTCTGCACTAACAGTCGAAACCAATACGTGCAGAGAGTCATTATTAAGTTACAATACAACAAAAAAAAAAAATAATAAGAATAAAATAAATCACATAATCATTATCATTATCATTAACATTATCATCCTCATTAAAATTATCATAAGGTAAAAGTATAAGTAAGCTAAGTATATAGTGTGGTATTGTTATAAGCTTATTATGTCAGCAAAAATACATGGTCACCGGGTCATCTAGACGACTGAGGGGCTGTTTACTGCCGCTTAATGCCCGCTATGACTTAATTTACCGTGACCAGTGTTGTATACTTAGTGTCGGTAGTATACAACTTGTGAACTTTTTAAATATTTTTGGGGAAAAACTATAACATGGTGTAAAAACCGAAAGGTTTTGGAGTGGCGACCGCCTACCGGAAGACGCAGTGTTGGAAGGCGTCCTACAAGGTGGACCGACAACCTGGTGAAGATAGCGGGAAACCGATGGATGCGGGACGCACAGGAACGTTCGATGTGGCGACGCTTGGGGGAGGCCTATGTCCAACAGTGGACGTGTATCGGCTGAGATGATGATGGTGTAAAAACTATTGGAATCCATTCAGTTACTGATTCCGACAAAACTATATTCAGGTTTCGCACAAACTAAAAATAATCCTAACTAATATTATAAATGCGAAAGTGTGGATGTTTGGATGTTTGTTACTTAATCACGCAAAAACGGCTGAACGGATTTGAATGAAATTTGGCATGCATATAGCCTTTGACATGGAAAAGAACATAGGCTACCTTTTATCCCGATTCCTTAAGTACCTAATGCCACGCGGGCGAAGCCGCGGGCAAAAGCTAGTGTTGCATAAAAATCTCGTGTCACAGTGTCTGTTATCTAATTCCTCCGAAACGGTTTGACCGGTTCCTAATAATTATTTTAAAATGTGAAAGATTAGTTATTTTTTCCCACCTATAAAAAACGAGGTCAGACCTAAATTATCTATTTGTCATACTCGTCATATCTTTACAACAATAACACTACAGGGTGGTCCAAATCCAACCAGTGACAACAAAGGCCTAATACTCGTAATCCTTTACATACGAATCAATATGTTAACTAATACATATAAATTCTCCTTGCGTATAACTTAGTATTCTCTATAGTTATTATATTTGGTCGTTCCCGATACTATTCGCGGAAAGTAACCGCACATCCCCATTAATTCTATGGTTCTCTATGGCATTGACATTCATGGTGGGGCATTAGGCCGAATTGTTTATGGGTCCGGTAGGTGTTTGATAATACCTTTACTAACCTACTTTTGAAGAGACTTGACTTAATTAAAAAAGTAATGAACCTTAGTGAAAATAAAAGCTGATGCCAGATTTGTTTTTACTGAACTGAGAAAATTAATTAATTTACAAACTAGCAGAATTTTATTTTGTTTTTGACTCAGTGTTAGTTTCATATTTGTTGTTATGTCTAAATTAAAATCATGAACTTTAATATTCCAGGATAAAATCGTCTGGGCTGAACTCGTATTTAGGTTTTATCTCGGAATTTCTTTCGATTTAAAATATATAATTATAACTTCAACGTATTCAAAAGTATTACACCACGAAAAGGGCGCGTAATTCTCTGTTCGACTGTCAAAGTCAAAGCTGCTAGTGTGGGGGTAATAATGCGCAAAAACAGTAGGGATGCACTCAATCATCAACTTTTTAGTCTAACAATAAATACCTAGATTGAAGAACAAAACCACAAATTAATATCAGGCACGTAATATTATTAGATCATTAACCAATAAGTGTCCATTATTATACTCCAACGAAATTAGGATCTAAACCGATGGGGGGTGCGTCTGCGCTTGCGCCTTTAATCTCACGGGAAAAGCCGCGCTCATCGTTAAGTCGTAAATACATCACCGTCACACGCTCCCTCATAACTTAGTGCTCCTGCGCAGTCTACAGGGCTGACCAGCAAAACTGTGGCCACTTATAAACCAATAAACAGAATTTACAACTATATGCTTAATTGCTGCGAAAAAGCAGTCCAGTCAATTTAGACATCCAAGGTTACAAAAATTCGCACCCAGCTGAAAATTGGTAGGATTCAAAGTATTGTTCAAAACACCATCATAAATGAAATCTATAAAGTCCTCATCGATCAGACACCTGAAAAAAAATACTCGGGGTCAAAGGTCACAAAAACGAATTCTTCGTGATTTTCAGCTAAACGTTAAGTTCTATCATAAAATAAGCTCAGACAAAAAAATTTGTTTGCCGCTTGAACGTGAAGCAATAACATACACACACTAAAGCCAAGTCCGCTGCGTCAATTTTCCAACAAAACATGTTGTTAAAACATGTTACCCATTCGTCTCTGCAAACAAAAACTGTTAGGCCACGCCCCTATTCGGTTAGCAAACAATGTTGTTCTGTTAGCAAACACGAAAACAAGCGGACCCGGCTTTATAAACAAACTTTCTCCTCTATAATATAAGTGAACAGTTTGATGGTTGTTACACAAGTAAGTAAATCCTCTTTACCTGTACAATAATTTGTCGTAACCCTAGTAACAAATTATCTAAAGTGCAATTAGTTTCATTCATCATAAACTTACAAGCCATCCGCGGCAGATAGTACGCAAACGCAGCTAATAAATTATGAATTGATATCTACGTGTAACGGCAGTGTCATTAGACAGTTTTCATGTCCGCTTCTTGCTAACTTATACTTAAGTTGCTTTCAAAGTAATTAGGAATGTCGGAAGGATGGTCAGAAGCATACAATTTGCGCTCTTTGATGACGGATTTGTTTTGCTAAGTTTATTTAATAGGGTTTTTTTAAGGCGTATAGTCGCTAGGTGGCGAGTCGACCTTGATGCCTATCGCAAGAACTGGTTCGAGGTGACTCAAGAAGAATACCTGGAGGAAGTTGGGGGAGGCGTTTGCCCAGCAATGGCTGCAGTATAGGCTATTAAAAAAAATGGCTGGAATTAAATGCACACACATTTGTACTGCCGCCTGCACCCGCATTGTGCTCCGTTATTTGGTAAGACTACGTGATAGTTCGACTGAGTCACCGAGGTTCTGGAACGCAAAGAACAACTGTGAGAACACAGGCGGGTTTTAATCAGTAATAGTCTGACACTCCTTCTCGCTCCAACCAGAGCGAGTCAAGATGCTTCTTGATTTCCCATCTCAAAAAAAAATGGTACTTAATGCCTTTCAACAGTGATTTTTTTAATAAACTCCCTAACACTTTGTGTATAACTATACTGCCGTTTTGTAACTGCTCTGAGAAACCACCCCGAAACCAACTCGCAGAGATCAAAGACCGAGTGGCGTCCAAGGATTGAAGGAAGATCAGAAAGTTACGTGTTCATTTCACGTCGGAGTCACCAGTTTGGAGGTATGCGGAATAAAATGTAAAGTCCCAGATGCACCTCCATTAAAAAGGAAGGATCCACCGACCAGACAGATGTATGTCTGCTCCGGGCTACTACCAATTGCGAAACCCGCCTGTTCTCAAAGCAAGATACAGGATTTCCAATTTTTTGGTTCTTATCTGGCGCCACAACTCAATGGTTGGCCGGTGGCGAGATGGGCAGATGGCATTATTACCATCGCGGGTAGAACCTGAGTGACATTGGTCCATGTGAGCATAAAGAATATAGATCAATTAAAAAGAAAGAGCCTATGCGCTCAGCAGTGAGCGATGGATGGCTACGCTATGGATGATGATGATGAATGCAAGGCCGTCGCCAAGGGGGCCCCCCCTTCCCGTCCCTAGAGATCAAATGTAGCTAGACGCAAAGCGACCAAAGTGCGAGCAATTGACTAAAAACATGGCTAAGAAGCACCATGGCCGAAAATCGCCTTAATGGTCTGGCCATGATGAGAGTACACAGGAGCTATAATAAATAAAAACCTAAATAATTTTAATGATAAAGTGATTGAAAGTTTTGCAAAAAATCCCCGCAGATTATGCTTTAATTAAATATTATTTTTGTTAAAATAAATAATTTTACTGTGTTTAATAGTTTAGTTTGATTTAGTTATTGTGCTGTCGAGGGCTTGTGAAGTTTTATACATTGATATTAGAACCGTTCTTATTACAATCGTCATCGAGGCAAAGACTTTCAAAGTGTAATGCTTCATGCTCTCGGCGGCGTTCATATTTTCATGTGAGGCGACGCCCTTGGATGAATGTATGATTAGATTCAAGAGTGAAATCGCAACTTTTTACTCTAGTCGATATATATAATTAGCTAACTTAACACAAAGAATTAAAAAGCGAATAACTTTCGTTTCTTTTATTTCTAGTTTCTTTTCATCAGTTTAGCATTGATTAGATTCGCGAGTGATTTATTAGCTTGTATCAGTACTCAATCTAAAATCATTAACAAAGAAATATCCCCGCATGGACACACAAGTGACAATCACTTACCAACCAATTAAAAATCATGATTAAATATTATAGTTTGTATAAAAGTGTCAATTAACGGTGAAAATCACGCGATTACAAACTTGTGTGACTATCTGCTGGACAATCTAATCGCGAGTAATAAAGCATGGGCCACACGGATGTAATCCAGCGTTCTAACTGATGTCACCTTGGTGGGAGCTTGGTTTGCCTCGACGGATTGTGTTGCAGCTACATGAATCTAATCCACGCGCCAACACGTTCGCAAATCAGTCACTGCGGTTCGAAAAACGGCGTCCGCCATCCAAGGATGATTTTTTTTATATGGCTCGCGTTTGACCACTGTCTCACGTGATGGAAAACGATGATGTGGCCGACGATGGAGCACGCTTGCCTAGAAGCAACCTATTATATAAAACCCTTGACTTAAAGACCCGTTGATTATAGCAATCTGGAAACACAGACTCCGGCAGGGAGTTCCATTCATTAGCTGTACGCATAATGAATGTGTTCCCAAAACACTTGTACTTAAGGGTGGGATGTCTACCATGTACGGGTGGCGCAACGCTGTACGTCTTGTGGTCCGATGATGGAACGGACTTGGTTGAAGGAAGTTTGGATTACAGCTGCTGTCTACACGGATTGAAACTAGCAAGGTAGGTAACATTGCTAGTTTCAATTTCAGGTTGAGACGCTAGTTTCTATCTTGTGGTCCACGCTTTACATTTGCAATTAGAAACGCCTGTATATCTGTCCTTTGTACACGGCTACTTACTTTGGTCTTAATTACGCTCTCCCGTTGCGCCCGCGCACACTCTCGATTAATCGACTAATTATATAATGTCGTTACTCGAAATCTGCGCTCGACAAATATCTCTGTGTAATTATTCGAAAGAGTTATTGTGTTCCTGGTATGCAGAGGGCAACTGAAGAAACACAGGCGGGATTTCATGTAAACCAGGAAAAGGAAACTGATATTTACTTCATAAAACTATAAAAATAAATGTCCATTCTGATATCATCAGTATAGGCTGCGGGCATATTCGAAAGAGGTAAAGGGCAATCGAAAGAACACAGGCGGATACTCGAAGAATTCCCTACTTAAAAAAAATATACTATATCAGTATAACAAGCTTTTTTAAGGTGGAAAATATGCCACACCAGTGTACTTCAGTCGCTCTTTGCATTCTTAGAAAATAATTATCATGAAAATAATTATTAGCTCTTTGCATAATTAGAAAATACAACTGAGCGTTCGTTTGTCACCGCAGGTATCCAGCAGAATATCAGCGTCAGTCATTTTGCCTGACACACGCTGAGCTGGGCTCCCATTTGGTGCAACATTGAGATGCACACCGCACTTTTTTTTTGAGATTTTCAAGTACCCACCCCTTAAGTGTCACTTTATATATCTTGTTTTTTTTTTTTGTTTTTGTTTTTAATGTTATCATTATTTTATTTTTGTGTTTTATTTGGCTTGTAAAAATTTTTTTATTTGTTTTTATTTTTGTTGTTTGTATTTTGGTTTGTTATAATTTAGTTGTGCTTTTGTGTGCATTTTGTGTTGCAACAAATAATTTTTTTATCTATCTATCTATCTTAGGCTACGGTATTCCTTTTCAGAAAATCCCTAGCAGCAACGGATTTGTTGGGCCCTTACGGTTTGCTAACATCTCTTTGAGGTGCGCGTAGATCACTACGTACTGTCGACGCTCCAGTCGAATACCGGACGGCCGGACGGCGAGCTACCCATTGCTCGACATCCGCAAGCCCGTGTCTACCGTGGCTGATAGTCGGAGTCGGGGTCTCGGCGCCTGGGGCCTGAGAATGTTCATCCTTTCACGCGTTCGTTCGTTCACTCATCAGTTTAACGAGTTGTTGTCATGATAACAAATCTGGACCTATAAAACAGTTCAGTGTCTAACGATAGACTGTCAGACAATGCAAATTCTACTTAACAGAACAACATTAAACTTGTTTGCGAGTTTGCGACAGAAGTCACGGGAAACAACTAAGTAGACATTAATAAGAAGGATTACCTACTGTTTTCACTGCTGATTTATAATGTGTGGTTGTTATTAAAATTTATAGGCATAAACACGTAAATAAATGTAGATTTCATCAACGACACAAGGGCTTACCATGACGTGTTAAAATAAAATGCAGGCGTGAGAGCGAGAGAGGGATGGAACTATACATCCTATAAAATGTGTTATTTTTGATATCCTAACTCAAGGTTTATATTCTATAAGAAAAAATAATACTAAAAGTCCTAGAAAATGTGGTTCAAAAATGCATAGTTTCGAAGATACATCAATCAAAATGAATTTAGGTCAAAAAATTTACACCCGTATGACAAATTTTTGCCAGTCATCGATGAAATCTAAAGTACTCGTAGTTTGCAAATAAACAAATGACATTACATTAAATATTATTTACGCTGTCAATTTCACGTAAGGGTGTTTTACTTATATAATCGTGAATTTATCGAATTATTTTGTATAGAAAATGAAAAGAAAAAAAAAATAATTCATAAGTAGGTATGCCAGTTGATTCTTTGATCAGCAGGCCTAAAAAGGCCACATTGGCAATTCATCTAAAAGCAAACCATTTCTCGAATTCCGAGCAGATCATTAGATAATGATTCATAATTTATGATTCTACTAAAGTGGCCTTTTTAGACCCGATGGTCTCATTTATACCCTAAAGTCACAAATTAGACAGGTACAGAAGAATATTAAATGTTTATTGGGTAAAATTTACATATGTACAAAAAAAAACTTAAACTATTTATACTAAAACCTAAATAAATACCTAACGTACATAAATAAAATACAAAAACACAAAGTGCGCTCAGGCGTCGAAGTACTCCTTCACATCGCTGTCAACCGGGAATGTGCCCAGGAGACTGACAGCATTACCACGTTGAATGGCAATGCTAATTCTTTGAGCGAAGAACGAGCCAGCCCTCTGGTCACGCAAGGTGTCGATCAGTCGGCGAGAAATTTCCTTAAAAAGGAGACGCGCATTCGGACCCCATGACCCAAGCGTTTCGACCCCAAACGGCTCAAAACTGTAATTACCAATAAGGTATTTGCGCCGTTTAAGGGTCTCAACAGCCGCAGCGGCAGTGCCAGCACAGCCCGCCGTACATGGAATGTGGGATGGCGCAAGGGTGTCGACACAGGTTGCGTCCCACACCAGAGGCCTACCCACCTTCCAGGATACCAACGTCATACCATCTGGTCTCTTTCCATCGTCACGTACCAAGCCATTTGGTTCTAATACAGCGGGTACAAGAGCTCGACGAATAATATCGTTGATGCTAGCGTGTCGAGCTATGCGGCCTGCGCTCCTGCAGCAGGACAGGCCATGGTGTCCGAGACTGTCGACAGCTTCGCCGCAGTGGGACCGATGTGGAGCAACACAAGGTGCGCCTAAGCGTAGACAGATTGCGAGCCGAAACGAGGCGTCATCCATCATAGTGCCTAGTCATCATAGTCAATCTACATACGAGTACAAAGCGCGCTCGAGCAATGCACACATAGACACCGCTCACGGACAAGATGTCTCGGAGCGCCTCGGCCCGCTCCGCGCTCGTCGAACAGTTCCGGCTCAAACGCTAAGAAGTGTGCGTCCACCGAACGTAGTATAAAAAGTGAAGTACATACATGAGATTGTCTTCTGTACCTGTTCTGTATTTTGTGGGATATAAAAAAAAACACGCTGTATAGCTCCAACCCTTTAACAGTTCAATTTAGGTCGACAAATGGACGTATTAAAAGAGGTGAGTCCTTAACTTTCGTTTCATTAATGAAATTCGCCCTTATACCCAAAGCGTATACGTCTATGAAATAAATCAGACTTGTAAGTGATCGTATTGACACTGCATAATTCCTGAAAGGTCAAACAGCTTACCCTGACATTACTATAGCTCCGGATATTATATACCGAAAGCCATAAAATATACGAGTAACAGTAATATTAACTCTAATGTGACTACGAACTGAATTGACTGGCCCAAAGCTATCAAACGTCAAAACTTCAGGATAAAGCATCAAATGGAAGTCATGACAAATGTATTGGTTTTAATGTCAATCTTATGGCCAACTTTATCGGTTAAGGTGAAAGCGTCTGGCTATTTACTGACTCCTAAGTCACAGGATCACAGGGTTTTCTCAATCTGTGTAACCTTTAATTCACCGTAATTACAAAGAAGCTGCTTCTTTTGCATATCAACCAAGTTTAAATCATTTTAAATTAGGGTATTTTTATATGCTTCGCTTGCAGATAATTTCAAAATGCAAAAACACGCGTTCCGCATGCATATTCCATGCATTACAATAAATACTTTTAATTTTTTAATTAAAATTTGGGTGGTTACGCGTGCGGAGCAATCCCGCATGCGTGATGAAATCCGCACGACAGTGAAAACACCTTTACGATTATTAGGTACTATTATTTCCTGAAAAAGTCTCCGCAAATTCATAAATTATTATTAAGTACCGTATTCATATTTTCTACATCGATCCTCTTCTTAGTAGTTGTACTTACATGTTTGTTACCTCAAACCGATGAAGGAAAACCACGTGAGATAATTATAACTAAAATAAGTGATATAATTATACCAACGCGCACTGGGCCTGCGTGGTGGATTACGGCCCATTCTCTTTGATAGAGACGAAGCCTGAGTAGAAATATTAAAAAAGCTAATTGTTCTTATTTATTATTTTTTTAATTATTGACTAATTTTATTATTTTTTAAGACCAACCATGAAGTTGCTTGCAGGCTCTATCAGGAGTCTTGAATCCTGCAAGTGTACGCCGCCTCTTACCTCATCCCTACAATGTCATCAGCGATATAACATGTCAAAGGGAACCAGTTTGTACACTTTGCACAACTGTATGAATCCTCGTACAATTAAGGATGTAACTATGGTAAGATTATATTCCCACCTGTGACATAAAGACATCCCTCATTAGTCGTATGTCTTTCGCTATCTACTCTTATCTCTACTGGGATTACATACACAGAGGATTTAATATCCTAAGGGTTTTTAAATTATTAATTTATCGTGAACGGTCCCCCGTACACGACCCACAAAAAAAAAACCGCTTCAAGCTTCTCCGGCTACAAGCTGCCGCGTGCTTCAGCTTTTTTCTGTTGCCGCTTCTAGCTTTTTTGTGGCGGCTTTTTTTTGTGGCCCGTGTGCGGGCGTTTTTTATTACGTTTTTTTTTTTCATTATTTATTTAATGAAATATGTAACCAAGATTTTTGTAACTCATAATAGAGTGTTCATGGAGTTTCTTGCACGTTCTTCTCCGTAGAGATCTACTACGCTATGCACGTGGACGTGCAATTTAACTTCACTTTTTTGACTGACTGGGTGTACCGGGATTTGAAATCACCATAATATGTGACCTGTAGGCATACAAGGCAAAAGACCAACTAATTTTTAAACTGAACATAAATTTCCTTTTACACAGAGCTGAGAGAAACCTTGAGTACATAACAGAAGTGGAAACTTACAGACATGAGCTTCTTAACGTCATAAAAAAAAAACAGACAGCCAAGAAAACGGCTGGAAAAACCGAAGTCCTTAATAAGAACGGTTGCGCAAAAAGCCTTGCGGCGCATTAAGTAATATTCCTCCTATCTCTTAGCTCATCAGCACCAGGCCGACATTACGCTGTATTTAGGCAAAGCACCTTTACATAAGGTATGTGCCTTAACCGAATGAGCTATTCGTCTCGAAGCAATCGTGACGTCACGCGCTCAGCGTGAAACAAGTGCGCTGGACAACACTAAACAGTTTGTAAATCATCCCTTCGAGGCAGGCAGTATGCACTGAGCAATCACTCACACATTACTGTGACAATACATTACTGCGAATGTTAGGACTAAGGAAATGTCGGGCAGTGTGCAGCGCGCAATGTATTCGCTCAAAAGCGATATAGTCATCAATTCCAAAGGTCGTTTTCCTAGACTAGAGGCTACGGTTTGTTTTGAACAGCACGTGCAAGGACCAGTCACGATCGTCGACCAAAATAAGAATAAATGTGCACCACAAAAGTTTTACTGGGGGCCATATCTCAGTGGCGATCTCGCCACCTGTGGCCCGGGCCAGGCGGCATGGTAGCGCTAAATATGCGCTACCACACAAATTACTTTGAGCTATTAAGATAGCGTCGAGCGTGAGGCGGATATTTATGGAAAGGCTTGGGTATCTCTAATATTATAGGTATCTCGTGTCATTTTGTTTATGTTATAGGTGGTTATAGCACTAATGGTTTGTTTGCCTTCAACTGACCTGAGGTAACGACACTTCGTGGGAATCCCATCAGGTGGACGCCGATTGAAACTGAGGCTAAAATGCTAAAATGGCATTCTATAAGCTATGTGACTGTCAGAAAATTTCAAATTCAAGTTTATTGACGACCACTTTTGGTATGGCAAGGGGTCATTCCATAAACATTTCGTGTTTGAATTTTTTGCCAGAATTTTTTCGAATTAAGTTCTGACTGTATTAATTAATTACAAAGCTACGATTCCTGTCGGATATTGTGATTTAAAATTGGTGTCTAAAATGTATCTCAATCCTCAAACACAGATCGCAGAGCCGGATAAAAACCGAAGATGGGAAGATCAACATACAGAGCATTTGAGACCTGTCAAAACAGGTTTCAGAGATGCAAAGATCCTCCTCATCTTTAAGTCACGACGGGACAGGGCCTACGAGACGGCTCCTAAAGATACGAAGCTCTCCCATAGATCAGAGCAAAGTTTAAAATGCGATCCTTGTACTAATATTGGCTCTATTGTACCCACAGTTTCTGAAGAGGTATGGAAGCTGTAAAAAAGCCGTCAATGGTAAACCATATTGTTCAGCCCATGCATACAAACCGTTGCAAATATTTAGCAATCGCTATTGGTAAGTGAAAAGCCTCAGGGACATTTCGCTTTTTTAGAATTTACAGGAGAAAAGAAGAGACAAAGATCTTCCGTGCAAAGAAAATCTTTCCCGGAAGGAAAATCTTCCCCACCAGGAAGATCATTCTTACTTGACAAACAGGAAACATTTCCCTACCTACCTTATCTTCGGAAAGTTCACCAATTAAGTAAGGAAAGCTATTTCAGAAAGTATTACTACCTATGTATTACTCAACAGCTGATTAAGAGTAAGAATTTTACACTAACACTTGAAGGAACGGTAAAGACATCCGCTCCTGAGCCAAACATCCGCGAATTCCGAGTACCTCAATAATCAATATCGGTTCATAGCTAATTGACTTTTACTCTCCACAATTAAAGAGCTGATAATCGCAACAGTAGGGAGCCGGGAATTATTCAATTATGTGGAAACAGCACTCGTGCGCTCTGTTCAAATAAATGCTTGGTCATAGACACTACTGGAGCGGGCGCTGTGGCGGCAGACGAGTTTTAGCGATTTTTCCCATATTGTACTGAGAAATGGGCTTGACAACTACGGGAGCGACTGGCTGAGGACTGACGTGTGTAGAAAAGTGTGACGGCTGGGCCTTTGCCGTCCATAATAGGCTAATAACAACAATCCTTTCGCTACTGTCGCCTCCTACAAGGTGGACCGATGACCTGGTAAAGGTTGCGAGAATACGACGTCTTTCGGCTAAATGATCATGATGAACAACGTATACCTACCCCATTTTTTGAGATAAGAAATCAATATCTCCCGCTCTGGGTGGAGTGGGATACCGTGTCTGACTTTTACTGACTAAGATCCACCCGTGTTCCTTCAGTTGCCTTTTGCGTTGCAGTGCCTAGGTAACTTTTTCGAAAATTACCGCAGCTGATGACGACTATGATGATTGACGAAACGAGATTGATGTCAGAGGCCCGACCTCATGGTCGTCAAAAAAAATCACGTTAAATCACGACCTCTACTGAACTGTTAAAGGCATGAAGCTACATAGGGTATATAGCTCCCTCTTTCTCACTCGCGCACTTGACATTTTAAAACGTCATGGTAAAGCCCCTGTTCCTCTAAAGAATGCCTCGCAATTTCCTGGCACACGAATTATTTCTCTAAACTTAACCGCCGGCATTAGTCTAGCAAGGTCATCGCTACTGTAGATTCTGGCTCACAGGAGAAGAACATTACAGTTCGGTTCATAAACTGGCGATATCATAATGCTAAACTACACTGCGCACACGTGTACCACACACGCGGATCTGGGCGCGTCGGTCTCCATACATTTTATATGGAAACTAGACTTGTAGAGCTACACTAGACCAACGCTACACGACTACAACGACACTCACACGTTGCTAATAAAAGATTGTGTTTTATTAAACTCCATCTGTTGACAGCTTTTCGCATAATCCAATGCTAGAATTGCTAGTTAAATGGCATGTCATCGAAAATTCATTTTTTTTTTACTTTTTATGATCAGTCTATTTTTTTCCTGAAGCGCGGGGCCCTAGAACCTGGCGGGGCCCCTAGGCAGTTGCCTATATTGCCTAATGGATAAAACGGCCCTGGGTCTAATGTAGTTCTAGCTCTATGGTACGCACGCTCGTACCTTCAACCGCTTTCGCTTGTCAACGTGAACGCATCCGAAGCGACAATTCGCATCATTCGCACCACCCTTTATTGCTTCCGTTGCTAATTGTAAGCGAATGTTATTAACATTAGAGTCTAATTAAAGATAATGCTATCCATAAATTACAATGTGAGGCAGAATATCACCCACGTTGATCTGGTATTGTAGATATGAGACATATTCAATGTATTAGGTAAAGATGGTCTCAGCTATGTCGTAAAAGATTATGAGAAGTTGTACATTTATTAAATAACTTAAAATAAGATTGAGTATGGCAGTAGGGAATGCAATCCCGATCTCGCGAGATCCCGTGTAATTTTTCGAGATCAATCCCGAAGCATAATATGACGAGATCCCGTTCGAGATTGACGGGATTGGGTGGCCCTAGTTGACCTATCACTCAGTTCCAATTCAGACTATTTTTTCACGGATGAAGAACATGCAGCCCTTATCGATTTGGAAAATACATTTCAGCCAGTGAAATTGGCTGTTGAGGTACTGTGGCGTCGAGATACTGATTTAGTTAGTGCAGAACATACGTTGCGTTTCATGATTCGAAAGCTAGAAGACCTAAAAACTCCTCTCTCAGAAAAGTTGGTATCTTCGATGAACAATCGTATCTCCGAGCGTCGCATAAAAGCAACTGCAGCGCTATTATATTTGAAAAATCCGAATAATTATCACGATGATTTGGAGCAATGGAAAGGCAACGAGACTTTCCAATTGCCAAGTAAATATCTCATAAGGAAAGAAATTAAAAATATAATCACACGATTATATCGTGAAGAACCAAACCAAGTAGAGATTAATACGACAGTTTTAAACGAAGATAACTTGCCACTTTATTACCAGACTGTGTGCACAGATTAAAGAGACACAGAACATTAGAACTCGGCAATACAAGGTGCAGTTTTAAAGGTGCAAAAAAATTCAGGAGGTAATTATGTTAGTGATTCTCGGCCCGAATCAATAATAAAATTAGTAGGTATTTTTTTTCTTATATATGGAAATCGGTTTGTGTGAACTACCTTTTTTATAAACTCTGCTAGTCTGATACCTCCCTTATAACCGCGCTTTCACACACACAAACGCACCATTATTTAAACCGCGCTTTCACACACACACGCAACGTAAAGCACCAATAATCTCCCGCACGACACACCCTAGCCACGCCCCCGCGCCATCGATCAATCGATCATGTTTAGTGTAACTGACGTCGCCGACGTGTGCATACACGCGCTTGCAATATTCGCCCACAGCGCCTTCGGTTAACGGTTGCGGTATCTAGTGATGAAAGATGACAGACCAATACTCCAATGTAGAGTTGGTGGAGATAGTCCGCTTGTATGCTATCAGTAGAAACATCGTAACGTCCATCTCAAAGGGTAATACTGGCTGCTACGCAAAGACTCCGCGAGTTTCGACGATTCGGCGTTCCCCGGCTTGCTGACGGTCGCGGCAACGAAGGCCTGCTTGTCGCCTTGCAGGAAAATATCCTGGAATACTTCAAGCGAGAGCCACGGGCCAGCACGCGGGATGCTGGTCTACGGTTTGGTTTCCTCACTACGGTCGGCAAGTACGTTACGTGAAAAGGTGATCACTAGTGATTAGTGCTTTCGACACTTTAAAACGAATGTGTTTGTGCTACGAAATTAAAAGAAAATCAGCAACGTCGTGCTAGACTGCTGTCTGTTTGAACAACACCTCCAGGTAACATAAGTACCTGCTTAGGTATTTATTTTATTTTATTAGTAAGTACATAAAAAGTCATTTGTAAATACGTTGTTAGCCGAATCAATTTGATTAGTGTAAATAAATTGATTTAAAAATTTTAACTACGGTAAAAATACCTACCTAACAGGCAAGATAAATCACTTAAAAACCTACCTATCTACGTAACTAGCACAAATTATCTTGAAGTGTTTTTTGTCGGTCCTCAGCCCATTAAAAAGTACGAAGGGAAATTTCACATCCACCAATTTAATCTACAAATAAAAACGAAATTATTACGGAAAACTGACCTTGAGAATGACATTACCTACAGACTGCGTCTGGTAGGTACGTTCATGTACCACTGCGTATCTAAATCTCGAGCGCGCGCGCTCCATGATACCTACGGACGGAGGCACGGACGCCTCATAAGGTTTATTGATCTCGGCCTAACATTTTATTCATCAGCTGATACGTAAGTACCTATCGACGCGACGTCAACGTGACTTTTAAAAGATTTTCACATTGTGATGATGCTTAAAAGCGAGTAATTAAATAGCGAAATTTAAGACATTAATGTACATTATGATCATCGAATTCGATCTACATCTAAGGTTAAATTATTCATTTCGTAAAATAAGTGGGCGGAGCCTCGTACAGGTTGATGCACTCACACACACAGTGACACGGCTTGCGATAAATCGCAACGGGTGATTCTGTATTTTTTTAAGAAGTTTATTTAGAGAGTTATTCTGAAAAACGGTTAAAATTAAAAAAAAAAAATAACAAGTTTTACTGATTATTGACCAGGTATCGTATTTTTATATGATTATTTATGAGTTTTATTACAACCTCCTGAAATATTGTGCAGTTTTAAAACTGCACCTTGTATATGAGCCATTATATTAGTATGGAGGATACTTCTAATGAGAAATATCACTCCACCGGAATTATTCGTTTAACGCATCTGCTCATAGTTGGAAGGACTGATTGCACGATATATATTGGAAAAAAAAAAAAACTTGCCACTTTCTATGATTGCAGAGGATTTACATTTAAGTGCTACTGCTACACAAAGTACTAGTAGTGCTACTGCTTCACTTCAAGAGGAATTAGAAAAAACTCTGCGAGCGTCTAAAAGTCCTTTTACACGTGTATCCAGATCCACAAGCTTAGATAAATTAGAGTCAATAATAAAAAAAAGAAATGGATTTATTTGAGTGTGGAGGAACAAGAGGGAGATTTTTGCAGTTTGCATATAACTGCTTAGTCACGCTGTTGCCAACCAGCGTTGAGTCGGAGAGGGCATTCTCAGCAGCTGGATTTATTATTACATATTATATTAGACGAGATCCCGAAAATTTCGGGATCCCGCGGAATTGACATTTCTAATCCCGAGGGATCTCGACTTTACGATCTCGAGTCGGGATTGCATTCCCTATTTGGCAGTCAATTATCACACTAATATTATTCTAGATTTTGCCCGCCGTTTTGCCCGCGTACATAAAATATAGCCAATGTCACTTAGGAATAAAGCAGCTTTCTATTGGGGCTAAAATTTTTGCAATCGGTGTAGTACTTTCAGAGATTAGGTACCACCTACAAACAAAAAAAATAAACTTTACCTCTTTATTACATTAGTGTAGATAAGATTAAGAGGGTGTGTGTGGGTGTGTATGTTTGTTGCTTCTTCGCGCTCAAACGGCTGAACGGTATGAGATGAAACTTAGTATACAAGCAAACTATGTCCTGATATAGCACATATATTTTTTATCTCGGGAGCATATTCCCTTGGAATAATTTTCTACTACCATGGTAACCGCTTTATAATGAAAAAAATAGTTAAAGGTTTTCGTCAGAGGCAAGAAAAAAAACAATATTTCTTTATCAACAGCTTCTAAGCAAAAACAGCAAATAACGATACCAACAAAGCAATAAAAAAGAACAAAATTCTAATAAATACTCAATAAACACCAACTAAACCTACTAACTCCAAACAGATTAACCTATGTCCCACTTAAGTAATGTAAAAAAGTCTCTAAGAATCCGACCCACACATCTCACTGTCCTAGTTCTACATAACCAGAAGCTTCCACTTCCAGGTCATCCTCACCTGCCCCAAATTTAAAGTAGGCCTCTAAATCAAAGGGCCGCCCGCAAACATTCTTCCAAAATTGTATGAACAACAATAGAATTCGGCGAGGACCATCCATCACGCGAACAGTATTTGCTGTATCGATCGTATCGGATGAGTAGACCCGTACCAGCCCCCGGCAGGACTGGCGTGTCATCCCGGCTCCGGACAGAACAATGTCACCACGTAAACGCAACTTCTAACCTTATAAACTAAATACATAATTTTTATGTTCAGTTTAGTGAGATAGATGCCCACATGCGATGGTAGTCTTGAGTAATAAATGTGTTGGAAACTTAAAAGGAAATTGAAAGGGGTATATTATCTCTCTTATTTCAAAAACTATCTGCATTTTTGTATTATTATGTTATATTATTATATTCGATCAAATCTTTAGATTATTTACCTTTTGCCGAAGCCATCTTGATAAATAATAAGTGTCATAGCTAATAACCAATTTTACTTGCAGATTCATCTTGATGAGACGAATCAATAGCTATAATTAACTTAATTTGGATAAAAATGCAGAAATTTGATTTTTGCAATGAGGGTAAGATATGGTAAAGGGAGATATTTTGGTGATATATGTAATTTAGTGATAGTATTTTAAATACAATACCCCCTATATATAAGGTTCCCTATGCATAATGCGTGACTAGTATGAGTATGACTCGTAACAACTCGCTAGCGTGGTCTCATGAATATGCTTGTTTGGAACTGTCTGGTATTCTTTTTTTAAAAAAATATCACCAAAATACTTCTTCTTCTTAGTCATACACTCATGGCGGAGTGGTCGTGGTTATGGATCGTCTGGTAGTTTGGTTATTATTATTTATTTGCCAAAATACTTATATAACCAATATATCAAAATTGTCACAATGAATAGGGCCACCAAAGCCATTACACTAAGTCGTCTTTCAAACCTTCCGAAACCTGATTTTTCCCCATTTGTCCTAAGTCAGTTTACTGCTAGTGATGTTAAAAGGAGTATTATGTCAATTACATCCAACGCCATTGGTAGTGACTGTGTCAGCCGAAAGATGATAATTCCTATCCTTGATAACATCCTTCCTGTCATCCTTTACATTCTCAACTTTTCTGTTTCCAGTGGTGTCTTCCCAAAAGCCTGGAAAGATGCCCAAGTCATCCCTTTACCTAAGAAACCTCATCCTGCATCTTTCTCTGACTATCGTCCTATCTCTATTCTTCCTTTCCTATCCAAAGTCCTGGAAAAGCTGGTTCATCAGCAACTTAGCTCTTTCCTTTCCAAGCATAATCTCCTAAATCCCTATCAATCCGGTTTTCGACCTGGACACAGCACTACCTCAGCACTCGTGCATATTACGGATGATATTAGGTCTGGCATGGAGATGGGAAAGTTAACAGTACTTGCTCTGCTTGACTTTAGCAATGCCTTTAATACCGTTGACTTCGACATTTTGCTTGGTATGCTATGCTCTTTTAACATATCTCCTTCGGTAATTGACTGGTTTCATAGTTACCTGTTTGGTCGCCGGCAGCGTGTTTGCATTGAGGAATCTTTCTCTTCGTGGTGTGATACCTCTGCCGGTGTGCCGCAGGGTGGCGTTTTATCCCCTCTACTTTTCGCACTTTTCATTAACGCTATCTCTCAACGACTATCTTCTTTCTACCACCTATATGCAGATGATCTCCAAATTTACACCCAATCCTCTCTTGGAGAGCTAACTGATGCCATTAAGAGACTATTAATAACGACCTAGCTCGAATAGGTGACTGGAGTGCTGAGTTTGGGCTGAGGATCAATCCCACCAAGACCCAAGTGATTGTTGTCGGTAGTCCCCGTACGGTCTGTAAGATCGATTGGTCGACACTTCCCCAGGTTTCTTTTAACAATACCATTATTTCTATAAGTCACGTTGTCAAGAACTTGGGGATTTATATCGACAGCAGTCTCTCTTGGACTAAACAACTGCAGGAGGTCAGTCGAAAGCTGTTTGCTTCGGCGGGCTCCTTGAGGCGGCTTCGTAACATGCTTCCTATCAACACTAAGATTGCGATAGCACAATCTCTTCTTCTCCCAATCTTGGACTATGCTGATGCCAGCTATCTTGATCTTACCCAAGACCAATTAGACAAGCTTGAGCGACTTCAAAATCTCTGCATTAGGTTCATATTTGGCTTGCGCAAGTATGACCACGTTTCCGAATTTCGTACTCAGCTCAAATGGCTTCCTATTCGCCTTCGCCGGAATGCTCATATACTTTCATTGCTTTATAATGTGCTCTTTAATCCTTCTACTCCTTTTTATCTTAAAGAACGCTTTCAGTTCCTTTGTGACACACATTCTAGGTCCTTGAGATCATCGGAAAATCTGAAATTAAGTATTCGTATGCATTCCACATCGTTTTTTGACAAATCGTTTACAGTCCAAGCTGCTCGTTTGTGGAATGCGTTACCTATTGAAGTGAGACGTGCTCAAACGCTCCCAACGTTTAAAACAATGGTGAAGGAGCATTACCTTTCACTTTGATTTTGTCTTCTCCTGGCTAGATTACATATTTAATATTTATTAGTATATTTTTTTGTAATGTATGTATGTATTTGTATTGCTATTTCATATTTGTATTATTCTGATGTACACTGACAGCCCTATATCTTTCTACTCTCTTTCAGTCCATCCAAAGGTTGTCTGTAAGAGATCGCCCTGTGCGATAAGGCCGCCCATTGTACACTTATTTTGAATAATGTTTGTCCTGTATCATTTTTGTTCATGCGGTGTACAATAAAGAATATAATAAATAATAAATAAATAAATAAATATCTCACTTTACCTAATGTTAGCATATTCCAACATACGTTATGACACATAACAAATTCAAAACGTTTTATGTCACATACGCCTACATGAGCACTTATAACACGTCAGAAACTAGTGAACGGCACCAATTGGTCGTTTCCTAGAAACGTGAACGTTCTTGTATGAATACTTAATTTTTTTCCAATTTAGCAATACATTGTCATCATCATTATTTCAACCAGAAGACGTCCACTGCATAGTTTAACGCAACAGAGACAATGTTCCCAGCTTTTTGCGTGCTTTATTAAATTGCTGCTAATATCTTATAAGTTATATCTTTATATACATTATGTAGATATAATATCTATAGCCTGTACTGCACCACTGCTGAGCAAAGACTTCCCTCCATTTCTTCCACTGTTATTCCCGTCTCTGGGTCACTTCGTAGATCCCCAAAAGGTCAAATTGTGCCTAAGATTCTACCAACTTAGTCGTTTCTGTCAAATTCGTCCGTTACACTAAATCTAAAGACATTGTAATTCAAATGGCTTACAATAGCATCAATGGACTATTTGCCACTCATAATAATCCTGCATAAATTTTCCAGAACAACCTACCAATTAGTTTATACAAGCTTCAGAAGTATTATAAAATCAATATCAAGTATCTTATTTTAATATCCAACCATAAATAATACAAAATTTTAACGTTTGTGCAAAGATAAATTCCGCCTACCATTAAGACTAAAATTATGGGTCTCTAATGAATCTGACACCTTATATTATTATGATCATGCTAAATTATACACGCGGCTTTTGACAGTAAAACAAATCCATAAAATCTTTACAACTAAAACAATAAAAATACAGTAAAACTACTGTATTCCGACTTCACTGTAACTATCTGAAATAAGGTTTTATTGCTCTTATAAAATTGTGAAGTGATCAGTGATGTAAAAACATGTTACGATCGTTTAAGTAGGTACATACGTAATAAGTTCCAGTTATACGTTAAGTGATACAACCTTGAGTATTTTTATTAAAATTGTCCTACTTAAAACAATTACATGCTTTTTATGAGAACCATAAGTACTCAAACATGTATAAAATTATTAAGTTAGTTATCAGAGCAATCACTTACCCACTTTAACACAATTTTTTTTTTCTTGCATATGCAATAAATTGCAGGTAAACTGAGTGTGCCTGTATCATCACTGAGCAGTACTAACTCTCTTGAACTTATTGGTTCTTCGAGCCGGATGCTCCAAACACAGTCTGTTTTTTTAGGTTTCCCGATATGGTCGCAGTCACATGTATGTATTCATAGTTTAATAATGTAGGGAACATCAAGTGACAAGTAAAAATTACGTATATACGAAATTTGAATAGTTTTAAAGTAAAGTAGGTTTATATCACATAATGTTGTAGATATGTATTGGAATTTGATCTTTATAGGTAACTACGATTTCTCTAGCAATAATATCGTTTGCCAAGAGTGTCAAGCCGCTTGCCATTTCAGTTAAATAGAATATTAATACGAACTAATTATTCCCGACCTATTTGCGGATGAACTGAAGAAAATGGGTTACTATGACGTACATGCGCAGCGGTCCCCTATCAATAGTTAGCGCTAGCTATTAAATCCTGCATGTTATTACTACGCGTGACTTCGGCTACTTTCGATTAACTTCGGCAATTTTCGGGTCTGTATTCATAGTACATCCCATATAGGAAATGGAACGTGACAGTACACTTATGTACTAAAATAACACAAATGTATGGTATTTTACAATCGTTACATACGGTTATAATTGGGCACTTTATTGGCCTTTCTTCTTTCACTTAATTAAGTAGGAAGGTTTTTTTTTATTGTGTAACTGTTATTTTAATTTAGTAGGTATTTTGCGTATTTAAAACGATACGCTTATGAAACACTACGTACTCGTATTATCCTTCTTCCTCAGCATTCAAAAGATTTTTAATTATATATGCTTACAGCTATGTAACCCATGCATTGATCTTTCAACAACAATTTTCGCTACATGTATAAACGATAATAGTCAATGAAAATTACTGTAATACTTAATTCTTTTAAGAAAACTCATAAACACAAACATTTTGAAATAAATTTTAGAGCAACGAATAATTCTACGGTTTATAAACTTTGTATATTCCAACCGCTCAACTCCGTATAAAATGAAGGCTTGAGAAGTGCTCGAAACGTTGAAAAATGTTAAGAATTTTACCACTCAACATTTATTCCGTGAGCTTTTAAATACTGTGAATTAAAAACTGGTCGCAATTCAATGCATATGCATATGCAATAGAGAATAAAAGCTTCTAGCTTTTAAATAGATATATGTACTATGAAATGAGACTTACCTGCTTCCGTCACTTGTAAGTTATATCCAGTTGAAACGGCATTTCAATGTTAAGTAGATTAGGCACATAAATAGAGCTGTATTCAGAAACTAATTGTGCATACGTAGTAGTGTTATAACGGAGCTTCGCCTCCGCTTCCGTTAGGTACTGCGGAAGTTCCGCAAGAAGTCGTATCTTCGCATCCGCCTCCGCCTCCGCAAAACTTATGCGGAGTTATAACGGAGTTTTATTTACGTCATATTCATAGAACAATGCCGCGTAAACAGCGACGCTCGATGACGACTCAGGCTGCGTGTTGCGTGCGAAATGGTCAAGAATCAGCGTCATTTAACATGCTATATACTCATATTTTGCAAATAAAATAACTGTTATCTTAATCTAATGCCGAATTTCGTCCAACACTATTAACGATATCAAATAGGTACATGATTTCTGCTGAAGGAAGACATAGGTCTCTACCAAACGATGCAGTACCAGTCCTGTGCTTTTTACATTCTCGTGGCCCTCACCTAGCCAACAGACCATCTGTTGGAGACTTCCACTTTACACTTCGACAATGTATGTCTTTTTAAACAGCCCATATTACTTTGGCGTTGTCGAGGCTAACACTAAAGCAACTGTTAGGTACTGGATTTCAGGGTAGATATTTAGATTTACACTTAATTATCTTTTCTTCTATGCTTTCATATTTGATATCTATTGACGCTATACTGTCTGAATGTGTGTCTATTGCTTCCAGGTATTCAGAGGCTACATGGTTTTGACCTGAAGCTTACCTGTTGTTTCTTCTGTATAAAGTAGCTCTACAGGCTGAATAATTAGAAGGTTATACTTCATAAGACTATGATATTGACATTTCAATAACATACATAACTCACCCCTGCTCGTTGTAATCCAGGCTCGTGATGACGACTGACTTGATGTCGAAAGGGATGTCCGGAACACTTATATACGCGACGTCCGATCTACAATAACAGGATGGTTAGAGAAGGGAAGGTTAGGAAAGGAAGGTAAGGGGGTAGGGAAGGATAAGCAAGTGCAATTGGATATATTTAGGGTTCCGTACCCAAAGGGTAAAAACGAGACTAGGAGCCTAAGTCTGCTATTTTTATAAATTCTTCATTCCAACACGATCCCATTGTCATTTTGCTAAAAGTTTGTAATCGGCTAATTCATAATGATCGATCATTGATCGGTCAATGGTCTTGTACTAGAATTGTGGTAGAATGACAATATCGAGCTTATTAAAAGCAATAACTGCACAATGACTTTTTTTTTCTTCTTTGGCAACTGAGATTCTAATGGTAGGTTACTGATAAAAGGAACTGTCAAAATTTTTGCAGATTATCGCATAAGTACGTCAGATATTCATTTGTCATTATCTACGAGATTACCATTCTATGCCATTTCTTTCAATGGAGTATCAGTGGTTGACCATCGGAAAGTCATAGTGACGCCATTATATTAGTAGATTACCAAAACTTGTCAACAAAATCAACAATTATGAAATCAATGACAGACCATTCTGACACTATTGTAATAGCAGACTTGAGGCCCTGATGAGGAGCCTGGTGACAGACAGACAGTAGATTCTTAGTAATAGACTAAGAATTCACCGTCTGTGTCTGTCACCAGTCTTGAACCGTGATAACTAGACAGACGTTGTGATGTATTTGTGTAGACTGTTGCCTCTATAACAACAAATACTAAAAATAAAATAAACATTTAAATGCGGCTTCCATACATAAAAAGTAATTTTGCTGACGTTTTTTGCTTAGGTTATAATATAGTGTCTAAAGTTGTATAGATAATGGTGCGGAATCCTACGTGCGTGAGTACGATTCGCACTTGACCAGTGTTTCTTTTTACTTTTGTACAATATACATAGCTTCTTCTTTCTGGGTACTTAATCTTTGAAAGGGTGCAATCTCGGTAAAATGGAGCTGAGATTTCCTTGTGGTATTAACTACCACAGAGAAGCTTGCTAAGAAAGCTAACTCGATAAAAACATAAGAATGAGTTACATCCGCATTCTAATGGAAAACACAGTATATTATTAAAAACTAAATACTTTCTATACTTAACACTGACTAAAAACACGCAAACCAAAAAGTTCTATTTCCTACAGAGAATGGAACTGGTATTTTATATAATGCTGGTAATTTGTTTATTTCATTACTTCGAGTTGAGTGACAGGGAATATCTGACTTCTACTGACTAAAACCCAGTGTTCTATCAGTTAACCTTTGCGTTCCAGGATCACGGGCACTCTTTCGAGCAATCCCTGAACCCACAGGCTCAAACTACATTCCATCCGGACCAACCAAAACAATAGGATAAAACAGCTTGAATAAGATCCGTGTCACAGGGAATGGGGTACGGACTACTGACCGGAAAATTAAAAACCGATGGGAAGCATTCCTACAGCCAATGTTTATCCGTACAAACCTACTTACTACTATAACATACAGTACAATTCACGAATGATGGCGGCCGTTAAGTTTGCGCAGAAGGCTGCGCAGTAACGTGTTTTAAGAACCAAATGGCGACGTGCGTGTGCGAGAAGAGTGTAGTATGCGTGGACGTTCGGAAAGGCTAACTTCACGGCCGCCATCATTCGTGAATTGTACTGTACATGCTTTTTCATATTCATATTATATTCTTTACTGTACACGCAACTTTTAAAAACAACCTTTCGAATACCGTCAATTAGAGACAATAGAAAGACAATAACAGAGCGAACGCCGGCGTTCGTTTGGGGTTCAATGAACAAAATAGAACAGCTGTTGTGCACAGGCGTCGTTAACCCTCCCCCATTGGGTTATCTTAACAAACTCTATATTAATGAGGAAGAAATTTTGTACATGAGTATAATGAGTAACGCTCAAAAAAAAAAAAATTATACTTAAAACTCATCGATTTAAAAACTACAGTCAACAAATATGCGTACCTACACCAAACAATGCATAAATATACTACGATGTAAAATAAATATTTATGGCTCCTGTTGACAGAAAAAAAACCCTAATTCCCTCCCTAAAACTCTCCTTCGATGGGCGCTCCTTTGCTGTGTTTGGAAGAGAATTCAAGAAGCGCACAGCACGAACAGTAAAAGATCCACTGTAACGACTTGAGGAGTAGGAAGGAAAACAAAGACCAGAGAGGATGATAAGTGACTAGGCTTTCGTCTCGGAACAAGATACTCATAGCATTCCCGAAGATACAGGGGGAAGTTGAGATTATGAAGAACAGAGAAGGGAAAAGAAAGAGTGTGGCAATCACGACGCTGCCGAACAGGCAGCCATTTCAATTGCCTTTGAAATTCCGACACTAAGCCAAAAATTAAGCAAATACACAAATTCTACAGATGCTCCAACTTATCAAGGAGTGCCTCATCCGCATCAAGAAATCAGACATCAGCGCAACCTATATAAGTAAAAGAAGAGACTACGAACTTTAGTTGAGAAAGGCAGGAAGAATTTCTGGAGATTTATTTCGTTTTTAGTTTATCGGGTTCATACAAACAAAAAGACGTGATGGCAGACCTTAGTCTAAAGGTGCTGATAAACCTGAGCATTCAATTGTAACAGAACATTAAGCATTCGTCGTTTTTAAATTTGTCGAACTGAACAACGAGCCAAGCCAAGCATACATTGCTACAAACATTTTCATGAGCACTATAATGGCACTATAGCGAACGCTAAAATTCGAAGTTAGAGGTCCTTCGTTAGAATGCTCGCCAGAACGCTTGATAGAATTCTCGCTAAAACGCTCTCGTTATTTTTCTGTAATGTAACATTCACAAGAATGCTCATCACAAGTGAATGCTCAAGTTTATCAGCACCTTTATTAATATGTAAGGATTATGTCAATTATGAAAAGAAGTACTCTTTAATCTACTCTACAAAATGTATCTCCTCTAAAGATTTCGATACAATCGATCCAAGACGCAACAGTGTAATTTCAGTAAAACGATCTAAAATCAGTTTGCATTCCAAGTCCCCAATACACTACAATCGAAGTACATTAAACTGAAGAGCTGCCAATCATAGACGGATCACTGTCCGTCGTATCGGTCGGTCGCCGGCCGGAACCGTAGCTCCGGGCGCTGTCCACGGTAGCGAGACGGAGACGGACCGGACCGGACCGGACCGGACTGCATTACGGCTCATTAGCCAGGGAAACTAAGTCATTTCGCGCAACCGCTGGCCAAATGAAACTACAGACTATTTTTAAATGACCACACATTGAAAGTGTAGTGAATTGTTTTCTGAGAATATGTTTTCTTTTGAAACGGTAGTGTAGTTGAAATATTACTTTGCGTTTAGGTGAATATGGGTGTAAAGGTTTAAGTACACGGATTCTCTAAAGTATTGAAATTCAACATATTTTGAAGATTATAGAAATCTCGGTCACAAGATTGCAGTGCGTTAAATGCGTATAACATTTGGGAACAGTCATGGAATGGGATTAGAAAGATTTTTTCAGCAAAGCTGTTCTCATAAAGAACTTACAAAGGTAAGCTCGTAACTTGCACAAGGTTTAAAATGTATAATAAATCTATAATAGAAACACACTTTCATTAATAACCTGTTAAGATATTATAGCTAGAAAAAAAAACAATAAAATAAAGTCATGTCCCATATCTAATTATATCGACGTGCGAAGTGTATCGATATTACAACAGTGCACAATAGTGTTCAGTACCAACGTTGAGAATAGCGATTTTCTATCTTATGAAAGCGAAAGTTTCACTTTTATATAAAATCATACTATTTTAATGATGTCGCATTATAATATTATAATAGTTATAGATCAATAAAATACCATAAATGAATATTCCTATTTAACATTAACACAGTGATTTGGCAATTCATGTACAAAGGCAACTGGAAAATGAGTTTTCTCCCAGCAAACAGAATGATACCTAAATGCTGTGACAGTGACAGCCTTAGTGAATGAAGCTATAATATCTATTAGAGACATGGATTATTCGAGATGAGTCACTTTTCTTGGATCCCCAAATCATCAAATCAAAATGGAAACATGATGAAGACAAATTTTAAACCCAAAATTTTCTAAATTCATAATCCTACAACATTCTTACCAAAACCTTATCAAGTTGCAATCGAATTCACTAAAGCCAAAGAGAAAATGTAACCAAAGCCAGCAGACCTACACGTAGATAAACAGGTAGCTTTAGTTATAGATAATTAAACAAACTTTCTAATTGTATAATCTCGATTTGTATTAATGAATAGCCAACGAAAGGGAGGCATTGCTAATCAAGCCTTGTTCAATAGTAAACATCCCACAATCGAGCAATTAACGGCTGATAGATAACAAATGTATTAACCGTAATGGTTTGGACTACAAACTTAATAAACGTAACAACTAAGATAAGTTTCTAATAGATTAATCTAAAAGAAAGGATACGATCCTTGAAATAGATGACGGGAGGTATTCTTTTCAATCTAAGTACTACTTAGAAATTCTAATTGGTTGAGTCAGCAGAAATTTTAAATGATTAAAGAAGAGTTGAAAGAAAACAACTGCTACAAAAATGCGGAGAGAATTACCAAATCAACAAATACTTGAATGAGAAGGATATAAAGCCTAAAAGGCCCAAGAAAAAATATTTCTTTAAACATAAACTAATCTGACACAGTACACAAAAGTCTTGTACGCCACATTAGCTGCAACATAAAAATTCCATCTCTTTGTTAGAAAACGCAAACATCTATAGAAAGTACACTAAGCCCAAAAGCCCACGCTTCACCAAAACGCATTCTGCCCCTATAAACGCCATCAACAACTTTAGAAACAATTTGTAAACCATAAAGTTTTCCTTAATTTGATAGCTGCACATCAATTTGTTCCCCGGCGTGGACCGAAATAGACAAAAGCCGCTAAGGGACGGCCACTAATTGACACTATCTCTGTTTTTATAACCGTTCACGTTGTATCGAACCCTTCAATTAACAGATATTGTGGCTTGGTGCCGCAAATAACAAACAATCAAAAGAACATTCTCCACAGTACGGCTTTTACTTTTATTATTATTTGTTTTTCTGGATGCGGATGATGAAATGGATTATAGGTAAGCAGAATGTTGTAGTCCTTATGCCAACTATACCCTTAGGATATATATTAGGCTTTATTTGGGCATTTTTGGATCACCGTTCATATGAACACTAAAAGCCCTATTAATTTTATATTATACATTTAGCTAAATAAAACGGATCAAAGGATCCCTTTTAACACATTTGTTTAATTCAACACCTCTGTCTGACAACTCATAAATAATTCAAGACCAATAATACAGTTCCAACGAGTATTTCATCGCCTAACATGTCAATATCGCTTCGGGAAAACATGTAAGGTGTCCCAGAAATTGCGTTCAAGTACCATAGAGAAGGTAAGTATTGACCGTAAACTGTCAAACCGTTTGCGCGGGAAGACAGCCAGAACGACGCCATATTAGTCAGTCTGTCAGTCGACCACCTGGGTAGTTACTAAAACACTATTTTCTAATTTATGTGAGTGCGATCCCCGCATCCTTATTTACTCTGACATTATCTTGTAAATCGCCGAGACCGGATTTGTGTCGAGTAATTACTTTGTAGTTTAGTAGACGGTTTTGACGGACTTATTTCAGTCTGTTATGCAAGAGGCTGATTTTGTTATTACGGTGTCTTAGTCAGAGCAAGCGTCTCGGCGCCATGATTACGGTTTCATGAATCATGTACCTAAATATGAACGAAAAACATGACAAATGAAGTCAATCATGCAAATCCAATATTTCAGATTTTAGGAAACATGATTCAAGCTAATGATGACTAAAATATAACTACAATGAGAAATTGCATACTGTCACATAAATTCTAACACCACGTATGTCAAAATTGGGAACTAGGACACTTAACTACAATGCAGGCCGTCCAATCAAATCTGCACCTGCACCTGCCAGCAAAATACTCAAAGCAATCGATTCGTAAAGAATGCAACAGAAATAGTTATCAGCAAAGATTGCAGGCTTGCGGGTGACCGCAGGCCGACGGGCAGTAGGCAGTCGCGAGTAGCCGAGCATGTAACGGCGGCGCTTCCGCGAGGGTGTGCCGCCATTGTGCCGAGTCGCTGCAGCCCGCCGTGCGTGACCGCCGCCCCCGCTCGTCCACAACACCAGAAGCTTCCGATGATGCAGTGTTTGTTAACGAATGTCATCTACTCAACCTTGCTATTATTACGACAACAAATCGAGACTGGAACTTAGTAATTTCTGGTCTATAAATGTCGAGAGTCTGTCTACAAAGTCAAACGACTTGAGTAATTATTAGGGCAAAATGAAATCTGATGTAGTCAACACTGGTTCAATAATCAAGGTTGATTAAGAGATCTTGATCATTGTTTACTCATAGAAGAACCTTATAAAAAGTATCGAATATAAGTATTTTTTAAATGATTAAATATTAGGATACAAAATTCCCAAGTCGTTTGACTTTTTAGACAGACAATTGTCAAGTAAGTTTTCTGATCTTGGCTGACGCTGAAGTATGGAACAGAACGTAGTAGTAGTAGAAAGTTTTGCAGAGAATAATAAACAGAGATTACTTACAAAAACATTTATTTAGGCTCGGGTTAGACTACTGTCTCACTTGATAGTAAGCGACGATGTGGTCAACGATGGAGCTCGTTAGCCTATAAATAATCTATGCGCTCTTAACTTAAAACTCCCTAATTCGTAGCTATCAGAAAACACAGAGTCCGGCCGGGCAGGGTATTTCACTCTAAGCTGTACGCATAATAAATGTATTCTCAAAACTTTTATGCGTTTATATGTAGTGTTTTTTTTTACAAAATAGATTCTTGATAATATGGCAATATTATTCACAATACGCGTTTACAGAAAAATCGGACCATTATAAGCTTTCTTAAACCAAGTGTTGCCATAATAAGTCCCTAATTCTATTTTAAATGGCTCAATTACTAATAGGTAAACCCGTGAACCAGAAGACCCTCAACCAACGGCAGGTGTAAACAGAATCATATTTAGCTGAAACACAATATGCACTTATAACAGGGGGCACGACGCATGCACCGCGTAGGTAGGCCTGCAGGGCTTCGCCCCCCGCGCTATCCTGTTACCGGAGTCCTGGCGCGCCGTGCGACGGGCCTAATCCTGTTATAATTGATCGGGGTAATAGCGTGGAATATTGACACTTTACGCCAACGATGTGGGTGGAATATAACGACAATGTTGTTGGAATATCCTACCCTATTACTGATATTGTGAATTACTTACTAGCTTCTGCCAGCAGCTTCGCCCGCGTGATAGTAGACTCCCGACCTACCTTCAAGCCTACTAAATATACATAAAAAAAACTGAACAAGTGCGAGTCGGACTCGCGCCCTGAGGGTTCCGTACAAACATACCTATGTAAATAGTTCAATTCTGGAATGGAGTCTCGGTAGATTTTTTCGAATCGCAAAAAGCAAAAATGTGACTTAACACCAGATTTACAGTTTTCTGATTTATTCCTATACTTGTGCTATAAGTCCTTGCTTTAAGCCTCTATCTTCTTTTTTTAATAATTCTCGGCTTTTTTCTAGTATAAAATGTGTGTATCATACAAGCGTCCTCTTGAATTGGAATCGATCCTGTATGTTGGTGAAAACCGCGTAAAAATCCGTTCGGCAGTTCAGACAGACGTGGTGGAAGACTTTGTTCTAAAATAATGTACTTATGCATGTAAAGATAAGGAAGTCTCTCGAAGTTTATGTCGTGTGTTAATCCGAAACAACAACAACGCATTAAATAGATTATTACTATTTAATGCGTTGTTGTTGTTTCGGATAAATAACGGATAGAAAATGTGTGGTTTAGGAAATAGACATCGGATACTTTGTATCCCGATAGTCAGGTCCCGTGGATTTTCCGTATGACGCAGGTCCTCACCGGACATGGTTCGTTTGGGAGTTTCCTGCACCGGATTCGTGCGAAAGTGACACCCGGGTGTCGCCACTGTGCGGAATGCCCGGAGGACACGGTGGAGCACACAGTCGAGGTGTGCCCTGCTTGGGCGGAGCATCGCCGTGCCCTCGTGAGGGCGGTCGGCGGCGGAGACCTCTCGCGCCAAGCCTTGGTTGAGGCCATGGTCCGAAGCGAGGAGGAGTGGCAGGCGGTCGCCGACTTCTGCGAAGCAGTAATGCTCGCAAAGGAAGAGGCCGAACGCATCAGGCAACGGCGTCCTCGCCGCCGCCGCCGGGATTCTGATCCCGATTTCCGGCCACCGTAGGCGCGGGCTTGCGGACAGTGAGCAATGGGTAGCTCGCTGTCCGGCCGTCCGGTAACTGTCCGGACCAAGCCCAAGTCGTCGACGGCGCGCACTGTTCCCGCGCGCCTCAAGGAGTTGTCAGCAACAGCAGGGACCCAGCCGGGTCGAAGCCTACTGGGGCCAGGGTTATCCGAAAGGGCGCTCGAGCCCCGGTATGAAGGCTAGAAGGATCGGGGTGGGTCTTTTAGTCAGTAAGAGTCTGATACTGTCTCCCGCTCCGCCCAAGAGCGGGGGATGTCATTAGATGATTTTTTCCCACCATAAAAAAAAAGGTCCCTTAATCGAATTCTACTGTGTGTGTGAGGTACGAATAAAAGTTTTTTCTTTCTTTTCAAACCAACTGCTACATAATATCTCTTTATTCGTCAACAGCACAACAGAACTTCAAATAGACGATTTTAAACAGGAAACATGACGCAAAACTCAGCACGAATTAGAAAGGGCCGCAAAAATTAAAACCGTACTAAAACGAAAGGACACAATTCTATTGTGGTAACTTGTACCTTCGACCAATCGCGAATGAGCGGGGCGAATTGTCAAAGACAACAGAACTATTGTCGCAGACCGTGTGGCAACTTTAATGACACACTGGGACACCTGGAAAGTACCTCTCAACCTTTATAAGGCCTCCAACGAACAATGCTCGCGGTATGGCGCACAATTTAATATATCTAGTCTAAGAGTCCTTTGGTTAATTGGAAGACTTGAATTTGAACTATAAACCAAGGGTGAAACCCAGGGTGGGTTTTTACATAGCATAATTATGTAGCATGACAGCGGAACGAAAATATGCATCTTTAAGGCTTATAGTCCCCTGAACCATCTGGCCAAAATTATGTGGACGCACCTCTCGCACCCGCATAGGCGGCAGTACGCAAATCTGTGCATTTATTTGCGGCCAACAGCGCCCGGAAAGCGCGCGGCTGACCTTTAAATCCATTTTCTTTACGAAATATTGGTTGATTTATATGTAAATCAACCAATATTTCGTAAAGAAAATGGATATAGCTTTAATTTAATAGCTTTAAATCCATTTTCTCTGCGAGATATTGATTGATTTACATATGCAATGTTCACTTTGAAGAATATTTAACCACCCATTTTTATGTGTAAAAATGTTTCTAAAGATCCAAGCCGTTTCGAAGGAGTAGGAAAAAAATTGCGAAAAGTTGCGAAATTGCTAAATATTTTTTTTAGACAAAGTATTAATAGCACGAAAAAATCAAATGTTGATAATGTTGTTCATGAATCTATAATAAATATATATTTTTATCAAACCTATAAACCAAGCCGTTTTCGAGGAGTAGGCTTCAGAAAGTCACTGTTTTATGGCAGTTTTCGGGCGCTTGGGCCTTAAGATGAGAGAGTTTGATTTTAAGTTTGAGACATCGTGTTGAAAGTATTAGTCAGCTAGAGTCTGCGTTACCGAGTGCTAGCTGTTCAGAATGCTGCATAATCACCTATACTTATCAGGATTTAAACAAGGCCAATAAAAAATAGAGCTGTACAGCAGCTGATTCACGTAAAATCAAACAAGCCAAATATCGTTGAAGTTTTATAGTCGTTCGATCGAAGTCCTATCCAAAAGCAGTATTCACGATCTATCGGCTTATTTCCAGTTACATTAATACGTATTCTACCAGGATAATGTTATACAGATTTTTTTTTAAATCGACGAATTTCAAACGGCTTTAAAATCGGTGTCGTTCAAACTCGATTGATGGATGTGAATACGGAAATGGTCTAAACGACTAAACCGCTACGGAATTAATTTATTAATTCCCTACCGCAGACGACAAAATGTCAAAGCGTTGTTTAGCAAGAATTTAGCATGAACAAAGTTGCATATTACTCTACTAAAGGTTGCCGACCTGCTTGCGAAGCCATATTAACTTCCAAGATTGCTTTGCACCCATGCAGACTATTATGCCCACACCTAAGTACTTCAAATGCATGATATTAATGATATAATCGCCGCTAATGAAGTTTTAACAAGACCAAATGGTGCACACGAAAGTTAATTTTATGAAACAATAGCCTATTGCGTCATAAAGTTTTATTTATTTATTTATTTATTTATCAAACTTATACTATCTTTACAGGCAGACCTAATGCGACAGTACAGCCAAAAATAACTATTTAAACATAATTTGTTCTAAACCTACTTAATTACAAGGCATATAACTGCTAGTGCCACTCTGTTAAATTCACTCAAAGTACAAATGAATAGGTCTGACTTGTCGTGTATGAGATTAAGAGTGCGAAGTGCGCGCGTCAGAGGCGACTCTTTGAGCAGGTTTGTTCTCGCCCTCGGTACCACCAGCAGTGGAGGCCGAATCCGGCGCCAAACATATCTGTCAGGGACACATAGACACAACAACTCCAACAAAGCTGCGTTATCCAGTTTTCCTCTTATTACTTTAAAAATATAAAGTACAAGAGCAAATTCCCTTCTTACTCTAAGTTCATTATATCCCACGATGCCCAAAATAAACAAGGTGGGATACATTAGGGGAAAGAAAGGGTAAACACCATAGAGTCTCATATAGAGATATCTAATAAATTTGTTCTGCACTCTCTCCAACATAATACTATATTTAGTTTCATGTGGAGACCAGATGACTGCGTTGCATTCCAATTGGCTTCTTTTTCTGTTGTTAACTTCAGTGTGGACCATCGTGTCAGAAGTAGGTTTTGTAAAGAATTCTGGTATCCAAGGAGATATTAATTCAATCGTCACTGCTTACTGTCAGGTGGGATCACAGTCATGCACTAACAATCAATTTTATAAAAATGTGAGAACAGCCCTTTCATATATTTATTTGTGTACAGGGAATTATGTATGGGTAGTAGGTATATATATATATTAGAAAAAATATCAAAATGATTATGACAACTGATTTCCACTTTGCATATTGTTGCTTTTAAAATAATTCCTATATTATGTGGATGTACCATTGAGGGTGTTTTCAAAATCGTGCGTATTTCATCATGCATTCGGGTATAAGTATCGGCACGAATCTTGACCGCTCGGCGTCTCACTTCATACCACTAAATAGGCCCGATATTTGACTTCTGCGCAACTTGAAGCCAGCGCTCAAGATCCGTGCCGGTAGGTATGTGTATGCTCCACTTAAGAAAAATTCAAAATGCAAAATAGCGCGTTCCGCGTGCGTATTCCACGCATTACAATAAATACTTGTATGAAATGGATATTTGCAGGGGTTACGCCTGCGGAGCAATCCCGCATCCATGATCAAAACTGCACGACATTAAAAACACCCTTAGGAATACGAGCTCTTGAACTAAGATCGCAGATCGCACTAAACAGCGAAATTACAAGGTCGTGAAAACACGAACACCGTCATCTAGCTTGTAGTTAACAATAATATTGCACAATAACACCTAATTTAGACAAAGCACTGAAACATAAACAAGCCCGTCGTTCACCCTAATTGGGAGTCTCAAGGCGAGTCTGCGCTTGCGCCGCCCACGCTGCACAATATATCTGGAACTGCCTACACCTTCAATTAGAGCAAAGTGCTGTAAAGGCATAGGGGCCGCCTATGCTTAACACTGAATATAATAATAAGTATTGATTTATTATTATTACAAACATAGAGTTTTATTTCCTTGCAATTACTAATTTTATTGTATTTTCTAGCTCTGTTCTAGCTTTGTTAGTTCATTCCTTCTTTAATTATAATTATTTTCAGAAACCCTGCTCACTGGCTGCCTCAATGACATAATTATCTCGAATTCTAAACTAAACAATATAAAAATAACTAAATATATTTACGAAAACGTATTTATATTTTTTGTTTTTTTTTTTTTTTTGGCGCAATGCCTTTTTATTAACTCGGTCTCCCCGATCACTTCATTCGTTCAACATTTCACTCCACACCACAGACAATCGAGTAACGTTTCGTTACAACATGCTTGAGCAAAACCTATTTGCTCAAGTATCTATTAATCAAATCAAATCAAAATCAAATCAAATCAAATCAAAAATTAAGAAAAGATTATCCTTGATTTCCCCAGGGGCCGGAGGAGTTATACAATATTTAGAAGCAAAGTCTTGGAGAACAGCACAATAGTTCAGCTCAAACGACGCAATACGTATCTAAAACGGGTGATCCATTGTACGTGGAAACACTAAAAAGGTTTCTAAAACGGATTTTATGACAAGCCACCGAGACTGAGGCGCTCGTTCAAGCGCATGAAAGCAAAATTACCTACATAATAATAATGTTCAGGCGCTTTACGAAGTTGAATAGCTATTTGTATAAGACCAAGCTTTCAGGACTTTCATGGTTTAATGGTACATTATTAAATTATATTAAATAATAAACGCTGGAAACGTGAAGATTAGGTAAACATTATTTAGAAAAAAAAAACCTGGTCTTGCTAGCAAAGCTACGGCGCGCCGTCGGCGATGATCCAAAATCTGTGATCTGTATGAGATTATGAAGAAATGGATCCGACACAACAAATATCCCGTATTCTTTTAAATAAAAATTAGTTTAAAAAACCGAACGATTAGCTCCTTCTCTTATAACTTACTAAGATATCAACAGCAATAAACCTCAACCATTAGGTTTAAAATAGGACATCATTTTACTGCGAAAATACAACAGAAAACTGACGTCTGCCCACCAATATGTATAAACTTCTGTCAGTAATTTTCTCATAAAACATTCTGCTATTGCTAGGAAAATTCTAAATCAGAGTGAACTAACTACGAGCGTCATCATAAAACATTGCTAAAGTGTCTAAAGTGATTTAGGAACATATCCTCATATAAACAGTGGCAGATATCAACTTGGCCCAGCTGCGCCATCCCGATGTTGCATTCTAGAGATGGATGCAACATATAGAGCAAATAAATAGCACTTACTTTGTGATAGAGCTTCTCGAATCTTCAGGCAGCCCGACGAAAATGAGGGTGGATGACATCGGGACACTGCACTAATAAACACTTACGAAATTTTGTCTACTCAAAAATTTAGCTTACTTTACACTGTAAAACTAAAAATAAAAACGCGATATTTTCAATTTGTCATAATAATTATTACGAATTTGTGACGTTTGTCAAATAATTAAAATGTTTTAGAATATCTAGCCAGTGCTGGCGAGTTTGTACAGCACACTGTCGTTTTGCATTTAGGTTTTATGACAAAGTTGACGTGGGTGAGGACTGTAGGTGGAAATCGACCTCGACTCTTGCATGATATTAATGCATAATAACATTTCCTTTTCTAGAAGAATGATCTCAGGCCGAACTTATTTTAATCTGTTCCTTTAATGTATTGTTACCAAACAACTCAAAATGTGTCTAGACTTTTGGGGAAAGATCAGGGACTATGTGATTCTCACGTTACTAAAGACGGGCACGCCATTATCATAGCGGTAAGTCGCCTCTTTGAGAAGTGGCTGAAGAGGCATCACGGCGTCCTCACCTTCCACATGAGCCAGTTTCTCACCGTCTCGGTCACGTTCTCTCATGGTCAGTTCGGGTGGTTCGGACTCATCGGATTCTGGCAGAAGAAACCCCCGGGTGTCACCATCATTGTGTGATACGCCCGGAGAGCACGGCGGAGCATACGGGCGGGGTGTCCGTGTGCCCCACTTGGGTGGAGCACCGCCGTATCGTCGTGGAAGCAATAAGTGGTAATGACCTCTCGCGCCGGGCCCTGGTTCAGGTTATGGTCCGGAGCGAGGAGGAATGTCAGGCGGCCGTCTTCTTCTACGAAGCAGTAATACTAGCGAAGGTGTAGGCTGCACGCGTAAATCCTCTCGCTCCAGCCGCCGAGTCCCCGACTCCGGTTGCCAACCACGGTAGACGCGGGATTGTGGACATCGAGCAATGGGATCGCCGTCCGGCAGTCCAGTAATCGATCGGATCGAGCCCCAGTAGTCAACAGCGCCACAGACAGCGCGGTAGTGATCACGCGCTCCTTTTTTTTAAATTATCTAACCTTTTTTTTCATTTTTTATTTGAATCGAACATAGGTAAGTAAGCATTATTATTTTTATTTATTGGAACGAAGTTCCTTATCGCGCGTTGTGAAAGGAGGCTAGACGGAAAAAATTCTCACGAAAAGTTGTACCGACACTTTTACTGTCAAAATGTAAATCCAAGATGGCGGCTGCAAGAAATTATCAACTTTTTCGTCATGGGTGTCGTTTACATGGTTTTCGAGGGTGTTGAAACCGATGGTACTGTCAAAATGTAAATCCAAGATGGCGGCTGCAAGAAATTATCAACTTTTTCGTCATTAGTGTCGTTTTCATGGTTTTCGAGGGTGTTGAAACCGATGGTACTGTCAAAATATAAATCCAAGATGGCGGCTGCAAGAAATTATCAAATTTTCCGTCATGGGTGTCGTTTTCATGGTTTTCGATGTGTTGAAACCGATGGTACTGTCAAAATATAAATCCAAGATGGCAGCTGCAAGAAAGTATCAAATTTTCAGTCATGGGTATCGTTTTCATGGTTTTCGAGGGTGTTGAAACCGATGGTACTGTCAAAATATAAATCCAAGATGGTGGCTGCAAGAAATTATCAAATTTTCCGTCATGGGTGTCGTTTTCATGGTTTTCGAGGGTGTTGAAACCGATGGTACTGTCAAAATTTAAATCCAAGATGGCGGCTGCAAGAAATTATCAAATTTTCCGTCATGGGTGTCGTTTTCATGGTTTTCGAGGGTGTTGAAACCGATAGTACTGTCAAAAAATAAATCCAAGATGGCGGCTGCAAGAAATATTATCAAATTTTTCGTCATGGGTGTCGTTTTCATGGTTTTCGAGGGTGTTGAAACCGATATTACTGTCAAAATGTAAATCCAAGATGGCGGCTGCAATAAATTATCAACTTTTTCGATATGGGTGTCTTTTTTATGGTTTTCGAGGTTGCTGAAGCCGATAGTGCTGTCAAAATGTAATTCTCTCAATTTTTTACGAAGTTCCTTATCGCGCGTTGTGAAAGGGGGCTAGACGGAAAAAATTCTCACGAAAAGTTGTAACGACACTTTTTGCTATAGTAAGCTATTGTAAGCCGTGCGGCGTGCGCATGTTTCTCTGTCTCTCTCTCTGTCTTATATATATATATGAACTTCGTTCCATCCGGGTGTCCCTTGACACCTCTCAATTTTTTATATACTTATTTCTAAAAGGTAGGCATGAAATGCTTTCATAAATAAGTGATGGGTACATAGGAGACAATTCAATCCCTGCGTAAACGTTTTGTATCTTATGTTAGAGTGAAAATAATAGGAATTTTATAAACAATTTCCATCATTGTGTCCGGTGGCTAACATGTTCTTAGGATTCCGTGCCTCAAAAGGAATAATCGGAACCCTTATAGGATCACATTGTTGTCCGTCTGTCTGTCTGTCAAGATTCTTAATCTGAGAAAGACATGAAGGTATTGGGTTGAAATTAAAACCATATACTCAGATCTGTGGTCCCATGAAGATGTAAAAAAATTAAAAAATGATATGGCCGACATAAATCGCAAAAAACGTATTATTTTGACATAGAGTGTCAAAGAATCAAAATTCTAGGGTACTTCCCGTTGACCCAGAATCTTGAAATTTTGCACAAAGCAAGGTCTTATAGCACAGGTAGGTAAAGGAATAAATCTGACAACAGAAAATTTGTTGTTGATACACAAAAAAAAAAAACATTTATTGGGATTTGAAAAAAAAATCGAAACCGAAAATCGAAAATTTTTTTTACCAGAGATATTGGGCGTTAAACTATACAGGGTGGCCAGAACATTGACGTCCAAAAATAAAATTTAGGTCCCTCGTATCGTGGGGTATCCGAATCACCCCCATGTATGTTCCGCGACTTTTCATAGTTTTCGAGTTATGAATTTTTTTCTGATTTTTTGAGAATGATCGACCAGACCAATCTAAAAATTTTTTTTTAAAAAAGTACATGGCTTTGTCGAGATTTTTTTTTGCAACTGAATCTTCATGAGAAGTACTTTTATGCATAAAATAATCAGCTTCGTAACTGTGATGAAAGTTATGAAAAAGTTGGTCTAAAGTGAAAAATTTACGTTCGTGAAATTATGACTTAGCTTTTCAACTTTAAATAAAAAATTTAAACAGAAGACTGCATGGTTCCTAAGTAGGCTTCAAGAATGCGCCAGACTCTCAGCTTTCAGAATCATAAAAAAATAGCACTTAATGGGGCTACTTTAGCTTAAATCGGCCTTCAAAAACTGCGAGGTAGAAAATTCTTAAAATTAGCCATATGACGATTTTTTTTGCCTATTTTCTCGTTCCTAAGGTTAATTTATGAAAACAACCGAGAGTGAGAGAGAAAGCAATAATTCGGTCTCTTATCCTCTCAGCCCATTGTTATTGCAGGTAAAAGAGTAGCGCCTTCGTTTACAACCCATGGTGCACGAGAAAAGATCACGCGAAGTTTTTGAATCTTAGCTTTTCTTGCAGTCATTTTTGGTTAACAAATATTCGTCAGATGGCTAATTTTAAGAATTTTCTACCTCGCAGTTTTTGAAGGAAAGCTAAGATTTAAGTACTTTTTATTTTTTATTTTTTAGATTGGTCTGGTCGATCATTCTCAAAAAATCAGAAAAAAATTCATAACTCGAAAACTATGAAAAGTCGCGGAACATACATGGGGGTGATTCGGATACCTCACGATACGAGGGACCTAAATTTTATTTTTGGACGTCAATGTTCTGGCCACCCTGTATATCTTGGATTTCGGCGCTTTCTATTTACTTACTACTTACAAATGAATTTGCCCTCAGCTACGCCATTATTATAACATTTTGAACTTTTTAGTTCAAGGACCGAGTGACCGACGGTTTGCAAAGCTCTTATTAATTTGATTACTTACATGCTTTTTATTTATTTTTATTTTATTATAATAGTTAGTCACCTGTAGTAAAACGGATATTTGTGTAGCTTTTCAATGTTTATAAAGAGTAGGATTGCCATTCGTCCCGATACGTCGGGATATGTCATCGTTATTAACAATGGTGTCCAGACCTCCCGACAAGCTATAAAATGTCCCCACAAACATAGTTGAGCGCAGAGCTACAAGTTTTTAAAAATTGTCGACGTAGACGAACGAGATCGCTTGGGAGCCGACATAGTGGATAACTTCCACGGTGTCGGCTTCTTCAATGTAAAATTAATTTTCACATGAATTGTGAAGAATTTTATAAATTCTTATAAGGAAATCGATAATTACTGTCCCAAATAAAATCATCCGAGAAATATAAAAAGGATTTTTTTTATAAGTAAATCCAAATGGTTTTGTTTTAAAGATTCCTTTTTTTTTTAATTTGCGATGTGTTTTGCTTTGCTATTGCCCCTGTTTACCAACGAACACAATAAATACTAAAAACAAAGGTCCCAAAATTGAAATTGTCCCGACGGGGCCTTTTTTTATGGTGGGAAAAAGTCATCCAATGACAATCCCCGCTCTTTGGCGGAGCGGGCAATAGTGTTAGACTCTTACTGACTAAAAGACCCACCCCGTTCCTTCTAGCCTTCATACCGGGGCTCGAGCTCCCTTTCGGATAACCCTGGCCGCAGTAGGCTTTGACCCGGCTGGGTCCCTGCTGTTGCTGGCAACTCCTTGAGGCGCGCGGGAACAGTGTGTGCCGTCGACGACTTGGGCTTGGTCCGGACAGTTACCGGACCGCCGGACAGCGAACTACCCATGGCTCACTGTCCGCAAGCCCGCGCCTACGGTGGCCGGAAATCGGGATCAGAATCCCGGCGGCGGCGGCGAGGACGCCGTTGCCTGATGCGTTCGGCCTCCTCCTTTGCGAGTATTACTGCTTCGCAGAAGTCGGCGCACGCCTGCCACTTCTCCTCGCTCCGGACCATGGCTTCAACCAAGGCCCGGCGCGAGAGGTCTCCGCCGCCGATCGCCCCCACGAGGGCACGGCGATGCTCCGCCCAAGCAGGGCACACCTCGACTGTGTGCTCCACCGTGTCCTCCGGGCATTCCGCACAGTGGCGATACCCGGGCGTCACTTCCGCACAAATCCGGTGCAGGAACCTCCCGAACGAACCATGTCCGGTGAGGACCTGCGTCATACGGAAGGTAAGGACGCCGTGAGGTCTTTCCAGCCACGCTTCAAAGAGGGGACTTACCGCCACGGGGCCTAGGGGATTTATGGCAATCCTAATATAGAGGTATATGAACTTATGAGTGAACATTTAAAAGCTAAACAAATAATATAACTGGTATAGGTCTATCCTATATAGAAACTATTTATTCAAGCTGAATAATGTATTTGCTTGAACGCGCTTATCTCAGGAACTAATAGTTCGAATTGTTCGATTATTTTAGTGCTGGATAGCCCATTGATCGAGGAACGCTATAGATTTGTAGCGACATCTATGTCACATAACACACAGTAACTAAAAAATACAAAATCCAGCATTGCGCTATAAGAGGATTCTCGGCGCGATTTGAACATAATTATAATTACAACAGCTCGAAATCCAGTGTGTTGTGTTGTTTTTGTTTGTAATCCAGTGTTGTTGCACTACTACGACCCATTTGAGTATGCAACATCACCCCGACTCGTTATCGTTGACTCACTGGGGCATAACCGCAGACAGTTCCGACTCACTAAGAACTATGAGTTCAGACTCACTGGAATCACGACACACATCACGACCCATCAATGCAAGTATTTAATTTTATTCACCATCGATCTCCGAGCCTAGAGGATCGAGGGGAATGATGTAGCGACATCTATGACGTCACATAAGAACTAAAATTCAAAATCCTGCATCGCGATATTTATTAAAACTTATTACTACGATACTTGAAAATTTCTTATTCATTACTTAACCCGACCTGGAAATCGACCCCGAGACCTCATACCTACTCAGTCTGAACATCTTCATAGTCGAGAAGATAATGGGGAACCTTTAGCTCTATCTATCTGGGTCTTAGTTTGGCCAATCAATGCTTTACTTCTCCAAACCGTATACTTAATTATTATAGATACCTCTTTCTTTATAGCTACCTAGCAAACTGCACTGCTAGTCCAAGGCCTCCTTCTTGCTAATCTATTTTGAACCAGTCAGCCAGAATGGTAGGTAGCTGCGCTTCTAAGTCACATCGTCATTTTTCTTGGCCTGCTATAACTATGCCATTTAACCTTTCGAATACCTTAATTAGAGACAATAGAAAGACAAAGAGAAAATGAACGCCAACGGTGGCATTCGGTTGGGGTTTAATGAATGGCACCCTCCGCATATTTTTTTTTCCAAAGATAATTAAAATTTGCCTAATCCCTGTTTAGCCTGGCAACCTAATTTCTCCATTTCCAATTTGAAGTGTAGCGCGGCGTGATAAAACCGAGGAAAATAATATATCGGATAAAACGTTTCGTACGTAGTGGCAAGAAAACTAAACGCTGTTTTAAGGCCATCTGAATGTTCTATTCAACATTAGCTTAAAATACATTGTAACTGTAAGTAAGTACTTAAACCTCTACCGAATGATAGGCAGCAAACCCGAAAATAGGAACAGCCTGAAACTGCAGAACACACGATGAGAGCCAAAGTCTGTGGCCAAAGTATCTGAAACACAGAACAATAGAACCAATCATGTCCCACAATTTGGTGATTTCTCGTCATGGGGCAATCGCAGCGCCATCTATGCTATATGATCCAAATTACATCATCATCGACATAAGCAACCTCCCTCATTTTACTCTACAAAAATCACATACATTAAACAAAATAATATTAATGAAATATTCTTTTATTTATAGAATTAAAATAGTTTTCATAATACGCGACCATGGTAGAAAACAACTTAAACTTAGGAACTAAAACGTTTACGTACAATTCAAAGTTACGTTGCATATTTAGAAATTATTTCAATTAAAGCTGCCTAAATATTAATTAAAGATATAACTAATAAATAGTTGCTAAAATAATTTTAGTTATTTTTTTTTAGACATAACAGAATGCCAAGTGAAAAAATATAAAACAACAAAAACAAAAGTCGCTTCGTTTCTGAACGAAAAATGATGCTTGACGGGACGGCTGTTGAATGCAGCGGACTTGTTATTCGCTTTCAAAGTGATTTTATTCATTTCTCTTGTTTTATCACTATGAAAACTGTGTTCATTCTTTAACCATGTTGAATCAAACATCCACTGAAGCATTGCTTTCAGCGAGTTACGTCGAAAATTACTTAGATTGTGTTGAAAATCTCCCGAATGACCTGCAAAGACATTTATCGCGTATGCGAGAGCTTGACGTAACATACAGAGGTAATTTTCCAATTTCTACATGTCCTTTATGCCATAATTGCTCTTACTAAGTATTAGCAGTTGTATAAGTTATTATTAATTGATACAACAGCTTGTAATTATATTGTTGACGTTCGCCTTTCAACCTCATTACGTATGCATACCTATGTATAGATTACGACTCGCAAGTACAAGTGGACCAAAATAACACAAAAACCACTGGTCTGCTAAAGATGGTTATAAAAAGATTTCATTTCGACTACATTTAAGTTGGTGTTTGTCTTGTTTTATGTGGAAAAAACGCCTGTTATAGAGGTAACCTATCTGATATTGCGTTGCTATGTGTTAATATTTGTTTCTTTTGTTAACAGAATGTCTTCGTGAAGCTGAGAAGCATCTGGCTGTATGCATAGGAGCCAACACAGAAGAGCGTCGTCGCAGCAGAGCAGCTTTGCGGCTACAGACGGTTCTGGTGGCTGCGCAGGAGATAGGTGATGAGAAACTACAAGTTGTACAGATACTGCAAGATCTCATTGACAATAAACAGCGGTCACTTGATGCAGATCACAAAAAATTAAGTGAGTATTTTACTAAAAACTATGTAAAGATGTATGTTGAAAATATAGTTTGCTTGAACATATAACTCTAATTATAACCAAGTATTTATTTTTGTTAAAAAAATTAGTGTGTCCCTAAAAGTACAGAGTTACCACAGATTGTCATAAACAAACAAATAAACACAACAATATTAGTGTATGTTGTTAAATAAATTTCTTTTTCAAATGACTTGTTGGCAAAATTCCAAAAATAATGAATCTTCAACACTAAACAGTATACTAACACTATATTTGTTCACAGTATCTTGCCTGGAGGTTAAGACAAATGGAACAGTCAAGGAAGAGCCAGCACCAGCTCCGGAGACTCTCCGAGCTGCCGAGAAGGAGGTGCCAGCCCCAGTAGTCACACCGCAGCATGCACCACCACCGCCGCCCCCCGAGCGCAGCAACGAGAAGGAGAAAGAAAAAGTGGATAGTAGAGATAAGTCTGGAGGTAAGCTGTACTTCAGTTCAGTATTTTTTTATAAGAATGTACTAAAAAGATACATTATAGTGATTATTTTACTTTTTCTTTGTGGTGTTTTTTTTTGTTTCTTCGTCCTTGGTTGACAATTCTTTACGTGAAGTCCTATTTTGCATGAATTTAACCTTTTAACTGTCACGGTCAAGTGTACATGACAAAGCAAAATTAATCCAACACATCACAATCACCCACAAGAAAAAATGACTACATGGCACACGCTGTGCTTTTTAAATGCTAATTAACAATACTTTTTTATAAGGTTTATATAAAAAAGTTTTGTTGTTCTTATTTGCACTGGTAAATTTCATTTAGACTCATCCCAATTTATATTACGTAAATTGCTTAATATTTATTTTATCCATATTAGTATAAGATCATAAAAACAAATACCATGAAATTGTAGCTAGGTGCTGGAACCACGTTTTTGGTTTTTTGATATGGCGATCAAAGGGTTAATTAATGTATTTGATTTATTCAACTAGCCCAGTTTCTCACATAAGTAAGAAACACCCCTTTCACTGTTTGCTCTTATTCTTTGTCTTGTCCCCTCTAGGTCTTAATTAATTTTGCCCTGCATCATCCTTTTGTCACAATTAATTTTTGTTGTAAATAATAAATACTAAAACTTGAATGCTTCCCCCAGGTGAGCGATGGTCGAAGCGCGCGAGACGATCGCGGACAACCGCCGGTGCCGCTACAGACGGCGCAGACTCCAGCGAACGCGATAGCGAGAGGCATGCTCACAACACTACCCACAAGAAAGGTATGCATATTTATTGAAGACCCTAAATTACATACTACTACTAGAAGAAGAAAGTCTCAAACTTAGTTCGGTCTTCATCATATATGTTTTAAGTTCTCTTAATTATAATGTATTACTACTTATAATCAACATAATAACTATAATTACAGTAAATTAAAAAATAAATAAATAATAAAACCCTACGCTAAAATACACTAACTAAAATATTGCATCAAAAAACAATAATGTATTATATGTATGTATTTATTAGTTCATGATTTTAGCATAAATATGTATTTTATTATTTTAAGCAACATAATTTAATGAAACTTCATTCTATTTAAAATATCTATTATTTATTTTGCGCACCTACCACAGTGGTAGTCTTTTTACCCAAAGGTTGACTAGTTGAGAATGCCTTGTTGCATTAAGTTCGCCTATGTCCAACCGTGGACGTCTTTCGACTAAAATGATAATGATGATGTACCACTACTGTATATATGAAGTTTAAGTAAATAAATGAGTAAACATGCGCATTTTATGTTAGCAGCAAAGCAAATATGTGCTTACATTCAATTTTGTTATATTGAATGATTTTTTTTCAACATTCTAACATTTCTTGTTTTCTTTTCCCAGGTATAGGCAAAAAGAAAAAACGCAAAGCGCGCCAAGCAGCACAACGTTCAGAAACGCCGCCAGAAGAAACAGATGCCATCGACCCCGACGAGCCGCGCTACTGCCTGTGCGACCAGATATCCTTCGGCGAGATGATCCTCTGCGACAACGATCTCTGTCCCATAGAGTGGTTCCACTTCTCTTGTGTCTCACTAACAACCAAGCCCAAAGGCAAATGGTTCTGTCCCAAGTGTCGCGGAGACAGACCCAATGTCATGAAACCTAAAGGACAATTCTTAAAAGAACTAGAACGGTATAACAGGGAGAAAGAAGAGAAGGCATAGTCTTTACTGGGACAGTAGCATTAAGGTTCATGTGGATTTGAAATTAGTGAATACATCTGCAATTTATGATGGTGCTTGTGGTAGCTAAAGTATATATTTTACATGGAGCCTCGGGTGTACTCACAATGTGCCAGAGACCTTTTTTTTGAGGTGGGTAATCATCAATTGACTTCTTCCGCTCTAGAGAGGAGTACAATGTGTCAAACTTTTACTAACTTAAACCCACGATGTTCCGTCATTTGCCCTTCTTCACCCTGACTTGTATTATTGTCTGATATAGTTACATATAGCAACAAAATAATTTTATTATTTATTTTATGTTATAAAAAGTTTCAAGTCCGCTTCACACACTGTTATATCTTTCAATATCTTCATTCTCAAACTTTTCTGCACAAGATGAAAAGTTGCTAAAATAAAACCCAGATACGGGGCAGACCATTTCAAACTCTCTCTTATATTCTCGAAAAGAAAACCTAATATCTCCAATTTCCCAAAAAGTTTGTTTTGATAGCTTTATTAAGCTTTTCTGCATACTTACTTTTGAGAATGTGGATTCTCAAAACAAAGGACTCAGAAATACTAAATTCCAACTAGTAATATAGTTTACTTTCTTCTACCCCCTAAGCAAATGCTGGGTACACCCATGAACGAAGAAACCCTTCTATTTAAATAAAGGAATCGTAAACTGCTAAAAAAACAAACAACACTGAAAAAATCAAGTACCAGCTCAATTTTATAGATAAATAAAAAAAAATGGTATTCACTTGTTTCCAGTCCATATAAAGGGACAAAGTTTGCCTTGAACACTTTCAAGTATTGAAATGTGATTTAAATTTTATGAATGTTCAGTTCTTTCTATTGTGTCGAGTGGTAGTGATGAGAAGTTACGAGAATTATTTGACGTACGGTTAGTTGAATCTCCCCAGCAGCACAGGCTAAGGTAGACGCCAGATAACCATGGAATAACTATCATTGACCCTCCTACATTTGTTGACATTCTTAGGGTGAGTTGCACCATTTAACTATAACGATAACCAAACCATAACCAGCCGTGAAACGGCCGCCTATTGGTCAATTCGACGATTTGACAACTGTTAACGGCTTTGTTATCGTTATAGTTAAATGGTGCAACTCACCCTTTATTTCAAAAACGGAAATAAAGACATAGCTGTCTTAAATCGACATGTATCCTTTACATGTTTTTGTTGTTCATTGTTCGTTTTTTGGGTACATACTTACGCACAGATATTAGAAAAAGGTCAATATACTTTATTTCACGGTTATCTAGCGTCTTTTATAGAAGTCATCGAATCTATGTTGTTAATTTGACTCCGCGATTTGACGAAATGTTGTAAATATATAGTGTTACGGTCAAACTCGGAACTCTAAGTACAGTACGGCATAACTTTAGTTACGCGATACGGCATCTATTGAATAGAGAAGTGCATTCTTTATTATAGGTTGTTGCGAACAGATTTAATTTCTTACATTAAATAAGTTATATTGAATATAAGGATTAATAAATAATGCTTTGTTGTTTGATTTTAATAGAATTTACTTTTAATTTTCCCTTATCCTCATTTCATAATATTTATTGAAACTGCATCAATTGTCATTATAACTGAAAAAAAAAACTTGTCTTGTGATCTGTGTTAAATTCATTTTTTATAATATATAATTCTTCAGTATGTGTGTTTGTTACCTAACTCCTCTAAAACGGCTTAACCGATCCGGATGAAACAGTATGTATATTTGAGTAGGTCCCTGAATGGTTTGAAAATACAATTAGACCCGGTAGGTGGCGCTGCAATTGGGTTCTCAATTTTTGTCTGACGAAAAGCCAGTTTTCGGGCAGGATAACGTCTGCTGGGACCGCTAGTATTTATAATAATTATTTATTTATTTCAAGTACTATCGACTCATATAAAATCTATACGTATAAATAAAATTGGAGTCTGTTTGTAATATTGAAATAACTGCTTTTTACTACATGCATATGAATTAACATTTTTACAACATAAAACATTTTTACAATTTTTGTGTCTGTCTGTTTGTCCAGGCTAATCTCTGAAATGGCTGGACCGATTTTGACGGGACTATTTTTGGCAGGTAGCTGATGTAATAAGGAGTAACATAGGCTACTTTAATTTTAGAAAAAATAATTTCAAAATCCTGTGGTCCACGCGAGCGAAGTCGCGGGCACAGCTAGTAATAAAATAAAATTTTAAAAATATAGTCATAATTAAAACATAATAAGTAAAATAAATTAAAATATAAAACAAAGAATGTTTCTACCAATGAATGTCCATTATAGACAGAAACCGTTCAACCGATGTGCCCCTAACCAGTGTCACTGGAAAGACAATAATGTAAAGATTAAAAAAAATCATAGTAATATATACTTAAATACACGAGTATTATATAAAATTAATAATTACATAATTACGTAAGTATTATAATCAGTAATTGCACTTAGTGGGGGAAAAAATATGATAATATTTGTTTGGGAACTGTGTCAGATTTAGTTATGATCAACAGAATTTGTTGATTAGGTAGATATCCAGATAAGATAAATATGATTTAGGCATGAGTTACTCACTTATCGCTGATAAAGCCTTACACAATTTCCTCAAAATTTTATAATACTGTTTTCAAACAGCCCGCCAATTGGACATTGTACAACAAACAATACTAAAAACAAAACTTTTTCCAAAAAAGTTACTACAGGATATATAGCTCCCTCTTTCTCGCTCGCACGCTAAACTCGCTCGCGTTAAAGGCTCGTGGTAGGTCCTCTGTATCAAAATTGGTTATTAAACGAAGCAAGTATTTAAAATATTGGTTTGAGGAAAAGTGGAAGCTGGGAACATCTTGCTTTTTCTTTTGCACCTTGCCACGTAACCATCATCGATTGTGATGACGTGTGCTATTATAACCTGAGTGCAGATCTCCTCAACAAACTTGACCGTATTCTGAATTACTGCATTCGATTTGTATTCAATCTACGTAAATATGATCATGTCTTCGAGCATTCGGTCGCTTCTGAAGTGGTTGCCCATACGTCAGCTCAGATAGCTAAGAGCGCTATCTTGTTTTCTTTTCTTGATTCTTCTAATTCCCCTAGTTATTTAGCCCCTCATTTTCAATACATTTGCGCCAACCACAATAGAAATCTGCGCTCATCTTATAACCTAGCCTAACCGTCTACTCCAATGTCCCTTTCATCGTACTGCCTTTCTTCATAACTCATTCTTTGTTCAAGCAATTTTTCTGTGGAATGCGATGCCGATTAGCATTCAAAACTAAGTTCGAGAGCTAATTCGTAAGAAATTGGCAGTAGTATCATCACAAGTTTCATAAGAGTTGATTATATTAAAGTGTTAGCGGTCCCGATTGCAACGCCACTTATCGGATCCAATTGCATTTTCAAACTATCCAGGGACCTACTTAAATATACACACGTGCATTCAAATCGGTCAAGCCGTTTAGGAGGAGTTATGAGACCAACATACGTAAAGAAGAATTATAATTATATTTATAAATATTTATAGGCACGTAATTTCATGATTTTAACAGTTCTATAATAGATCTAATCATCTCGTTCGTTCATAGTATTCTGGGCATATTGGACCTACATAATTGGCAAAAATAAGACACACTAATTCAGTATACATTATGTCCTTTATTTCATATATGAATTATACACAAATCGTCTAGTTACATTAGTTACCATGCAGGAAACAAAACAGTATATTCTTCAAATAAGTCTCATAGAACTTCTAAATACATAGTCCACACATACTACATCTATTACGCTATAATATTAATAATTTGTCATAAATGCCATTATTATATTTAAAATGCTTCTAAAATCAAGGTTAATATTTGTTTATAAAATATTGCAATGGCTTAAACTTTCGACTAGATTTATTATTATAATTAAGTATCTCTATATTGCAAATTAATCGTAGTGTAAATACTTTAAACATGATCTTTAACAGTAATATAGTTCGTAGAGTCTAACATAGTGAAGTACCATACTTATAAATAGTGTGTAAAGATATTGAAATGGTAAATTAAGTCGTCATGTTCACTAAACTCATACACCAATGGCGCGTGATAATACTTAAGAACTCAGTCGTTCCACAAGCTTACTCTACTACCCAAAAATGGCGTATTTACTCAGCACTCAACATTCTCAAGCAACAATAATCTGCACGCCGTCAATCACAAACCGAACACAATAATAGATGGGATAAAATTACGGAACTAGAAAGTCAAATAAACCGAATGCAAATTACTAGTCTAAACTGTGTTGTTAGTTTCAAACCTACGATTGTTTTTTTTTTTTTATTAAATTAATCCATAAAAAGTCGTCACACAAAACACAACACACAAAAATATACTAAATAATATCGTTAATTTGAATGCACTTGTTCCATCTAATTCCAATATCGATCAATATCAAAAAAACGTTAACGTTACGGCAAGACACAATAATACTTCTAGTGTAAGGTAAAAATATCGAGCCGATACTTTTAAGTACACTTCATTTAAGATTCCAATACACACTTAAAACGATTAATTTGTGACAAAATAATAATTATAAATATGACACTAATTTGAACACAAATACTAATAAATTAACCGCTACCATAGGCTATAGAAGTACCACAAAATAATATCGTGCACGTTATATAGCAGCACGGGGATTAGGTTTCTAAATCAAGAATCGGTTAAGTACAGATTCAGATAAGTAAAGACGTATTTTCAGATCACATCATTGCAGGAATATTTGTTAATAAAATTGTGATGGTTACAATGAAGACTTATACTAAAGAAAGAAAGATAAAGATCACTTTTAGAAGAAAAGTTTGCAATTACAAACTATTTAAAATGCCACCCACATACATTCGAGATTCCGTCCAATTTGATTTAGAAACCTAACTAAAATTATATCTAGTTTGATCTAAACATTTCTTCGCTACTTAAATTAGGCCGTCGCGTAATAGGGGGAACTTGAATGGCCGATCTTATAGTAATGCGTCGTTGAACATTATACCCATACTCCGTGAGGATTCTTGTTGGTGGGTGCTGCGTTTTCCAGCTGTCTCGGAGACCCGATGATCCTGCGGGCGCTACCTGCTTTGCACAACCCTGCGGATAAATATATGGGTAGTATGAAAAAAAAATCTTGCTCTGTAAAGTGCTATTAAGATGACGCGACGGCGCCTGCGTGCTATAGAAAAGAGGGAAGAGGAACTGGGTATAATTCCATTGAAAAGTGAGCATCGTGGGACTACCCCACGACGCTCACTTTTCAAGACGAGTTGTGTCTGGTCCGGACTATTGCCCAATAGTTAATTTCTAATCGCGTTTTTTATGTTCTATTCGCGTGGAGAAATATTATTCAGGATAGTTCTTACGCAGCGACACAGATGTCGTCTTTAAAATGCTTCAGGTATCTCGAAACGTACTTAAGAGGACAAAGATTTGTTTCATATCATCAATTAAATAAATTAACAATAAAACTCAACTTAAGATAGGTTTACATCTAGTAAATTATTTGATCCACGTAACCATTTTGTTTCACAATGTCCATTACATTAATAAACCGTACATACCATCCAAAGGATGCCGCAGCTCATCCACGCTGCCGGTGAGGCTCTGCAGGTTGGCTTCCTTCATCTCCTGCACCAGCCGCTCCACCTGGCGCTTCTTCTCCATTATGGCATTCTCTAGCACTCCCACCTGCGGGAAATGTACCTTGAACCTGACTCATTATACAACAAGAATAAACCCTAAAATGTTGATAGATATGAAGGAGTCAAAAGTATAAGAAGACAAGACGTATTGACAGTATTTTTTTTTTCTTTTTCACTTATGGCCTACACATGAAACTCATAGAAAGTATTCAACTCGTGATATCGCCGCGTATTGATATTGACCAATAGATACAAACAACCTCGAAAGTAGGCGCGACTACCCCTGACTGATCACTTGAGAAAACTCCAAGATCGAATCTTAATTATCTTGGCCATTGCTGGACAAAGGCCGTCCCTCTGCCCAGTGAGATATAGTCTTCCTTTTCCATATCTGTCTGTCCTCCGCCTTTGCTAACAACTGAATAATTAAATGAAAAAAAGAAAAAAAATGTGTCATCTTTGCGATTGGAACATTTGCATCTGAATCACTGGAATGTTCCGAAACAATGATATAATATATCATTTGGAACATCGGCTCAAAAGATATAAATACAGACACTGACTGTTAGAAATCGTGATCTGTTACGGCGCGTCATATAGGTACATTAACAATAGATATTAGTTTAGTTATTTAATTGAATTTTGTTTTAAATTAATTATAGGCAGATGTTTTTATTTCAGGTCATTAATTATATTTACAATACTATTTACTTTTTATTTTTGATTTAAAAAAGACTGCAGGTCACTATATAATGTAAAGAGTGTTTCATTCAGTGTTCCAAATGATACATTTAAAACATTACTGACGTTCCAATCTTTCGGCACACTAAAATGTTTCGGAACAGTGAGTCGGTTCAATAAAGAGTTACACACGCCTATTATGAATAAAAAAAAAATAGAATTTTACATATGAATTACACACACAAATGCCTATACTTAGTAGAAAATGCGACATACCTCTCTCTTCAAATTCTCGGCGGTGAGATTATTAATCTCGGTTGCGTGTTTGGCTTGCTGTATCTGACTTTGTAAACTCTCCATTTCAGCGAGCATCGATCGCTCCAGCGCTTGTCTGTTATGAGTAGAAAATCATCATGAGATCAATCCATAAAAGGAATTAATAGTTAATTTCTAGTTCGTAATATAATAAATAGTTAATTACTATTTTATAAAAATATTAAGAACATATGGTCGTTGGGGCCGAAAGGTTCTGGTGTGGAAGGCCTCCTACAAGGTGGACCGATGACCTGGTGAAGGTTACGGGCATCCGATGGATGCGACACGCACAAGATCGTTCATTGTGGAGACACATGGGGGAGGCCTATGTTCATGTACGACTCTGCATTTAAACAAAGATACATAAGTTTAAATATAAACGCGGCGCGGCGGTAAAGTACGGTACTACAATATTATTCTTAAAGGTGTGCGCTTACATTTTTTTGTGAGATTGTTAAAAAGCTCTTCCTACTCAGGGAGCGGTAGACTTTTTCTAACTAAAATCCACCTGTTTTCCTTCAGTTGCCTTAAATGTTCCGGTGCTACAACTCTTTAGAACAATTCCTCAGCCCTGCCACTGGCAGGCATAAAATCTAACCGGCCCCGTCAATTACCTCGTTTAGTAAGCGTCGTAAATATCGTAAATGTAGCATGTTTGGTAGGTACGACACAACCCGAGTCCCACAATAGGCACATCATTTTGGATCTTTCGAATTTTCACGAGTTTACGATTTTATTTTTCACTTGATGAAATATTTTTGCATGCTAAGGGTTTGACTAATATTCTTGCCATCGTATGATATATTACCGTACCGATAATTTGGGATTATTATTTTAGAGAAAAGAGAAGTGTGATACCTATTATGAAGGTTAAAACAATATAATAAAAAGTTTAGATAGAATCTAAACAAACAAAAGATCAAGGTCTCTAAATTCCCATTACGGCTATCAAAACAACATCTAATTTATATTCTCACACAAGTACATACTTATTATTGTAAGTAACCACTTGTAATTGTTACCGTAATTACACGTTTTCAAGACGAACTTGAATTACAAGTTGTGAATTGATGATCAAGAATGAGATAACACAACAGTATCACTTTTTTACGCGTTGTAATTTGAATAACTATGAAACCAACGGAAATTACAACATTTACATTCAAAGTATTTATAATTTTCAGTCTAAAATGCTAATTCTATGCTCAGTAAAAAAAAAGAGAAAACTCAACGCAAATTACATTATGCATTATTATGTAACTATACATTAGCATAACCTAGCGAATACCATATAGCACCTTTCAGCTATAATAGTGTTTATGTAAGAGCATTTCTTTCTACTTCAGTTGACAAGTAGTCCAGCTGATCACTAATCACACTCGTTATCTAAACTAATATGTATAATAAAGCAAAAGTTTTTTTTTTTTTTGTGTAAACATTTTAATTCCTGGAACTACAAAACGGATTAAAAAAAATCTTTCTGTGGGATAGCAAGATTCATGACGAATACTAAAGCAAAACTGATGAACCGAAAACTGATTTACATTCGTACACTGGAGTAGACGCTGGTTTTCAACTGAACCTTACTTGGAAGTAAAGTTCAGTTGAAAACCAGCGTCAGGCAACTGCTACGTAATTGTCTGGCATTATGTTGAACTGGACCTATTTAGTGCAGCCATGAGACACACAATGTTGTTTTTTTTTATTAAGTTTTTATATACTTGTTTCTTCATTGTGTACGTGTCTGTGTTTCTTTCTTTCTTTAAGGATTATATAACATCACGCTACGATCCACGGAAGCGGAGTAGTAGCTACAGACGCGGGCGACACCGCAGGGAACAGTTAGTCTATAGATAAAACTCGCGGAGACGGCATTAGCGCTGTGGTTGAGCAATTGAATTCTGCGCTGCGTGTCGCAAGCTTGATTCCCGCACGAATTTCTATGACCTACAAATAATAACTGGAACAATTTGCCAGCTGCGGTTTTCCTGTCCGATTATAATTTAGGTATCTTCAAGGCTAGAGTGAATAGCCTCTTAATAAACTGATGCGCTTCACCATCACCGATTGCATCAGTGTTTACCATCAGGTGGGATCGCAGTCAAGCACTGGTTTATATCATGTTAAAAAATTGGGGTAACTTTGACCCTGGGGTATAACTTTCGCACAAGCTAATTATAACCAATAGGAAAATGAGAAACTTTGTTTCTATTAATAAACTATGCCAAAGTTATATGGGTCGATCTTCTTTTACCGACAATCGCTTGTCTCCTTGTAAAATAATGTAGATATAGTTATCGGCACGGATCTTGAGCGCTGGCTTTAAGTTGCGCAAAAGTCAAATATTCGGTCTCTTTAGTGGTGTGACGTGAGCGAGTAATGTCAGTGATTGGCTCGCCGCACCATCGTATCATAGACGTCCTCGTGATTCGTTACCTGCGCTTGCTGCATGTATCTAACAATGACGACGATTGGCTCGCCAATATATGGAATGCGCAAAGCGATCCCCACTCTGACGCCGAGCGCTCAAGATCCGTGCCGATAACTATATCACAGTAGATATCGTATTTATGGTTCCGATCTTCAACTTTCTCAATTCTCTTTTATTTTAAGTTTATTAGTATGATACATACTATTATTCAAGGGCATTAAATTGGTTATTGGACCTTTTCCTTTTTTTACATTTGTGTGACAGAATGGACGAAACACACCTCCGTCACACTTTTTGGTACTGATCAATTGTCGATAAAAAAGAAGAACATCCCATATACCCCAGTGCTAAAGCTACCCCAATTTACTCGGTAGTTGTTCCGAAACCTTCCAACCTCTGACCAACCTCGGCAGTAATAGAAAAGCTGCAAAGAACTCACCTATTTTCCTGCTGACGACTGTTAATAAGTCTCTGTTCATTGTGAATCTCCTCCATCAGCTTCCTGATCTTGTTCTTGCACTGTAACAGTTCCGTTTCACAATTCGCCAGCTTCGAGCGCACCAGTACTATCTCCGACTTTATGGTCTTCTCATTTTGTTTCACTATTTCACTTTCCTCCTCTACATAGTTTAGTGATTGCACCTGTACCAAGAAATAATGTATTACATTTAGACAACATACTCCAGGTATATTGTCTTATGAAATATAAAAAAAAACTGGCCAAGTGCGAGTCGGACTCGCACACGAAGGGTTCCTTACTTACTAGGTACAGTATTAAAATCGAGCAAAAACAAAAACGACGATAAAATTACGAGGAACCCCCTTCTGTTTTAAATTTTATTATTTGTTGTTGTAACGGCAATAGTGTACAACATTCTGTGAAAATTGTAATTCTTTACCTGTTAAGGTTTATGCCCGCTGACTGAACGAACGAACAGACAGCAGAGGCTTAGAAATAGGGTCCCGTTGGCACCCTTCGGATACGGGACTCTAAATAGATGTAGGAGTCTACTCTCACTTATTAGCATCAATCAATAAAATATCGATAGAGAACCCTCATACTATAACAAAACTAAATATGGAAATATAACTTGAACAATTGATTTTTAAATATTTATAATTAAAAAAAAAAAACTAGCGTGTGCTATTTTAGGCTAAATAAAGAAATAAATTTATTTATTAATTGAAAAAAAAATTGCACGTTTTAATGGTCTAGAACCATCTTCGCGATTTAGGACACATTGGTTAGATGGTTTCAAAATCTATAAGGTCATAGAAAGACAAAGGTAAAAACATTTTTGTGATTTATTTCTACAGTCTAAAGATAAATGATGCCTTAATTAAGCCATTAATTTAACAACTCTAATCAATCTACTTCCATAACTATAAATCTTTTCACCTAAGCTTTACGAGCGCTAAAGAAAATAAAGAAACCGTGGGACTGAGATTGCACTCAAATCGTGATAAAACAATGTTTTGTTAGCACCTAATTATGTGCCAACAGATGATTGCTTTGTGCGATTTTGTGAGATTTCCATTGCACCAATTACCAGCGTTTGAATAAAGCTACGGCTTCAGCTATCTTCGACAAAAATGCAAAATTGACATAATTTTTGAAGTATTTAGGTATTTTACTCGCATTTCTGAATTAAATATTTGAAGTTAAATACTTCGTTAACTCTATCTAAGCCTGAAAACCTATCAATTGTTTTATCAAAGTATGGTTAACAGAGTTTTTTAGTCAAAATACTCCTTTCGGAAACCCACTCTAAGTCAAGAGTGAATAGAATAACGTAAGCGTACTAAAATGTCGACCTTAACATCGCTTACATCAGCTGAAATATAATGTTTAAACGCGAGCCTGTTTTAAAAATAAAAATAAAATACAAAGTGTAGTAACTATTTTTGGTAAATAGTAAGATAGTTTTTTTATCATCTCTTGCAAATCTTGTCTAAACGAATAAAACATAAAACGTGATTTTGTTCGCTTTTATGCAATTTTGAACATGCCATATCTACTTATGCTATTCAAACTTGAACCGTCTCATTGAATTTTTAGAGTTTCGGCTTTCGGCCTTTGAGATAGCCGATCCATCACCTTCGGCCAGAAATCGCCCCTTAGGCGGCCACTACATGGTACAAATTATTACCTGTTCAGTACTGATTCGCAGTTGATTGTCCGCCGAACTAATTTGTTGCTGCAACAGTTCTACTTGACGTTCCTGTTCCCGTCCTTTGTTTTCCCAGAATCCAATTTCTGCGTCATACTGTAAAATGATAAGGGATTATATGAATATATTGGAATATTTGTGTAACGCCGGGTATCCATTATGATCGCGAACCCCTTGCGCTTAGCGCTCCCGCAACTGCTCCACATAGTGGATACGTACGCGCTCCTGGAGTGTGTAACAGTGCGCGCTCCGCGCTCCAATAGGTAGCGGTTTTAGGGCAAACACAAAGAGGGGAACTCGGTCTGTCCGTGGACGCAAAATACTACGTTTAGTGCGTACGTGTCGTGTAACATGCTTCACGTTCGGATAAATGGGAGTGGTCGAATAAAAAATGTTCGCAAGGGGATTTTGAAGCATGCGTGTTTCGTATGGAGATGCGCGTACTCTCTCCATCCATCCAGCGGCTGCAGATGCGCGGAGCACACCAAGTTCGCTAACACAGTGAATAACCAGCTTAATCTCTAGGTATACTTCAATCAAAGCATCGTAGGAATTAGGGTCAGTTCAGGCAGTGCGGAAACTGATCGAGCATCCTCGAATAAACTAGTCGAATGGATCGGAGCGTTTGAGGCACCTCGCGAGTTGCGAGATGCGCTTGAACAATCTCGTAGATGTTTCCGCGTGCTATTGTCACCAAAATACGGTACGGTCGAAATATCTAGACCACTCTGAACTTCGAACAATTGCTTGCGCAGTAATTCTTTTAAGAAACATGGCGTAAGCGTATTATGTATTTTTTCGAGTATTCGCAATAGTTCGGAACGCCAACTTCAGAAGCCTTACCAGGCGTTCTCCATTCCACGAACTGAAGGACTATTAAAAGGATGAAGCTATGTAGGGTGTACAACTGGCACTGACGCTTACAATTATGTCAATTTGTTGAATCCTACAACCCTTGTTGGATGAAGGTCGCCTATGTACCACTTCTATACTAACTACAATTCAAGGTCTCTCAAGAAAGCAGACTGATCCATTACAATAAATGCAATTAAAAACTATCATATAGTAAAAGAACCTAGAAGAAGAAAAAATAATATTTATTTATTACACTCCAAAATAATATTTATTATTCACTAATACTCTTACCTTTATAAGATCCACCTGCTGACTGGACAACTTCTCCCTCTGATAATTCACCAATGAGACCAGTTCCCTGTACTGGCTGTTATAACTGACGGCCTCCGGACTCCTGTTGTCCTGGTTCTCTTCAGGCAGGTTGACGGGCGACATGTGTTGAGGCCGGTTGGAGCGCATGCGATTGGGAGACTTTCTGACGGCTTGGGAGGGCGGCGGCGGAGAACGATAAGGAGGTGGTGGTTCTCTGTGACAGATTTGGTTTATTTGAAACGGAGATAATTCCCAAAACATCCCCTCAGTCGCCCGGATGGGCCGGTGACCATGTATTTGTATGGATAATAAGGTAACGTAACAAGCTTATAACTTTGTGATTTTTCATGATACAGTTATTAAAATTTTGTACATAGATTATTTACATAAAATACTAGACATGGGTTTCAGGTTTTGCATAAAATATAACTAATATTATAAAGTGTTAAAAATTGTAAGTTTGTATTTAATCTTCGAAATGACTGAATTTATTCTGAAAATTCTTTCACTTTTATGTAGCTGCTAAGTGCTATAGGCTATAAATTTTCCACTACGATGCGAGCGAAGCCACTGGTAGAAGCTAGTGCTCTAGTAATATATAGCTTTTGATGACCAAAAAAGGTTTAACAATATTTAAATTATGCAGTGTTAATAGGTCTATTCCATTCCACGAAACTGTTAGTGGTAATATGATAGGCTGGCTATAAACTGTTCAGAGGCAATTAAAATAAAGTGGGGCATGCGAGTAAATGTTGTAACCATTAAGTTTTATTTAAGATAGAAAAAAAAAATATCTTTTGACCTTCTCAATTAAATATGATCTTTTGGCTACCTGAATGTTCTTAGTAATAGTGATAGTAGATAGTTTTTATGAATCATAGGACATTTGGGTCAGAGATATTAAATGTCAGTGTGATGAGTCATGTATTTAATACAAAATCTAAATTATTATAATGCTTGCCTAACTAATAAATAGCTTCATTAATCATGGAACAACAATCTTTTAACTATACTTTTACTTGAGTATTAGTGCTATATTTCACCGGGATACTGTTGCGCCTCCATGATGTCCTGAGTCGGCGCAGCCAGGTGACACTATGGCGGTGATCTAAGCTACTAACCTAGACACCATACATACTAGTCACCACACTTCCGAGCTAGTCGCGCCCCCCAATCTGATTGCGCAACCAAACATGTCTGATTGGTTGCGCAACCAAATTGGGGGGTGACTAGGTCAGGTGAGTAACTATAGAGCTGTATAAATTTTGTTGGTAGTGGACTGGTCGCGCCGCCATGGTGTCTTGGTAAAATATAGCCCTTATGGTACTTTCTGGTATCATTATATCCCTCCTAATCAAACAACTTAATAAATTGTTTCTATTAACCCCTATTTTTGTAGTGGGAAATCATCAAAAAACTTCTGTCGCTCTCAGTAGAGTGAGAGGATGTGTCAGACTCTTACTGACTTATAACCACCTATGTTCTTTCAGTCGCCCTTTGCATTCCAGAGTCACAAGACCTCTTTCAAACATTTCTGCAGCCCTAGCACCTTAGTGGGCCCAGTCAATCTATTCACCACTGCATTCCTATTCATCCCATTCATAGGTTTGGGGTAGGCTCCAAGCAATAGCCATAAAATCTGGTATTTGTAAAATTCCCACAACCTTCACTAGGTCTGACATTTGTGAAAGGGTTAATATTAGATTTACAAAGGAGATTAAGTCATTACCTGTAAGGTGGGACATCTTTTAGCACAGGGCTGTCAGACTCAGGAGTTTTGGCTTGCTGCACACCCTTGACCACTCCCACAGGGTTGCCAGGAGAAGTGTTAGTCACATTGTTATTGCTGTAAGTTGGGGTCGTCGACATTCTATTGGGTGAGTTCTGGGATTCCAACATGTTGGCATTAGATGTTGTGTGGCCGCTAAAAGGAGAACATGGTTGTTAGTACAATTGGCTAGTAGGTTTATTGACAATTTTAAATGTTATGGAACTGTGAAAGTACTATATAAGTTACACTATATAAGTACAATAATTGAAAAATGTAAGTATACTTAGACTTGCTAATTGGGTACAAACACTAGTTAAGAATAACTACTTAACAACGACTTGGGAAGGAAGTTGTAGGCACACAAACTAATTATTATACGTTCCTAACACTGAAAATGTTAAGTCACTATAAACTGAAATTATCAATGACAACATAATATTAGAATTACTATCACAATTATTAGAATTATTAAATCAAGTAAATTATTTAAATATATATACATAGGGATATACTCACCCATTTCCAATTGGAGATCTAGAACTGTTAGTAGCCTGAGGTTTCTGGTTATTGCCAGAGTCTGACCGCCTCAATATGAACTGTATATCATTAGAGTATTCACCCCATTTCATTAAGATCTGAAAACACATAGATTGCTATAAAAATGGGAAAAGCCAATAAAGGATCCTCCATTTCTATTTACAATTCTTATATTATCTGTAAGTGAGTTGTTATTGCTATGATAATTTATGTTTTGTCAAACAGTTGCCAATATAGGCACAGGGATTTCCACAAAAATAAACCACATTCTCTTCAGTATTTGTGCAATTCATTGACTTATTAATAGAACTTGATACCTTGAGGGGATATTCCTGGGGCGCCAGCAGTCGTTCATTATTTCGCCACCGCTCTATTAGTGTGAATCTGCCCACTTTGCCAGTGGCATGAGCTAGCGCGAAGACTACATCCTATGCAAAAAATAATATGATATTGTCAAACATCGAAAGTTGCTAAAAGTGAAAATTAATAGACATAGCATTCTAACCATGTCAGTGGCATAATCATGAGAATAGAAATTCTATAACTGACCTGGCAGGTTGTAGTCTCTGTAACCCCACAAACAATCCTTTGTATTCCCTCGACCCAGACCTTCAGCTCCATTAATTTTACACTATTCCCAATCAACTCACAAACCACATATTCACCTAATATGTCATTTTATCACTTATTCAGCCTGCGTGAGACTTTTTCCTCACACAATATGAGCTAAAACGCAACACAAACATACCAAAAACACAATAAAGAAAATAAAGCTCCAAGTGGGTTATGAGAAATTTTCGTTTAGAAACACGTCGCTGACATAAGCATGACAGGCGACAGCTTTGATTTCATTGCTTTTTTTTTATTTTCGCCTAAGGGCTATGGCTATAGTCTTTTAACCGATATTGCCTGTTCTCGCTTCCATGGTTTTTTGCGTGACTAGTTTTTATTATTTTTGCGTGATAACTTTTTAATGATAATGTTTTCCGTAATGACATTACAATACGAGTGTAACCAAGGAATTTATATACCCTACTGGAATGATAACGAAAACGACAATGCAATATTACAAATTCTAAAGTTTATTCTCTAGATAAGGAAATTAAGTTCAATGTGTTACTGACAAACAAAGGAAAAAAGTAAGACAAGAAAGTTGGAATTAAGTGTATATTTGAAAAATGGTATAGAAATTCCTTAGGTGTTTATTTCTGGTTCGAAATCATCCAAAGACTTCTTCCGCCCTAAGGCGGAGCGGCATATCAAACTTTTACTGACTAAAACCCAATAATAAGTTCCTTTTTTGATTTCCTGACTCCTTGAGTTGAGCGTGGAACACTTCGCCCTTTGGACTACTCGGGCTTGGTCCAAACTCACTCCTACGGTAGACATTTAGGTGTCTTCAAGGCTAGAGTGAATAGGCTCATAATAAACTAATGCGCCTCATCATCAACGATTGCATCACTGCTTACCATCAGGTGGGATCGCAGTCAAGTACTATAGTTCTAATAGATAAAAAAAAAAATACAGAACACGCATGTTAGCATGTGTCGCACATCTCAGCTTTACATATGTACGTTGCTGTAAACCATATGGAAGCGGTAAATTCAAAAGTAATGTAAAGAAGACTATTGTAATGCCTTACAGAAATCCTAGGTTCCCCCTTTGAGAGTATTTTTGAGCAAAATCATGAAATGTCGATGTCGAACACTCCTTGCTTTTACTTCTTCTTTGTATTTATTCATATTGGAATAGCAGTTTTATACCTGTTGGTCTGAGTTTTATACGTACTGGCAAGGTGAACTCTGACATTTATTTATGTTCGGCGCTCTTGTTTGTTCTTGAACTGCACCACTGCAGAATCAAATATTGATTATTATTGTAGAAGCGATACGGTTTTAAAGGATTTTCCTAATTCATTATGTCGACGCCAGCAGTCGCAGGGGATGATGATGACGATGTAGGTAACTTCAATCTATATTTTCGCTGTAATTTATGTGTAAAATAATTTCATTGATGCACTTAAACTGGCAGTAATATTTATTCGCAATATATGCCGTGGCTCAGCTGATGTGACTGAGATTGTCACTTAGACCTAAGCATAAGACAATGTCCTTCGTCACTGCATCTAAAAGAGAGCCCAATATTATAGCACAACTTGGGACAGGCCTGTGCCATGTCCAGCGGTGGACTGCTCTAAGCAGTGTTGATTTTTTTAATATCATCTATACTGCTTGCTCATTTAGCTCAAAAGGCTGCCAACCTTATATGGGACTTATATGGTAGATCATGTCGGCTTGCCTTACATTATTGTTACCCTGACATAGTGACACAAAACCGCAGCAGACCACAAAGGACATGGCCGGACGACCTGTCTGTAAGACTTCCTGAATTAAAAAGAGGAAGCGAAAAATCGTGATCGTTAAAAGAAATGGAAGGTGGCTTTTGTCCAGCACAGATCATCACCTTATATATTCAGTACGGGCTTGTATTGGTTGTAATAATAAAAAAATTGTTTCAGGATATTGTGTTCAATGTCGAGGAGGTACAAAAAATCGTGAGAGATAATATAGAGCTGTGTTTGGGAGGTAACACGTACAGCCATTCTCGGACCCCACAATGGATCTCTATTATCACAGATAAAACTCTCACAAGATTAAATAAAATGAATAAACCTTTCAAATATATCAGTAAGTATCTATGGAGTACAATATAGATGATAAAAACATAACACTGTCTTTTTGCTATCTTGAAGACGCGTAAATATATATATATAATATAATATATATTGCCAACACCAGCCTATCTCATCTGATTATGGTGTCATTGCGTTGTTTATCTATTAATTTTCACCTCGTCCTCGTCATGAAAGCATAATATGCTTTTCCACCTAACTTCTTCCTCTTTTGCTAGAGTAGTGGCCTTTAGTGGTTTTTCAAGCCGGGTTGAAAATAAGCGGCTTTAAGTTAACAACAATGCTAAACGTTATTGAGAAGTAGCTAAATAATAATATACTTTTCTATCCTCAGTGCGAATCACCATAACCCAGAAGAACGGAGCAGGCTTACACACAGCCGCAGCTTATTACTGGGACACTGCTACCGACGGAACTTGCACCGTACGCTGGGAGAACAAGTACATGTATTGCATTGTCAATATTTGGGGACTAGCCCTGCAGATTTAAATAAATAGATTTTACGTTGTATAGTACTTTTATTTAGGTACCCTAAAGCGAGAACTACATTAGACCGACGCACACGTGGGTCACGACTGATTTACTACGAAGAGTCGCGTTACGTGGCGTAAGTACGTATCTAATGAGCTCTACAAGTCTAGTTGCCATCTAAAATGTATAGACACCGACAGATCGCCATATGTAGCTCACATGTGTCCAATTTAGTTCTATCTTTACACTTTTCTCCTCAAACGTAGTTATTTTAATGTATTTTAGCTACTTACTTTTATATAAAGAAAACAGTACAGTAATACACGGATGGACCACGGACTTGGTGCGCTTACGTACTAAACTATAATCCATCTCTCCGGGCTAGGTACTCTAGAAGTAGTCCGGAGAGAATAATTTATTATTATTCAAGTTCGTCTAGGTCCGCTACTGATATGGTTCGATCCGTACCAAATCAGTGGTAAAGCTGGAACAACGATTTTGTAAAGATCCGTTGGTTGCCGTGCAGCCCTAGCCGCCGTGGTGATAGATAATCCCACAGTGCACTTATGGATCCACTTTCTATGAGTGCACATAACATGACAATTGATTTATGACCGTTGAGAAATCGGGTGTACAAAATTTATATTAAAATTAGCTTGAGGAAAAGAGTTACCTACTCAGAACGTTTATAAATAATAAAATAGTTGCATTTTGCGCAATGCAACCATTTTATTATATCATTATGTTACTTTCAGCGTATTTTTTAAGGAAAAGCCGTGATTATGAGACACATCAGCCACGCTGGTCGAATCTCAAAAGACAACGCGTGATTATTTGAATATGAAACGTTCTTTCGACTTGAAAAAAAGTTTTTGAGATCGATTTACAGAATCGATCTTCCTTACATATAAAATCGATTCGTCCACTAATCGATTTCAAGGCCCTGATCGACGAGTGAGTAAAACCTCGTCTCGTCAATAGTACCTACCTAAGCTCGCCAGTGTATCATTGTATCGCATTCCTATTCACCCCTGCGCGTTCCTATTCACCCCTTGCGCGTTCCTATCACCCTTGCGCGTTCCTATCACCCTTGCGCGTTCCTATTCACCCTGTTTGACTAGGTACTCCGTGTGACCATCCACAAAGCGAAACGTTGATGATAAAACAATATTGCTATAGCAGCATATTATAAACAAGACTTGCCAAACCCCGAGAAGAGTTTCTCGTTACCCATCAGCATTCCTGCTCTTTGAACGTTAAGGTTGCGCTCAACACGTTTCATACATCTTTTTTTTCTATAAAGGTCCCGCCTCGTTAGCTGTATGTGAGGCTAAGTGTTCTTTGATTGTACTTACGCATATTAACGATATGTCCACATCATTGAATTATAAAAACTTTTTTGTATATCAATGGTCCACATCGACGTGTCGAGCTGTTGATATAATCAAATCTTACGTAGAATCTCTGCTCAGTCTGTGATTTGATATCTACAAGACTCATATGCACATGTGCATTGTCCGCCGCCGGGATTCCGATCCCGATTTCCGGCCACCGTAGGCGCGGGCTTGCGGACAGTAAGCAATGAGTAGCTCGTTGTCCGGCCGTCCGCTAACTGTCCGGACCAAGCCCAAGTCGTCGACGGCGCGCACTGTTCCCGCGCACCTCAAGGAGTTGTTAGCAACAGCAGGGACCCAGCCGGGTTGAAGCCTACTGGGGCCAGGCTTATCCGAAAGGGAACTCAAGCTCCGGTATGAAGGCTAGAAGGAACAGGATGGGTCTTTTAGTCAGTATGTCTGACACTATCTCCCGCTCCGCCCAAGAGCGGGGGTTGTCTTTGGATGATTTTTCCCACCATAAAAAAAAAAGTGCACGGTGGTGCTCGCTCCTTCTGAATTTCGTTGAAACATCAATAAAGATTGAAGTAGTTCCTGCTGGTTTATAAAAAAAGGGAGTTTTTGTTCGTCCCTACATGTGTTAGGCAGACATTCACTTTTTGTTTGGTTTCAACTTCCTGGTTCAAGTGGCAAAATGGTACAACTTGTAATATTTTTTTTAACAAAAGCAGTATCTTTTTTGGTGAATAGGCCATGTGTAAGGTATCTGTCATCAGTTTTTAAAGGCAGCTCTGGCATACCTTCTTTCCTCATTCTCGATAATTATTGATATATTTTAGACAACTATGTATAATTACATTTGAAATAACATGGTGGGTTAAAACGTCACAGACACAACTAAATAAAACAAAATATAAAGCACATTTTAGTATTTTTATTTTTGGTAAAATTTACCACAATACAAAATAATGATAGAAATAAATAAAGTAATAAAATGTATAGACAGGTCATAGAACTATGCATTGTAAAAATTGGTGCTTTTAAAGCAATTTCTTTATAATTTATAATAACATTAGGCAAAATGGCATTGTGTACATTTAAAAATAAAAGCATTATTTTTAACACAAATAATATCAAGGGCAGATGCAATACACTTAATAATTAACGCAAAATGATTCATCACTTGGTGATTTGGTCTTTTGATTTCTAATTAATTTATTCACATATATGTTACCGTTAGAGTAACAAGCTTTACCGAGCTTGTCTATAGATTACCAGGAATAACCTGTAGTACCGAGTTTTATTTAAAAACCCGTTTTTCTCTATAGTAATTTTTTTTGGAAAAACGTACGGAAAAACAAATGACAACCCGCTAAAGTGCAGAAAGATAATTTGGACGCCTCGTTTCTTTTGATTCCACACTGACACGCATTTGGATCCTAACGAGAATCAGAACTTAGGTACTCATGGCTTTGGTTTTTGTAAATGTTTTGAATTAATTAGACAAACTACGTCTACGCACTTGAGCGGATCTCATGTCTAGTCAATCGAAAGATGTCTTTGACTGATGAGTCGGTCCCGGTAATCAGCACAATAACGGCAACATAATACATAGTAGCAGCGCGATTGCCAATAGGAAATTAGAAAACTGACTTGGGGAGCCTGTAGTTTATTTTAACATTTTGATTTTATATTGGATTTGAAAACCTTACATTGAAACCCTCACAAGCTCCCCTAAGCCAACCCCCGTCTCGCGCCCCAACTCATTACAAGACTAACAAAATGCACATGTACATAATTTTAACGCATTCGTGAGTCTACCAAACAAGTCAACTTTATTATAAACCATTTACAATTGATAAAGTCCGCAAATTGTTAAATCGACATTACCATTTGGTCACGCCTGTAAAATAACATTACAAAAGAAATGTTTGAGGAAAGAGGAAAAGAAACGCGTGTTAATCTTATGTCAAAATAATAAAAACTAAATCTTTAAAAATATTGTGTTAATCTTAATAATCGAAAGTGATTAAAATTACCTGTACTTTTATTATTATCATAACTCGATGTAGGCTATAACTTCGACTAACTTTCGTATCAAATGTAAACAAAATATAACAACCTTTTTTATAAAAAGAATGGCTTATAAACCGGTATGGCTACGTTCGCATCATTTCAGTTCTATAACCGATAGGACTAGTCTACAGATACTTCCACACTGAGTGGATAGTATCAATTTAAAACATTGATGGGAACACAGTCAACACAGTTCTCATACAACAGAATGTTATTATCATTGATTTGTTTGTAATTACTTTTTAAGTTCAGGCTGTTTGTCTACTAAAGTGGCTCAATTATTATGCAATAGAAACTACTAGATATGTTCCCGCTTTGGAATTAGTATTTCTAGTAACAACTAAATAACACTAAATTATTAAGATCCGATTCACTTAATAAATGTATATTGTGACTGCTGTCTAGCTTACATCTGATGGCTGTACAAGAGATCACATATCATGTGAATTAATCATAATCTAATAAATAACACGGTTCACAAAAACAATTTTAAAATTATATTCTACAAGGTAGACAAACTGCCTATAACAAAACAAAACTAGGGCTCTGATTGACAAATATGCAACTATCCATTGATTTTTCGCTAAAACAAGATACCTGTATATAACAAATTAGCACATAAATATTCAAAATTCAATTGTATGCACAGCTTATTATAACACCAAAAAATTACCTTAGCTATTGTATACTTAGTTTCATGATTCTTATACATTGAAATTGTCTGATCCATTATTATCAGAAATACGGAATATTTATCATTATTTATGTGCATCTTGTTCTAACGTATAAATTTTAAAAAGTACTAATAGTTACCTCTTAATGCGGGCCTACGTTAATCTGTCCTATTGAATTTATCTATAAAATACTTGGGGACACATACAAGTTATTTTAATACTGCTATTGTTAGATGCAGTAACAAATAATACATAATTCATCTGTAATCATATGGCATGGTGTCCAAAACTTTATTACTCTCTTTGTTTCTGCATCTAATTCTACTACTAAAACAATAAAATTGTAAAGCAGATTTATTAGCAATTTGACTGATTCGTGTGATGACTGGTATTGTGTGATGCATTAAAATTCAGTCTATAAATGCTTAGGAAAAAAATGCTATAAAAATTATATTTGCCAATTAAAACAACACACAGGCAATCGATTAGAACATTAAAAATATATATTTTTTCTAAATTAAAACCAATTAAGCTTTGCTGAAGTAGTATTAAAGCTAACAAATGTGCATTTTTATGATAAACCGTGCTTCGTAACTGGGAGTCATTCAACTGTACACATGCCGATCATTATGCGTCACCTCGCGCCCTCCCGGCCCGCACTTCGCCACGCGGGCCTCTCCGCACACTAAATAACTTATTATATACACCGTAAAATATACTCTATAAAGTACAACCTACCACTATGACTACAATAAAACGATTTGTCGTTTAACTCATTATTATGACAGATAATTCCTCTTATTTACAATTTTACTATACAATACACGATATTATTACTAAAAAGTAACATTGTACTTGTAACTTTGCTACCCTCCTTTCGAATGTACTAATTTTATTATTATTTATGCCTAAAGATCCCTCGATATATGTACACATACGCGCTATGTTAGTCGAGACTTAACTGATCACAAGTGAAGAGAAAATATAAGAACATAATGAGGAACAAATATACACTAGCTACACACTAACCATCTCATACCCGAGCATCCGGGGCTAGACATATCACATCAAAGTTAAGTGCACACACTTAAGCCGTTCGCGAGTCAACTATCCTTCTTAAAAAAACTCAACATAACTAAAATATATTTACAAAATGTATAAACCTATCTCAAAATACGATTTTTCAAATAAATCTAATTCAAAATTATTATAAAATCCATCAACTCTAACACTGGGTAGATTCAAGAAAGAGATCATATTAAGATTCATGTAAAATTGTTTTATCTGTCCGAATAGGTAGGCTCCAGTAAGTCTAGTGTCAAGATACGAGGTGGGAGTAACGCGATATGTGAAATTTGACTTATTGTCTTACATACATAATTATGTACACGTAATAATTGTGCTCGACCCAGTATTCCATCATCAAGCATTCATTTCCGCAAGCTACATTCTATATAGGCTTACTTAGAACTCTCACGAGATCCATCGATTTATATTAGGCGGCGTACCGCTAAAAAAGTCTGTCCAAATTACATGACACCCACGTCTCACGTTATCACTAAGTTATGTCTAAATCAGTTATGTACTTCTAAAATTATGCTATTCGTTAAGTAAAACCTGTGAGGTTGAAAATTTTACTGATCAAAAATACGGCAGAACTATCGTAGATTCCATGTTCGATTTTTTTTTGCAGTATTTTTGTTCGGTTTTTTCAAACCTCTTTGATCATAGATCAACACAAGCATAATTGACACAATCAAATCACTCACTCCATACTTGTTTATAGTTAGTTGAGGTACTTGCGGCATTTCTTGGCGCCGCAAGTGCACGGTATCTTGACCTCCTCGAAGGGGAACTTGTAGTCGTAGGTGAGCTCTTCGCCGATGGTTATACGTCGGAGGGCGAAGATGAGGATGTGTTTATGACCGTGGATGTCCACTACGCGCGAATAACAGTTGGGCTAGAAGATAAAAAAAAACTCAATAAGTATGGTGACAACTAATTGACAGCACGAGAAATAAAAAAAAAGTTTTAAATAAAAATAGTTTTTGATAACAAGTTTTTATCGCGCGTTAAAGTACCCATCAAGATCATTCTAAAGAGCTCAAACACAAATCAAATCAAATCATCTTTATTGTGGATTATAGGTAAATTGTACATAATACAGCTGGTGTTAGTTAAATATTTTGCACAGCTATGTCCTACCCTTAGGGCGTACACTAAAATGTAGGTACATATAGCACGATGGGGTTATCTAGTTGCGCTCAGTAGGTAGTCTCTATGGCCATCATCTATCTCCATTATCAGACTAGCTCAATGGTACTATATACCATAGCACCATGCATTGTCATCTAAATTACATAGGTATACCAAATTTCAACTTCATTGGTTAGACAAAATTGTTTCAAAATTCAATTGCAAGATTTGTCATAAAAAAAACACACATACAAACAATGCAAGTTAAATAAAAGCCTGTGATAAGAATGTTTTCTCTTTACAAACACGCACTCTATCGCTAAAAAAGGTAACACCTAGAGTATAAGCCACTGATTTACTGTCCCCATCCGAAACTGGAAACATGCCGTTCGTGTGTGTGAGCTGTAATTTAAAACTTGTGCCATATTTACGGGCGATCAGTATTATTTGGTACACTCAAACGGGGCGAATAGGAACACAGGCGGGGTGAATAGGAACAAAAATTTGAAGGGGATTTTCACGTTATTTAATTACTTTTCCCAGCATTTAAGTACATATATGTATAACCGAGAGCAGTGGTGGCCGAGTGGTAATGGCTCCGACTTAAAGACTTGTAGGTCGCGGGTTAAAACCCTGCCAGGTGCATTACTTTGTGTAGTTTATTTCATTACCACTGCTCTCAAAACGGTCAAGGAAAACATCGTGAGGCAACCGGCATGTCCTAGACCCAAAAATTCGAAGACATGTGACATTCACCAACCTGCACTGGGCCCGCGTGGTGGATTACGGCCCATTCCCTCTCCTAGAGAGGCCTGAGTCTCAGCAGTGGGAACATTAAAAAGGCTGATTATGGAAGGAAAGGAAGAGAAAACCATAATGAGAGTTTTGTGTCTATTCGCCCCTGCATTCCCATTGAGCCTATTGGAGGGTATCGTGTGAACATAACTCACATCACAGGAGTGGTTGATGAACCTGGCGGCGTTGCCCTTGAGCGTGGCGTCGACGACGAGGTTGTCGTCGATGCGGAACATGTAGCAGCCGCCCACGCCGCGCCGCCCGCTCATCGCCTCGTAGCGCTTCTCGCGCTGGTCCGCCAGCACGGCGCGGATCACTTCTCCTGCGTATTCTATAACCATGTCACCTGGAACAAACGGATTTATTTATTATTGTTGTTAAAAAAAAAATTACAGTTGCCATCACGGATCTTGAACGGTTGCGCAAAAGTCAAATATCCGGTATCTTTAGTGGTGCGAAGTGACGGGGACGCAGGGGCGGGGAGTGTCAGTGATTGGCTCGCCACGCCATCGCGTCATAGACGTCACTCCTAATTCGTTCCCTGCGTTGCTGCATGTATCTAACAACGAAGACGATTGGCTCGCCAATGTATGGAATACGCAAAGCGATCCCCAGTCTGATGCCGAGCGCTCAAGATCCGTTTTGGCAATTGTACCACACACCAAAAATTACTCTTGTGTCGTGAGAGGGTTCACAACTATGTTGGGACATCTACGAGTCTCATAGGAACTAAAACTCAAAATTCTGCAATTAAAACATATCATACAACAGCCCGATACCAACTACCGGGCAGTTGCCCAGACCAAACACAAGAGCCGTCTAGTCAGAAGAGAAGTCTCCCTTTTCAACTGAGTTTACGAGACTACACTTTGTTTCGCACACCTCCAAAACATATAAACTCCTGTCAATGATATGTATTAGTGGTAGTTCTACAAAACCACCAAGTATGGTACTTGCAACTGCAGATACTATTAGGACACCTCTGCTAAACCTCTCGGAGAAAACACATACGCATAATGAAATTTGAAATCCTGGCTAATCCTAGAAATGATGCTATGCTGCTAAGATTACATTTGACATTGCAATGTGTTGGTAGTTCAACCGCGTTGATAATTATGTTGTTATTGTAAACTTATTTTAGGTTACGATGGGGCTGACGTGATCTTTGAGATTAAAGTCCCTAAAAAATAAAAAGAAAAGAAAAAAACTTACCTTCTTCAATATCTCGTTTGCAGAATAGTCCGCGTCCGTGTATATGTGATCTGTAGACGCCCACAGACGCTTTAGATGTCTCTTTCAGTTGTCTGAATCTCATGGCCGGCGGTAAAGTTGCCAAGCGCCTGCAAACGACAAGTAGTAAGTAAATAGTGGTTAGTGGCATTGACTGCTATGCCGGAGGTCGTGGGTTCGATTGCCACCCAGGACAAATGTTTGTGTGATAAGCATGATCATTTGTTCTGTGTCTGGGTGTAATTTATCTATAATATGTGTGTATTTAGAAATATACAAGTAAGTTTATCAGTTGTCTAGTGCTCATAACACAAGCTCTGCTTAGCTTGAGACTAGACGGCGTTGTGTGATAGTTGTGGAATATTATATTATATTAAATACAGGTATGACAGAGATGATTTTCTAAAGAAATAACATTCTCATCATCATTTCAGCTGAAAGAAGTCCACTGTTGGACATAGGCCTCCCCAAGTGTCGCCACAATGAACAGTTCTGTGTGTCTCGCATCCATCGGACTCCCGCAACCCTTGCCAGGTTATCAGAAGGTCGTTATAGGCTTTAAGTCACCCTAAGGGCAATGAAATACTATGCTCTGAGTTTCCTTGCATGATCGAATCAGGAATAAGGATATCCGTAGGAGAACCAAGATTACCGACATGGCACGAACAATCGCTAAACTTCAAGTTTCATAGTTTGAAAAATACTTGAGTAGGTACTTCAAATATTCTCATTTCAGAACTTGTATTATTTTGCATGAGTAAATGGGGATATTTATTGTTACTAACCTAGAAATAGAGCTCTCTCCCTCCTGTCCTCCAAATGGAGGTGGCTCCTCTCTGAAAGGCGAGGCCATCCAGCTGAACATGTCATGGTTCTGCTTCCTGGCGACCGGCCCCGTGCGGGCGCTGCCCCACACGCTCTCTTTGAAGCCCTCGCTCAAGTCCAAATCGTTGTCCCAGCTGCTTAACTGACGGCCTTGACGGGTCTTGTATTTTGTACAACGACTAGCCTATAATTTAAAAATAAAAATCATTAGAAACATAAAATTATTCTTGACATAAGATTAATGTTCATGAAAATTGAGTGCCCTTACCCCAGGTAGTTGTTCAACGAGGTATCTCAAAGCATTGTTGTTCAGTCCCAGAATATGTGCTCCAGATAAACTAGCCGGCAGATTGTACTGAATCGGCGGTAATCCCGATTGTTTCCGAGCATTTTGCACAGCCTCCACAACTTTCGCCCATAGGTCTGTCAGTGAGGAAGATGTATAGTTGAAACCATCTTCCGATGTCACTTCGTAAATCAGTTTAGGTCCGTCGTCCTTCGCCGGCTCAGGGGCAGGCTTGGGTACGGTAGGTTTGTTCTCCTTAGATATTTTATTCTGCTTCTTCGTCACAACTGGTTCTACCTCCGTTTTCCTATCCCCTAAAGGTCTCTTCATAACTTTAGTAGAAGCATTCGGTATTTTCGTTGCAACTGGAGCTCTATTGGTGTCCTTCTCTGTTAGTACTTTCGGAGGTTCGACTTCAATCATCTCTGCATCCAGGTTTGGTAGTGACATCTTTGAAGTGGTTTCAATTGGCTCGATAATTCTACCAGTATCCATGGTCGACGTTGCCGTGCTTGTGTTAGCCTGGTGAATCTCGGCTGATAGTTGTATGGCCTGAGCAGCATCCCTTTCTTCTTTTTCCTTTTTAGCTTTTTCCAGTTCCATCATACGCTTCGACTCTGCAATCGCCTTTTCTAGATCACTGTCAATAGTGTCATCTTTTATGTTCAAGTCTGGCATGTCATGACTCACTGGCCTCTGTTTAGGTACCGTAGCAGTCTTGGTGGTCTTTGTAGATGACTTGCTTTGCCCATCTCTGTGTAGTGGCAGTACTCTGTTCATAGGTCTCATAGACATAGGATTAACGACGTTGGTAGGAATGCCAGATTGTTGAGTAGGTGGAGCCTTTGGTAATGATATGCTAGAACTAGTTTGCGTCGGTAAGTTAATCGTATTGTTCGCCACAGGTATGCACATCAGGTTGTTGGCGTTGTTCTGATTTTGAAGTAAGTTGGCGTTTGTCTGAAGCGGGAAATTTATATCAGCTGCCGCTTTTGATGCGATTTTGGGATCAACGAGATTGTTCTGAACCGTGATGTTGACGGTGTTATTGCTCGAGTTGACATTAATGTTCATGGGAGCGCTGTTCGGTATCGCCTGGAAGGGTACGTTGATCATGGTGCCACTGTTGTCGTTATTTGGTTGGAAAGCGAGAGGATCAGTCGTGATGCCGGGCACGTTATTGTTGGTATTGTTAGTGACCACGCGGATATTATGCTGCTGTGGCACATGCTGGTTAATGTTGTTCTCCAGATTGGCATTATTCATTCGGGCTCTCTCTGGTAAATTAATAACTCTGTTATTATTCTGGGGGTTCATTTGCATATATCCGATTTGGTTGCTAACAGAGATGTTATGATTTGGTTTCTCATTGCTGACCATGTTTACTTTAGAACAGTCTTTATTGTTTGGTATGTTAGGCATGGGTAAGTTGTTTGTTGGTGGAGGACCCATTATATTCTTGCCTCGTAAAGTATCTTGTGTGAATTTAGGCGGATCTGGCACTGGTATAGTATTCCTATTCATTTGATTGTCCATGTTAGTAATACTTTGGTTTTGTGATGTATTATTGCTGCTCAGGCTGCAGCTGTTTATATTCATTTGCGCGCTGTTGGACACCTGGCTACTGATCATTTGATTTTGATTGTTCGCAGCATGTGTTTGTGAATTATTTAACATCATGTGGTTAGAAGTACCGGACATGAGGTTGTTGACATTGTGATCGGTAGAATTGGAACAACTCATCAACATTTCGTGTCCCGTCATATTGTTCTGGGCGGCGGAACCATACATGTTGCTGTTGTTAACATTATTCATCATCATATTGTTTGACATACTCGAGTTGTTCACGTTCATGCCGTGCAGCATATTTCCTGTGCCCATATTCATGTTGTTCTGATTTGAGTTCATGTTCATATTCGAGCATATCTCCATCGAGTTCTGATTGTTGGTGAACTGCGTGCTGTTATTGGAACAGCTGCCACTGCACGAACTTTGAATGTCATTCTTGATGTCGGGAATGTTCGGCATATGCATCATTGAACTGTTCATCGACTGATGATTAGTATTGACGATTTGCATGGTACTGTTGAGATTGGTGTGCATATTCATATTGTTCATGGAATTCATCTGATGTTGCATCATTGACGAATGTTCCATAGAGCTCCTGTTGTTCTGAATTTGATTCATAGCATTGATATTTTGCAAGGAGATTGAGTTACTGTCGTATCTATTCCCGTGAATATTTGGCATGGAGCCAGAGTTGTCCATCTGGTTGCCTAAATTAATATTTGGGGCACTTCCTGACATATGATGCATGTGTATGGTGTTATCCATCTGCTGTCTGTTGTGCATTTGATTAGGTACGTGCTGGTGCATATTCATTATATTGTTATCGACGTGGGGTTGACGATTATTTTGGATTTGCATAACGTTAGACATTTGGTGTTGGTGGTGAAGGCCAACATTCTCCATTTGTCTGTTCTGTTGCATCGACATTTGTTGGTTCACATGCATGTTGTTGTCTATTTGTCCGCGCGTGTTATTAGTCGTGTGGTGATTCATCTGCTGCATGTTATGCAACTGAGAATTATGCATGTTATCAATAGATCTGTTGGAGTGCATGTTGTGGCTCATATTGCCCATGCTGTGAGGCTGCATGTTATCAATCATCATCCTATTATTTTGCATGTTCATGCTTGTCATTGGCTGTTGCATATGCATATGGTTGAGATCGCCCAAATCTGATCGGTTTATGTTGTGGTTATTAGTTCCCAAATTATGCATATTCATGGACTGATTCATAATATTGGTGTTGTCAGGAGTACTTCGGTTAGAAAGCATATTAGCCTGATTATGATTTTGTTGTGTATTCATCAAAGTTTCATGGAAATTCCTACTGGTATTTTGCGTTTGTTGATTTAGCTGCTGTAGCTGGCTGTTTTCAACTTGGCGATTATGTTGAATCTGTCCATTCATGATGTGGATCTGGTTAGGCGCTGGTATTTGGTTATTCTCGTGCGACATCATCTGTATGTTACTGCTGTGAGACATGTTTGATGAATTCATAGAAGTGGACATTTCATGCTGCTGGTTTGACTGCATGCCATTGTCACTTGATACTGAGATGTTCATTCTATTGTTTGTACTTTCTTGACATGACATGTTCATATTTTGCATGGAGTTGTTTCCAGAACTCAATATCTGGACTTGTCCATGTGAGTTGCTGCTAGGAATCGAGCACATTTGGTTTTGGTTGTTAGGCACAGAGATAGTATTCTGATTGTTCTGCAACTGCGGTCGCATCACGTTGTGCGGTATAATACTGATCGCTGGCGAATTACTGATATTTCCGCTCATCTGGCAGTTACTCAGTTTGTGAGTATTCATCTGACTGGACATACTGTCGTTATTATGTTTATTGTCAGCAGTTCCCATGTTCTGGAAACTTTTCTCATTGCTTGCATGTTGCTGTGAATGAGACGCCATTATTTCTTGCGAGAAATTCAACAGACCACCCTCAGCTTTCGATAGAGCATTAATTTTGCTTAATTTTAACGAAGTGTCTGCGTCAAAGTTGCTGTTCATGACAGAAGAAGGTGGGTAAATGTTTCCAGCAGTAATTTGAATAACATTGTTGGATGTTGTATGTGATGTCGAGTGGTGGCTCACGTTGAGGCTCTGCTCAAACTGGTGAGAATGCATGTTCATTCCAGACATAGAGTTGTTAGGCATTTGTACCAAGCAGTTCTGATTCATTTTCTCATGATCGTTGTTTATATGAGATCTTCCCGCCATTACATTGCTCTGAATGTTCATTGAACTGGTGTTCACAGTACTTGGTTTTACCGTTATGTTTTGGTGTTCTATCTTATTATCCATAGAAGTGTTGATGGGCTGATTAATTTGCCTCCAAGGCGTAGGCGACTTTATGCTCTGAGTTACACTTATGGTAGGCATATTTGCATTGTTTGAGTTATCGTGCAAGTTTCCACTAATTTCAATGACATGAGAATTTTCGATCTTGTAATTATTACCCTTGGCGGGCGGCGCAATGGAACTCGAAACTATTGGCTGTGTCAGTGGTATCGACTGCATGGGAAACGAGGTCGCCGGTATCGATTGAGAGATCGCCATCACGGGGTGCCCGATCGACGACACGAGTGTTACATTCGGAGACATCGACACGATGGTGGGTTTAGACATATTTGCTCTTTGCATCTGTGGCGAGCTAGAGATGGTCATGCCATGTATCTGAGAAGTGATAGGATTAATGGTTTGTCTGCCCGAAATAATAGTACCGTGGCCCGATTGTGATCCAACAGTTAGTGGTGATGGGCTCATTTGGATCACTTTGGGTGTCTGTCGGTTGCTGTTATTTGATTTGTCAGGCAACGGCTGGAGAGTTAGGTTAGGGACATTTGCCTTTACATTCTTCATTTGCGGCGATGACTGTACAGTTTGTGCAGTAACCACGTTAGGTGTTGACGATACAGCGACACTGTCGCCCACATTGTTAACTACAACATATCCTGTGGGCACTTCTACTATAGGCTCTATCTTACTTGCTTGGAACACCTGTGTCGTCGTGGCTGAGAAGCTACTGTTCTGTGCAAGGACGCCCTGCATTGCTGTAGATACGAACTGCTGAGATGACATCACAGTGTTCTGGACAATTGTCTCAAGACCGTAATAAACAGGCTGTGTTGTCGTTAGGTACATGCAGCCAGACGGATCTGTGACCATTTCTAGAGTCGGCGTTGAACCTAGAAGCACTTGGTCGTTACAGAATTGCGGCAGTAGAGTCCCTTGCGGTAAGATGGTGGTACCTCCCGGACCTGATGAGATCAGCGTATTGCCTTGCGTTTGTAGTGTATTCGGTATTATAGTCGTTTGACCATTGCCAATACCACTTTGCGGTACAACTGTTGCTCCTGCTGTTTGCAATGTGTTTCCATTTGCCAATCCTTGTAATGTTCCTTGCGGTATTATTGTAGTACCATTTTGCGTATGTATTGCTTGTGGTAAAATTGTGGGTCCATTGGGACCTTGCGAAATAATGCCTTGTGTTTGGATTGCTCCTTGAGGCAGAATCGTAGCTCCCTGTTGTAGTGCTTGGGGCAATATTCCCATATTTCCCTGTGGTAGCAACACAGGTATTCCGCCGCTCGGTACGGCGACCAGTCCTCCCGATTCTGTCTGTTGGATTTGGAATGTTTGAGGTACTAGACCACTTTGTGAGATAAACTGAGTGGGTCCAGTCTTGAAGTCTCCTTGTGGTGAAATCGTCGCGATGTACTGCATGTTCTGATTCTGCTGTTGTGATAACGCCTCTACATACGCAGACATTATGTTTTGGTTTGAAACCGGCTGGACGATAATCGACGGTTGGCCTGTCTGGTTATTAGTTTGCAGCTGTATTACAGTGTTACCAGGTCCCAATGGTGACTGGTTGATAGTCGTATAAGTCTTCTCCATTTTGGTCTGTCTCTTGATAGTGGTAGGTTTAGGAATAGGACGACCTCTTCCTCGGTTCGTCGCCTGGAATATTGGCTTGGGTTGCACCTGCTGCGGTTGTTTCTTAGGTGACTTTTGAGTATTTCCTGGCAATATCAGTTGTTGTTTTTGCGTATTTGGTGATGATAACCTTTGTGCTGTCATCGCTGGGACAACAATAGTATTCCCTTGCATATTAGGTCGAATCATTGGTTGTATATTTTGAATAATAGACGCATTCGGCATCCCCTGTATCGAATTTACCGGCAATGCGATTGACGATGCACTTGCCATGTTGGGGAAATGATTTTTACTTTGGATCATTTGGCCTTGGATCATCTGACCTTGTTGATTTTGAGGAATAGTTAGAACTTGGTTCGAATTTGATGATATAACTTGAATGCCGCCTGGTCCCGACAGCAACTGTGTCATGTCATTACCTTGAATTTGTTGAATATTGCCATTTCCATTGCCTGGTTTTACACAGATGTTGTAGGGCAGAATATTAGGTTGCGTTATAATTTGCGGGGTCATTATCTTCTGGCCGCCTGCGGAACTCGTTTTAGGAGGTAATAACATCTGTGGTGTCACAACTATTTGTGGTGAGGACATCATTTGTTGGTTAGCAGACACTTGGACATTCGTAGTCTTACTTTGATCGAAAATCACTGTTCCTGATTTCATCTGTTCTGTTATAGTCATAGTCATTTCGTTTGAAGGACCTGGAGAGGGCGTTTCAACGATGGTTCCATTTATTGTGATTTGTCTGGTGTTGATAGACGTCCTTCTAGCTGCTATGCCTTCTGCCTTGACAGTGTTCTCAGTGCCACTGACAACGCCAGCGTGTATTATCATGGGTTGCGCAAACGCACCCTGGAAGGCATTCTGCAGCGTCGTCAATGTTCTATTTTCCGGTGACTTGGGATTCTCACTCTCACTTTCGCTCGTGGACATCATGTCACACGACGGCACATGTCTGTCGTAAGATTCCTTATTCCTGTAAGTACATTGGCATCTATCACACCTCACAGGTTGTTCCATGTGATTGGAGTTGCCTGAGCCGTCATCTAAGGGCCTCATCACAAGTTCCGGCTGGCCGCTTAGAGAATTACCAGCAAAAGTTACCGTGTAGCTCTCAGTTCCACTAGCTCGATACATGAACTGATTGGTTTGTCCTCTTTGCATGTTGTCATTACCGTGATGATTGTCTTCAGCGCCATCAAGTTGTTGTATTGGCGTGAAATCATTGTCGTCGCGAGGACTGCCCGGCCGGGAACTGCACGTGCTCTCCGAACCAGACCAGTCTGCCGCACCGTCTAACTGTGAGATAGGACTGCACTGAATTTTTGTATAAAAGTCTATAACATCAGTGTAATATCCTTCGTTCTTATCTGTCTTGGTATTGTTTGATTCATCCTTTTCTTTGGGCGAGTTGGTTCGGTACGTAATACCCGAAGAATGTGCCGCCTCTTCGCAGATGGCGCCACTAGTGCATGTCTCTACTTTTACTTTCTTATCTGTATTGTTATCAGATTCCTTTATGGAATCTATTGGGCTTTCTGTCAGAGGTACTCTTTGGAGAACAGGGCTCAGTTTTCCAGTCACAGTGGATGATTTGCCCATTTTGCATCTTTTTATGGTAGATGATAGAAGACTTGTATCAAACTTATTATTCCAACTACTGGACCTTTGCTGACCGCGACCTGTCGTCAAAGTTTTCAGATTATGGCTCTGCAAAAGCATTTCAGATTTGCTCCTCTTCAGTTCCTTGCTTCCTGTTTCGAATCTTGAGTTCAAGAGTTCGTCTATGAAGTCTGTCGAACGGAAATCAGATTTGTCATTGCTTTTATCATCTGATTGGCCCATTGCACAATAGAACTCATTTTTGAGGTCTTGGAATATGTCTTGCATAGAAATGCCATCCAAAAGATCATGGTTCAAGTCTTCAAATATAGCATCCTTGACTTCAGGAGGCAACAGATCAGCTGTGTTCTGTGGTTCTTCCTCATCTTGCTGCTCTTGTTTGCACACATTATCTAGTAAATATTCCAGCACTTGTTTTACAGCTAAATCTTCTAAGGTTACTGTATTCCCAAACTTGATAGGTGACTTGTCATGATTGAGCATCAACACAGACTTGCCAGTGCCAGTCTCTATACTTTCATGCCAGGCTCCAATCTCAGCCATGACTCTATCCACTACATGCACATCTAAAGTATGATCTACTGTTATATTCACACCAAAATCGAATCCTGGTAGTGGTTCAGCAAGTATTAGTTTTGTCTTGATGGTGTATCTCACTATTTTTGTAGGTTTCTTGCAAGACCAAAACAGCCGAGTACAAGAGAAGTCTACTGGCATTAGGAACTCTTCATAATCTGAAACTGATGGGACTATTTTTCCAAGGCTGTGAACTGTAAGTGAGCCTAATATGAATTGCACTTTGGTAATTTCACTGTATCTCTTCTTTTTCTTGTCTAGTTCTACATAGACTGGTCTAGTGAGCTCGAAATCCGCATCCTTTTGCAAACTCTTCTTGGGTACGTCTTTGCCGTGAGACGGGCAGAACACTCTCTTATCGTCCATGAAGGCGCAGCTCGCCTTCCTCGCACAAGTGTAGTGGTATGTCTCACTGCAGTTCTTTGCACAGCAGCCAACACTAGCGCCTTTCACTTCACATGCGGCACATTTTATCATTTTTCCTCTGGATATGGCAGAGTGGACATTCTGGAGAGATCCATCGATTTCTTCGAATACCTCAGCAGACCACAATGCACAGTTGGAATGGATCCAATCGTTTTGTCCGCAGTATAGGAGACGCCCCTCCAATGAAGGTGTACCATCACCAACAACTTTACAAAGCACACACACTCTTGAATCCACTACTGAATAAAACTCTAATAAATCTTCTTCTAATTTCACACTATCAGTTTCCAATTTAGGTACTATTTGGTCCATTGGGCGCTCGATAGATTGCACCGCTGCTTTGATCTTGTTGTCAGCTATTGCAAGATCCTTCATGGATTCAGTATCTTCCTGTTCACCCTCCACTTCTAAGTTGGGTTGAAGGCAATTGTTTTCACAATCAAACCAAGGGAATGTCTCAGAGAATAAGTCCTTGTATATTGATGTTAGATCATCACTTGTTGTTCTTTGGATGACTTCTTTCATGTCGTGATTGAAATCTTTGAGTGATACATAGCCATCAGTGTTTACTCTTTTCTTGATGTCTAGTAGTGATGGCGAAATAATTCTGTCATCATCATCACCAGTATTGTCCATTTTGGTTGATTGTCGCAGAACGACTGGACTCAAATCCTGCTCACTGCGAGCTTGCGGGAAACTCTTCATCGGCTCATCATCATCGGATATCGCCTCGTATTTGTCGTCATGTACAGTAGTCGGCAACATTGTAGTTGCTTTTTCTGATTTCGCTTGTGGAGGATAATTTTCGTGCACCTCAACACAAGACGCTTCAAATTCTGTTTTAGTGCCATAAAGGCCTGTTGAGAAACATATTTCCTTATTTTGCATCAGTGGTTCTTGTAGGTTCACCACTTTATGGGATGTGTGCGGTATTTCCTCTTTCTCCATGTCCACATCTTGTAGCAGAGATGAACACTGCCACACATGAGGAGTGTGCGACTCGTCGAATTTGTTTTGCGGGAAATTATTGTTTCGTCGTCCCCTTGAAGTGTTTCTGTACACTTTAGTCTCTGAGGTCTTCAAGGATACATCAACGACATCGAAGTGTAGTTTCCTGATAGCTTGTGGTGACATTAACCGATAAGGTTTGTTCGGTACAGGCGTATTTTTATGCGGCGTCAATTTCAGTAACGCGCAGGCTTTCTTATTCTTGGCGAGTAATTTGAGTAGATGGAGAAGTCGCCCCTTAAGGTGGTCAGTGAGCATTTTCCGCCATGGCGGGTCTAGTGGCATGCACTTGCAGCAAATGTACTCGATTGAGGGTGGCAATGCTGATAGTAATTGATATCCTTCGCCAGTCAGGCCTTCGCAACTAGCGTGCACCCATCTGCCGCACCAACCGCACTCCATCATCTGGAAGGAATAAAAGAAATAAATTTAAGATATTATTCAAACAATGTCATTGTGTCTTTCCACCTAAAGGCGACTTTTCGAATGGGGAAGATTTTTGCCATTTTTTCCCGCTAGGTGTCGCGATTCTTATGATCCGTTATCGGCTTTAGCTATTTATAACTTTTTGGCATTCTATTAAATATAAATAATAAAAATGATGAACTGTGCAGTGCCGGGATGCAAAGAAAATGGTAATCATTTATTCCCAAAAGATAAAAATAGGAAAAGATTGAGGGCTAAAGCAATAAAACGACCAGAATTCGTAAAATCCCAATCTACATATTTACGATTATGTGGGCATCATTTTACAGAAAATGATTATAAAACTTTATAAAACCTTAGAATAACACAGCATACTTTTTTCCTGCTTATGAAAAATGATCATAGAAAGACACAAAAAATTTATTAAATGAGCTATTATACTCACTCTCCACAATATTCTTTATATATGTATATATATATATATATATATATATATTTCATATACACATAATGTACAATTTTACTATTTCAATTAATGTAATAAATAATAACTAGGTATATATATACAAACTTAAAATAATAATATGTACAAACGAGTAAAAAAGGCTGAAAAACGGGGAAAACTCAGAGGGCATCAAAAAATTCGTCCACATCGATGTCAATGGGAATATTCCACAATATTCTTGTATTTGATGTTTATTTAATGGTGGCAATGGGATACCTCATTGCTGTTTATATCTATAAAATAATCGTCTTTTGGTATGTCCATAACTTCGGTTTATACTGGTTCTGAGGGATATGAATTATCGGTGAAGTTAAAATTTCTATCATACGCCTCTAACCTACAAAAACAGAATAGCTTAGATTTTGATTTACACAAACAATAATAAACAAGTGGATAAAAGTTCATAGGGTCAGGAGTTTATTGTTAATCAGTAAAAACATTCACCAAGAAAATATAAAATATTGCAGTATTTTTTTTACTTTTATTGACCGACCTCTCTACAAGGTCTGCCTTTCTTTCACTACAGGTCGCACCCCTCTTCTTTAGTTCCTCTTTTAGCTGATTTAATTTCCAGGTACAATACATCGTCAATACAAAAATATTGAATATTTCATACAATTTCATAAGAACCGCTCCGAACCACAGAATGTAAATAGATCATACGCGTGGCGCCCTCTGAACACAAAATCTTCCCCATTGGTGTAGCATTGTCTAAGTTGCAAGATTTACTAATCTTAATAAATAAAACAAAGTTGGTTACACTAAAGCGACTTTGTTTTTTATACTTTTATAACTCAAGAAATGATTTCTGATTTGTTGAATATGTCTTCTCCCCAAATAACAGAATAACTACTTCTAATATTGGAGATAGATGTAAAAAAAAAAAATTAACTAGTAAAATATTTTTTTATAAATGATTGAATTTGACAAAGAGAAATTCTATGGTTTTCTAGAGGAATGGTAAACAGTTTGCCTAAAAGCAAAGAGCTGATAGAACATATTGCGGTCACACACCTTGCTATCAAAGTCATTATCCCGGTAGCAGGCCTGGCACAACGGGCAGTAGTTGCCCTTTTGGCGCAGCTTGAAGCACGGCCCGCAGAACGGCAGGCTGCCCACGAACTTGCTCACGCGGCTGCTGTCGCAACTCTTGCACTTCAAGCACGCACTGCATATCTGGAAATATTGGTACAATTTCAGAACTACGTCTTGTAAACTGCGTTCATAGTTTAGAATGTTTTTGATTTTTGAAAGACAATAGTCTACACATAGAGTTCAGTTTCGGCCAAAATATATCTATGACATTTCCAATGGTATTCAACTAGTAATTTAACTAGAATCCTCCTCCGCGCACCAGCTGTGGTACCATTCGCAGCACGACGAACACTTACAGTACAGGGTACATACCTGCGGCCAGTCGCTGCGATGGTCAGGCGGCGGCGCGGGCAGGCAGGCGGCGTGGTAGTGCAGCGCGCAGGCGCGGCAGCGCAGTCGAGCGGCCGGGCGCGCGCACGCCGCGCACGACACGCAGCGCGCGCACGTCCAGCCGCCGCCGCCCGCAGCCTCCTCCGCGCACCAGCTGTGGTACCACTCGCAGCACGACGAACACACCAACATCTGACACACAAATTAAACATCACATAAGATCTAACTGCATTTACTGGCCTTCCTCGAAGTGGTTATAGAAAAATTATTTATAATTTTATTTATATAAATAATTTTGTGGTTAGACTATAACTTCAAAATCTTAAGAAGCATTAACCAATTTAAAATGAACCAATCTAGCACAGTCACTAGAGATTCATATAAATACAGATGAAAATCAATTGCCAGATGTATGTAACCACATTACTTCAAAACAGCTCGACCTTATTGACTGTCTTTTTTGAAATGATTATAATTTTATCAGGACAAGGTTTGTAGGCAATATAGTATAGTATAAAAAAAATTACACCCATACAAAGTTAGGGCGGGCAGCTAGTTATTTAAAATGATTAGGCAACAATATTAATATATGTAACCAATAGCACTAGCTTCTGACGTTTTATAAGTGCCCATGTAGGCCTATGTGAAATAAAATATTTTGAATTGACTCGACTTGAATATGATATGAGAAGAACATACACTAATCCCACTGACTACATGCCACAAGTTGATTAAAATTTTAATGAACATAACTACCAAACCAAATAGTTAAATAACAGACCTAATGTGGGCAAATGTATAATATTATTACAAAATTTAATATTAGTAAATTATTACTTGTAATATCTTCATGAGTTATAAGTTAAGTACAATTTTATTACCTTTTCCTTTCCAGCACTGCCGCATAGGAAGCACAGTCTAGCGACAGTGAATGACCCAGTACCAATAAGTCCGAAGCCTGAGCTGCAGACTTCATCAGGGTCATAACTCTCCCAGAAATCGACACAGATTAATTCTGGTCTATTTTGTCCACATTTCTGTGAACGACTGCGCACCTGAAAATATACCAAACATTATTATCCATGGTACCTTTAACAAATATTTATAAAAGTAGCTGTCCCCTTACTGTTCCACTCGCGTCTTCGGACTGCTCCACTTCCATGGGTCTTAGTGTGAAGTTACATAGCCTATACTATATTCCTCATGAATCAGCCTATCATATACACAAACATTTCTTTCATCCATCTGGCAGTTCTAGAGATTATCGCGTTCAAACAAACAAAAAACTCGCACCACGTATGTCATTTTTTGACAATTTACGGTACATAATTATTATGTCATTTGATACAGAATTTTTAGAGACAAGCTTAGTAAACATATTTAAAAATATTGATGATGGGAACAGTAGGTAACAGTGATATTATCTTGTCATGTCAATGACGAGTGCCGGAAATGATCGTGGAACTTTTTGATAAAATTATCATTACAGTTATTTAGTAGGTATAGATCGTATTTACAAAACTCAGGGCTTCCAATTTCGTCTCCCGACGGCGTAAGTTACAGTGCCCAAAACGGCCCATCCGAATCACCGTCGTTCGCGTTCATTTCATTTCATAATTTCATCCGAGTTATGATTTAAAATCATCGATGATTTATCGTTGTCATTGTATGATGAAATCATTTAAAAAAAAAAATACCTATCAATGATTTTTACATTTGACATGATATCGGGCTCAAACCTACAGCATTAGACGAATCAAATGAGAGGATTTGAACCAATGGTGACGCGTCATATAACGTCAAAAACAAAACATACCCCGCGTTCCGAATTGCGACAAAAGATCGCTTTTCTATCGCGAATCCGACCAACGCGCAACGTCAAAAATAGTACTCAATAGTCCTTATATTTTGTGACTATTATATTTGGTCGGATTCGCGATATAATCGCTTTTGACGTATTTCGGAACTAAGGGATAATTGTGTAGTATTTTTGGCGGGAGTTTTTTTTGAGTGAAGTTCAAGGGCTCTTATAATTATTCGCAAATTTATTCCTAGTTGATAGTGATGTAAAATTGGTGTATTTTTGTATCTCAAGTGTCTACACAGCTGGACAACATGTGAAATCATTGAAACAGTCCGCGATTTCCTCAAAGTTAATTTTATTGTAACATTGACTATTTATGTCAATGTTTTACAGAAAAACTACAGCATAAGCATATAAGCTATAGCAAAACTGCTTATCTCAATTGTACTCTCATAACAACAGTGCGTAGGTTAGTTTTTATCTAAAAACCGAGTTAAATCCTACTAAACAGTTTATTTGTTCTCCCGATTTTGACTTAAGCGGTGTTAGAACTTAGACGACGATAGATTATTTATACGCATATAATTTTTACAAACGAAAAAACTTACGTTAGTAATGTTGGTTAGAGGCTTCATGAATGTCTTCTTAGGTACAAGATCCATAATAGTTTCATCTTCACTAGATTCAGCCTTGCTTTGTGCTTTGATAGGCAGTGGTTGCTCTATCTTACGTTTTTTAGTCTCTATCTGTGCTTCTACATCACTATCTTTTGTAACCATTGCTTCTGGAACAATCTGAGGAGCTTTGTTCTCTGAATCCATCTCAGATTCACAGCTGGACAAGTCAGGTGTCTCTCTATCCTTCTCCACAATACATAGAGCACCCTCTTCATCAAGAGGAAGGTTCTTCTCCTGTTTCTCTTTCTCATCTTGTGTAGGGAATGTAGCAATAGGCTGACCCAAGACAATAGATGCACTTCTACACACATGTTTGACTCTTGGTCCTTTGAGTTCCACCTTTTGTCTTTTAGGATCCTCTGTTTGTTTGGCATCCGTTTTATCTTTTTTCCTAACTTTCACCCTTGTCAACTGGCGTTTTCTACTCGCGTTAATTTCTTCAACTGTTTCACCAGTGACTGGACGGTCTTTAGGTGCTTTTTCCTAAAATACAAAGGAATTTTGTAAAATTCAAACACATTAAAGTTACATCAAACATGGAACTATCCAGCAATAAATGTAACTACAAAAATGGAAATCAAATAGTTAAAAAATAAAAAAAAAACACATTGGCAACACATACCTCTACTTTTTCAATTTCCTCAATCTTCTTACTCGGCTTGAGAGTACCGAAGATCTTACTATTGTCATTTTCAGTATTAGTTATTGCAAACACTGGTGGGTTTGCAGTAGTGTTGCTTGCTATTCTCAGTGGGTTGGCCTGTGTCAAAGAACCAGGCGTTTTAACAGCTGACCTCATGAACGGAGGCAACATTGCTGTGAGGCCAGCTCTTATGCTAGGTGGTACCTGGAATGCCTTAAGGCACATCTTGAGCCAGCATGCTGGACATCGAGCCTTGTTCGTACACCGTAGTAGCTTCCACTGTTGTGAACGGACTATCGGTGGAACATGACAGTTACCTGAAAATAGATTTTTTGTTAGACATTCTACTTCACACATTAACACTTATTTATAATTGTGACAATCTACTGTACTGACCTTCGCCTTTCAAACACTGCATAACAACTTGACCAGTCTTTTGAGATAACTTTTCCTTCTTCAACATTTTGGATATGAATTTGCGACAAGACTCACATGAGTATATTCCAAATTTCCTTGCTTGTTTCACAAACCTATAAAACCTAACAGCGCCACAAACTCCACAAGTCACTGTTGTTGGTGGTACTGGAGCTGAAAAACACAAGGAGAAATTATTAAATGCCATAAATGTAACACAAAAATGAGAGAGAAATTGTTTAACATACGGTGATGAATACGTACATGATGAAGATGTTACAGTGGAGAATGGACCATCCAAAGCTGAAGTGGACTGTGTTGGTGGATTCAGTTGCAATCTGGCTTCTCTAAGAATAATTTTTCCTCTTAGCAATTGAGATGCTGATGACTTGTCTTTCTCTGGACTGGCTGGTGGTGGTTTTTCTTCTTCATCCCCACTTGCTGTTGGACTGGCACTGTCCCAGCTATCTTCAGACTCAGAGCCGCTGCTAGTGCTACTTGAGCTACTTGCATCTGAAATGTCCATGAGTTTCCTCATTGCATGCCCTGTTCTGTCTTCCTTGGGAGGTTCTGGAGATTTTATCTTCTCAACACTCTCCACATTCGAGTTTTCATCCTGAGATGGCTCTTTATCATATGAGAATAAATCATGTACCTTCCTAGGGCCTACACTGAGACTTGAGAATGTATTTGATGTTTTGTCTTTGAAAAGGTTTGAAGATTTCAATGGTTGTAATTGTGTATCTTTAGTTTTTTCATTTTGGTTTGTTTTGTCAGCATCTTCCTCATCAGGTGTGTCATCATCATTGTGCATGTTGTTAAACACTAATCTCTTCAATTTAGGTTTCTTGAGTACTTTATTTGAGGAGGCTGTGCTCGTTGTTGTTTGCTCCTCACCATCTATGAACTTCTTGTTAGGCTTGATGACTCTTGATGAATGTGCACTTCTAACAGGCAAGACAAACTTTGCAGAACTTCCACTCTCTTTCTCAATTGGTGAAGTATTCCTTGGAGGTGGTGACATGCACCGGCTCTCACTAAATTGAGAAAATTTGTTCATAGGCTTTGATAAAGGGTTCAAGTTCTTCCTCAAATAACCCTCATGGTGTTCTAAACTCGATTTTGAGCTTAAATCTGTTAACTTGGCTGGTTTGAGAATACTGTTGAATGTAGAGTATTCTGTTTGTTTGAGAGAAGATTTTTTCTTTATGATGGGTACAAGAGGAGCATGGTGTTTTAGTGGGATCTTTTTTAGCGGGAAAAATATATCTTCACAACTTTCCACTGTGCCAAAAGTAACTGTTTTTTTCACTGGTTTAGGTTTTTCCCCTTTTACTGGTTCCATTTTGTTCTGAGACCTGGTCCTAACGGGTGATTTAGACAAATCGCTATTGTTTTTGTCCTGGGTTTCTGGTTTATTCTTTATTATTTCAGTCACTTTATTTTGGCTAGTTGTGTCTGTCTCCTTCTCATTATTATTTTCTTTCTTTTCTTCCTCCTGAAACATGTTAAAGTGCAATTAAAGCATCTACTTTCTTTTTTATTTATTGAGACAAGATTTATATTGTGACTTTTTGACCTTGCCACCTTTGACATATCCTAACAAAGAGGTATACAGTATTGTATAATATATTTGCACACCATGCTGTTTTAGCAGAATCTGAGTGATAGGTAACCTTGAGAAATACATGTTAGTCTCTTTCTAATGTTTTTATCAAACAGTATTGATTAAGAGCAAAATATGACCTATAAACACAGTATAGCCCTATTTTTATTATTGTATCATGCTTACACAAGTAATTTAAGATTGAATAGTAAAATTAACAAAATATTATCCGACTTTACATAGTATACACAAAGGTTAGCAGGCTCTATTAGTACATAAATCAATGAATTTCTTTATAATTTGCATGTTTATCATATTGAAGTTAAAACAAATGATAAACTGTAGCTGTAAAACATCATACAATTGACAAATCATTGTTGCAAGCTGTGTTGTAGAGATTAGGAGTGTTCTATAGCAGTGAAGGTTATGTATGTGGCCCATCAAATGTTTACAGTTTGTTTGTAAATAATATCGAATATGTTTCAGCAGTGTAAGTAATGCTTGTAACAACAAACATAAATATAAACGAAACAAATTCTAAACTACATTTTACATTTTGTTGACATGAAATGGAACACGCAAATGTCAAAGTACGTAGAGACATACTTGACGCTCTACCTATGCGATTATCGCCTCGAATGCTACTAGTTATTACGTAAACACAACATATCCGTGTGTACACTCATATTTTAATGAAACATACGTGAAAACATGGAGAAATCACTGCAAATAAGCTTTACCTCTTGGTCCCCAGCAAAATCATTGGCCGTAGAGCCGCGCGCTGGCGGGTGATTCTCTGGAGCAGTCTCATGGTAAACAGCTCCCGATAGAACACTAATACGTTTTCTGTTTTGGAATTTGAGTGGTTTCCCTGGGAATCTCGACCTTCCCATTTTGATGTGCACGTAAACGAAGAACACTCAGTGCGTTCCTAGCGATTGCGAGGAAACTGGCGCGCATGCTCGGGCCCGCGCGCTCCGCAACGCCATTTCACTCATTTATGCAATGTGTATAACAAATTACGACGCAGTTCTCATCGCATGTACGCTCAAACATAAACACTAACATCACCCTTCACATTATTCACTAAAACCATCACTTAACACTGTTTTTTGCAAAAGACGACATCATCCATCATTTTTAATGGTCGACTGGTTGTTAACGCCGTAGTTGTATCGCTTCCATTCAACTAAGCGTCAGCTACTAGTGAAACAAAAGAGAATGTAACGATACTCCCGATTCTACAACACTACGCGTCGGTATCACTACGTTTTGTTCCATTTGATTATTTATATTATCACTAAACAAATTTAATTATTAAAATTGAATCGCCGTAATTTGACAAAGATGGCTGTTCGCCGCGCTTTAACAATAGCGTACACGAGTGATTAACGAGACGAGGCGCGAGGCCGCGGTGTGAACGACACCTGGCTCTCGGAGGCCAGTTATGGATTTTGAACCAATCGCGACGTTAATTCGGACCGGTATGAAAACAAACATGTCGCTCGCTACAGTACACTCGTTACCTCGCTACTCTATCTATACATAGAGGCGTTTCACTCATTTTTCGTCAATAAAAAAGTTATGTTCTGCTTACGACTTATGATCTATTATAAACTGCGCAAACGGGTCGGAACACAACGGTGGCATTTACTCTTTTCCAATGTTACTGGTTTTATTAATGATTATTATAAACTGCATCGATTAAAATTGTTAAGATTCCTATAGAATCTACAGAAGTTCATTGATGTTACAATAATGATTGGCGGGTTTTGTATGATCCCGTGCTTACGACTTACATAGAGCGAGCTTAGAGAGCATTTAGAATGGAAACATCTGCCTTCTGGGGCCTTTTGTTTGCGTCATTTTAATTCAAGCAGTCAATTTATGGTCCCATCGTTGCTTCAAGCGTTCGTCTTTCGTATTTGCTAAAATCAATTCGTTGTGGTCGAACGTAATGGTAATACAAAGATTATGTAGCGATGTTCTTAGTTTAATGTAGGTGTAGTAGAGTTAATTTGATTTTACGGAAAGGACGATTTTATTAAATAACCGCAGTGTTTTATGTTGAATTTGTACCTATATTGCAATTTGCATTGTTGTCGTTGAGTAGGTACCTAATATAGAACAATCGAAGACAGTTCTTTGTTGTTTTTATCGACCTTTTTTAGTGAATGAAGCTTCTTACCCGTAACAGGTTCTTGTTTTCATAAACATAATGTCGATTTCTTTATCCTTACTCGCAGTTGGAGATAAAATAAATAACACATTCTCTGCTGAGACTGATTCTCCTATAATAACATAATATCTACTTTATTTATGTAGATAAAGTTCATTTTTTACCTATCAGAATTGAACCTGGTACCAACTACGAAACTATTAAGTAATTTAACTCTTGCACCTGACAACACAATCTCACCAATATTTTACCGATTTATGTTTCGTCAATTGCATGTATGAATTACTCGTATTTATACACACTATGTCTAGTCTACATTTCTCATTCAACTCTCTTGTCGCAGGTCTGCTGGAAGAAATTTCGTTGAAATAAGCAGCACTTTTGTACTCTAGTATTAATTGTACTTGTTCTTTTCTTTTAAGTATTTGTATTTACCTACATAAATAAAGAAATTAATTAATTAATGTTTAATAATTAGATAATTTAGTTACCTTTTCACAACAACCACTTGTCAAAAGTTTTTAGAATTATCATACCTACATGCACATTGACTTCCTCTAACATAATATTTCAATTTTCGATAGTTGAATGGCGCATTCTGCTATCGTAATATAGCTATGGGTGACTATACAAAATATACGTACGCGTATACCCATAGTACCCGCACCCTACCCTACACCGAACGTGAACCCCAAAACTACCGGTCGATCATGCGTAAAGGGCGGAGAAGGGCTGATAAAGAGGGAAGCTTGTCGGTGTTTGAACCCTAGACAGATTGATATACTTATAGCTACACATAAACGTATGAATTTTATATAAAATATGACTGAAAAACTTTTACTTTTAGCGGCTAAGTTTAATACTGACCTCTAGCGTAAGTTATGAGAACGAAAAGTTCCTTGCTGAAATGCTTCCTGAAATAGGCACATTGAGTACGGGCGGCATTTCCTCGGACTTGGATCGAAGCGAAACAATTCACAGTCACAATTCTCAGTAATTTTCACTTAAAACTCACTTTTTTTCACTTGAATTCATATTAACAACACTTTCACTATTTGTTGATGTTTTGAAAATAACAATCCGCGTGTAAATATTATGGTAGGAGCAATATTTACATCAGTTTCATTGCGCTGGTGTACGTGCGTGAAACTGTAGTAGCGAGACTGGCGGAGACGACGCGCATGTCGCGAGGGACACGCTGGAAATATAAAAATGGACAAACTCCCCTTCTTGGGGGCTCACCGAATGAATCACAGTAAATCACAAATCTCACACGCACTCGGGGCATTTTTTTAGAGAACGTTTTTCATCTTTGCGGTTTTGTAATTCACGATTATTGCCGGAAATGCTCCGGAAGTGATTCAAATTTAAGCGGTATCGAATTATAATGCAAACTTCCGTGTAGCATATAACAAAATATTGATCGACGCGACTCCCGCCGTGGTTACTCGACATTTTCAAAGGGCCAGCTTTGGAAAGAGATAATCGCTGTAGATCACCCCGCTTGCTATCCGTATTGTGCCCAAATCTGAGACCTCTTTTGTAGCAGGTAGAATTTTTTGTATTATTTGGGTCGCATACTAAAGAATTAAGAGTAGGTAAAAAATGACTCATGAGTTGGTTTGAAGTTATTTGTACAGGTTAATATGCAGTCGACTCGTCCAATGATATTGTTTGGCGAGTTTATAGATAGGTAGGTATTCTACCTAAACGATAATGTAGGATAGACGCTAATGGCCTATTTTGTAGAGTTTAGTTGGGTTTGATTGAGTTGATTGACCTTTAATCTGTTAAGATTTTGTATTATAGAATATTAGTGATTTAAAGTTTAAATATCTTCATACTTGTGTCTTTTATGTAAGTACCTAATGGAATAATAATAACTAATAAGGAACTTGGTTTTCTGAAATTTATTCGATATAGAGTCATGTGTATTCAGTTCAATATTTTTCCTAGTTATTAATGTTTTATGGAATATCATAAAGGTATAAGATATACCATTACATTGATTAGGTACAATATTACGACAAATTATAAATTAATAAACTTGTTTTATTTTATCCATCTAATTTATTATTTATATAATGGGAAGGATTTCCTTTAAAGACTAAGTTCTAGTTCATAGTTACCCTATGTACACCTACCCAAGTGAATGCAAATTGTAAATCGATGAACTGCTTAATTATTTATCAGTATCGGCTTGTACTTCTATAGGTAGGTATAATTTGTACGGCTCTAGGTTGGTACTTGTGTATAATTGGTGCTAACTAGTGTTACCAGGCGTCCCGATTTACGCGGGACGTCCCGATTTTTAGGGGTCTGGGGACGCGTCCCGATTTGCACCTTTTTTTTTTATGGTGGGAAAAAATCATGCATTGACATCGCTCGCCCTTGGGCGGAGCGGGAGATAGTGTCAGACTCTTACTGACTAAAAGACCCACCCCGTTCCTTCTAGCCTTCATACCGGGGCTCGAGCGCCCTTTTGGATAACCCTGGCCCCAGTAGGCTTCGACCCGGCTGGGTCCCTGCTGTTGCTGACAACTCCTTGAGGCGCGCGGGAACAGTGCGCGCCGTCGACGACTTGGGCTTGGTCCGGACAGTTACCGAACGGCCGGACAGCGAGCTACCCATTGCTCACTGTCCGTCCCGATTTGCACCTGATCGGGACGCTAAATGTCCCGATAAATCAAAAAGTTCTAATTGTCCCTTTCTCGCGCAGCGTCTTCTACGTTAATCAATCCACGCAATTATAAGTAATCTGTGACTCAATGATACATCTTTGTTTATCTATTCCATTCATATGCAGTAAAATGTGACCAACCAATAATATAATATTAAGACTTTAAAACAGCGGGAATCATTCATAACTTCAATATTTTTTTAGTTTTTGTCTGTACTCCTGCACCTGAATCGTGCGAAAGAAATGCCCGGGTGTTAGCATTGTGTGGACCGCCTGGGTGACACCATAGAGCTTATGATGGAAGTGTGCTCTGCTTGAGCGGAGCACCGCTGTTTCCTTGTGAAGGCTTTTGGCGGCGACTGCTCGCTCGCTCGCTGGGCCCTGGTTCTGGCCATGATCCAAAGCGAGAGGGAATAGGAAGCAGTCGCCTCTTACAGCGAAGGAGTTGACTGCAACCACGAAGGAATTAACCGTGACCGCGAAGGAGTTGACCGCAACCGAAAAAGAACGTACACCCTCACGTCCCAGTCGTCTCCGAAGGAGATGTTCCGGGCGAGTCACACAGCGATTTCCGGCCTCAATAGATATGGGTTTTTGCAAACGACGAGTAATGGTAACTCGTCGTTCGCCCATTCAATAAGTACCAGGTCCGAGGCGATGCCGCACACGTTTCTCAAAGAGATACTATGAAAACTGAAGGTACTCGTAGGGCTGATGAATGCTAGGGCTGCGGGAACGTTTCAAACAGTGCCCGTGCCCTTGGAATGCAAAGGTCGACAGAAGAAGTCTGGCTTTTAATCAGTACAAGTTTATTTTTCGTTCCGCCCTAGAACGGGAGAAGTTATAAGATGATTTCCTGACTCGAAAAAAAAATTACTAAAAAAAAATTGTCCCGATCTAAAACCCTAAATCCCGATTTGTTTTGCCGTCTGTCCCGATTTTTATCCAATCGGACCTGGCAACACTAGTGCCAACATACTATCATTTGCAATCACCTTGCAGTCTAGTGTAGTGAAATAACTACAATACACCTATTGATTTTTATGTAATATTGTAGGAAAGTAGATACCTGCTTATTGCTAGCCAGCACTTGTACTATTACTTAGGTATTCTGTGCCAACACTAAATTGAGTGTAATAAGTACAAAGTTAGTCAACAGCCTGCAGCAGTTGATTGCTATCAGTGGCTATGTCCAATTGTAGCCAGCTGGACTTCTCCAACCCTACTTTTCTTTTTATTCCATCTTTTTTTCTTTCGTTTCTTTCTTTTCTTTCTTTCTTTTCTTTCTTTCTTTTCTTTCTTTTCTTACCTTCTGTTCTCTCTTTTTTTAGCTTTCTCGTACTTATAGTCGTAATGGTAGGTCACTGATCAAAGGTACTGTCATGCAGATTACCGCATAAGTCAGATATATTTATATATTTGTCATTATGTACCATTCTATGTCATTTCTTTCAATGGAGTATCAGTGGTTGACCATCAGAAAATCATAATGACGCCATTATATTAGTACTTAGATTACCAAAACTTGTCAAAATCTACAATTATGAAATCAATGCTAGACTATTCTGACACTATTGTAATAGCAGACTTGAGGTTCTGGTCTCCAGAAAAAGTGACACTCTTTCGGCGATAACTATTGGCAAAATGGATACCCGAAAATGAAAAATATCACGTAAATTTTTAGTATCGCATGTCAATTCGGTATGACTATGCCAGCGTGCCCGCGTGTCAGATTCTATCCCACTCTCCCTCCTCACAAAGAGGAGGCATATGTCCCAACAGTGGGAAGTTATGGGCTGATTATGCTATGCTATTAGCGTTAATAAATTTATGCGTGGCGCATACATTTTTATTTTGTCGTAGAAAATGTTTGGAAAAATGTTCAGTAGGTAGGTAGCTAGGTAGTCATAAGTTTGCGCCTTTTCCGGCAAATAAAGTGTTTTTCTTTCTTTCTTTATTGCTGATGGAACTCTCCACTTTGATACTCGTCACTTTGTCTAGTATCCTCATTTTAGTTTTCGACTCCCGAAAGGATCTTCCGCTTTGAAACAACGATATCCCTAATGGATTTCGTCAATTTCTTCTTTATCTAGTCCCCTAGTCCCCAAATGAACCTATGAATACTTTGGAACCCCGTTTTTCAAAATTTCAACAGCGCTTTCGCTGTGGAGGTCCTCGCCACCTCGGGTGGAGCGAAAGTGTCTAAAACCCATGTATGTTATTTCAGTAATTATATTTAATCAATTCACGTCTCAAACAAAAAAATAAATAATTTATTTACACACATCACATTATCCGTTTAGGAGTTACAATGCCACAGATGGACACACACGCAGATATACACGTCAAACTTATAATTGGAAAGGACAATAAAATAATATTTTTGATTTATGATTATGTAACATTATTGTTAAACAGAAAGAATCATCAAGATGGGTCCATAAACCAAAAAGTTATTTAAGGACCTCAATAACACGGGATTTAAAAGAACACTAGCTTTTGCCCGCGCGGCTACGCTCCCGCTCTTCCCTACTCCACCCTTCTATACCCTACCCTACCCTGCTCTACCCTCCTCTACCTTACTCTACCTTACATTACCCTAATTTTCATTTTTTTTTTCCCCTATGAACCTTCTCCTGACAATAACAAACACTACAAAAAAGAATTAGCGAAATCGGTCCAGCCGTTTACGCGTGATGGCATGACCAAGGAAATAGGGATTCATTTTTATATGTATACTACCTTTTGCCCGCGCGGCTTCGCTCCCGCTCTTCCCTACTCCACCCTACTATACCCTACTCTAGCCTACCCTATCCTACTCTACTCTAACCTACTATACCCTACTCTACCCTACCAAACTTCACATAAACCATCTACTAAATAGTCCGAAAAAAGCCTAAACATTTGGTTTGGATAGGTGAGCCCGTTCTTGAGTTATAAAATTACAACGAAAAGTGGCATTGATTTTTATATAAATAGATGTGACATTTTAAAAGTTTTACCAGTGCGAACTTTACACATCTGCGGTACCCGACCCCTTCAGAGCGTACTGACTGATGAGATGTTATTTTATCAATAAATAGACATGCAATTGCAGCAATCTCAGAAGATTAGCTATAACTTATTAAAGTGTTCCATCGTCTATCTCCGAAGTTCTTCATCAGATCTCCACAAAAGTTAGGTGGATGAACTGTCAATTGGCGAAGATTTTGCTGAAAAAGGCAAAAATAATGAGACGACTTGATAATCTCCTCCTTTTTTGGAAGTCGGTTAAAATAGGCCGCTATCCCACTGGCGTTTTACGATCGTTGGCGCTTCTCCAACATCTGCGCAGCGACAACGTTGCGCAGACGTGCCATTAAAGTTGCGAGTTTCTAGTGGCAAGTGTTACATGTTGAACGCAACGTTAACGTCGCACACATTGTATGCTATGATTTGATACGTAACGTACGCAAGAAACTGGCAACGCTAACAATGTCGCGTTTGCGCAACGTTAGCGCTTCACCACCAGAAACTCGCGCGTGAAAGGCATCCCTGAAAATGTGCTTTTTATTCGCTCGTCCCGATTTTGAAAAAACAATGAAATAGATTATTTATTTATTTATTACCTACTTTTTATTATATTCATCTTTTTTCTTTCTCTTTTATTGCACCTACCTACCACTATTTCCCTCTGCATCACCCAAATGTTGACTGGTAAAAAATGCCTAAGGCATTAAGTCCGCCTCTGTTAGGTTCTTTATGTGGTCGCAGATCATGGTTTCTCGAACTGGTGAAGGTAAAACGTTGCTCAGTTGAATCTGCCTGCTGACCGTAGTAGTATATAATTATGTCGCAGGTTTTTCATAAAATTAGGTTTTAGGTAAAAAAAACCTAGGTTTTTGATGAAAAACCGGAAGATGACACATTTTAAACTCAATTTCATCATAAAAAGTTTGGGTTTATGATGAAGTTCTTGTCAAAATCACGGGTTTGCTGTTTTAATGACAATTATAGCAATTTAAATGAAATAAATGGAAAAATCCATCATCATTTGCAACTACTGGATGCAAGTAAAATTATAGGAAAAGTAATAGATAAGAAGAACGATTTATTCAAAAAATGGTTCTTCAGCTGGAGTTCTAAAAGACTGGCTGCCTCGAAAATCTATTCAAATATCAACTACTTACTGCCTTTAGCGAAACTGTATCGACAAATGAACTGAGTTTGCGTGAAATTGCTTCAAAGATGTCTTTATTTGGAGGCCAAGGTTTTAAGAAATACTCGTGCGAAAAATCTAAAGTGCTCTGCAAGACTAATCGATGTGCATGCAAAAAAAATGAGCAGGTGAACCTAACATTGTGAGTTATGCGAGTGTATCTACCCCTTGAATTCTCAAGTAAGATAAATTGAATAAAGTTTAACAACGGAAGCTTTCGGTTATAATTAAGTATACAGACAAAAGGATAGGTACTACGTCTACGCGTCTGCGAAACCGTTCCATTCGTGAACAATTTTCTTTCTTAAACTGCAGAAAGATGTTCGAATGGAAGCCGAATGGAAGCAAGTTCAGTGTTTCATAAAAACACTAAAGTCCTAATCTAATTGTTCAGCTCCCAGCCCAACTGCGATTCCTACAGTCAAAGATTCTAAAGGCGAAAGGCGAGCTTTTCATTGCACACCGCCCGCAATCTCGATGACTGGGAATTGTCCTGCGACTCCCAATGCCCGCACTCGTAGCATCTCTTGTGGCGGTATCTGGGGCGAGAGGATGTCCGCTCCCTCAGGTTTCACCCACCTCCTTCACTTGCATCAAGTTATAAAATTTAGATAAGGCAGATTGAGATAGAGGAAGACTTAAAGTCACCCAAAGGGCAATGGAAAGGGCTATGTTCGGGATTTCCTTACGTGATCACTTCAGAAATGTAGATATTCGCAGGAGGACCATTAACCAAGGTTACCGACATTGCTCGAAGAATCGCTGAACTAAGTGGCAATGAACAGGGCACATTACACGCAGAACAGATGGTCGAAGGGGACGAAAAGTTCTGGAGTAGTGACTACGAAGACGCAGTGTTGATAGGCCTCCCACAAGGTGGACCGATGACCTGGTGAGAACCACGGAATTCAGATGGATGCGAGACGCGCAAGACCGGTCGTTGTGGCGACACTTGAGGGAGGCCTCTGTCCATTAGTGGAAGTCTTTCGGCTGAAATGAAGATGATGATGAAAGCAAATGGCGTGCTTTGTTTGCTTGCAAAATGTTGGTACATCAGTCGGTAATGTCAGTATTAGACGGTTTACACCTGCACCGTCAATCAACCATGTTGTAGGCGGCCCAGCAGCCGATGTGGCAGGCAACATTGTTTGATACTACACAATTATCCCTTAGTTCCGAATTACGGCAAAAGCGATTATGTCGCGAATCCGACCAAATTTAATAGTCACAAAATATAAGGACTATTGAGTACTATTTGTGACGTTGTGCGTTGGTCGGATTCGCGATATAATCGATTTTGACGTAATTCGGAATGCGGGGATAGTGTTCTGTGGTTTCATATTGATATCTGTTTGGTTTTCGCGCCAATAAATGACATAAACGTACTTAACCAATTTTATCGGCTTTTTATCGCGACGCCACTTTACATTATTTCCTCTCAATTCTAAGCATCTTCTAATTTCTCGTGAAATATCAGGTTTTTCAAAATTTCACGGTTTATTCAGCGGATTCTACTCACTTTATCCAAAATGTCTTCAGGTTTAGAAACTGAACTGAAATTCACCCGTTTGAGTGACAATGCATTTCCACCAGTAAAAGGTTCTGAAAAAGCTGCAGGGTTTGATCTGAAAAGGTGGATATCATCACTTTAGCCTCTGTATGATTACTGTTTCCTATTTCTAAGGTTATCTTCGTTTCAGTGCCTACGACTACGTAGTACCAGCACGCGGTAAGGAACTAGTGAAAACGGATCTGCAAATCGAACTACCATCTGGTTGTTACGGCAGAGTGGCACCCAGATCAGGACTAGCTGTCAAGAACTTCATTGATGTGGGAGGTAAGTCTTGTAGGCTTATAGCGGCTTTCGGTAAAGATAGGTTATAAAGTTCTAACTAAATCTATTAAATAGTGCTTTCTTAGATGCTCCAGAGACTTTTACAGGTATCTGTAGCCTTCGGCCTCGTATAAGTTTATTGCTATCTCCTAAAATCATATAATTATTATTACTTACTAGCTGTGCCCACGACTTCTTCGCGTGGACCACAGGATTTTGAATTTATTTTTTCTAAAATAAAAGTAGCCTATGTTACTCCTTATTACATCAGCTACCTGCCAAAAAAAGTCCCGTCAAAATCGGTTCAGCCATTTCTGAGATTAGCCCAGACAAACAGACAAAAATTGTAAAAAATGTTATTTTGGTGTATGTACTGTATATACTATATTCATATGCATGTAGTAAAAAGCAGTTATTTCAATATTACAAACACACTCCAATTTTATTTATATGTATAGATGTACTTTGTTGCATACCAATTTATACAGAACAAACATTGGTCAGTGGGTCGTCTTAGAGTAAAAATAAGTGTACAAGAGGCAGTCTTATCGCACAAGGGCTTCTTCTACAAACAACCTTTGGATGGACTGAAAGAATGGCTTCTCTCTCTTATATTTTGACGTAAAATTCAGGGGACCACTGCAGACCTCCTACAGATAGACACTTATAGCGAGCCGGAGCGAGTCCGCACCACAGACAAGGAGATAAATTATATAAATACAATACCAAATAATCTAATAATAAATATTAAAAAAAAAACAATTGAGAAAGGAGAAGAAAATTAAAGCGATAGGTAGACCCCTTAACCATTTTTTTAATGTTGGTAGCGTTTGGGCACACCTTACTTGCATTCTAAAATTTTTTTATAGATTTGCTTTAACCTTTCAATCGTGGAAATTACAGACACAATAGAAAGACAATAGGTGCGCGAACGCTGGCATTCGCTTGGGGTATAATGAATTAAATTATCAAAGAAAAAATGGGTTGTATGCAAATACTAATAAATGTATGTTTATTTTTTCAATATATATTTAAGTACCCTTGTTTTTTGAACAATATTTTGCTTTTTTTTATTACACCTACCATATAAGGTGTAGAGATATCTACATCACCCTAGGTTGACTGGTAAAGTATGGCATTCTCTACTAGGCCACTTAGGGTGGTGTAGACTTGCCTAAGGGAAGGCTAAAGTCGTTCGACCATATCGCCTAGTCTTTCGTCCATGTTTTCTTGTGTAATTCAATAAAGTCTGTCTAATAATAAGTCAACCGACTTGGGAATTTTGTATAATATTTAATCATTTAAATAATACTTATATTTGATACTTTTTAAAAGGTTCTTCTGTTAGTAAACGATGATCTCTATCTCTTAATCAACCTTGATTATTGAACCCGTGTTGACTACATCAGATTTCATTAAATCCTAATAATTACCCAAGTTGTTTAACTTATTAGACAGACTCTAACAATGTCTTTCGTCCATGTTTTCTTGCGTAATAAGTTTTCAATAACAATGTCTTTCGTAATCAAATATCATAGTTACTTCTTTTGGTTTTGCTGTATTTCGTAATAAGTCCATTAAATTTTTTTCCCTATCCATTTTTCATCATTTTTGTCAAATCCAAGGCAATAAAATCAAAGCCATTGCGGATTAGGTACCACAGTTCCAAAGTTCTTTTTTTTTTTGTAATATTATTTGGCTTGGATACTAAGTCCTTTAAGCCCAAAACTTTATTGCGTTCTATAATTTTATGTTGTTTAATAAAAGATTGAATTATGGACCCTTGCTGGCTTAGAAAAGTCTGTTTTATAAGAGAGGATATGGATATGGATATGGAAAAAATTTAGTGCTAATGTTTTTGTAGTATTTGACTGCAATTGTAACAATTCAACCTTCTCGGCAAACTTTGCTGACGTAGTCAACACTACAAACTCGATTTTACCGCGATCACGCTTGTTTCAATGATTCTACATATTGTCCAGTTGCGCAGACACTTGAGATACAAAATTACACTAAATTTACATCAACAAATCCACTCAATTTACTAATAATTAAAAGAGCCACTAAACTTCACTCAAAGAAATCCCGCCAAAAACTCACATTGTTCTTCCAAATCATTTAGGCACAGGCGCGCGATTCCCTACAAACCACAAACATTCACTTTTTTGGACTTGCAGCTTATTACAGCAGGAATTACTTTCTGTTCATATGAAAATGTAATCAAAACTCTACAAAGTTACTTGTTTACTAAAAATCATAGAAAACGCCTTGCTGATTAATATCAAGTCACTTTATTAATTTCAATTATTACAAAAAAAAAAAAAATTGTTATCTGCTGTTTATACTGAATCTTAATATTATTTGTAAGAAACTGGTTCTAAAATACATAATGCACTATCCTTTATGCAGATAATTATCTTATCGGCGTCCTGGATTAAATTAGTAAAAATAAATATAATCATCACAATGTCAATGCATAACATTATTTCTGTAATCTAATGATAAGCAGCTATACAATGATTTAAATATGTATAAGGTTTAGGTGCCAGGGAAGCATAGCACACAAGCAGTATAATCATTAACTAACCACGTCTTTTAGCATTGCTGATGTATTATTTCATTAATCACCTTGGAGGTAGACCATCTTCAACCTCTAGTACAAGGTACAATAGTTTTAGTAGTAAAAGGCGTAGAGCTAACGCGTCGCCTTACGAGACACTTCGTCAGCTCACTCATCACCGCGCGAAAATGCACGGCAACACGCGAAACTACTCGACTCTTACCAAGTTTCGACGCGAGATCCAATATTTGCTTCACACAAAGTGCCTTAACACTCAAGCCCCAAGCGAACGCGGTGATTTCGCACCATTATTGGGAAAATAGAGATAAATAAAAGTTACCCTTCCTAGGATTAAATCGAACTTTTAAAAACCACATATCTCATGAACTATGTTTCCACATCGATGTCATCGGGGTGAGGCTTGTCGTCTCAATCATTTTGAGGGATTTGCCGATAGAGCTGCTCATGCCAGAAGGCCTCAAATGAGAAATCAGACCAAGAGGGGGACATACTTAGAACGGGTTTCTGTATATGGACTGCCGCGAAAGGTGCACAGATGAGTTGCATCGCAGCATCAACAGCTGTTGGTGCTTTTGGAGGGTTCGCTTCTAGTACGACTCCGACGACGAAGTATCACGAAGGTAGCTCTCCGGAAACTTTTAGGGTACGCGGCGTGACTTCCCACCACTGCCTGCTGGCAGTCATCCGAGCGCACTCGTTCAATGGGTCGCCAACAGCTGCTTTTATCTGGCCATCGTATCGGTGATCTGCCACGCGGCCTCGCCCCGTCCACCTTTTCTTGTTTAACAATGTGTACGATAGTCACTTCCACGTGACATAATATAGCCAAAGTAATTAAAAATACGACTGCACAACTAGCGTATACAAGCGTTCCGTGACGCCCAGTTCCTCGAGAGTGTTTGAAACTCGGTCCATGAAACCCTGAGCACTTTCCTCCAGCGCCACATTTCCAAAGTTTCAATCTTTTTTTGGCCTCTATCTGTCGTAGGGTCCATGTCTCAACGGAAACACTAATGTTTTAACGAGCCTGGTCTTTGTGGCTTTGGTTAATTTTCTGTTTATTGTTTCTTCATATTTTCTTGGGCTTATCTATTGCCGCTCCGGACAGAATCATTTGTCCCTTGATGTCTTCAACTCAGTTTCCATGTTTGAGATTAGGGCCCCAAGGTACACATAAGCTAGTACGACGTTGCAGCTCACTATTTGCGTTATGTGAGGTTGTTAATAGCTCTTGTCGATAAATACAGTCGTCTTGGTTATATAAGGTGCTTTCATCTGCGTAACGTAGATTGGCAGTTTTTTGCCCACCTATCTTGTTTTCAAGGTGTGTGACGCCATCTGTCCTGTCTCTCACTGAACTCAGTAAGATTAAGCTTGAAGGTTAATCCTACTGAGTTCTGTAAATGTTGAACAAAAGTGGGAATATTATGCACCCTTGTCGAACTCCAGCGCAGGGATAGAAGCTATCTGAGAATACTCCATCTGTTCTCACTGATGCATTGTCATGTTCACACAGGCGTCTCAACATTTGCACTAGGTGTTTCGGTGTATCCATTCGCAACAAGGTGTCTCGAAAGTTTAGGCCATTCCACTGCATCAAATGTTTTCGAGAAGTCAAATGAAAGCAGGCTTGTTGAACTCCCTAGACTTTTCATGGGCGAGTTCTACGTGGGCGCGCAATGACCATATTGCGCGCCTATGAATCACGGTAACAAAGGCTGTATTTACCATTAAAGTGCTTGATACATTTGCTTACTAATAATATTTGAGGACAGTTTCTTGGTAATTATTTTAAATTAATGTAAGGTTTTTCTGTCATTTCTGCCTATTTCTGTATTTTATTGGACATGGGCGTGAGTGTATATATTCAAATTATACATGTATTTTAAAAGATATTTATAGGAGATCTGGTATTTAATTTTTAATGAAGATGTAACCTGTATTGTAGAGGTCAACAAGACCTTGAGACACAAAAATTATGCAAATTACATGCTAGCTATCAAAAACTTAAACATATTATATAGGAATTTTATAACCTTGATGGTATTCATTGACGATTTTTGTTACAGCTGGTGTCATTGATGAAGATTATAGAGGTAATGTAGGTGTTGTTATCTTTAACCATTCCGATAAAGACTTTGAAGTCAAGAAGGGTGACAGAATTGCCCAACTGATTTGTGAAAGAATCTACTACCCGGTCCTCAAAGAAGTCACCAATTTGTCAGAAACTAAGCGAGCTGAAGGAGGGTTTGGTTCAACAGGAAAATAAAAAAAACAATTTTTTTTTTGATAACATATGATTTAATAGTAACATATAATAAGAATTAAAATATGTGTATAAGGAATGTCAACAAACAGACCATTTGTTCCATTAGAATTAAAGTTTGTACTATTAAGATTATGGTTTTAAGGAAGCTGTAATCTGTAAGCTACCAATTTAACTAGTTTTACAATTCAAGCTGCTTGAATATTAGCAATAGCCATGTTATTTGTATTGTACCACATGCATAGTGACTGGCCTAGTGGTCAGTGGCCCTGACTGCCATGCTGGAGGTTGTGGGTTCGATTCCCACCCAGGACAAATGTTTGTGTGATGAGCATGATCATTTGTTCTGTGTCTGGGTGTAATTTATCTATTTATAATATGTATGTATTTAGAAATATATATTTATCAGTTGTCTAGTACCAGCTCTGCTTATCTTGGGACTAGACGGCATTGTGTGATAGTTTTGGAATATATTATTTTTTATATTCATTTTTATCACATATTATTATTATAGTCAACAGTTTTGCTTCTAAAGTAGTTCCTCGAGTATCCTGAATAGTTTTAAGATTAAGTTAGTTATATGTTTTCTAGCATTGACAAAAATTTCCTTTTAGAGCTGTGGCCAGAAATAGGTATTGAAGCCCTCGAATGTGCTTAAATGATAATATTGTTTTAAGAGATAATTTTGTAAGTTTGTGTTGCACTTAATAAAATTGATATTTTAAAATTCATTGTTTAAGTTTTTTAAAACCCACTATTCAAACTGCAATAAGATTATCACAAGGACAAAACATCATCCATTTTGCATTAAAAGTATACTCTAATACAAAAGAAATTTATATAGATATAAATAACATATTTTTATAGCTTACAAGCACCATAATAACCCTTGAGATTACATTAAAAAATGTTAGACTATTATAATTAATTTACTAAGTACACAAGATTAGTATTTACAGGGTGAAACTGAAACTTAACATTTTAAATTCCATGTGTATAAAAATACAGAATTATAACCTAAATGTTTTTTAAGGTTTCCCTTCAAAATTGTCTAAAACTGTTTCAAAAACCAATTTCTCATAAGGCTGTGTTGCAGTATTTGTTGAAATGATTTCTTTATTCCTTTTGAGGAATGGTTTAAGGAAGCTTTTAATCTTGTTATCAGTGTTCACACCAAAATCACTTTCTGCCTTGTCCACTTGTTTTTCAAGTTGATCCACATTGTTTTGAAGCTTTTGTATAACATTAATAAGTGTGGTTATTTTCTTAGAAAGTGCTGTTATTTCACTACGGTATTTACTAATATCTTCTGAAACAGCTGAGCTACAATCACTGTTCTTCAGCTTAACCATTTGCAACACACTAGTTAATTCTTCAAGTCTTGTCAGCATATTATCCACAACATCCTGTACAGTTTGGAAACCGTTTAACACGTCTAACTTCAAGTACGCAGAGTAATCTTTCACCAGCTCGTCCAACATCTTGCAATTATGGGGAAGAATCAGCTTTTCCTTCGAAATCCGGATACAAATATTCGATGACACTTACTAGCCTATCTACGAAATCTGACACAAGTTTTGATAACCCTCTAAACGACGACGGACACCAACGTATAACTTTTAAAAATAACTCCATAATAGAACTTGCACTTATCCAATAATACGAGATTCACAAAGACAGAAAATGTCCATTATAGCGAAGTGTTGAGAAATAAGTAAATACTTTGCCTTGAATTTCCCACCTCTCATCTTGGTACCGCGTATTCGCAACCCTGACATAATTTTTTCAAAGGTGTAAGCCGTGTAAGCAAGTACTGTTGTTTAGTTTTTTTTTCTAATGCTCCTTTTATGATCAGATTCATAATACATATTATTTTTAAGAATATTTTAAAAAGTATAGAATTTTTTGAAGGACTGCTAAAAATCAAAACAAGCGAAATATGATTTAATTTGCCCCGGCTAAAACTAGACAGCTAAGACTTTTTAGGTGTTGTAACATTGGGTCAATATTTGAAAACTCATACAAAATTACAAATGATGCCGGATTCTAATGCCGGCCCCACACACTTGCCAGCACTGCATAAAAGCAAGGCGTTTGGTTGGCTTTTGTATTTCTATTCGATCGAATATCGGTTTTCCATAATTCATGCAGGTACAAATTAAAAGTAGGTACGTCTCTACTGATTTTCTATTGATTTTTCTTTTGGATTCCAGCAGAAAGTCTTAAGAGGCTCCTTTTCCACTTGCCTATCGTCAACCTCGAGCAAGCTTGTTGCTTCATCTAACGCAATCCAACGCGATGTTTAATGAATAGGCATCGCAAAAAAAGAGATAACGGCTAAAAACTTTGTAATTCTGTAAGAAGAATTACCGAATCACAGAATTACAGTTTAAATATTTCACAAAACTTTTTGCTGGAAATACGTGTATTTTTTAAACCGCTTCCGTATTGAACCGCTTTTTTTAAAATGACAATTATGGTTTTACCCCGCATTTTCTATTTTTTCTTTTTTTTTTAAGTCCATTGTTCCCACCGTTACGGCTAGAGCAAGCCGAATCTTATGTTGTTTTGTTATATACAGCGCTATCAATCGAAAATTCGAAACGTGTAACCCATTACGACCCTTCTTCACGAATGCGTCGTCTGTACGATTTAGAAATTAATTTAGCATAGTGTAATCACTAGCTAACAACTTTGCTTCCTTATTGTAACTGTTCATAAATAGATTTTCTAAAAATTCAATTGTGTAGCGTACCTATTTAGAGTCTGGGTCTGTCCGCACAGCGATATTTCACCGCGCGGAAAATATTCGCGCGGATTTATTTCCGCACCGCACCGCGTCAAATCTGTAAGAAATTACATAATTTTCTAGCGCGCGTTTTTTTTATTGCCTGTGCGGAAACTTCCATACGATTCAATGTGTTACAGAATAACGGAAAAAAAAGACGTGTGGCACTCGGGGACTACCGCGGTAAAGCTATTGCATAGCATTTTTATCAACTTATGCAATTATAATTATTTATTTATTTTATTCATGCAGTATTTTTTTTCTTTTGTTTTGTTTTTCTTTGATATTAATTGAAGTTACACTTTCACACATTGAATTGAATTTTGATTGATTGTTCACTCATTTGTTTTCTTATCGGTCACCACGCTCAAAAAACAAATGAGTGGGGAGTGTTAGGTTCTTTGGTTAGGTTATTTTCGTTACGGAATTTCTGGATTCGGTCTCCACGCTCAAGGCCCGCGATAGAAGCTATGCAATAGCTTAAAAAACCGCGCGGTGAAATACCGCTGTGCGGACAGACCCTAAGTCGTATTAACACATTCGTGCGAGTGGCGAGGCGAGCAGTCAAGCACATGTGTATTCGCGGAATTACTTCTGCATTGCTTTCACTAAAAAAATACTCGTTTCAGAAATTTACAATATTTTACTTTTTATCTTGCTGTGATAAAAAATCATGAATCTGTTTCTGGCACAGACATCTGATGTGCACTATGGATGTGCAAGTAGAAACAAGTTTTATAATCTGTAACCAGTGGAGTGAATTTTGCTGGTTTTTGGTTCGCCCTGTATTATTAGTAGATTGGAAAATAAATTTATAAGAATGCTTCCATCGACAGGGTATTTTAAAGGATACAATTGCCCTTTTTATGATACTGGTCTTTGCGAAAGACCTTACTGTCATTTTCGACACGTTAAAAAAGAATCTCAGAACACTACAAATGAAGGAATCGAAAGTGGAGCGATATTACAGAAACTAGTGTCGGCAGCAGTTCAAAAGGTTCTTCAACAAAAGGAAGCCTCTGAAGCTACGACAGCAACGCCCGTAACACAGCCAGACAGTAATTCACTAAATCCGGTTCCAAACGTTGCTAAAGCGACATACAACCCCACACCTATATCAGAGCTGAAAAAGATCAACAATCCTGACACAGAGGAAAATAATGAAGAAGTGTTTGAACAAAGAAAGCGACATATTCCAGTACCATATACTCCAAGGAAACCTGCAGGACTACCTATTCAACGACCCATTGAAACGAACGGGTCCTCCAAACCTTTTATTTACATTCCTCCCCCAGTGAAGTATACACCAGGTAGCACAGAAAATGTGCAGTGCGACAAATATACACCGACAGGATCCACCGTATCTACTGAAAAGTACTTACCCGGTTCTGAGACAGAATTACAAAAATATGTTCCTAATGAAGGTTCTAATAACTCTAGCAAACATAATTATGTTCCATCTGATAAAAATACAAGTAAGAAAAAAATACTAGAATATAAACCAGCCAAAGTTAGCACAAAAAGTGAAACACCATTAGTTACCTACCAACCAACACCAAGGTCGCTTGCACCTTGCTTTTCCAGTGATGAAGAAGAACCTGAAACTAAAAAAAGGAAATTATCTTCAGACCTTTATGGGTTGGACGACCTGGGGCCAGAATTTGATATTTTAGATCAAATATTAGATGAAGAAAAGTCTGAACAAGATAAAGTAAGAAAAGATAGCTTAAAAAAGGTGGATATTAACAATACCATAAGTAATAATAATGACAATAAAAAAGTAGTTGAGAAAAGTGGCTCTAATAAAGACCATTCGGATAAAAATCATAATAGTAAGTCAAACCACAGAAGTAGCTCAGATAAAAAAGATAAATCTAAGTCTGAAGATAAAACTAAACATGAAAACAAATCAAAGAATACAGAACATAAATCAAAACACAAAAGTTCAAGTAGAGACAAAGAGAAGGACAAAAAGGAGACACACTCATCTGACAAGAAAAAACATTCCAGTTCTAAAAGTTCTGATCATAGTTCAAAAGACTCAAAACGAAGTAGTTCAAAAGACTCCAAACATAGCTCATCTAAAAAACATGACACAAAGAAGCATAGTTCAAGTTCTAAACATAAATCTAAAACAAAAGATAAGGACCGTAAGAGCTCCCATAAAAGTTCCAGAGAATCTAAAAAAGAACATGAGATTAGCAAGCATGATGAAAGCAATAACATGTCTGATAATGATGATTTCAACGCTGAGGAATTGCTTGACGAAGAGTTTGATATGGAATCTGATGAGGATGCCATTGCATTGGAATGTAAGAAAATATTTGATGAATATGTTCCCATAGAAAAGCCCAAAATTATTGAAGATGCAACTAAGATAGAAGATACAAATGAAGAGGAGACTATCATAGGAAAGAAAAGAATATCCAGAGCAGCTGATAAACCAATAAAAGTGGTACCAAAGGCACCTTTAAAACCAGATTTTAAAGTAAGTGCAGCCCAAACAATGGCACAGAGGTTAGCTAAAGTCCGAGAATTTCATAGTGCTAAAAATACAAGTGTATCTTCTAACAGTGAGAATACACCTGCTAAAAATAACTTCACTCCTCCAGCTACTGGTAACACCAAGATCCGCATAGCTCATGTGCCATATGCCTCTACTTTATTATATGCTAAAAAAACTATCTCGCCCAGTCAGACTTCAGCCAGGAGTGAGCCTTCCACTAGTTCTACTATTACACAAACTGTTAAAAAAGGAGCTCAAAGAGTTGCTCATGTACCAAATGAAAAATTTATTGATAGACCAGGTGTTTTAGAACCTCTTGGTTCTAAAATTGCAGCAAATATAAGATCTACATATTTAAACATGATGATAGATGAATGTTTGAAACTTTATCTTAGTGCACATGATGCCTATGCTCGAGCTCAACATGAGGAACTGACTACTAGTAAAAAATGTTCTACTGTACAAATATATAAGAATTCTGCAGTATTAGCCGTTAGTCGCTTAAGGAAAGAGTTGCAAGAATGCAAAGGTGTAAAGAAATCAGCATCTGATTGCTTAACATTACAAAAAATGCCAGGAAATACACCTGGGAAACCAACGGGCTCATGGAGCATTGAAGGCAAGAATAAAAAAAATGCAGACAATTCAAAAGAGTTTAAAGGTGCAAAGTTATATAATAATATTGCAAAATGGATTTTAACTCAGGAACAACTTAAAGAGAATGGTTTCCCTAGGCCTCATGAGAGTGGACAAAGAGGTAGGGCTATTATTTATGGTCAAAATAAACAGAAACCACCAAAAGGCTTCTTCAGAACCTGTTGTAGATGCAAGAAAGAATATATGGTGAATAAGGTTGGCTTTGCAGCAACAAAAGAGGATTGCATTTACCACCCTAATAACAAATATCGAGTTCGAGGTGAAGCAAGGTATCAATGCTGCGGACAAGATGGGACTTCTGATGGCTGTTGTATTGCTCCCAGTCATGTTTACGAGTATGTTGACTTTGAGAATTTGAAAGGCTTTGTACAGACTCTACCTCCAGAAACTGACATGGATGATTATGGCATTTATGCACTGGATTGTGAGATGTGTTATACCACTCATGGTTTGGACTTAACTAGAGTAACAGTGATAAATTCTGAATGTAAAGTAGTGTATGAGACATTTATTAGACCATTGCACCCTATTATAGATTACAACACTAGGTATTCTGGAATTACTGAAGAACATTTGTATGGAGTAACTACAACACTATTGGATGTCCAAGCCACACTTCTTACAATGTTTAATAGTAAAACTATATTAATAGGGCATAGTTTAGAATCAGATTTTAAAGTACTTAAATTAATTCACGAGACTGTCATTGACACCAGTGTTCTGTATCCACATAAAATGGGTCCTCCATACAAACGAGCACTAAGAAATCTATCATCTGAATATTTGAAGAAGATAATACAGAATTCTGTGGATGGTCACGACAGTGCAGAAGATGCCATAGTCTGCATGGAATTAATACATTACAAATTAAAAGAAGACCTCAAAACAAGGTGAAATTGAAATTGACTAAATCGGGCTTAGTTCACTCTACCTTATATTAAATTGATTTACCTAGTTGTACGGAATATATGAAAAGTTTAAAAAGAAACAATGGTAAATTATTTCACAATCCTGAGGTTTTCTATTCGCGTGACCTTTCGCTTGTGGATATAAAAATATATCGACGAAATATTTTAAGTTATTGGATTTATTTTGATGTTATTATATTGCAATAATGGTGTAGTATATTAAGATATACTTTTGTAAGAATTCACATTTCGTATAAACTATTTTCTCTATCTCATTAGTTTTATTTTATTTATTTATGAAGTCCCATAAATATAATAGTACCTACACTGTGGAGGCGTCTAAGAATGTTCTCTATTGTTTTAATAGGTACCTGTAATTCAAGTAATGTACGGCAAACTGGTGAGCTAATCTGGATGGACCTAGCAGTGTAGCAGCAGTATGTCAAAAAACTAATAAAGTTCTGCAAAGTAGTCTATGTAACAAAAGGTTATGCCCCGTTTGCAAACGGGGAAACCCCGTTTACACAATGGCGATTGGCCGAGGCTGAGCCAACGTGTAAACGGGGCATTATGGATCCATGTTCCAACATTTTTTGTGTCTACTAGCTGGTGGTGCCCATGAGTCAGTCTGCATCAGGGTTGTAAAACGGCATGCCATGATTTCGAGATTTTCTTCCTTATAACATCAACTATCTACCAGTAAATGTCCCGTCAAAACCGGTACAGTTGTTTCGGAGATTAGCCAGAACAAACAGACAAAATTGTTTTAACTGCATTTTTATTATAGGTAGGTATGGAATATGCTTTCATAAGTATTTGGGAAAAAAACGCCAACAGACACTTGCAACTTCATATATTTTAAGTTTAGATTTACCTCTAGTAACTAGAGATGTAGGTCAGAAGGTGGGACGAGAAGTTCAGGGGGGATCCATGAAATAACTAATTTTGCACCTTGAAATGCAGTCTGCAGCCGTCACGAATTGACGACATAGGTAACCGTATGAAGATCTACCGCAGGCGCGGGTAAGCGGACGTCGAGTATGGGTAGCTCGCCATCCAACCGTCCGGACCGAGCTCAAGTCGTCGATGGCGCGTACTCTTCCACGTGCGCCTCAAGATGTCAGCAAACCAGCAGGGCCGAGCAGGCTCGAATCCTACTGGGGCCAATGGTTTGCTTCTGAAAGGAAGACTCGGCCCTAACGAAGGAACAGGAGTGTTTTTAGTCAGTAAAAGCTGTGGTAAAAGTCTGACACATGTCATTGGATTATTTTCCCCCTTTTTTTTGTGGTGGGAAAAATCATCCATTGACAACCCCCGCTCTAGGGCGGAGCGGGAGGTAGTGTCAGACTCTTACTGACTAAAAGACCCACCCCGTTCCTGCTAGCCTTCATACCGGGGCTAGAGCTATTATTCGAAACTAACCCTGGCCCCAGTAGGCTTCGACCCAGCTGGGTCCCTGCTGTTGCTGACAACTCCTTGAGGCGCGCGGGAACAGTGCGCGCCGTCGACGACTTGGGCTTGGTCCGGACAGTTACCGGACGGCCGGACAGCGAGCTACCCATTGCTCACTGTCCGCAAGCCCGCGCCTACGGTGGCTGGAAATCGAGAGGCGGCGGCGGCGAGAACGCCGTTGCCTGATGCGGTCGGCCTCCTCCTTGGCGTGCATTACTGCTTCGCAGAAGTCGGCGGCCGCCTGCCACTCCTCCTCGCTCCAGACCGTGGCCTCCACCAAGGCCCGGCGCGAGAGGTCTCCGCCGCCGATCGCCCCCACGAGGGCACGTCGATGCACCGCCCAAGCAGGGTACATCTCGACTGTGTGCTCCACCGTGTCCTCCGGGCGTTCCGCACAGTGGCGACACCCGGGTCTCTTCCGCTCGAATCCGTTACAAAAAAAAAGGTACCTCCCGAACGTGCCATTATTTTCCCCTTAAAAAACCCTTATAAAGATGTTTTGGGCTAAGGGTACGTCATGCGTCCAAAAATGAACCTTAAAGTTGTTGCAAGAAAACCTTAATTCCTCAATTACCTGAAATATGCAAATGCTACATCTATATAACATCACGTTAAAATGCTACATCAAGGTGCAAAATATACTAGGAATAATAATATGAAAAAATAAAAGACACTGGTAAAACCGAAAATAATATTTTACTAGAAGACGAAATATTACACATACTTAAAAATGTCTATGAAATACGAGACATTTCAAACATTCAGCTTTATTAGAAAACAAGAAAACTGCTACACATTTCAAAAATATCCATTGGGACACTTAATACACGAATGAGACTCGACCTAATTTTGTGCAGCAGAAGAATAATATTATGTATTAGTAAAAACCACTGGAGTCAATAGATAATAATTTTGAAAATTAAAAATAAACTTGTACTATTTTAGGTAAACACTTGATAATACCACTAGGGTGTTTAAATTAACAATAAAATTATAATAATTCAGCTGATGATTATAATTTCTACATTACATTGTTGTATAGTTCATCAATAATAAAAATACAAGTATACCGAAGTTATTGAGGATAATGCAGCAATTAAATTAGAAAAAAATGTTTTTATGTGTATGCCGAGATTTTAAAAATGTTTTAGTATTTCTCACAAAGACATTTCAATAATTCTAGATTTAAATCAAGCAAAGCTAATTTTCTATCGTGTGCTATTACTTGATAAAAGTTCATACATGTTTATTATCTTATTAATTAAAAGAATATAGTTCTATTGAAAAATATTTTCATTTATCAATATAACTATTGTTTCCTTCGTTACAGTTATAATAAATCATATACAGATTACAAAGGATTAAAGATCACTATGAGAAAAGTGTTTCACACAATATGAGATGAGTGTATTGCTGTCACTTTCTTAAAGTTACTGGTATGCTATATGGTTTAATATTGTCAATGATATTATTAAATTGTATAAATGTGGAGCTATTTCTATCTATTACCTGTTGACTCAAATTTTGGTTCCCTATCAATATGAATTAAATTAGTTTACCAAAACCCATTCTTATTATTAATCTGGTATACTTTAGCAGTATTAGCTTGGTGTATGATCATATTGTATGTAATTATAATTTACATGGTTGTCCCAATGAAATTTATAAGGAGGTATTGGCCGGTGCTCGGCAACGCAGGTATTGTGTACACCACATTTTACTGAGATCCAGGCCGACCCCTGCTAGTCAATAAATGATTGTTCTACACATGCTTTCACCCGTTTTTCATATTCTCGCCGGTTCTCTTTATAAAGCTGTGCTGCCATAGAGTTCGCGGGTGAATTGGGGTTAGGGTCGCTTAGTAATGACTGAAAGAAAAACAAAAAAATTTATTCATTTTTATGATGTGGAAGAACTTTAGTCTATATTATAAAGTAGGTAACCATATTATGTACATAAGAAGCTTAAATATTAACAAGGTATTTATTTTAAAACTATATACATAAAAAAAGAAAAACAAAAAAGACTAGGAAGTGGAAAACTATTAAATTGCTGGACTTTAACATTATGCAAACCATAAACGTACTTGCTAGATTCAAATAAGATTTTCATAATTTTTTACAGATGTTGCTCAGATTACTGATGAGACATCAATGAAACAGATTTTTTCATAAAAATCTCTCTGATCTGATCTGAATCATCATTGATTCAGATGAACTGTAATTTATCATTCTTTATAATGATATATAAACTATGTGTTTAGAAGTTGCACATTGTTATGAAATACTTAAGAATGCTAATGCTATTCTAGATTGTTATTAGTCTCAAAAAACAATAGACCATGTTATTATAACATGTTATCTCTTATTGTAATATGTAACCTGCCTGTATTTATTTTCTGAAAGGTTGGTTTATTAATTTTTATATATATCAAAACTTAAAAATTAAAAGAATAGATACAGATAAAAGAACAGGTGAATTTAGTGTGCAATTTTTTCTGATGACTTCATTACTATTTATGAATTAAATTAAATATGGCTAGTGTAGATGCCTAATTTCTAATTCATAAATGACTATTAAATAAGTTCCCCTGTTTCATACTGCATTCTTTTGATTTCTAACTGTAATATTTTGATAAGAATAGATACAGATAGAACACAAAGATGCATTTGTTGATAGTGTGATTTTTTTTTTGATGATTTCATTATTAAGTATTTAAAATTTACTATTGAAGAATGAAATGAAATATGGCTAGTATATATGCCTATTTTCTAATTCATAAATTAATTATTAAAAAAGTTTTCCTGTCTCTTGTTTGTGTGTTATTGTTTTGATTTAAAACTGTAATATTTACCTGTATAGAAGTTAATATAGCTGAAACATCATATGTGGGGCTCCATCTGTTTTGAAGAATGTCTAAACAGATTCCTCCATCAGCATATACATTGGGATGAAACATTTTAGACACAAACCGAACTGTTGGAGGTTTGTTTGGGTATTCCTCTGTGAATTCTATTGTTAGCTTGAATGTGCCATCTTCAAATGGAGTGTCATGGGGTCCAAATATCACAGCATTCCAGATCATGATATTGTTGTCAGTAGGAGCACCAGAGACTCCGGTAGGTGGGTCCTCTTGCAAGCTGTGGGCGGTGGTAGGCAGTATGAGTCATTATTATCTATTTTAGTGGTGTTGAATTATGAATGAAGTTGTTCTAGAAAATATTTAGTAATTCTAACTAGATTTTAATCCCATTGACAATGATGGGATAATAAAAAAAAAATACAAATAGTGAAATTTTCTAACTGTATCAGCATCAGTAATTTACAAAGGAATATTATGAACTGCAATTTACAAACAAAGCTCTCAAGTTCTCATGGAAACCTCTACAACATAATCAAGGTCATGAGATGACTTTTTAGGTTTCATGCTAGCTAACAGTATTCAGATAGTTAGGAATCCTAAGCGATTTTCCTCGATGACTAAACGTTTCGTTTTGTCGAACAAATGAAATATTTGGATAACCTAAATAAAAACTAGCAACAAACGACGTCTATACATCGAGTGTGACGTAGCTATGTCTACTTATAGCGTATCCTCCTCTGTGTGCGACACAAAGAGCACCACCGAATAGCGACTTCACTGTTTACAATGAAATCCGAAATATAGAACAGAATAGAAATCAATTAAACTGACTGTGATGTAATTTGATGAATCAGCACTACACTTTCGCACAAAGAAAATTTTGTTGAAAATGGCAACTAGGGTATGTAGAATCCATTACGGTTTATAGATGTTTTGCAGAACGTGAGAAATATTTAGATACAAACCGTTTGAAATCTCTCATCAGGCGTCTTCTAGCTGGAGTTGACATTTTGGTATCAAGCACTTATACCACTAATTTGATAAAAGTATCGTTTCTGATTCCGATGTGTTTTTCGTATGAAACTTTTCATATGATATAATTCGTAAACTATGAAGGTTTAGCTTGTACACAAAAGATTCCGTTCTGTCGTTGTGTAGAAATTTCTGTCGTCACGGCCAGCGAGATGGTTGTCAGATGACCATGAAATTAGCAATAAAAAACCCTGCAAGTGGTCAATACACAGATGTCAAATTTCTCTACTTTGATTTATGTATAACTTCACTCCGGTTGATATTCTCGCAAACTTTTATTCCAAAATAGCGATCCACATTTTTTTAAAGTTCAGTCTTTTAATTAACACCATATTTTAGATTTGTTTTGATTATTTGCGATTTTTTTTAATATTTCTTGTTTAAGTGAAAGTATCTACAGTATATTAGATAGGTAAACTACTTTTACCTTCAAAACTCAAAAAGCCCATCCCTGACTCTCGGTCCTATATCGAAGGTCATAAAAAAACAAAAAAAAAAAAAAATGTTCAAAATTTCAAATGTCAATGTCACTTAATTGTCAAATGTCATTGGCTCCTGCTGGCTGTTATCATCACTTACCTATTTTTCACTGCTTTGTGTATCAAATTTGTGATAATCTGGCTAAATTACCTTGGTCATGAGACTCCTAAACAATTAACAATAACAATTTCGTTTAACCACGAAATATATACCTATTGCTTACAAGCTTACTAATGCTTAATTGGGACTAGTTTCAATATTATCTGTCAAAACACTTGTACACCCTTGTTTATATAATTATGTTGCACTGGTAATTGTCCTGATTGCAAGAAATAACACAATTGGAAAGATAGTCACGGAATTTTCGTAAGCATTTCTGAAAATGAACGATAGTGGCACGAAAAAGATTCTATTCAACAAATCTACAGTGAGTATACATTTTTGATGATCTTATTATTTTTTAAAGATAGCTAAACATTTGTCTGCTTGAAATAGATAGTGAAACCAGGCTATGTACAGATTCTAAACTCTAAAGTGGTTAACCTGATTGTCATTGATATTAGAATAATATTATGCAATCATTATCAAATCATCAACTTTGCTGAATCAAAATACATACAAGTAAAGTATGCAATAAGATGTTCGTATCAATATTGTGACAATGACTTGAATACCAGAGCAGAGTGGTGTAAATGCGAATAGGCTTAATATGGGCTTATGAATTCTTTTGAAATATGAATACTTAACAAATTCACCATCCTGTCTTTGTCCCAATGTGTTTGAGATTTGTGCAGTATGCATAGCAGCTTCTTCTACACAAATGTAAAAGTAAAATTCACGAATATAATATAATGCGCGCTACACTGTGTCTACATTTCTTACATACCTCTCCTGTCACAGATCTGCTTGAAGAAACATTTTAAATAAGCAGCACTCTTGTTTGTGTATTTATAAATCTATACATATAAATAAAATTGGAGTGTCTGTTTATAATATTGAAATAACTGTTTTTTACTACATGCATATGAATATAATTATAATGGTACATACACAGAAATAATTTTTTTTACAATTTTGTCTGCCTGTCTGTTTGTCCGGGCTAATCTCTGAAATGGTTGGACCGATTTTGACGGGACTTTTTTTTGGCAGGTAGCTGATGTAATAAGGAGTAACATAGGATACTTTTATTTTAGAAAAAATAAATTCAAAATTCTGTAGTCCACGCGAACGAAGTTGTGGGCACAGCTAGTAAATAATAAACATTGTGCACTAAAATAATAACAAAACATGAACTCAATGATTATATTCAAATAACCTGTAATGTAATTTTTTTTTAATAAATTGAAAAATAAATGATCAAACTGCTTTTTATTTTATTTTCAGCTCTTCAGCTTAAAGGCCGAGTTACTAAGGAAGCAAGAGGAGGTAAATGAAAAGAGGCAACAGCCGCAGCACAAGCTTGAGAATTTCAAGCCTCCTCCGGCTAAGGATAAAAGTCTTGAGAGAGATGCAAAAAAAGGATACAAAAAAACATTTAAAGACAGCTTGAAAGCTGTGGATACTGAAGAGTTAGAAGCTTGTAGGAAAGCTAAGTAAGTAAAAAAATCTACACTAATGTTATAAAGAGGTACAGTTTGTTTTGTTATTTTTTGTTTGTCGGCGGTTATCTCTGAAAGTACCGGGCTGATTGCTAAAATTTTTTTTTTTTTCTCCAAGCTGCTTTATTTTTGAGTGACATAGGCCATATTTTATGTATGAGGGTGAAGCTGTGGGCAAAAGCTAGTATGTTATAATGTAACTCTCCTCCGTTACATTTTAATCCCCTGAACTTACAATGATTCCTGTGTTCACATCCTACCTCCCAAGTAAGGGTTTTCCCCAGCCGGGTCGAAGCCTACTGGGGCCAGGGTTATCCGAAAGGGCGCTCGTGCCCCGGTATGAAGGCTAGAAGGAACAGGATGGGTCTTTTAGTCAGTAAGAGTCTGACACTATCTCCCGCTCCGCCCAAGAGCGGGGGATGTCAATGCATGATTTTTTCCCACCATAAAAAAATAAATAAAAAAAAAGTAAGGGTTTTAAGTAGCTATTGTTTACTTGTGCTCATGACCTAGACTTGAACCAGAGTAACCTTTCGAATATCGTATTAGAGACAAAATAGAAAGTCAATGAGAAAGTGAACGCCGTTGTTCACTTAGGGTTTAATGAATTAAGGAGTAAGAGAGGAAATAAGAACTCTCGAGGATAGGATCACTTCTAGAGTAAATCAGTCAATTATTTGGACAACCTGTCTACTGGGTTGTTGGCACTGACAACGTTAATAGAATAGAAAGAAAATTGAAATAGCTCATGCTAAGGTCAATACTACTATTTTTGAATATAATTGTTTAATAAAAAAAATTTTTTTTTGCATGAGGATAAGTGATTGCGTGCTGTGCTAACCTAACCTAACGGCAGTGATGTCACATTGTAGTTTGTCCATAATTTTTTTGGTGACTTGGAAAATTTATATAACTAATAATAATAACAAAAAATCGGTCAAGAGCGAGTCGGACTCGCGCACGTTGGGTTCCGTACCGTTTGTAGTAAAAAAACGCCAAAAACATCATGTTTGGTGTCAAAATTTCAACTGTCTAATTATCACGGTTCGTGAGATACAGCCTAGTGACAGATGGACGGACGGACAGCGGAGTAATAGAGGCTTGTTATACCCTTTGGTTCCAGAACCCTAAAAATGAGTCGAGTACTTATTCAATTGGTAAGTTGACCTGTCCTAATACTTATTTTCTCAATATCGCAGGGTAGCGTTGGAAAAGAAAGCCGAGCTATATGAACATTTGGCAGATGGAGCTGGCAACTCTCAGTTAGCTAGCAGATTTCTGGTTGATTTCAATACTAAGAAGCAACAGGAGGCTGAAAAACAACCGGAACCTATTCATCATGAGAATGAAAGCAATGCCAGTGAAGATGATGGTGATGAATGGTAAATTTAAATTCTTTTATTTCACTTAGCCCTACATGAGTATTTATAAAAAAGCTAGAATGTGGTTCCAATCGGTGGACCCGTAAGGCTAAGAATCGGTCCGTTAACACGACTATTATAAGAAGGAGCTGTATTAGCAGCTGCATGTGAAGACTGAAAGCAAGCTACACTTGCCAAGGTCGTTTCATAGATGGGTGACCATTCGTTACGTATCTTCCCTCCACGCATCCGACATTACTGATGTCATTAGAGCCAGCAGTGATTTTTTGGCTTTTGTTGGTTAGTCATTTTTGTCATTGATCATGGATAATATTCAAAAAAATGCGTAGTGTTGTTTACCTTGAAAAGGTTCTCACTCGACCAATTTTCGCTCTTATTGTTTTAACAATAAGGTTGAAAGGCCATGAACTATACATTTTTAGAACAATTATTTTCCATCCTGTATATTTTATTATTTAATGTTACATAAACTATCTTGATGTTCCAGGACTGAATTCACAGATTGCTTGGGTAGAACACGAAAATGCCACAAATCTGACATAGCAATGTTCTTGAAAAGAGATATGGATCTTATGAGGGCCATAAATAAAGACAAACCTGTTTCAAATGATGAACCAGAAGTTAAGCCAGAGGTAAACTATAATTCTGTATAGAAAAATCTGTTTAAGGGCCGACGCTTGTGCGCGAGTGCTCCGTTGCCGGCAGCCGCGCCCTGCGCCCGTTTTGCTATGTAATAATATATTAAAGTTCTCCATCGACACGATTACATGTAAACCGTTAAAGTTGAACTAGCGACATTGCGCAGGTAATAGTCCGGTTTCCGCTACGGGTATTGTCGCACACGCGCGACTTCACGCGAAAGGTGCACGCGAGGACTCCCGCTTAACTCAGCGTTGGCCCTAGAAAAAAATCTAAAATATGGTTTAGTTTTTTCTTGTTTAATAGGTTTAGTTGAAAAGAAAATAGCCTTTCGACCAGACAGGTATTGTGTCAGGTCCGGGTAACGGCTTGATAGTTTTGGTCCGGACGACAACTTGATTTTGGACTGTTGTGTATTTTCAAATATACATACCTATTTTTATTTACAGGAGCCTCCTCCGGTAGAAAAGGAAAAACCGCTCTTAGTACAAACTACGAATGAGTATCTGCAATCATTACGAGACAAATGGGAACAGAAGGAGAAGGAATTGCTGGCCAAAGACAAAGATATACATTATCAAGACTTGCTGTTTGATGGTTTGTACTAGTTTTTTTTGTCATGTCTTGGATATAGTATACAATCTAGGGTTATTCAAAATGCCTCTTGTTTTTTTTTTTCTTGTATTGGCCTTTTTTAGGGTTCCGTACCTCAAAAGGAAAAAAACAGAACTCTTATAGGAACACTTTGTTGTCCGTCTGTCTGTCTGTCTGTGAAGACCCTTTTAGTCTAAGATCCGATTAAGAATGACCTTCACCGGTCTGTTTAATGTATGAAACTTATTTTATGATAAATTTTGTACGGTTGTGGAATGCTTTGCCCGTGTCGGTAAGGCAAGCTCAAACACTCACTACTTTTAAAAATGAGGTTACGGATCACTACCTTTCCTCCTGAACGTTGTCATTAGGTACAGTTATTCTCTGCTTTCATTTAATTGTATAAGTATATGTATATATATATATATTGTTTTGTAATTTATGTAATTTATTAGTTTATGTATTGTGTATATATGTGGATAGTACACCATCAACTACCTGAGTATCTTTTTCTCCTTCTCTGTCAAATCCATCCAAAGGTTGTCTGTAAAAGATCGCTTTTAGCGATAAGACCGCCCTTTGTGACACCCTATTAATTTTAAGTTTCTCATGTAATTTTTATTTTTGGTGTACAATAAAGAATCAATCTATCTATCTATCTAATTTTGTGTATTAAATAATATAACGCGGGTGGGTTGCCTAAGAAATTCCTGGCCAGACTATTATTAATTAAAAATTGAAAATTTACTTTTTTTTTAGAAAAATGCACAACCGTTATTCATACCAGATTTTTTTGCAGACATATAGTGTTGTCTGCAAATCATCGTATTCGTAATGAAACAGCGTTTATTTTGATGTAGAATTTGTTGTATATCAAAATAAACACACCTGTTTATACATACCTGTTTATACCTGGCAACCCATAGTTATGCCAGGAAACAAATAGGCAACCCAACATTTTTATGTTCTAAAGGCTCTTTCGATTAGTATTAAATTTATTCGTTAAACACACCGGTGCCTTTTAAAAAAAAAAAAAAATTTGTTTGGCCAGGAATTTCTCAGGCAACCCACCCGCGTTATATTCTTTAATATACTAAATTTATCATAAAATACGTTTCATCCATTAAACAAACCGGTGAAGGTCGTTCTTAACCGTATCCTCTACTACTTTATCTCAAGAAAGCGTGGACGAATCGAGTTAAAATTAAAACCATATACTTAAGTCTGTGGTCTTTTCAAGCTGTGAAAAAATCAAACTTCTAAGTTAACGAATAAAAAAGATACGGCCGTTTATGTCGCAAAAAAACGTATATTTTGAAACTCCCTAAGATCGAAATTCGTAGCACGACTATAGGCAAAAGTCTGAAAACAGTAAACTTGTTGTAACCTAGGTCACAAAAAAAAAATACAAAATTTGCAATTCGGAAAAATCTTTGAGACTATTCGGGAATACAATTCCCGTTTGCACGGACCCTCAGTGCGCGAGTCCAACTCGCACTTGCACATTTTTTTCTCTTTTATTGCACTTAACAGTTTTAGAGCTGTCCGGTATAGGGTGTAAAGTCCCTCATACCTCTGTTGAAAAGGGAGGATCTTTTGACCCGACGGCTGTTATGTCTGATCTGGGCAACTGCCCAATAGTTGATCTCGGACTGTTGTATTTGCATATGTTCTAATTGTGCGAAGAACTCAAATACCACTCGTTCTCAGTCTGTACCGGGCGGCAGACCGGCGAGCTTCCCATTGTAGTCCTAAAGCCCGACACTTTTATGATGATTAAAATAAAGTTTAAATTATTATTATTGACGCGCTCTCGTGAAATGTAACATCTATGTACGTCGAGGTGTGGTCGTATGTTCAAAACTGCATCTACCCATCGAAATGGGTAACTTTCTTTAAGGGTATACAGATAAACTGACAAACAATAACAACAACTGACTTCAATATAAAAAAAAAATAATGAAAAATGCAAAATAACATTAATCAACATCTCGACACTTGGTTTCTAAGTGTGCGAGCGAAGCCCTTTCGATTTTGAGTTTAGCCTCTTGTAAAAATCCTACGAATCTTAGACGTTTGCTTAACTTTCACTAGATAAGCTTCTAAACAAATACAATTTCATTTACAGAGGCTCGAATCCACGGCGTCGGTTACTTCTCATTCAGTACCGACGAAACGGAGCGCCAGAAGCAGATGGAAGCCCTGATAAAACAGCGCGAAGAGACTCTGAAAGCGCAGAAAGAGGCCGAGCAGGTTCGCAAGAAGAGAGATGAGATGATTGCAGCGAGAGTGGCGGCTGCACGAGCGAGGCAGCGGGCCAGGGCGGGCTTGCCGCCAGAGGAACCAAAAGGTGAGTCATTTCTATTCGTTTTTGTAAGATTTCAAGCAGGTTCTTGAAACATCGACGCGTCAGAAATTTATAGAACCACTTAATTAAAACAAGCGCGTTTAATTTGCTATACTAGAAATGGGACTAAATACATACATTCTATTGAACTTATCATTAACAGTAATTGTTACCTTTCATTTCAGAAAACCAAAAAGACTTCACTACCTGTCTACTAGAGTTTTTGACTCAGCAAAAGAACGAAGCTGATGCCAAAGCGAAAGAAAAAGAAAATAAACTCAAAGAAGAGCAAGAAAAAGAGAGACAAAAGTTACGCGAGGCCTATGTCCGAGAATGGGACATTGGCAAGGATGGAGTCGAAGGAAAAGTGAAGAAATTCAGAGAAATGACCCAAGAAGAATATGTGGAGCAACAGAGGGATAAAAGGATAAAAGAATTTGCCCCGCCACAACCTTCCACTTCTGGCAACTCAAGCATATTTGATGATAAAGGAAATAAGGTGGGTAGTAAAGAGACCACAGCCACTAAAACATGGGACGACGTCCGACCTCGAGTGAGTACCCCACCTCCTCCCGAAATAGGCGAACTTACTGACATTACACAAAATAAAGGACTATATTTTTCATCATCTAAGAAAAATGATGGTAGTAGTAATAACTTTAAATATAGGAATTTTGTCAAGGCTCAAGAACCGACTCCTATAGTAGATGAATTAGATGACACAGATGCAGTGGCAGATGATACAAGAAGAGACAAAAGGAAACATGATTCGGATAGTGTGGAAGTGCCGCCACCTCCAACTTTCGAGTATTATGGTCCATCCATAAAGCAAACCAAGTTTGCAAAACCTTTCGAGTCTGATATAAGAGAAGCATACAGCCAAGGAGCAAAAAGTTTAGAAACTAAGTCAAGTGGCCGTCAGTTGCCGAAGCATTATGATTTTACATTCGACTAAAAGACAAATAAAACAATTAATTTTTTTGTGCGTGTTTATTTCTTGTGCCAATGCCAATCACAACTACATAATTTCGAAATATATTGCAGAAAATATTTACATTTGTCTATGCTAATATCACATGGAATAGGCGCTAGAGTCCGTCTAATGAAAGCGTGACCTGAGAAAAGGAGGTTAAAACCAAAAATTTTGAATGTGGTATTATTGAAATAGTAGGAGAAAAAAGTTTTGATACTAGAGTATTTTTTGTATTTATGACAATTGTATAATAGTTAATCCTAGTCAAAAACATGTGTGTAGACTTAATTATTTGGTAGGTGTATGGTAAAGGTCAATAACACACAAAATGTTAGTTATTATCCCAAATTATTTTATTTTATCTGATCTCTCAAATGTCGCTATTTAATATTCAAATAATATTCTTTATTTACCATTTGACCTTCTGGAAAGAATACCAAGTGCACAACACCGCGATAGTCAAATAAAATGGTCAACATAATTTCAACTTCATCACGTCTCGCCAACACTAATAATGTGTTTCAAGATTGTTGGGTTGGAATCGATTCGTTTTAGCATAGAGAAAATTCAGATCTTTTGGGATTAGTCAAGTGGGAACATGTTTTATACTCCAATGATTGTTTCAAATGATACGGATCGACTCGTGAGACACAAAAAGTTCAACAGCTCTCAAACTTAAACTAGGATTTCAGTCACTATTTCCTTCACTTTCGCAATTTTAACTTCAGTTTGAAGATTTTGATGCACTATCAGACAAAGTGAGGCAAATCTTTCATTACATCTCAACTGCTTTTGAACGCATTCTACCACTCACTAGCATGTGTTTTTGATTAAGTCGATTCACTAAAAGCCTTCTTTGTTCGATGTTTTTGTCCATTATGAAATTCGCAATATGTCAGATTATCTAAAAATATAAGAAAAAAAAATATCATTATATCCTAAATAAAACTATCTAATAATATTAGTCGACAAGGATCAAGATTAAAACGTCATACTAACTAAAAAATACAAAAATCGTATGTAAACATTGTTGGTTTTCATTGAAAACACCTTCTTTCTCTTCTTGTTTTTGTTTGAACTTATTAACCATAGTGTGTAGCAGATTTTGCACTTTACTGTTTATTGTTTTTCCCATAATTAAGCAATTATTCTTGAAAAATAAGTATCTGTTTCCAAAACTGACAATTGCAACCATAGACTTTGACGTGATTTTTTTCGGCAAAACAATGTTGCCAATTTAATTTAAAAAAAAAACTCCAGGTTACGCTTTCAGTAGACGCACTCTACTATTCTACATTTAATTTCTAACAATTAAAGCTTCACTTACAGAGATCAACTTTTGACAATGAATAATTCGAAAAGTATTAGACAACATTTTATATTTAAATCTTATACATAATTTAAGACTACACCTAAGGCTAGTGTAAATATATGTGCATCGATTCGCGTAGCAGTGCTATTTTGTGGTTTATCTGTAGTAGTCGGAGTACTTATAGCTACAGTTGTGTCTTGTTGAATAGCTCTTATTGTAGGTGACGGTTCACTCGGTTTCACTTTGTTTTCATTCGTCTTGACTTCTGTTGCAGAGTTTTTTGCTTCAGTGGTCTTTTCTGCCATGATTTTATTTTCCACTACCGCCGGGGTAGCAATTTCTGCAGTAGTTAGAACATCTGGGATATTTACATTGCTAATTGTAACATCAGGAAGTTTTGTATCATTTAAAACTTTGGGTATTTCGCTACTCATTACTATGATTTCAGTTTTTAGATCGCTGCTTTCAATAGTAGCACTGGGAATATCTATTTGTATGCTAGTTTCGTTCATATGATTATCGATGGTTTTAATAACTTCTTCAGTAGGACTATTAGTTGTAACTTCGGTGTTCTTAACTTCGACGTTTGCTTGAGTAGTAGTTTCAACTTTTTCTGTTTCATCGCTTTTAACATCCTGTAATATACTAGCTGCTGTAGTATCAACATGACTTTCTATGTCTTTTGCATCAGCTTCCGCAGCTACAGTAGTATCGTTTATTTGATCATCAATAGCTTTAACATCGCCTCCATCTGGGTTTTCTGTTAAGTTACTGACAATATCTTTATTTTCTTCAACTGTGGTGTTATCTATTCGATTCTTTTTGTTGGTATTCGTGCTTATAAACCCAGCAGTGTTCATAAGGGCTCTTCTGTTTCTTGAGTGTTGTGTCTTAGCGACAAGTTTGGTTAGTCCTGCGAAGGCGTCGAGTTCGCGCTCAGTGTTGGGACCGTTGCAGAGGTCGCCCCGGCACGGGCACGTCATGCGCCAAGTCCTGGTGGAGTTGCAGTACAGCAAGTAACATTCATCTTGGTATAGCTTTACACAGTATCTTGATTCTATGTTAGCTGTGGAATATAAAAAGGATTTATTAGTACATATTTTTAGTTCTAAACAACCCTAATTACTATCAAGATATGGATATATAAAATCTTTTTTTTGTAACCCATTTTTAAAACTGACTTAAATCACAATACTCCAGGCCGCAAAATACGCACAGCTTCTGAAATCAGGCATAGGCAGCCAGCCATTCTATGTATGATTTTCTATCCAAGATTTCAAGATAAGTACTGGGATCGAAACTGTTCCAAACCATTACTTTATAAAAAAAAATGTTGCCTCTCGCTAGGAACTACGCTTGTCACTATACAGGAGTAATTCCTAGTGCGTTCATAAGCATTTGAACTCAGATACACAGACACCTAGGCCTGCAACAAGTATCCGTAGCCGGAATAAAAAAAAAAAATTGTATTTTTTATTGTTGATAGGTTCGCGCTTGACCGATATTTATTTGAAAATCGTGGGTGGAACCCGCACATCTAGCATCTGGAGTAGGCGCTAGATGTCAGGATTAAAAGATCTGTGTTTGTGCCGATTCTTGAGGAAGGCCTGAGTCCAGCTGTGGCCGTATTTTGAAAGAATGATGATAAGGATTTCTACGAGTAAAAACAACTCATAGGTACTTACGCGGAGCCGTGGCCACGATGGCACAGTATGGGAAGCCAGGGTCGCAGTCGGTGACCTGAGTGTGCGGTGCGCTGCACGGCGGTGCTCGCTGGCTGCGATGCACCTGTTCAGCCAGAGGACCGCACCAGTAGCAGCGTCGGGTTTCGGCCTCCGAGGGGACTAGAATTAAGAAAACAGGGAACAGAGGTAAATAAACAAACAAGTAGACACAGGTACCTACCTACATAAATTATTAGGATTCAGTCGCGCCTGCGGTCGCGTCCTTTGCTAGCATTACTGCTTCGCGCTTCGCAGAAGGCGATTGCCTACCTACTCCTCTTCGTTTCGGACCATGGCTAAGTAAGGCCCAGCGAGAGAGATGGTTGCCGCCGATCGCCCCCACGAGGTCACGACGATGCTCTGCCCAAGCGGGGCACCCTATCCGGTGAGAACCTGCGTCATGTGGAAGTTAAGGACGCCGTGTTGCCTTTCCAACCACTCCTCAAAGAGGGATTTACCGCCATAATTATGGCGTGCCCGAGACGTACCTACACGCCGAAATATCTGATTTTGACCACGACGAAATTCGAACAATTGGCTGTGCAGTATTTTTTTTTAAGCATCATGATGTCGAATGAGTCTTATTTCGAGTATGCGTGTAAGTAGTTCAGAACGCCTAACTTTAGAGTGCCCAACATGACCGTATTAATTCCTACTGTAAACGATAAACCTCTGAGATAAACCATGTCTATATGCTTTGACCCCTGTGTTTGTTTCGGTGTTTCTTCTCAGATTAGTCGGCTAGGAAAAATCGGCCTCATCTAATTTAAACTGACAAAAAAAAATTGTCAACAGCTGGGGCCCATGCAGCTGGGTTGAAGCCTACTGGGGCCAGGGTTTAGTTCCGTAAGGCAGGCTCGGCCCCGGTATGAAAGGTAAGAAGTAACGGGCTATAGGGTGCTTTTTCAATGAGCTGCGGGGCTGTTCGAAAGAGCTACCGTGGCCCTGGAACGCAAATCTGAAGAAACACTGGTGGGTTTTAGTCAGTAAACGCCTGATACTCCTTCCCCACCCAAAGTGAGAAGAGCGGTTTGATGATTTTCCCCTTAAAAAAAGTGCGTTTCAATTTAACAAATTAGGTACGTTGGTTTTAAAGTCCCACTCGTGTTTCTCGTCTCCGTTAAGTTTGCTCGATCCCCTGTCTGTCTCTCTAGGGTACATTCCTTACATTTTCATGAACCCCAAAGTTTTTGAAGTATTCCAAATTTCCAATGCCATGTCTGATAAAGTCCTATATAACTATGTAGCATAATACAAACTGCTAAGAGAAAGGAAAACTAAATAACACTGTGGACCTTTCTTTTTTTTCCCGCTCTGCGTGGAGCAGGAGGGCGTGTCAGACTTTATTTGTGTACTTGACTTGTGTTCCTTCGGTTATTGTCCAGAGTCACGGTAACTTTTTCGAACACTCCTACAGCCAGTAGCCACCACAGTGTGCGGGGCCACAATGTGTCGAGTCGGATTTGATTCTTACCGTCCGGTCGGACAGCGGGCTACCCTTTCCGCAAGCCCGCGCCTGTAAGCAGACCTGGCGATCGAACCTACGACCTTACGCTTAGCATTCAAAAGGAGTAGAAAGGTTATAATACGAAATTATTCGTCCAATCACCGACCACAGAAGAAGACCAAAGATAGAGACCATGCTGAGATGAAGTGATGGTCCAGTGGCAGTATCATACCTAGCTCATTAGTCTTAAGGAGCCGTCAGTAACGCTCTAATCCGAAATCATCCGTCCAATTCAGCATTACCTACCTACCTAAGTACAAACTCACACTTTCAACTTGGTCCTCGCCGAGTGCGAAGTTTGTTAATTAACATTTAATTGTGTCCTCCCTTTTTAATTTTCTAAAGTGGGTCGGTGCCGTGTACTCCCGGGTGTGATTTTCATATCATTTTATTTTGATCACAGTTTTACTTAGTCCTCATTAAATACACAGTAGGGAAATTGCATTTATCCTTCAGTTTTTCCTTTTGTATATTTTATACAAAGGAAATGATAGGCATACCATACCTACTTACATGACTGGTAGATATGACGAAGCTTTTGTTTCAGAAGTATGTTCCCTTGGGATAATTTCTACTTTCATGCAGGTGAAGCCGCGGGACGGAGCTAGTAATATTATAAAGGCGGAAGTTTGTTTATGTATGTACATATCTATGTTTGTTATGATCTTCACGCTCAAACCGCTGAACGAATTTAGTTGATATTATGACACACCCGGTAGACCGTCCTAGAACAAAGGATATCATTATCTTGGGGGTATATGCATACATATACCCCCAAGATAATTTGTACTTATGTACTAGTGTAAGTAGAAAAAGTTGTGTATGTACGTATTTTTTTTTACACGGGAATCGATTTTATTTATTATAATAAAGAGAACTGCAGAAATAATAATAGGTAATGACAACACATTCTTACTGGTGATCTTGATCTATACATACGTCATTACTGGGGACCTATACATATACCCTTACTAGTGAAGGTCACCAGTAAGGATGTATGTACCAGGTCACTAGTACGTTTAATTATATTGTTCTTATTTGTTTTAAAGACAAAGCTGTGGTCGAATGTTACCACATACCGATCAGGTCTTCAATGGGAAAATGTAGCATACGGACAACTCGACTCGAAGTTTACTTTTGCCATAAAATCAAACAACAAAAAAACAAAACATTAACTTAACAATTTTTATTGTTGCTTCTTTTCGACGAACATGCAGCCTCTGCCACTCCTCTTTATATCGGAATATAACGACACACGAGCTCATAAACCTGCCCATTATAATTATAATAGGCAGGTTGGTTCCGTTCACGAGCTCATAAACCTGCCCATTATAATTATAATAGGCAGGTTGGTTTATGAGCCCGTGTGTCGTTACTGGTTGTTAAATTATCAACCAGTACCTTCTAATCTACCAAACACGAATAATTCAATAACTACCCGCTGGACACTTACAGATTAATGTTCCTATTACCGAAAATTAGGACATCAATATTGGAAATTAGGTTACCGCAGTGAATTGTCCAAATGTCCACGTGTACGATGTATCTACCTACATATACATAATGTAGATACTGTTTGTTACTGTAATACTTCGATCAAGTATCTGTAAAGGCCCGATCTGTGGTAAATCGTAAGACTTTTTTGTTTTTAGTTGATATAAACTAGTGCTTGATTGCGATCCCACCTGATGGTAAGCAGTGATGCAAATTACTTGCAAGTGAAACCTAAGATTTAGCAAATGTGACCGGTAAAACTTTCTTCTGTAGTTGTTTATTTTGGACTTCTAATAAGTACTAAGTACTTACTTAGTTTTATCTCATCTCAGAGACAATATGTAGATACATTGACGTAGGTACCTAAATGTTTTGTTGTCATTTCGTTATTCAATAAAAAAATGAAGATTTACCAAGTGTGCGTTACTAGGTACCTAATAGTCTGAAATGCAGCGATTAGCACTGCTGCTCTGTGAAAATAGCTATATTAATTACTCCTACATTGACGACAAGGCTGAAGGTAAAATTATGCTGCGCACACGTGTGCCACACACGCCGATCTGGGCACGTCGGTCTCCATACCTTTTATAATTATGGAAACTAGACTTGTAGAGCTACACTTGAGACACGCGACGTCGTTCTGTGTACAAATCAGGCGTTATACGTGTGCGTCGATCTAATGTAGTTCTAACTTAAGCTTGGTAAATCTTGGATTTGACTGGATTTTCCTAGTGAAGTTCGGCCTATTACAGTAATATAGTATGTAGTTATATGTCCGTCTGTCCTCTGAGCTGGCCCAACAGCACGATACTATATAATTCAGCTGCCGACCGGTGTATGGCGATCATTAATTCACACGATACAGCTACAGCTGCCTTCTGTGTTGATTACTCTTCGTGTTGCCAATGTAAATGTTTGTTGTCTGTTGTAGCCATGACTGTGTGGGGCTATTGATCATGCTGTGCATAATAACTAGTAGTGAGGAAAATGACGTGATATAAGGGAAATCTATATACTGGGTGTAAGGGACAGCCCTCCACAAGCTTTAAGGGCTTGCTCTGTAGAGGAAATTGAACAACTTCCCACAAGACTTTTTTTCAGAAGACGAAAAAAAAAATCAGCCTCGCCATACAAAATTAATAACTTGATTGGACGTTGGTATGGAGAAGCCGATTTATTCTTCGTTGCCTGAAAAAAAAAAATCTTGTGGAAGGTTGTTCAGTTTCGTTTATTGAGCAAGCCCTTAAGGTTTGTGGAGGGCTGTCCCTTATACCTCAAATAGGTACGCAAAACAACCATTACATGGACATCAATAGCCCCGTGGGTTTTAAGATCGGTTGCGAAAAGTACGACGATGGGGGAATTCTAAGAGATATATTCTGTAACATTAAAGAAATCAGCTGTATTTAGATTTCATGTAGTAGATATAAATATGTATTTTGACTAGTTTTTTTTTACGTTCAAGTGCGAGGCCCCCAAATGCGCGGGTCCTGTAGTATTTGCTGCTACATGACTAATCCACCCCTGGTTGTATTAACTCTCACATGTCCCACACTGTACACTACTACATAAATTATTTTTACTTATACTATACCTTAACTCTTTTGGTGTAGAGGTTGCAAGTTTGACGGTAGATCAAGGCGTCCCCGAATATTCCTAGGTTGGGCGAAGAGTATTTGGGGTTATTCTATTAGAAATATCTTAGAACTAGCCTCGTCTTGATTTATGTTCTATTAATTTATTAAACCCCAGGCGAACACCGGTTCGCTCTCTCATTGTCTTTCTATTGTGTCTCTCTAATTACGGTATGGTATTCGAAAGGTAACCGAATATACCTATAGTTGGGTTTTGGTTTATGGTGGTAGTTTGGTTGGTGGTATGGTGTTTGGTGTGCGTCTTTATTTGAATTGTTAAATAAGTGTGTAGACAGAACAGTTTTTTTTTAGTTTGGAACTCGTCAACTCTGTCCTGTGGTCCGCATGAAAATGGGAAGGTAAGGAATGCATCTTTTTTACGTGAGAAATCACCAAATTACTTCTCCCGCTCTGGATGGTGTGAGAGGGCGTGTCAGACTTATATTGACTTAAATCCTTCTGTGTTCCTTCAATTGTCTTTTACGTTCAAGGGCCACGCAAACTTTTTCGCGCATTTCCGTAGCGTGTAGACATACACTTAGGCTACCTATTAAATGTATGCCTACACCTTAGGTTCTAAACAGACGGACCGCATTTCAACTGCAATCCAACTGCAAATTGCAGTTTAAGTGCAGTTTGAATGCAGTTGACACGACTGCAATAGAACTGCAAACGAAACGTGCGGTCCGATTGCAGTCGTGTGAACTGCACACCGACTGCATCCGAACTGCACCATGCGCGGGAGGGCGGAGCGTGCGGGCGGGTGGGTATGATGCAGTTCGGATGCAGTCGGTGTGCAGTTCACACGACTGCAATCGGACCGCACGTTTGAACTGCACTTAAACTGCAATTTGCAGTTGGGTTGCAGTTGAAATGCTGTCCGTCTGTTTAGACCCTTACCTCCTTAAGAAAATACAAGCTTGATGTTCCAGTTCATTTTAGACGAATAAAAGCGCAGGTTCTCAAAGTCTCGTGTCGTTCTTACAGAAGAGATGCATTGATAGACATGTAAACTACTTCTATATCTTGTTCCCTAAGGGTTATTCAAGTTTGATGAAAGAGAGTGGTCATCTCTCTGACAGTGGCTTAATTCAATTTCTATTTTTAATTAGTTTATTTTAAATTACTTCAATAGAAGTGACAAGAAATATGTAACCAAGATTTAAGTAACTCATAAAATGATGTAAAAGAGTGCCCATTGAGGTTCTTATACGATCTTCTCAATAGAGCGCTTAATTGGAACGTGCAATTTAACTTCACTTTTTTTTTGACTGACCGACATTTTGACAATTTATTGGTCTATTTGAATTACACGTTTCTTATTTCTGATTTCTTCTTTCGTCAAGACCGTTAAGATTTCTGTCAAAAAATGTTAGTCAAAGTGATTTATTATCTGTTTAAAGGTAAGTTATAAAAGGCAGTCCTGTCTCACTCATCAATTGTCAACGCCCAGCCTTGAACCTGAAATACAGAGGTTCCTTTTATGATGTACTAGCTTTTGCCCGCGCGGCTTCGCTCCCGCTCTTCCCTACTCCAACCTACTTAACCCTACTCTACCGTACTCTACCCTACCCTATCCTACTCTACCCTACTTAACCCTACTCTACCGTACTCTACCCTACCCTATCCTACTCTACCCTACTCTACAGTACTCTACACTACTCTACTCTACACTACTCTACCCTACTATACCCTACTCTACCCTACTCTACCCTACCAAACTTCACATAAACCATCGACTAAATAGTTCGAACAAAGCCTAAACATTTGGTTTGGATAGGTGAGCCCGTTCTTGAGTTACAAAATTACAACGAAAAGTGGCATTGATTTTTGTATACAAGGTGTAAGGGACAGCCCTCCACAAACTTTAAGGGCTTGCTCAGTAGACGAAACTGAACAACCTTCCACAAAACTGTTGTCCAGCTTCGTCTATTGAGCAAGCCCTTAAAGTTTGTGGAGGGCTGTCCCTTACACCCTTTATATAGATATGTCTCTTCTTAGAATTGATTACTTCATGATATGGTCAAGTAAAATTGGCCAGATCGTATAAACGTTACCGTTTGATATGTCAATCCTCGTTTGGCCATATCATTGATGTAGGATTTCTATGATAATAAAAGGTCTAAAGAAAGTAGGATAAACGAGGAGTGGCATATCATCAGACTAAGCGTTTAAAACCGATCTGGCCAGTTTTTACTTGGTTTTATCGTGATTTGATCTATTTCTAAGATCTGGCCACGACATATACAAAGAATAAGAATTTTTCAAAATTCACTTGTTACGGAGATAAAATTTGTATGTGCCCAAGTTTGTATGGAGAAATCTATTTTCACGCGGGCGAGGCCGCTGGCAGATGCTAGTTTGAAATATTTTTTAAATTAACCAATATTAGGGCCATATTTCTGAGAAATTTCAATGAGATCGATTCAGAGGCTCATAGTATGGGTTTCCTTTGAAGTTAAACTCTAAAAATATACTCCTCAATAAATTATTTAGCTAGAAATACTTATGCTACCTAGTACCTACTTGGAAGTTTTTCAATTACCTCCAGGGTGGAGTAGCATTGGCGGTAAGCACAGATATCGTCAATGCTTTTAACTGCCCTGGAATGCGATTAGGGCGGCATTAGTATACCACAGAGTGCCGCCTTACCTGCAGCGCATCATCTGGGATTACCTACGCGACCGGTACGTCCGTTATGCGAGTCGGGACGGTAGCGTTCATAGGAGGGAGATAACGTGCGGGGTTCCACAGGGGTCAGTTTTAGGCCCTCTCTTGTGGGATCTTGCATACGATGTTGTCCTGCGCGTCGACCTCCCTTTAGGTGTAAATATTATCTGTTATGCAGACGACACCCTAATATTGGCCGGTGGGAACACCTACGACGAGACCATCCAGCTGTCTGAGCTTGGTGTGGCAAGAGTCGTGGCTTCGATCCGCGAGCTGGGTTTTGAGATAGCGCCTCATAAAACCGAGGCGCTCTGGTTTCACAAACTACCGAGGACCAAAGAGCCACCAAGCTCATCAGTTACAGTTGGAGATACGCAAGTTCAGGTGGGCCGCTTGCATGATTAATAAATATAAGTGGGACTTTGGAACCATGACCGCTCAGAGTTGGGGCTCAGCTCGCTCATCGGGGGATTCCAGGGAGGACGGTAGCACGGTGATCACGTGCTGCCGTGCACAAAGAGGGTCAGGGGAGACCGTTATAAAGTCTCTTCAGGGATGTGTCGTAACAAGCGTTGCACTGAGGGGGTTCCGGAATGGTCTTTCGAGAGGTAACGGGGCCCTTTCTACGTGCTGATGGTGATTACCGGGGTGGTTTTAGTGGGGTAAAAATCCCACACTCCTCGGACTTATCCCCAAACTCCGGGCGCCTTTTAAAGGTTTCCACTCGAAAACAAAAAATAAAGGTTTTTCAATTACTTACCTATAACTTAGAAATATTTATGATAATGTTTTGAAAAGGTCACGTGTTTTAATAATATTATTTTATTCATTTCCATCAGAAGTTACGACCTTCAATCGTTTTTCAAATATCAATCATTCCTTGGAAATACATATTTGTGTTGTGTTGTGTTGAGAACTTTATCTGTTTACTAATCACAATGAGGTAACAAATTGAAGTTTATTCTAACATTAGGTCATAATAAAGGTAAGAACTACTTACACCGGGCTCACGTGGACTACTTACGCCGATCTGGGCGCGTCGGTCTCCGTACATTTTATATGGCAACTAGACTTGTAAAGCTACATTAGATCCACATCACGCAACGGGACTCTACGTACAAATCAGGCGTGGCCCATGTGGGCCCAATGTACAAGTAGTTCTACCTTAATGCTGCCCACGCACCTTTATGCTGCTTGATCTTATGTGGCTTGATCAAATAGGCTTGATCAAGCTAAACTAATCGTGTGTGGAGAAAAATTTTCGTATGTCAGCAGCCTTACACTACAACAGCTATAGGTGGGTGCGGGTGACAGCTGTTGGATTCATACAATGTTGCTACCTATTTTCTTTCTTTCATAATAAAGATGCATATTTTCGTCCTGATCAAAATCATGCTAATGCCTGCCATACATCCTAGGGTATACCTGACAAATTTGCCTGTACAGTTATACTTGTACAGGTAAACCGGAGCGTGTATATTGCGATATACTACAATATACTATCTTAACTTCAATATACTATCTTACCTGACAGGTATAACTGTGCAGTCATATCTGTCAGGTAAACCGGAGCGTGTATGTTACCCACCTGTGCAGGTTTGTGTACAAGCTTACCTGACAGGTATAACTGTGCAGGTAAACCTGTCAGGTATACCTTAGCGTGTCTGGCTACTTTAACAAGTTCCATCTAGATACAGTGTAGGTATAGGTAGGTGTCCGAACAGCGAATAATTTTGTCATTTCAAAGTTTCAAACAACTTTATACAGGAAAAAATACAAACATCCGAATTGAGAACCTCCTCCTTTTTTAGAAGTCGGTTAAAAAATAAATGAGAAACATTTGAAAAAATCTATTTACCATGCAGGACAGAACATTTCGAAGCAAGAATCCATATAATTTAGGTGCCTGGCATGCAAAGTTTATTTGATTTAAAAGAAATGATTGATTCCGAGTTCAAAAGCGTCTGTTTATTTTTCTTTTGGCTTCGCACGGTTTATATTTAGCCAGTGTCAAGTTTATAAAGTAGTTTTTAATATAGAATACAGTTTTTTTTTATTATAATGCGGATATAACACATTCTAAAGTTTTTGCAGTATTTGGGAGCAAGGTGATTCACTCAGTCTAAGCATCTAGTCTAGTCAATCTAATACAGTGAAATTCGGTTAAAAGGGACCTGGATAAGTTAGAAACCTCCACAACTGGAAGTCATGCTGAGGTCCCGACACTTTAGCTCTATTTTACGTCTGTTAGTGAGACAAAGCAAACCTCTAAATCTGGAATTGGTTTTTTGGATTTTATCGTCTTAGTTACCTCTATAAATGAGACAGCGAGTGTTTGTGTTTTAACTCTTTTACGGAGACTTCATTTTATAGAATACTTTTTCTATATTTTTTTTCCTTTGAATTTTATAGGAATTTACCTCTGTAACTGAGATAACATTAATTTATCACCTCTCTAATGCCTTGATCACACGTACCGAGTAAAAGGGCGAGACAGTAAAATGTTTCTCGGTCGAGACAGTGATGTAAGCGAATTGTAGAGATAAGCGCTCGGCCGAGCCCTCGGCGCTGTGTTTACACGTATCGAGTACTCGGCCGAGAGCACTGTCTCGTCCGTTACTCGGTACGTGTGATCAAGGCATAACTCGTACTATATGATAACTCGCTTATTTACAAATTCTTAGTCTGCCCACACTTGGCTAATCTTGTGCCTCAATGACCACCAGTTTTGTTTTGCTATCATCAGAATGTTTCTTTGAAAAATGCCGAAACGAAAGCTTAAATCTTTATCAGTATTGTGAAAAACGAAAGTTCCGTTTATGAAAGTGGGATACCGAGCGATGAACTAGTGTCGAATTTAAAATGCCAAAAAACCTTAAAATTTTTATAATTGACGCATTCTGTATCCATTTTAGTACTGTTTATAAACGTGCTTGATTATTTGTGTTTATGGCCTTTTTCAATTATATAAAGAATATAACTCCAGCATAATATGTACATGTTTAAATACGATATTTTATTTAAAATCGCACCTCTATAACTGAAATAACCTCTATTTTCACCTCTATTAATGGAACCCTCTGTAAATGAGACAGATATTTATTTATACCTAACTGGAATATTTCTTTAAGTGAGAGAAATTTGAATTCTTGTGTTAACCGAAACGGCTTTACCGATTTTTATGAACTTTTTTTGTGTACCTACTTTTGGTAGGTCTGAGAATAGCAATAGGCTATTTTTTACCCTCCTGCCCCCACCTCCCATTTCTTTATTTGATAATTTATTTGGCAGAACAAGATTTTTCAAGTGAACTAGTACTACAATAAAATTCTCAGGTCCATTAGTAATCGCGCTTGTTTCGTCGATATACAGGGTGTAAAGGACAGCCCTCCACAAACTTTAAGGGCTTGCTAAGTAAGTAGTACTAAATTTTTTGTTTCCTGAAAAAAAATGTTGTGGAAGGTTGTTCAGTTTCGTCTACTGAGCAAGCTCTTAAAGTTTGTGGACGGCTGTCCCTTACACCTTGTATATGATGTACTAATATAAGTCAATGGCTTGTTTCAATGATTCAATAAGTATGTTTTCCAGTTGTATAGACACTTGAGTCACAAGATTTTCATTACAATACTCACTACGAATCATTTTGCGGATAATTGAAACAGTCACTGAACTTTACTGGAATAAATCCTGCCAAAAATTTCAATAGCATTCAATTCTTTGTATCGAAGCAAAGAGCAATGTCATTTACATTAATATAATAAAGAGGTAAAGTTTTTTTTTTGTCTTTTTTTTTTTTTGTTTTGTTTAATCTCTGGAAGTACTGGATCGATTGCTAAATTTTTTTCACCTGCTAAAGCTGCTTTATTCCTGAGTGACATAGGCTATATTTTATTTACGTGGACGAAGCCGCAGGCAAAAGCTAGTGTACCTACTAATATAAGTTAATGGCTTGTTTCATTGATTCAATAAGCATGTTTTCTAGTTGTATAGACACTTGAGTCACAAAACTATACCGATTTTTCATTACAATACGAATCATTTTGCGGATAAATAATTGAAACAGCCACTGAACTTTACTGGAATAAATCCTGATTGATTTCAAAAGCATTTAATTCTTTGTATCGAAGCAAAGTGCAATGTCACTGTCTATAAAACACATGTCATTGTCTATGGTGAGGTAAACGTTCATGGGAGCCAGCCATGTGTCGCGAAGGCCTCGCTGAATATCTTATGAAGTACGTCAAAACAGCGATAACTTCAATGTTGCTTTCAATATTCTGAACGTTTACAATGACGTGTTTGTATTTAATTGGATGATCAATATTTTCTTTAGACTGACCTGAAAAATGTCCGATTGTTTAAATGATTTTAAAATTGAAATGTAAAATAGACAACGGTAGCTATAATGCATATCTGCCGATTTTTGAGTCAAGATTTTTGAGTTGACTACTCTTTTGGCGGGATTCGAGTGAAGTTCAGCTCTGTTTTAATTATTCTTAATTTGATTCCTAATGGGTAGATATTGTGTTTCTTTTTTGTTAGGTGGGAAATCATCCTATGACTTCTCCCGCTCTTGGGCGGAGCGGGAAGGCGTGTCAGACTTTTACTTTTATCCACTTCGAGAGCAGTGGTGGCGAGAGAAATACTGAGCGCAGTGGTGGCCGAGTAGAGCAGTGGTGGCCGAGTGGTAACGGCCCTGACTTACGAGTTGTAGGTTGCGGGTTCGAACCCAGCCAGGCGTATTACTTTGTGTAATTTATTTCATCACCACTGCTCTCAAAACGGTGAAGGAAAACATCGTGAGGAAACCAGCATGTCCTAGAAACAAAAATTCGAAGACATGTGACATTCACCAACCCGCACCGGGCCCACGTGGTGGATTACGGCACATTCCCTCTCCAAGAGAGGAGGCCTGAGTCCCAGCAGTGGGAACATTAAAAAGGCTGATGATGATGATGAATGTTCCTTGTACCAGGGCCCGGTGCGAGAGATCGTTGCCACCGACCGCCCCCATGAGGACACAACTTACAATGGGTATTGTGTGTGAGCATGCCACAATCATGTCCCCTCTTTGAGGAGTGGCGTCACGTTGTTCTCATCTTCCACATGACGCAGGTCGTCACCAGACATGGTAAGTTCGGGAGGTGCTTGGTGCTTGTTCCAAATTCAAACGGAAGAAATACTCAACCGTATGAGTGTAAAGTGGAGATGTGCCCTGTTAGGGCGGAGTACCGCTGTCTCCTCGTGGAGGCGATTGGAGGCGGCGGCCTCTTGCGCCGGGCCCAGGTTTAGATCATGGTCCAGAGCGAGAAGGAATGGGATGAGGCCGCGTCCTTCTGCGAAGCAGTAATGTTAGCGAAGGAAATAGCCTGCAGCCGTGAAGAAACGTACATCGCCCCGGGCGCTGGGAATTGCAGGGCGCAGGCTTGTGGACGAAGAGGAATGGCTAGCACTCCGTCCAGCCTTCCAGTACCCGTCCGGATCGAGCCCGAGTCTTCGACAGCGCGTAGGGTTCCACAAGCGTCCTCAAAAAGATGGCAGCAAAACCTGTAGGGGTCCAGCAGGGCCGATGCCCGCTAGGGCCGAGAGGAGTTTCTGAAAAGGAAACTCGTGGTCCTAGGCAACTGGAGGACACAGGTGTAGTTATAGTTAGTAAAAGTCTGACCGCACCCTAGAGCGGGAAAAGTCATTGGATGATTCCCACGTAAAAAAAAAAAAATGGTTATTGTGTTGCGCTTCAAGTGGAGAAATTATGTGGAATCATTGAAACTGCGCTATCTCAATAAAATCGAGCTGAGAATTTTATTCTTCTATGGAATATCTCAGCGAAGCCTGCCGAGAAGGCTGACTTGATATATATCTTTGTATGTGATATGTTACATCTAATTTCTAAGGGAACTCAAAGTACTCGTAGCTCGAGACTGTAAAAACTAAATACTTTCTAAACTTGACATTGGTAAAATGCATAAAACGTCCAAAGCCAAAATAGTTTCTTTTCAAACTGTACTGTTTGTTACGCCTGAAAGCGTGTCGCACTATGACATTGAAGTAAGATTTGTCATGTTTTTACTTAAGATACACTTCTTAGACATAATTCTAGAGTTTTCTTTCCAAAATTACAATATATTAATGTATGTATATAGCATATGTAATTATGTATGTATCTCTAGGTATATCAAACATTTTTTCTTTTTTTTTAATAAATGATTATTGATTGATTGATTGATTGATAGCTTATATTGTATCTCACGGCTTGACAAAGGCCTCCTCTTTCTCCTACCAAACCTCTCTGTCCATTATAAAATAATTAATTGGTTACGTATTGCCAAACCAATGACAACCTTATTTCATATCCTAACAATTACTGTCCATTCTAGGTTGCCCGGAAGAAATCGCGGAATGTAATAAGCCCTTACTTTTTTATGCATCACGTTGCACAATAAATTATATAATAAATAAAATAAACATCGCCAAGCAACAACGCAGCACTATTTTCTACAGTATAATTCATGAAAATGATTAAAAAAAAAAAGATTAAATTATTTACTGCAAGTATTCAATTCAGAAAATGGCCGTTGTGGCCACGGTTCACAAAGTTCAAGGCAATGTTCGTAAAAGCATCTAGACCGTAGAAATATTTGTAAAACGTTCACACAGACTCATCACGCTACCGACAAATACAAACGAAATAGCTCGATCTAGAACAACAACACTCAACATTTATTGCGAAAGTTTTCACTTTATTAGAAATGCGAAAGTTAGAGAAATAATCTGTATGAGTACTCACCACATAGCGAGATGAAGACCGCACTCACGACAATCCTTGCTAGGAGAAACTTTGTTACGGGTGGCGGCATCTGAATTCAGAACTTTTATGTTTTATTACATCATTATCTTTACCACAGACAAAAAAAAACATAAAAAAAAATACCTTTGAGATTATTTTTTTTTATGTGTCACTGTTCGAGTGAAGTCGTGTGTAGGTGTGCAACGTCTAAGCGGCGACTATTCCAAGTTCGTGGCGACTCGCGACTCTTCATAGGCCTACGCGGCTACGTAAGGGTCCGAACACACACGTCACACTAATCGTAGCAATCAAACATGGCACACGTATGACATGATAACGTTTTGTTGGTAGCGTGTCGCGGGCTTAATGAAGCCTAATGTACTTTTGATGTGACGGTTTTATCGTGTCGATTAATTTAAACTGCTGCTATCATTACAAACTGTTGTTATTTTCATTAATAACATAATCGTTTGTTGCTTGTAATTAAGCTGCATTTGTAAGTTGATTTTCAGTTTTGTTTTCGACCTAATTTGTTCTGTTTGATTATTCAAGTGACCGACTTTCACACACGTCCTTATATCACCGAACTTAAAATTAGATTGAAGAAATAATTGTTAGTTTTACCTTCGACTATGTGTGTCAAGCTATCGTAGTAGTTTAATTGTGAAAACAAAAATATTTTTCTTGAATGAAGGCACGACATTTTAATTTGACGTCGAAATATACTTAGGAAAATAAAGAGAAAATTCCTTGGAGTGTTCCTCAAAGTTATTTGTAACATAAAAATATCCTGGAACCATTCCGCTTTGGTCTGAGAACTTTGTAACATTAGCACTTGTTTGTTGTGCAGAAACTTCACTATTTCAACGATTATGATTGGACGGCGTGTAGCAACAAAACCTATATTTTATCGAACTGTGCGAAGCCCGTATATTATTGTAAGACATAGCCATTTTCTCGGTTGTTTTCCCCGACATAAAGTAGCTTCTTAGAAAATAAGGTCGCTCTTTAGAAAATACGATCGAGCTGGGACAATAAATTGAGGCATGAATAAACACTCAAGAAAATAGATTACTTACCTAAAGGGAGAGTGTTTATTACAATTCGGCAAGTTTTATAGAAATAGCACGATATGTTAGAATTAATTGAATCAGTGATGAACTCTTTCAATCAATAATATTGATTGAAAACTAGTTCACCGCTTGTAGCGTGGTATTATTTGGTAGGCTACAACTATGAATTCATTAAACCGTCTTTTAATTAAACAAAACCAGTTCAAAGGTATAATCTGTCAAGTTTTGTATAAAGTCTTCTTGTATTACGTTATTAAAAGGTAGTAGCTTTCAAGTTGTATAGATTTCAACGAAAGCTGAATAGGCTTTGGCCTTTATCCCCTTGTAAAATATTATCTGGCGAAGTGAGAAGGGTGAAAACGAGCTCTCGGATGCTGCAGCCTTATCGTGCTTTCATTCAGCCGCATTTTTTTGGTGTTATGTTGCACACATCTTTGAAAATGTTTTATAGAGGAATGGAATGAATGCCTTTTTGAACACTGAAGATGTGTGCCTGCCCTTATAGTTTCCCGTAGTAAAATTGTGACTACCGAACGTGTGGTCTTATCAAGTCACTGTCTGTCGAAGTGTCTACCTGTCCTGATGTCAGTCCTCTCTACCCATTTCTCAGACCTTTCGATATAGACAGGCGATTCTCAACTCGGTTCGGTGAGCACAGAAATAAAAGCATAAAATGTAGATTCTCTACTGATGGAATTTCTAAAAGCGCTTTTAAGTCCATCTAAAAATAGAACATTTTTACTCAAAATCTGAAAAAGATAACAAAAATTTTCCTCGAGTACCTATTGTTTTTATACATAGTTTTTAGTTTTATTTTTACTTGTAATTTTAAACTCCTACCTACATGTATTAGATATATTTTTAAGGTATTTTCATAGTGATTACATAACAACTATCTAGCTACATTATATTCTTTATTGTACAGCACATGAACAAAAAAATACAGGACAACCATTATTAAAAATAAGTGTACAATGGGCGGTCTTATCGCACATCTTGGATGGACTGAAAGAAAGGATAGATATAGTTATGGCTACGAATTGTATAAAAAAAGAACAAACAAAATTAATCCTCCGTCATATATATATAATATACGTAATACATTAGAATGAACACGTTTAATTCATCGATGTGGGATCTGAGCAGCGATATACAACCTGCGGCAGAGGTGTTAAACATTCACGTATTGTGTAAGTTAATCTTAAGAGCAGTTCGGCCGGCTTTGTGCGATGTAGGTCATCGGTGCAGTCTGCAATGCGGCGCCACCGCTCATCATAACGAACATTCTGCTGAATTTTTTATACCGCCGACACGTTGGACCGCTCCGAGCGACATTCAAGAGACATTGCTTCGAGTATTCTCTTCTCTAAATATTGGTGAATAAAATATACGAGTATGTTCGTAGCTATGAAGAGCTAGTCCGCAGCTGCGATGAATTTAGATGGATTTGTATGCAGCATGTGTAACTATGTAACATGAACACAATACAAGAGCTCCTTGAAATGTAGAGAAGTTTATTCCACATCAGCAGCAGTCGTCGACGGCGCGCACTGTTCCCGCGTCTCAAGGAGTTGTCAGCAAACGTAGAGGCTCAGTAGGGACGAAGCCTACTGGGGCTAAGAGTCTAGTTCCGAAAGGGAGGCTCGGCCCCGGAAAGAAAGGCAACGAAGGAAAGGGCTGGGTTTTTTAGTCAGTAAGAGTCTGACACTATCTGCCGCTCCGCCCAAGGGCGGGGGATGTCAGCTGGATTATTTTTATCTACCGAAAAAAAAAAACCTTCAGCAGCTGTTATGTAAATTATTTTAAACTGGACGAATTTACTCCAAGTTAGTTATCTGTCAGTGGTAAGCGTGGACTCAAATCTGTACAAATAGTGCCATTTATCGCGCGTCTGTACCCCGCCAGGCAACGGTGACGCGCCGCGCTCGCCGCCATCAAATGAAGATGGAACACCCGCTTGCCGACCCTTGGAATAAATCTTTCTGTAAAAGTTTCACTCGACGGATTTCGTCTGAAAAAAATCAAGAGAAAACTCTGTGAAAATGTTCCCGTTACATGTTATTTCAGCTTAGAACTTTATCCAGTAAATTTTATGATGAATTTTTGGGTGTTCTCACAAATTTAATTATTTTTAGTAGTGGGTTTTCTAGCTGACCTGTTTTTTTAAGTTTTACTACAAAACTTAAAATTTATGAGGCATTTTTATTTATGAGTAAAGTTTGCGGGAAAAGTCTTATAAATAAAATAATATTAAGAAACAAAAATTATATTTCTGTGTTAACCCCAACGAAATGTTCTGAAACATTCATCAAAATCTGAAGGGTACGTCTCGATACCTTTTAGGGGAGGCTTAGCTCGCCCCTTTCGTCGTTAATGGTGTGAATTTTATAGCGGTGGAGTGTCAAGCGAAGTGTGGCGAGATTTCCGATCCCGCGACCCAAGTTCCCGACGGCACTCCAGCGCGTGTAGACGAGGCAGATTATACTGGCCGTGAACTTACGCCGGTCGCCGTGGCCCATAACTGCAGTGGCCCGCTTAGTCCCCTTGTGACCCTGTTGTCAGGTTGACATAAATATAGTGACCCTCGCGACGTCGTTATAATTGTACCTATCTATGTAAATCGTGAATTGCTTTTCTTGCTCCGTCTGATTTACATACCAAGGTCCTGTTGTTTTTCGAGGTTTTTTCTTTCCAAGACCTAGTTTTAAATACACGTGGCCTTTTGAATGTATGGCGCTTATATGATAATATAGCACAGTAATATATTTCGAGATACTGTTATTGTATGATATTTGAATATACATAGTTCCACGTACAATGTCCCAGAAGCTGTGATAAATGTCGTGTTAAGGCTTGAGTAGTTCGAAACTTAGCGACCCTTGGCTTTAAAGGGTGCATATTAAATCAATTGTATGGCGCGATAGGACAGATCCTTGGCTATCTAATGTGACCATCCCGTGTTACGTAATAGCCTACGTGTTACAGTATCTTGGTTTATGGCTAGTGGGTAGACTAGTTCTAGTGTTTACATGATAAGGGAACTGAGCTATGAAAGGAGAAGTAGTTAATTTTGATTATTGGTTGAATAATATACATTATTAATGTAGTACTTCGTACTCGTACTTTTTAGATATGAACGAGGATATATGAGATAGTGCATAATAATATTATTCCACAACTATCACACAACGCCGTTTAGTCCCAAGCTAAGCAGAGCTTGTGTTTTGAGTACTAGACAACTGATAAACATATTTATATATTTCTAAATAGTGCTCATCACACAAACATTTGTCCTGGTGGGAATCGAACCCACGACCTCCAGCATAGCAGTCAGGGCCACTAACCACTAGACTAGCAGGCCTGTCATGTATCTATACATTATAACTATGAAGCAAATATTTTTTTTCTCTTCCATATATCGACTTTAACCTCGTATCCAGATAATGTCGATATATTGAAGAGTTATTTCCTGATAGCTACAACTTAGGAGTCTTTAAGTCGAGAGTGAATAGGTTTCTTCTAGGCAAGCGTGCTTCATCGTTGACCACATCATCGCTTACCGTCCGGTGAGATGGTGGTCAAACGCAAGCCTATCATTAATAAAAAAAAAACAAAATACACCGCTAAATTTTGATCGTTTTAATCCCGTGGAGGATCGATCTGGTACATGAAACACTATCGATTTGTAACGATAAAATTAAAAAATAAAGTACCTTTTTTTTAACTTGTATTAATTTACGCATGTACGAAATTAATTTATTTAAGAAAACCTTAGCGGAGCGAGTTCAATGACCTGTAGGTAGTTAGTACGCAACGCCGACTATGACGTACAGATCATTGAACTCTCTCAGCTGACGTTTATTAATACGAGTTTTAAAAAAAAGGTAATTTATTTTTTAATTTTATCGTTACAAATCGATAGTGTTTCATGTACCGGATCAATCCTCCACGGGATTAAAACGATCAAAATTTTGCGGTGTATATTAATAGCGGTTCAACCTATGTCTATGTCACTTATACCAGTCGACAGCGATGTGGAAGAGTTTTTTGACGCCATATTTTAGTTAGTGTATTTTAGCGTAGGATTTTATTATTTATAAATTTTTTAATTTACTGTAATTATAGTTATTAAGTTGTCTAATAAATACGGAACCATAAAAACGGGCCCACAAAGGACGGTGATAACTAAAACAGTATGCAAGTAGTAGAAATTTCAGCGATTGTGCAATCGTAAAATTACGAATATATTTAAGAAGCAACGATTTTTTACCACGGTAGGTCATGAAAGCACGGAAAATCTTAACATCGACTTTTAAAAAGATGACGTCATTACGCAACGTCATCTATCGAACCATTTATGAACTGGTTTTTACCTTGACATTTTGATAGATAGTGTTAAAAAAATGAATTTTAGTTTTGTTCTAAATTGGCTTAGCATGTTCCTGATAGAAGTTTTATATAGTTGATAGTTAGAAGTTTTATGTAGTTAGATAATACCGCCAATAACAATTCGATAATACCCGACCCCATCAACTCAGGAAAAATCCTAACAGCGCGAGCGCGAATTGGGTTACTAATTAATACATAGGTACCTACCAGAAGAAGTTTTCGGTGGTAATTTTGGATTGCGAGAACCGATTTTAATAATTCTTTATTTGTTTGTTTGAAAGAAGATACGTTCAGGATAATAAAATATGTAAACGAAGTTAAAAAAAAACTTGCATATACGATTCTACTACAAACTTAGTCCAGAAATTATTTTGTACAACCTTTTTGTCTTTTTTGTACAAAAACTGTTCTTTCCATCAAGTTCAAAATAATTTTCCTAGAAAGTCCTTATAAAGTTCTACTTTTCAGATTTTTTTCATATTTTCTAAACTTATGGTTCAAAAGTTAGGGGGGGACACATTGTTTTTTACTTTTGGAGCGATTATTTCCGAAATTATTGACATTATCAAAAAATGATTTTAGTAAACCCCTATTCATTTTTAAATACCTATCCAACGATATATCACACGTTAGGGTTGAAATTAAAAAAAAAATCACTTCCTACTTTACATATAGGGGGGCTACCCTAATAAAACATTTTTTTCCAATTTTTATTTCAGCAATTTGTCGGCGTGATTGATATACATATTGGTACTAAATTTCAGCTTTCTAGTGCTAACGGTCACAGAGATTAAGCGAGGACGGACAGACAGACAGACGGATAGACAGACATGGCGAAACTATAAGGGTTCCTAGTTGACTACGGAACCTTAAAAAGTAAAACCCGACTACGACAAAAAAAACAACGCTGAAAAAGTATATAACAAGATTTTCAGGATGCTGAAATAAACAGGGTAACTGGAAAAATAAGAACGGCACAAAAAGAAAAGCCGCAGTCACACGTTATAGATGCCAACCAAAACACTTTAATAATGTGTGACTATGGCTTTTCTTTCCTTTCCGATAAGTAGATTAGAAGCTATGACGGAACAGATGAACATACTCACATACATAGCCTGTCAAAATCATAACCCTCCTTCGGCTTTGCTGCAGTCGGGTAAAAATAAACCTATCCAGATCGGGGCAGGTACTTACTGTTTTGTTACAAAATGACGAATTCACGACACACACGAACTGTTGGAAAAGGATTTAATGAACAGACGGACTGACGCTCAGATATATTCTCTTGTCTCAGCAAATCCATTGGTTTAAAATAATTCGCCGTTAACTTACCTCGGGTTGGGCTTGCGGACGGCGTGCAATGGGCAGCTCGACGTCCAACCGTCCGGTAACCGTCCAGGAGGTCCAGACTGAGCCCAAGTCGTCGACGGCGCGTAGTGTTCCACCGCCACGCTCGCCTCAAGGAGATGTCAGCATAACCATAGGAAGCCTACTAGGGCCATGAGTTCGCTTCTGAAAAGAAAACCCGGCTTTGGAATGCAAGGTAAAGAAGGAACATGGGAGTGGGTTTGTGTCAGTAACATTCTGACACGCCCCCCCCGCTCTGCCCAAGAACGGGAGAAGTCAATGGATGATTTCATACAGAAAAAAACACGAATTATGGGAAAAGCGTTTACTTGTGTGTACTTATTTACTTTTTACCGCAGCTATCTTTGTAAATAAGTGTTATAGCTTGCAGATTCGTCTTGATGATACGAATCGATAGCTATATTTAACTTAATTTTGGTAAAAAATGTAGATAGTTGGTTTTTGCAATAAGAGTACGATATAATCTCGTGTCGGTAAAACCATTAACTTAAAATAATTCGCCGTGAACTTACCTCGGGTTAAGTAGTTACAACTTGCTTCTCAAGTGTAGCAAGTAGTGGGTGGACTAGCGCTGTTGACAGTTGTCGCACTTCAGGGACAATGAGGATGAGCTCAATTTAATAACAAGCTTATAGAGTGATTTACGAGCGACATGTTGTTGCTTCAATTAATTGTTTCACTACAGTTGCGGTTACACACTTCGATCGACATTGTTCTATGAGACCAGTGTGGGACAATGTGTTTTCAATACACGTACTCGGAAACACGCTTTTATCCCACCGCTTTTAGGCGCGCAATAGAAAATTTTCCGCGCTAGTGCAGAAAAGTGCGCGTGCTCACCCCCGCGATAATTTTATTACATTTAATATCAAAATGGGTGCGCGTCGACCCCCGCGAGTCGCCGGTCAACCCGCGTTTATTAGTTTCTTCGTAAGTGTATTGAAAAAAAGGCGTTTGATACACATGCAAAGTCACTGCAGCTCTCGGCTCCATAACACACTTGCCGACGGCTCGTGCGAATTCCACCTCTCTCGCAATGTCAAACTTTCTGCACATGTATCAAAATGTACTAATAATCTTGTAGATTAAATTGGGATTTGTCATTTCGAACTACGTAGTGTAGAGTAATCAATTGGATGCTACGAGTAGTTCACCTTTGTAGGCCATTGAATTTGATTCAAAATTATAGTTTTCAATTCATTTATAAGAATGAAAAATCTAAAAACATTTTTTTAAAGTATAAAATCATCGAAAGACTTCTGTATGTACTTTCTTTGCCTTTGCCCTACAGGATCACGAAGTCCCCTTTCGGAAATCAACACATGGTCCCAGTAGGCTTCAGCTCTGTTGAGCCCCTACAGTTTTGCTGACATCTCTTTGAGACGCACGTGGCACACTACGCGCCGTCAATGACTCGAGCTTGGTCTGGACTGTTACTGGACTGATGGACGGCGAGCTACCCATTTCTCGTCGCCCGCAAGCCTGCCTACGATGCCTGGAAATCGGGGTCGTAGTCCAGCGGCTGATTATAATATGACTTAATGTTTTACGGTTATCTACACTATACACTAATATAATAAAGAGGTAAAGTTTGTCTTTTGATTTTTCGTTTGTAGGAGGTAATCTCTGGAAGTACTGGTTCGATTGCTAAAATTCTTTCACCGATAGAAAGCTGCTTTATTCCTGAGTGACATAGGCTATAGTTTATGTCCGCCGGCGTAAGCTGGGGGCAAAAGCTAGTATTCATAAAAATTTGAGCTTCATTTAATAAGCAGTTAATAGCCCATAATAAAATAATGATTTGTTCGTACAGATCATAAATCATGATCGCATAAAGCCTGCATACAACATATTAATTACAACAAAAGCATTGGATTTGGCACCAAACGCACATTACTAGATCCATGCATGGCGTTCCTTGTGCGACGTGAAAATATATTATTTTCATGCGAGTGCAATTCGTAGTCGAAATGAAATGAACAAGAACTAATTGGAATTTGCATGGATGCATCTGTAATGCATTCCGCTCCAATTGCACTCCGTCCCGACTGGAGTGGAGGGTAGCTATAGATTTGAAAATATTTTTGTTTAATGTGTAGGTAAATGTCGAAACTACGTTTTTTTAATCTGTGGGTAGTTTTTTTTATTATTTAAGGTGAAAAATCATCTAATGATTTCGCCCGTTCCGTTTACTGACTAAAATCACACCTATGCTCCTTCAGTTGACCTTTTCCTTTCTAGAACCTCGGGTATAATTTTCATACACTTGCCCATGGCCCTAGCAGGCTATCTGTGGGTAGACGGTACATCTAGGTTTCTAATGGGGGCATTCGGCGGGATTTTTTCGAGTGAAGTTAAGTAACTGTTTTTCATCATCATCATCATCTTCCTGCCCTAGTCCCGTTTTATTTGGGGTCGGCGCAACACGTTTTTTTCTTCCATTCTGTCCTGTCACTCGTCACGCTATCACTAACTCCCTTTTCTTTCATATCGCTTCTCACACAATCCATCCATTTTTCTTTTGGCCTCCCTCTTCCCCTCCATCCATCCACATGTAAACTCATAACTTTTTTAGCAACATGCGTTTCATCCCTCCTTTTCACATGACCATACCAAGACAAACGATTCCCTTTCAACTTTTCAGTCACTGGCGCCACTTTCAAACTTCCCCTAATATACTAATTTCTCACTTTATCCATTCTCGTCACACCACACATCCATCTTAACATTCTCATCTCCGCTACATGCAATCTTTTTTCATCCGTCTTTTTCACAGCCCAACATTCTGATCCATACAGTATGACAGGCCTTATCACGGAGTTGTAGATTTTACCCTTCAACTTGAGGGGCATCCGTGGGTCACAAGTAACTGTTTTTCATGATTAGCAAAATTTATTCCCAGTGAATAATAGCAGGAGATAGTGTCAGACTGTTACTGAATAGAAACACATTCCTGTTCCTTCGTTGCCTTTCGTACCGGGGCCGAATCTTCCTTTCAAAAGCAGACACTTGGTTTGCTGACAACTCCTTGAGGCGCGTGGAATGATACGCAATGTGGAAGTCTTGGACTCGGTCCGGACGGTTAGCGGACGGTTGGATGGCCAGCTACCCATTGCTCGCCGTCCGCAAGCCCGCGCCTATGGTGGCCGGAAATCGGGATCAGAATCCCGGCGGCGGCTGGGGCGTGAGCGTCCTTTACTAACTAGCGTTACTGTTTCGCAGAAGGAGGCGACCGCCTGCCACTCCTCCTCGCTCCGAACCATGGCCTGTACCAAGGCCCGGCGCAAGAGATCGCTGCGGCTGATCGCTCCCATGAGGACACGGCTGTGCTCCGCCCAAGCGAGGCACACCTCAACCGTGTGCTCCACCGTGTCCTCCGGGCGGTCCACACAATATTGACACCCAGGCGTCACTTCCGCACGAATTCGGTACAGGAACCTCCCAAACTGACCATGTTCGGTGAGAGCATGCGTCATGCGGAAGGTAAGGACGCCGTGACGTATTTTCTGCCACGCCTCAAAAAGGGAACTTACCGTATTATGGCGTGCCCCTGCCCATCTATGACACCTTTGTGTTATACAAAAGTTTAGTTCAGCTAAAAAACTCACATTTTCGCAACTTTTGTAAACTTAGTTTCAGACTACAGCAGACTCCACAGTGTGTTGTAAAAAAGATCCTTAATATACCAGCTATAGAGATTCTCCACTAAAAGCTAAAAGAACTATTAATATCGAAACAGTACTCGTGTTATTTGCAAAGTCTCGGCATTTATTATTCAGCAAAGCCATTTGAAGCCAAGGAAACAAAATTAGAGACAGCTGCCTCGAGCACTGAGTAATATACTGACTTCCACCCTTACAGGGTATATGTAGGTACCGGAGTATAGATTGTCCAATAATAGCGGAACATTTTGCGGATAAAAACGGTCCATATCCGTCCCGCGTCACCGCAGTGTGTGGTGACCACTTGAATGTCGCCTGATTTGTGTATTGTGGCGTTTTTTAGGGTTCCTTATCTACATCAGGAAAAACGGAACCCTTATAGGATCAGTTTGTTGTGCGTCTATCCGTTTGTCAAGACTCGTTTGTTCAGTAACGCGTGTAAGTATTAAGCTGAAATATAAAATACTGGAAAGGACTATGCTCGGAGTTTCCTTGCGTGATGGAATCAGAAATGATGATATCCGCACGAGGACCTAGGTTGCCGACATATCACGAAGAATTGCTAAACTTAAGTGGCAATGGGCAGGGCACATTGCTCGCAGAACAGATGGCCGTTGGGGCCGAAAGGTTCTGGAGTGGCGACGCAGCGTTGGAAAGCCTCCTACAAGGTGGACCGATGACCTGGTGAAGGTTGCGGGAATCCGATGGATACGGGTTGCGCAGGATCGTTCGTTGTGGCGACTCTTGGGGGTGGCCTATGTCCAATAGTGGACGTCTATTGGCTGATATAATGATGATGATGATCAAATACTCAGATATGCTACCGCTTAGAACACTGAAAAAATTAAACTTCTAATGCAATGTAAAGATAAGGTTTAGGGGTATATTTTGACACTCACTAGGAAATCAAAACCTATAAGGTATTTCCCGTTGGTTTAGAATCCTGAGAGGCATGAAGCAGGATCTCATACTAGCACAAATATAGGAAAAACTCTGAAAAATATAAATAAATTTCTAGTTACCAAATCTTCGAGACTTGATTCGGGAATTGACAGGCCTGTTGGTCTAGTGGTTAGGGGTCCTGACTGCTATGCCGGAGGTCGATTCCCACCCAGGACAAATGTTTGAGTGATGAGCACGACCATAATGTTCTGTGTCTGGGTGTAATTTATCTATAATATGTATGTATTTAGAAATATATAAGTATGTTTATCAGTTGTCTAGTACTCATAACAGAAGCTCTGCTTAGCTTGAGACTAGACGGCGTTGTGTGATAGTTGTGGAATATTATTATTATTATATTGTTATTATTATTTATTATTAAAATGAAGATATCCGCAGGAAAACTAAGGTTGCCGACATAGCACAAAGAATTGCCAAACTTAAGTGGCAATGGGCAGGGCACATTGCTCGCAGAACAGATGGCCGTTGGGGCCGAAAGGTTTTGGAGTGGCGACCGCGTACCGGAAGACGCAGTGTTGGAAGGCCTCCTACAAGGTGTACCGACGACCTGGTGAAGATAGCGGGAAACCGATGGATGCGGGACACACAGGAACGTTCGATGTGGCGACGCTTGGGGGAGGCCTATGTCCAACAGTGGACGTGTATCGGCTGAGATGATGATGATGATTGTTATTATTAATTGTATTATTTACAAAGGTCAGTTTGTACGGAATCCTCGTCACATTTGACCGGTTTTTTCAAGTGGCCATACTGGCCATGGGTGAATAAATCACACATGTTATGCTGTCAGTCCCGCTCACTGCATATTAGTAGGATGGAATGTCGTCTGGACGTTACAGGAAATAATAAGACCACTGTGAGGGCTATCTATACATAGGTTCACTTGTATTTTACTTGCTAGATCAAATTATATAATACTAGCTTTTACACGTGACTTTGTCTGTGTGAATGTCGGTTATTGCGGATGTCAAGTCAAAGTCGAAGGCAGATAAAAATTAGCCTATGTCCTTCCTGGGGGTTTCTGCTTACCCAATATAAAAAATCTAAATCTAAAAACTAAATCTGTAAATATTTTTTTCTCAATAATAAGCAGAAATATTTTAAACTATCTAGTATGGATGGGATTAGTTCTGTTTAAAATGATCTTCATCATCATCATCATTTCAGTCGATAGACGTCCACTATTGGACATAGGCCTCCCCCTACTGTCGCCACAACGGACGATCCGTAAAATGATCTTATCGTAATATATTGAAAGTTTTTGCGAATTTATTAGAAAAACTAATACGGCATTTATAATAAATCGGTATAGATAACATTTATATCGGATAGTCGGATATTTAAAAAAATATATATCACCGAGTTAAAATCTGGTTTTGATTTCTCAGGTTAAATATTTGTGTTGTCTTTGAGGTGGGATGGCAGGCTTCGAATATAAAGCGTTTAAAGAGATTAACTACGTGTTCTTTATTCAGAGACTTGCTGAAAGAAAGATCTTATCAACCTACCTGGATTTACAATATAATGTTATGTTATGCTTAAAAAACTTTGAAATATTGTATTTTAGTCTTGTTTAGTTTTTACTTGAAAAATGCCTCAAAATTCGAAAAAAAAATCTGTTTATTTGGCACACGGAGATACACACGATGTAGAAAGAAGTATACGTAGAAATTAAATAAAAAAATCATACAATAATATGGTGTGTCTCAAAGCTGCGCCTCTTCATAATAGACAACATACCTATGTTGGTGGAAGGTGACCGATACAAAGACAATAAAAACATTCATTTAAAATCATTGAAATTTTCCACAATGGATGTTATGTAGGAGTTTGATGGCATCTTAGCGACACCTAACTCTAGTGAAGCAAAAGTTTTATATTCTTTTATAGATTTAAGAAAGTAGATTATTTTTTGTGATTATAGCGTAATTAAAAGTAGGTACGATGGAATTGACATCGTTACATTAGTGCACGAAAATCCCGTAAATAAAAAGAAAAGGCTGCGCCAAATCCAGTTCAGCAAAGTCCCAAACAACTACGTAGTAAATGTCTGACGCTGGTAATGGACTGAAAACCATCATTCGATGAACCGTCGACACGTTACATTTCTATCGTATTGATGGTTCATATTATAGTACCTAGGTATTGAGAGAAGGTCTTGTTTAATTAGTGGTTTAGTGATTCAATCCGTGGTGATTACTGGGTAAGCCTGATGGATTAACAAACATGTAAACTTGACAAAATAATTCAACATCATTTAAATTAGTCACCAGTAGTTCAAGTTAGATGACTTTCAAGTGAATATTACGTCTAAAGAAAGGCTCTAAAAAAGGATGGATAACATAAATATAAAGTACAGATTTGATTTCTATAAAGAATTGCTCTAAATTTTAAAATGATCATGAATTATTTAAATCAATTTAACTTATCATATCATATATATATTATCAATTTAATTACATACACAACTAAAAACTATAATTACAGTAAATTAATAATAATAATAATAAGAACTTCACGGACGCTTTTTCCGGGCGCTTCATGGGCCCGATGTAGATCAACTAGCGTCCGTAGCCTGGCTGCGCGTCGGTGACCTCTTTGGGGAAACCGAAGATTTTGTTTGTGCAATTATGGACGAAGTTATCATGACGAATAACTACCGGAGATTTATTGTGAAGGACGGCACGGTTGACATCTGTCGGGCATGTCACCGACCGGGTGAATCAATCCGCCACATTATCTCTGGTTGTTCTCGTCTAGCTAACGGGGAATACTTGCATAGACACAACCTTGTAGCCAGGATTATCCATCAGCAACTTGCTCTGAAGTACTCCCTTGTGGAATCGGAGGTGCCATACTACAGGTATGTGCCCGACCCAGGGATCGATAGTGGCGATATCACGTTGTACTGGGATCGGTCCATCATCACTGACAGGACTATTGTAGCCAATAAGCCTGATATAGTGGTGGTGGACCGAAGCGAGAGGCGTGCAATGATTGTTGACATATCCGTTCCGCATGACGAGAACCTCGTGAAAGCCGAGAAAGATAAACAAATCAAGTATATTGACTTGGCTCGCGAGGTTGTCGACATCTGGGAAGTGGACTCAGCGATCATTGTACCGATAGTTGTGTCAGCCAATGGCTTAATAGCCAAGAGCCTCGACCAATACCTTAGGAGGCTCTCGTTAGGCGACTGGATCAAGGACTTGATTCAGAAAGCAGTTCTTCTGGACACGGCTCGTATTGTTAGGAGGTTCCTTTCTTTGGAGCCCTAACCACCGGTAGCTTGGACCCTGTTCCCGATACCGGTGGGATACTGTTTTATATATTTTTAAATGTTTTTTTTATTGTTTTTTAAGAAATATTTAAAAATATATTGTAACATGTTAAAAAAATGAATAAAGGAAATAATAATAAAACCTTACGCCAATTACAACTAACTAAAATCAAACTAAAATATGGCGTCAAAAAACTCTTCCACATCGCTGTCGACTGGTAATTTGCCCAAAAGGCTGGTGGCATTGCCACGCTGTATGGCAATGCATATCCTCTGTCAACTAGACGTTTCGACAGATCTTTATACAACTTATGAGCACTCGGACCCCACGATCCGAGAGTTTCAACCCCAAACGGTTCGAAAATATAACTTCCAACAAGGTTGTTATATTGCCGCTGCTTGAGGTTCTCCGCAGCCGCAGCGGCAGCATCAGCACGACATGACGAGCTAGGAAGAAATATATAACAGGTAGATAATCTATAATATAAAAATGAATCGCAAAATGTGTTGGTAAGCGCATAACTCAACAACGCCTGGACCGATTTCGCTAATTTTTTTTTGTTGTGTTCGTTATTATGAGGAGAAGGTTCTTATGGAAAAAAAAATGAAAATTAGGGTAGTGTAGGGTAGAGTAGGGTAGTGTAGGGTAGTGTAGGGTAGAGTAAGGTAGAGGAGGGTAGAGTAGGGTAGAGTAGAGTAGGGTAGGGTAGAGTAGGGTAGAGTAGGGTAGAGTAGGGTAGAGTAGGGTAGGGTAGAGTAAGGTAGAGGAAGGTAGAGTAGGGTAGAGTAGGGTAGGGTAGAGTAGGGTAGAGTAGGGTAGAGTAGGGTAGAGTAGGGTAGAGTAGGGTAGAGTAGGGTAGAGTAGAGTAGGGTAGAGTAGGATAGAGTAGGGTATAGTAGGGTAGAGTAGGGTATAGTAGGGTAGAGTAGGGTAGAGTAGGGTAGAGTAGGGTAGAGTAGGGTAGAGTAGGATACAGTAGGGTATAGTAGGGTAGAGTAGGGTATAGTAGGGTGGAGTAAGGAAGAGCGGGAGCGAAGCCGCGCGGGCAAAGCTAGTACACAATAAGTTAATTGTCATAGGGCTCGTCTTGACAGATTTGTGGGACTTCGAAAGAGTTACCGAAGGAAAACGAGGAACACGGTTTACGGTGGGTTTAGTCAGTAAAAGTCACTCCCTCTCACTTCACCCAGAGTGGGAGAAGTTATTTGATGATTTTCCACCCAAAAACACTACGTGTATGTCATGTTACAAAGCAATGTGACAAATTTTTCACGTAAAACTATAGTACTCGTATATTGGGCGCGACTCAATCTCATCCCATTCACCTCATTTGTTTTAACTGTTTATCCATTTGTATTAATTTAATCGGCATTGTTAAAATTTTAGCTATCTTTTATAATCTTTAATCTTGGATTATTTTAAACTCACCCCAAACAATGACTAATCGATGTTTTTTTTTGTACTGATTTAACTATAATTTGACACTTTGTGGACAACACAAAGAAAAAAAATAATAATATAATAATAAATTATAAAGATATTTTTTAAAGGTAAATACTCAATGCCAACATTTGTGCTGCAATCAACAGCACTACACCGCCATCTATGCTATGAAAAATGCAATCACCAATCGCAAGATCAAACAAGAGACGAACGTTGAACTGTTCCGTATACATACCCTTCAGGCATAACCTATGGAGACGGCAAACAAGTACGGGCCCCGTGTAATTGCCTTCATGAATTCGTTGTCAAAAAGAGATAGTGCTATTCGTCTGTATAGCGCCATCTTCCTCACATAACAGAATCATAATGGTATTGGCACGTAGGGGGCAGGGCTGCCTGTCCACCGGAGCGGAGCGAGGTAGCGGAGCGGAGCAAAGGAGTATTGTGGAGCGGAGTTGCAGACTGTGTCTGTCCACCCGAGCAGAGCGAGCCTCTTCTCTGCTCCTCGCTCGGTTTTCCGGTTTTGTATGGATTTTCAAACTAGATAGATAGATTTCTTTATTGTACACCAAAAATAAAAACTACATAAGGAACTTAAAATTAATAAGGTGCCACAATGGGCGGTCTTATCACTAAAAGTAATTTTTACAGACAACCTGTGGAGAGATTTGACAGAATCTCTGTCCTCTGAAGAGGAACAGAGATTTCGTGCAATCCTATTGGTCAATATTTTTTCGTTTCTCCGCTCCGCAGCCTCGCTCCGCTCCGGTGAATAGGCAGTCTATAGCCGGCGTGACGTGAGTCTTGACAAAGGAGCGACGTCCGGCTCGGAAGCTGTAAATGCAGGACGCGTGCAGCCGGAGAGGCGCCCGTCCGGTCGCGTGACCTTGTTGACACTGCACACAGAGGATGCATGGATGGAGAGTTAGAAGGGACTCATATTGGTATTTTAATATGTATGGAGTTCTATTTGAATTTAGAATGGATATTGATACCAGAATTAATAGATCATATGAATTAATATCAGGGACATTTTTACGTTTTGCGTAAAATACCCTTTCATCAGTCATCGTATGAAACATTTTTATATTTTAGGTAAAAATCCCTTTACGTTAATTCATACTTCTGGTATCGATATGTGTTTTATGAGAAATGACAGTACAAGATTTACCCATTTCTGTTGTTAAATACAAGATGCTGTAGCGACATCTACATATACTCCAACATCCTGCATTGCTGTATCAGTTTTACCTACAACGGTCTAAAATCAACTGTCAGGTAGTTGCCCGGACCAGACACAAAGTCCTTTTCAACGGCAAAGTATCTCTAAAATGCAATATTTTCATTGAATGCATGCACAAATGATTGATTGATTTTTTTTTTATTTTATTTGTGAAAGAACATATATATAATAATTTGAACGAGATGTCAGAAAAAATAGTGTAGCAGGATTATTAACCATTTGTATAATTAAACATATAATATATACAATGTGCTAATCCGGGTAACGAGATACAAATGTGTGAACGAAAAGGAATAAGTAAGGGTCGTAGTGGAGCAGGTGGCGTTTTGTAGTTGCTGCCTTCAGTCCCTTGGGAAAAAGGCGCGTGTTTATGTATATGTCTATAATTATGTAGATATTGTAGAGATCCTCTTTCTTCAGTACGTCTTGAGAGGGTTTAGAACCTCTCATACCCAGCATAAATAAGCATAGTCAGCCTTACAATGGTCTCACTGCTGGGACTCAGGCCTCCTCTCTAAGAGAAAGAATAGGCCGTAATCCACCACGCAGACCCATTGCGGGTTGGTGGATGCCACATTTCTTCGAACTTTTGGTTCTAGGACATACCAGTTTCCTCACGATATTTTCCTTCACCGTTTATGAGAGGATTGATGATAAAATAAATTACACAAAGTGATCCACCTGGCTGGGTTGAACTCGCGACTTACAATTAAGTCGAGGTCATTATGACTGGCCAGGCCAGTCATAATGACCTGTTGGTCTAGTGGTTAGTGGTCCTGACTGCTATGCCGGAGGTCCTGGGTTCGATTCCCATCCAGGACAAATGTTTGTGCGATGAGCACGATCATTTGTTCTGTGTCTGGGCGTTATTTATCTATAATATGTAACTATGTTTATCAGTTGTCTAGTACTCATAACACAAGCTCTGCTTAGTTTGAGACTAGACGACGTTGTATTGTTACGTACGTGGGTAATCAAATGCCGATTTACTAAGAGACAACTTTATTCACCACAACAATAACAAAATAGTCCAGTCAACAATAATCCGAATCGCAATTAACACTAGAGTACCGTTACGCTTAGGTCGTTAGATAAAATCACTTCAAGTACTAGGGTAGTTCGCTCTTGATCGCAGTCGAAATCACAACTGACTCGCTTCCGGCCGGGGGCTCGTATTTATATGCGGAGCCAAGAAAATTCTAGATACCGACTTCCCACGAACGATCCAGAATTCCAGAACAATTGAATCGCTTCTCGAAGTCATAAATCATTTTTATTACTCGTGGTAATAAGAGTCACTTTCATGCGAATTTCGACTCTATTGTTAACGTCGGAGAGTATCATTTCCCTTATCCTAGATAAATGCCTACCCACTAGTTGTAGGTACTATGTGGATGTTTCGAGATTTTTCTAAGCCAGGCTACGCACGACCATTCTAGACCTTTCGAACAGCAATGCGTTTTAATTATTACGTGCTACTCTTTATTTTCTCGGAGATATGGCGGGTTCACGTTTAATGGCGTAACAGTGATAGTTGTGGAATATTATATTATATTCGTTTATTAATTATCATACATATAAATTAAATATTTAAATAGAAAATAAAAAAAACATTTAAAAATATAAAAAATAGTGTCCCACCGGTATCGGGAACAGGGTCCAAGCTACCGGTGGTCAGGGCTCCAGAGAAAGGAACCTCCTGACTATACGAGCCGTGTCCAAGAGTACCGCTCTCTGAATCAAGCCCTTCATCCAGTCGCCTAACGAGAGCCTCCTAAGATGTTGATCGAGGCTCTTGGCTATTAAGCCATATTATTATTATGATGATGGCCATCACTGCTTTCTCATAATATAAAAAAAAAATGTATTACTGTTAGTTACAACCTTGGCATGCATGTTCCATGGTCGACCACATCATCGCTTAACATCTGATGAAAAAATAGTAAAACGCGAGTCCATACTTATTAAAAAACATTTTTGTTAAATCAAAAGCCAACGGATTTTCTCGTCGGTTCTTCTCCATAGGAAACGATCAATTGGGACGGTGGACCGGCTTCTGAAGTTTTATAAGTGCCTCAGTGTAGGCTTTTTTTTTATGATGGGAAAAAATCATCCAATGACATCCCCCGCTCTTGGGCGGAGCGGGAGATAGTGTCAGACTCTTACTGACTAAAAGACCCACCCCGTTCCTTCTAGCCTTCATACCGGGGCTTTTTGTTTTCGGTGGGAAAAATCATCCAATGACAACCCCTGCTCTTGGGCGGAGCGGGAGATAGTGTCAGACTCTTACTGACTAAAAAACCCATCCCGTTCCTTCAAGCCTTCATACCGGAGCTCGAGCGCCCTTTCGGATAACCCTGACCCCAGTAGGCTTCGACCCGGCTGGGTCCCTGCTGCTGCTGACAACTCATTGAGGCGCGCGGGAACAGTGCGCGCCGTCGACGACTTGGGCTTGGTCCGGACAGCGAGCTACCCATTGCTCACTGTCCGCAAGCCCGCGCCGGGTGGTGGCCGGAAATCGGGATCAGAATCCCGGCGGCGGTGGCGAGGATGCCGTTGCCTAATGCGTTCGGCCTCCTCCATTGCGAGCATTACTGCTTCGCAGAAGTCGGCGACCGCCTGCCACTCCTCCTCGCTCCGGACCATGGACTCAACCAAGGCCCGGCGCGAGAGGTCTCCGCCGCCGATTGCCCCCACGAGGGCACGGCGATGCTCCGCCCAAGCAGGGCACACCTCGACTGTGTGCTCCACCGTGTCCTCCGGGCATTCCGCACAGTGGCGACACCCGGGCGACACTTCCGCACGAATCCGGTGCAGGATCCTCCCGAACGAACCATGTCCGGTGAGGACCTGCGTCATACGGAAGGTAAGAACGCCGTGAGGTCTTTCCAGCCACGCCTCAAAGAGGGGACTTACCGCCATGATTGTGGCGTGCCCAGCACTGGGTTGCGATAGTCGCTGACGCCATTTCACCATGAGATCCCGCCGGAGCTCTGTCCGCCATGCCGTGACCTGTCGCGGCAGCGGACTTTCACCCCGGCGTTGCATCTCCACGCGCATATCGTGCATCAGTGTAGGCTTCAGTGTAGTGTAAATAATCTTAAGATTTAAGTTTATATTGTAATAATCATACCTTTAAATATGCCAACATTTTCATGCGAATTTAATTGCAATTCAAATTCTACATTTTAAGACTACATACAAAGGTCCAAAGGCTAACCTTTGGACCTAAAGAAAAAACTAAGATGAACGTTCGTAATTATACCAACCTACTTTACAACATTAATTCAACCATCCGGTAATGTTGGTGTTTAATCATTCTGCCCTTCAGGGATAAGTAATGCTTTTGTCTGGTCACCGATCCAATTAAATGAAACTGACACACACATATGACACATGAGAGATGAGCCCCTGTGACACATGAGAGATGGGCCCCTGTGAGATGGGCACACAGGTGCTCTCACAGGGGCCCTCTTTGAATGGCCTCACCTCCTCACCTTCTGCATGACGCAGGTTCTCACCGAGCATGGTCAGTTCGGGAAGTTCCTGCACCGGATTCGTAAGAGTAAAGACAATGAAGGAACAGTAGTTGGTTTTTAGTCAGTAAAGGTCTGACACACCGTTGCGCTCTGCCCAAGGGCGGGAAATGTCATTGGATGATTTTTCCACCTAAAAAACAAATATTGGTGCTCGTACATCTTCAGCAATTAGTTGATTGTTCAACTTTAGCTGTTTGCGGTGTCTCACGAGTCTGCCGTGTTCAATACACGTACATTTTATTAATTTTTTACATCCTCTATATGACGGGTATTTATTTTCAATCAGTTTAATCGGTATTGAAGCGAAAAACCATTAAGGTTGCTACAAATTGGATCATTTATGAATACCATTATGGGTTTGCTCTGTATTTTACATTGAAAAATGAACAAAATGTATTTAATTTTGTAACAGGGTTGTAATTATCAATTTAATCCGCGTTGAATTGAGAGCAGAGCGGAAAATGGATTGGATAATATTGTTATCACGCCTGTGGGGCTGGAAATGGCATCACAGTCATATTAATTGAACGGGGAATAATGTTATACTAATTTTAAATGGTTTTGAATTGAGCTGATACAATTTTATGCTTTGATCTACGAGTTCCTATTAAAATTAAAATCATACTAGAAAGTGCATGAGTTTTATTAAAAGCGTGTATAAAACTCAACATAAATTTTAAGAGCATAAGTACTAAGTTATTTTATTGGGCTGGATATATCTGTATTCATATATTATAAAAGGAGAAACTGACTGACATATTTAATAGATGGGTACAGAAGACAATCTTATGTATGTACTTCACTTTTTATACCTACGCTCGGTGTCGCTAAGAGCGTTTGAGCCGGAATTGTTCGACGAGTGATCCGAGACGCGACCGAGACATCGTGTCTGTGAGCGGTGTCTTTGTGTGCGTTGCTCAAGCGCGCTTTGTATGTAGATTGACTTCTGTACCTATGTATTTTATGGTTCTACTGAGACTGGGAGCATGACATTTTGCACCAAGTTTCCTTTTACAATGTAGGCAAGCACTATGAAAGGATTTTTCAAAATTCAGCACTTAAGGTAACGTAGCGGAGGTCTAAAGTTTGTATGGAGAAATTTACTTAAACGCCGGTAAAGCCCCTGGTAGAAGCTAGTCTCGCGATATGTAGACAAAAGATGGTCCACCATTGAAACCACACGATAGAAAGGCACAATAGGGAAAATAAAAGTTGGAAGATCAATGAGACTGGTAGTAGATAAATGCTGGCAAAAAGTGAGAGTTGTGGAAGTAGACGGAGGAGGCCGTTACCCTTACAGGATATTTCAGTGAAAGATATTTATACATATTAGATACTTATAACATAATTTAAGAAAACTTACTAATAAATTACTAACCATACTAGAAAGGGCGTTGTGGCATCATTTGGAAGCGGGTTGGGGTTATCTCCAGCAGTGGACATTTTTCAGGTCAACTTATTACTTAACTTAAGATTCTATGTTCCCTGACCGCGATGGGTGACTACTGTCGACGCCTTCTGTCCCAACAGAAGGCGTCGACAGTAGTCACCCATCGCGGTCGGTCTTGAGCTTTACGCTTCACCTCGCTCCATGTCAATCCGATGGCCATCGCTTCTGCCAACACGGTACATCGCCAGGTTTGCTGAGGACGGCCACGCTTTCTTTTCCCTTGCGGATTCCAGTCCAACGCCTGTTTAGGTATGTGATCGTAATCCCTCCTAAGCGTGTGACCAATCCATCTCCACTTACGACGCTTGATGAGGAGGTCCATCTTTCGTGGCATTTCTCTAACAGCTCTACGTTTGAGATGGTCCTGGGCCAGGAAATTCCGAGGAGACGACCAGTGACATACTCACACATACAGTAGAAATAAAATAGGTGAGTATGGAAATATAACATTAAAAACTGTGCAAGGCCAAAAAGGCGCCTAACTCAGAATATTCTGCGATATTTAAAACGATAAATAACGCAGCGCTGGTATAAGCCATTTATTTATATTTATCTAAGCTAAGATCTAGTGTTTTCATCATACCCTCTCTCTATATATCAGAGGGGTGCGTGCGAGTTTTTTAACTCACTAGATTGTATAAATGTTAGCTTATATATGTCAAATTTTATGGATTTTTTTTTTATCTTTTTTCACCAGACCGTACTTATTTAGTTTTAGTACACACTAGAGTCGCCCGTATCCGCCTCATTGCACGGCTGTTAAAAATATTCGAAATTTTCAGATTTTCTCTACCTTCCATAAGATAAATGAGAATCACTCTGTCTATAATTGAAAACCGCATCAAAATCCGTTTTTTTAAAACTTGTATTAAGTTTATTTATTATATAAACACAGTACTTAAAAGACAACGCTTATTTTTTTTTTGACGTGGTTGATCATCAAAAAACTTCTTCCGCTCTAGAGTGGAGCGAGATGGCGTGTCAGACTTTTATTGACCATAACCCGCATGAGCCCTTCAGTTACCCTTTGCGCTCCTGGACTACGTCGGCTCCTGGCTTAACTAAATGAGTACAATACCCTGTTAGGGCGTAGCAATCAACTTAGGACTTTGAACAATAATAATTTTACTGTAATAGCAATAAAATTAATATCACAACATTATATATTTTCCCGTGGTTCAGCGCTTAACTTAATGAGTACATTACCCTGTTGAGGCGCAGCAATCAACTTATGTCTTTGAACAATAATAAATTTACTGTAACATCTATAAAATTTACATAAATAATAAAAGGTGAAATTGACTGACTGACATATCAAAGCAATGCCGAAAGTACTTAGTACTAGGAGTGTGGAATTTTGCACGAGGCTTCCTTTTATGACCTTTTTTTTTATGGTGGGAAAAAATCATGCATTGACATCCCCGCCCTTGGGCGGAGCGGGAGGTAGTGTCAGACTCTTACTGACTAAAAGGCCCACCCTGTTCCTTCTATCCTTCATACCGGGGCTTTCGGATAACCCTGGCCCCAGTAGGCTTCGACCCGGCTGGGTCCCTGCTGTTGCTGACAACCCCTTGAGGCGCGCGGGAACAGTGCGCGCCGTCGACGACTTGGGCTTGGTTCGGACAGTTACCGGACGGCCGGACAGTGAGCTACCCATTGCTCACTAATAATAATAATAATATTCCACAACTATCACACAACGCCATCTAGTCCCAAGCTAAGCAGAGCTTGTGTTATGGGTACTAGACAACTGATAAACATACTTATATATTTCTAAATACATACATACATAGTTGAGTGCTCAGCCGAGCGCTTATCTCTACAACTCGCTTACATCACTGTCTCGGCCGAGCAACATTTCAATGTCTCGCCTTTTTACCCGGTAAGTGTGATCAAGGCATAAGAGAGGATTTTCCAAAATCCAAGCTCTAACGGGATGAAACGGGGGCTCAAATTCGTATGGAGAAATCTCAATTTAAACGGGCGAAACCGTTGGCAAAAGCTAGTTAATATATATTTCAGAAATATCTTGTTGCTTTGCATTTTACTCAAATGATCTTCACGACGGTATAAAATGTAAAGGTGTTATTTTATACGCCTTACAACTTGAATAAGCGACGCTCGAATGATTTTAAAGAGCAGAATTAAATGAATAATGAGAATGCTTTTACAAAGTCGAAGTCAAACGGGTAATTCTGCAACGTCTCTTTGGATTTTGTAACCTTTTAGACGACATTTTCCATCTAGTTTTTCTTTGATAAAGTTCAAACGTTTAGTTGTTAATACTAAAGCGTTTAATATGTATTCGGTTAAAAGCTTTATGAATAAAACAGGACGGCCATTTTGAATGAATAGTGTTCAGAGTTTCGACCTATTAATATGAATAGTATCGAAATAGATCAACTAGCTGTCAGTATGATTATGGTAAATTGGGTATGAAACCTATAATTTAAATGAGAAGTTGACAATCTACATTAATTGCATAAGTGTGAAAGTCACTTTGTCGGTCTGTTACGCAGTCACGGTTAAAGTATAGAACCAATTTTGATGAAATTTGGTGTGTAGTAAGCCCGAACTTCAAAGAAGGACATAGGCTACTATTATCTAGCGTCAACTTAGTATCTGCAATAACCGATATTTATTTATTTGTAACAAATTTAAACATATTAAACAAATAATACTTTATGCACTAGTAAACAATGTACAAAGGCGGACTTAATGCCTTAGACAATTTTATGGTGATACAATGTAAGTTAATCCATCCTCTATCTATTTTGGAATCCATCTTCTATATATATAGTTGTTATTATAGCCTAGATGTCGCTCAGTGTTAAAGTAGCATTCTACTAGTGAAATATTCTGTGCAACAGTTTTGAGTTTATTATCACAAACAAAAATAACAAATGATTCCGCTTTGTAATATTATTCATCACTTGATGAATGTGAATTGATTGATTAAAATCAATTGATATTCATTAGTCTGGCTTGTCACAAAGTACTTGACCAAAAACATTTGAAAAAACATAAATAACCGACTTCAATGTTAAATAACTTTACTTGTACTTAACCACAGTTCTGCTGTAATTCTATGAGGAGTTCTGTTCCATATCTTCGAAGTTCATGATCAGATCATAACAATATTTCTATGGAACCAACTTGGAAGCATAACCTTTCAATCAAAAAAAGAATTTTCAAAATCGGTCCACAATTGACCGAGATATCGGTGAACATACATAAAAAAAAAGTAAAAAAAAAAACATACATTCAGCCGAACATGAACCTCCTCCTTTTCGAAGTCGGTTAAAAGTTATAAATCAAAATTGGTGCTTTGTGTGGGAATTGCCTTTTAAAGATGGAAAGTACTAATTTTATGGAGGTGGAGTCGCGGGCGGCAGCTAGTATAGATTAAAAATTGGTGTAAAAACGAGATTCAAACAAGATTTGTTGCGCCATCATCTTGTCACCATTACAAAGCTTTCTATAAGATTGAAAGCGTTTAGATCTTGCGCGATTTTAGTTTTACGGACCGGTAAGTACCCATTTAATCACGTTCTGAAAGATGTGGGACATCGATTTTGGAACTGGTTTTTGAATTGAGTAGAGCAAGAGTGTGTCAAACCCTATTTTAATATCAATGCCAAATTGACAGGTTTTTCCTCCTCCTCCTGTAGTCGTATTCCTCATTACTGAGGGTCGTGAAGTTCCCGCTGGATTAGCTTCTTATTGATGGTATCTCGTCATTTGTGACGGTTCTTAACGTCATGAAGTGCGACGTGCAATTGAGTGTCCAGTGTGGAGCGGACCTGATCTGCCCATCTTTTTGGGCTGAGGCCTCTTGGTCATTTGCCATCAACCACGCCAGTTACGATGAGCTGTTAAAGGTTGTGACCATTTTTCCTGGCAAGAGAAAGTTTCTAGGTTAAAGATTGACATAGAAAACCAAAAACTGCGACTTATTAGTGTGGTTTTTTCGTTTAAATTATTCGTAAATTAGTTGCTATAGGATGTTGTGATATAAAATTGGTCTAATTTTGTGTGTAATGTGTACACAACTGGACAATATGTGGAAACATTGAAGCAGATGTGATATCTGAAAACTGCTGCTGAGGATTTTATTGTACTCGAAGTCTTGACCGAGTCTTACCGAGAAGGCTGACTCTATACAGGGTGACTGGTAATTAGTGACCGATACTTATACACGTCATTATACTCATGTTTACGAAAAATTTTCCCAAAGAAACTTTCTTTTATACTCATTAGTTTTATCACAATAACAAAACAGCGGTTCGCGCAGACGTTATCTTAATCTTACCTAGAATAGTGATAGTGCACCCGCGCCACCTGCAAACCCATCGGTGTATGTTATCAGTGTAGGTACATGTTCCGATTGAATAATATAGGTTAAATAATGAGTATAAAAAAAGTTTCTTTGGGAAAGTTGTCTGTAATCATGAGTACAATCACGTGTATAATTATCGGTCACTAATTACCAGGCACCCTCTATATTTGCTGCCAAATATTGCCAAAATGAGAGCAGTGGTGGCCGAGTGGTAACGGCCCCGACATACGAGTTGTAGGTCGCGGGTTCGAACCCAGCTAAGCGCATTACTTTGTGTAATTTATTTCATCACCACTGCTCTCAAAATGGCGAAGGAAAACATCGTGAGGAAACCGGCATGTCCTAGAACCAAAAATTCGAAGACATGTGATATTCACCAACACGCACTGGGCCCACGTAGTGGATTACGGCCCATTCCGTCTCCTAGAGAGGAGGCTTGAGTCCCCACAGTAGGAACATTAAAAAAAAGGCTGGTGATGATGATGATGATATTGCCAAAATGTGAGAATTCGTGTTACATCTGCATTTTAATAGAAAATAAACGGTATTCTGTTTAAAAAACTGTACTAAGTGCACAAACAGTGTGAATATAAAGAAAAAATAAGTGCAAAATTCTGAAATACTTCACTTGAAATCAGGGGTTAATTAACATCTTATTTATATCTATAGGTTAATTATATTATACACTACTTTGTCCGCGTCAGTCTCCTAAAACAGTACAATGCTATTTGGTCTCAATTTCAAGTTTTTTTTACCCCTATTAACACACAACTCGATACTAATGAATACAATAGTTCTAATATAGTGTACTAGTTGCAGTATATGAGAAACTCGAAACACGTGTCTAGTATTTTTATGTGATGAACCTACGTTCAAAATATCATAACTGTAACGTGAAAAATCAATAAGTTATAAGCTTGTTATGTTACTTGGTTGTCCGTATAAATATATGGTCACCGGGCCGGTCGGGCGTCTGAAGGGTTATTTTGCTCCCGTACCTAGCGCCGTGCACCTAATGCCTGTTATGACCTGACCGTAACCTGTGTTGTACTTAGTGCCGGTGGTTTCCAACTTGTGAATTAGTTTAAAATATTTTTGGAAAAAATATAACACGGTGTAAAAATTATTGGAATCGATTCAGTTACCGTTTCTGAACAAAGTGTATTCAGGTTTCGCATATAGGTACTAAAAATAATATTTACTAATAATATTGTACGGAACCCTTCGTAAGCGACTGCCACTCGCACTTGGCCGGTTTTTATGTATTACTTACTATTATTGTTACCCAAACCACAAAATAGATAGGTACAGAAGACAATCTCATGTATGTACTTCACTTTTTATACCTACGCTTGGTGGACGCACACCAATGAGCGTTTGAGCCGGAACTGTTCAACGAGTGATCCGAGACGCGACCGAGACATCGTGTCTGTGAGCGGTGTCTATGTGTACGTTGCTCGAGCGCGCTTTGTATGCAGATTGACTTCTGTACCTATCCATTTTGTGCCCAAACTGTGTCTAAATAAAATATATACTTATCGAGACTTCTTGATAACGTATTGTGTGATAGTTGCGGCTCAACTGACAGCTGTCACGTGGCCATTGTAACGAAACAATCTTCAGGAAAACAAGGAAAAGGAAGGGAATATTTCCTTTGTTGTAGTTATGTTAGCGAGCTTTGTATAATCCTTATCTTGTTTTACCTATTCAATGCACACAGTTTATGTGGTTCTTCTGAGGATTTTATTTATTTTGTGTTTTGTAGGCATAGCATAAGTATAATCAAGCTTTTAATGTTCCCACTGCTGGGACTCAGGCCTCCTCTCTAGGAGAGGGAGTGGGCCGTAATCCACCACGCGGGCCCTGTGCGGGTTGGTGAATGGTATGAAAAAATGAAAGGTTTCTTCACGCTGTGCAATAGTTTTGAGTATTCCTTCACCGTTTTGAGAGCAGTGGTGATGAAATAAATTACACAAAGTAAGTGGTTTTCAAAACCATTTAAATTGACTCATTCCCACCCATACGTAAGTACAAAGCGTTTTGGGAACACATTCATTATGCGTACAGCTAAGGAGTGGAATTCTCTGCCGGAGTCTGTGTTTCCTGATAGCTACAACCTAGGGGTCTTTAAGTCAAGAGTGAATAGGTTATTTCTAGGCAAGCGTGTTGCATTGTCTTGACGGCCACATCATCGCTTACCATCAGGTGGTCAAACGCGAGCTTATCAATAATAACAATTAGAAAAAAAAACTATAATTGTTATACATAATAAGAAAATAAAGAATAATGATTCAAAAGAAAGTATTTCGACTTATCTACCTTTTTTTTCCGATGGGAAAAATCAATGTCAACCTCCGCTCTTGGGCGGAGTGGGAGATAGTGTCAGACTCTTACTGACTAAAAAACCCATCCCGTTCCTTCAAGCCTTCATACCGGGGCTCGAGCGCCCTTTCGGATAACCCTGGCCCCAGTGGGCTTCGACCCGACTGGGCCCCTGCTGTTGCTGACAACTTCTTGAGGCGCGCGGGAACAGTGCGCGCCGTCGACGACTTGGGCTTGGTCCGGACAGTTACCGGACGGCCGGACAGCGAGCTACCCATTGCTCACTGTCCGCAAGCACGCGCCTACGGTGGCCGGAAATCGGGATCAGAATCCCGGCGGCGGCGGCGGCGGCGGCGAGAACGCCGTTGCCTGATGCGTTCGGCCTCCTCCTTTGCGAGCATTACTGCTTCGCAGAAGTCGGCGACCGCCTGCCACTCCTCCTCGCTCCGGAGCATGGCCTCAACCAAGGCCCGGAGCGAGACGTCTCCGCCGCCTCGACTTATCTACCTACGATTCTTCATTTTAATTTTCAAGTTACGACTTGAATAATATCTACGACGTAGAGTAGTAATAACAGCTCCTTAAACTTTAATATTACGTTTAAAACGTTACCTTTTAAGTACGAAACATCTTCCAGAGTAGCGCTTATTACGAAAACCTTGTACTACTTGTAACCACATCATTAAATGCCAACATCATAAACTTAACTCAAAATACATTTCCCTGTGCAAATTCCAGGCATTACCAACCTAATAGGCGACATTTCTATTATAATTCCAACATCGGGAACATATATGCGCATCTGTCTACTGTCTATGGCCTCCGGGGCACACGAAATTAAACCACAGGACTGCACTGCAATTTACCTAGCATAGGATATACCGACACGATTTGATATTTTCATAGAGTTTCAAAGGTATCACAGAGCGGCGATGCTCTAAGCATTTAATTTAATAACAAACTATTGCCGGCGACTGTTCGCGTCAGACTTGTAAACCCACACAAATGTCTATTTCATTAGTTTTTTAATCACGTAACCTTTATTCTTTTCTTAGAACCTAGTCTAATATGGAGAAACTTAGGCTACTTTCTAATATGCTAGTGAATGTGCCTTCAAAATCGGCATAGCCGTTTTTGTAATTAACTGGAAGAAACAGACATGACAAGCATTTCTAAAAATCTTTTATTGTTTTAGAGTATCGTTTAGAATGTACTTTCGTGTGCATTTAGTAAAAACTAGTTATTTTGAAGTTACAAATAGATAGTTTTTTTTGTTGATTTAATAAATTCCTTCACCAGTAGAATGCTACTTTATCACTGAGTGAGTAACACAAGCATATTTTTTTTAATTCAAGAAAATTCACTTAAATATGTTCACATAAATATTCTGCCAAACTGCAGTACAGTTGTCGGCAGTGCTCTCATGGATAGTCTTCTTGATTAAGTATCTAATTAACAAATACAATAAAAAACATTATAGGTACTGGAAGTGTGGTGAAAAGTAATTTTTTATTTTTCTATCACGTAAGCGAAGCCGTTGGCAGAAGCAAGTTAGGTATAAAATGATTATATGTTCTTCAAATCCGCGATTTGGCAGTGACGCGAGGAAATGTGAGAATCAAGGAAATTTCAACATCCGTCTTTCTTTGACGGTTCTCATTTCAAAAGATTTGCAGCCTTCGAGTATTTCTGTATGTGTTCCTTTGTCATTTGATCTCAGTTTTGTATGAGAGCAACGGTCTACATATAAAAACATGTTTTTTTTTAAATAAAAACTTTTCTTCACACACGGAAGGAATTCTGTATCATGGATGCGTTCTCAGACATCTATTACCCGGGGTTTCGCCCGTATACATAAAATATAGCTTATGCACTGACCTCTACTATTTATATGCTACTCAAGAATAAAGCAGCTTTCTATCGGTGAAAAAAATTTCGCAATCTGACCGGTACTTTCAGAGATTACCTCCTACAAACAAAAAAGCATAAAAACAAAAAAAAAATCAAACTTTAGCTACCTCTTTATAATATTAGTGAAGATTTCTTCTGTACTTTGTAATGTTTAAAATGACGATATGTAAATGCGATGTAATGTGATTTTTATACCTACATTTGTAGCCGTTATTGTCAAAACATGGACGCTTACAACTTAATAATTACTTTAATACTTTGCACGTCTTTGATTAGTCAATTTATGTTAACGCATGTTTGACAAATAAATTATCTTTTATCTTTTAACATGTGAATTCACATACACACACACTGATGACAGTACTGGACCAAGACTATGACAATGTTAACTTTTATTTGTTTTTAGAGGCTTTAGTCGTAATTTGACTATGACAGCTTCATTAGACTAGCTGTCTAACACTAGATCATTACCGAGAGCTACCCATATTTACGTAGTAACTATTCAGTAATCTGTGCCCATATTTAAATCGCATAGGCCTACATGGGCACATATAAAACTTTGGAAGCTGGCCTTAAACCGTATTTAGATGGACAATACATGTATGACAAAGGCACCTATGTATAGTTTCACCTTTATCAACGTTCATTTTCATACAGTACCGGTATTCAGGTTTAAATTGGACTACATACAATAACAAAACGTTTGTCTATCAATTTTTTTAACGTAACAACATGGTCACTGCGTTTGACAGGTGACCCATCAGGCATTTTAAAGCCCCTAGGTTTATAAATAAACGGATTAGTGACATCCAACACGACACAACACCACACCAAACAACAACAACAACACAACACTTTTTCTTTCTTTTTTATCCATATAGGTTAGTAATCAATTAAGAAAAAAAAACTAATGTTAGTAAACTTATTATCTATATATTTTAAAACAAGGTGGTTGTTCACGATATATCTGTGAAGAACGGCGTACCTCGCTGAGCATAGTTGGTCCACAGACTGCACTCGTAAAACACTTGACAGTAAGCTTTAAAAAAATGTTTTCAATCACTTGTTCATGTAGTAACTCTTATTGCATTTCACTTAGGTATATAATGGCACTTGTTACCAAACTGTGATACTTTGATTACCATTACGCACTAGTGCTATAATGTAATTAAAACCTTTTTGTTCAACCTCTCCCCTGCGATAATTTTATTACATTTGTTGTATCAGAATGGATGCGAGTTTTGAATTTCTATTTTAATATTATGTAGGATGTATAACGGTTTTATACCTTTGCTTCTTCTTAAACCTGCAAAGGTAAAGCGCGGGAAAAAAGTCTATTAAATATTATTTGTGAAAAAAATGTGGAATCGAAGATTTGAAGAGAATTCTTTAGATGGTACCGCCGCCGCCAGATATTGTGAGTAAGTTAAAAAAGACTTGCGATAGCCTGCTGCCATCTAAATCAAAACTTAAATGTATGGCAACTATGGAAAATTTTCTTCAGTACAAAGTGAACAAAAATGCGTCGTAATTTTCAGAGAAAGTATTTCTTCGTAAGTGTATTGAAAAACGTCGTTTGATGCACGTGGAGATTTGTCACTGCAGCACTCGGCTCCATAACGCCCTCGCCTTTACAACTCGCGTGAATTTCGCTTCGGTTGCAATGACAATCTTTCCCCACTTGTATCAAAATGTACTATTTCAATACACTCAGTCGAAAACCCGCTCTTATCCCACCGCTTACAGGCATGCAATAGGCTATTTCCCGCACAAGTGCAAAAATGTGCGCGTGCTCTCCCCCGCCATAATTGATGATGGGAGCGCGTCGTCCCCCACGAGTCGCCGTTCAATCCCCGTTTATTCATTTCAGTGAGTGTATTGAAAAAAGTCGTTTGAAACACGTGCAAATTACCCGCCTACGGCTCGTGCAGATTCCGAAATTGACAAACTTTCTTCACTTGTATCAAAATGTTCTATTATACTATTTAGCCACAGACTTTGATGAATTTAAACTTTTTTTTTGATACAATCTAGTGCTTGACTGCGATCCCACCTGATGGTAAGCAGTGATGCAATCGTTGATGGTGAGGCGCACTAGTTTATTAAGAGCCTATTCACTATAATCTTGAAGACACTCAAATTATAATCGGACGGGAAGATCGCAGCAGGCAAATTGTTCTAGTCCTTCGATGTATGCGGTATAAATAACGAGGTAAAACGCTTAGTCCAGACCGATTATAATTATAATCACTCTAATAATATAAAGGTGGAAGTTAGCAATGTGCGTGTTGTGTATGTGTGTTACTTCTTCACACTCAAACAGTTAGACCATGTCTTGGAATAGGACATAGGATACTTTTTATCCCGGGAGTACATAAGTTCCCTCGGGTTAATTTTTAACTTACACGCTAACGTAGCGGTTGGCAAAAGTTTTAGTTCTTCATAACGCCTACAAATTATTCTATAACTCGAGCGCATGGCCTTGGAAACGATTGCCACGTTGAATACTCGAAAATAGTTTGTATTGTCACGTTTAAAGCATCGTAAATTCGTAAAGTAGTAGGTCATGAGAAACTATTCAGCGCAAAATAAATGTTGATATTCAAAAAACTAAAATAAAATTCAATGCACTCAATATTTCAAACGTCATCCATCAGGCGCCATGTTAATGTGAACGGGTTGTACAAGAACTTTCTCGATTTAAAATACTTTCGTAGTCCGTAAAGTATATTCCTTCTAAACGAACACTAGTAACACAAGTCGTCCATTTTATTCGCAACAGAATATCGGATCGTCATCGATAACTTACTTACCAGACGAAAACTATGTTACGTGTGGAAATAGGTTTTATTATCGCGTAGTATCGTTCGTATTTTATTCGTAGTGGCGTAGCAGCGTGGCGTACCGACGTGCCACGTACGCCACGCGCGGCGTATTAAATTTAAAGGTCGTATAGTGCACGTAGTGACATGTTCCCTGTCTTGTATTAAGAGAAACTTCTTTGTCTTCAGGTATTCTTTTTAGGATGCGACCAACGATTAAACTACAAAATACTAACTTACACGTACTTTACTTGTAAGTTAGTGTATTTCTAGTAGCGTACATTGTACACATTAAAGAACTAGCTAGGTATTGTGATGATGCCTATAAGTACTTATATTATTAGTATTTCAAAGCTGAAACATTTGTATGTTCCAACGCGCTAATCTCAGGAACTACTGATGCGAATTAAAAAATTGTTTTAGCGTTGGATAGCCCATTTGTCCAGGAAGTCTATAGGCTATATATTATCACGCTACGAGCTACAGACGCGTAGCAGTAACCAAAGACGCGGGTGTAACCGCAGGAGGCTGCCAGCGAGATAATAAAAAGTTTTAGTTCCATAATAACTGTGTGGTTTATTCCAATTAATTGCTTTTACATTATTATAAAACCTTTTGCGCCTATTGGCCTGACCACCGTCCTAAACTGACCTACAAATCCTATTCTTTTAAAATATCAATGAGTGTGTCTTTTAATTAGAATGTGCTATTCATCTGATGAAAGTGTATGTACTACATATTACCTACATTAAAGGGTAATAGGTATGATAACATAAAGCATTAATATGATCCCTCAAATCTTTAAATAGATAGACAACATTACATCAGGTAAAAACTTAATCAAAACTTTAATAGCTAATTAGCTTTTCATTTGTATATCTTTTTTATTTTCACCTTTTTTTTCACTTTTTTATTGGACCTACCACTATTTCTCTCTGCATAACCCAAAGGTTGACTGATAGAAAATGCCTGACATGAAGTGTGTCTCTGAACCTTTAGGGCTGAAACTGCTTACCGGCCTGTTCACGACTTCGGTTTAAGGGGCGAGCGGCGCGGCGAGCGGGCTTACATGAGTAAGCGAGCGCTATGAGCGGCGTCGCGTGGAGTGCTTCGAACATTTTCATACTTTGTTCTTACCGCTTGCTGCCCCGCGCTTAGCTACCGCTCATAGCGACAATGTCGTGAACGGACGCCCGCGCGGTCGCATACAAAAGTGACCGCGCGGGTCCGCGCTAAGGAGCACTTTTACAGGAGCCCGCGCGGGCGTCCGCTTTACGCGCAGTGCAGTTTCAGCCCTTATGTGCATTAAGTATTAAATAAATAAATAAACACTCTGTACCTAATTTAAACACTTCTACCACGAAGTTTAAAAATTGACTTTACGCTTCATCTAAATAAACCCTTGTTACGGAAACCTCATCTTTAAAGTTCCTGCTGTGAATAATGCTAAAATATTCAATTTTATTATTATTGATGATAGCGTTCGACGTTCGGACCCCATTCCCTGTGATCCGCCACTCAGTAAATACCATGCGAGATTACGGCACCCCAGAGACTCGCATCCATACGCAAGTCGGGACCACATAAAGTTACAATTAACTGGCTTCGTAATTAAACCTATAAATGAAAATTATTCCTTGTGTCGGAAGGGTATCTAAACTTATTACGAGGGGGATTAAACGGGCGATCAAATTAACCGTATAATCTGAGGTGAAGTTCAGTTAAAACTTTGTGCTTGCCATCATTCGTTGAACTGTTGCCGTTACTGTAGTTGACTGGTTATACCCGGCACAACTTTTGCTACTTATTTATCTTGCGGTTAAAACGGTATTTTTGTTTTTCAGTTAGGTATCATATATCAACTAGGAATAGTTTTACTTCAGCAATTTTATTATGGAACTACGTTTATTTTTTTTTATTTTTGATAGACTCGCGTTTGTCCACTACCTCACCTGATGGTTAGCGACGATGTGGATGACGATGGAGCACGCTTGCCTAGAAGTAACCTATTCACTCTCTTGACCCTTCTCTTCTCTTGACTCAAAGACCTCTGGGTTGTAGCTATCAGGAAGCACTGACTCCGGTAGGGAGTTCCACTCCTTAGCTGTACGCAAAATGAATTTATTCCGAAAACGCTTTGTACGTATGGGTCACGGTGGGATGTCCACTATGTACCATGTACGTTTCTTTGATAAAACTGAATGTACTCGCTCGAATTTACTTTATGGTCTATAGATTGTCAGTAATAGTTACTAAGACCCAAAAAATAAAAATAAAATTTAATTATTTTTATTTCTCATAGGCCTACATGGGCACTTATAAAACGTCGGAAGCTAGTGCACAGTTCCAAATTAGTCGTTTCCTATGGAGAAGAACCGGCAAGAAACTCTATGGTTTCTCTTTTAAAAAAAGTGGTATATGTTAGAATATTTCCATATTACAGTATTAATAGATATTAACCCAGAAAGGTAATTGACAACTGAAGCAGCACCGTTGGGTTTTAGTCAGTAAAAGTTTGACACTCCCTCTTGCTCCACCTAGAACCGGAGAAGTTAGTTTGATGATTTCGTACTTAAAAACAGGGTTTTATAGATTTATTATTACTTAAAAAACTAAAAATATAGACATTGTTTTTAGGGGTGGCAAATACCTAAAAAAAGTGTCGATAGTTTTGTTTTTTTATTTTATTTTTATAAATTGACCTTTGTAGCAAAACCTACCTGAACCTTTTGACCTACAGATTAAAAGCTAAATAAAAACTGTATAGAAAGCGTCTCGTACTTAAGAAACGTTCAAATTTAAATCACAATCTCATTTCGTCGGCAATCAATGTTAAAAAGTAAGAAAATATTTTATGAATGATTGAAACTGAAATTATAAGGCAAACATTCTTTAAAAGTATGAGAACAACCCCTCTGTTATCTGTCTATATTTAGATGTTGACCTTTGTAGCGGGGCCTATCGACCTGGGCCCTTTAACCGGCCGATTAATGGCTTAATGGCAACTGTACGGATCAGGGGCGTAGGTAGTCCTAATGGGGCCCCACATCATATATCTTTAAACGTGAGGCAACAGCGCTCACGCCCCAGCAGCCGCCTGGATTCTGATCCCGATGTCAGGCCCAGCAGGGTCGGAGCCTACTGGGGTCAAGGATTTGTTTCTGAAAGGAAGATTCGGCCCCGATACGGAAGGCAACGAAGGAACAAGAGTGGGTTTTTAGTCAGTAAAAGTCTCCGCTCTGCCAAGAGCGGGGGATGTCATTGGATGATTTTGTCAGCTAAAAAAAAATTTAATATCTTTGAAGTTTATTTTTTGTAAGAAAAAGCTCCTACTAGCATAGAAATGGTGCCTTGAGAGGCTTCGAAAATAAAAAAGCGCTCATTTAATGGATCTTTCAGAAGGTACTTACCAAAATAGGTTGAGTTTTTATTGTTGTCTTGTATGTAGAAAATGCTAAAGTCAAGGGAGCGTGCTTAAACTGTGTACAGAGTTTCATATGGTCATTATTCATTCACTCCTGGCCTGTAATCAATATGAGAATTTAAGGTTGTATATTAACATGTTACGAATTTAGGCATATGTCGGGGCCCCTATAGCTTGGGGACCCCGTATCATTGGCTGATACGACGGTAGCTACGCCCCTGGTATACGGATCGAAAAATCTGCGGGACCCGCTGTCAACTTACGGACAGGTGATCCTACTATTTATACCGTTACGCCACTTTGGCCAAAACATCCCCCAGGCGGACAAAGTGGTCACGTCAATGTCTATAGCAGATGGACAATTAGAATATCAAAACTCTGACAAGCCTGACCTATAAGGGCCGACGCTGCGTTATGCGGGCCCCCGCGCGGTTCTATACAAAAGTACTCCATCGCGGTGACCCGCGCGGGTACCCGTCGCGGGCAGCTGCGCCTCGCGCCCCTTTTGCTACGTAATAATACATTAAAGTTCTACATCGACACGACTATATGCAAACCGTTAAAGTTGAAATAGCGTCTCTGCGCAGGTAATAATCTGGTTTCCGCTACGGAGACCGTCACACGGCACACGCGCGACGTCACGCGACCGGTGCTCCCGCTTAACGCAGCGTTGGCCCTAAAATCGGTATTCTCAGTAGGTAATTGGGTTGCAGATGTCGGACGGTAGTCGTGTCCATGACCTGTTATAACTAATTTTCAGCTAAATTGAGACTGGAAGCTAACCCTAAAATAGTTCGATTGAGAAGGCTTGATTATTTATTTATGTACTAGAGCTTTGCCCGCAACTTTGTTTGCATTTATTTCTAATTGTTCACTAGAACTACGACCACCACCAGATGTTCATCAGTCAGTATGCATTTAAACGGAAATTGCCGTATTACGTTTTATACAAATGGCATATATATTTGTCTCATAAACCTATTTCATTACTTTATATAATATTAAATATATTTTGTCAGATGCACTTTTTGTGTACCATATTTTTCTTAATCATGTTTTTTTTTGTACCTGCCTTGTGAGGTTATCTGTAGGTAGCGGCGAAATGTTTGACTGGTAAAGAAAGCCTAACTCATTATGTCCACCTTTATCTGTTTGTGTTACTTTTATGAAGTTTTGATAAAATAATAAATAAAGTTAATAAATCGATAATATTTATATTGTTTTTCCTTTCTCGTTCCAGTTACTTGATAATGTAATTTAAGTTACAACATTTTAACAAATTAGTTCAGCGGTTTAGCCATGTGATGTGATGATGACTCTAACCAACACTAACAGACTGATTAACGTCAGAATGCTTCAGAAACACTTTCGTATGTATAATCTACGATTTGAATGAGTGATGGAAGTACGGGTGTCTAACAAACCGTAACATTTAATGAACGTGTAGTTAATTACACCAGATATTTAGTGAATAGTGAAACTATACGTTAAAGTATATAAAGCATGGGCCACACGGATGTAATCCAGCGTTATAAAAAAGGTCACCTTGGTGGGAGCTTGATCTGCCTCTACGGATTGTGGTGAGACCACACAGATCAAATCCATGTGCCAACTCATTCGCAAATCAGTATTGCAGGCTTAGCTAAGTTACAGCTGTTTCGCTTAAAATCTCTTTCTACAGTCGGTAACGCCTCCGATTATTTTGCTACCCCTGTGTCTTAACGTTGAGATGATGTCATTTCTATAATTTGATATTTTCTACTAGCGTTAACGATTGTAGGTTATCAACTTGGCTGAGCCTTCAGAGGTAAAAACTGCGGTTGGAAAAACGCCCGCCATCTACGGATGTTGAAGGTTAAATCAAAATTTAGATAACATTTGCTGTTCATGGATCAACAAGCAAGGACACCTCTGTTGGGACGCCAGATTATATCCGTTTGGACATTACAATGTCCCAAGTTCTCATACACCTGCCACCACCTTGGAGGATTTGATGAGTTACCAAACAGTTTGACGAATTTACCATCGAATCGAAAAGAGGAAGAATCTTCTTCTTTCCACACGGATCTCCGTGTGGTCCTTGCTTTAGTAACAAATATAATGTTGACAGAAGTGGAATGACGTCTCCATAATTACACGTTCACATCACACGGGACTCTTTTGTGAATGTTTAAATTGCTTTTGACGAGTTCGGTTTGATGTGTGAAGGTGGGTAAATACATCAATGGTGAAGGTCCTTTTAAACTTTTAACTTTATTTTGTAGGAATATATATCTATACTATTATAGATCGTTTTACTGGTCGCAAGATCTGCAGCTGAGCAAGAAGTCGTATGTTCTATTCCCGGGTTAGGCCAAAGGTTTGTGTTTTCCATCTGGAATTTTTCAGAGGTGGGAAATGATCAAATGACTTCTCCTGCTCTGGGTGGAGCGACAGGGTATGTCAGACTTTTACTGACCCACATGTGTTCTTCAGTTACCCTATGTATTCTAGGGCCACGGTCACTCTATCAAACGGTCCTGCAGTCCTAGCAGGCGTCGCTCCTACTGAGCCCCTTCCGTTTTAATGACATCTCTTAGAGACGTGCGTGGAACACAACGCGTCGTTGACTTGGGCTTGATCTTTACCGGGCGGCCGGACGGCGACTTACCTATTGCTCGTCGTCCGCAAGCCTTCGGCGAAAATCGCGTGGTTGTGGCTGGAGCGTGAAGATGTCCGTTCCCTCGTGAGTGCGGTCAACTCTTTTGTTCGTATGACTGCTTCGCAAATGCAAGTAGGCAGGTACTAGCTTAGTATTTAGCCCGCTGTTTATTATTATAATGATTACGGACACAAACATTGGTGAAATGAGAAACTACAGTGTAAATACTTAATCATCTTTATAATATACCTACTGTTGGGACTCAGACATGATGATGATGTTTTCCTTCACCCTTTTGAGAGCAGCGGTGATGAAATGAACGGCACAAAGTACCTAATGTGTTTGTTTTGTTTTGAAATCGCCACGTACCCTTTTTTTTCGTACTAACATATACCTGCGGTCCTCATTCCTCTGTCTTGGGGTGAGCGGAGACTTGTACTGAATAAAACCTTGGTGATTATTCTTGCACTTGCGTCGGGGGCTGCAGATGCAGTGTGCCTTCTGTTAGGGCCGTTACCACTGGCTTTTCAACACATTAACAACTTACTTTTCAATTTTGTTTTTCTTCTCTTTTTGCTTTTTTTTGTTTTTCTATTTGGCGCAACGGTGTACAATACAATGTTGTTGCTTTTATTTTATTTAAGTTTCTACATACTTGTATCTTTTTTGCGTTTGTCGCAAACTCGGGTCCATATAACCAGGTAAAGATTCTGGGTTTCTAGGTTATTGCAGTAGCCTCGCCAAGACAAATAATAAAGTGCACATAAACGTTGCAACCACATTTTCGTTCCGCCAAAAGATTCTGGATGAATGCGGAGATAATATCTATGACTTATGCATTATTCTAACCCAAATCCTTTGGCACCACTAGCCGTGGGGACAGTCGGACAGTGCGGCAAGTCAGCCAAATGGTACACATATAAATAATGTTGTTATGATATATTATACAGATTTTTTTTGTGTGTAATGAGCCCTGACTATTTAGGTGCGGGATGAAAAGAGGCTATATGGCCTAAACAAAAAATATCTAATATCCAGCTATATTCATTTATTTATTAAAGCTTTATGCACAAAAACAGTACAAAGAAACCACCTTTTATAAGTGGGAGGAGCAGCACTGGCCGCTCCACCACAACGCCATTTGCTTTATAACTAGAATTTACATTAAAAAAAAAGGCGGACTTAATGCCTTAGGCATTATCGGCCAGTCGACCTTAGGCTGGTGCAGAAACATAAGATGGTAGGTGCAACTTAATAAATAGACAAACATAAGAGAAACAAATACCATAATATTTATTCAGAGTGTATAATAATATTTTATTCAGAGTTAAAATTTGGTTAAGTAGTTACATAAAATCTTAGGGATAATTACAAAGGTATGACTATGTTATGTGCCTGTACTAGGATAAACCTGTATCACAGGCGTAGAAGTTCTTATACTATTGTAATGATTTTTAAAGAAAATATTCATAAATCGTTCAACTTCCAATGTTAAGCGATAGATGGCGCTAGTAGTTACATGAACTTTAGGCATTCGTTGTAGACATTAAGTAATAATTAATAGTATAAGACTTTATGCATTTGTTTTGTATAAATATATCATAATTGTTAAAATGAAATATTTACTTGCAGTTAATTATTAGATAAACCCTAATGTATATTAGTTAGTCAATTGATGTTACGTACTGTTTACTTTGCTCTGATTGGTCGGTTAGTCGACCGAGTGTTTGTGAAAGTTTGTGGTAGGGAAACGTTTGTAACTGTCATTTTAGACAGAGTCAGTCTGCTTTGAGTTGTTGAACAGTGAACATGTCCGACTAATCCGTGTATTTGTTAATAGAACGATAAATATGAAATTGTGTTGATCAAAGTGAATAAAATATTTATACAATTTATCCTGAAGTGTTTGATTTATCACATTTCAGAAGTGGGATATGCCTACAAATATGTGCAGTGATAACAGGAAGAGGTTATGTGTACCTAAATTGAAGCTAAATGAGCTCGAGACAATTTTTTTTTCTCTTTTTCCCATGTGTGCTAGTGTTACTCCAGACAAGAGGTTATTTGTGCCTAAATTGAAGCTAAATGAACTCGAAATTTATTTTTTAGCCAAGTGTGCCTAGTATTTTAGACAAGTATCATACTCACCCAAATTTCTTACTGATGGTGACAGGCTCGTGTATTGAATCATTCGATTCCCTTCAAATGTGTGAACTGAGTGGTACTGATATGCGCGTCATGTTCATAATCGAACGTTGACAGTTAAGACTAAACACCTCTTAAATGCTGGTGATTCATTTTAGTTTCTATATTTTAAATTGGGTTGCTTTTCCTTTATTTAATTTCATCGAATTCGTAGAAAAAATACTAAAATTTACCTATTTTCCATAGCGATAATTGTCATTGTTGCCTCGGATTACTTTGTGTGGTACGATAATTTCCCTTTCGTTTCGACGTATAGTTTTAAAAACCCCTGTTATGAGTATATCACAATAATGATAAATGATATACAATGAATGATAAATGATAAATGATGAGTGGTAAGTGATCAGTGATAAGTGATCAGTAATAAGTGATCAGTGATAAGTGATCAGTGATAAGTGATCAGTGATAAGTGATCAGTGATAAGTGATAAGTTATCAGTGATAAGTGATCAGTGATAAATGATGAACGATGAACGATGAATGATGAAAGATAAATGATAAATAATAAATGATAAATTTATTTATTTATATATGTTAAACGATAAACGATAAATGATAAATAGTAAATGGTAAAAATGATAAATGATAAACGATAAATGATAAATCTTAAATGTTAAATGATAAATGATATTTATGTTGTACTGTTGTTTTATGAACTGAATTTCCACCTATGACAAAAATCCTATACGAATTTGAATTTGAGAGAACAAAATTAAAACTGAGTTTGTATATGTATAACACGATTTAAAAGGCTGCAAATGGAATTTCTCCTCCATAGAGATCTACACTTTGGAATATGTAATTACCGTCAATTTGCTGACTTACTGACTTCCTGGCAATTTAAGAGAGTCTGTAAATGGTTCATTTGAAATGTTTTGATTTGATTTCAGTGCTTTGATGAGGCCAAGAGTGTCTTTGATGAGGCCAAGCGTGATTTTGATGAGGCCAAACGTGCCTTTGATGAGGCCGAACGTGCCTTTGATGAAGCTAAGTGTACCTTTGATGAAGACAAGCGTGCCTTTGATGAAGCCAAGCGTGCCTTTGACAAAGCCAAGCGAGCCTTAATAAGACTAAGCGAGCCTTAATGATGGTTCATTAGAAATGTTTTGATTTAATTTCAGTGCTCTGATGAGGCCAAGAGTGTCTTTGATGAGGCCAAGCGTGCCTAAGATGAGGCCAAACGTGACTTTGATGAGGCCAAACGTGCCTTTGATGAAGACAAGCGTGCCTTTGATGAAGCCAAGCGTGCCTTTGATGAAGCCAAGCGTGCCTTTGATGAAGCCAAGCGTGCCTTTGATGAAGCCAAGCGTGCCTTTGACGGAGCCAAGTGAGTCTTAATAAGACCAAGCGAGCCTTAATGAGGGATGAGGCAAGCATGCCTTTGATGAAGTCAAGCGAGCCCATTTGAGGCCAAGTGAGCCATTTGAGGCCAAGTGGGCCATTTGAGGCCAAGTGGGCCATTTGAGGCCATGTGGGCCATTTGAGGCCAAGTGAGCCATTTGAGACAAAGTGGGCCATTTGAGGCCAAGTGGGCCATTTGAGGCCAAGTGGGCCATTTGAGGCCAAGTGGGCCATTTGAGGCCAAGTGGGCCATTTGAGGCCGAGTGGGCCATTTGAGGCCAAGCGGGTCAATCGAGAAGGCCAAGTGGGTCAATCGAGAAGGCCAAGTGGGCCATTTGATTTGGTTAGATGAGCCAATTAAGATTCGGGTTAAGTGTGCCCGGTGCAGATGAAATTATCCTCAAGAGCGTAAGTAACGTATGAATTTACCTATTAATGTGATTTTAGTGTGACTATTTTGGCTTAATGAAGACGTTGTAAATGAATTGAATAATTTATTAAGTTTATTCATATCATTTTCGAACTGTTTATTGGATGAGATTTGAACTTCTGAAATAGTTTTTGAAGATATTATAGGTATAGATAAATTGAATTGAAAGCTATTTTTACACTGTGATTTGATTCTTAAAAAAGAGTTTCAAATTAATGATACAAGTTACTATTTCATGTAAATGTTTTAACCACTGATTTCTTATTTCTGAGGACTTGGATTCCGACAGAACTACAGAAGAAAAATTGCCAGTCTAATTGAACAAATGGATAGTTCCTGGTTCAAACAGTACAGACTTGAAGAAAAATGGTGCAAAGAGACGATCTGGAAGGAGTAATACACCACCACGATGCAAGAAGCAAAGGGGTACCTCATGTTGGTATAAGAAAGTGGTTGAATGATTTTTCAAGGAGGAAAGCGTTACAAGTATCGAGGTTTGAACATACCCATTGGAATATTGTGATACGGGAGTTTCGTCACTTCTGTAAATTTTGAGAGTATTTAAGTTTGATTAGAAACAGTAATTATAATTGATTTGTATTAAGCAAGTAGGATCAGAAACTGACTATAGATTTTGGGTCAAAAATTTGCTAATATTACCAAGAGAAAATAGAAAATTTACGAAACCTTGTCAAGTTTTGTAAGTTAGTATTTGGTGACGAAGTGGTAAACCAAACTAAAATGATTTTTCCTAATGAGCAGAAATATGGTCAGTTTCAAGCAGAAATGTTAGCTGCTAATACTTAAGGTGTAACTTATGTGAATATGATTACGACAAATTAATGCTTATAAACGGATAGCATATAAGTAAAAGAGCTGTAGATTGAAATTTAAACACACGGTATTTATGATAAATCTATTAGGAATTAAGCCAAAGCATTAAATTGTAGACGAGGAAATGAATTTATTACACGTCTTCAATTCTTGTGACGTGTACATACTGTAGCAGAGACTGATTCCATAGATAGAGAACACAGTGATATTTATTTTACAAGTAGGATTAAAAATATTACTATTACATGACCATAACCAGTTCTCGTCGTCAAGACTGAAATAGAAGCCGGTTCATAAGATGATTATGATACAATGAATGATTTAAATAGAACTAAATATTACATCGTAATTTATTCGGTTAAGGGAAGATAGATTGAAAATCCATACACTGGAGTAGAGGATCAATTTCAAGGTTTCAAATTAAAATAAAGTTTGACAAACAGTGCGATCCGAACTTCATTATTAGAACCTTTACTTGATACGAAATCGCGCACATATGCTGGGGCCTTAGATTTAGGAGATATATTAGTACAGTTAAGCCCTTAGACCCTCTAGCAGAAGAATCACTTTTATTCTAAATGCTTAAATTTCTGTTTTATATTATGGTTTCAAATAATTAATGTAATGAACTCTGACTAAACGAGACGCCACACAACATATTGCAACATGGTGGCTACAGATTAGTGAGTTTCATTTAACCATTGAGAGTGTAAGATCTAGGACGCGTATGTCGATACCTTAAGCCGTAATACCATGTTTTCTACAAAAATTAAGACGAATCCTCTGTATCTGTTTCTAGTATTGAGACGAGAATTGATTATCAACAATATAAATATCAACTTTTCGAATACTGTGACTAGGGACACAATAGAAAGACAATGAGAGAGCAAACGCCAGCATTTGCCTGGGGTTTAATGAATCGGATCTAGATTTCAAATTCTTATGGCTGAACCCGATAAAAAACCTAATGACATGAAGTGAATTCAGTGTGCGTAAATAATGAAGACTATACTTTCGAACAAAAAGCTGATCAATTATACTTTATACTTACAGACAGTCTTACATAATTAACATTGACCAATGGATTTGAGTAATTAAGTGTTGGTTATAAAATATATTTGACAGTAGTTTAATATCTTGAATAATAGTGCAATCATGGATTTCTTTTAGATACCTTACCCACTATCAAGAGCTGTTGCGATAGTCATGGTATTGACCTTGTTCTTAACGCTATATCTTGTCTAACGTTGAGCGCGGTTTTGCTAAAATGTATAAACACTATTTTAAATCCCCTAGCAAAATAAAATGATTACTGACTATGACGAACACCAATGAAACATATGAGACTGCCACAAAACTACTGGGATCAGAGATACTTTAAATGATAAACATTACGAAGTAAAATACGTTAAAAAGTTTAAGATATGAGGTGAGCACCAATATTTGGGTTAGACTAGCAAAAAGATACTTTCGTTACCAGTAAAATCCCTGCTACTACCTACAGCATAGATGGTTTAATAAAGATTAGTAGATCTGATTGCAATTATGAGAGTAAAATTGAATTTGCCTCATTTTAAAATCCATAGATCCATTGAAAACAAAAAACAAAAAGTTTTAAGTATAAAATTACTGGAATTACCGGTTTTGGCAAACTGAGGAATAACATTCATAATACATACTTTCCTCCGACCTTATATGATCTCGGATATATAGAAAAGCCTTTGACAAAAAAAAAATTACACTATTCTTCGTGTGATGAATGTTGTAAACATATGACCGGACGATAAAGCAAATAATCAAGACTAAGCCGAATGTAATGATTTTGAATGTAAGACTCAGTTCCTTGTCGAACTGGAATTAAGTTTCATAATTTTAATGAAAATATCCTATCATTTTAATTGTAATCGTGCGTCAGGAGATCGCACGATGTCGGATGGCCGAATGTAATGATTTTTAAAGAAAATATTCATAAATCGTTCAACTTCCAATGTTAAGCGATAGATGGCGCTAGTAGTTACATGAACTTTAGGCATTCGTTGTAGACATTAAGTAATAATTAATAGTATAAGACTTTATGCATTTGTTTTGTATAAATATATCATAATTGTTAAAATGAAATATTTACTTGCAGTTAATTATTAGATAAACCCTAATGTATATTAGTTAGTCAATTGATGTTACGTACTGTTTACTTTGCTCTGATTGGTCGGTTAGTCGACCGAGTGTTTGTGAAAGTTTGTGGTAGGGAAACGTTTGTAACTGTCATTTTAGACAGAGTCAGTCTGCTTTGAGTTGTTGAACAGTGAACATGTCCGACTAATCCGTGTATTTGTTAATAGAACGATAAATATGAAATTGTGTTGATCAAAGTGAATAAAATATTTATACAATTTATCCTGAAGTGTTTGATTTATCACACTATGGTTTTTGTAGAACAGTTTTGATAACAATATTTAACATTTAAATTCTGTAAACAATGGAAAAAAATGATTATTTACTATGTTATATATATTTAGTTTAATTATACACTAAAGTCACAATAATATATTTCGTATTTTAAATCTGTTTCTTGCACTTAGTACTTAGTCTAGTTACACACACATGATTTTGCGTCAGCAGAATTTATAATTAGGTTAAAGTCGAGGTTGCATCAATGTTGAAGAGTTATGATTGTTTACATTGGACACTTTTACCAGTCAACTAATATGCTTAAATATTACGAAAAACAATGGTTTTTAGGTCAGCGCATAAAAATTTTGAGTCAGCGGTATGCGTTATACGGAAGTCTGCGCTCTTAGGCGCCTTCGTAATCTATCGAATTTATATACCTATGTTCAGCAGCTTTTTTAGCAGGGCACTCTGGATCTCCCGTCTTGTGGTTGGCAGGTTTTTTGAAGCGCAAACAAGTTGCGCATTTAGGCGCCTCGCCTTTTTTTGTGCAATCTTGCATGATGTGCCCTTCTTCGCCGCAGTGGCCGCATGATGGGGTAGCAACTTTGCACGTCTTAGCAGCGTGACCGTACTGCTGGCACTTGTAACATCTTGTTACCAGTGTGAAGTCTCGCACGGGGCACGATGTCCAATTAATGAATAATCGGTCCTGTGTGATGAGAGCCTTACGGATTTGGGCAGTAACTTCTAAGATGTAATTTCAATTCTCAGAGTCTTTTCTGCCAGATTTGTGACTAAGTTTTATTGAGGTCAAAAATGTATCCCTAGACATGGTCGGAAGTTTGTCGGCCAAATTTTGTTCGAAAATACATTTGTAAACCTCATTTTCAGCCATTGAAGCAGGAATCCCAATCACTATTATGCGCGGTTTGTGTTTTTGAGGTTCGTCGACGGTAAGAGATGGCGAAGCGAGTTGGACCGATTGCTTGAGTTTATCCAGGTCCTCCTTGGTCTCCGTGCTGATGATGAGACCTCCTTTTCCAATTTTGCGTATGCCTCGGACTTTTAACTTCATTTCACCAGGGCAAATGATTTTTTGGACAATGTTTTTAGTTTCATCACTGGTCTTTGAGTGGTCCCGAGGGTAAATCGCCACGGAGCTAAAGGAGTTAGGACGAACAAAACTATTGGACCCTTTCTTCACCATATCTGCAAAAGATGTCGGTGCAGTTGACACCTGCAGGGCACAAGATTTGTTGATCGCTTCTTTCATCTCCATAATACAGTCCATTAAATTTCGTTCCTCAGTCAAAAGGTTTAGGGAGTTATGGGTCCTGTAGGCAGACTGTTTTAATGACTGGTATTGAACAGCCATTTGCGAGACTCCATGTCCAACTTTGCGGCAAAGTGAATTTATTTTGAGTTTCTGCTCCGAGTTAAGCTTACCATCGGCCGCAATACTGCATACTTCTTGTAGGCACTGGTCAATGGAGCTCATCCAGTTCTGAATCTCGGGGGTCGGTATTGCCTCCATTTTCTCGTCTTCCTTGGCTTGGTCACGTCTTGGTAGTTGGGGCTGCGTCGGCGCAGGTGTTGATGGAGGGCTGCGTCGCGTCAACCCGCTGCGATTGAAGGGGCTGCCTTCCATTTTTTGTTTTTAGTAAATAATTACACAATCATTATTTTAACTTATCAGCAATTATTAACAACTAGCTAATACGTAGGTAAACCAAAAGTAGGTCACTAATTATGCAGTGGCGTTAATTAATTTTTTTTAATTGTAATCATGAGCACGTCTGTATGCCTCGAGTGCGAAAAGACGAAGTACAATAGTAAATACATACTCAGATATACATATAAATAAACAATGCTGTGGTGAAAAACCAAATCTATATTTTTTTTTTGTCTTTGGCAGCTGAGCCGATGTCGATTATTCTGCCAGTGTCATATCAGTTATTTTAACGACTATCAAAAGCTACGTACATTGACAATGTGACATTTCGCACTTTTTATTTTTTTTAACTTCGCAGGTTTTGTGCGTTTATCCAGAATGCAGTTTTGGTTACCATTACAATGCGGATTCCATTACATACTTTTGTGGTATTTACCAAACGGTCGGTTCGATCACCAAGCTTCTCTGAAGTAGTCAATACTACATTAAAATTATCAGCTCCATTCTACCGAGATCATGTCTTTTTCAATGATTCCACATATTTTTCCAGTTATGTAAATACTTGAGAATTTGAGATACAACCCCTATTTTACATGACAATATTCACAAGGGATTGATTTTCTCATCTGCACTAGAAAAAATCACGCAAAGAAATACAAGATTGTATTTTGTTAAACTTGTTAATTTCATACCATTTGACTGGTATGTTGGGTGTGATGAGCACGATCATTTGTTCTGTGTCTGGGTGTAATTTATCTATAGTATATAGTAGGTATGTATTTAGAAATATACTCGTATAAGTATGTAGTTTATCAGTAGTCTAGTATTCATACCACAAAGCTCTGCTTAGTTTGGGTGGTTTTTTTTTTAATGTCGGAAAAAATCATCCAATGACAACCCCCGCTCTTGGGCGGAGTGGGGACTCTTACTGACTAAAAGACCCACCCCGTTTCTTCTAGCCTTCATACCGGGGCTCGAGCTCCCATTCGGATAACCCTGGCCCCAGTAGGCTTCGACCCGGCTGGGTCTCTGCTGTTGCTGACAACTACTTGAGGCGCGCGGAAACAGTGCGCGCCGTCGACGACTTGGGCTTGGTCCGGACAGTTGCCGGACAGCGAGCTACCCATTGCTCACTGCCCGCAAGCCCGCGCCTACGGTGGCCGGAAATCAGGATCAGAATTCCGGTGGCGGCGGCGGCGGCGAGAACGCCGTTGCCTGATGCGGTCGGCCTCCTCCTTAGCGAGCATTACTGTTTCGCAAAGTCGGCGACCGCCTGCCACTCCTCCTCGCTCCGGACCATAGCCTCAACCAAGGCCCGGCGCGAGAGGTCTCCGCCACCGATCGCCCCCACGAGGGCACGGTGATGCACCGCCCAAGCAGGGCACACCTCGACTGTGAGCTCCACCGTGTTTTCCGGGCGTCTCTTCCGCCTGAATCCGGAACAGGTAGCTCCCGAACGTGCCATGTCCGGTGAGGACCTGCGTCATGCGGAAGGTAAGGACGCCGTGAGGTCTTTCCAGCCACGCCTCAAAGAGGGGACTTACCGCCATGATTGTGGCGTGCCAAGTTTGGGTGGTGTGGGGGACTAGATGGCATAGTGTGAAAGTTGTGGAATATTTGTGTGAATATTATATATTTGAAAGAAAGAAAGAAAAACATTTATTACATATTTGGTATGCCATACAGATGGTTTTCCTTGATAGAATGCCATAATTGTCTAGAGTTCTAGAATAGGTACCCGCCGATTAAAAACTATATGATGTGCTTCGAAATTCAACTTTTATTTAGATATAATATTAAAATGTATTCTGTATACATAATAAAGTTAAATGATCTAATAATAGCGTTAATGAAATCAAAACTTTACCTTTATTATTATTAGATTACAGGAGCTATTTAAAGTAAACAAAACTAATAATTTGCAGAGGCGAGGGATTATAATTAGAATATGAGTTTTGGATATTTTTAATGGGCATTTTCCAGTAAGTTAAACAGTTGCACGTGCCGTCCTCAAAGGTTAAGCAACGATTGCCGAGGTCAGTTTGTGGATGGGTGACCATCCTAACATACCTACCTACCGTTGGTTCAAACTTTTATTTGTTGATCTTTGACAGTCGTTATGGATAGTTAGAAATGTTAGAATAGTGGTTAGTAATGAAGCCGGGAGGTCACGACTGCGACCCTCAGCAATGAGGAATGCGACGCACCTCCCCCAGGTTTCAGGAGCCCATCTTATCTCTAAAATAAGCCTGCCTGCTGTGACAATTCGGTGCTGGTTGGATTCGGTGAAGGATGGATAGTTAGAAGCCGGGAAATCTGACAACAGTCTTGCCAAGGGGTATCGTGTTACCTAGTTACTGGGTTGTGGACGTCAGATAGGTAGTAGTTCCATGTAAAATATTATACATGGAGCTTTTAGGTTTAAATATAAGTCGAAGTTAATTCCTAATAATCTACTTTTTTATACAAAGTGTAGTCAACTATTAACCATATTGACTTATCTTTTTAATAAATTAAAATAGGAGGTACTTACCTCCATGGACTCTTCTCGAAAATGACGACACTAGAAAAATACTAACTTATTAGCATTCTATCATTAGTATATGTGAACAATGTAGTTAAAATATAATGTATTTATTGATAGGCTCGCGTTTGATCTCTACCTCATCTGATGGTAAACGAAGATGAGGTCGACGTTGGAGCACTCTTACCTAGAAGAAACCTATTCACTCTTAACATAAATACCCCTAGGCTGTAGCTATCAGGAAACATAGAATCCAACAGTCAAGTCCACTGTTTATCTGTACGCACAATGAATGGGATCCCAAAACATTTTGTGCGCACAGGTGGGATGGGATGTCCACCATGCCCCACATTACTGTACGTCTAGTGCTCCCATGATGGAATGGGCTTGGCAGAATTAAACTATGCAATTCCGACGCCGAAATGTAATCGATAGAAGACCGATAGGTAAGCTTTGGAGTTTTGACTCAATAAAAGAAAGAAAAAGAAATAAAGAAAATATGTTTACTCTGCCTGAATAGACGCACAATTCATTACAAAAATACAAAAAAAAGTTTCCCTGCCAGGCCATGTGCAATCAGTGCATCATTGTCGATTAATATTACTTCAGAACGGATGAAAACCTTAAGTAATTAATTATATACATTGAGACTAGAAACTCGACCTCCAATGTCTTAATTACGTAAAGAGATGACTCATCATTTCTGTAGTACGAGAAGAGAAACTAGTGGAGCACTAATTGATGAATAGCGTGATAGCGAGTGTGTAGCAAAAAAAATCTGGGCAAGTGCGAATCAGAGTCGCGCACTGAGAGTTTCGTACAAACTTAACTATGTAAATAGTTCAATTTACGAATCCCGAAGTCTCAAAATTTTTTGTGTCTAAGGGCCCTTTTCCTGTCATGCGTGTTTTAGCCCGCACGCGGTTCTCGTCATGCGGCTAGCACGCGCGCGGAACGCGGATTGGCTGCGGTCGCGCAGCCCACGTGCGCGCTATCCGGATGCGGGCGGTGATCTTCTGCCTTCAGTGTTGTTTTTATTGTGAAGCGGGTTGCACGCATATATCGCAAACAAGTTTACTCACTGGCGACACGCACAGCATTGCAGCAGCAAACGAAATCTTTGTCTTGCGTGTGACCCGGAGCGTGGTATCACCCGCATGCAAACGAGAACCGCGTGCGGGCTAAAAAATGCGTGACGGAAAAAGGGCCCTTAACAACAAAACTGTTTTCAGATTTATTCCTATACCTGTGATAATGATTTCAGGATTTTGGATTGAAATATACGTTTTTTGCAACATCATCATCATTATCATATCAGCCTAAAGACGTCCACTGTTGGACATAGGCCTCCCCCAAGCGTCGCCACATAACCGGCCGTATCTTTATTTTTTCGCCAACTTAGAGATTTGATTTTTTCACAGCTTCAAAGGACCGTAGACCCGAGTATATGGTTTTAATTTCAAATCCATACCTTCACATGTCGGACGGACAGCAAAGTAATCCTTTATGAGATTCGTGTTTTCCTTTTGAGGTACGGAATTCTAAAAAGAGGAGCGAAAATCGTCGCAAGGTGGAAATAGATGGATGGGGTGAGAGTGGCCTAGTATCGAGCTCCGTCGCCTGCAATGTGTTCAGGATAATCATTCCCGTAGGAAATATGTCTCAAAACTAACCTAACATAACTTCTTTAATTTTTTACATAAAACATTTTTTTTTACAAAGAATACCGCCTTCTAAAACAAAATATCTGAAGACCAAATTAATTTTAGTTTTGGTAGCGCTTGTCTTTGGTATTTTAAATACTAGAGATAATGAAAAGGTTTGCCTATGTGCGTTAAAGTATAGTAGGTACTTATTTCTATCAAGTTACTAATTTACATTGAATATATAAAATTACTCGCACCTATCGGGTTGACAGCTATTCTAATCTCGTCTGAAAATCTTAATCTTTTTTGAACTCGAACTAGTCTCTGCGTTATTTTATCTATTATATTAAATTGTCAGATATATTAGGGGACAAAATGTCCTCTAATAAGATTCGCAACGCTCAATCTGCGCGACACAGCAACGTTCTCTTTGTTTATTTTTCAATACTTTAGTTACAAACATAACACTTGCCTAACCCCGTCCCACAGAACAGACCAAAACCTACCGGCCCAGACCTTGTCTTGTTATCCATTGTGCCGAAACTTGTTTTCCAACATTTTACCATGCATTAAAGTGACGTTGGACATGTTGTTGAACAATTTGATAGCGTTGCGCGTCATGTTGGGGGACAATTTGTCCCGTAATGTATCTAAGCTTTGATATCTCTGTACCTGGCGGTTTCATTCGCGTCTTCGTTACTACATGTATTCCACTCCCATGGGTCGTAGCGTGCAACTTTATTTACCTGGGCTCCAATGTTAGGAAGTCCGCAGAAGAGTTTGCATGGTTATGAGCACCATGTCTCAGCTATACAAAATCTGGAGGGACCGCAATATCTTTTTAAAGACTAAACTGGTCTGGAGTTTAATCTTCTCGATCTTTTCATATGGCGCTGAGACTTGGACGCTGAAAGCAGCAGATCGCAAACGCGTTGGTTGATGCTTTTAGGATGTGGTGCTGGAGAAAAATGCTCCATATTCCTTGGACAGCATTTCGGACCAACTTATCCATACTGCGAAAACTAAAAATCTCCTCGCGGGTGTCGTCCGAATATCTTCGCAAGATTCTGCAATACTTCGGTCACATTGCAAGGAAAGATGATGGAAAAATTGAAAGGCTAATCGAGACCGGTGAAGTAGATGGAAAAAAGCGCTCGCGGGTGCAGGCGTGCAGCTCAATACGTTGGTCCGATTAGATCCGCACCGCTCTTGACTCAATGGTATACAAAGGCCCTTCACACCGCCAGAGACAGGAATAGATGGAGAAACATGATAAAGATGAGAGTAATGAGGGAGGTCACGACCCTCAGCATCGAGGAATACGACGCAAGGAGGAGGGTCGTAACGTGATGTTTATAGCCTATAGGCTAATAGCCTTCCTTCATAAATGGGCTATCCGACAATTTATTTCAATTCGAACCAGTACTTTCTTGATATCAGCACGTTGAAACAAACAAACGGTTTAGCTTTGTAATCCTAACTAATATTATAAATGTGAAAGTGTGGATGTTTGGATGTTTGTTACTTAATCACGCAAAAACGGCTGAACGGATTTGGATGAAATTTGGCATGCATATAGCCTTTGACATGGAAAAGAACATAGGCTACCTTTTATCCCGATTCTTTAAGTACCTAATGCCACGCGGGCGAAGCCGCGGGCAAAAGCTAGTAAAGTATAGATTTTCCAGTCCTTTAGAAAGATACGAGTACTCATGAAAGAGGCTTTAAGTATTGTGTTTTTGTTTTCCGACTAGCTATTATTACGGAAACATTTTAGAAGTAGGAAGTTCTTTCCTTTATCTAGTATTGGTTATTGTTTAAGAGCCACCATCTCTCAAGAAAACAACAAATAATGGTGATAATAAAATACTAAATCCTTCTCCAGTGCCCCCCTGCGGCTCACCGAACGATAGGCCATAAACTGTTCACTAACTTGGCGAAGATTTACACACTTGAGGATACCTTCTTTATATGTATACCTTATCAGATGGAGCATACCCTATATCATGCCTATTTCAGAAGGTCGAAGCAAGGCGTACAATTTCATCTAGTTAAGTTTTTTTTTAGGTGGAAAAATCATCTAATGACATCCCCTCTCTTGGGCGGAGCGGGAGGGCGTTTCAAACTTTTACATACAAAAATCCACTCCTGTTCCTTCTTGCCATCGTTCCAGGGCCCCGGGGATCTCTTTCGCATCACCCATGGCCCCAGTAGGCTTCGAATTTGCTGGGTCCATACGGTTGCTGACAACTCCTTGAAGCGCGCGTGGAACACTAAGCGCCGTCGACAACTTGGGCTCGGTCCGGACGGTTACCAGACGGTCGGACGACGATCTACCCATTGCTCGCCGTCCGCAAGCGGGGGCCTACGGTGGATCCAGTTAGTTTTGAGTTCCATTTTAAAGAGGACGAGCCTAATGCTATCAACCAGGCTAATTTAGCTCTTAAAACCTTGGCGTTACGAATACCGCAATAACTCTTTATTGGACCCAGGGAACAAACCCATTGGTTACAGTAGGAGCACTTGTAACCACTAAACATACTTAACTAACGAGACAGTAAAATACGTTCTTATTTCTTTTTTGTTTTATTAAAAGTGCGTTTCATTTATTGAGCTCTTTTTCGCCTATGAATTATACCACGGGAACATACTCCCGGGATAAAAGTATTATATGTACTATATTCCGGGATATAGTCTACCTGTGTACCGAGTTTCTTCGAAATCTGTTCGGTCGTTCGAGCGTGAAGAAGTAACAAAAATACACACAAGCACATACCATCACAAACTTTCACGTTTATAATATTAGTATGTAGTGTGATAAACTGTATTAAAGTAGTTCCGTTTTGGTATAGCAATAGCGGCCATTGCCCTTTTGGTAAAATCATAAAATAAAAGTAAAAGATCACGAATTATCGACTGATTAAGGGCTTTTTTAATTTGGATTCGGAGGGTTTATGCATTTAGCATGTGTCAAGTTTAGGATGTAATTATTTTTACATCAGAATACAGTCACTTTGGCTTCCATCACAATTCAGATGTAACATATTCTAATGTGTTTATAGAAAAAAAAAACGGCAGTAAATTTATCGAGTCAGACAGACTTAACTGAGGTAGTCATTAGTACTACCTCTCAGCTCTACTTTACCGAGATCGCTTTCAATGATTCCACATATTATTTAGTTGTTAACACTTGAGAGATAAAACTGGATCAATTTTACAACACAAAAACATCCATTAGGAATCAATTTGCGAATAATTAGAACAGCCACTAAACTTACGAAACAATCCCGCTAAAAATCAATTTAGGACGTTAGCAAAAGTAAGTTTCGTTTTAACAATTTGTTTGAGTCAATGACCTCTTCTGCCTCGCAAAAACAGACCTACTTTGTGTGGTATGTAGTATGTAGTGCGCCAAATGAGGTTTTAATGAAGGTGTCAGCAACAATGATGACTCGGTTGAAGTGATGGTTGAGTAATTGGCTCGAGAGTGTGAGTTGGACGCTCAATTCTCGCCAGAAATATAGTTTGCGAGGCCTGTGGATAGAGACATCAATCAGTATATTAGTGGGAGGCCATTATTTCCCGTACTATGAGAATGTCAAAATTCAAGTCACAATCTCATCTCACTGACAATGTTTGGGAAAATTAGAGGTGACTTTGACAGATGGTGACCGAGATTGGATGCGACTTTTTTTGAGATGGGAAACATCATGTAACTCCCGCTCAAGGTGTAACGAGAGGGAGTGCCACACTTGTACTGACCTACTTGTGTTCTTTCACCTGCTTTTTGCGTTCCAGGGCCATAGTAATGCTTTCGAACAATTCCACAGGCCTATGCGATGTGATCGGTTTTTAAATTCTGTCATACGGGCATCATCCCTCTGTTTTTAGTAAGTAGCAATGTTGGAAAGAAAATTCATCGTCATTTCCATAACCTTTTCGCAACTATCTTGGGGTCAGCTTCCAGTCTAACCTGAGCGACTGCCTATCAGGCCTCCGCATACCAGATACTGGATAACACGATATTCCTTGGACATACTGATGGTCAAACTTTCTGGAAAAAAAAGAAAAGACATCGTAACTTCTTAATCCGAAAAAGCATTCTCTTTATAAATATCGGACAATATCGCTGCAGATCAAGTAATCCATTTTAATGATAGAGCCCTATATTACATATTTAAATAAATAGAATAGCTTTTACCCGCGGCTTCACCCGCGTTAATTAAATATTCTAACCTTTTTAACCTATGTCACTTAGGAATAAAGCGGCATTCTATTGGTGAAAAAAATTTAACAATCGGACCCTTACAGAGATTAATTCCTACCTAATCTAACGAAAAAAACAAACTTTACGTCTTTATAATATTAGTGTAGAATATTAAAGCAATCTTTTCTTCCGTTCGTCCGCCTCACTATAGTCTGTCTAAAAAGTCAATCGACTTGGGAATTTTGTAAAATATTTAATTATTTAAAAAGTCTTAATATTCAATACTTTTTATAAGGTTCTTTTAGTAGTAAACAATGATCAATATCTCTTAATCAACCTTGATTATTGAACCAGCGTTGACTACATCAGATTTCATTTTACTCTAATAATTACACAAGTCGGTTGACTTATTATATAGATTCTACTCAATTTTAAAACTATACATCGATTTCGTACATTTTACATGATGCGCACACAACTAAAAGCTTCTACAGATTTAACTAAAAAAAAAAGACGTGTGGCACTCGGGGACTGCCGCGGTAAAGCTATTGCTTAGCATTTTTATCAACTTATGCAATTATAATTATTTATTTATTTTATTTATGCAGTATTTTTTTTCCTTTGTTTTTTTTTCTTTGATATTAATTGAAGTTACACTTTCACACATTGAATTGAATTTTGATTGATTGTTCACTCATTTGTTTTCTTATCGGTCACCACGCTTAAAAAACAAATGAGTGGGGGGTGTTAGGTTATTTTCGTTACGGAATTTCTGGATTCGGTCTCCACGCTCAAGGCCCGCGATAGAAGCTATGCAATAGCTTAAAATTAAATTCTACACAATGTCTGCGATGGCTCAGTCTGTCGGCTGTCACCTAGGTTCAGCTTGCGCTCCAGATCAAGCACTCTATTGTGCTGTTATATCCCGATATGACATATTTAGAGCGATCTATTCTTCCATCCGTCTCGCAGCTCCATTTTAAAACTAAACATTGATCCTTCAGACAAAACCGTATTGTTTTATTCTTGGAAACAAAGTACTATCGTATTTGTTGCTATATGTCTGAAATGCAGTTTAGATGAAAGTTAGGTCGTCTCATGAAACATTATAATGGAAACTGGATGATGCTTTTAAACAATACTAGCGACCCGACCCAGCCAGCGCATGAAAGTTATAATGGCGGGTGTATCATATCCAATTAAATATACCAATTACCAAAAAAAAAAACTTAAAAGGTAGGCTACTTAGTACCTAACTGTAAAAAATCTGTAAATTCTTCAAAACGAAGTTATTTCATAAATAAGGAACACCCTGTCTTTCGATGACGGGTGTTCTGTATTTTATTATCTACTCAAAAATATAATTACAACGAAAAATTGTACCTCAAGTAAAAATAACACATAACATGGTCGTTCCTGAGAATTAAACAACAGTGTGTCGTGTTTAATTGTTCTTCGCACGGGTGTTGTAAACTTTTTCAACTCTCGACTTTTCTCTCATAAAATAGTCATGTTTTGTGCATCGAAACCTTTCTCATGAATTACTCTGTCTATTGGTGAAAACAAGGAGTTTATCGTGAATAGAGATTTCACAAGTAGGAAATCATCAAATAACTACTCCTGCTCTGGAAGCAGTAAGAGGGAGGGTAAGATTAAGGGCACGTGCGTTTCAAAGAGATGTCAGGGAAACTGAAGGAGCCGATGCCTATTCGGGTTGAGGGAACGGTTGAAAGAGCGACCCTGGCCCTAGAACGCAAAGGGCAACTGAAGAAGATAGGTGATTTTTTGTACCACTAAAAGTCTAGAGCGGGAGAACTCATTTCATGATTATCCACCTCTGAAAAATTCCAGATGGTAAATCCAAAACCCTTTACCCGATCCGGGAACAGAACCTTCGACTTTTACTTTTCTCCCATTCTCCGGGACGGGCAAAGTATTATGAGGTTTTTAGTGAGGTTTTATAAGTTTATAAAATCAGTCATCAATCAACAAATAAATAATGTAATATTTAAAATCGATTTAGTGTTAGCCTTTCAATCATAGAAATTACAGACACAATAGAAAGACAATAGGTGCGCGAACGCCGGCGTTCGCTTGGGATTTAATGAATTAAAGATTACTTATGCTGCGACATAGCACAAAGAATCGCCAAACTTAAGTGGCAATGGGCAGGGCACATTGCTCGTAGAACAGATGGCCGTTGGGGCCGAAAGGTTCTGGAGTGGCGACCGCGTACCGGAAAACGCAGCGTTGGAAGGCCTCCTACAAGGTGGACTGACGACCTGGTGAAGGTAGCGGGAATCCGATGGATGCGGGACGCACATGATCGTTCGTTGTGGCGACGCTTGGGGGAGGCCTATGTCCAGCAGTGGACGTCTGACGGCTGAAATGATGATGATGATGATGATTACTTATGATCACAAACATTAACAACATATTCCATATAACGTAATCACACATCACATACATGTCACGAATGACATAAGCAGAGCGTACACTCGTTCAGACAGTGAAACAATGTAAGGCACAAACGTAACCCAGAACACACTTGTGCGATAATCATATGTTATCCAGTTGTCGGGCTCTCGCCAACCAACTAATTAATTGGCACGTGCGCACTCGGCGGAGGCTGATTGCTTTAATCCCAAATGCATTGGTAATTGTATTTTGTATCGAAATTGTAGTACTTGTCTGTACTTATTGAAATGAATGGCCGAGGATACGAATGTGAATGGTTTTTTTTTTTTAATTTCCTTTCACTAGGACATTATACGGACGCCGAGCAATAGGTAGCTTGCCGTCCGACTATCCGGTAACCGTCCGGACCTAACACACGTCGACTCAAGGAGATATCAGCAAACCTTACGGACCTGCAGGGTCGAAGCGGGGCCATGGGTTATGTGAAAGTGAGCTCCGGGGTTTCTGGAACGAAGGCAAAGAAGGGAGCGGAGTGGGTTTTAGTCAGTAAAGGCTTTTTTTTTATGGTGGGAAAAAATCATCCAATGACAACCCCCGCTCTTGGGCGGAGCGGGAGATAGTGTCAGACTCTTACTGATTAAAAGACCCATCCCGTTCCTTCTAGCCTTCATACCGGGACCGAAGCTGTCTTTCGAAACTAACCCTGGCCCCAGTAGGCTTCGACCCAGCTGGGTCCCTGCTGTTGCTGACAACTCCTTGAGGCGCGCGGGAACAGTGCGCGCCGTCGACGACTTGGGCTTGATCTGGACAGTTACCGGACGGCCGGACAGCGAGCTACCCATTGCTCACTGTCCGCAAGCCCGCGCCTGCGGTGGGCGGAAATCGGGATCAGAATCCCGGCGGCGGCGGCGGCGGCGATAACGCCGTTGCCTGATGGATGATGGTTGTCTCTTTTTTTTATATATAACAATTTATTAGTGTCTACATGTTGTTACTACATTGTGTGTATCTACGAGTGTGTATGCCAAATAAAATAGTTTTCTTTCTTTCTTTCTTCTGATGCGTTCGGCCTCCTCCTTGGCGAGCATTACTGCTTCGCAGAAGTCGGCGACCGCCTGCCACTCCTCCTCGCTCCGGACCATGGCCTCAACCAAGGCCCGGCGCAAGAGGTGTGTGTCACCGTGTCCTCCGGGCGTTCAGTCACACAACTGTCACACAACGCAGTCTAGTCTCAAGCTAAGCAGAGCTTGTGCTATGAGTACTAGACAACTGATAAACTTATATATTTTTAAATACATACATATTATAGATAAATTACACCCAGACACAGAAACATTTACATCACACAAACATTTATCCTGGGTGGGAATCGAACCCACGACCTCCGGCATAGCAGTCAGGGCTACTAACCACTACTGGACCCCAAAACACTTTGGACTGGCCAACAGGCCAGTCCAAAGTGTTTTGGGAAGACATTCGTTATGCGTACAGCTAAGGAGCGGAATTCCCTGCCAGAGTCTGTATTTCTTGATAGCTATAACCTAAGGGTCTTTAAGTCGAGATTGAATAGATTGCTTCTAGACAAGCATGTTCCATCGTCGGCCACATCATCGCTTAACATCAGGTGAGATAGTGGTCAAACGCGAGCTTATCCGTAAAAAAAAGGGAAAATATGTACGAAATAATCCTTTTTTATTACAATAAAACTATTAGCGTCATCTACTTGTTTTGAATATCGTTTACTCACAAGGATTCTCCTTTAAGTGAATCGTCTGGTACAGCTTTCTCCTACATTATTTATCAAGACTATAAATAATGCATTATTTTCAGTATTCAGGAAACTGCAACAATCTACGGAAATATATCTGGCAGTGCGGCGGCGCTCGAGGCGCCGGTCTCGCTTTGCTACGCACCGTGCTACGGCGTAACCTGCATTGGCTACGAACGTAGCACAAATATTGCTACGATATTACAAACTACAGTTTTATTATGTTGGGCAAACATTTATGTGATTGATTTATTTATTATAGCTTATTATGTCGACATGTATACTTTATAAAGTACCATAAGTCATTGTTCTTAATGAAGTGGCTTTTGGCAAAATGTTGATAGCCACACCCGGCGATCTTCAAGGCTTGTTGTGGTCGATTCGTGAATGGGTGACTATGGTGGAGGCGATCGACGACAACAACCACTTGCAGCGGGTCCTGGTTCAGACCGTGGTGCAGAGTGAAAGGGAATGCAATGCCTCCTTTTGCGAAGCAGTAATACTAACGGTGGAGTTGGCTGCAGCCATGAGGAGACTGACATGTTCACGCCCCAGCCGCCGCGATAAGTGACACCCGGGGCGTCGTTGTTATAGTTAGTAAGTAGTTACAGGGTGATCTCCGGCCATCAAAAATGCGGGCTTGCGGACGACGAGCAATGGGTGGCTCACTGGCCGGCCGTAAGGAGTTAGTCTAAGTTGTTTACGACGCATTGTATTGCCGTAGTTTTAGTTAGTAAAAGTCCGACATGCCCTCTCGCTTCATTTTAGACCGTTAGGACTTACTGGATCCCACATCAAAAGTAACAAGTACCCACAAGTATATTTTGAAGATACAGATAATATATATATGAACAACGAAAATACTACCTAATAAGACGCTGTTTGTATGCCATATGTATCTTATGTCATTGACTGCAGTCTTAAGAGAATAAACTTTAAACACAAACCAACCTATTATAGAACTCCTACTGGGGCCAAGAATCTGCGTCTGAAAGGTAGCTCGGCCCCAGTATGGAAGCCATGAAGGAACGGGGTGGGTTTTTTTAGTCAGCAAGAGTCTGACACTATCTCCCGCTCCGTCCGAGGGCGGGGAATTTCATTTGGATGATTTTTACCCACAAAAAAAAACTTTCATAGAACTCATACATTACGAAAGTTCAATATTTTTTGGTAGAACTTTTTACACGCAAAAAGTCACGATCTAGTAGTCTCCAATCATCATCATCATCATCTTCCTGCCCTAGTCCCGTTTTATTTGGGGTCGGCGCAACCCGTTTTTTTCTTCCATTTTGTCCTGTCACTCGTCACGCTATCACTAACTCCCTTTATTATAATTTTCTTTCTAAATAAAATCTTTTCTTCATAAAAAACTTTCATAGAACTCATACATTACGAAAGTTCAATATTTCTTGGTAGAACTTTTTACACGCAAAAAGTCACGATCTAGTAGTCACCAATATCTATTAAAAATATCTGCAGGACGTCGAAGAATTTAGGTTCGGATTAGCTCCGATGCAGCCATCTTGAAATTGGATTACAGGTCAATCTTGCGTTGCGGTAACACTATCTAGATTTATGTACTAGTGCTATATGGCTGGAATTATATATACATGCAGCTTGAATAGAGTGGAACCATTTCAGAAAATATTTTGTAGCTAATTCATCGTAACTAAATCATCTTCGACTAGTTTATGCCAGCGGAGTGCTCGATACATTCCAGCGGGCTTCTCCATACAAATTTTGGACCTTCGTTTCATCCCCTTAGGGGGTGAATTTTGGAAAAGCCCCTCTCTTAGTCCTCACCTACGTCATAAAAGGAAGCTTTGAGGAAGTTTTCTTTTTTTATTATTATTAATCCAATTCTACTGTATGTGTGAGGTACGAATAAAAGTTTTTTCTTTCTTTCTTTCTTTTCTTTTTTTCTTTGTGCAAAATTTCACGCTCGACGCTCCTAGTTTTAGTAGTTTCGGCTATGCGTTGTCAGTCAGTGTCTCATTTTACATATACTTATATATACTTACACTACTACTACTACTTTTATATACTTATATTTTAGCTTCCACCAGCAGCTTCGCCTGCATGAAAATAAGTTTCTCCATACAAACCTTGGGCCCCCGTTTTATCTACTTAGGAACCAAATTTTGGAAAATCCGTTCTTATTGCTCACCTAGTGTGTGTCTGTTTGTAATATTGAAATAACTGCTTTTTACTACATGCATACGAATATATAGGGTGACTGGTAATTAGTGTACGATACTTGCTCATGATAACTAACAACTTTTACTATGGGAAAAAACCTGAAATCGCGAAAAAAAATCAGCTGTTCAGTACATTTATGTTTGCCTAATGTACTGAACAGCTGATATTTTTTTCGCGATTTCGGCTTTGCTCCCATAATAAAAATTGTTTGTTATCATGAGCACAATCGCGTGTTTAAGTATCGTACACTAATTGCCAGTCACCCTATATATACGATACATACACCAAAATAACAATTTTTGTCTGTCTGTCTGTCTGTCTGTTTGTCCGAGCTAATCTCTGACCGATTTTGACGGGACTTTTTTGGCAGGTAGCTGATATAATAAGGAATAACATAGGTTATTATTTTAGAAAAAATAAATTAAAAACCCTGTAGTCCACGCGAACGAAGTCGCGGGCACAGCTAGTCTACACTAATATTAGAAAGAGGTAAAGTTTGTTTTTTATGTTCTTTTGTTTGTAGGAGGTGATCTCCGAAAGTACTAGTCCGATTGCTAAATTTTTTTCCCCGATAGAAAGCTGCTGAATTCTCAAGTGACATAGGCTATATTTTATGTACGCGGGCGAAGTCGAGGGAAAAAGCTATACGAATTAAAATCAAAGATTTGCATCGCAGTATTAGAGTTCTTTGCGAGATTAGAACATATACAACAGTCGAAAAAAAAACAAAAAAACCATTGGGCAGTTGCCCGTACCTGACACAACACCCATCTGGTCAGAGGGTCCTCCTTTTTTAACGGAGGTATGTGGGACTTTACACCATGTTTCATATACCCTCATAACGGTCTTAGGCTCGCGAGCTACATTACCAGTCTCATCCTCTATAAAGGTAGCCATACACGCTAGGGTGTACCTGACAGTTTTGCCTGCACTGATATTACTGTCAGGTAAGCTTGTGTGGAAACCTGCACAGTTGTGCAATATACACGCTCCGGTTTACCTGTAAAACTCAACTGCCCCCTAAGCTAAGTTACCAACGTTTCTCTTGCGTCGAACGCCTCGAGTTAGCTACCAATCCAATTCTTTTTTCTGACCACGTGACTGAGTGTTGGGTTGACATCATTCCCGTACTTTTGAAGCTTTCTACTAGGGTTAACGATTGCAGATTGTCAACTTGGCTAGGGGTGCTGTATAGGCAAACCTGTCAGGTATACCCTAGCGTATATGGCTACCTTAAAGCAGTCTCCACCGCATCCAATCTTTGCATCTCCCCATTGTTCCCTATCTCCTCAGCCTCCCCGCGCCGCTGCAGGACGTCCGCTCATTGGCGCGAGCGTCTCACTGCTTGTCGCTTCCGCTTACCATTACAATATTTCTTAGCATTTATACTAAAGAAAACATTGTAATTTTGCTCTGCACATAAAATGGAGCGTTTTTGCAGAGATTATCTTGTATCTTATTTTATACTTTGTAGGTAGAACGTTGCCCAAACTGCAGATTTTTATAGCTGAAGTAATTTTCAATAAATTTACCGTTTTCTCATGTTTTTATATTTTGTACAACGTCACTTTTGCATTTTGTGTTTTGTCTTGGAGTTAGCAACTATATTAAAGTGGTTGTTCACAAGGACCAAAATTTTCTTTACATCCAATTAACCAATCTAAATTTCCATAGATCACACTGGCTGACTATTTTAGAACTTGCCAGTAGCTGGTATTTATTTATTATTTATTTAATGCTTTATGCACACAAAAGTACAGAGGCGGACTTAATGCCTTAGGCATGTTCTGCCAGTCAACCTTGGGGTGATGCAGAGAAAAATAGTGGTAGGTGCAATAAATGAAAGAGAGAAGACGAATACAAAAATAAAGTACTAATAAACCATATATATATAATACAATTATACAATATATACTCAAATTAATAAACTACATAGGTACCTAACTAATATAGTCAAACAATTGGTCCAGATCGACAATTGGAAAACATTAACGTTGTGATGATACTGCTGCCAACTTCTTACGAATTAGCTCTCGAACTTTAGTTTTGAATGCTAATCGGCTTGTTACCATCCTGATCTGGGGGAGCGCCACAGAGAAACAGCTTGAACAAAGAATGAATTGAGAAGAAAGTCAGAGCGATGAGAGGGACATTGGAGTAGGCGGTCATGAGATGAGCGCAGATTTCTATTGTGGTTGGTGCAAATGTATTGAAAGTGAGGGGCTAAATAAAACGTATTTGCCTTAGTATACGCAGAAAAAAATAACTAGAACTTAAGCAATTTCTAGCTTATGAGTAAACACAAGGACCAAAATGTAATTACCTCTAAGCGCGAACTTAAACTTTCTCACACCGCATCTTGAACAAATATTGTTTTCCCATAATAAATCTTTAAGAAATCGCCGTGTAACATATTGCGGCGGAGTCGCCACGTTGGTAATTAGCACATTTAGCACAAGTTCGGTGCGGTGCACATTACCCCGGAGCCCCGGCTGGCGAGCTGCCAGCGAACGTGCCGCGGCCTCGCGCAAATACAATAGAGGCCACCTTTTACATTTCAAATTTGGAGTTAGAAAAATAAATCCTACGCGATCAGATTGGAGTTTCTATGATTTTTTGTGGTTGCTTGACAAGCGTGGAAGTGGGGTATGGTAGTTGTTGTGAATTGTCAATGGAACTAAACTGGGGCTTTTGAATTTTCAATGGAACTAAACTAAGGTTTCAGGCACTTTTTAAAATAATTCTGTAACTTACTACATATACTTCATCTGTTTAGGTACTTAACTAAATGTAAACAATCTTGAAATGTCTTTTATCTAAAAATTGTCAAAAAAAAAAATAAAGTTACCTAAACCGATGTTAAGTAATTAACTGAATTTAACCTTTCAGATAACGTCAATTTGAGACACAATAGTAAGACAATAGATGCGCGAAGCCGCCGGTCGCTAGGGGTTTAATGAATATAATCTTTGTATGTCGTTTAATGATAAATCGTCCAGCGTACTGCTAGCAGGACTTTCAGTCCTTCCGGTAGGACGCACCTTTTTTAATGAATATTACGTGATCGGTCCTGCTGGTAGGATTTGTAAAAATACAAGTTGATAGTCGGTTTCTTTCTGATTGTAGGAGTGTTTGTTGCATCATTCTAGCATCATTGTGAGCGAGATGGCCACGATATTTAGCCGTGGAGATCGCGTGCGCTCGCTAGAATCTCACTGCGATGCGCCGGGAACGAATAACGCGTGGGGTCGTCAACAATTTGGTGATGCATTTGCAACATCTTATTGTTGTGGCTGACATTTTATTATCAAATTCGTTTTGTAGAAGATCACATGTAAGAAGCACTTTCAAAATTCGCAACCACAAAAGACAACAGAAAGCCAGCTACTACTGTAAAAATTATTATGCGGAAAGCGATGCGTCTTCTGTGCTCCTCAAACAGAGTGCAATTGTTTCGCATACCATGTAACAAACGGAATTGCAGCTTAATGTTTTTTTTTTCTTTATTATTTTTCTGTTGATTAAAAACTGTAAAATGATCAATCACGAGTTTAATTTTTATTAGCCAACTTATCTAACGCAAAAGCAAATAGAACCCGATTGCAGCTATCAATATCAATAACAATTTCGTCCAAAACGATCAAATTGTTTAGGAGGAGACAAACACAATTACAGAAGAATTATAATTATACAGAAAGAAACACAATAACTTTTTCCCGCGTCCACGTAGACGAAACCGCGTGAAAAGTATTGAATGGTATAATACTTTATAAAATAAAAAATGAATTCTACAATTGTAAGTAATTACAACATTGAGTACCTACCAAAAGAATATAAACATATCAATGTATTAGAACAATAAATTTATGTTACCTACCCTATCGTTTATTTCAAATAAATAAATAATTAAAAGTGGGTAGTTCAAAATGTTTGTTTCCCCTGATTTAGTAATTTGTCTGAGTCGTCCTGCCAGCAGTAGGCGTGCTGCCAGAAGGACGAGCGTCAAATTTCATACAAATTAAAGTCCTGCTAGCAGGACTTGAAAAGTCCTTCCAGAAGAGCTTCTAGAAGGACATTTTTTTGGACGATTTATCATTAAGCGAATTAAAAAAAAGACATTTTAGGATTGTTTACGTTTAGTTAAGTACCTAAATGTAATTTACAATAAAGTAATTTGCTGGTATCTGAATGATTGGGGTCTTCTTTAAAGCAGGTACAGTTGCCAAAACGGATCTTGAGCGCTCGGCGTCAGAGTGGGGATTGCTTTGCGCATTCCATACATTGGCGAGCCAATCGTCTTCGTTGTTAGATACATGCAGCAACGCAAGGAACGAATTAGGAGTGACTTCTATGACGCGATGGCGCGGCAAGCCAATCACTGACACTCCCTTACTTATGCGTTTTGAGTGTCATACTTCTACAACCGTAATGACTAAGCTAGTGTGATCTTATTATTTCAAAGACATCTTCTAAAAATAGTTCTAGAATCTATTCGTCTATATTTGGCCTTTACATCAAAGGAGTAAATGGTTTACCTGAATATCCCTGGATATCATTCATCGGTGCCAAGATATTTTTCTTCCTTCAAGAATAGATCGGGCTCATAATAAATTCTAACATGTGCAATGGTCTGGAAAGCGATAGGGCGCCATCTGTGGGACGGCGCGCGAACTAGCGCCACGAATACATAAAGTGCAAAGCATTTATAAAACTGGCTTCTGCGAACAGCTTTGGCTGCGTGAAAGTAAATAATTTTCCCAAGGGAACCTACACTCAGATTAAAATAATAATAATATTTCACAACTATCACACAACGCCGTCTAATCTCAAGCTAAGCAGAGCTTGTGTTATGAGTACTAGACAACTGATAAACATACTTATATATTTCTAAATACAAAAATATTATAGATGAATTACACCCAGACACAGAACAAATGATCATGCTCATCGCACAAACATTTGTCCTGGGTGGGAATCGAACCCACGACCTACGGCATAGCAGTCAGGGCCACTAACCACTAGACCAATAGGCTAGTCACAAAAAAAAATATCATAAGTCTTATTCTAGGGCATGGTCTACCCGTGTACCAAGTTTCATTAAAATCCTGCCTTTACTGTATTATGACCGACCGCGTACCGAAAGCCGCAGCATTGGAAGGCTTCCCACGAGGCGGACCGATGACTTGGTAAAGGGTCGCGGGATTCCGATGGATGCGAGACGCACTAAACCGGTGGTTTTGGCGACACTTGAGGAGACGTCTTTCACCTGAAGTTATAATGATGATGACTGTTACAAATAGCTTGTATCTATATTACGTAACTTTCTAAAGACGGGCGTCTTCACGTTGTTTTATATTTAGTTAGTGTTCTAGCTTGTAGATACGTAATAGTGATACAAATACAAATACAAATACAAAAATACAAAAAGTTTATTTGTGCACACGGGTACAATTTAGTTGTTACAATTATTTAAATAGTGTCTCTGTGTGATGTAACTGCTGTAAGACTGTTACAAATTACAGGCTTATAATGTAGGTGATAATATGTTTAATACAGACTAACTACCAGTAACTACACAACACAACTTACTGTGATGGCAGGTCATAATGTTCTACCCACTCAGTGTATTATAGCTACTGAGCTTAGTATTTATTACCTACTGTATAATATATCTAAGTATGGCGGCTGAAGTAAAGTTCTTTAAATATCCGACGTTAAGCGAGTGTCCATTCTTAAATTGTTGAAAGGTCTACGGTCCGGACTAAGCGCTTCACCTCGTCGTTTATACCGCGTACATCGAAGGTCTGGAATAATTTGCCTACTGAGGTCTTCCCATCCGATCATAATTTGATTGTCTTCAAGGCTAGAGTGAATAGGCTCTTAATAAGCTAGTGCGCCTCACCATCAGCGATTGCATCACTGATTAATATCAGGTGGATCGCAGTCAAGCACTAGTTTATACCAAATAAAAAACAAATTGAACCACCAATGCAATACGGAATCTTTAGCGCTTAAAAGGCCCTTCGATACGATTCTAAGAACACATAAAAACAGATATAAAAATTACTAGCTTTTGCCTACAGTTTTGCCCGCGTAGGTACATAAAATACAGCTTATGAGTGAAGCAGCTTTCTATCGGTGAAAAAATTTAGCAATCGGACCAGCACTTTCAGAGATTACCTCCTACAAACAAAAATTTAGACTTTACTTCTTTATTAGATTTCTGTAAACGTTCTCTACCTTTGAGAAAAATATTTGACATAAATTGATGTTAACTCTGGGGAAAATTCACGGCAAAACCCATACATTATAAGCGGATTGGCCAGCACAACCTGATTTTCGACGAAGACGGAGTGTGACGAATATCGATATACCTGAATAGTGTATACCAAGTTATAGCTGCCCATATAATGATATAGCCCCTTGCTTTGTCGAAGCCATCACTGAAGGCACACAATAGTCGCTGTTGGACAAACTTCACGTCGTTTGATGGATTACTGCTTCAATGGACCTCTTATGTGGCAAAACATGGGAGCTTACGTGTTGAAATGTAAACGGCTTTAAGAACCAACTTTAGTAATGGATATTACCAAGGGCAGTACTACATTCCTTATTTACCTATTCTAATTATTTATGTAAGCCTGTAGAAACATAGTGGGTACATAAGCGGACTTAACTAATTGCCTTGTGGCTCAAGGAATTCGCGGTAATTTTTGGGTGAAAAGGGCAACGTCGTGATAGGCTGCAAAAAATAAAATAGCTGGAAAAAATAATCTGCCTCTTTGGTCTGCTTATTCCTTTATTTATATATTTTTATTATTTCAAAATAAGAATCTAAAATCATAAAACAAAGATCTAAAACTAGAAGTCTTTTCATCATCATCATCATCATTTCAGCCGATACACGTCCACTGTTGGACATAGGCCTCCCCCAAGCGTCGCCACATCGAACGTTCCTGTGCGTCCCGCATCCATCGGTTTCCCGCTACCTTCACCAGGTCGTCGGTCCACCTTGTAGGAGGCCTTCCAACACTGCGTCTTCCGGTACGCGGTCGCCACTCCAAAACCTTTCGGCCCCAACGGCCATCTGTTCTGCGAGCAATGTGCCCTGCCCATTGCCACTTAAGTTTGGCAATTCTTTGTGCTATGTCGGCAACCTTAGTTTTCCTGCGGATATCTTCATTTTTTATTCGATCACGCAAGGAAACCCCGAGCATAGCCCTTTCCATTGCTCTTTGGGTGACTTTGAGCCTTCTGATGAGGCCCATTGTGAGCGACCACGTTTCGGAGCCATATGTCATCACTGGCAACACGCACTGGTTAAAGACTTTCGTCTTGAGACACTGTGGTATGTTGGACGAGAAGATACCGCGTAGCTTCCCGAACGCTGCCCAACCGAGTTGGATTCGACGGTTGACCTCTTTCTCGAAGTTAGACCTACCCAACTGGACTGTCTGTCCGAGGTAGACGTAATCGTCCACAACTTCGAGTGTAGAGTCTCCGACCTTGATAGGAGTGGGCGCTACATGGTTGTTAATCATGATTTTGGTTTTATCCATGTTCATTTTAAGACCCACTCTTAGAGAAGCTCTACTGAGGTCATTGAGCATTGTGCTGAGCTCCTCCATAGTCTCCGCCATGACAACTATGTCGTCGGCAAACCGAAGGTGAGTAATGTACTCGCCATTGACATTAATGCCTAGTCCACTCCAGTTTAGAACCTTGAAGACATCCTCCATTGCGGCCGTGAACAGTTTCGGAGAGATGACATCTCCCTGCCTCACACCTCGCTGCAGGAGGATAGGTTTCGAGGTCTGGTCCTGGAGTCGGACTGACATGGTGGCGTTTTCGTACAAACACCTCAGCACTTCGATGTACCGATAGTCAATTTGGCACCTTTGGAGAGATTGCAGCACTGCCCAAGTCTCGATCGAATCAAAAGCTTTCTCGTAGTCCACAAACGCTAGGCAGAGAGGCAGGTTATACTCCTCGGTCTTCAGTATGACCTGCCGTAGCGTATGTATGTGGTCTACGGTGCTGAAACCTTTTCGGAATCCGGCTTGTTCGGGAGGCTGGAAGTCGTCAAACCTGCGCGCAAGACGGTTCGTGATGACCCTGGAAAACAGCTTGTAGACATGGCTCAGAAGTGAGATGGGCCTGTAATTCTTCAGCAGGGTTTTATCACCCTTCTTAAAGAAGAGTACCACCACACTTCTGCTCCATGCCTGTGGCGTTTTTCCCTCGAGTATGACGGAATCGAACAACTTCTGAAGGGCCTTTAGGACCGGTTTTCCACCCGCCTTCAGGAGCTCAGCCGTAATTCCGTCCTCACCCGACGCCTTGTTGTTCTTCAGCTTCTTCAGAGCCATCCTAATCTCGTACAGGCTGACGTCCGGGATATCTTTTACTCAAGAGTGAATAGGTTACTTCTAAGCAGGCATGCTTTATCGTCGGCCACATCATCGCTTACCATCAGGTGAGATAGTGGTAAAACGCAAGCCTATTCAGAATTAAAAAAAAAACTGTCGTCATGGAAAAAAGAGGCAAAATTTCCGGTGAATGAAGAGATATGTACTTCTTACAATGTGTTTTGCAGCAAAGAGGACCACTTTGTGTGTCCACCAGTCTTTTGATTTATCCGCTCAACGACTGCCTCATAAGGTTTCAGCCAAGCCTCTTGACCGTTGGGCCACGGTCTTTATAGCACACAGTAAAAGTCGATCCATACCTACTTGTTATTATTATTGAGTGTGAACAATAGACTCATTTTCATAAAGCTGAATATTTCAGTGTGTAGCGAAGTGAGTCAGGAAGTATAGCATGAGCCCGGCTTTGTAACTGAATCGTTGGTTTATCTCGAAGTTTCTGCTGGATTCAGAAACTAAACGGAACTACAGTAAGTGGAAGTTTTGCCAAAACAAAGGGCATTTAACTTTGGGTGAGCGCCTAAATACAAGGATTATGATCCGTCACCTACCAGGGACGCAGGAACCGTAAGAGGTATAATATTTTAGTATTATCTTAAGACCCATCAAATGAAGTTAGACAGACAGAAATAGCCACCGTGACCGTAATCGACGGAATGTTATTTGAGCCAGAAGGCTGATTAATACTCGGGTTTCTAAGTAAAAGATATTTCTGTATGATCTAATTTAAATACAATACCCCTTACTTGGAAATACATTACAATAGAAATGAAACCAACGTAGATCACATATGAAATACATTATTGTTTGTTAACAAATAATTGTCTGAGTAGAGAGCACTATCAATGTGGGTCCTTTCAGTTTCAAAAGCACTTATTCCACGAACTAGCACTTTCAGAGAGCTTTCAAAGTAGATAAATGTAAAATATCCGTGGGGATCACTTAAAAATATAGAGTAATCAAGTGTCCCCGCTGATAAATGTCGGCAAGTCCGCCGATAAGTTTGGGCTGCGTCAAACAGGCAGAGATTAATAGCTCATGCCCGAAGGTGAGATAAAAAAGAATCTTTTCTCTCTTTTGTTTCGTTTGATTTCAGATTTATCTCATTATATCCCGTCCCAAAAATAAACGACCTCACTCAATATCATTATCTCTTAATTAAACGAACACCCCAGCAAGGTTATCGCAGTTTTCTATCTATATGCCGAGAATTATCTTGTTCTTACGGTGACCGCTCGCTTTAAGGCCATGCAAGGGTGCACTTTACCCCATCGATCGAATTATTTACGTTAGAATAATTTAGAGTCAGTGGTCCAGAAAGGGAAAGAAAATTTTCAATATTCTCTTGGTGGATGAAGTGTATTTGTGATAATATTTACGGTGTAAAAGCTAGTGTAAGTGGATTAGTGGAGCGGGTTCTCGCTCGGTCCTGCCTGCCGCGTCACATCAATGTCGCTGATTACGCTTGCCGCCTGCCGGCTGCCGGCAGCGCCCCAGATACAGCAGCCTCAGAAATTAACTTACATTCAAAACATGATAACGTCACATTAGTTTATGTCTAACTATATAACCGAGGAAACAGAGAAAAATAGTATTTGTTTAGTTAAATCAGGTTGGATTCGTGAATAGGTACGTCATATTTTGTGGATCTAGGTGATTGGTGGTTTGGTGATCTAGGTTCGAAGGAGGTGCCTGAAACCAAGAGTAGACTCCCCAGATGTCGGGGACCTAGGTCGAATCTCGGTCACCTTAGATACAGGCTTACGAACAACGAGTTATAGGTTGTTCGTCATCCGACCGTCCAGTTCCTTGCGCACTTCAAATAAATATATGTCGGTAAGACTAAAGGGGCCCAGTAGACTTACCACGCCTTTCGGGGACCGCCACACAGGTGGACTTAGTCAGTAAAAGTCTGACACGCCCTCTCGCTCCAACCAGATCGGGAAAAGTTATTTGAAGATTTTCCATCTCAAAAAAAACCTTTTTGAGCCCACACCATCTTAACGAAATTACGAAAGCAATAAAAGATATCTTGCCTAATATAATGTAAATATACCTACCGACGAACGCGTAATTGATTGTAGAGATAAAAATATTCTTTGGCTTCACTGAGAATGAAAATCGATTAGTTTCAAATTACATACAAGATGAGATTTATAAAACGTTTTTTTACTTTTTGGAATATAGTGAAATAAAATAGGGGTTTGGAATAGATTTTTATAGTCCGGCTATTGGTACGAAGCGCCAAGAAAACTAGAAGTCAATAAAAAAAGCCGGGCTTTTTCCCAACCATATTGGGATGAAGAAAGAAGTAAGAAAACACATTTATTTAGCACACAGACACACACAATGAAGAAACTAGTATGTATGATGTATCTACGACTGAAATTGTTAATTAGGTTAGGGAAGTAAATTTCAGGTAAACGGAGCCACAGGCGGCAGCTTGTTGTTTGATATTTTGATGTAGATGAGATCGAAGTAGTGTTTTTTGCACATTAGTAAAGCAGGGATAACGAACCTTTATTGGAGAACGTGCCACATGCGAGTGGGACTCGCGCACAAAGGTTTCCTTACTGTCCGTACCAAAAAAATAACGAACAAAAAAAATGACGTTTGTGGTATGGTTTTAGTATTTACTGTTTTAGCTGCAACAGAAATGCAACATCTGTGAAATTTTCAACTGTCTAACTATCACGGTTTATGAGATACAGCCTGGTGACAGACGGACGGACAGTGGAGTCTTGGTAATTGGTTAGTCAGTAAGAGTCTGACACTATCTCCCGCTCCGCCCAAGAGCGGGGGTTGTCATAAGATGATTTTTCCCATCGAAAAAAAAAAAAAAACGTGTCGCCAAAGAATTTTGACTTTGTGATTTAATGGACAAAAACTTAACGAGATACGAGTATTATTATCCAGTTGAACTTTAATAATTAAAGACTAGATATTAATTTAGATAGAATTTCGAGGTCGGAGACTCGGAATTTATATATCGTAATGTTTAAAGTCATGATAAATCCTAACTAATATTATAAATATGAAAGTGTGGATGTTTGGAGGTTTGTTACTTAATCACGCAAAAACGGCTGAACGGATTTGGATGAAATTTGGCATGCATATAGCCTTTGACATGGAAAAGAACATAAGTTACCTTTTATCCCGATTCCTTAAGTACGTAATGCCACACGGGCGAAGCCGCGGGCAAAAGCTAGTAAATGATAAATAATCTTTATTTTGCAAATAGGTTTAAAAAAAACTCTTTTTCACGTCAATTTTGTTTTCAGTCAGTTTAAACTAGATGAGGTCGGTGTTTCCTAGCTGACTACCCTTTGAAGAAACACCGAAACAAAATTAGGGGTCTCAGTCTCTTTTAAAGTCCATACAGTAAAGAACACGTAATGGTCAAATCATATGAGAACCATGCAGATTAGTGTCTCAGATGGTCTTTTGAGGAAAGAACCACACAGATTTGAGTGGACCTGTCCAGTCAGTGCAAGCATTTGTCAGTATTCGTGTAGTTCAAACTTAGGACTACTAAGGAGCTCAACGACTTGACGAACAATACCAAGAAAGGACATTTGGGTAGGCCGCATCAAATACTCAAAACTGCCGTTTTGTTAATTAAATAAATGAGAAAGTTGGTGCGAATACACAGACAAAATTCGTTGTTTCTAAGGTGCGCAAAGTCCTACAATTAAGAATTTAGTCGCGTGTCTTTAGAGTTAAATTTTCATTTGATATTATTTTAATTGACTGGTGGCAATATATCCTTTTTAACCGACTTCGAAAAGGAGGAGGTTCTATGTTCGGCTGAATGTATGTTTTTTTTATTTGTTATGTATGTTCACCGATATCTCGGACAATTGTGGACCGATTTAAAAAATTCTTTTTTTGATTGAAAGGTTATGCTTTCAAGTTGGTCCCATAGAAATATTTTTATGATCTGATCATGAACTTCGAAGATATGGAACAGAACTCCTCATAGAATTACAGCAGAACTGTGGTTACAAGTAAAGTTGCTTTGTTTATACGTGTAGTCGATGATTGACTGTTAGAAAAGGGGGATGTATTCAACTGATCTGATGATGAAGCCAGAAGGAAAAAAATTAAATTAATGTAATCTAACCATGTTTGAGATTATGAGAATCGTTATGAGATGCACTGTGGCTATAAGTTATTTAAGTTTGTCTGAGGGGTACTTTGTAGTGGTAACTAAAAAATGTAAAATAAAAACCTTTTTAAAGTTTTTTCTTAAGCTGTATTACTTTTTGGTGCACAATAAAGTTTATTCTATTCTATTCTATTCTTTTTACAAAAAAAAAAAATATAACCGACTTCAATGTTAAAAACGCTGAAAAGTAAAATAACTTTAATTTCGGAAGTCGGTGTTAAATAACGAAGAGACAAAACTATTATAGAAACACCGACTTCCGAAATTATAGTTATTTTATACTTTTCAGTGTTTTTTAACATTGAAGTCGGTTATTTTTTTTTTTTGTAAATTTTTTTTTATGTTAGGTGTTAATACTGTTTGTTTTCCGAATATAATAAAATAAAATAAAAAATAAATACTGCTGTTTTAGATTACTTTCATGTTATATGTCGCACAGTGACGAGTCCGAATTATTTAACCGCAAACCACCATTGTCCCGCGTTTCGCCATTGGTCCGCGTGCCATAGATTCACCATCCCTGCAGTAAAGTATCGATATTTGATCAATCAGGTGGCGTGTACCGTCTTAACTTACATAAAAGATTCAAAGCTCCGTCAGTCACAGATTGCTGACTCTGAATTATTAATAAATCTCCATTCCAATATTGCTGTTTGCCCTCCTTACTGGATAAATTTTCTTTTAAACTTAGATATTGTGTTGATGTAGGAAGCGCTGCATAGTAGATTACAAGGCTGTTTAATATTGATCGGAACAAGCGAAGCATCTGATCGCAGCGTCCTGGGAATCGATTCCCAGGTCGGAGGTCGAACGGTCAATTTGGGTTTCACTGTAATGGATATATTCTGAGAAGTAGGTAGTAACTAAGCTCGCCTGTTAGCCAGAGGCAGGCGCTCTATTGCACAGAAATTAACACTGGAGTTACTGACCGAGTGAATATGTTACTTCTAGGAAAGCGAACCACCACGGAAGAATGTTAAAAAAAGTAGTCCAGTAGTTTTTGAGTTTATTAACTAATAGCGGCCCGTCGCAGCTTCGCATGGGAAATAAATATAGCATATGTTACTCAGGGTGCATGTAGCTTTCCAATGGTGAAAGAATTTTTGAAATCAGCATTGTAGTTTTTGAGTTTATTCATTACAAACATACACACAAAAATACAAATCCCTCTTTATAATATTAGTGTAGATTAGTGTAGATAAACCAAAATATAAAATACAAACCTTTATAATATTGTTATAGACATAAATATATTTTATAATAATTCTTGTGTACGCGTGTTTAACTCTTGTTAAACGGTTTGACGGATTTGGATGAAAATTTGTGAGTATATTTGAATTGATGGTTTGAAAATACAACAGGCAAGTCAAAGTCTGTTGGGACCGTCTCAGTACAAGTACCTATAGATTAAAATATATAGTATTTGACCACTATATATTTTAATCTATACTTGCAAGCCAAATAATAGTGAAAAAAAAAAAACAATTATATTAAACACATGTCGTCAAAACAATTGTGCGAACGAAACTACTAACAAAATAGAATATAAAATGTATCTTTCCCACTAACGATATAAAATACTCGTCGCATCTTTCCCACTTCTATTTTCTCGAACTTCCTGTAGAAGCGTGTCTCTTCGAATTAAATTCCGTAGTCAAATTAATTTTTGCTAAATTGTCGGTAGGCGCGCGGAGCACTTGTTAAAGTGGGCGTTTTATTAATTTGATACACATGACTCCCATTTTAAACACCTGCCTGTTGTCTGGTGTTGTACTGTGTCTCTTTACGTCGTTTATTACTTTTAATTATGTCAGTAGACGTTGATTAAGTGGAATGAAATGTATGTGGAGACGAGTTTGTCAGATAACGTTTGGCTTGTCTGTTCTGAAGGGATGGATAGAGGCGTATGTAGGTAGTAGGTACTCCTACATTTCGCTAGTTTTAGACTTTAGGGTTCGTACCCTAAGGGTAAAACGGGACCCTATCACTAAGACTCCGATGTCCGTCTGTCTGTCCGTCTGTAACCGGGCTGTATCTTAAGAACCGTGATAGATAGTCAGTTGAAATTTTCACAGTTGAAGTATTTCTGTTGCTATATATAACAACAAATACTAAAAACAGAATAAAATAAAATTTAAGTCGGGGAAACGTGATTATTTTACCGTTTTTTTTCTACGGAGCGAGCGTGGTGTTTTCAAACGTCACAGTTATTTCGAGCCAGTAATATGGCCGTTTGATTACGGCCCATTCCCTCTCCTAGAGAGAGGAGACCTGAGTCCCAGCAGTGGGAACATTAAAAGGCTGATTATGCTATGCTAATACGGCTATGCAGTTTCGTTTTTGGCAGTCATGTTTACTGATCGAGAAGAGTAGAGATTTGAATTGGATTTCTTGTGAATCGTCGCCATTCACATCATCACACTAATATTATAAAGCCGATACTTTGTGAGTGGGTATGATATACGAGACACGAGCTGTTACACATTTATCTAGTTTCCACTTCATCGATTGCGATTCGATCCAACGCAGAGTTGGGAAAGCATTTTCTCAAACATATTTCATTATTGATAGACTCACGCTTGACTACTATTTCACCTATTTCACCTGAGGGTAAGCGATGATGTGGTTGACGATGGAGCACTCAAAATAAACTATTTATTTTAATTTACTTAAAAAATCATAAGTTGCATTTCATGAAACACAGACTCCGACAGGGAGTTCCACTCCTTGGCGGTATCTACGCGTAATGAATCTGTTAGCAAAACGTTAAGTGCGTATGGATGGGAGGTCTACCGTATACCGGTGGCGCATCGTTGTACGTGTGGTTGCCTGATGATGGAACGGGCTTCGCGGAATTAAGTTATGTAATTCCGACGCACACTTCCCAAAATAACCTCGTACCGCTACTTAAGAACAGAGAAAATATACTTTTAGCATAATGTAATAATAATAATATATGTCGGCGCATGATCGCCATCGGAGTCGACGTCACACAAAATACACCGTCACAGTGATATCAGGAAATGTTTTAGAGTGATAATAAAGAAATACATTGCTTCAGTTCAAGTTGTTCATTCCTTGGTCGGTCAAAAAGTGCCTTTCTAAACACATAACAACGGTTTTTATACTTAGAAGTTGACAAGCCTAAAAATTCACTGAAGTTAGAAAAATATTTAAAATAAATAAATAGAACGGAAATTGTCACAGTAAATTCTCATTTTAAATATGACCGGATGCTCTGATATTTTTAAAGAAATAAAAAGGAAGTGATCGAATTAAATCCTCATCAAAATATTCAAATAATGGTTTTGCGCCCATATATACTTAGAATTGATAAAAATTAATTTAACAATAATTTTATTATATGTATGCAGTGCCCTTTAGAAATTTTAATGTATGACTAATATCCAGTGTTTTACATGTCAGAAAATAATAAATAACTGCTTCCATAATAATTGATTCGCACTTAGTAATTTCCTTCTCTTCTTAACTTATTCCTTCCCACAATATACCTTCACAACGTTTAAATAGTCGCCCACTTAGTTATGACGTAGAAACATTGTTACGAAGGAACGAGAACTTGCTGAATAACTTTATCGTCAGCGAATACATATAAAGTGATTTTGATAGGAGTTCTGATTAGATTTGTTTACGGATACCGCGTTCATTGAATTATTCAGGCGAGCCGCGAGGTAGGTGTGGGTTCGCGCGCAATTTAAAATTGTTACACCAACTTTAAACTCAGTTTAACTCTGTATGATGAATGCTAAGATATTTATGAAGCCGCCACCTTCTACTCGTACATAGCATAGTCGGCCTTATAATGTTCCCGCTGTTGAGACTCAGACCTCCTCTGTAGGAGAGGGAATTGGCCATAATCCACCACGCAGTCTCAGTGCGGGTTTTTTTTTCGCTGTGTAAAAATCATCAAGATGACATCTCCCCGCCTCTGGGGGGAGCGGGAGATAGTGTTAGACTCTTACTGATTAAAAAAATCCACCCCGTTTCTTCGTGGCCTTTCATACCGGGGCCGAGCCTCCCTTTCGGAAACAGACCCTTGGCCACAGTAGGCTTCGACCCTTCTAGGGCCCTGCAGTTGCTGACAACTCCTTGAGGCGCGCGGGAATAATGCGCGCCGTCGACGACTTGGGCTTAGTTAGGACGGTTATCGGACGGTAAGACAGCGAGCTACAAATTGCTCGCCGTCCACAAGCCCGCGCCTACGGTGGCCGGAAATCTGAATCGGAATCCCGGCGGCGGCTGGGGCGTGAGCGCCGTGCGTTGCCTGATGCGGTAGGCCTCCTCCTTTGCTAGCATTACTGCTTTGCAGAAGGAGGCGACCGCCTGCCACTCCTCCTCGCTCCGGACCATAGCCTGTACCAAGGCCAGGCCTGAGAGATCGCCGCAGCCGATCGCCCTCACAAGGACACGGCGATGATCTGCCCAAGCGGGGCACACTTGAACCGTGTGCTCCACCGTGTCCTCCAGGCGGGTGGATGTCACATGTCTTCGAATTTTTGGTTCTAGAACATGCTTGCATTAAAATTGTTACACCTAGTTTAAACTCAGTTTAACTCAGTATGATGAATGCTAAGATATTTATGAAGCCGTCACCTTCTACATACTCGTGCTTGTAATCAGGGAAGTTAGAGCTAAGGGGAATAGCTTTAGTGTCTGCTTGTTAGGGGCTAGGAAAGCTATTTAGAGTGGATATTAGTTTCTAATACATAAATTAGGTTGTGTATGTACGTGCTTTATGTTTTCACTGCATGAATAACAGAACCAGTGTCGTTACGTTCCCTACTATGGCTGTGGGATTTATCGAAATAGTAACCTGTAACCGTGGTTCTCGCAATAGATAGGGTATCTGAAGTAATACTGTGGCTTTAATTAGTAAAAGTTTAGCGCTTACCCTCGCTCCAACCAGAACGGTAGAAGCCATTAGATGATTTTTCACGTAAAACTAAAAAGTGTATCTAGGTATGTTCTGCGGGATTCTTCAGAAGAATTACTGAGGCTTTGGAATTCACAATGGCGATTGGAGAAACACTGTGGGTTTTAGTCAGTAAAAGTCTGAGACTTTCTCTCTCGCTTCACCCAGAGCGGAAAACGTTGTTTGATAATTTCCCACCAAAAAAAGTGTAGTCACTGTTTAATGATGCAAGTCTTTCCTTTGCAAGTATAAACGCCATTTACGAAGGTTCGTAACTTAATTTAAATTTCAAGCATTCAAAGAGCCGTTATAAGTGAGGATACTTAAGTACCCACCTGCCTTTCCAAGTAATCTTTTCACCAATGTAAGAGCCATTCCTGAACAGCTCACGCGGAAGCATTGAAGTAAATTTTAATTAGTTTTTCACAATTTTCTCCACTGTTGTTTTAAAACGTAATAAAGCATTAATCGGGAAGCAATGTCCGTATTTTAGAGTAAGAACAGCGAAAGGATGAATTAAAACATTCCGCTTATTGTGCCGTGAAAATTATTTACAATGAATAAGCCCCACCATTTTTGAAAGATACATTGTACAGCATCCATTGTACCCGTATTACCAAGGATCAATGTAAACAACCGCGGTAAAACCAGAATGTTCGCTGAAATTAAAATCGTTCACAAATTATTTTGTGTTTGATTTAACTTTTTACATTTGCAGTTTCGAATGCGTCCGTCAATGTGAAACATGAATAAAGTGTTAATTAAGCTTGCAATGTACCTATGTTTTGTTTCATTTTATTTTTATTCTGAAAAAGTATGCAGTAAGCACCATATTGTTGAAGATTTGAGGTCGAATGTTTCAATGCACTTAGGTATTTCTATTATGAGTTGTTTTTGATCCGAGTGGTTATTTTTTGGAGGTGGATAGTCATCTAATCACTTCTCTCGCTGTAGGGTAGAGAGGGAGAAGTAATTACCTATGTTACTTTAGTTGGCCTTTGAGGTCTAGGACCACTGGTTTCCTTTTCAGAAATTCCCCCCTCGCGGGCATCTGCTCTTACGCGCCATCTACGACTCAGGTTCGGTTCTTATCGGATGGCGGACGGCGATCTACCCAGTGCTCGTCGTCCGCAAACCTACGGTACGGCTGGAGCGTGAGGATGTACAGTACTCCATTTTTGCGGCCCTTTCCTTCACTAATGTTACTGCTTTACAGAAGGAGCGACAGCGTTTCATTCCCCCTCGCTCTGGACCATGGCTTGAACTAGGGCCCGGCGTGAGTGTGCGGTGCTGGTTCTTTATGGGCAAAATAGATTATGCACTATACAGTACAGTTTTTTTATTCCTATACTTAATACTTAATTCCTATACTTATTCAAGCTTATCAAAGCTGACAAGGTTAGCTTGTCAGCTTTTATTTACCTACATTAAAATTAAATACGCCTTGCTTCGAGCTTTCCCTAGAAGTCACGTTTCGATTTGCAAATAGTATTTTTTATCTCATCAATTAGGTCAAGCTGAGTTAATGCCGGCCGCGGTGTAGGAAGCCTGTTTCCGGAACACTGGTTCCATAACACAGTTTAAACTTGAATCTAATGGAGTCGGGAGTTCCGGTTAGTTTGATTGAAATACAGCTATTGAGGGAGTTTACGCAAATGTATTGCGGTATCGGCCTATAGGTCCGGTCATTGTGGTGACACTTAGGGGAGGCCTATAGTCTTTCGGCTGAAATGATGATGATGATGATCGACTCTATCCTACTTTGACCGAATATATTAAAAAATAATCTGGGCAAGAGCGAGTCGGACTCGCGCCCTGACGGTTCCGTATTAACTTATCTATGTAAATAGTTCAATTCCGGAATGGAGTTTCGGAAGGTTTTACCGAAAAGAAAAAAAAATATGATTGAATTGATGACAACAAGTTAACAGTTTTCAGATTTATTCCAATGCTTGTGCTATAAGACCTTGCTTTGTGTCAAATTTTCAGGATTTAGGGTTAACGGGAAGTACCGTATGAATTTTGATTTTCTCAAGTGTCGAAATGTACGGTTTTTGCCACAAAAACCGATGTATCTTTTTTTCTCGTTAACTTACAAGTTTGATTTTTTTTACCGCTTCAAGAGTCTGCAGATATGAGTATAGGGTATAAATTTCAACTTGATCCCTTCACGCGTTCTTGAGATAAAGTGTCTTGACAGACAGACGGATGGACAAAAAAGTGATCCTATAAGGGTTCCATTTTTTCCTTTTGAGGTACGAAACCCTAAAAACTTCGTAAAATGTTGTTTCTTCACTACTTAACACCTCATCACCCATTTTTAAGGTGACCGGTGACTCGGTGACCGCTTTGGGTGGAGCGAGATATTATTATTCAATAATATAACAACATTACACGGGATGGTTAATTTCTTACCTTAATTTAAAATAAAGCCTGTAAATTCAAGTTAAACTAAAATGTTTTCAAAGGAATGGCTGCGATTGAATTCGATTAATCAAAGACGTTCGCACCTCGAGCGTGCAGAAGTCACTAAATTAATGGCCGACTAAATTAGCACCTACCCTCCCTCCTGGCTTGATGAATAGACTCCAGCCAAACTTAGATACCCTTTATTCACGACTATTGGTCTAAACTTAGGTGATAAATCATTGAAAAAAAAAACCAATGAAACATTCCTTTTTTTGTCAATGGTTGAAAAGGAACCTTTATAGATAAAGGCTTGTAGAGGCCTAAGTATCTATCTATAATATTATAAACTAGCCGTGCCCGCGACTTCGTTCGCGTGGACTACAGGATTTTGAATTTATTTTTTCTAAAATAAAAGTAGCCTATGTTACTCCTTATTACATCAGCTACCTGCCAAAAAAAGTCCCGTCAAAATCGGTCAAGCCATTTCAGAGATTAGCCCGGACAAACAGACAAAAATTGTAAAAAATGTTAGTTTGGTGTATGTATCGTACCTATATATATTTATATGCATGTAGTAAAAAGCAGTTATTTCAATATTACAAACAGACACTCCAATTTTATTTATATGTATAGATGTATAGACTAGCTGACCCGGCGAACTTCGTACCGCCTAACAATCAATGAATGTAGTATTCTTTCGATATAGTCGACCGATTGCAATGAAACAAAGCTTAAGTACGATGAATCAAATCTTAAGTACGATGAAACAAAGCTTAAGTACGATGAAGCAAAGCTTAAGTACCATGAAACAAAGCTTAAGTACGATGAAACAAAGCTTAAGTACTAATATATCAAGTAGCACAAAATTTTAAAATAATTATGTAGTTTGCATCCTACATTATGAATTTAAGGGTTAAAAGTTATCTACTTCGATTTCGTACATTTTACGTGATGCGCACACAACTAAAAACTGTTATAGATTTATTATATGTACAGATGTGACCGTTGAATCCGACTCGGCTGGGCAGCGTTCGGGAAGCTACGCGGTATCTTTTCATCCAACATACCACAGTGTCTCAAGATGAAAGTCTATGACCAGTGTGTGTTGCCAGTGATGACATATGGATCCGAAACGTGGTCGCTCACAATGGGCCTCATCAAAAGGCTAAAAGTCACCCAAAGAGCAATGGAAAGGGCTATGCTCGGAGTTTCCTTGCGTGATCGAATCAGAAATGAAGATATCCGCAGGAGAACCAAGGTTGCCGACATAGCACAAAGAATCGCCAAACTTAAGTGGCAATGGGCAGGGCACATTGCTCGCAGGACAGATGGCTGTTGGGGCCGAAAGGTTCTGGAGTGGCGACTACGTACCGGAAAACGCAGCGTTGGAAGGCCTCCTACAAGGTGGACTGACGACCTGGTGAAGGTAGCGGGAATCTGATGGATGCGGGACGCACATGATCGTTCGTTGTGGCGACACTTGGGCGAGGCCTATGTCCAACAGTGGACATCTATCGGCTGAAATGATGATGATGATGATAGATGTAAAAGTAACTCTGTCTGTCTATCACGGTTATACTACTGAACTGATTTTGATAAAATTTGGTTTATCCGCAATACACTATTAGGTAGTAGGATGCTATTATTGCTACCCCGGACTCTGCTTAGTAATGAAAGCATAGAAACCTGGCCTCCGCATTCATACAGAGGTACTACAAATTTGGGTTAAGTAACCCTAATAATAATAAAAAAATCCATCCTAATAATAATCCATTGTTATACTGGACACGTGGCACTAAGCGATCGCTGCGTGTGCCTGTATAAATAAATTATTTATTAGAGGTTACAAATAAGTGAAACCCTGACTCTTGAGCTGGGTTAGATGATTGTATTTCAGGTGCCACTGGGTCCTGAAATACTTCATCCATTTTGAGAGCAGTATGTAAAAAATAAAGCAATTAATACACCTAAAGTAATCGAATTTAAATGAATATATAACCTTAAACGGCGTAAATATAATAACCTCATTGGAAGTTATGTGTTTGAGCCGTTTGGGGTTGAAACACTAGAGCCATGGGGTCCGAGCGCTCATCGAGTAGTTCGGGATATCAGCAAACAGTTAGTCGACTCTTCGCGTGACCAGAGGGCTGGGCTTTTTTACGGTCAACGAATCAGCATTGCCATCCAACGTGGTAATGCAGCCAGCGTTCTGAGCACTTTTCCCATTGACATCAATTTGGACGAATTTTTTGATGCCCTATGAGTTTTTTTCCCGTTTTTCAGCCTTTTTTACTCGTTTGTACATATTATTGTTTTAAGTTTGTATATACCTATTAATTTATGATATTTAATAGTTAAGATGTATATACTTACCTATGACTAAAACAAATCGACGTCCCTACGTATACAAGGTGCAGTTTTAAAACTGCACAATATTTCAGGAGGTTGTAGTAAAACTCATAAATAGTCATATAAAAAAACGATACCTGGTCAATAATCAGTAATACTTGTTATTTAATTTTTTAATTACTCTAAACTAAATCGATTGATCGATGGCCGCGGGGGCGTGGCTAGGGTGTGGCGTGCGGGATGATGATTGGATGATACATTATTTATGAAACTATCGTTGCGAGTTAGTGTGTGTGAAAACGACCTTTATTGTTCCGTGTTTGTGTGTGTGAAAAAAAGCGCAGTTATAAAAAAAAAAAAAATTACCTACTTATTTTATTATTGATTCGGGTCGAGAATCACTAACATAATTACCTCCTGAAATATTTTGCAGCTTCAAAACGACACCTTGTATAAAGACATGTCCAAAATATCATTTTGATATTTAATTATTTACTTTGTTTAAACAAAGGAAATTATGATATTTTTTCTTTGTTTAAAAGTTTTTTTTATTACTGTCCTACTGCTGGGCAAAAACCTCCCCCAAGTCTCTAACCAGTCCTCGCGGAACGCGTTCAAATCATCCCGCCACCTCTTTCTAGGCCGGCCTCGATGGCGCTTTCCTTCAGTAGGAACCCACAGTGTGGTTAAATTCTTTTATTGAAAAAACTTAACTAACTATAATTACAGTAAAATAAAAAAATAATAATAATAATCCCCAACGCTAATTACAAGTAACTAAAATCAAAATAAAATAATGACGTCAAAAAACTACGCATAGCCATATAGCGTGGCAATGGCGCCAGTTTTTTGGGCACATTACTGGTCGACAGTCATAAACTTATTTACAAAATTAATAAAAGAAAGATGTAGGTATCTTCGATAAAATTTATAATTTTGTAAAATAATGAAATTCATTGACTTGTGCAATAAACTTGACGTAGTAATAAATTCATAAGTAAACTTTTTGCTTGTTTCTTTTTGCTCAATTTGCCTGTTCCATCTCACTAGGCATTACTTTGAGAAATTAAGCCGAATAAAGTTGACCATTACCGACTTTTATAAGACACAATAATAGACTTGAGTGCGTCCTATATAAAAGTTTTCATTGCCAGATTGTTTCAAAGGAAACTGGTCAAGTGAAAGTTTCTGTGTAAGTAAATTGCTAGGTAACGTACTTACATTTTTTTTGTTGTTGGTGGTTCGTCCAATTACTTCCCACGCTCTGTCCTAGTACGTTACAATATAACCTTTTGACAATGAACAAGATTAAATGCATAACTACACAATTTTTTCTTAAGGTGGGAAATCATTCAATGACTTCTCCCTCTCTAAGACAGAGTGGGAAGGCGTGTCAGACTTTTACTGACTAAAACACATTTCTATGTTCCTTCTTTGCATTGCGTTCCAGGACCCCTGTTTTTCCTTTCAGAAGCGAACTCATGACCCCAGTAGGCTTTGGCCCTGCTGGGACCCTACGGTTTTGCTGACATTTTCTAGAGGCGCGCTTTTATTTAGTTTATTAAGATCATAAGAGTTACATATACTTTCAGACAATGAAAAATGTGGAACAGGGTCCTCCGACCAAACAACTGATGTGGTCCGGGCAACTGCCACGATAGTTGTTTTTCGGTCTGTTGTATTTATGTTCTAATAGCATGGAGAACCAGGGTACGCGATACAGGATTTTGTACTTCTAGTTCCTATGTTAGAACCGGATTTAAATCCATCCTCAGACTTTGTATAGAGAGCCTACAGTTTAACACATTCGCTGCGAATTATACAAAATAGGTCCATACGTTACTCAACGTTGGTGGCGAAAATTACTCTCTGTGAAAAAGGTCGATGGATGCGCATTTCTACCGCCACCGCACCAGATGACAAATGATTAGTTTGTCGCAGGAAGCTATTTCTTTTTTTATTTCTACTCTCAAACATTCATGTGATTTTTAAATTAACGTACTAATAAAAACTTAATGAAACGTTTTAATAATTAAATGGCAGTTACAGTTAGTAGATATTAGCTTGAACATTAGATACTCAAGCCTATTTAGCTGGACCTATTTGGCGCAGCCGTGAGACATGCCATGTAGATATCTTTAAGTTTAAGTTTCTATACTATAATAATTGTTATCTCATTGTGTGTACCTATGTGCCAAATAAACGTATTGTCTTTCTTTTCTTTCTTTCTTTATCTATAGTTAATAAAATATTATTTTTAGTTGAGAAAACTAAATATACTCGTAGTTTGTTCAGAATCAGTAACTGAATCGATTTCAATAATTTTACACCATGTTATATTTATTACAAAAATATTTAAAAAAAGGTCTAAGGTCACGGCAGGTCATAGTCGGCATTAGGTGTCAGCGTGCAGCTGGGTGCGGGAGCAAAACAACCCCTCAGTCGTTCGGATGACTCGGTGACCATGTATTTGTGCGGACAATCAGGTATCATTTGAAACCACCGTGGGATCTGGAGGCAACAGTCCTTGCACACATGCACGATATGCGCGTGGAGATGCAACGCCGGGGTGAAAGTCCGCTGCCGCGACAGGTCACGGCATGGCGGACAGAGCTCCGGCGGGATCTCATGGTGAAATGGCGTCAACGACTATCGCAACCCAGTGCTGGGCACGCCATAATCATGGCGTTAAGTCCCCTCTTTGAGGCGTGGCTGGAAAGACCTCACGGCGTCCTTACCTTCCAAATGACGCAGGTCCTCACCGGACATGGTTCGTTCGGGAGGTTCCTGTTCCAAATTAAAGCGGAAGTGACGCCCGGGTGTCGCCATTGTGCGGAATGCCCGGAGGACACGGTGGAGCACACAGTCGAGGTGTGCCCCGCTTGGGCGGAGCATCGCCGTGCCCTCGTGGGGGCGATCGGCGGCGGAGACCTCTCGCGCCGGGCCTTGGTCGAGGCCATGGTCCGGAGCGAGGAGGAGTGGCAGGCGGTCGCAGACTTCTGCGAAGCAGTAATGCTCGCAAAGGAGGAGGCCGAACGCATCAGGCAACGGCGTTATCGCCGCCGCCGCCGGCGCCGGGATACTGATCCCGATTTCCGGCCACCGTAGGCGCGGGCTTGCGGACAGTAAGCAATGGGTAGCTCACTGTCCGGCCGTCCGGTAACTGTCCAGACCAAGCCCAAGTCGTCGACGGCGCGCGCTGTTCCCGCGCGCCTCAAGGAGTTGTCAGCAACAGCAGGGACCCAGCCGGGTCGAAGCCTACTGGGGCCAGGGTTATCCGAAAGGGCGCTCGAGCCCCGGTATGAAGGCTTGAAGGAACGGGATGGGTTTTTTAGTCAGTAAGAGTCTGACACTATCTCCCGCTCCGCCCAAGAGCGGGGGTTGTCATAGGATGATTTTTCCCGTCGGAAAAAAAAAGGTATCATTTGAAAATCTTGTCCTTGGAGGCAGTCTCCGAATGGGGCGATGCCAATTTGGTCCGGTTCAACGCTGCAAAAACCCAGGCGTGTCTATTTTTCGCTAAAAGAAGCCAATTCAGTCCCGCTCCAACTTTCCGGGGTGTAACCGTGCCGATAACCGACCATCTTGACCTTCTTGGTGTTACGCTGACATCAACACTCAACTTTGGGCCATACATCGAAGCAAAGGCTCAACTGGCTGCAAAAAAGCTGGGAGTTCTCGCAAAGGTCAGACAGTACTTCACGCCGGAACAGCTGCTCAAACTTTATCAAGCGCACGATCGTGTATGGAGTATTGCTCTCATCCTTGGGACGGATCTGCCCGATACCAGCTTGATGCACTTGAGGCAATTGAGAGGCGAGCCAGAAGGATAATTGGCGATGATACACTCGTCGAGTCGAGGCTTCAAAGTCGCATCGACGCAGAGTTGCTAGCCTGTCGGTTTTCTACCGGTTGCATTTCGGGGAGTGTGCGTCGGAATTGCATAACCTAATTCCGCCTAGCCCGTTTCATCATCGGACTACCAGACGTACGGCTATGCGCCACCGGTATATGGTGGATATCCCACCAACACGCACAAAACGTTTTGGGAACACATTCATTGTGCGTGCGGCTAGGGAGTGGAATTCCTTGCCGGAGTCTGTGTTTCCTGATAGCTACAACCCGGGAATCTTTAAGTCGAGAGTGAATAGGTTTCTTTTAGGTAAGCGCGTTCCATCGTCGACCGCATCGTCACTTTCCATCAGGTGAGACAGGTAGCGGTCCAGCGCTAACCTATCAACAATAAAAAAAAATAAAAAAAATCAGCTTAGCAAGCTCATAACTTTGTTATTTTTCATGATACAGTTATTAAATCATAGATTCTTTACATAAAAATGTGTTTCGGGTTTGGCAATACTTGTTGTTTCATCAAACGCAATGTTTGATAAAGAGCATCACGAAAAAAGAGAGAGAACGCCTGAACGCTCTGTTGGGATTCGGTAACCGACGTCACTCACTCGAAATTTCACGGAACTTATTTCAGGAAATACGTTTTTGTTCGTTGTTTTTTTTTAAAACCTTAAAAGGTTTTCGTCATTCAGAGTCTCGATTAAATGTGTAAGATTTCTTTAAATATATTTTCATTACTTTTTAAATTTATGAGTACTTTATGAAGGGCCAAAGTTCTCGCTAAATAGTAGATATTTAGAGGGGTTAGAAAGCGATTGATAAATCGGTCCTTAGTAATGTGGGTAGTACCTAAACGCTTAAGGCAATACACAATTTTTTTTAGTTTGAAGTATATCATATGCACCGGCCTCATCTAGCATAAACTGACGAAAAAAAATTGACGTGTAAAAGTGTTTTTTAAACCTATTTACAAAATAAATATCATTTATCATTTATAATATTTAATATGACATAAAAATACTTAAAAATTAACTAAACTATTTATACTAAAACCTAACTATGTGATCATCATCATCAGCCTTTTTAATGTTCCCATGGCTGGGACTCAGGCCTCTTCTCTAGGAGAGTGAGCGGGCCGTAATCCACCACGCGGCCAGGTCCAGCGCGGGTTGGTGAATGTCACATGTCTTCAAATTTTTGGTTCTAGGACATGCCGGTTTCCACACGACGTTTTCCTTCACCGTTTTGAGAGCAGTGGTGATGAAATAAGTTACTGGATTCGATCCCGCGACCTACAACTCATAAGTTCGGGCCATTACTACTCGGCCACCACTGCTCTCTCTCTGCTAACTATGTAATTAAAAATAATACAAAAACATAAAGTATACTCAGGCATCGAAGTACTCCACCACATCGCTGTCATCCGGAAATGTGCTCAGAAGACTGGCAGCATTACCACGTTGAATGAACAATGCTTATTCTTTGGGCGAAGAACAAGCCCTCTCTCTCAAAGTGTCTTTCAGTCGGCGTGAAATTTCCTTAAAAAAAAAGAGACGCGCAATCCGAGTGCGCGTCTCCTTTTTACGGAATCCAAGCGTTTCGACCTCAAACTGCTCAAAACTGTGATTACCACTAAGGTTACAGTATTTGCACCGTTTAAGGGTTTCAGCAGCCGTGGCAGCTCCAGCACAGCCCACCGTACTTGGAACTTGCGTCCTACACCAGAGGCCTACCTACCTTCCACGGCATCAACGTCAACACTAATTAGATTCACGTATTTTCATACATACATGTTAACATCACATTAACCTACAACCTTTATATTATTGCAAGTACCTAGCTTGTTTACGAACCCGAGATGAACTTAAGGGGATGCAACACGACATACACTTTCACTGTTTTATTATAACGTCATAAATGCGTAAGAGCGGTTGTATGACAGCCGCTTTTACGCGATTATGATTTTGTTAGTTTTTACACATTTTTCATTAGATATTTTGGTAACACAGTATCTTGGGGATATTATTTAGGCTTCTATTAAAATCAATTTATAAATTTGTGTTAAACTAATCCAGTAAAGGCTTCTGAACATCTGGTTTTTTGCATGAAATTTGACACTTCATAATTTACTCAAAAATTTAAAAAGTCAAAAAAGTATTACAATAGAAGCATTGCAAATTTTATCAAGATTCTCTTTCTAAATGACGACAATTTTATTTAAGGTTTAAAAAAAAACACGTATTTCCTGGAACAAGTTTTATAAAATATTCGAGTAAATCACGGAATTACTGAATGCTAACAGAGTTTTCAGGTATGTATCACTCTTTTTTCGCGTTGCCTTTTGGTCAAAACGTTGGATTGCGTTAGATGAAGTAACAAGCTTTTAAACCATGTTTGATCTTTACGATAGGCGAGTGGAAAAGCAGCCTCTTAAATACCGTACACGTATAAACTGTTGACCATTTATCACTCACGGTTTTAGACGGTTTCAGTCATCTTAGCTACTCTTGTTAATCCAACCATCAAGGGATTGTGTAAGCCAAATGAAGGTTAACCACGCATTGATCTATAGTATCCGGATGTAATATTCGGGTACGGGCATTTTGAGTTCTTGAAAGTGCCTTTTGGAAATATTGTATAAGAAAGGTAGGTTGGTCAATTTGACGAGGCATTCCATTCAGCCAGTCTCAATCTTTAACTCAAAAAATAAAAATAAAGTAATAATAAATAAAATATAGCGGTACTGCTGGAAACGGCTCGTATTGTTAGGAGGTTCCTTTCTCTGGAGCCCTGACCGCCGGGAGCTTGGACCCTGTTTCAGATATCGGTGGGAATTACTTATTTAAAAATATAACTTACTAGCTTTTGCCCGCGGCTTCGCCCGCGTGGCATTAGGTACTTAAGGTATCGGGGTAAAAGGTAGCCTATGTTCTTTTCCATGTCAAAGGCTATATGCATGCCAAATTTCATCCAAATCCGTTCAGCCGTTTTTGCGTGATTAAGTAACAAACATCCAAACATCCACACTTTCACATTTATAATATTAGTAAGGATATGTTGCGAAAATGAATAAAATAATATTAATATATAATATTTATTTTGTAAACTAGCTGCTGCCAGCGGCTTCATCTGCGTGGTAGTAGAAAATTATCCAAAGGGAACATCATCATTTCAGCCGATATACGTCCACTGTTGGACATAGGCCTCCCCCAAGCGTCGCCACAACGAACGTTCCTGTGCGTCTCGCATCCATCGGTTTCCCGCAACCTTCCCCAAAGGGAACATACTCCCGGGATAAAAAGTATCATTTGTGTTATTCCGGGATATGATCAAGCTGTGTGCCAAATTACATCCAAATCCGTTCAGCATTCGAGCGAGAAGACGTAACAATCACAATAATATACACGCACATACATACAAACTTTCGAATTTATCACATCAACTTCGCACGGGTGTTACAAATCTTTGAAATAATTGGCTTTATCTACTACAATATGCTTGTAATATACATCATGAGATTGATTTCATCATGTCGACGAAGAAGCAAATATTCAATGATGTCTCCGTGATCAATAGGGTGAAAACCGGAAGTAATCACCGCATGGTAAGAGGCACATTGAATATCAAGCTTGAAAGATCTCGACTGATGAAGTCTACGCTCCGTCCTGCACAGTTCCAAATCCATAACTCCGAAAGCTTTCAGCTCGAACTTCAAAATCGTTTCGAATGCCTAGGAAGCGCCGTGGACGAATACAACGATGGGTTCGTGGAAGCTGTCCATACGGTCGGGTCTAAACTCTTTAAGACTCGTACAAAAAAGAGCAAGAGGGTCACCGATCAAACTCTCCAGCTTATGAAGTAGAGGCGTGAGATGATTCTGCAGTCTTCAGACGATTCGTACACATATCGGCAGCTCAATAAACGTATCTCTAAGTCCTTGAAACGCGATCTCCGTCACTATAATACGGGAAAAATTAAAGACGCGATTGAGCGAAATAAGGGCTCCAAGGTGTTTGCAAGAGATCTGTCTATTGGGCAGAGCCAACTCACGAAACTGAAGACCGAAGATGGCAGAGTCATATCCGCCAAACCAGAGCTTCTAGGAGCGATCGAGGCTTTCTATGGACAGTTGTACACGTCAATTACTAAACCCACTGCAAATCTAGCAAACGACCCAAGAGCTAGATTGAGCCGACACTACACCGAATATATCCCGGACGTCAGCCTGTACGAGATTAGGATGGCTCTGACGCAGCTTAATAACAATAAGGCGCCGGGTAACGACGGAATTACGACCGAACTTCTGAAGGCGGGTGGAAAACCGATCCCCCCCCCTCAGAAGCCCCCCCCTCAGAAGCTGTTTGATTCCGTCATACTCGAGAGAAAAACGCCACAGGCATGGAGCGGAAGCGTGGTGGTACTGTTCTTTAAGAAGGGCGACAAGGCCCTACTCAAGAATTATAGGCCCATCTCACTTCTGAGCCATGTCTACAAGCTGTTTTCCAGAGTCATCACGAATCGTCTCGCGCGCATGTTCGACGACTTCCAGCCTCCCGAACAAGCCGGATTCCGAAAAGGCTTCAGCACCGTGGGCCACATACATACGCTCCGACAGGTTATACAGAAGACCGAGGAGTATAATCTGCCTCTCTGCCTAGCATTTGTGAACTACGAGAAAGCCTTTGATTCGATCGAGACTTGGGCTGTACTGCAGTCTCTCCAACGGTGCCAGATTGACTATCGGTACATTGAGGTGCTGAAGTGTTTGTACGAAAACGCCACTATTTCAGTCCGACTTCAGGACCAGACCTCGAAACCTATCCTCCTGCAGCGTGGTGTGAGGCAGGGAGACGTCATTTCTCCGAAACTGTTCACGGCCGCAATGGAGGATGTCTTCAAGGTTATGGACTGGAGTGGACTAGGCATTATTGTCAATGGCGAGTACATCACTCACCTTCGGTTTGCCGACGACATAGTAGTCATGGCTGAGACTACAGAAGAGCTCAGTACAATGCTCAATGACCTCAGTAGAGCTTCCGAAAGAGTGGGTCTTAAAATGAACATGGACAAAACTAAAGTCATGATAAACAACCATGTAGCACCCACTCCTATCAAGATCGGAGACTCTATACTCGAAGTTGTGGACGATTACGTCTACCTCGGGCAGACAGTCCAGTTGGGTAGATCTAATTTCGAGAAAGAGATCAACCGTCGAATCCTACTCGGCTGGGCAGCGTTCGGGAAGCTACGCGGTATCTTCTCATCCAACATACCACAGTGTCTCAAGACGAAAGTCTATGACCAGTGTGTGTAGCCAGTGATGACATATGGATCCGAAACGTGGTCGCTCACAATGGGTCTCATCAAAAGGCTTAAAGTCACCCAAAGAGCAATGGAAAGGGCTATGCTCGGAGTTTCCTTGCGTGATCGAATCAGAAATGCAGATATCCGCAGGAGAACCAAGGTTGCCGACATAGCACAAAGAATCGCCAAACTTAAGTGGCAATGGGCAGGGCACATTGCTCGCAGAACAGATGGCCGTTGGGGCCGAAAGGTTCTGGAGTGGCGACCGCGTACCAGAAAACGCAGCGTTGGAAGGCCTCCTACAAGGTGGACTGACGACCTGGTGAAGGTAGCGGGAATCCGATGGCTGCGGGACGCGCATGATCGTTCGTTGTGGCGACGCTTGGGGGAGGCCTATGTCCAGCAGTGGACGTCTACCGGCTGATATGATGATGATGATGATGATACATCTAAACCTTCCTCATGAATCTCTCTGTCTATTCGTGATTTCCGCATGCAAATAAGTTTTTGAATTTATCACGAAACGACAGATAGACAGACAGTCGCGGTGGGAGACTTTGTTTTGTATAAGGTTAAAGATAAGAACTACACTGCGCACACGTGTGCCACACATAGAGATGTGCCGTAGCCGGTAATATTGCCCAAATTGGGAATATTGCTAAAATATTCATACTTCGGACAATATTGCCACCAATATTCACACTTCATGGCAATATTGCCACCAATATTCACACTTCATGGCAATATTGCCACCAATATTCACACTTCACGGCAATATTGCCACCAATATTCACACTTTATGGCAATATTGCCACCAATATTCACACTTCACGGCAATATTGCCACTAATATTCACACTTCATGGCAATATTGCCACCAAAATTCACACTTTACGGCAATATTGCCGGCAACGGCACATCTCTAGCCACACACGCCGTTCTGGGTGCTTCGGATTCCATACATTTTATATGGAAACTGGACTTGTAGAGCTACACTAGAGCCACGCCACGCGACGTTGTTTGTGGTACCTACAAATCAGGCGTGGTTGCCGTCAGCATCGGTGTATTGTAGTTCTAGCTTAACACTTTTACACGTTATTCGTCACTTTAAAAAACTAGATGAAGCTGGTGTACCATAGTACGTCAGGGTACTGCAGATAAAATCGAGGTGAGCCATATTAACTCGGACATTATTAGAGCCAAATAAAACTCAAACACACACACAGGCTGTAGCTCTGAATCCCTCGACGGTAAAGCGCGAAAATCGCTTTATTTCGACAAGCTCTACCTCGGACATCGACTAAAATGGACGGCAGCGCGGGGATCGCTTGAATTTCTGCTCCATTTCCAATTCAAGCATAAACTTATAGATGCAAGTAACATTTCCGTTCAGAGGATATATCTATGATGTTAGTAAGAGCTACTCAAAGCTTTGGTGTAACTGATTGTATCAGTTTTAATGAGGAAAGTTAGATTCGTGGCATATAAACGTATGCAAGAAACTATTGAGCTCACGTCAGCTATTCCCGAGCCGTTAGCGCATCGGAACTGCAAAGCAGCCGATGCTGAAACAATTTCAGACTACCCGCTCTCCTATCTACATATTACAAGAGCGGAGACCTCGCTGCTTTTGCTTTATGGAACGACGGTACACAACAAAGCACAGGTATGTGTGTGTGTGTGTTTATTTGTGATGTCTTACTTTTATTTATTTAAACTTCATGTACATAGGCGGACATAATGCAACAAGACTTTTTCTGTCAACATTTGGAATAAAAAAAGAACATTACACTAGCTACACAGTAATACACTAGTTGCCCAGCCCGGTTTAACCCGTTTGGCTACTACTCCGCTCCTATTAGTTTTAGCCTTCCTCGATAAATGGATTATAAAACACTAAAATATTTTTTCAATTCGAATCAGAAGTCCCTAAGATTAGCGCGTTCAACCAACCAACAACAAACAAACTCTTCAGCTTTATAAAATTATTTATTAAAATTTTATGCCCTAGTAAACATTGTAGAATGGCGGACTTAATGCCTTAGACATTTTCTACCAGTCGACTAAGTTGGTGCAGAAATATAAAGATAAACATAGAAATCTATACTATATATAAAATCTAAATCTATCTAATAGTACAAAACGGAGTGACTTTTCGCGAAAAGTTTATGTATATTTACCAAAGCATCCGAGTAAAGCCGGGCGGCTCATTAGTTTCTTACAAATAACGCTTTGAAAAACAAATACTACGCTATAGGTAGGTACGAGTACTTATTCTACTCGTATCAAAAACCATAATCAAAAACTCATTCCAAACGAATATATTTACTCATTTCGGGCCCAAGGCTGATTCAATCCCCTAAAAGGTTATTCGAAAAGATGAGAAATTTTCCCACAGCAACTTCAAGATTTTATGTACGATAGGTACGAGTATGATATAGACAACATACAATATGCATATTTAAACAGGCACTTACTTTGTTTCGGGCCGAACATGTTTGCCAAGCTATCTCATTATGAGCTAACGTATTCCGTCGTCGCGTCCTTGATGTCAGGTAAAATTAATTCGTAGCACCTTTAAACGAAGAGTCACCGGAGCCCACGGTCCTCGAGGGGCGAGAGAAATTTATACGCCACATTGCCTATTCAAAAAGGTCTCTTGGCAACAAAATAAATTGAGAAGACCGAGTTAAATAAATGTAGCTGAAGAGAAGTATAAATAAATGAACCAGTGTTCCGCGTTCGTCACACTCGTTATCCGATGCGCCACGTATCGATTGCCATCCAAACGGAATTTCTGAACATTTATCAGATTCGAAATTATTCAGCGTGTTCTCGGCGTATTGAAACCGCAGCATGCGACAGCCGCACTGCCGACTGTGCCGGGTACCCGGTGGAGGACGAGACAGTCCGCTAATGCAGCGAAACACAAAACAGCTCGTGTGGTGTTTAGCCGTCGCGGCAGCTACTCATTCATTATCTCGACATGAGAGGCTGGTTAATAAATCTGGCGAATGTTTCAGCTACTATGTTATGCGGGATTAGTGTGGCACCTAGGGCGGCGGCGGTACGAGCCTTTAAATTAAGGGTGTTTGTGGGGCTTCGTCACTGTGGTTTATGTATTATACGGGTCAAACTTAATAAGAGCAGAGGCGCTGCCGCAAACAGCTGGCAACCGCCACTGCGGTACAATTGACCCATAATTCTAGACGACATCTTCAGTTAATGTCTAATAACAATATGGCTGCTCGTTGCGGACGGGACATGTGCTCTTCATTGTCCCGTCTCGTTCCATATTTTTGTGGACACTTTAATTGAAATTGTTTATTAATAGGAGTTATTATTTTTGTTTAACAATATTGCTACATGTATGTAGGTATATCTACTATTTGGCTATATATTTACATATATTAAATTATATTCATAACACTAAAACAAATAAAAAACTTTTTACAAAAAAAAAATAACCGACTTCAATGGTAAAAAACACTGAAAAGTATAAAATAACTTTAATTTCGGAAGTCGGTGTTAAATAACGAAGAGACAATGTGTATTATACGAAGCGGAATTATCGGAAATTAAATCCAGCAATTATCAGGATGATATATGTTTCTGGCGACAAAATATAATTATTCTTTACTACTTTTTAAATCAAGTTTTTTTTTACTATACTTAGCTCTTGAAATCTGTTTAATATCAACGGTAACAGAAGAATCCTAAGAAGTCATATCGTTTTTCTTTACAATAAACGAGAAAGCGTATTCTGGAGAAAAACGCTTTTCTAATAATTTTCCACACCAGAAGTATCTACTTATTTTCGCTTAGTATAAAATTATTAAAGATTCATTGTATCAAACTTTAGTTATATTTTATGTAAGTATTAATTTTATTCCTTGTTATATATTTTATATTTTTAATGAACGTTTAATTTATATTACCGATCATATCCACTTTAAGTAAGATGTAAGATAAATTATCCAAATAAAACGCAAAATGTTTAATAAAAAACCTTGTTTTGTTTTTAATTTTTCATAAGCATTCAAATTAATTATAACATCAGTCAAACCGATTCCTAATTGAAAACGCATTGTCTCTGAATGAATAGCTTGAGAATGACGCCGATGCCCAAGGTTGCGAGCGTTATTAGTACCGGTTATTGTTTGTCGACAGATTAATCTGTGTGCAGGACACCTGCTCCGGGCAGCCGTAGCCCCTAGCCCACCTCAGAGCAATGCAGGGCTATATTTCACTGCACCCGACTCCCCGCCTTCACTTATTCAGCCGGGCTTTTTGCGGAATTGCTCCGGCATAACTCGCCGCGGAACACTTCTACTACAATTCCCCGTAATAACATCAGAAAAGATTAATATTAATGAATTCGTAGAACAGATTGCCGAGTGCAGGCTGCGAAGAGTTATGTATAAACAATTCGCTTCCCAAATGAAATGAATGTAGCTCGCAAATTGTATTAATAGGCTGCTGTTTCAATATTCATGCGACTGTGTGCTCATTCGTTTTTATTCGTATTTCGACAGTCATTGGCTTTTTTTGCTTAGGAAATCTGACACTGTATTTTTATGGTAATCTAACATAGATATTTGTACTAACAAAAGCTGAACATGTTCAGAAAAAATGGCGTTGAATAAAATGGGTAACCAGAGGGCGATAAATGAATATCAGAGTAGGTGGGTGATAAATATGAGGGCTTGTCGAGTGTTGGTGCGCCGTGCAACGCGGCTAGTTTTATCAGGAATACATAAACGCTCGCAGTTTTCTGTTTGCGATCGTGCGCTGGCAGCGAACGCATGACTTATTCAGCAATCAGCGCGGCGGCCGCTGGATTACCAGCGCGCTGCGTCATCGCCATCGACTGTTTGTCCACTATAATAGCGATGGCCGCGATTGCGATGGCCAGTTATGTCATAACTCTCTTTGTTTACAATATGAAACGGTTGTGACCCAGTTTGGTTGGAGTTAGGAGTATCAATAAAAACGCAGCGTGTTTTTGTGGGAGATTCCGGTTTAGATGAATGCGTTGTTATATCATATTGAAAGTTGGATATTGTGGTACTCCTTACAGTATGTAAGACAAAAGATAAACTGAAAAATGATCGAAATGTGTTGCAAATAACGTAAGTAACGCTGAGCTAAAACATAGATACACTTTTTAGCTTTTGCCAGCGGCTTCGCCCGCATAAAAGTAGGTTTCTCCATGCAAACATTGAACTCATGTTTCATTCCTTGAATTTTGGTTTTGTGCTTGCCTTCCTCATAAAAGGAAACCTTGTGCAAAATTTTATGATTCTAGCACAAAATATATGGGTACAGAAGTCAATCTACATACAATACGCTCGAGCAACGCACACAAAGACACCGCTCACAGACACGATGTCTCGGTCGCGTCTCGGATCACTCGTCGAATAATTCCGGCTCACCGAGAGTAGGTATAAAAAGTGAAGAACATACACGAGATTGTCTTCTGTACCTATCTATTTTGTGATTTTAGTCTCCGTAGTTTCGGCTGTACGTTGATATGTCAGTCAGTTTTTCCTTTTATATATATATATGGATATATTTATTTATTTATTTATTACTTTATTGCACACCTTAGCTTATTACAGGATAAACATTTACAAAAGAATGAAGTGTACAATAGGTGGTCTTATTGCATAAGGCAATTTCTACCAGACAACCTTTGGATGGACTGAACGAAACGAAAAGATTTGGAGCTGTCAGTGTACAACATAAATTATGTGAATAAATACAAGGTGTAAGGGACAGCCCTCCACAAACTTTAGGGCTTGCTCAGTAGACGAAACTGAAAAACTTTGCAAAAAAAATTTTTTCAGGAAACGAAATAAAAAATCCGCCTCGCCATACAAAATTATAAACTTGATTGGACAATTTGTATGGAGAGGACGAATTTTTTTTTCGTTTCCTGAAAAATTTTTTTGTGGTAGGTTGTTCAGTTTCGTCTACTGAGCAAGCCCTTAAAGTTTGTGGAGGGCTGTCCCCTACACCTCGTATATACACCACTATTTTTTAATTAGTACACATACTTAAAGGCTTATTAGAAAAGCCCTTGTTATTTTATAAGTAAAATCTCAATTAATAATATTCATAAACAGCAAAGTTATTAGCGTTGGTTTATGTCCCAAAATGTCACTCAATTTATGGGAATATTGTGTAGGCTATTGATTAATGAATGAATAAGTGACAATTATTAAGGAAAAACACTGCCCGCAGTATTTTCTACTAGCAATTGTTATGTTTGATTGATTCTATGATGAATTTACCTTTTCGTGGTCAATTTTAGGATTTCGGTTTTTTCTAATTTTGACTACAAAAATATGATCAGTGACGGGTACAGATAGAGCCCCATTTTTTTTGTGTACTAATTAAAAAGTAGGGGTGTATATATAGTACAATAGAAAAAATATAATACATAAATAAATTACCAAATAATAAACTAATAAATATTAAAAAACACAATAGAGAAAGGGGAAGAACAATTAAAGTGATAGGTAGTGCTACTACACCTACCTACTAATAAACATAGAGCCCAGACACAGCATCGCGGGGCCGACGCCGACCACAAAAAAGATGGCGGGACGACCTGGATGGCTTCCTTAAGAAATGGAATGAGAAAGCGAGGAACTGTGATCGTTAGAAGGAGTGGAGGAAGGCCCTTACCCAGCAGCGGGACGATATGGGCTAACTATAATATAATGATACCTACCTACTACATAACTTTAGATTCTGTTACAACCGACAATATTAGTAAACGGGCATGAAAATAAAGTCATAAAACTGTTACATTTTAATTAATATTTAGTCGTAATTTAAACTGGCTATGGTGTCGAACAGACGACAAGAAAACAATACCAGTATAATATCCTCGCGGTTATTATGTCTCACGCCAAAACAATTTCGTAATAAAGGATGCCAAAACAATTTTCAGTAATTTCATAAGCCTACTTTGTGTTAATATAACCGAGGTTATCTAAATAAAGAAAAGTTTTAAAATGATTATTTTTCTAAAGCCGCGTACAGACATCGGGAGACATGCGTCGTGAATGGTTCGTCACGCATGCCTCAACCTGAGGCATACGACAGTATATTTATGCGTGCGTCCCAAACGACACATGCTCAAGCTAAGCATGCAAACCACAATGCACGGTGTTCGTCAGTAGGAAACGCAAACAACAGCTGTCAGTCCACGTGGAGCGCACGGTTCGTACTGAGGCGGCGTTCGCAACGATCGTATGACGCGAATGAGCTGCTCAGTGACCAGATTCAGTATTTTAATACTTTTTGAGTATATTTTAATAAGTTTTCCGAGAGTCAATATTTTAATTTCTGTACAGTAATTAAAATACTGAATCTGGTCACACTGATGAGCTGCTCACTGTGAGCACACACGTCCACACAGCCCGAGGCATGCGAGACGAACCATTCGCGACGCACGCCTCGCGATGTCTGTACGCAACTTAAGTAAATTGCGTTGCCGCCGAACAGCGATGACTCGAATTTTGGAGGGTACGAAAGTTCGTCGGCCTTCGACGCCGAAAAAAAAATTATTCAAGAATTTTTTCTTCAAAGGTTCAGCGGCATATTGAAATATCTCGCTGTCTTTAACTTCGAGACGTGCTAAACGTTTGGTACGAGGATAAATGAGTAAAGTGTGCCTGTCGAGTTTGAGTTTGATGCATTTATTATACAAAGAATAATCGTTTATTGTTCCAACAATCATTACTTTATATCACAGTTATTATTAACTTATATTTCACATTGTTTATCAGTGATTAACAAAGATAATAATTAATATTAATAAATTATGAATTCATTCAGTGATAAATTCTGAATGAATTTACATATTGAATGATTTATAATTTTATTGACTATTTTAATAATTTGACATTTGTTAAATACTTGTTTTTTTTTTTTTTAAATTAATTCTACTATACTTTTGCTTACCTCATTGTAGAACGTATTTAGATTCTTCTCTTACATATCATCATATTTTTATACCTACATTCTTAGCAAATAAATTATTTCAATTCATTTTATTTCACATTTCAGAAAGGGTTACGTTTGGTACTGAGACGCAAAGGGCAACTGAAAGAACATAGGTGTGGTTTTAGTCAGTGAAAGTATGACACACCTTCTCGCTCCGGCCTAGAGCGAGAGAAGTCAATAAATGGTTTACCAACTTAAAATAATACTCTAATATTATTAAAGGCGAAAGTTTGAGAGTATACGTTTTTGCTACTCCTTTACGCTCGAATGGCTGAAAGGATTTTCATAAAAGTATATTGCGATAATTTTTTATTACCACGAGGATAAAGCATATATAAAGCATATATTATACTTTTATGATACTTCTGTATATTTTTTTTTTGCGTGCGGCACATTGTCAAAAACATCGCCCGCTCTGGGTGGAGCGAGAGGGCGTATCAGAGTTTTACTGACTTAAACTCACCCCTGTTCCTTCAGTTGTCCTATGGATTGACTCTTTCAAACAATCTCGCAGCCTTCAATCACTTTATTATTTAAGTTATCGTTTGCTACACTCCGTCATACATAGACATATTTCGTTACTTAGCATGCAGAATATCAAATTATCTAGTAAATTCCAATACACGAAGTATAAAGTACCGAACACAGATCTGCCACTTAAACTATACCGTTACTCAAAGGTATCTCACATAATAGTGTAATTGAGTCGATGGCTTCAGAAGGAATTTCCTTAATAATGTTATGGCACAATAGACGAGTCTATTAATATAATGTAGAACATTATAGAACAGTGGCTCTCAACCTTTTTTATCTGGGACCACTTTGATTTCTTTGTTAGCACAGTCCATAAAATAGAGGACTATTTTTTAAAGCCAAAAGTAATCTACATAATAAAATATATTAGTGTAGTTATAATCTATACATACAGGTTGTAAGGGACAGCCCTCCACAAACTTTAAGGGCTTGCTCAGTAGATGACACCGAACAACCTTCCACAAGACCTTTTTTTCAGGAAACGAAAAAAAACCTTGTAGATGGTTGTTCAGTTTTGTCTACTGACCAGCCCTTAAAGTTTGTGGAGGACTGTTCCTTACACCTTGTATAATAAATCTGTAGAAGTTTTTCGTTGTGCACGTATCACTTAAAACGTACGAAGTCGATGTAGATAACTAATAAACATTAAAATTGTTTGTAACCGGATATATTACTTAGGCTTTGTTTCATCGCAATCGGTTGACTATATCGAAAGATTATATACTACATTCTTTGACTGTCAGGCAGTAAAGTTCGCCGGATGTCGGGTCAGCTAGTAAAAAATGTATCTCAAATTGTTTTTTGTTAAATGTTATGGAGGAACGGAGTCTTAGGAAACTCCGCTGAATTAGGATACAGGTAAGCTTAAACGGAGGCTCCAATCATAAACTAATCTGAAATAGTTGTTAAATAAATAAACATTTTGTATTTCTTTTTGTCATAGAAAACAGAACATTTCTGATAAAAACTATGATTTACACACGACGCCACTCATCGCCGCGTAAAGCGAAAGTGGCGAAGCGAATTTATGTCGGTACTGCACGCAGAAAGGCAGTGAGTGCGGCTATCCGCATGGGTTTCGATTAATAGGGCAGTCCATTTTCAAAAATGTGCAACTCACTTGTGATGGATTAAATTTTTCTATATTTCTATATAGGATAAAGATTTTCTACCTTACAAAAAGTATCAATTATACAAACCAATGCAACTTTAAATCCGCGGCTGTCTGCCGCGTTCGACTCAGAAATTAGTTTGTATCAATGATAAATCAAAGTTGAAAAGTTTGATATGATTGAAACCATTACGCGGTCAACATTAAGTTCTTCCGGACCACCAGTGGTCCGCAAATCACGGGTTGGGAACCTATAGAGCATCGCTGTCGCCGGATTAATGAATCTCCTACCTTTGTTTATTATCCATGAATGCTTCGCGGAGAGGATTCCATAAATTATGTTGTGTTTCAGCGCGCGGTCCCCGGTAGCTCCTAATACCGTTCCTACATGAATGTTTACGTGAATGAATTATTACCTATATGTGTTACATCGTGTTTGTTGTTCATGTATTTTTCAGCGACAGATCATCAGTGGTAAAAAGCGCAGTTGCACTTTGCCGCCAATACATTAATTATGCTTACAGCTAAGGAGTGGAATTCTCTGCCGGGGTCTGTGTTTCTTAATTGCCTAACCTAGGGGTTTAACCTAGGGGTTTTTAGGACAAGTGTGAATAGGTTACTTCTAGATCAGCGTGTTCAAATAACAAATAAGATAGTCCGCCACATTATTGCTTACCACTAGATGAGATAGTGGTCTAACGCGATCCTATCCTTACTGAAAAAATGTGGTGAGAGAAGGGGGTCAATGGTTCATGACTGATTTAATTTGGAGCATAGAATCTTTTGAATAAACTAGATTTGGTCCGTTAAATTTCTAGTATTAAGAAATTTTAGACACTTTATTACAGTGCAAGTGCACTTTTGACCGCAGACTGTATAGTTATTGTTGCAAAATTTTCAAGTGAAGCGCGCCATATGTACGTGCTGTGTCTAGGTTTTGGTTTTACTCCAGCGACCGCCGGGAAATCTATGTATGTGCCAGAAGTGTCAGCAGATTTTGATTATTTTCGTTTCTTTTATGGGGGAGGAGTACAGCCGCAAGGGACGAGCTCTAAGGTTAAGCAACGCTTGCCGGGGTTGGGCTTGGGATGGGTGACTATCTTATCATATGAGATACCTCTATACCGTTAACTCAACTAAACGTCAACTGAGCGAGTGCAATGACATGTAGGTAGTTTTTACGCAACGCCGACTACTACCTACGGGTCATTGGACTCGCTCAGCTGACGTTTTGTTAAAGAAATTAATTTCGTACATGCGTAAATTAATACGAGTTTTGAAAAAAAGGTACTTTATTTTTTAATTTTATCTTTAGAAAACGATAGTGTTTCATGTACCGGATCGACCCTCCACGGGATTAAAACGATCAAAATTTAACGGTGTATATATATATCCAAAAGTGTAAAAATATTGATATTCCTATAAGTTGTTAGATACATACTCCTGTAAAAGTAATCCCGCATAGTGACAGATGACAGTTGTTATCACGCCGGCTACGCTCCGTGGAGAGCCTCATCCCTCATTTAACTTCCACAACTTTAGCGTGATAACTTCCTGGACACTTGCTATTTTTCTTTGGTCTCAAGATTGCGATGTTAAATGGAATGTTTTGTAAACTTAAATAAAATGAATTTATGTCTTTAAACAGTTCCCGTTTTAATTCTACTTTGAAAACTCATTGTGGACGTAAATAATTATATCCCATGGGTCTTCCTTACTTAATTCAACCCGTCCCAATCTAAAACTAGAATGGGACGGGTTGAATTAAGTAGTTAGTATTCACGTAGTAAAGAGCATGTGTTCTCGAAAAATTATGTAGGACACATACATAAGCAAATAGCACATATTTCTGTACGTCCTGACTTAAGTGATAACAATATAACTTGGTACAGAACATTATCGTTACGACCTTACGAGTACCAGTAATGTGCTGCCTACTTATGGAAATCTAACATCATTACATGAATCTTACATTCTAAGGCGGTTATCACACTGTCACGCACCACGCAGCGTAGTGCGTGAATGCGTGTCTTATCGTTGCTTGTAAGTATCTCCGTTTGTATAGAAAACATGCACAGTCCAACACACTGAAAATGCATCCACGTGCGTGCATGTAGATCACGCACCTACATGCGGAAAAACACGCACTCATGCGCGTTGGTGCGGGGCGACACGCATGGTATGCCACACTGAGTCTCGTAGTGATTTTGTATGAAATGAGTGCGTACCTGCGTGAATTTACAAAACGCACCTACGCGCGTGAGTGCGTATAAAACCCTCATGATGATGCAGATCTGCTCTCCCGCAAGTAAGTGCGTAGGTGCGATTCCACGCGCTACGCTGCGAGGTGCGTGGCAGTGTGATAACCGCCTAACGTACGGATACATAAAAGCCTGTTCGTGCTCATCTCTTAAAGTACAATAAATCGAAAGGGCACGACGTTCGTTCGCGTTATCACACTCGATCGTAATGAGCGAATTCTGGCTGCCGAATTGTTTCGAATCCCTCTGCTGTCACGGCGCTGATGAGGGAGAGCTATCACAAAAAAGGGTAACCTATTCGGAAATGTTCACAATATATCTGCGAGAAGTGACAATCACTTTGCAAGTAGAATCCGAAATATTTGGGATGTTAATATCGTAACTTGCGATTGAAAGGGTACTTCGAAAGGTCATGTTCGTCGGGTCACATCACTATATCAGAATATTGTCGGTGTGAAGTGCGCTATCATATTTAGTTTGAGCTTATTACAGTGATTACACGTAGGGAGGTATCTACGTGAAAACTGCTCGGTACTATTTGGTCTTTTTCATGTTTAGTGTCGTGGAAATTAGAAAAGTTATCTTGTTTTACCAAACTGAAGAAGTTATCATAGTTTCAAGGTATAATAACATTTTTTGTATGTAGCTATACCTACAGCTTTCTCAGGAATTTGTTCAAGAAAAATGTAAGAAATTTTACGAAGATTGTCCTTATTTATTAATTATTTAGCGTTATTTATCAGTTTAACGAGATGAAAGTAAGAAATTCCTATAAATTGCTTTTAAAGGTTTTTACGTTAAGTTTTATACTTATTGAATTAATGTAAGGCTGTGTTTTTTTAAGATATTAAGAGTACTCGTAATCTCTTAGGTATCTAAGAAGGTTAATTTAAGCCTTTTATATTTAGTAGTTTATAACCTTTAAATTAAATGCCTATATATCTTAAGATAGACATCATCCAATGACTTTTCCCTCTCTAGGGTGGACTTTTCCCTCTCAAACTTTTACTGACTAAAACAACATCTATGTTCCTCTTTGCTCTTGCGTTCCAGGATCACAGGTTTCCTTTTCGGTAGTCAACATATGTCCCCACCAGGCTTTGGCCCTGTTAGGCGCTCACGGTTTTGCTGATATGTCTTTGAGCCACGCGTGGAATACTACGCGCCTTCGACGACTCAGGTTCAGTTCAGACGGTTACCGGACGACCGGACGGCGAGCTACCCGTTGGTCATCGTCTGCAAGCCCACGCCTACACGGTGGCTGGAAATCGGGGTCGAGAACACCTTTTTTTTTATGGTGGGAAATAATCATGCATTGACATCCCCCGCTCTTGGGCGGAGCGGGAGGTAGTGTCAGACTCTTACTGACTAAAAGACCCACCCCGTTCCTTCTAGCCTTCATACCGGGGCTCGAGCGCCCTTTCGGATAACCCTGGCCCCAGAAGGCTTCGACCCGGCTGGGTCCCTGCTGTTGCTGACAGCTCCTTGAGGCGCGCGGGAACAGTGCGCACCGTCGACCGGTCCGGACAGTTACCGGACGGCCGGACAGTGAGCTACCCATTGCTCACTGTCCGCAAGCCCGCGTCTATGTTGGCCGGAAATCGGGATCAGAATCCCGGCGACGGCGGCGGCGATAACGCCGTTGTCTGATGCGTTCGGCCTCCTCCTTTGCGAGCATTACTGCTTCGCAGAAGTCGGCGACCGCCTGCCACTCCTCCTCGCTCCTGACCATGGCCTCAACCAAGGGTCGAGAACACCTGGGGCTTGAGGATGTGCGCTGTCGCCTCCTTCGCTAGCACTAACGCTTCGCAGAAGAAGGCGACCGCCTGCCATTTCTCCTTGTTTACCTATACAACTGGGTCGGAATTAAACTGTGTTATAATAATATGATTCAACATTGCCAGACTTGTGGAACTTAAAAATACACTCAAAAAAATACCGACCATAGTTAAATTAAAAGTAAACTGTTTTTAAAGTGATTCGGTATAATTACCGTCCGTATTGGTAGCACACATAATTAACTTCATTCTGGCAGTTTTCAACGTCGCGATTTATTTACACATCGTCCCTCTTGCAATATTGGTTGCGTTATTATTAAATAATTCAGTGAAATATGATTTTTTATTGAATTTTATTCGCTTTTGGATTGAATAACAGCCAATGTGTTATGTTGCTTTTTGGTGTACAATAAAGTTTAGTGTATTCTATTCTATTCTAATGTCTAACGGATATTTTATATTTTCGAAACCAAATTGGTTGTAGTTTTATTTCGGAGTATCTCACACGTTCATAGGTGTTTTTCCCAGAGGTACACGTGTCTATTGTTCTCGAAAAATGAAAATTCATACCTTACTTTCCAATGGGTCCAAGACATCTTAAAATATTAAATAATTTTTTATCCCTACGGGTCCATGAGAATGTTTGGTACAGTCAACAATTTTATTGTTCATGATCAATAGCTCTACAAGGAATAAAAAACTATGTGGCCGTAAATAATGTATAATATATCCAAGAATAATTCTACTTGGGCCAAGTAGTTGCTTTCCAGTTACAGTAAGTACCATCAGAACTGCAATAAGGTATATACGGCTCCAATTTTAAAAGCCAATTAGCCTTTGGTATTGAGGTGGGAAAACATCAAGACTGCTGCCGCTCTAGAGTGAAGCAAGAGGGCTTGTCAGACTTTTACTGACAAAAACCCACCTGTGTCCTTTAGTTGCTCTTTGCGTTTCAGGGTCAATGGGAACTCGTTCAAAAATTCCTACGCTCCAAGGTAGACTGACTGTACTTTGTAAACATCACGTGGACCCGTTGGCAACCTGTATGAACATTTAAAAAACAGTTAAACACTATTACATTTTTTTCATGAACTCAGTGGGAAAAGAAGTAGAATCATGGACCCTTTGGAACAACCCGTTCGTAGTGCGGGTAGATCGAGCTATGCTTATCGTTAGGTACATGTACTCGTGTTTCGCCGGTGGCACTACATCACAATTTAATATTTATGAACAACAGTTTGTATGTGTGTGTGAATTAATTTGTGTTTTTCAGTCATATAGTTTATTTTAGTTCAGGCTGTACTTTATTTTATAACATAGTATTATTAAATGAAGTTGCCAACTAGATTTCCAAACTCCCTAATTCTGCCAGTCAGTTATTTCAGTCGCGAGTTAAAATGGAGCACTGTTTGTTAGATTTGTACTGATAAATGATATATGACATTTATTTTGCAAATAGGTTTAAAAAACACTTTTACACGTCAAATTTTTTTTTGTCAGTTTAATCTAGATGAGGCCGGTGTATCCTGGCTGACTACCCTGAGAAGAAACACCGAAACAAACTCAGGGGTCAGTCTCTTTTAAGGTCCATACAGTAAATATGTAATGGTCAAATCACATGAGAACCATGCAAATGCCCGAGTTATTAACGCGATCCATTTGACAACTTAAACTGAACTGCTAAGGGGATGGCGCTATATAGGGTGTATAGCTTCATCCCTCTTTCTTGCTCGCATGCTTGACATTTTGACACGACATGATAAGGCACCTTCTGTTTTTGAAAATAAAATCATTTAAAATCGTTGAAAAGTAAAAGGCCCGTTTTGACATTTCACGAAATCCCTAGAATGTAGAATAGAATAAACTTTTTGTACACCAAAAAGTAACATTACTAGAGACGTGCTGTTGCCGGCAGTATGAAAATATTGCTAGCAATATTGCCACCAATATTCCCACTTCACGGCAATATTGCCACCAATATTCCCACTTCACGGCAATATTGCCACCAATATTCCCACTTCACGGCAATATTGCCGGCAACGGCACATCACTAAACATGATATAAACATAGGGTACAATGGCGGTCTTATCGCTGGCAGCGATATCTACTAGACAACCTTAGGATGGATTGAAACGACTAAAACAAAACAGGGGTAATGTAATTTAAAACGAAACTGAAATTAACAATAAAATAATAATTAGGGGTTCGGTGTAGTAGTACCTATTTTAGTAGTAGCTATACTACACCGGATAAGCCGCTAGGTAGCAAGAAAAAATCCTTGATATGTAGTCAAAACTGGTAAAACGGAGCTTTTTATACTTTGACAACTTTAAAATAGTTTTTCATTACTCATACTCTAAGTCTAAAGTTGCCTGAGGAGCGGGCTGAAAGTGATACTTTTCATCCCTAGGGAGTTTTACTTTACAACTGACAGCTGTCAAATTATTTAAAAAAAAAACTAGTTCTATCCACACATTTCTATTGAACCATGTTCCAATTTTCCACACAGCCAGTCAATTACAGCGCGATATAAAATTGAAATAACTTAAAGATAAGAATTAATTAAATAATATTATATTTTTTACACCACCTGCTCGATAATGTCGTTTTACACGTCATAAAAACCTCACTTAAAGCAAGTCATTATAATTGCCTAGGGAGACAATGCAGTATGGCCGATCCCTAGGGAATAATGAGATTTGAATTTGGAGCATCAAGAATCGTCAACATTGTGAATTAAAATGTAGGCGCATCGAACAAGTTGACTCGAAATTCAAACCAAAGAGTATGTAATCACTATGATTCAAACTGGCCACTAACAAAAAAAAGAAAATAGAATATAACGTGCGTACTGACAACACGGGAGCATTATAGAAAATTGAAACTATAGAATCTTGGAGTAGTGAATTTTGTTTGTTTGATGAACTTGTAAATATAATACTTATATTTCTCTAATATATGATTTGGTCGACCAAATTGTCTTTTAATTATCTCACAGATGGTGTAAAAAGTAGAGTATGCAACACGGGGATAAAGCTGTCTTTGTCTTGGGCGACTTAAATTCCTCACTTCACTCAGGTTTCTTTATTAACTCCCTCGCAATGCTCGGGAGTTAATTTTATAAATCCCTCACTGTCGTTCGGGATTGAAATCAACAAACTTCGTTTCGTTCGGAATTCAACATGCCGCCCGCGACTTAAAGACACTGCTTTATCCCCTAGTCACATAAACTACTATTAAGTGATTTATTTGTCCAACTATTTCTTTGGAATACTTTATTTTTAAAAGATTATAATTAATTTCAAATTTTTCATTAATGAGGCTGAATAGCTGGCCGGCCACAGAAAAAAAAACAAAATGGCGGGAAAGTGGCAATCAGTCGTTGGTTTTTTCGAGTTTTGTTTACATTTCCGTACAACAGAGATTTGTATTAACACGTTATGTTTATTAGATTAAAATAGTGATTTCACGCCTAATTTCATAAGAGAAAATAATAAAAAAAATCAGAAGAAAGATACCTAAGTACCTAAAATCATAGGTACGACGACTCAGGTTTTACAAACATTTTATATTATTTTTTACCTTCCTTGTATTCGTAATGAAAAGCACAGTGCTTACCTCGGGGTGAAAGTAACTAATTTAGTCCCTCGAATTAGCGACCTCGCTACGCTCGGCCGCCAACTCCTTCTCGAGACGAAATGAGTTACTTTCACCCCTAGTGTAACAATGTACTATTTCGTTACACAAGACTGTTTATTTAGTAATTGTACAACCAAATTAATTGTATTTATTTAAGTGGGTAAGTGGTGCCCTACGCTGACGTGACGTGCGTTTATACAGAAACCGTATGTCAGTCTCAGAGTCGACACGAGTGGTTGAATTTAATTTAATATGAACCGGAGTAAGCTTGGAGCGAGGTCGCGCCAATAGCTGCAGTGAGCTTGGAGCGAGGTCTCTGATTGATGTGAAAAGATGACGTTACGTTCACGCATTTACTTATTAAATTCCCTTCTCAGGCACGATTGATGGTCTTGTAAAAACGTTTATAAAACCTCCTGTTGCTGTTGTTTTTATTTATGTGATGGAAAAATGATTTTTTGGAAAAATAATGTTATGGATATGAAATATCGGATCTAGATACGGATATAAAAATAATATTATATCAGTTTCGGAAATGAAGTTATTTCGGATTATTCGCTAGTTTTGGTCACGAATATTATTTATTTACTATTGTAAAAGTAAAATACAAATAGCAAGATTTGACATTTATTTCTAATCTAGATTATCATTCGGGTAAACCAACAAGAATCTATCGTAACCTGTCATTACTAAAACTATAAAAGTACACGGGTAGACCTTAAAACATTTCTAGGAATACCTTTACTTGGGCCAAGTAGTCTCTTTCCAGGCAAGGCAAGACAAAGAGATCGCAAGACGAACTGAAAACGCCTGGAAGAGTTACTGGTCTATGAAAGACCTATTCAAAGTTGAATTGCCCATGGCACTAAAACAATAGCTCATCGACATGTGTATTCTCCCCGTCTTAACCTATGGTGCACTAACTTGGTCTTTTTCTAACATCCAGAAGTCCAAACTTAAGGTTTGCCAACAAGCAATATTATGGAGCGTAGTATTCTAGGTGTTAAAATAAAAGATCGAGTTCGAAACACTATACTGCGTTCTAAAACTAAAATAGTTGATGGGGTTCAAAAGGCTGTTACTCTGAAATAGGACTGGGCAGGACATGTCTGCCGCATGCTCAACAAACTGTGGGCCAAAGTAGCAAAAAGGTGGTGCCCTGAAACAGCGACACGGGGAGATGGCGCGACGAACTAGACAGATTCCATCAGAACTGGCAAGAGGAAGCACAGGCGCGCGTAAGATGGAAGGAGTGGAGAGAGGCCTTTGCCCAGGAGTAGGACAGAACAGGTTAATTAAAAAAATAATCGGTCATTCATATCCGAAACTTTTAAATCGGTTTCGGGTATGATTACGAATATTCTTTTATTTCGTACATCCGATAGTTTTGTTTACGGAGCTCCATAATATATCTGCTGCGGAGAAATAGAGCATGATACAGTATATCTCAGTTTTTCATGACTTACATTTAATGCCTATTTATCATTTTTTTGGTTGTTTTAATAACTGCGTTTTATGTGACTATCATAGTTTCTACTAATACTAAGTATCCGATTTAGAACTGTGTCGATTGTGAGTTATGATGTGTAATCATCATCATCAGCCTTTTTTAATGTTCCCATTGCTGGGACTCATGCCTCCTCTCTAGGAGAGGAAATGGGCCATAATCCACCACGTGGGCCCAGTGCGGGTTGGTGAATGTCACATGTCTTCGAATTTTTGGTTCTAGGACATGCCGGTTTCCTCACGATGTTTTCCTTCACCGTTTTGAGAGCGTAGTAATGTAATAAGTTATACAAAGTAATGCACCTGGCAGGGTTTGAACCCGCGACCAACAACTCGTAAGTCGAAGCCATTACCACTCGTCCACCACTGCTCTCAACCATCGTGTAATCATATTATAGCGATTACAAATCGATGCTGCTAAAAAAGATAATTTAGTAACTGTTCTACCGGTAAATTAATCACAAACCCTCATAAGAAATAAATACCAATCCTACTAATTCAAGCACAAACATAAAGTTTTTAGAGATTTTTAATTTCCAATTAAATCACAACAAGGTTTCCTACAGAAGGTCTTCGGTACTCACGTCGCAAACATCAAAGTCAAATGTTTCCCCTAACAAGAGCCGGTTACAGATCCATTTCCACTGGAATCACGAAGCCCGACCGAAAGCAATCAAATGAAAACTTAATGAGATTGAAAATTTGCCCGATCTGTCTTTGTTAGCGGCCCATTGTGTGGCTGCAGACTGAATGTTTGATAGATAGCGCAATTAAACATGTGATCACCAACAATGCTTTTAGAGATGGAAAAGCAGTCAAAATTGGTCTGTACCGAATGAATTTCTATTCTATTCTATTTCGAAAAAAATTTTAGTGGTGCCCTTTTTAATTATTTTACTTGATGTTGCGATGACGTCATATTTGTTAAATATTGCTTAAGATTGAGCAGTTTACCGCGTGTATGTGTGCCTTTACAAAATGTTACTTTATATACGAAAATCTGCGTAACATGGTAAAATAGTACAGTTTTACAAGCTCGAATGTTTTTTTTTTGTTACGTTTTAGGAAAGGCTCTACAGTAATCACGTATGTAGTAGTGAAAATAACATTAGCTCGGCACCTGTTTCTTTTTATACGAGCTTTTGCCGGCGACTTTACTCACGTTAAAATAGCTAGCGGATTTTTCCCCGAAAGGATGTCGAGTTGCAGTTTATCACTTACATGCCTTTCTTTTTGTGCTGCTAAGCAATGTTTATAGACTTAAATTATGTGTATGTAGATAAATAAATAATTATTCATGTTAACATATTTTTTAGCTTTGGTCGGCGGTTATCTTTATATCTATATCTTTGTTTCTTTTTTTTGTTAGTTCTCCTTCTAGGTACAGTAAAATATCGATGCAACAATTGATCGGTAACCTAAAATAGATTGAGTTTTGTTAATTTGCATATACTTTTAGAGGAATAATAAGGGCCTTTGTTGTTATTTTTTTTATGCAGCGATTCATTTTGTATAATAATAATAATGTTCCGTTCGTGTCAAAAGGGCATCTGTGAGTTGGTTTCGGCTCCTCGTACGCATCCTAAAGGTCCAGGACCTAAAGGTTCTGAGATATGATGACATATATAATAATATTTTTTTAATATTTACAAAATTTTTAAATGTTTTATTTTATGTGTTTTAAGAAATATTTAAAAATGTATAAAATATGTATAGCAAATAAATAAATGAAATAATAATACTAAAATGGAATTCATAAAATGAACTAGAAGGAAAGGAGAAGCAAAAAAGGCAGAAGTCATCAGGATAACACAACATAAATAAAATAAAAAGTCACAGTTAATAAAATAACAAAAATATTATGCGTGCCTCACGGCTGGGCCAAAAAGGTTTATCTCACCGATGTTGGCATACAGAAAAAATGCTGCCTAACGCTGATCTTACAGTGAACCTTTAGTGACGGACAAATGATGGAGTATAACTATTTAAAACATTAGGTAACAACTGATCCTATTATTCGGTTTCATATGTCCCGAACGTGCCAAATGTCCCAAATCATGCGTCGTGGGTCTCATGCTGGGCGCCATGGGTCCCATGTTGGGCGCCATAACTCCGATATTCAGTGCACTTATTTCAACATAGGCACCATGAGTCCTACGTTGAACGCCTTAAATCCCATATTGGGTACCGCTTATTCTAAAAGGGACCTTGAGTCCCTCGTTGGGCACCATAAGTCCCATGTTGGGTGCCATGATAGGCACCATGAGTCCCACATTGGGCGCCATAAATACCACATTGAGTGCCACTTATCTCAAAATAGGTACGTGCCATAAGTCCCTCGTTCGGTGCAATGAATGCCACGTGAGATGCCACTTATCCCACGTCAAGCTCACGCTAGAGGCGATTTATCTCAAGTTGGGCGCCATTTATTTACTTTCATCATAAACAAAACGAAATACTAATTATTGTCTGACCTGGAAACTGGGTACAATACCTCGTCATTTGCAGGTTGCAACTCTGCTTACAAACAATAGACTGTCCTGTACGTACATAATAGGAGCCATTTAATAGAACCACAAAGTGAAACTGAATGAATACCGAGCTACGACATACAGCTCCTTTCCTTTTGTGCCGCTTTAAGAATAAAGAATTCAAAGAGTTTCTATAAGTTCATTTTAATTTCCTTGCCATAAGTTTACTGGTAGGAATGCGGTCATTCGAATTGTCGTTAGCTTCTAGAAAGATCGTTCGTAATACCGAGTGGCGCACTTGGATTCTCGTTTTCGTAAGTGGTCGGGAACCTTGCGTTCGGTCACAGTTGTTCTTTGCGAAAAAAAATCTTTTTTTTTCGCACAAAAGAGCTTTAGTTCGAGTATGCTTTTAAGAATATCAAAGTTGTATTATTGAAACGTTCAGTTAATAGGTATTTTATTCGTTAAGTCACACTATATATCACTAGAAAGGCGAAAGTTTGCGAGTGTGTGTATTTTTATGTTTTTACTTCTTCACGGTCGAATTGCTAAACGAATTTCGATGAAACTTGGTACACGGGTAGATCAAGTTCTGGAATAGGACACAGAAATTGTTATTTTTATAATTTAATTTATATTATATTTAATCTATAATATATTTAATTTATTTTAATTTTATAAATAAAATAAATAAAATCACACACTACACTACACTACTACTACCACTACTACTACTACTTTATACTTTATTTATGTGTTTTATTTACTGTTATTGATATATAGATGTTTATGTATGTATTATATGATTTAATTTAGATTTTAATATTATATTTTTATTTTTCTAATTCATTTGTATACACTGTGTCTACATCTCTTATCCAATTCTCCTGTCGCAAGTCTGCTGAAAGAAATTTCATCTGAAATAAGCAGTAGCTTCGTGCTCTTTTATCTGTATTTTTTTTTTCATTTTTATGTGCTTGTGTGTGCATAAATAAATAAAATAGAATTCTTTTTATCTGAGAAGTATGTTTCCTTAGGATAATTTTCTACCATCACGTGGCCGAAGCCGTTGACAGAAGCTACTATCCTATATTGGTTCCTTGGTAGTATGTTGTGGACATAGAAAAATATTGCACTGTAAAATTCTTATGGCGGTCTTAAAACAATATCTTCCCCGGACGATATCCATAAAACTGTGACCGTGTGTCCACTACAAATGCTGCAAAAGTTCAAAAGGACGCCGGATTGATAAATATTTGAATACCTTACAGATATTCTTTCGAAACTCAATATTTTTGAGTTACCCCTACATGTTTCGGTACTATGGTGTCGGCTGTCAGATGTACTATCGGCACTAGTATTTTTCACTAATATACACATTTTAAGGTATCTTTCTGAACGTCATATCAAGAAACTAAAAATATTTAATATAATCTAGACTGCTGCGGAGCTTTCAACTCGAAAATTGTAACATTTAGATTGTTAGATACCAGGTGTTGAGATTGTTATGGGTGAAGAGCGTAACATTTTAGGTGGGTAGTGGGTACCTACCTAAATCATACGTTACAAACAGATAAAGTAAATATTTCACAGAAGTGGAGATTCCAGCTATTTTGTATTTACATATCTATATGTAGGTACCTAGAATACTTAAGTAAGTATCTGCCTAAGTCGGTAAATGTACAACTGTACGACCTCAAGGTACTCGTAGGATAAGAAATGTTACGTAGGTACTCTATGTATATCAAATTAAGCACGTCGTGAGGTCTGTCAAGGGGATTTCGGGATTAAGGCTTTGTGGTGGCTATGCATCCTAATATCTCCTAAATTTACTTTCAGATGGAACAGGCTTTACATACCACAAATTGGTCACGAAGCCAAAGTAAAACAATTAAATAAAGAAACTACCGTCAGTGTCATAAAAGTTTAAACTCGAAAAGCGAGTATAAACTCTTTATTTCTTGTTATATTTTTTAAGAGCGGTAGGTATGGAACTCTTAAAAGATTCTGAAACAAAGTGAAACCCTAATCAATAACATCAAAATCGAATAACGTAACAGAATTCTAATTATAAGAAGAAAAAAAAGGTTAAGATGAAATACGGTATGAAAGCGAAGCAATAAAAAAGGCAATCAGAGGGGCGCGTATGGAGCCACAAGCACCCTGAAGGGTCCCGAGCACCCCCGAGGATCCCTGAACGGCCTCGAGGCAGAATTCTGCGGATGCGACACATCACAAGGTAATGTATTTACTCAGACCCGCTAAGTTGTTGATTGGATGATGCGGTGTTCGAAATCGAATATTTTTCTCTCCGGTATATTTAGATTTCGACGACCTGTGAGCAAATGAGTTTCGGCAAAACGTTTAAGATCCTTGATGTTGTTTGCAAAAAAATAAATGGCAAAATCTTTGAGATTATTTAATAATCGCATTATCACTGACACACCAGTCAAAAGTAAGTACACAGGAGAATGATTTTCATGGTGATTCTTTGAAACCGAAAGAATGTCTCATTCATCTGGCCTAGTTTTTCTTTATAATTAGATATCTTTATTAGCATATTAGTTTTCTCCGATCACTAAATGTATCAAAGGCACTCATTTGCGCTTACGACAGAAAATAGATAGGTACGAAAACTGGGCCAGATGAATGAGAATTTACTGAGAATTCACATGATTTCCAGAACTGTATAATTGATTGTATTGTGTTCTGCAATAAAGATTTGACTTTGAGACATTTTCTCGGTTTCAAAGAATCACTCTTCAGTACTCAATTGTACAAGAAAAACTATCGTCGTTACAAAGTATTCAAAACAACACAACAGTATACATTTAATGGAGTATCTGTCAGTGTTGCCATCAGAGTATAATAATTCAAGTCGCACACGACGCTACGTATTGGTTTCTCAGAACACTTTACATGTTTCAACTTTTATTATTAACGTACGGTTTCCGCGCGACATTTTTCTTCAATTGCTCGAATGCGATCGCAGTTTAAATTTGAATTTAATCCAGTTTCCCGACATAAGAGAGCTATTTACCCGAGTCTTCTATTGAAGTATAGACGAGACTTGAATATTATTTGTTTAATATTAATGCAGGTTTTATTTTACTTACTCGTATAATATTATTTAAACGAGTAAGTAATACGTATCTTTTTATTGTTAAGCTCAAATATTTATACACATATATTTGAGCTTAACAATAAAAAGACACGTATAAAAAAAATAAAAAGAGAAAATCAAAGAATCCAATAAAAGGTTAATTGTCACTGTTCCAAATAAGTTTTATTCGGTTAATAATAGTTGAATAAGACCAAAACAAATGTGAGTACAAATACCGGCATGGATCTTGAGCGCTGACTTGAACTTGAAATCGCGCAGACTTGAATGAGAAGTGAAGTATTGGGTCTCTTTAGTGGTATGAAGTGAGACGTGGGAGCTGCGAGTACATCTTTGTAGTTACAGTGATTGGCTCGACGATGTGTACGATGCGCAAATTGATCCTCACTCTTTAGCCGAGCGCTCAAGATTTGTGCCGGTATTCATATCTACGAGCATTTTTTACCGACTTTTATAAAAATGACGATTGAGTAATTGTAGGCACTTGTTACAATAGAACTTGTTATCTATTTCATTTTACTTGTGGGATACCACCACATCTAAAACGTAAAAAAACCATTTGTGTTTTTTTTTTTTTGGAAGTTGTATATTTTTGTAAAAAAAGTTTAGTTCAAGAAACAGTTTGATAATTTGACATGAGTCAACTAGTTTATTTTTCTTGAATCGAAGTTTATTTGATTGAGAACTGCAGCTGTGTACGAACATCTTTCATCTATTCATGTAGTAAAATTGGTAAAACATTGTGAACAAGACGAAAACCTAAGTTTTTACTTATAAGGCTGTTTGTTGCTTCAGAAACGATAATCTGACTTGACGAGGACGGCTGGTCGTTTCACCGGTGTGCGGGTAAAATACTGGTAACATCGTTGTAAGTCGGAATATTATGGACTCACTAAACCATGTAACTCGGCATTAACTCATTTACGGACGCTGTGGTTATTACTTTAGTTTGGTAACTACAAATCCGTCAAACGAAATGAATTGGAAGAAAACTTTAGTCATGCTCTATGTCCTTCCAATAAAAGTATTTTCCAAATATGTTAGGTCTTTAGTCTGAATCCAATCAATGCAAAATCAAACTAAATTAAATAATGTCAATTAAATGTACCTAATAATTAATCAATTATAATATATTTCACATAGGTATACACACACAGAAAGGTAGGAGGAAAAGTTCAATCAATTTTAATTCCTGTGGTACGTCTGTACGGACGCACCTTTATAATTCTCGAGGTCACCTCTCAGACAGAAATAGGATAATCATTAGACGTGAATTTTCTACGTAATAAAAGCTGAAAGTTAAGCCGGCTTAATATTGTTTATGTTTTATTGCTAAACTAAGGGAGTGGTTATGTCTATATGTAAGGCTACTTTATCTATAATAAGCTATTAGATACAGCATAATATGCGCCTTACCTCTATTCAGATCGATCAGTTAAAGCATAACTTTAAATAAATTAATTGTATTACCCGTTACCGGTAATCTACACTTCTTATACTAATATAATAAAGAGGTAAAGTTTGTTTTTTGTTTGTCATCTCTGAAAGTACTGGTCCGATTGCTAAAATTTTTTCACCGACAGAAAGCTGCTTTATTCCTGAGTGACATAGGCTATATTTTATATACGCGGGCGAAGCCGCAGGCAAAAGCTAGTCTATTATAATCCAATCATTTTATTTAATACTCGTATATACCTAATGGTAAACGTTGAGGCAATGTATTAAAATATTATTAATTTTATACATTAGAATGCCTAGCATTCTATAAAATGCCGAATGTTCAGCCGGAAATGTGCTAACGACGGTTTTAAGTAAAAATAAGCGATGGAGGTACAAAGGAACCTACCCAGAAGGGAATGACAGGACTTCATACGCTCGCTCCACTCGCTCACTCTTGCCCCGTCATCTCCGTCTAACCTAACCTGTCCGTCTCGGGATGCCCTAAGTTCCCAAGCTCACTACGCTTGCTTTAGACTACGTTCCAGGTGTCGTCGAGGTCGAGTGGTTACCCACTTATTTTACACTACCTACATTTTTGTAAAATTGTATGCTTTGATCCCCTCTAATTTTATATTTTAATCCCCTCGTAGCATTCTATACAGAGTCTCGGTAATATTTACTTTAACTAGGCAGGGTATAAAATGATAAACGATGGACCAAATATTTTATACAATAGTAAGTCTAGACGAGCTCGGTATTGTGTAGGATGACTAGGCATTCTATACAATGCTTGAACTTTCTACTTTCCCGATAACACCTACATAAATACATACGTTTGCAAGAGGTAATATCTATGGATATACGGATATACATACCTACAAATTAGTCCTCAATGTTAGCACAGTATTGGGTATTGGCCTCTTGGATACCAAATATCTATCGACATGTTGCATCTACCAAGAATCCAATTTACACGAAATATGGATTCCGATCTGTGCCTGTAGCGTAGGTTATTGTGATATGGGTAAGGCGAACTACGCAACACGTTAGGAAATCAAATCATTATTAGCATTCTGTTTTCTGTGTACTATTTCGGTTTTCTAATTTTGTGGGTACAGTCGTTCGCACATTAAAGTTGTCAAAAAATGAAAGGCTCATTTTGACATTTGTATTTTGACTACCTACCTAACGGCTTGTCCGGTGTAATGTAGCTACTACTAAAATAGTTACTACTACTACTACACCGGTCCCCTAATTATTATTATTTTATTTGTTTCTTCCAGTTTCGTTCCAAGTTACCTACATTCTAGAGTTTTTCTCAAATGTCAAAACGGGCTTTTTATTTTTTAACGAGTTTAGTGGTAAGAAATTGTCAGTGCCTTGATGTTATACATTGAAATGCACTGGCAGAATGTAGTCATTGGGTAGAATAGTTAAAATCGGCTAGAGAGATACGTGGTTGACTGTCTTTTTGTCAGACTAAGATGTATTATATTCTCTGAACCTATTATTTTAAGTGAGCACCTACTCACTTAAAATAATAACGAAAGTATCTTAACATATTGCTAAGTTCATGTAGGCGTCGAAAGCTCGAATTCCACTTGGCTACAATAACAACGTTACTATTTTTATCAAAGAACCTCTTGTCTAATTAGTGTAATAACAATAAGAGCGGCATTCCCGTGAAGTTCTGACGATAGATAAGAGATTAATGTTGGTTCTCGGTAAGGTAAAGTATGTAGGTATGTAGGTACACTTAGGCTAAATTGTTGACCTCATTTCATCAAGAGTGTACGATATTAATTTTCCTGTATTGATACCCGCACCTGTTCCACAAAATAGATAATTACAGAAGTCAATCTCATGTATGCTCTTCACTTTTTATACCTAGCTAGGCGCAACGCGCTAGGGTCAGCGCGTTGCGCCGAACTGTACGAGTGTGACCGGACGATTGAGCCGAGATATCGTGTCCGTGAGTGGTGTCTATGTGTGGGTTGCTCGAGCGCGCTTTGTATGTAGATTGTCTTCTGTACTTATCTATTTTGTGCTTGTTCTGAGAACTATGTAATAAAGCGCCCATCAATCGTTCGGAGAATAAATGCTATAGAGAGTAAAGTATTAGGTAACAGTAGACTGACCATAAAGTTAGCATCTAGAATCTATGGCCAGTCTTGTCCTATTTCTTTTGAAATAGGTATAATTTATTAGTCCCAGAAATTCTCATTTCGTTACTACAATAGACCAAAGATATTCTTAACTTGTCGTCAGTGTCTTGTTCACCCGCGTCCAGGCCGAAGTTTATCCTAAGGGAACCAAATGGAAACCTGACTTAACCCCGCGAGCGCCAGGGGTTCATTGACCCGGAAAATTGCACTGTTTACGGAAATCACCAAAACCAAAAAAAAAAAAACGTTTTTTGGATTTTTCTAGAAAAAATAAATAATATAATATATATAGAATCCAAATTTTTCAGCCAAATAACTTTTATACAAACTTGGGGAAAACACGAAAATTAAGCGTTTTTCAAGGACATCCAAGTTGTACAGGCGTATGTACAATCGGCGCTCGAGGGGTTAATCCAGGTGTGTGTTTTCCCTGTGTCATCCGAATCGGTTCAGCCTTTGAGTTTGTCCATCATCGGACCACTAGACGAACGTCGTTGCGCCATCGGTACATGGTAGACATCCATACGTACAAAGCGTTTTGGGAACACAGTCATTATATGCGTACAGTTAGCTAAGGATTAGAATTCCCTGCCGGAGTCTATGTTTCCTGATAGCTATAACCTAGGGTTAGGGGTCTTTAAATCAGGAGTGAATAGGTTACTTCCAAGCAAGCGTGCTTCGTCGTCGGCCACATCCTCGCTTACCATCAAGTGAGATAGTGGTCAAACACCAACCTATAATACATAATAAAAAAGGCATGATTGACTACTATCAAACACATATACGAGTAGCCTTATTTATAAAAAAACATACATTCAGCCGAACATAGAACCTCCTCCTTTTCGAAGTCGGTTAAAAATAAAATCTTACCTAATTTGGTAATCAGTAGATATTTAAACTAAACACACAGTTATATTTATATTTTATTTTTATTCGTTTATATTCATGGTAGATAGGGTTCACATAATTAGGGTAATAATAGGATATTATTGCCACCAATCAATTAAAATAATATTTATGAAATTAAAATTGAACTCCGAAGACACGTACCTACGTAAAATTTAATAACTACAGCGTGTTCAATTACTACGGTGGCTATAGATACAATAACACAATTGCCAGAGCACTAAGGTCCTGTGTTGCTATAAAAGCAATTTCCTATTTAAAAATATAATTATTGTATGTTGCCAGGTGCTGCAATGCGGTGTTGCCTGACCCGACCTGCAGAGGCGTAACATGGACTTATTTAGACTTGGGTGAAGACGCAGTAGCGATGCCTTTTTCTTTCATAAATTCGAAAACCCAATCTATACTTAATATGATAAAGAGGCAAAGTTTTTTTTTTTGTAGAAGGTTTCTGTAGGTACCTACTGGTCTGCTTTATTCCTGAGTGATATAGGCATACATTTTATCTACATGGGCGAAACCTCGGGCAAAAGCTAGAAAATTATAAAACAAAACCCTCGCTGTTATAGAGCTCTCGCACACGTGAAGCCCCTTCAGGGGTTAGGACGTGGCCGAGGACCCACTTTGCCCACGGCTAACTACGCCACTGCCGATCTGAACTGGGACCGCACATGGTGCAGTGTTGTCTTACGTCACACGTTTTTTATTGGCCATGTGGGAGCAAAAAGGTGAAGGATTTATTATAAGTTGGCGAAGAAAGGCCCGTTTTGTTTGAAGAGGCTGGGCTATGTAAATGTGTGTGGAAAAGTTTTATTTGTTCATACTTATCTACTGCCCACAGTGTGGTTAAATGATGAATAAGATCAAAAACTTTAAACTACAGATTTATACACACATACGAAAGTTTTTTTTTTATTATTTGTTTTTAAAGCAGCAATAGAAATACAAACTCTATGAACGTTTTAACTGTCTACCTATTACGGTACATAAGATATACATATACAGATGGACTTACAGACGGACGGAGAGCCGAGGCTTAGTAATAGAGTTTGGTTAAATTTCGGGTACGAACCCCAAAAATGCTGGGCATAGAAATCGTACCGTCAATAAACTCTGTATTACTTCCCGTGAAAATTGGTTGTTATGAAAACATGTAACACAATCTTTCTTAGATAAAACACAAAAAAGGTTTTTTTTAAACCTCTCCTTCATAGACATTGAAACTATCCAACCAATTTGCCCTAAACCAGTTTCATTAGTACAACAATAATGCGAAGATGATTGTAGACTAATAACAATGCATTAAAAAAATGCGAATTTACTTTTTTACCAACAAATAAACAACGACATTTATTTCTGTTTTTAGAGTAGTATCACACGGCGAGTTTCCGCTGTACATTATAAATAATATATGTAGTTTCCGTGTATTTAACTAGTTTTTTTCCACATCGCGGCGAACGACGATGCTACAAAGAAGTTCCGGGAAAAACAAGTGTCCCCTGGGCTATTGTCGACAACATGATATTGTGTTATCACAACAGTGTTTCGTGTGGCGTTATCAAGTTTATAACATATTGCGCGCTTCTACTTACTGCGTTTCCTTTTTTATTTGCCATAACACAATGCTGCGGCTTGCGGGGAAAACTCATTTCTCTCGCTGCAACATTTTCACAGCAATATTTTGAAAAATTGAGATATTTCGTGCTTTGCTATTAGTGCAATTCCGTGTGTTTTCAACCTTTTCTTTTATCATGGTTCACACTCAGAGTTGAAATAAAAAACTGGGTAAGTGCTAGTCGAGACACTGAGGGTTCCGTACAAACCTATTAGTAAGATTTTTGAGTCGCAAAAAATAGTTTTTTGTTTTGAGACGTAACCACAAAATTGTTTTCAGATTTATTCCTATAAGTACTTATGCTATAAGACGTTGCTTGATGCCAAATGTCAGTATTTTGGGTCAGCAGGAATTACCCAATGAATTTTGATTCCCTTGAGAGTGTTGAATATACGTTATTTGTTACATAAAAGGCTTTTTTTTTCTTTTACTTAGTAGTTTTATTTTAACAGCTTCAAGAGACCGCAGACCGAGTATTCGGTTTTAATTTCAACTCGATACCTCTGCGCGTTACCAAGATAAAACATCTTGACAGAAAGAAGGACAACAAAGTGATCCTATAAGGGTTCCGTTTTTCTTTTTGAGATACGGAACTCTAAAAATACTGAAAAATGAATGAAGTACACAATCACGCTTGTCTCTAACACCTACCTGTTTTGTCATAGATTACTTAAGTTTAGTATCGGGCCATAGTCGTAAGTAGTTCGAGTTGTGGAACTATGTGGGTCGTTCCAGATTGTTAAGCCGAGGTGCTCACATAGTCTTAAAGTTCCCTGAATTTGGAAACAATATCTCTTCACTTACACCAGTTTAACTATCGTACTTAAAATGTTTTATAACAACAATATGCTTGTGTTTAGTATATTATGTACCTGTTATTAATGAATTAATAAAACTGACATATCCTGCACAATTACTCAGATTTAAATAGGTACTTAACATAAAAGTTAACTGTATATCTACAGTATAACCTAACATATGTAAATAATTATATAAAAACTAGCTGTCCCGGCAAACGTTGTTTTGCCATATAAATATTTTTTTATTTTTTATTTTTTTATCACTAAGGGGTATGAAAAATAAATGTTAGCTGATTCTCAGACCTACTCAATATGCTCACAAAGTTTCATGAGAATCGGTCAAGCCGTTTCGGAGGAGTACGGGAACGAACATTGTGACACGAGAATTTTATATATAAGATCAATGCCACTTTTCGTTGTAATTTTATAATTCAAGAACGGACTATTTAGTAGATGGTTTATGTGAAGTTTGGTAGGGTATAGTAGGGTATAATAGGGTGGTGTAGGGTATAGTAGGGTGGAGTAGGGAATAGGGGGAGCGAAGCCGCGCGGGCAAAAGCTAGTTATACATATAGTAGGCTAGCATCTGACATTGTATAAGTGTCCTTTTAGGCCTATGTGAAATAAATAATTTAGAGTTTAAACCAGCGGAAATACTTGAAAGAGTTACTGCGGCTCAACTGGAACGCAAAGGGCAGCTGAAGAAACATATACGGGTTTTAGTCATTAAATGTCTGACACTAAGCGAGTGGAGTCACTTGATGCCATTCTAACAAATAAAAGGTGTAGTCAATTTATTGCTTTAGTATGATGACATTCGCATTGACATTTCGCAGGAGAATTGGCATGGCTAAGAGCGCTATGTCTCAGCTTAGTAAAGTCTGGAGGGATCGCAACATCTCCGTAAAGACCAAAACCAAACTGGTACGGACACTAGTCTTCTCGATCTTTTCGTATGGCACTGAGACTTGGTCGCTAAAAGCTGCAGACCGCAAACGCATCGACGCCTTTGAGATGTGGTGCTGGAGAAGGATGCTCCGCGTTCCTTGGACAGCATTTCGGACCAACGTATCCATTTTGCAAGAACTTAAAATCGCCTCACGGCTATCGTCCGAGTGTCTTCGCAAGGTTCTGCAATACTTCGGTCACATTGCAAGAAAAGACGGTGGCAACCTCGAAAGGCTCATTGTGACCGGTAAAGTGGATGGAAAAAGGCCTCGCGGGCGCAGCCCAATACGTTGGTCCGACCAGATCCGCACCGCTCTTGACTCTACGATGTACAATGCCCTTCACACCGCCAGAGACAGAAACAGATGGAGGAACATCATAAAGGTTAAAGTGATGAAGCAGGGAGGTCACGACCCTCAGCATTGAGGAATACGACGCAAGGAGGAGGAGGATGATGACATTATTAATATGTTAGAATTTTTAAAAGACTTGCTTTTTCGTGTGGTTTTGCTCTTGTGGCCAATCCTACAGACTCTTGTTATTTTCTACTAAGATACAGTATCTTAGTAGAAATTAACAAGAGGCTTTCAATTACTAAAAGATTTTTTGGAATCAAACTGGTACTCTGGTAAGATACTGAAAATAATCTTTATTAATATTAACAAAAGAAAGAAAAGATAGTGATTGCTGAACACACACACGATTAACAAAAGAAAGAAAAGATAGTGATTGCTGAATGATACTTGTATGATGAGAGCCCCATAGTGGCATCTTATCAAAACAAAATTGTCTTTAGTACAGTTGTGTAGATATTTATGTACTACCTAACATAATTTATAAGCTAAAAATGTTACTAACATCCCACAATTTTTTTTTTGTGAGGGCTATGTTGTCTGATATAAAAATATTATTGTTATTATTAACTGCACATGTTGCAAGATGTCTACTCATAGCATAGCATAAGCAATATAAGCATAGTATAACTTGCCTTATAATGTTCCCACTGTTGGAACTCAAGCCTCCCCTCTAGGAGAAGAGAGGAAACTTAAAGAGCCCTTCCTTTCTTTATTGACATAATATTAGTAGGTATTTATAATATGTATAAGTAAGTATAATATAATAATATAGACTTATGTATATTATACTTAATTATACAAGGTGTAAGGAACACCCCCTATACAAACTTTAAGGGCTTGCTCAGTAGACGAAACTGAACAACCATACACAAAATTTAAAAAAAAAATCGGCCTCACCATACAAAATGATAAACTTGAAATTAATGAAAAAAAAATTTGTGGAAGGTTGTTCAGTTTCGTCTACTGAGCAAGCCCTTAAAGTTTGTGGAGGGCTGTCCCTTACACCTTTTATATTAGAATGAGTTATGTAGGTTTATATTGTGCACCAGATCCTACCATCAAATATGTTCTCTCTCTGTTACTCAAAGGTTTGCTGGGAGAAAACTCACTGCTGAGTTAAGCTCGCCTTTGTACGTGAACTGTCTGTATCTCCATATGTTATGTTATGTCTTTGTGTACAATAACTGCTCAATTTCTAAGAAATAATAATCCTTCGTTACGTCTAACTTCAAACTAATACACTGAATCTCAGATCCTAAATTCAGCTAAGTAAGATTCTGATGAATGCGGCTCCTGAATTTATTATGTGACTTAATGTAAGCCATAACTGAATCAATTCGCAAGACGTACAAGAAGACGAACTAATCAGTCGAGTTGAAAACTTTACCTGCGCCAGCGAATGCTTTGGAGCTAGTCTTACTCGACTATCAGTCTTTAGGAACTAACTTTACTAGATATTTTCGTTGTAAAGTTATAAAACATATAAGTGCATCATTACTTCTTTCTTCTTTCTTTTGGTTTTGCGCGGTTTGTGTATTTAGCCAGTATCAAATGTATTTTTATATCTACTGTCAGTGACTGTCACTTTCTTTGGATCATTGACTTATATTCTAGTGATAGACAGGCCCTTTCATGGAAACTATTTGTCAAAATATTTAAAAGTTATGACGAAAATCTGCTGCAGCGCTACATTGGCATTACGTCGTCTAACAGAACTATTAAAATTTAAAGCGCTGATAGCTTCTAAAGGATACTTTTTCCGCGACCAAAACGTCTTAAACGCCATGAATTTCGTAGTATTTACGCGTTTAGTTCAACATAGTGTAATGACTTGTTATCCATATAGATTTTTATACCGCAGAAGTGACACAGTTTTTTGCCTACAAAACTTCATTACAATAAAATTCTATTTCAAGATTTTACCAATAGTCCACGTTAGTGTAAATTCAGAAAACTGCGTCTACTACTTTAATAAATAGGTACTACTTTAATAACTTAGGTAATAAAAATAAAATAAAAAAGTGCAATGTTATCTTCTAGATTTTGTAAACTTGTATTACACATTCATGTATGAAGAAATACCGTCTAGATTTTTTTTTTTTTTTTAGTAGGTACTTATTATAGTGAGTATTTCAATAGTAACGTGTGTACTTACCTAGTTAATATTGTTCAGTAGGAGCAAAAATACTTATTTTATTAATATTTGTATGCCACTTACTGTGGCAGGACACAGAGATACCTATATAAAATTTTGTAACAACTGTAATGTACCTGTGTGCACAAATAAACGTTTTGTATTTGTATTTGTATTTGTATTTGTAATAAGTGAATTCAAAATCGTGTAAAATAATGAAACCATTTATTGTATTCATCATTCTAAAGGACAGCTTTCTTTAGTGAATGATGGTCAGGACTGCGCTGCTAATATTTAGTAACAAAATAATCAACAACTATAACTATAGCATAATCAGCTTTTTAATGATTCCTACTGCTGGGACTCAAGCCTTCTCTCTAGGAGAGGGAATGGGCCATAAACCACCACGCTGGCCCAGTGCGGGTTAGTGATTGTCGCATGTCTTCGAAATATGCCAGTTTCCTCACGATGTTTTCCTTCACCTTTTTGAGAGCAGTGGTGATGAAATAAGTTACTTACATAAAAAACTAAAACTTTTTTAAATTCTATTTTCAACTTTATTTTTCGGGGCGAATCAAAAATTTATTCGGAGTCATAAATTTGCACTTGGTTTAATAATGTAGGGGAAAGCTATAAATGTTTGAAGGCACATTCTGAAGGAATAGCATTACTGCAAGGAATAGCCGACTCATTAGAAAACGTTTTCCAGCTTTAGTATCATCAGTTTGAAAGTGTGCAGAGCAGATAAACGAATATTTTGTAGGAAGCCACGTGTTTTCACGTCTATCCTCTTGAAGATATTTTATCAATTTTTCTCTTTTCGGCTGACCAGAATGAACAAACTTGAAATATAATTATAGTTTATGAAGGACTAAATCTCAATAACATTAATGATCACTTAGTGATGTATCACTTATATTACACATATGACTACAAATTCAACTAAACCTAATTTATATTTAAATACTAATCTATGTATACATAATAACTCGGTAGGTGCGTAATACCTCAGTGCTTACGAGTGACAGAATGCTTAACCACAAAACTTAGCGATGAAAACTGATCTCAATGATTTGCTGGCATTTCTTGCTGAGTTTTTACTGTATCGAAAAACAGACGTATTCCTATTCATAATTATTGAATTGGAAGGAATTTATTGGTACCTATTATTTATACAAAAAAGAAAAAATATTGTGTAAATAAAATATTAAAAAAAAACAAACGGAATAAAACATCATGCAAAGTTCGTGTTCACTAAAGCAGATGTAGGTAAAAACCCGGTTTTTGTGGGAGGGAACATCTGCATGTTTTAGTTTATGATTGTAAAATGGAAAAGCTTTTAAATAAAATAATATAATTTCTAACATACTATTACGATATTTGAAGCTATTAAATTGCTTGAATAATCAATTATTTTACTTTCATGACTACTGAATTATTATTTACGTCCCAAATTCACTTTCTTTTGAATTTATAAGCGCCGCTCTCACACTGTATGAACGTCAAAATTGCACTAAAGTCATCAATGTCAATTTGCCTAGAATTCGGTGCAACGGATTCGTTTGAAGTGAGTGTTCAGCACGGCTTATCTAGTGCGTAGTACATATATATCGATGCTTTGGATATTAACACATTCATTTTTCTTTTGATTTTTCAATTTAGAACATCTGTGTGCAGTCAGTTTTTTAGTTGAAAATTTTCACAGAGAATTTAAATTTAGATAAGATAAGATAAGATAAGATAAGTCTTTATTTGCCTTAAACATGGTATAATGGTGTTAGTCTTATTTAAATACAATGTCCACATGTTTAGCTACACAGAATAAGTGTCAATTGCATGCAAAAAATTTTTGGTCAAAACAACAGTAAATATAGGTACAGTTAATTCAGTTAAATAGATGGATACAATATTATAATTTTATGTCAAAGAAATCATTAATGTCATAGAAATTATGTCCATTCAGCCATTTATACAATTTGTTTCTAAATGAATTTGCATTATTTATACATTTTAATTCTTTAGGGATTTTGTTGTAAATCCGTACACACATCACAAGGCAGCTTTTAGCATACTTGGCTGATTTAGGATTATCATCTCTTACAAGTCTGTGTGGATCCCTTGGACGAGAGATTACTTCATAAGCTTTCTTGAACAATCCCTTATTACTGTAGACAAAGTTACAGGTTGCGTATATGTAAAGTGCAGGAAGTGGTAATAAACCTAGTTTTTTAAAAAATGACCGACAGGATTCGTCAGGACGAAGTCCGCATATGGCCCTGATGCACTTCTTTTGTGCAATGAATGCTCTGTCTTTATCCGTACTGTTCCCCCAAATAACAAGGCCGTAACTTAAGATCGATTCGACATATGCATGGTATGTAGTAATTGCCGTTTTTACGTTTGTTACGTTCTTTACTTGTCTGAGGGCGTAAGTAAATTTATTAATCCTATTGCATAAATCATCTAAATGTCCTTTCCAGTTCAAATCTTGATCTATGAGCACACCCAAGAATTTGGTTTGTGCTACTTGTTTGAGTCTGTCAACATTAAGTTTAAAATTGTATTTGGCATGCTTTGATTTATTAAATTGAATATAATTTGATTTATCTAAATTGATTTTTAATTTATTATTCTGTAGCCATTGTAAAATTTTGTCAATAGTATTATTAATATCTAATTCATGGTCAGAAATCGATTTTTTATCAGATGTCACAATAATTGAAATGTCATCTGCAAATAATATAATTTTATGATTGGACACCAGTGGTATGTCATTTACATATAATAAAAACAATATGGGACCTAGTACACTTCCTTGAGGGACGCCACATTTATTTATCCTAGAGTCAGAGCAATGGGAAGTTAGTAAGTCTTCATTTACATTGTCTATAACAACATATTGTCTTCGATCACTTATGTAAGACGAAATCCACTGCAGTGCAACTCCTCTTATTCCCAGGTTTTCCAACTTTTTTAATAATACGTCATGCGCTACAAAATCAAAAGCTTGAGATAGGTCAAAAAACAGACCTGTTGTTAATTTATTATTATTTAAATTACTCAGGATATTGCTCACAAGAGTAAATATTGCTTGTGTGGTTGACTTTTGCTTTTGGAATCCAAATTGTTCGTTTGCTATAATTTTAAATTTGCTACAAAAGTCGACAAGTCTCTTGAGCATACATTTCTCGAAAACCTTTGACAATATGGGAATAAGAGTAATCGGGCGATAATTTTTGACGTCCTTTTTATCTTGTTTTTTGTACAGCGGCTTTACGACTGATAATTTCAGGGCATCAGGAAATATTCCTGACGAAAACGAGAGATTAATTAAATATGTCAAAATGGGAATCAGTTCAGTACTGCACGCTTTAATTATTTTTGTGTTTATTCCATCATAACCTTCAGAGTTAGTATTGTTTAACTCCATTATTTCCTTTTTGACTTCATCTTCAGTCATGGGGCTAAGAAATATAGAGTTAGGAATTGACTTAAAATTAGTGTCATTATAATAATGTTGATTATTGGATGTCAAAGTATTAGTCGAGTCAATAAAGTAATTATTAAAAGCATTGGCTATGTCAGTAGGATTTGTCAAAACTTGCTTATCTAATTGTATTTCAGAAATATTATTAATACCAGATTTCGCATTCCCAAATTCATGATTAATAACTGACCACGTTGCTCTGCATTTATTTTTACTATTTTTTATAAAATTGATGTTTGAGTTCATTTTCGATTTAACAATACACTTTTTCAAAATATTTGAAAATTGTTTATATCTTATTTTGTGTGATAAAATTTTGTTCTTGTAATAGTTGTATCGTAAAAATCTTTTAGTTTTGCAACTATTTCTAAGACCTTTACTGATCCATTTATGTTTAAATGCATTAGAATTTTTAATCTTTATTTTTATTTTTGGAAAGCATAAGTTATATAACAAACAAAAAAAATCGTGAAATTGATTAAACGCCTTATTTGTGTCAGATTCTAAGTAGACATCTGACCAAGAAATACTTGAGAGGCATTCTTTAAATTTATTTATATTCTCACGGCAGTAATCTTTCTTAAAAATAAAGTATGGTTTGCACTTTGAACTTTGCTCTTTTACCGTGAATTCTAACAGTTGTGCTGTATCATGGTCAGACAAGTGAAGAGGTAAGACTTTAGAAGATGTAGTCTTGATGTTACTTATTATGTGGTCTATGCACGAGTCTTTCCGAGTGGGGACATTAATGTGAAGTTGCAACTTGTACGTATTACATAAATCTGTTAGATAGGTAGTCACTTTCCCTGGTTTGAGAGTATTTATATTAAAGTCACCTGCAATAACTATGTTGACACTTGTTCCATATCTCTTGATTAACTCCCCAATCAATAGGTCAAATTTATCAAGAAATATGTTAGGGTCAGATGTTGGTGTTCTATAAACACATACTATTAATAATTTATGCAATGGAATTTCAATGCCACAGGCCTCGAAAGACTTAAGCGTCGAATATTTTTTAACGCAAGTAAGCTCATTATAAGTAATGCCCCTTTTAACGAGTATACAGGTTCCTCCTCTCTGTTGGTCTCTACTAAACGCACTTGCCAAGGAGTAGTTATTTAATTTCAAAAATTTTTCGCTTCCAGCTCGCATAAAAGTTTCAGAAAAACATAAAATATCGGGTTCATCATGCGCATCTCGTAATTCTAGCAACGTTAGTTCTAAGATTTCTTGTTTTGATAAAATGCTAGCGATATTTTGGTGGAATATTTTAAACATCTGTGACTTACCACTGTTTTTAACGAAAAAGCTTATTTCTGCCTTCAGTCTTAAAATAGTAAGGTATAGTACCTATTTTTGTAGAAGTAGGATTTTCCATGCTGGGTTCATTTGTGGCACCGTGTTCAGACTGTATCTTTGCAAAGTAATATGGGATTGTTCCTTTACGATAGACTTCACATTTATTAACAGATTTTTTGAGATTTTGCTGCTTACGAAATATTAATTTCTTTAGTGCTTTAACATTTAAATATTTTTTCTCATAGTCGTCATAGTCAATAACATAATTAATAAATTTACAGGTATTAAACAAATTATTATTAGAATCAACAAAACTAGATTTTTTGTACTCATTGCAAATATTGCGTATAGTTTTGTTTAAGTCATTTACATTTATATACATATTCTTCAGTAGACTCAGAACAATGACATTATTATTATGGAATTTACTGAGAAGTTGTCGAAGTTGAGAAGACAAAATCTTTATGTCATAGTCATTTTCACCCACACAGATTATGAGCTTGTCATTGCACGATAACTTAATGTTTTGACAGCTCTTAAAGACATCACTGGTAAGCGCGTACGGTTTTGTTTCAGACGTGATAGTATAGTTAACGTAAGGTGTATCCTCTCGTGATCGTATCAATGCTGAAGAAAGTCCAACGCATTGTTGTGTGCCACAAATATATATTTTGTGCACGCGATTTTCCTTCAGAGCATCCAATGAGTTTTCTACCCTATGCTTTTCTTTCATTTCATTTCCCTTTACTTTCTTCTCAAGATTTAAAATTTGGTCCTTAAGGTTTACTATTTCATTTCCGGCTTGTTTTAACTGATCCTCCAGATCTGCGATATCTTTTTGTAAGTGCGAGATATTGCAATAAAGTTGTGATTTTGTGTTGGTTTTACTTGAAGCTGCATATCTAGGTGGCGTAGAGAAGGCTAGCATATCTGAGTGCAAGAAAGAGGATGAATGCACATTTCTTGTGTTTACCAAATCTACACTTCTATTTTCTCTCTGTTGTGGTAGGCTCAGGAATCCTTTCAAAGTTGCATTATCTTTAAGTAATTTATCATTTTGTTTACGAAGTTCGTTGTTTTCGAGTATGACATTTTCAAGTTCATTTTGGGAACTGCAAAGTTGCGTCTGAAGTAGATCAATTGTATCTTTAAACTCTTGGGCATTGATATAGTCGATTTCCGTGTAGTCCATGCTACGCGACAATGTTTTATCGGAGAACGCACCGTCATCAGACGTATGATCTATAGTGAGTATATGCGAGTCGTATGGTTCAGAGTTCGTACTTTTTGGGGTAGCCCAGGGCGTAGTCTCCTCAGGGGCGTTAGAAATAGCAGTTATGCATGATTTAGGAGATGATCGCTTTTTTCTTGTTGTCACATTCGATATAACAGAGCTGGGTGTGTTCTGCAGCTTCGCATTCTTGGTGCATGTTTTACATTCCCATTTAAATATTTTCCTCTCTTCGAAACTTTTTAAGCGGTAGACTTTTTCAGGATAACCAGCACAATCAAATTCAAAGTGGTTTTTACATTTGGAGCATAACAAGGTACTTCTGTGTTCAACTCGATTTTTGCAATTGTAGCAAGTAACTAATAAAGCCTCTTTCTGGCCACTCTTATTAATAGTTTTATTTCTCGAAGCCATGTCGCTTTTGTGATGGTTTCAAGGTTTAATAAAATTATTACCAATTTCTAACTATTTTTCGAGTATGGTCACACCAACTGACGTTTTTGTTGTGATGGTTTCAAAGTACAATAAAATTATTACCAATTTCCAATATTTTTTCTAGTATGGTCACACCAACTGTCAGTTTTACGACCTCTGGTGGCCAGTAGTGTTACTTTTTATGTTACTCTATGCACCGCTAGGGGCTGTATTGGCGCTAGTTGTTATACATCTATTGAGTCCAAAGTCCACTATTTGAAATCTATTGCAAAAACGGTACTGTAGTTCATTGTATTTTATGTACCTAATTCACTTATTAATATTATGACACTGTACTCAATGAATTATCCAGTCATGTTTGGCGTAAACATATACTTTGCTATTTGGTACACAGAATTGCTTTTAATATACCGTCTTACAGTAAAATATTATTGTTCTCATTATGTTGTCGTATTTGCGTTGATATTATTCTTTATTGTTTTTGAGTTTTAAATGAATGTTCACTAAGTAACTTGAATAAATTATGTCTTAGAATACACATTACACATTTTGTCACTGGCTGATTGTGGCAGACCGTACTGTTTATAGTTTGTTTTCATTGATAACTGTTCAACACAATAAACACAATAACTTTGTCAATTGTTCAAATAAATTTCGGATAACATTGTCACATACGTTTTGCACTATACTTGTCAGTTTTATTGAGTATTAACACAGATTTGCGCATTTTTATTATTTTTACAATAAAAAATATACAGAGCTTAATGTAAACATGACAGCGCAGCGCCATCTATGTACAGTAATGAGTTAGAATCTTCTAATTTGTTTCTATATCTACCAGCTCAGAAACTTTTATAAATAATGCGAAAATACTTCAAAAACCTCTTAACTCTAGTACATTTATGCACGCAATTTACTGTTTTCCACACTAGCACGGAAAAGTGTGCGAGCTCACTAGTCGCTAAGCGACCCCACAAGTCGCACGTCAATCCCGATTTAACAAAACCGTCATTATCAGACGACGTTTTTCAACACGTGGCACGGCAAGCTCGGCTTCATAACACTCTCGCCTACGACTCCAACAAATTACGCCTAGGTCGCAATCATAAACTTTCTTTACTAGTATCAAAATGTCGTATCAATTGAGTTAATAAAATCAATCAGTGTGTGTCAGATAGTATTTGACACTTTAGTATGTATCTAATGAACATCGTATCTAAACGTCTCAATTACCTAAATTGAGCTACACTTAGCAGTTTCTATCGACTACACAAGTACACAGAGAAGTTAGACATCTATTTAATTGATTCATCTGTAGTTAGACGAAATATTAAATCACTAGCAGTCTCCCGCAGTTTCGCCTGTATCTTTAGTGACTGCTTCGCTCCCGTGGGTCGTAGCGTAATGTTATATAGCCTAGTCTTCCTCGATAAATGCTCTATCTAACACCAAAAAGTATAGCTCGCCGTCCGACCGTCCGGTAAGCGTCCGGACCAAGCCAAGACGTTGATGGCGCGTATTGTTCCACTCGCGCCTCAAGGAGGTGTCAGCAAACCCCGATACGAAAGGCAACAAAGGAACAGCCAAGTTACAACCGTTTCGCTTGCGCCGAACGCTTCGAGTTGGCTGCGCCACCTTTTCTTTTGTTCTGACCACGTGACTGAGCATTGAAATGACGTCATTCCCGTACATTAGAAGCTTTCTACTAGCGTTAACGATTGCAGATTAACAACTTGGCTAGGGGTACAGGAGTGGATTTTAGTCAGTAAAAGTCTGACACGCCCTCCCGGCCCGCCCAAGGGTGGGTAATGTCATTGGATGATTTCCAACCTTAAAAAAACACCAAAAAGTATATTTCTATTCAGCAGGAAGCAGTAGTTCCTGTGGTTAGCTTAGCGTGTTCAAATAAATAAACTCTTCAACTTTATAATATTAACAATATAAGGACTAAAAATCCTACTAATATTATAAGCGAGGAAGTTTGTACGAGTATATAATGTTGTTAATTTAGTCTATGTTTGTTACTCTTTCATGCAAAAACAACAGAATATGTCGATGAAACTTGGTATATATGTAGACCATGTTCAGGAATAGCTTATAGGACACTTTTTATCCCGCGAGTATGTTTCCACGGGATAATTTTACAATATCACGCGAGCGAAGAATATCTATAACTATGTAGATTAACTTGGTGTGGAAAATATATGTATATAAGATTATTTTTAGTAAATACGAAACCTGAATATTTCTTCAGAATTAGTAACTGAATGGATTCCATTAGTTTTTACACCATGTTATATTTTTTTTCAAAAATATTTAGAAAAATCACAAGATGGACACCACCGACACTAAATACAACGGCAGGTCATAGTGGGCATTAGGCGCCAGCAAACAGCTGGGTGCAAGTGCAAAACAACCCCGCAGTCGCCTGGATGGTCCGATGACTATGTATTTTTGCTGACATAACAAGCTTATAACTTTGTGATTTTTCATGATACAGTTATGAAAGTTTGTACATAGATTCTTTAAATAAAAATACTCGACATGTATTTCGGGTTCCGCATAAACTAAAAACATTGTTGTATAATATAACTATAAAATATATTTTATAGTTACATTTCCCCACATCAGCACACAGTAAAGGAAATTATAATTAGTTGGATATTGATACAAGCTCTGTTCCTGTCTGCTCGTTCACCGTGCAATAACATAACAGTGTGTATGCCCCGAAGGGTTAGCAGAGAGAGGTGTATAGTGTACTCAAATTTCGCATGGTATGTTTAGGCTCAAGTAATGGGAGAGTATGACGCAGTCGGAGTTGGTGGGATAACCTAGATTTTTCCTTAAAAACTGGTCAAAAAAGCCAAATTAAAGGTTATTTTTAAGCTACTGGAAGTATAAGGGAGGCCCTGAAACCTTACCATGACATGTTATTCGTGCGAGCGAGAAAAAGAGATGGAGCTACACGCCCTATATAGCTGTATCCCTTTAACAGTTCAGTTTAGGTCGTTAAATGGATCGCGTTAAGAGTTTGTGGCCTTTGTAGTGGAAACAGCTACTCACATAATGATATCGATATTTTTAAGGAAGAACATCGTAAGAGTCCGTTCCATCATCGGACCACAAGACGTACGGCGTTGCGCCACCGGTACATGGTGGACATCCCACCTATACGTACAAAGCGTTTTGGGAGTACATTCATTATGCATACAGCTAAGGAATGGAATTCCCTGCCGGAGTCTGTGTTTCCTGATAGCTATAACCTAGGGGTCTTTAAGTCAAGAGTGAATAGATTGCTTCTAGGCAAGCGTGCTCCATCGTCGGCCACATCATCGCTTACCATCAGGTGAGATTGTGGTCAAACGCGAGCCTATACAATATATAAAAAAAAAGTGTCAGTTAGCACTTTTTGCACGAGAGGTTCTTTTCTTTCCCAATAAAAAAAATAATACGATTCTAATAGGTCAGTGGTAATATAAATAACAAGTTACATAAGTTTTAGAAAGATATTATACAAAATGTTTTTAATTAGGACAGAAAAAACCCTTCTTGCAAAAAGGGCAATGTGTCGCTTACGCCAGACTTCAAAATGCAATTTTTTTATGAAAAAATTGGTAGCAGTTAGACCGACATGGGAATCAAAGCAAGGAACGCAATAGATTGTGCGAAAAACAAACCCGGGGCCCTGTAACAAAGGCAAAGAAGGAACAGGAGTGGGTTTTAGTTGAGAGATTTTGATTGGATAATTTTCCACCTAAAAAAAACCCGCAGTTGCACTTCCGACCTCTACGTGGATAAAATTCTTTATAATAGTTCAGTTTCTTAATTCTGACATTCTACCATTCCATTGGCATTTTTTCTAGTAAGCAGCATCGATCTTCTACAAAGCACAATCTCTCCAAAGTTTGGGACATTGAAGACTGGAGAGATTGTGCTTCCCATTATGCAATAAAGTATAAACAAATGTATAGAAGCTCGGCTCCTGTCTGCTCATTCAACAAGCAATTACAACGAGCAGAATAAACGTTAACGACAGTTCAGTACTCCTCCAGTAGACGGTATTTATTTGTGAAAATGTGCTTCTCCATATTCCCTGTTTGTAATCTCACTAACGAAGTAATCAGGTTAAGTACACACATTATTCTTTTATAGAAATCACTTTCAACAAGCGTTCAACGAATAAGGTTTCTGTTTTTATAATATTATTTGTTTACTTACAAAATAAACAAGTCCCTGGATTTCTATTTACGATTACTTTGTAACGAGGCACAGTGGTTGATCTTGTGATACGATCCGACAACTTAGTTCTTATGTTTTTTGTGGTATTTTCTCGCTGTATAACGTGAACAAAAAGCTGAGATATGAAAAAAGGTTAAATATTTAGTGTCCCCGCACACGGGCTAAAGAAAAAGCCGGTTCTAGCTTCTTTTTTTGGCGGCCTTTTTTGTGGCCCGTGTGCGACATTGCCGCCGCAAAACATAGCTAGAAGACGCTTCTAGCTTGTCCGGCCACAAGCTGTCGCGCGCTTCAGCTTTTTTTTAGCCACTTTTAGCTTTTTTTATGGCCGCTTCTAGCTTTTTTTGTGGCCCGTGTGCGGGGACACTTAGACTATTTGAGGCCTTTTTAAGACGAATATAGGACGACACTAATACCTACATAAAATTTAATATACATTCAATAAAGTTTGAGTTCACTTCATTGATATATTTTAAGGAAAGATATGTTACGCGCTAACATCACAATCAGAAAACCTGGACTCTGTGCACAACTACATGCACGAGTGAAATATGATTTTATCTGATTTGTTTTTATTTGTACAACGCATAGAAATACATGAGAACAGTGGTAGCCGAGTGGTAACGAGTGTAGGTCGCGGGTTCAAACCCAGCTAGGCGCATTACTTTGTGTAATTTATTTTATCACCACTGCTCTCAAAACCGTGAAGGAAAACATCGTGAGGAAACCGGCATGTCCTAGAACCAAAAAATTCGAAGACATGTGACATCTAGGGATTGCAAATATTCGATAGTTTTGATTTTCGAATATTCGAATATTAGAATAATATGCGAATATTTTTTCAGAGCTATTCGAATATTATTCGAAAATCAAAACATACGGCCCATTCCCTCTCCTAGAGAGGAGGCCTGAGTCCCAACAGTGGGAACATTATAAGGCCGACTATGCTATGATATAAAAGTACATGAAGGCATTTTGATAACCTTTATCCCACTTAAAACAAAAAAAAAATACTTTTGTGCTCGCTCTTCTGTGACAGAGTGAAATTAAGCTACGGGCACTTGATTTCAGCGGTTCACACGCTAAACAGCGTAGATAGAGTCGAGTCACCTATCTTCCACAGTTTTGATTTAGTTTACGTAAAGTACCGTAGCATTACGACAAAATGATTACGTACGATTTTAGCTACAAAATAAGTGTAGTCAAACAATCTCATGAAATAATGTTAAAAAGAAAAATATTGCTTATCTAACTATCATAAATCATAATTGCCCTGTGCAATAAGACCGCCCATTGTACACTTATTCTTAATAGTGTTTGTCCTGTATTTTTTTGTTTATGCGGTATACAATAAAGAATATTTAGTATATAATAAATCTGTAGAAGTTTTTAGTTGTGCTCGCATCATGTAAAACATACGAAATCGTTGTTTATACATTAAAATTGTGTGTAACGTGATGTACACTTGTGTACTTAGGCTTTGATTCATCGAAATCGATTGACTATATCGAAAGATAGTACTTTCACTCTCTGTTAGGATTTGCGAAGTTCGCCGGGTTATAAATCAATTTATTCATGTGTCACAGATGTTTTTTTTTAACAATTTAATACAAAATAACTCTTCTTCTTATTCAAATGTTAGTAGAAATTCACCTTAGTGTGCTGAAGATCCAGTTGTATAGTAACTGTTGCGGTAACTTGTATCATTCTTGAATAGCAGTCTTTTTGAACGATAGATTCGTTCAAAAATGAATCCTAAAGATTCCGTCGATTACGACCGCTTCAGAGACGGATTAGCCATGTAGTCAGAGTAACAAATGCTACAGGCCCCGCGCATTCGGGGGCTCCGCGCGTTCGGGATCCTGAGCAGGGCTTGAACGAAAAAAAAAATCTAGTCAAAGCATATATTATTGAATACAACTGATTATTTCATAGTCTTTTATTTTATTTTTTTGTGTTATTTTATCTTAATCTGATTATACAGTGAGTTTATGTTAAATGTTCGATTATAGTTTTAAAGGCAGCAAAATTATTCCCGTGAGCGCTGTGTACGCCTTAATTGTCATCTGCACAAGACATTTTGTTTTGAGATCATCTTGTTAATGTGATATGTATGTGATGTGGCTGTACTTTATTTAAATAAACAAATCTCTTAGATTTTCCTCATTACCGTAATTTCCACGTATACGTACCCAATCTTAAAATCCACTGGGTTATTAAGAGTAAGAATAAGAATAATAGTACTAAATAGGTCTACACAGGGGCCACTTGGTCGAATTTGCTACAGGCCCCGCGTTGGCTAAATCCGCCACTGGACCGCTTGGATTGTCATCGCGGAGTCTTGCTATAGATTCAAATACTTTATAATTACAATTATTGTTGCATCCTTACGAGTTACAGATTAGTACCGTTGGAACCGATGGTTCTCAGTAGTGGTTCTTTTTCTTTCTGAGGCTCCAGATTTAGCTTAATACAGTCGCGACATAATTGTCGCGACTGTATTAAGCTAAATCTGGAGTATTAAATCTACTGTATTAAGATAATTCTAAAGGAGTATTGATTCGGGAGCTTCAACGAAAATAGTACATTTTGATACAAGTGCAGAAAGTTTGTCAATGCGACCGAGCCGTAGGCGTATGTGTTATGGAGTCGAGGGCAACAGAGACAAATTTGCACGTGTATCAAACGACACTTTTCAATTCACTTACGATAAATATAATAACATTGTGGCGGGGAGAGCACGAGCTCTTTTCTGCACTAGTGCGGAAAACAATCTATTGCAAGCTACATAAGAGCGGGTTTTCGAGTAAGTGTATTGAAAAACAATTTTCTCATATATCTTTGTCCTTATCTTGTTCACTTTGACGCTGCTTAGTCCATTGTTATCCGCGTTATCGTTTTTGACTTGTATTCAGTGGTGCTATCCAGGACCTCATTGTACGTAATTCAACCTTCAAAAGCTTCACGTCCAATGGCGCCTTGGACCTGTATTCTGATTTATATGGTATTGACTGTTGGATCAGAGGAAATCATAAATTTAAAGCAAGTCTGAACAGCAGTAAGAACAACTGGGCCACTATGAGGTCTAGCAACCAGGTTACCTGTGCGTTGGTACCTCTGCTACCTGGCTATGACGCTTTGAGAGCCAGAGACTTTGTGTGATTTCTTTTTACTCATAGAGTACCTTCTTCACTCAAAGAAGCTTCTTTCTTCTTCTTCATTCTTGCTCGCAAAGCTAAATTTCGCAGCCCAACCACCATCAGAATGGTGTTGATGGTGGTTGGGCTGCGGAATTTTTGCGAAAAGCAACAGTGGCACTAGAACGAAAAGGCAACTGGAGAAACACGTGTGCTCTAGTAAGTACAATTCTGACACTCCTTCTTGTTCACCCAGAGCAAGAGAAGATATTTGATATTTGATGATTTCCCATCCAAAAAAAAGATGTGTTGAAATTGATAATAATACCTTACAGTTACAAATACTGTTAGTGATGAGGAGTTGGAGACAAGGAATTTGAGGAGCTTGAGGATGAGGAGAAATGACAACCACACCATGCAATTGACAACTGAAAAATATATTTTGTTTCATAAGTTTTTAAAATATGTACAAAACAAAAAGTTTATAAAAAAAAGGTTCCATTGGGAACATCCGCCCATTTTTTTTTAAAAGTGGGATTCTTATAATTGTACTAGCTTTTTAAGCGGCCTCTTGAAAATGCCTGCTGCCGTAAGTACATCGGCCACTCTGGCCACTCCGTCCCTGCCACGGTAGACCTTTTCTATTCGGCCTTTAGGCCACACTCCTCGCGGCAGATTGTTATCAACAATGATCACCACGTCTCCAACTTTAATATCAGGCCGTTGTCCGGCACCTCTAGATAAGTGCAGTTGAGGCAAGTATTCTAATACCCAACGACGCCAGAATTGATCTGCCAGTTGGACGGCCTTCCGCCACGAAATTCTGCCACTCAGATCTCCTTCGCTCGAGTTGACCGGAATGTTTCTTCCAGAAGAGGTGCCGATTAAAAAATGGCTAGGTGTTAATGCCTCCGGGTAATCTGGATCGGGAGAAACGTGCGTGAGTGGTCTGCTGTTCACTATTGCTTCCGCTTCGACAAGAAGGGTTGTTAAGACCTCATCTGATGGAGACTTTTCTTTTAGTGTCACCTTTAGTACAGTCTTAATACTTCGCACCAAACGCTCCCATGCCCCGCCCATGAACGGCGCTGCCGGTGGGATAAAATTCCATTCAATGGCTTCATTTGTAGCGAAAGAGGAAACTTGGCTACCATACAATTTCTTCAGTTCACGATTTAGACCCACAAAGGCTGTCCCATTGTCGGAGTACATCTGGCGGGGGCAACCGCGCCTTGCGATAAATCTTCTCAAACTCATTACCGCCGCATCGGTGGAGAGGCTGTGAACAACTTCAAGATGGACTGCTCTGACGACTAAACAGGTGTAGAGAGCAACATATCGTTTCTCGTGTCTGCGCCCGATGGTAACTTGGATGGGGCCAAAGTAATCCAGGCCTGTATAGGAGAACGGTCGTTCACTGTGAGCTAATCTTGCTGGTGGAAGTTTTCCCATTGGCGGGTTGAATGGCGTAGCCTTTCGCTGTCGACAGAATAGGCAATGGTTTGCTACTGACCGAACTGTGCTTCTTAAATGAATTATCCAGTAGACTTGACGAAGTTCATTCACAACTGTCTCTGTGTTAGCATGAGCGGCTTTCTGGTGGTAACGAAGCACTAAGAGGCGTACTGCCGGGTGTTTTCCATCTAATATAATTGGAGACTTGGCTTGACTCGAGACTCCAGAAGCAGCAGTGATCCGTCCTGATAACCGAAGTAGGTTGTCCTCTCCTATGGTAGGAGACAGGTTCAACAATCTGCTAGAGCGTGGCAGGGAGGTTGCTGTCTTTAGGCAAACTATCTCTGTTTCAAAGCAATCTATCTGGCTTTGCCATAGTATATGGTTCTCCGCTAATTGTAGGTCAACCGATGACAAGTCAAAAGGAGTTAGTTTTGTGTTACCTACTCTACGGCAAATGTTAAGAAGCTTGCGTGCAAACAAATGAGCTAGAGCAGTGGCTCGAACGAGACATAACCATCTACTGATGCGCAACGGGCTAGCTGAAACGGGAACTAAGGGATGAAATGGTTCATCAGATATTGCATTACATATGACTTTGTGCCTTGGTTTCAGCTCAGTCTGACCAGCCGTCGGCGTTGTGATAATTGGTTCTACAGGCCACTGGTCTGATGATAATAAAAAACTAGGACCAGTAAACCAGCGTGACTCCATATTTAGCGGCTTTTTATCTATACGTGTCGCATCGTCAGCTACATTCATTTCGGTAGGAACCCAGTGCCATTCTCCGACACTAGAAAGCTCTAAAATTTCACCAATACGGTTGGCCACAAAAGGCTTGAATTTACGAGCGTCGTTTCGCACCCAACCTAAGACATTCATGGAGTCACACCAGAAAACTCGTTTATCTGGCTTAAACGTGTGAGCATTGCAGATGGTGTCGGCAAGTCGAGCGGCTACCAAGGCACCTTGAAGTTCTAACCGTGCTATGGAGGAGGGTTTTAATGGAGCTACTCTGACTTTACTACCGATCAGTACTACCGCAATGGTATTATTCGGGAATTGCAAACGCCAATACGCTACAGATGCATACGCAGATTCGCTAGCATCACAAAAGACATGAAGTTCTCTCTGCGCTACATCAAACTCGCTCAAATTATAACGACGAGGAATTTTTAAATTAGAAATGGAATTAAGGCAAACTTCGTGCCATTCTTTCCAAGCCGATGAGTCATTTTGAGTGAGTTGTTGGTCCCAATCGACTGCTTTACGCCATATATTTTGGAACATGATCTTTGCCCTCACCACAAGTGGGGCCAAAAAGCCTAGAGGATCATACACGCACATCAACAAAGAGAGAGCTTCACGCTTTGTAAAACTATCGGAAATGGATTTACCGATCAGGCCTTTAACTTCAAAACTAAGACAGTCCTCACCGGGCTGCCACACCAAACCAAGAGTTCTAACAGACTTAGCTATTTTACCCATATCAACATTTACATTATCTAAAGATGGATCTAATAGGTGCTCTTTTGGAATGAGAGCTAAGGCTGTCGGATCATTTGACACCCAAGATCTCATTTTAAAGTGAGCCTTTTTATGAATTTCTACAATATCAGCAGCAAGGCGCGCTGCTTTGGCTGCTGAATCTACCGAAACAATGCAATCATCCATATAATGGTTATGGAGTATAGCATCCACAGCTTCTGGGAAGTCGCTTATATACTCAGTGGCGTTTCTGTTCTTTATATATTGTGCCGTAAATGGGCTAGAAGCGGCACCGAATATCATTGACGACATCCTATATATTCGAATTGGTTCCTCGGGTGAATTTCGCCAAAGAAAGCGTTGGGCATCCCGATCTGCCTCGCGTATTTTCACCTGAGGAAACATTTCTTCTATGTCAGCAGAGAGCCCGACTTTGCCTTCGCGAAAGCGAAAGAGAATGTCTATAATAGAGTTAAGTAAGTCAGGTCCAGTAAGAAGCATGGTATTTAAGCTCACCCCGTTTGATTTGGCCGCCGCGTCGTAAACTATGCGCAGCTTGCGTGGCTTATTGGAATTAGTAACGCCAAAATGCGGTAAATACCAACATTTAGAGCTGGACGAATGGCTGCTTACAGGACCTTCCGCATATTTTTTGTCAAACGTTGATTGCATGTTCAATTTATACAATTCTGCATAGGCGGGCTCTTTGAGCATTTTTCTCTCTAAGGTTTTGAACCTCGACATAGCTAGGCCAAAACTATCTGGAACTTTAAATTGCTCATCCTTCCAAGGAAGCGCAACTTCATATGTATCGTCAGGTAAATGACGGGTACTATCTTCTAGTATTTTGATGGCTTTAATGTCGTTATCGCTACGACACTCTCTTTTAGTAATTCCAAGAGAATCTAGTTTGTAATAAGACTGAATAAGTGCGTCAAGATCATTATACTCACTGGAAGTACTAACATGATTGATTGTGTCAATAGCCTTTGTTCTACTTGACTGAAAACCAAATAAAACCCAACCTAGACTCGTGTTAATTGCGACTGGTTGAGACTTGCTGCCTCTTCGAGTTGATTTAGGAATCGTAAGATGCCAGTTGTCGATACCAATAATTACTTTAGGCTCAGCTTGCAGCTTTAGAAGCCGACAGTCGAGGGAGTCGCAGAAGCTCCATAGAATCAGAAAGGCAAGTACAACAGTGGTTAGTATCATCCGAAAAGGCTATTCCATGCAGTCAGCCCCGGATTCCAATCCCTGACAGCACTCAAGAACCTGCTTTTAATTCTTCAGAGATTAAACAACAACCCTCTGATATAACTTTATTAGCACAGGCTATTACGTCATCGCTAGCGAATGTCGGTGGAGGTTCAAAACCCAAGAATGGCGATGGACGCCTCCCTATCTTCGATGGCAAGCCATTGGACTGGCTCGCCTTCAAGCGAGTCTACGAAGACACGAAGTCTTCCTTCTCCGCATCTGAGAACCTGACACGGATCAACCTAGGACTTCGTGGAATAGCACGTGAAACGGTAGCGGTGCTCCTAGTTTCTGCGCGTGATCCTGTGGAGGTAATGGACGCATTGCAACTTAGGTTCGGTCGCCCCGAATTTATTGTTTTGCAGGAAATAGCTTCCGTACGGTCGTGGCCCAAGTTAAGTTCCTTAGATTGCGATGATCTCAACAAATTCACTTGCAAGGTAAGAAATTCAGTTGAAGTTATGAGGCTCTTGGATCAGAAGAGTTACCTAGATTCTCCTGAGTTATTTCAAACTATTCTAGGTAAACTCAACCCATTACTACGAAATAAATGGACGGATTTTGCTGTAGCTCACTTCTCACAACAGGGTAAGACTATGCTCGAGTTGTTAGTTTTATTTTTGACTCGTGAAGTTGAAAAGCAACTCAAGTTTGGTTTAGTATCAGAACCCTCAATTGTTGTTAAAAAGTACGAGAAGGTACATTCCGCCTCATTTTCAGATAGTACCCCAAATACTTCCAAGACCTCATCACCTAAATTTTCGGCTAAAAAACTAGAAATTTCAGATGACATTGAAAAAAAACCCTGTCCTATGTGTAAACATAAACATAATTTAATAGACTGTAATAGTTTTATGACATTGTCAGTTAGTGACCGATGGCAGTTCGTAAAAGAAAATAAGTTATGTCATAAATGTCTTAAAAAAGGTTCACATAGTTATAAGTTTTGCAAAAATAAGAAAGAGGTTTGCAATGTGACCGAGTGTAAATTCCGACATCATAAACTTTTGCATGACATAAATTTATTAGCTCATACAGTTTTAGTGAATGAACTAAACTGCGATAATACCAAATCACCGTCTGATAATCAGGTAGAGGTGCCGCGTAAAGAACCTGGTGAATTAATAGCGTATACCTCCTCTTTTTCAAATTTATCTGACGAAAACTATAAACATATGAGACCTTTGTTAAAAGTCGTTGCAGTTACGATTTCGGGACCGCTATGTAGTGTCGATACGTTTGCTTTGTTAGACGATGGCGCCACTGCTACGTTCATTGATGCCCAACTATGTGAACAAATTGGTGTCGCAGGGCCCGAATCACACGTTAGGCTTGACTGTGTCAGTGGTTTAGGAAAAGACGTAAAGGTTCAGTACGTCGACTTTGATATCAAAGGTTCACAATGTACGGAAACGTTCACCATTTGTAAGGCTCGGGCAATCAATAGTCTAGGGTTATCCAAACAGACTGTTCGAACTGAAAGTATCCAGCAGTTCCCCCACTTGCGCGACTTAAGCGACGTTCTCTGCTATATGGAAGCCGAACCTAAAGTAATTATTGGTATCGACAACTGGCATCTTACGATTCCTAAATCAACTCGAAGAGGCAGCAAGTCTCAACCAGTCGCAATTAACACGAGTCTAGGTTGGGTTTTATTTGGTTTTCAGTCAAGTAGAACAAAGGCTATTGACACAATCAATCATGTTAGTACTTCCAGTGAGTATAATGATCTTGACGCACTTATTCAGTCTTATTACAAACTAGATTCTCTTGGAATTACTAAAAGAGAGTGTCGTAGCGATAACGACATTAAAGCCATCAAAATACTAAAAGATAGTACCCGTCATTTACCTGACGATACATATGAAGTTGCGCTTCCTTGGAAGGATGAGCAATTTAAAGTTCCAGATAGTTTTGGCCTAGCTATGTCGAGGTTCAAAACCTTAGAGAGAAAAATGCTCAAAGAGCCCGCCTATGCAGAATTGTATAAATTGAACATGCAATCAACGTTTGACAAAAAATATGCGGAAGGTCCTGTAAGCAGCCATTCGTCCAGCTCTAAATGTTGGTATTTACCGCATTTTGGCGTTACTAATTCCAATAAGCCACGCAAGCTGCGCATAGTTTACGACGCGGCGGCCAAATCAAACGGGGTGAGCTTAAATACCATGCTTCTTACTGGACCTGACTTACTTAACTCTATTATAGACATTCTCTTTCGCTTTCGCGAAGGCAAAGTCGGGCTCTCTGCTGACATAGAAGAAATGTTTCCTCAGGTGAAAATACGCGAGGCAGATCGGGATGCCCAACGCTTTCTTTGGCGAAATTCACCCGAGGAACCAATTCGAATATATAGGATGTCGTCAATGATATTCGGTGCCGCTTCTAGCCCATTTACGGCACAATATATAAAGAACAGAAACGCCACTGAGTATATAAGCGATCCGGCTCGAAGGACCAAATGTTAGTGATGAGGAGTTGGAGACAAGGAATTTGAGGAGCTTGAGGATGAGGAGAAATGACAACCACACCATGCAATTGACAACTGAAAAATATATTTTGTTTCATAAGTTTTTAAAATATGTACAAAACAAAAAGTTTATAAAAAAAAGGTTCCATTGGGAACAAATACAGAACAAAATATCTTGCTGACAGAAATATGAATAAGCGTCATTAAGTATTGACTTTATTTTTAAATGAAAATGAAATATATTAAGTTAGGTAATCGTTTAATTTTTAGTTTCATAAAAAATGTCAGTTCATTTTAATAAAGCATAAAAATAAATTCAGAATTTTAAGCATAAAAATATAATCTCGGTTTTTCCTTCTGAATACGAACCGTTTTTTGATGCGAATATTATTAAAACAAGCATTATATCCAGTCTGATGAAACTAGAACACATATTGCTACCCATTATTTAATATTGTAGGTCTAACTACCATTATCGCGAGCATTGTAACAAAAAAATGTTGCCCGAAAAAAAAAATGTAGGCTATATTGTACGTGTTGCCAACGTGTGGGCGGCAATAATCGTTTATTATCCAATGAACCGTGTCGTGTGCTGTTAACCGAACTTTTAATTTAATGTCTATACAGTCTGGCCGGCGCAGTCGACCGAGGCTTAGAGACCACTAACGAGTTACAAAAACTAGAAAAATCTATTTGATTACCTCTTATTTGGATAGTTGGTTAGTATTTAAAAAAAAAAAACAAGCACACTGATATTAAAAAAAAAGCAAAGCGAGAAGTGCAGGGTGAAGTGTTACTAACATAGTCTCATAAGTCTTATTTACTAACAATAAATTGTATTTAATTCACTTTATGTTTATTGTATACGAAAATATAACGTTTACTAATCTATAGCATAGCAAAGTCGGCCTTATCATGTTCCCACTGTTGGGATTCAGGCCTCCTCTCTACCCTCTTTGAGGCGTGGCTGGAAAGACCTCACGGCGTCCTTACCTTCCGTATGACGCAGGTCCTCACCGGACATAGTTCGTTCGGGAGGTTTCTGCACCGGATTCGTGCGGAAGTGACGCCCGGGTGTCGCCACTGTGCGGAATGCCCGGAGGACACGGTGGAGCACACAGTCGAGGTGTGCCCTGCTTGGGCGGAGCATCGCCGTGCCCTCGTGGGGGCGATCGACGGCGGAGACCTCTCGCGCCGGGCCTTGGTTGAGGCCATGGTCCGGAGCGAGGAGGAGTGGCAGGCGGACGCCGACTTCTGCGAAGCAGTAATGCTCGCAAAGGAGGAGGCCGAACGCATCACTCAACGGCGTCCTCGCCGCCGCCGCCGGAATTCTGATCCCGATTTCCGGCCACCGTAGGCGCGGACTTGCGGACAGTGAGCAATGGGTAGCTCGCTGTCCAACCGTCAGGTAACTGTCCGGACCAAGCCCAAGTCGTCGATGGTGCGCACTGTTCCCGCGCGCCTCAAGGAGGTGTCAGCAACAACAGGGACCCAGCCGGGTCGAAGCCTACTGGGGCCAGGGTTATCCGAAACGGGGCTCGAGCCCCGGTACGAAGGCTAGAAGGAACGGGGTGGGTCTTTTAGTCAGTAAGAGTCACTATCTCCCGCTCCGCCCAAGAGCGGGGGTTGTCATTGGATGATTTATTCCCACCATAAAAAAAGGCCTCCTCTCTAGGAGAGGGAATGGGCCGTAATCCACCACGCGGGTCCAGTGCGGGTTGGTGGATGTCACATGTTTTCGAATTTTTGGTTCTAGACTATGCCGGTTTCCGCACGATGTTTTCCTTCACCGTTTTGAAAGTAATGGTGACGAAATAAATTACACGAAGTAATGCGCCTGGCTGGATTTGAACCCGCGACCTACAACTCGTAACTCGGTGTCGTTACTATTCGGCCACCACTGCTCTCAACATATGGTATACTAGCTTTTGCCCGCGGCTTCGCCCGCGTACATAAACTATAGCCAATGTCACTCAGGAATAAAGCAGCTTTCTATCGGTGAAAGAATTTTAGCAATCGGAGCAGTACTTCCAGAGATTACTTCTTACAAACAAAAAAAAAACAAACTTTACCTCTTTATTATATCAACTATAGATTAAGGTAGGTAGTAGAGTAAGGAAGGTATATTGTACTTATGGGCCAGGATGCCTGAAAATAAATGATTTTATTATTATTATTAGTTGCCAATATATTCGGTTTGAAGTACTACCAAAAACAACATATGTTCTGATTATATTTACAAACTAGTAGGTTTACAAAGCTTCAATATGCCGAATAGGAAAATATGATGCGAACTAACCCGAGCGATGCAAATCCGAGCTGAAAATTCAAAAGTTCATCGAGGTAACCGAGTTGCGGTGTGAATATTTTATTTGAAAACGTGTGAGCGAGGGCTAACAACTGTGAGTAAAGGTCTTTTCATATTGCAGTATTAAATTATCCGGCGCCGCCCGTCGCAAAAACACACCCGAAAATAATAAAAAGGATGCATTTTGTGGAGCTTTTTGTTCATATCAGCAAGCATTTGGCAACAGCCGTTACTAAAATGAGATTCCTAAGAGATTCAAAGATGGAAGATGCAAAGTTCTATATGATAATGTATAACGAGAAAATTATCACTGTGCCAACAAGTAGCCAATATCGAAAACAAACGATAGTATGAACAATCTCAGTTTGGTTTGACATATGAGTTTTGTTTCAAAACACAGGCTTAAAATTCAATTTCGACGTTAAGCTGAAGTTGGAATGAAAAAACTACAGTGATATGTCACGGAATGGTTGTAGAAATTGTTTTAGATTAAAAATTCAAAACATTTCGCTGAAAAGCAATGTACCTATTACCATAAAGAGCAACGGCGAGGAAATTGTTGGTAAAATTATTAGTTGTCTCCATATATCACCGTGATATATGTATACCGGCAAAATAATTTACTAAGTTTTATCAAATTAAGTTAATGGCTATAAAAGATCATATAATTATTAATCTATCTCCCGCAGAAGCCATTCAGTTTACGGTGAAATGATTGCATCAGTCAGTAGCACTCCCAGACGGCCAGGGGGCACAGAATCTGTCTACGGCTTGTAACGGTTTTATTGCCGGCAGACTGGGAGCAAACACCCCCACACCCTGCCACCCACCACCCTTCCGAATACGATTGCAAAATATTTTCAACTAATAATTGTGTTAGTGTGAAATATTTTTCATAATTTATTAGTTTTTCTTCGTTGTTTTCGGTCGGTGTAAACACTCGTAGTTCTGAAATAGAAATAGTCTTGATCTACCGTTGACGGTTTCGTGATGACTTTTATAGTAGTTGTTTTTTTCTTTTTTAGTCCATGAAATAACTCCTCACGTTCTGGGAGTGGAAGGGAGTGTTGCCTTTTTACTGACTAAAACCCACCAAACACAACTAAAGCAACACATGCTTTAGTTGCCCTTTGTGTTTCAGAGCCGCGGAAAGTCTTTCGAACAATCCCGCACTAGTACTCGTATTAATGTCCGTGTCGATCTCACTGGCCACAAAAAAACGCCGCATCAAGCTTCTTTTTGAGGTGGTCTTTTTTTGTGACTCGTGTGCGGCTGTGCCGCCACAAAAAACGCTTGAAGCGGCTTCAAGCTTCTCCGGACACAAGAATGACGCGCGCTTCAGCTGTTTTTTGCGGCCGTATCTAGCTTTTTTTTGTGGCCGCTATAAGCGTTTTTTTGTGGCGGCGTTTTTTTGAGGCCCGTGTGTGGGGTCACTTAGTGGGAGGGAGTGTCAGACTTTTACTGACTAAAACCCACCACTAGTTCCTTCGTTGCTTTTAATGATTTTCCTTTCAGAAGCGAAGTTATAGCCCCTGTAGTTACGTACAAGTTATATCGACTACCTACGAGTGCAGACAGTCAATATGTGACTGTTTCTATTTTCTATTACGTTCGTTTTTTTCATTCTCAATTGACTAATATGCATATTTTTCTGATAAGTTCAACATGAAGCATGAGAAAATCCTACGTGAAAACCTCCGTAGGAGTTCAAATCTAATCGGAAATTCCTGAAATGAAAGCTTTCGTAAAATGAGCAAAACATAAACAGTATCTATGAAATCTAATAAAATAATACCGAAGTCCACAAAAATCTTCATTTTCTGTGTGTGTAGCTGTGTAGGTACGAAATATTATTGACAGAATTAAAAAGGCTTTTGTTAGCCAGATTGATACCTTTTGATGTTAGTTATAAACATATAAACATGAAAACAAATTGTGAAAACATTCACAGAGGGCGATGTTTTTGTTAGTGTGCTTAGATCAGGGCGCTGACCTCATATAATCTCTTTTACGCCTTTGGTTTGGTCTATTCTATCTAAGCCGGGATTACAGGGGGATTAAGAATGATCTAGCCAACATTTAATATAGTTTTATCTTACTTAATTATTCTTTGCTACACAGCAAGAGGCACAGAGTTATACAGAATCTGGGCAAGTGCGAGTCGGACTCGCGCCCTGAGGGTTCCGTACAAACTTACCTATGTAAATAGTTCAATTCTGGAATGGACTCTCGAAGTTTTTTTCCTAAACGCATTTTTTTGTAAGCTTAACCCTAGAATTTTGGTTCCCTTGAGTAACGAAATGTACGTTTTTGCGACATAAACGGCCATTTTTTTTCCGTTGACTTAGAAGTTTGATTTTTTCACAGCTTCAAGGGACCGCAGACCTAAATATATGTGGGCGAAACATATACCTACTTCATAGTGAAAAAAGGTTAGTGGCATAGATTAAAAAAAACATAAGATGAGGAGAGTCTATGAAAAGAAGTGAAAGTTGTAAAAGTTGAAGAAAATACAGAATTTTATTTAGTTGATAAAAAGGAGTTTCTTTCTGCCATCCCCGTAACTTTTCCATCCCACATATATGGTTTTAGTTTCAACTCGTTACCTTTACGCGTTCTCGACATTAAGGGTCTTGACAGACAGACGGACGGACGAAAAACAAACTGATCCTTTAGGGGTTCCGTTTTTTCCTTTTGAGGTATGGAACCCTAAAAATAAGACTATTTTTTTCACTTTTATTCTACTGTGTTTCCGACATTCACTGCACATTTCCAAGAATAGGAAATGGCGTCATATATTAATCATTCTCCGATTCAAATAAAAGAAGGGTGAATTGCGAATTTCAAGTGAAAATATTATAAAGTGGCGGAGCATGGCGGGGCACGGTGGGGCATGGGGGGTCGGTGAGAACAGTAGATATAAAGAGTGCAGTGATGCGGTCAAACATGTTTTTGTTAGAGGGTTCTATCGCGCAAGGGACCTAAATTTGAATATCGTAACTACATTTAAACTCAAATGCGACTTCTAGGCTTCTTTTTATAGACGAGTCAGCTTAATTGATGGAGCCAGCTAAGGCTGATAAATGCTAGAACACGGATAGTATTTAATCGCCAAAAGTCTGAATATACAACCAGAGCGAGAGAAATTCCTTGGTACTGTTCGTGTTGAGCTTTGAATCGAATACTGACAAATGCTCTGACTGTACGGGTCCAATCAAATCTGTATGGTTCCTTCCACAAAATACCATCTCAGGCACTAGTCTGCATGATTCTGATGTGATTTGACCATTACATAATTGTTGTATGGACTTTAAAAGAGACTTTGACCCTTGAGCTTGTTTTGGTGTTTCGTCTCAGGGTAGGTAGCTACAAATCACCGGTCTCATCTAGTTTAAATTAACCAAAAACTTGACGTGTAAAAGTGTTTTATAAAACCTATTTGCAATATAAATATCATTTATCGATGATTTCATGACCCTCCAAAAAAGGCTCATTTACGTTGATTGATCGATAGCGCATGCGGGGTGCGGGAGATTTCTGTAACTCATACCATAGAGCATGCAGTTGTCTTCATTTCTCGATAGGGAACCGCATGTCCCAGTTTTATACTAGTCGAAAAAACATTCTGGTCACTAATCCGTGGAATCTCCACAGATGCTGTACCAGTCGTATTATAAATTGCTAATTAATATATGTCATTAGTTGGTCCACCGCATTCGGGGCAATACCACTACTCTCAATCTTGTTAACGACCAATAGAATTGAGCTACAGTAATATAATATGTGAATGAGCCTTTATGCCCCCCTTTCGCACGGCATTTTTAGTAGCGATGCTGTAACGCGTTCGCATTGATACAGTCGCGAATTCGCGATGCTGTGGCGCGTTAGTAACGCGTTCACATTTTTTCTATAGCGCTTGCAAATCGACGATGAAGTGACAAGAACCTTTATCTACCAGAACATAATTTTACAGGAAACGAAAAAAACTTTTTATTTATTTTAAACGCAAGGTATGAAAAATATTATTATTGGTTATATATTATTATTGGTTATATATTATACAAGGAGCGGTTATATATTATATATACCCGCTCCTTGTATAATATATAACCAATAATAATATTTTTCATACCTTGCGTTTAAAATAAATAAAACGTTTAAAAGCATCGCTACAAAAAGTGGTCGTGGGCGAAGGGCCTTAGAGCAGTTTGGGATGTTCCACTCCGCAAGTCATCTACTGTCGACATAACTTCATACTCAAACTTTACAAAACAGAACTAACAACAAATTCTTTAGGTTTCCACGTGATTAATTCCGGTTGTTGCCACAGTCTCGCGGTTCTATTTATCTCTATCTATCTTCGTAGCCACGAACTCTATTACCGCTAATTCTTCGACGCCATTATTTTTGTGCTGACGCAATTACTGGAGCGTAAAATGTTTATACCTTGCTCATAACTGGCTGTAGTCCGATCGTGTTTTGTTTTTGCAGAATAGATTATATGAAGTAATTAGTATTGGGCCAGTTATTTTGAGGTTTTCAGAGCACTAGGCAGTTATCACAAATCTTTCGAAGCTGAAAACGTGGTTTTACACTGTTGATATACTATAACCTAAAAAGTTCTCAAAAAATCAGTAGGTACAGTACCCTTTATGAAGTCAAAAGCGTTTTTTTTTGAGGTAGGAAATCATTCAATGACTACTGCCGCTTAATGGTGGGCGGGGGCATGTCAGATTTTTATATACTGACTAAAACTACACCAGTGTCCTTCAGTTGCCCTTAGCGTTCTAGTACCACGGATTTCAGAAATTCCCCGTCACCCTAGCGAGCGTCGGCCCTGCAATTGTTCAATGTCTTAGTAATCGTGCAGTGTAATTAAGAAACAAAGTACATTTCAATACACTCACTCGCAAACCCACTCTTATCCCACCGCTTTTAGGCTACAATTGACTGTTTTCCGCTCTAGTGCAGAAAAGTACGCGTGCTCGCCCCCGCCATAGTTTTATTACATTTATCGTACGTATCAGGCTGGGCGCAAGTCAACCCCCACAAGTCATAAGTGTATTAAAATACATCGTTTGATACACTGTAGTCCTCGGCTCCATAACACAGTTTCTGCACTTGTATCAAAATATACAACTATAATTGAGCCAGTTGCTTATCGCAGTACTTAGCGTAACGAGCTACTGTTGCGGTAATCCCAGCATTGTCTCCCATTTACCGATGACAGCCAGATCTCTGCTTAGAATAGTACCAGTACCTCGGAACAGTGTTCCTTGATAATGTGCCAAAGTGCTTTGTACACACGTGTCGGTAATAACGGCGGGTTCACAATGCGGGACGTATTATGCGTGTCGACGTGTATTGAGGCACAGTTCTGTGTCATTTAGCTGGGACGTAATCCTAGAAAACTCGTACCTATAGTGGGTGTGAAATGTCGGGTATTTTGTGACGGTTATTTTCTGTGTGTGGATTGTGGAGTTCCAGGGACCAACTCGTATTTGATACTGTTTTATGAATGAATGAAACTGAATGGATTCCAATAGTTTTTACACCATGTTATATTTTTTTCCAAAAATATTTACAAAGGTCACAAGTTGGACAGCACCGACACTAAGTACAACACAGACTAGCAAACAGCTAGGTGCAAGTGCAAAACAACCCCTCAGTCAACTGGATGGTTCGGTGACTATGTATTTTTGCTGACATAACAAGCTTATAACTTATGATTATTCATGATACTGTTATGTGTACAGACACGTATTTCGGGTTCCATATATACTAAAACTAAGTTGTATAACAGAGGATAACAGACTATTGATAGATATTAACGATTGAGTTGTATTCAAATAATACATCGTATTTCATGCAATAAATAATGGGTTAATGATGTTTATGAGTTCCTTTGTTATAATACTCAGATATGTTATACGCTAATATAATAAAGAGGTAAAGTTTGTTTTTATATTTTTTGTTTGTAGGAGATAATCTCTGAAAGTACTGGTCCTATTACTAAAATTTTTCCATCGACAGAAAGCTGCTTTGTTCCTGAGTGACATAGGCTATATTTTATGTACCTACGCGGACGAAGCCGCGGGCAAAAACTAGTTGGTACATTAAAATCTATTTTTTAAGAAGGGAAATTATCAAACAACTTCTCGCGCTTTGTGTGACAAAATCCGCCTGTATTTCTTCATTTGCCCTTTGTATTCAAAGCCACAATAACTCTTTTAAATAATTCTACAAATGTAGTTGCCTATTCTGGAAGACATATTTCATTTTATTTCCATTATTCAAATAACTAAGTCTTACAACCGGAGCATATGTTTTCTATTCCATTTCTCTGTAGCTCTATCATGCAAATGACAAAAGGCAATAAAAATGAATGTCCTTCCAAAGCACTAGTGCTCAGTAATAACGAGAAAATAACATAAGTAGTGATGTAACTCGAAGACTCGAAGGGTTTTCTATTCGCCCGCTAACAAATAAGTCGTTTCGAGTAGCGTCCAATTGTATTTGAATCCTCTCGAAGTCAGGACGACTTGCCTTTTCGCCGCTTCTTTGTGATTTTGTATTTTTGTAATTTCAATGCCTATTTGCTTGTTGGGTTTGTATACTAGGACCCGATCACAATATGTCCCCGATACTTATGTACCTACATGTTACACGTGTTGGGTATATGGATTAATGTTATATGCGGGTATGTGGAAATAAATCAGTTGTCAATCGATGTCGCAGTTTCATTCGCTATTATCGTTCGTAAAATGGAATGGATAGCAGTGAAATAAATGTTTACGCCACTATAATTGAGATGAGAGAACGTTTCGCACGTTACGGAATACTTTCTCATATCATTAGTGTTATAGGACCTCTTTATTTATTTATTTATTTAAACTTCATGTACAATAGTGGTACATAGACGGACTTAATGCCACAAGGCATTCTCTACCAGTCAACCTTTGGGTTAAAAAAGACAACACTGTGGTAGGTTTGCACAATAAACAAATACATAACAAATATTTCAAATGGAAAAATATAAAATAAGTTATTTATAATAATAAAATACATATAATTATATGCTAAAATAATAAACTAATAAACACTATGAAAAATAAAATCTCTTTAATTAAATTTTACAGTTCTGTACGAATCCTTATTCTTACATTTTAATTATATTATAAAACGAACTCACCCACCGCGTCTCTCTGTCTCATCCTCATCATCAACATATCAGCCGAAAGACGTTCACTGTTGGACATGGGCCTCCCCCAAGCGCCGCTACGAAAGGTTCTGGAGTGGCGACCACGTACCTGAAGACGCAACATTGTAAGGCCTCCAACAAGGTGGACCGATGACCTGGTCAGGGTCCCTCTGTCTATTCGAAATAAACTCAAAAACTACTGAACTGATTTTCATGGGGAATTCACCAATTGAAAGTGTTTCATAAAGAAGGATTAAGATACATCCATATATTATAGTAGCGAAAAAATCGAGAGTTATTTGAATACCAAGTCAATAACACAACCATAAAGTCGATATCCAGCTGGGCACTGGGTGGCTTAAAATACAATAAAATTAGTCAAACGAGCGATGAAACTGGCAATACACGAAGGCAAAAATCCAGATACTGCTCAAGTTTCTGTTTCAATATCGCAATTCCGAACACGCCACTAACGGATTGGTAACAGCGGTTGATATGTTCGGTAGTCCGTTGTGAATGAGTTACTGTGGGCCTGGAACGCAAAAAGACAACTGAAGGACATAGATGGGTTTAAGTTAGTCAATGTAAATGTCTGACACGCCCTCTCGCTACACCCTAGAGCGGGGGAAGTCTGAAGATTTCTGACCTCAAAAAAGGGCTATTTTCCGTGGAAGATTAAGAGGACACAAAAAAAAGGAATCGCTAAATGTGTTGCTAAGCGCAAATCTCGAAACCAGCTGAACCGTTTCTCTTTCTTTTATTCTGATTCTTTTTTTGTTGTGTTTGTTATTGTGAGAAGGTTCTTATGGAAAAAAAAGGTTAGGGTAGAGTAGGATAGAGTAGGTTAGAGTAGGGGTAGGGAGTAGAGTAGGGTAGAATAGGGTGGAGTAGGGTAGAGTAAGGTAGAATAAGTAGGTTAAAACCGTCCACCGAGCGTGCTGTGGGATCTTCAGCATGGCGAGCGAGGCGCTCGTGGAGCTGCGGCTAGTGGCACCTGCAGCCCTTCGAGCAGGTGCTGGCGCGGACGAATGGGTGTAGAGGTATGCAGACAGTACAGAACAGTGTGTAAGTCTCACAAACCTCCGATGAAATGAGAGGATCCTACGACTTAATACTTCTTCGTTAATTTATTTTGTGTGTGTTTATTACTCCTCTATGCTCAAACGGGTGAATGGGTTGGTTGAAATTGAGCATATAGAATTATAGATAGAGTTTGTGCTTATATAGAATATTTGTATCTCGTTTTTATCCCGGGGAGATGTCTTGGGAGAATTTTCTACTTTCACGTGGGCTTATTCTTTTGTGACAATAATCTTGTTCTTGTTTTTATGTTTCATATTTAGAATTGTAATATTTTTCCTTCAAGGATATATCAAGGTTAGAGCCCACGGCAACTTTTGTTCAAATACAGTGTTTTTTCCAACATTATTTTTATATATTTTTTAGGCTCACGCTTGACCACCATCTCACCAGTCAATATTATCCTTAAAAGCAGTATAAAAATAATCATAATAAAAAAATTAGTCTTGATAAGAGGATCTACGAATTCGCGAAGTCTACATATAATACCGCTGAGCCTAAATACTCGTATAATATCTTACCAACATATGACACACAATATAAGTCTCGCTGTTTTGTATTGTCTACGATAAGCCTACAGTCTATTCTTTGCCGAAAATCTCTCGGTGTGATTCTTAGTAACTTTGTATAAGTCTATAGATTAAACAGAGATACAAAAGGCGTCGGCATTCATCTGTGCGATAAGCCGTTCAGTATTGTGCCGAATGTCGGTTATATTTCATCGTAACCATTAATACAATGAGCACAGACGTTTACGATCTCATGAGACAATGGAGATGAATTGGTACCGATAAATTTAAATCCATGTGTATCAATTGGTAATCAACAAACTAATATAAAGGAGGTCCTGGGTTTAATTCTCAGGGTGAGCTATATAGAGTTTTAAGATAGCAGGGAGCTTAGACAAGAGGCATTCGCTCCGTGCCGCCGTTTCATTATGTGCCGCCCGTAGTAAACGCAATGTAAGCATTTTTATTAGAAAACAACAACAAAAGACAAGAAACAAGCACACTTGATACAAATAATCACCACCAACTGACTAAAAGCAGCCATGTTGATTTGCTTTTCTACAGGGTCCAAGAGTTCGCTTAGCCGTCGAAAGAGAATTTCGAAATCTCAGCGAATTCGAATGTCAAAAGTGCCACTTGTCTAAGCATTCGTATGAGAATATCGTTTATGTTGATCGAAGTTCGTTGTCATTTCGTAACGCAGTGTGACATTGTCTAGCAATTAGCGATCGATCACGTGACAGTTCGAAAGCTTATGTCAGTACCATACATTTTGGAGATATCGAATTTCGTTATCGTCGATGAAAATGTAACGTTGTCTAGGCCCCCAGTTAAGTTAGGCCTACTGCTTCATAGACTCGTATTCGTGGAACCCTATTTCTTTTATCACAATAAACTCCTTCTAACAACTATCTACCAATAAAAAACCCGACGAAATCGATCCAGCATTTTTAGAGATAGTCACCGTTAAATTTTAATCGTTTTAATCCCGTGGAGGGTCGATCCGGTACATGAAACACTATTGATTTGTAAAGATAAAATTAAAAAATAAATTACCTTTTTTTCAAAACTCGTATTAATTTACGCATGTACGGAATTAATTTCTTTAAGAAAACGTCAAATGAGCGAGTCCAATGACCCGTAAGTAGTTGTCGGCGTTGCGTACAAACTAAACGGGATTAAAACGATTAAAATTTAGCGGTGTATATAACCTTCCTCAATGGGCTATCATCAATGGGCTATAAAATACTAAAAGGATATTTCAATTCAATCTATTAGTTCCTGAGATTAGCGCGTTCAAACAAACAAACAAACTCTTCAGCTTTATAATATTACAGAAGATAAGATAAACACAAACAGGCGTGCCAAACTGTGCGCTAGTATTTGTGCCAATTTGTGAACTTAGTTAGTTCAATCAAGTACCACTTGATAATTAAGGCGGATTGAGTGAGTGACGTCATTACCCATGCAGCCCTTCGTAATCAGATTACTAACGAACACGTATCACACATAATTGGGCAACCCCTTTAACTTAATAATACTGATCGATTTTAGGTTAACTTTTAAGTTTGCCGACGGGATTTAGGGCTATATTTTACCGAGACACCATGGCGGCGCTACCAGTTGCCTACAAAATGTATTCAGCTCTATAGAGAGTTACTCACCTGGTGTCCTTTTGATCGCGTAACCGATTTGGTGGCACGACCAGTAGCTCGATTCACGTAATGAAAACCGTAACGATATCGTAGCGATTTAGTCGTTTAGACTATTTCCGTATTCACATCCATCAATCGAGTTTGAACGACACAGATTTTTAAGTCGTTTAAAATTCGTCGATTAAAAAAAAAAAACTGTATTACATTATCCTGGTAGAATACTTATTAATGTAACTGGAAATAAGTCGATAGATCGTGAATACCGCTTTTGGATAGGACTTCGGTCGAACGACTATAAAACTTCAACGATATTTGGCTTGTTTGATTTTACGTGAATCAGGCTACTGCTCGGTCGTGTGGCGACTCTGGTATTATATGGTGTCTAGTTCGGTAGCTTAGGGCTATATTTCACCGGGAGACCATGGCCGCAACTGGCCGCGCCACCATGGTGTCCCGGTAAAATTTATAGCCCTTAAACTCTGTGGTTTGTATCGGAAAACCTTTCACTTATGTGTATTTTTTCATTTTTACTAGGGGTCTTTAAGTCAAGAGTGAATAGATTGCTTCTAGGCAAGCGTGCTCCATCGTCGGCCACATCATCGCTTACCATCAGGTGAGATTGTGGTCAAACGCGAGCCTAACCATTACATTATAAAAAAAAAAAAAAACGATCGTGATTGCAAGTGATTAAAGCTAGAACTATACACCAATAATTTTTAATTAGTACAAATACTTAAAGGGCTTATTAGAAAACCCCTTGTTATTATTTAAGTTAAGTCTCAATAAATAATATTCATAAACAGCAAAGTTATTAGCGTTTGTGTTTATCCCAAAATGTCTCTCAATTTATGGAAATATTGTGCAGGCTATTGATTATGAATGAATAAATGACGATTAAAATGGAAAAACACTGCTAGCAGTATTTTCTACTAGCAATTGTTATGTATGATTGAATCTATGATGAATTTACCTTTTCGTGGTCAATTTTAGGATTTCGGTTTTTTCTACTTTTGAATACAAAAATATGATCAGTGACGGGTACAGATAGAGCCCCACGTTTTTGTGTACTAATTAAAAAGTAGGAGTGTATTAGACCGATGCACGTGTAACACGCCTGATTTGTACGTAGAACGACGTCGTTTGGCATGGTTCAAGTTAAGCGCTACAAGTCTAGTTGCCATATAAAATGTATGGAGACTGACGCGCCTAGATCGGCGTGTGTGGCACACGTGTGCGCAGTATAGTTCTAGCTTAATTATTATTACCGTTTATACCTACATGACATGATATCTTCCCGGCCGATTTTTGATAACGGCAGCCAATCTCAACAGAGATAAGCCAGGTATATATATGTAAGAGATGTTATAATGCTCTAGCGTGTTCGCAACTACAGGAGCTTTCTCTGTTTTACTCTCATATATAAGTAACCCGACATGGCCGAAGAGAGATCGGTCGCAGAGCCAATGGCGACACGAGCGCACCGAGGCACGAATGTGTCACACCACCAACATTCAAACTCCATACAGCTGCAGAATAATTTCTAGTAGAAAAACCCATAAGCACTTCTTACTCGAACCAGGAATCGAACCCAAGACCCCATGTTAAGCAGTCGCTACCTCGATACCTCGTTGGTGTCGTAGCTCTCGTTTGAATGGACATTGCGAGGACATTATACAACATCAAATAGATTTCTGAATTATTGCCAGTTTTTCAACCAGTACCGTAACTAGGGCGGTGCAGGCGGTGGTGTCCAGGCACAACACACAGTCCCTAGAGGGGTGCAACATTTTTATATCTTGTCTTTTTTGTTTCTATTGTACTTTTTTCTAGGGGCGCACTTACAGAAGCTTACAACGGGTGTAGAAAAGGCTAAATACGGCACTGCTTCCAGCTATAATTAACAGCATTGTATGAAAACTGCTGTATTCTACTTGACGATAGAAAAAGTTATGTTAATAGCAAGCAGCCTCTCCGCTTGGTCGTTCTGAAACGCAACTTATGGATATTATCTTGAATTGTAAACATAATTTTCTTCTCTGGTAATTTCAAAATACTATAATCACCAATACAATAGGGTCGAGGCCGAGGTCTTCTCTATCGTGCAATTGAGAATATTTACGTAAAACGTTTATTTGAAGCCCCTCTAAGTACACCGTAACGACGTAAATACCTGATTTGATTGCGAAAGCTCCCGCGATCGGAGCGATAAGTACTTCCGAATTACCTATGCCCTTTCATTTTTTGGACACACGAAGTACGTTGTTACAGGAAAAAAATATTATAAATAGGTACTTATTGTACCTCTCACGCGTACATCATTTTAGGCGGAAATTAGGTTATGAAAGTTATATTGATATTTGGAAAATACGGAGAGTCCACATTTTACTCAATTAAAAAGTAGGTACCTTTAAATATAATTTCCATAGAAATTGATGCGGAATAAAATCAGTTTGAATTTCATTCATCGGTACAAAGATAAGTGAAACCCGCGTCTGCACGATATCCGCGAACGGCACGTTATATTGTACCCAAATCATTAGAAAGAAAATAAAAGAGGGCCGTTGAGTCTTTTGTTAGCGAATTGCTCGCAGCTCCTCTCGTTTTTAAAGCCTTTCGTCCTACGAAAGTATCAAATGTCTCTTTATAGCGAGCTCTAAAAGGGCGCTATTTTAAATTACAATTTCGAGACAAGCACGTCGATCTGGGCAAGTGGCTTTAAACAAAATGAACATCGTTTTTAATCATGGAGTTTAAAATTAGTTCCCTTTGAAGCACTGCGTGTTTCGCTCGAGCTCTTCAAAGAGAAAACCGACGAAAAAATCTTGAACAATTACTTCTATCAAAAAGAAGCATAACAGTATTAGTGAAGCCAGAATCATACCTTTGAAGGAACAAAACATTTACGGTTCTGTGCTATGAACAGCGGAACACTTTATGGTTTCGTGAATTTAATTTGTAGCTAATGCGGCTTTTGTACGTACTTATAAAGGGATTTTGGGTATAAAAATAATTTGCCAACTTCACCGTCCCACGTTATTAATGTTGATAATTTGCAAATACGAGTTGGTAAGCTATTGTTCCGAGCACATTGTTATGGAAACGTTTTTCCGGAGTAGGTACCTACGTACGGGGCAATAGCCTCCATTGAATGAGTGCCTGGGAATGGACGGCGCCCCCGAATTGAATACCTGGATGGATTTGGGGAAGACTTTTGACCAGCAGTGTGAAAGTATAGACACACACACTTTTTTTAAAGTGTGTGTGCCAGTATAAAAAAAGCAAATGACCAAGATTCAGATCACTATTTTATTTTAACGTAAATACGTCTTTATTTTTAATTTGGCTTAGATAAAATAGAAAGACAATGACAGCGCAAACCCTAGGGGTTTAATGAATTGAAAAAAACGGACAAGTACGAGTCGGACTTGTGCACTGAGGGTTCCATACAAACTACACTAAAGTAAATAGTTCAATTCCCGAATGGAGTCTCGAATATTAAATTCTCGAATGTAAAAACTTTACTATTTTCATATTTATTCCTGTATCTGTGCCATAAGACCTTACTTTATGTCAAATTTCAGGATTCTGGGTCAACGGGAAGTACGCTATGAATTTTGATTCCCTTGAGAGTGTCGAAATATACATTTTTTTGTGACATAAACAACCGTATCTTTTTTTTTCCTTAAATTAGAAATTAGATTTTCTCACAGCTTCAAAGGACCGCAGACCGGACTAGGTATATGGTTTTAATTTCAACTCGATACCTCTACACGTTTCCGAGATAAAAGGTCTTGACAGACAGCAGACAAACGGACAACAAAGCGATCCTACAAGGATTCCGTTTTTTCCATTTAAGGAACAGAACCCGTAAAAACAAGAAATTTAACACTAAAAACGAAAAAAATACCGCAACTCCTTATTAACAATTATTGCTTATAAGTGTAGGTAGGTGGGTTATCCAATTCGTTGCTACAAAGTAAGCACAAAAGGCACATTTTTGAATGGGCCTGAATATTTCAATGTGTCTGTATTAAAACGCACGGCGCTGCGAACCTTTTTACCGTTCTGTTGTCTTTGATTCTCATTACACTGCATACTACGCGTGTTAAATGCATACAGGGTTGCCAGGTCTTCAAACTGAAAACCCGAACTGACCAGCCAATTAAGCCGGACATTTGAGTAAAATGGTCAACATTTTTTTAAAGTCAAACTCTACTTTTTTTATTATTAACCTTTCTAAATATTTTTTTTAAATTCTAATGAATGAAATAACAATACAATTGGCTGCTATAATTGCTAGTCCGATCTGCTTACGATAGCAATGCAAGATAAAGTAGAAGACATGACCAATAATAAGACGGTGAGCAATGGGTAGCTCGTCGTCCAACCGTCCGATAACCGTCTGGACCGAGGCCAAGACGTCGACGGCTCATATTGTATCACGCGCACCTCACGGAGTTGTCAGCAAAGGGTGTTTCGCGTAGTTCGTGCAAATTCGAAGCAATCCTACATTTTATATTTATTGTCGAATTATTTTGTTTTTTCTTACTAATATCGTTAATATATGGATGGATAATCTTTGGACATTTCGTCGTTTCTACTTGCTTTTTATTAGTAACTTTGAATTTGATAACATTTCTAAAATCGAACTGAGACGGTAATGAGAACGATAGGGAAGGAAATGATATTGAAGCCTTTAAGGCCCAAACGCCCGAAAAGTGCCATAAAACAGTGACTTTCTGAAGCCTACTCCTCGGTAACGGCCAGGTTAATAGGTTTGAAAAAAATATATGTTTATAATAGATTCATGAACAACATTATCAACATTTGATTTTTTCGTGCTATTAATACTTTTATCTAAAAAAAATATTTAGCAATTTCGCAACTTTTCGCAACTTTTCCCTACTCCTTCGAAACGGCTTGGATCTTTAGAAACATTTTTACACATAAAAATTGGTGGTTAAATATTCTTCAAAGTGAACATAGCTTATGTAAATCAATCAATATTTAGCAAAGAAAATGGATTTAAAGGTCAGCCGCGCGCTTTCCGGGCCCTGCTGGCCGCAAATAAATGCACAGATATGCGTACTGCCGCCTAGGCGGGTGCGAGAGTTGCATCCATTTAATTTCGGCCTGATGGTTCAAGGGACTATAAGACTTAATAAAAGAAGAGGTGTGCGAAGGTAATGAAAAAAGAAACAGAAGGCAATGCTGTTAAATTAAAGAAACGACGGTAAACGAACGGAATGAGGAAGAAGGTAATGAGGTTTAAATCCTTTATTCAGTTTTTATTAAAAAATATCAAAATTACAAACCTAATACCTATTCCAAACTTCGAAGGAAATCATTGAAATTGATAATAAGCTAAGTAATTAACAAAATCATATATACTCACGTTATAATACGGACGATAGGAAAGAGAACGATTCCAGAATAATCACCTCCCGCGACACTTAACACGAAAATATCTTTTTTTCACAAGCAAGGATGCACCTGTTACGATGTTCAATGGCATACTGAGATGTGCGCGGGGCTTGACATCGCAGTAGAGTAGCATTTATGGTCAAGCGCAAACTATAGTGTGGATTTCTTTTCATAACGAGGGTAATCAGACAAAATAAAAAATAAATATTCATCTAATCATATTTTAATATATTGAGAAGATTTAAGCATTATTTAATTTAGGTGTAAACGTTGTGTTTTTTAATATACTTAATTAATATAATTATTTTGTTTCTATTTACTCCGATTTATTTGATTAAAAAATACATTTATTAAGGATAGTAGTAAATGGACACCGAAGGAAATGAGAATAAGCAGAGTTTTTTATTTATAATTAATTATTTATGCTAATTACTACTGTAAATATTACATGCATGCACGCATAACTGTATTACATTTGGTATCCGTTGGAAAGAATATAGATATTTATGGAATAAATTGATGTTATTTTACTGGACGCATGATATGCACGAAAAAAAATAAACACCCCAAACCGTAGGGGCCCAGCAGGGTAGAAGTCTACTGGGGCCTGGGATCAGCTTCTGAAAGGAACATTCGGCCCCGGTACAAAAGGCAACGGAGGAACAGGAGTGAGTTTTTAGTCAGTAAAAGTTTGGCACCATCTCCCGCTCCGTCCAAGGGCGTAGAGATGTTATTGGATGATTTTCCCACTTACAAAAAAAATTACAAATCTAAAAAACAAGATGCCTGACCCTGTGTGGCTTTATCCGGACGCCTGGCCACGGTAAATGCATACCTGCTTGTGAATTATGCAGCCAAGGAGTGGAATTCCCTTCCGGAGTCTGTGTTTCCTGATAGCTACAACTCAGGGCTCTTCAAGTCTTTGTGTCGTGAATAGGTTACTTTTAGGCAAGCGTGCTCCATCGTCGACCACATCATCGCTTACCATCAGGTGAGATGGTGGTCAAACGCAAGCCTATCAATAATAAAAAAAAAGAATTCATTTGATTTCATTTGGGTCCAGTAAACTTGGAGTTCGTGTATTCTGACATCCAGTCCTTCCAAGTGGTGTCTTGTTATCCAGTAAATGAGCAGTTAGGGCAAGAGGGCCCGTGTTTTTGAGGTCGGCGCAACATGTTTTTAGGGTTCCGTAGCCAAATGGCAAAAAACGGAACCCTTATAGATTCGTCATGTCTGTCTGTCTGTCTGTCTGTCTGTCTGTCTGTCTGTCTGTCTGTCTGTCCGTCTGTCCGTCCGTATGTCACAGCCATTTTTTTCCGAAACTATAAGAGCTATACTGTTGAAACTTAGTAAGTAGATGTATTCTGTGAACCGCTTTAAGATTTTCACACAAAAATAGAAAAAAAGCAATAAATTTTGGGGGTCCCCATACTTAGAACTGAAACTCAAAAATTTTTTTTTCATCAAACCCATACGTGTGGGGTATCTATGGATAGGTCTTCAAAAATGGTATTGAGGTTTCTAACATCATTTTTTTCTAAATTGAATAGTTTACGCGAGAGACACTTCCAAAGTGGTAAAATGTGTGTCCCCCCCCCTCTAACTTCTAAAATAAGAGAAAGATAAAACTAAAAAAAATATATGATGTACATTATCATGTAAACTACCAACGAAAATTGGTTTGAATGAGATCTAGTAAGTAGTTTTTTTTAATACGTCATAAATCTAAAAATATACACTATTATTAAAATATCGATCAAAGTTACAACGAACTACAAGAACTTTTATATTATGTTACTTGCTGCTACGGAACCCTCCATGGGCGAGTCCGACTCACACTTGGCCGGTTTTTTTTATTCCGTTCTGTTCTGTCACTCGTCACGCTATCGCTGACTCCCTTTCATTCCTTCACTTTTCACACAATCTACAAGTAAATTCCACATTCTCATTCACTGCACAACAACAGAGCTTGTTAGAGCATTAGTTAATAAAACCTAAGGGTGGAGCTACAGGCCCCCAGCCTAGTCTAAGTACCAGTCTCCCGCAATATGCTTACTATATCTACTTTTACCCTAGAAACTGTAATTTTTATGTATTGTGGCGAGACAATCATTATATTATATTATTATAGCCAGTCTATATTATCCCACTGCTAGGCAAACGCCTCCCTCAATTCTTTCCAATGATCCCGGTTCCTTGCTTAAAAGCGAGAAAATAAATCTTATTATCATTATTAATCTATCCATGTTTTCTTTGACCTCTCTTTCCCTCTCCATGCATTCACATGTATACTCATAACTCATTTAGTAACATGCGTCCTCGTCGTCACATGACCACACCAAGACACACAATTCCTCTTCAACTTTTCAGTCACTGGTGCCACTTTCACACTTCCTCTATATGCCGGCAGCTGCCCCATGTAATACGCTGATATTCAGTTGTATCCGGTTAGATTGGTAGCTGAACCTGAAATAGTTGGAAAAAGGCTACGCAGATGACGACTACATTTGGTATTATTGTTGTACACAGACAATTGATGATGTCTATGGACCGAAAGATAAAAGTAGATCTTTTGAACTTTATGGCAGTCCGTGTCTATTTCTTTAGCTAGAACAGTGCCTGCTTCATTAGCTCGGGAACTGAAGCCCGTCTTACTTCATTAGCTCTGGAACTAAAGCCCGAACCTAACTCTCTTTGAAATCGTAGCCCATATCTACTTCATTAGCTCTGGAATCGAAGCCCGTAGGTATTTAGCTGTTCTGGTTGGTTCTGCTGGCTGTGTTGGTTCCGAAGCCCGTACCTACTTCATAAGCTCTGGAACCAAAACCTGTACTTACTTCATTAGCCCTGGAACCGTAGCCCGTACCTACTTCATTAGGTCTGGAACTAAAGCCCGTACCTACTTCATTAGCTCTGGAACCAAAGCCTGTACCTACTTCATTAGCTCTGGAACCAAAGCCTGTAACTACTTCATTAACTCTGAAACCAAAGCCTCTACCTACTTCCCGCCCGAAGCGAATCCCGTATCTACTTCATTGACTTTGGAATTTGTGTCAATGTAAAACAAAAGATGTGCATATTAAAGGCTTAAGTTATTACTGATTGACATTACAAATAAATATTGGTAATATAAGTGAGTGAAGCAACATGGTAAGGTTTTCTCATAAATAATTAAGACGAAAATTTACTCTAAAATGAAGCAAACCAAAACTTTAGTATCTACAGAAATTCTGGTGTTTTGTTTGAGTGGAACGAAATACCAGAAATAAAGCCTTGTTTCATTGTTAATTTCCTAATTGCGATACAGCTCAGTGAATATATTCAGTGAGTTCCCGACTCGGAGGACTGGCGGTGTCTTTGAATAGATATTATCACATAATATGTATTGTATGCTACACTTCGACGCTCTTCAATATCGAATTCGAAATAATTACTTATCATGGAACAACTAACTCTTTGATACATGATAAAGTTTTAATTCTATTGCAAACCATGTTTTATTAGAACCTTTTTATTGTTAGTGGCTACTTGAATTCATGGAGATGGATTAAAAGTATTTTGATATTTTTTCAAATACCTTAATAGTTTATAACTATATTTTAGCAGGGAAATACTCGTAGAATTAATAGTATTTATTAATTTTGCTATTTATTACAATAGTTATAATTAATTCAGTATGTAAATATATATTTACTGAGTTCCATTATATTTTAACAGTAAATCTCGGCTTTTCCGGCAAGCTTCACTGAAAAATTTAGTAAAAATACAATCAAATTTTCATCTCCATAACGTTGTAAAAGTGCTTGTAAAGAAATGAATTTATAAATAATCTCACTTTTACTGAGAACGCGCTTGTTTATAAAACTCCAAATTTTGTCCAGGTCTGTAGACATTTAAGATACAAAATTACGCAAATTGTACATCACAATTTCTACAGAAATTTTCTAGAAATAACCCCGCCATAAACTTAACACAATTTGCAGTGTGTGGTGTTTCGCAATGTCACAATTATTTCGATGTGGCAACATGCCTTTATTCGAGCTGTACTCACTATTTCCATGCATCAGAGTTCCAAAGCTCTAGTCCTTCCTTCAGGCAGTTTTTGGAATGAAGCCAATTTTTTTTTATGAAACACTGTTTTGTAAATATGTACAAGATTAACCGTATTTGCATATTTATCTAGTTTTCTCGTCATCGATTGCAATTAGATTCAACACAGAGTAGGAAAGATATTTTCCAAAAAGTGCCACCTAATCTTATAAATTCTCAATAATGTAGTGTTGCTTCATTTTGATCCTTATAGCTGCACGTGACAATCTAAGCATGGAGTGTCCTCGGTGCCGCAGAGGACCGCCTTTGTTTAAAGTTGAAAGAGGTGTCGGCCTTTGATGTGACTGCTATATATCGGCATACTTCAATATGCTGTGTTGTTGTGAGATTGTATCGAACGCTTCATACCTTTGAATATCTAGCCTTTTAAGCTTATCTGCAAATTTTAATCTTGATATTATAGAACTGAAAAATACTCTTTGTTATATACCAAAATTATAGCACAACATTTTTTTATGAGATCTATTTTGCTAGGCAAATCGTCAACGATTAAATACCCAAGTATTCCAGATTTAGTTTAAAGTCAACGATACTTACGATATCGACAAGAGATAACCAATATTATGAAATTGGAACTAAATAATGTAGTCTATCTACAATTACAGTTTCTCAATCGAATATTATCCCAAAACTTGTGTTTAAAATATCAAATGCACGACAGACAATCATATCACTTGACGTGCATTCAATTTGCCATGCATCAACCATTTCGTTCATGAATCGGGTCAATTATTTGAATCGCTTACGTAGGTACATATTTATTTACAAAAAAAAAAACAATCTAAAATATGGCGTCGATTAACTCTGTACCGCTGTCGACTGGTAATGTGCCCAAAAGACTGCCGGTATTGACACGCTGTATGGCAGTACTTGTCCTCTGGCCAAAGTAAAACCCAACCCTTGGGTCACGCAGTGTCAACAAGGCGAAAAGGTCTTTATAAAAATTGTAAGTACTCGGACCCCTTCGAGAGTTTCAACCATAAACGGCTCCTAAATATAACTGCCAACAAAGTTATAATATTTTTGTTTGAGATTCTCCGCGGCCGCAGCGGCAATACCAGCACAGAACTTCGAGTTAGAAAGACATACAGGCTTTGAGTATCGGCGCAAGTAGCCTAGGGACTACACTATGGCCTAGACATCTTCCATGGAAATGAAAACCTACTTATAAATCAAATTGCACAATAGGTACGTCCAAAAAATATTGCTGGTGATTTGCAAAGATAATGCTGTACATAGACGATGTCTGGAGGCCGCCGGCGAAGCGACGAGTGTCCTTGGGCACGTGCTGGAGGACTATTCTGGCATCTTTGATACTCACCACGATAGAGCGCAGACACACTTTTCGATGCAGTGTTTAGTTTTTCGCTTTTTGTGGAACCAAGCAGGTGCTTACTATAGTATATTTGCCTACTAATTAAGGAGAGCTAAACAGTAATTTGGCTTCACTTTTTTTGACTGTCCAATAATTTAAAAGTGCCTGTAAATTGGTCTATTTGAAATAAACGTTTGTGATTCCTGTTCTCTTTTACATGAATGATGCGTTTTAGTGTGGCATTAACGGTTACTGACCCACTTACATTTATTAACATAATAAAGACAGAGCATCTTGAGTCGTCAACATTGTACTAATAGAAAACGACATATACTTTATTGTTCTCGAAAAGGACAATGTCTTCTATTGGTATGCTAAAATGAAATGTTTGATATGAATGAAAAGAAAAGACTGTTGAGTCATTTAATAATTTGCACTTTGAAATACTGACGTATTTCATCATTTATCCAATCTGTATGACATATAGTATAAATAATATACCAACCAGAAACTCCACCGTACAGAAAATCTAGGAAAAACTTCCTACAAGAGTTACAGTGTGAATGAAATGTTTTGTTTTCATTCCATTTTACTCATTTTCATATTTCATGAAAAGCGTGATTTACTCAGAATATCGTCGAGGCTTCAGCGAGCCTTCCGGCTTATTTTATTGACTTTTTCAATCTTTAATATCCGCAATAGTCTGTTGTATAATTTACACAAACAGAATGATTAATATAGGTCAATATATACAGCCTTGTCTCATAATATGATTTACTTATATAAGCATTATTACTACTTACAAACGTCGAGCTGTCATATAAATTATTATCAAAGAAAAATTGGAGAGTGGGGGTAAGAGGGTAAAAAATAGCTTACGACCCCTTCTCAGACCTAAAAAATATACATTAAAAAAATCATAATAAACAGTGTGACAGGAAATTTTTATATATCTATAATATAAAAATGAATCGCAAAATGTGTTGGTAAGCGCATAACTCAACAACGACTGGACCGATTTCGCTAATTTTTTTTTTGTTGTGTTCGTTATTATGAGGAGAAGGTTCTTATGGAAAAAAAAAATGAAAATTAGGGTAGAGTAGGGTAGTTTAGGGTAGTGTAGGGTAGAGTAAGATAGAGGAGGGTAGAGTAGGGTAGAGTAGAGTAGAGTAGGGTAGAGTAGGGTAGAGTAGGGTAGAGTAAGGTAGAGGAGGGTAGAGTAGGGTAGAGTAGAGTAGGGTAGGGTAGAGTAGGGTAGAGTAGGGTAGAGTAAGGTAGAGGAGGGTAGAGTAGGGTAGAGTAGAGGGGTAGGGTAGTGTAGGGTAGAGTAAGATAGAGGAGGGTAGAGTAGGGTAGAGTAGAGTAGAGTAGGGTAGAGTAGGGTAGAGTAGGGTAGAGTAAGGTAGAGGAGGGTAGAGTAGGGTAGAGTAGAGTAGGGTAGGGTAGAGTAGGGTAGAGTAGGGTAGAGTAAGGTAGAGGAGGGTAGAGTAGGGTAGAGTAGAGGGGTAGGGTAGAGTAGGGTAGAGTAGGGTAGAGTAGGGTAGAGTAGGGTAGAGTAGGGTATAGTAGGCTGAAGTAGGGAAGAGCGGGAGCGAAGCCGCGCGGGTACAGCTAGTCTATAATATAAAAATTAATCGCAAAATGTGTTGGTAAGCGCATAACTCAACAACGCCTGGACCGATTTCGCTAATTTTTTTTTTGTTGTGTTCGTTATTATGAGGAGAAGGTTCTTATGGAAAAAAAATGAAAATTAGGGTAGTGTAGGGTAGAGTAGGGTAGTGTAGGGTAGAGTAAGGTAGAGGAGGGTAGAGTAGGGTAGAGTAGAGTAGGGTAGGGTAGAGTAGGGTAGAGTAGGGTAGAGTAGGGTAGAGTAGGGTATAGTAGGCTGAAGTAGGGAAGAGCGGGAGCGAAGCCGCGCGGGTACAGCTAGTTAGGTATATATTCATATATATTAGATATAAACTCTCGATAATGATATTATTATGGTTAGCATTAGCTGTAGTAATACTACTAGATTAGAATAACTTGCTGCTGCAAGTATTCTAAAGTTTAGACAGACACCTTGACAGCTTTTATAAACCTACATTCTCTGTGTTGTTAAAAAAAATAAAGGTAATAGTAGTTAAGTGAATAAATTTTATTTTATTCTATTTTCTACACTTTATAGTTATTATGGTTTCTCAAAATAGAAGCGACAAGAATCATCTGACCATGATTTAAGTTACATTTACACATAACACGATTTTAAAGAGTGTCCATGAAGTTTCTTGCACGTTCTTCTCCATAGAGATTTACACTTCGGAACGTGCAATTTAGCTTCAATTTTTTTTTAACTGACCGTCAAAAGTGCCTGTAATTGGTTTATTTGAAATAAACTTCTATTTGACTTTTCAAGAAATGGAATCCTACACTTTGTTCTGCAGTCGTATCGGTGACTGCACATTTGATCATATTATATTTTACCAGAATGTAGAAACATAAATTGCATCAGCTGCCCCATGTTGTTCACATCTGGACATGATCCAATTAAGGTAAACGTGCGACAGAGTTGTATTAGCAGCTGTACAGACTGGCTGCTTTCATGTCTGCTCTAACAGGCCCTTTCACATTTAGAGTATGTATTAATATTTGAGAATATTAGAAGAAACAAGTTTTCTATGAAAATGTTCTTTTCCTAGCAAGCTTTTATAGCGCGGTATACATATAGCTACATAACTAATACTGATCAAGACCATTCAAAAAAGCTCAAACACGATAGGGTTATCTGAGTTCCTATGGCCACCTTCTGGTTCCATCATCAGATCAGCTCCATGTCATAATAATTTTGCATTGTCATCTGATTTACACATACATGCAAAATTTCAGCTCAATCGGTAACCGGGAAGCAGATCCAATTTAATTTGCTAGATTTAATTCCAGGCAAATTGGGCAGGAAACTAAATAAAAGTTCGTAATTAATACCTATACTCGAGTCCTTTTTAATGACAACGAAATTAAAACCTGGATTAATATCAAAATATAAAACGAAAGGTTAAAAAAGACCAAAAATATAGCAGTTGGGCTCCATAAAATTTAACTGTCTTCTTTTATCTATCTGAGCAGAAGTAACCCAAATCTAAGTCTGGACTGCGAGATTGTTTTAAAAAGTTACCGTATCCCTGGAGCGCAACGGGCAACTGAAGGAGCAGGTGACATATAGGCAGTAATAGTCTGATACTCCGACTCGTTCCACCCAAAGCCAGAGTAATAATTTGATGACTTCCCACTTCAAAAACAAAGTTTAAGTTTTATTTTATTTCTCGAAAACTATGTTCAGTTTTAGAAAAGCGGTATTGTTTTCCAGTACCCAGACAAAACTAGTTCACAACTTTTGGAAGGCTACACCACAAGTTTTGCGGGAAACTCTACAATGTCGTATTAAATGTTTTTGTTGAGAACATGATATTAAAAATCACTTTTATACAATTTCCGTTTCAACTTGCATGAAAACAAAGACTTGGGTGATGTAGTGTTTAAAGAAAAGCAAAGAAGAGGTTGCTATTTTCATTTATTTATTTAATAAATCACAACAACATTTTATTTAAACAATAAATCGATGGTGATATTAATTGACGCTATATCTATAGGTATGGATAAAGATGAGCGTGTCGACAGGATGTTCTCCTAAAATTCCTGACTATACAGGTGTTCCCTAAAAGTACCCGTACACGGAATCTATCTATTATATTACAATATCGGTCTACAACTAAATCCTCACTAGTCGATTTTAGTCACTCATTTATAAATGCTTCAAACGCCTTAATAAAATTTCATTTTATTAAGCTCTTTATATCAGAAAATCGACCTGTGAGTACCAGACTGCGAAACTTCTGTAATATGAGTTCATAAACTACTATCTAAGTCTGTACAATCAAATCCTGAGTCAGTACCGTCAGCACAAGAGATAAGTAACCAGCCAAGGAGTTAACAACTTCAGCCACATAGGTATACTTATGAAAGGAACATTCTTTATTCTTGGGTGAATTTTCTTTATGTTTCAAATATTATACAATTTTAATTGTATACATAGCCTACAGGCATTAAATGATTTATAAAGTAGGTCGTTATTGTCCTGTTTTTTTATGGTGAGAAGAATCATCCAATGACAACCCCGCTCTTGGGTGGAGCGGGAGATAGTGTCAGACTCTTACTGACAAAACGACCCACCCTGTTCCTTCTAGCCTTCATACCGGGGCTCGAGTTCCCTTTCGGATAACCCTGGCCCTAGTACTCATGTGACTTGCTGGTTACAAATCTATTTTGCTGACTGTCCACACGTCTGTTTACACATTGAGAATTGTAAATTTTTGATACAATGTAATTATTCTACTGAAATATGTTTGTGATTGTTCAAGAGATTATTCTCGACCCTAATTTGTTGAACACGAAACTCTATATCAAATAACCTCATTAGTATTTAGAATATTATGTTTGGCACGAAGGTTCTATCTTATTAATTTCAAAATATGAAGGCGATGGTACAGGTAGGTAGGATTGCTCAGAAATAATATGAATGGGAAAAATAAAATAAAATATTTTAGGTGTTTACGATGAAAGTACATAATGCTAGTTGTCAGCTGTCCTATATCAATGTTTGAATAAAAGTAAGTTCTTTTAAAAGCGGACGAAAGGCGTTGATATTTTTAAATATTCAGTGGTGTTTTATTTTTGAGCTTACATTATTTATAAAAGACAATAAATGGCAGGACAACATAATTCTAGGTGGCACTTAAACTCTAAATAGTGTACTCACTAAAAAGTCTAAACGTTTTTCGCTTTATAAATCAAAAAGGCGGTTCAAACATGTGAAATTACAAAACGTACTTATTTGTTCCCAACAGGTCAACGCTAATATCAGTTAAATTCTCTGGGTATAATTCATAAATTACTCTCTTAATATTATTGTACTTAGTTGAGAAAATTTTGAATACACCTAGGGTACTTGTGTTTCGACAGTCACGTCTAGAGAACTGGGTATATGAGTAATGTAGTTAGGAATAAATCTGTATATAAAGAGCTGGCACTGTTCTCGTTGGCAGGGAGGAACGAGCTGGGTGCAGCCGGGGCGGACACGGCGTGGTTGTGAATCCGCGACTCCTCGTAAGCCCCGCTGCCTTCCCCCTCATCCTCGTCATCATCAGAAGGCGCCGTCGGCTCCTGCTTCAAAGCTTCCGCCCTCGGCTTCTCCGAGTCTCTCAATATCGACTGAGTATTTATCGTCCCTGGAACCGACATCACTGTCGTCACCTGAGATAAATTCCTGGCGACCGTCGCTGTCACTTCAGTTACTTCAATCGTTATTGCTTTGTAAAGATTCTCATCTGTGACGTTCGCAAATTTTGTTGATTGGAAGAATATTTGCGTCAAATCGGTACTACTGTTAGTGGGCGTGAATGTGAAGTTGAGAAGCTCGTTTCGCAATTCAGGTGAGAACGGTGCGTTGCAGAGGTGGGTGTTGCAGACACACGTCACTTCGAGTGAGGAGTTCGCGGCGCTCCTGACCGAGCACGGCGACGTGGAGGCGGCCGCACACGCCAACGATGACACGAAATCTGCACAGAATATTAAAACCTTATTAATATTCCACCCGATAATACTTTAAACGCTTTCAATCTAAAAATATGTCTAAGTCGGGCAGCGGCTATAAAGAAATATGATAATTTCCATCCAATTTCGCTCACCGCTTATTCAACTCACAATAACATTACCATTCCTCGCAGAAAGAGCAATTTTTCTTTGACAGAGCAATAACATACTAGAGTGTAATGAAATTACGCCTTAAGGCGCCCTCACGAGTTCATTTTCATTTCCTTTTACCTACATGCATTCTCTGCAAGCGTCGTTTTGTTTTACTTTTTATACATTTAGTCCGTACGTGAATTTACAGATAGCAAATATTGCCGGCAGGTATTTATTTTCCTTGATTGTTTAAGTATAGGAAACAAAAAGATAAACGAAAAATAATTGCTACAGTTCGGCTGGCAGCGGAAGCAACTGTTTTTCTTTAATCAACACAAAATGCAGTGTTTGTTTTCGATATCGTGGAGCTTAACAAACTCACGCCTTTTCCAAAGAGTATAAGCAGAACGCCACCTACGTTCCTTACAAGTATGTAAGGGTTGTAGGCAAAAAAAAAAATAAGCAAAAGGAGTGCCCAATATATAAGATCAGAAGCACATTCCAGAGTTTTATGGTAAGGACAGCGTAAGAATTAGACATAAACCCATTGCGGTGAGATGGATTTTTTTTCTTGTGTGTTAAATCTGCGATCAGTGTTTGTCACTATGAGTAAATTTGGTGTGTGCGCTATGTCAGTTTGAGTGCGTCCCTCATTAGGAACGTCACCTCATCGTCTATATCTACCTATGCATCGTGGGCTGTGTTGCTAAAATATTCGGGTGCTTCTTTAGCTTCTCCCTGTACTTCAAGGTTACGCTTTACGAGATGGAATATGAAGAAGTAAGTTTTTGAAGAATTCACCCTTATAAATCCTGTAGGTACTCACCAGGCGCCATGGCGACGGTGGCACAAAGCGGCCGGTCTTCCGGACACGGCACAGCGGGCCAGCTGCCGTCGCAAGCCGTGCCGTCCCCGCAAGCGTGGCACCGGCCCGGCCGGATGTCTGCAAATAAACGGACATTACTAATGTATGCCGCAGAGAGCGTACGAGTACATACAGATGTCAAACACACCCGCTGTACCCTTTTATACTGTGACGAGGCTCTGACAGATGACAGATGGGAGTTGAAACGGTCTACAAATGTTAGAGTTCGGTCAACGGTGGAACTCGACAATCTGTCCGCGTGACTGGTATGACACCCGCCGGTCCATTACGTACAAATCTCTTAGAGCGGAATTTTCAACAGTCGAATATTTTGTAGAATAAATATACATATGTAGATCTTTGACATACTTCCCATGAAAAAGCGGTTAACTGCCATGTTAATTCGTCATATTTTATATGTTACTTAATTATTGAAAAGTCGACTCTTAACAAAATAATAGACTGGCTGTTACAGCATATATACAGCCAGTCTATTATTTTGTTAAGAGTCATATATATAGTTATCAGCATATGCGAATGTCCCTGCTGTAACAGCCAGGCCGGGTTTAGGATTATGTAGTTCTTAACACTTAAGGTCGCATGACATTTCATCAAAATAAAAGACCAAAATAATACCTGATTATGATTATTAGGCCTAAAATAAAAGTATGAAAAATAGAAAAAAAAACCTAATTAGCTGATAATCTGAGATAATTAGTGTATATTATACTATACATTGCTCCCAACGTTAGTAAATCGTATGTGTAAGGGGCGTATAGTATAATATACAAAATACACTTTTGACATAGCTTGATCAAAATAATACAACGACAAAAATGTTTTCAAATTATTATAAAATAATAACATCAGTGCTTATGATATGCTGTAAAACAATTTTTTTTTAGCCACGTAACAAAGATGTTCATTGCACTTCGTACAACGAGTACTTACTACTACATGCTTGGCCCTTTTTACAGTATTTGCACCTCTGATGCTCGGTGTGTTCCGGCCACTGATCTGCGGCGTCATATCTGATGGCATCTATGGGCCTTTCAGTGGCTAGTTTCTTAATTTTATTTCTCCTCAGCCACAGAATTCGTGACTAAAGTTTTCACCATTTGTCATTGCTTCTTATAGGACCAGCAAACCAATTTACGATGGCAATTTTATTTTTAGTGCAGGTTGCTTGACAATTGCATCCTTCCAATAGTCCTTGATAACCAAAAAATCAATTACATCCTCTTTGAGTTGACTTGCTTTTATTGACTTTCTAGTCTCTTGTATAATTATAGCGTAATTAGTGTTATTTGGTATATCAACAATAAGGTCATGAGAAAATTTCAGCTGCATGTTGAAACCTTCTCTTGGTCCATTAAAAAGAAAGTTTGAATTTCTATATGCTTAGGTCTTTTTACCCTGTTGGCAGCAACTATAGGAACTCTGTTTCCTTTAGACACGTGTATGTAGGTACTGGTGTCGACAGTTGAACTGAAGGCAAGGAGGGTAGCGATGCGGTAGAAAGTATAGCATTATAATTGCATTCCGTATCGGAAGGAATTACTGTTGAAAGAACTGAGCTACTGTTGGTGTGAGTGGTGGTGGATCTTCGAAGGCTTCGGCTACAGTTTCGTGGCTTTGAAAATTTATAGAATCCAAGTTTAGATATAGAATCGATAGCTAATTTTCATCGAGTGTCCTATAAACGAATCATTACTAGATAGATCTGGGCTATTGAAATCTAGTCTATCTAACGATGAATTACAGATGGAGCAGGAGACGATTCACGACTGTTTACTTCGTCTTCATTGCTAGTGACATCACTGACGTCAGAAGTAGCATTGAATTTAGGAACAAGTACTAGTATGCGTCTACACCGATCGTGCTGTCTAGGCTAGAACAAATAGTTTAAAAGTAAGCATGAAAGCAAGGCCATGCAAGAAAAAAGTACTAATGTCGAAAAGTAAATAAACGTAAACATAATATACGATCAAAGTCAAATTATAGTACATATAGTTCTGACATAACCAACACCCTTTAGTTGTCAGTGTATAGAATAATATACATCACAAACAAAATGTATTTTGAGCTAACAGTCGTAATGTATAGTATGCTATACATCCAAGATTATGTTCGTAAAAAAGCGATGAAAATGAGCGTATTACGTAATTTTTTTAGCATTAGTTTGAGCTCAGTATATTTTTGATTTGAATTCACGACACACTTATTAGATTTTTATAATAGATAAGAAATTATAATAAATTTTATTTTGATTGGAACAAGATTCCTCGGCATGGTTTCGCAATTACGTCACAACTGTCAAATTTACCATAGAAAATACTTTCGTTTATTTTTTATTTAAAAAAGGAGTATTCTAAAAGTACTTTTCCGTAAAAAAAATAATTTTAAAGTATTTAGTTATATGGGATTTTTTTTTTTAGTTTAGTGTATAGTATACTATACAAATCAACCTTAAGGGTTAATTACGAAAATATTCTGAACAGTTTTATTATCATCTTCTTTTCGAGCCAATGGTAAACTTCTTAAATTGTTTGGGCCTAGAGAATGACTACGTTAATTTACAGCATCACTGGTATCCATTAATCCCTCAAAGTGCAGGTATATGGACATTTGGAGCACTACAACGTGCGGCTCGTGTTCTGAACAGAAGCATCGCATTCACATTGAGTATCGGACGGGTCTACAAAACCCCATTTTGCCAAGTTGTGTTTGCAGCGGCTTACCTGGATGTGCATCCGATTTAATGCTTTTCATATATATTCTGTTCAAAATAACATAAGACATTTATGAAAACCTTTTATTACCATCGGTTCAACCGATTTTGATTTTTATTACGTTGTTGGCATGACAAATGGCGGCTGCAGTAAATAGTTGGTGTTGGTTTTTTTGCTTTTAATGCCACCTTATGCCTACGAATTAGAAGTTAAAATCGGTTGAACAGACAATAAAAAAAGTTTCTTTAAATGTCTAATCCTAACGCGAATAGGGTATAAACCACTGTAATTTACGTCCAAATGGCAGATGTTTTTGGGGATTCAAAAAGTTTCGATAAAAAATTTCCTGTTTAACATTTGAATCTGAACATTAGTTACCTACCCATAACGATCAGTACCTATAAACAACGTAGCGACAGACCCACTTAATTGCCTCTCAAAATTAATTAAATATGACAAGCACCCTCAACCTCATTTTAGTTAATCACTGTTTTAAATACTAAAACTGTTTAGAATTTTTTTGCCTCTGAAAATATAGTGAAACTAAACTCGGGTGGCTTTTAACTTGGTAATTAGCATTTGCACTAAGTACTCCTATATGTAATTAGGTACTATTTGACCGGGACTCTATCCAGAAAATGCAAACATGAGCTGGATTACTGAGTAAAAACTGTCGTGTATTTCTTCAGTGCAAATGTAATTCCAAACAGCAAATATCTTAGTACGGGGTGAAGTGCACATATCGAGCAGATTCGATTAGGCTTTGTCGGGGACTTGGAGTCGCGCCAGAGACAATAAAAAAACGCGAAGCTTTTGTAAGCACAGGTGATATACACAATGATAAACAAAACAGGTCAAAAGGTACTTATGTATTGGGTGACGTATTCTTGTTTGTGATACGAATATATTTATGTAGGTACGTGATACGAGTATACATATATGTATACAACATGTTTTTTTTTAAGGTGAGAAACAATTTAATGACTTTTCTCGTTCTAGGGCGGAGCGTGATGGCGTGCCAGACTTTTATTGACTAAAACCACACTGGAACGTACCGTGTTCCAGGACTACGGGTTTCCCTTTCAGGAATCAACCCACGGCCCCAATAGGCTTCGCTCCTGGTAAACCTGCACCTAACAATAATTACACATCTTAAAAGTTATGCTAATATAATATTAAATATATTACCTATAGTATAAAAAATACCTATTATGATAAATTCTTGATTACGGCACTAGCGTTACGCTAGGGCCGTAATTATGAATTTAATGTGTGCGTGCGGTGATACCAATACCGATGCACTACGAAAGTAGAGCGTCGATTCCCATGATTGAGCGGCACGGTTAGCACAGTGGTTGAACGATTGCCTGCTGCACTGCGTGTCGTGTGTTCGATTTCCGCACAGAACAAATATTGGTATGGCTACAGATAGTTATTTCGGGTCTGAGTGTCTTGTGTATTTGAGTTTACATGTTTGTATACGATACAGGAGTAATTCCTCGTTAAAAAAACACGACCTAAGTGTATTCAAGTAAAAATTCAGTGCTTTGTTTCGATTGCAACTCAATTTTCTAGTTGGTGTGAATAAGGATGTAAATTACTCCAGTTACTTGTTTCTACCAATGTATCAATGCATACTTTCGTATCCATTGTTTTCTTAATAGATAATACTTTTTTATGCACCTACCGCAGGTGGTGGTTTACATTACATTCGTCTGTACATATCATTTGTACCTTTGTGTTGAATGAAGTTTAAATAAATAATAATAATATTCGACAATTACTTTCACACAACGCCATCTAGTCTTAAACTAAGCAAAGCTTGCGCTGTGAGTACTAGACAACTGATAAACATACTTATATATTTCTATATACACATATTATACATAAATTACATCGAGACACATAACAAATGATCATGCTCATCACACAAACATTAGTCTTGAGTGGGTATTGAACCCAAGAGCTCCGGCGTAGCAGTCAGGGCCACTAACCACGAGACCAACAGGCCAGTCAAATAAGTACAGCCTACATTAAAAACGTTACGTTAGTAACGTTTTGGGAACTGTAAGCAGTTCCCAAAACGATCGTGCTAAGTACCAAACTAAACCTATTGAGTATATCAACGTTAAGACCTGTGCTTAAAATAGCGGTTAAGACCTGTGCTTAAAATAGCGGTATACCAGTCAACGGTATGGGTATACTAGCGAGCGTAACCGCGGTATGTCAGACGATGATTCAAGAATAGCATAAGTATGTACACTATTTTAACATCTATTGCCTCGTTGATCTAGTGGTCGTAAGAGCTTTTTGAGGCCTTGGCTTTGTATCTTTGTATCCCGGGTCTTGTGAAATGTTTCTTTAGGGTTTTTCTGTCTAGAATTTCCGAGTACAAGCTCACAGTCTAGATCTTAGCCTGGTTATAAGCATGTACACTGTACTGGAACGCCAACAGTCAACACACTAAAGCAAAATTAAATTATAATTCAAAAAACCTTTTTTTTAGGTGGGAATCATCTAATGACATCTCCCGCCCCTGGCTGGAGTGGGAGGGCGGGCGTGTCAGACTTTTACTGACTAAAAACCACACCTGTTCTTTCTTTGCCTTCGTTCCAAGGCCCCGGGGTTCAGTTTCGCTTAACCCATGGAAGTCAAAAGACCTTAAAAAATCGAAAGATCACGACCGGAAATATTACAGTAGTACTAGTACAGAATAAAATACTGAAAAAATATTGAAGTTGAAAACAAAGAAAGTGACACTATGATTTGTACTTAGTTAAATTAATTTGAGAGGGATAAGAAAAAACGTAATGCAATGTTGGCCTCTAGAGCGCACCAAATCTAGGGCTGCGGGAACGTTTGAAAGAATTACCGTGGCCTTGGAACGCAAAAAGCAAAGGAAGAACACAGGGTTTGAGTTAGTAAAACGTAAAACTGACGCGCCCTAGAGCGGGAGAAGGGTGAATTGTTTAGGGTTCCGTACCTCAAAAGAAAAATACGGAACCCTTAAGGGATCACTTTATGTGACACTGTCTGTCTATTGGTCTGTCAAGACCCTTTATCTCGGGAACGCGTGGTATCAAGTGGTATCAAGTTGAAACTAAAACCATAGGTATACTCAGGTCAGCGGCCGCTTGAAGCTGTAAAAAAATCAAGCTTCTGAGTTAACGAAAAAAAGATACGGCCGTTTATGTCAACACTCTCAATGGAATCTAAATTCATAGGGTACTGTTGACCATAAACTAATTCATAGGGTACTGTTGACCTAGAATCTTAAAATTAGACACGAAGAAAAAATTTGAATAATAGTTACGTCACAAAATCTCTTATTGCGATTCGGAAAAATCTCGGGACTATTTTCATAGGTAAGTTTGTGCGGAACCCTCAGTGTGCGAGTCCGACTCGTTCTTACCCGGTTTTTTTGGCAAAAGTCTTACGAAAAAATCATATGTTGATAATGTTGTGGATGAATCTATAATAAATATTATATATTTTTCAGCCCTATTGACCTATTCTTTACCGAGGAGTAGGCTTCAGAAAGTTACTGTTCGGGCGCTTGGGACCTAACACACGCTCGAACTTGCTCTGAGTAACATTCGATCTTCATACGGACGAACCAAATCCATCGTACCAGGTTTGAGCCTATGTTACACTACACAGAAAACCGAACTGAAATAATATCAGTTGTAAGTAATTGCTGAGAGGCATTCGTATCATAAGTCAGGCGAAGTAGTAAGTTCAGCTTGACAAACGCGGCGCGACGTAACTACAAACTATGAGGGTCTGTGTGCTGCGGTGAGCGCAACCCTTCCAACTTTGATCACGACTTGCTACTACACAACTACGTATGTACTCATATACTTTACAGGATGATGGGTGAACACAAACGTTCACTTTCTACTAACACGTGTAAATCTAAACCGTTGTCTAAACGAATATTATAAGACTTACTAATCTCGTACTTATAACATAATCAGCCTTTTTAATGTTCCCACTGCTGGGACTCAGGCCTCCTCTCTAGGAGAGGGAATGAGCCGTAATCCACCACGCGGGCTCAGTGCGGGTTGGTGAATGTCATATGTCATCGATTTTTTGGTTCTAAGACATATCGATGGCCTCACGATGTTTTCCTTCACCGTTTCGAAAGTAGTGGTGATGAAATAAATTACACATAGTAAAGCGCCTGACTGGCTTTGAAACCGCGACTTACAACTCGTAAGTCGTGGCCGTTACCACTTGACCACCACTGATCTCACTTAAGATTACGTATTAATACGTAATCTGATAAAGCTACAATATATGAACAGCAAACAATGAGGGTTTGTGTTGCGGTAACCCTTCCTAACTTTTATACTTACACAACTAGGTACCTACTGTATGTTGTGTACACGATAAACACGTGTACAGACACGTGGCAAAAGATGAGATGGACACATACACCGCTAAATTTTGATCCGGTACATGAAACACTATCGATTTGTAAAGAAAAAAATAAATTGGACTTGCTCAGCTGACGTTATCTTAAAGAAATTAATTTCGTACATGCGTAAATTAATATGAGTTTTGAAAAAAGGTATTATATTTTTTAATTTTATCTCTACATATCTATAGTGTTTCATGTACCGGATCGACCCTCTACGGGATTAAAACGATCAAAATTTAAGGGTGTATACATACATGTTGTTGAAACCCCTACGGTCTGGAGTTCTGGACTAAGTGTTTCGTCTAGCCTTTTATACCGCCTATATCGAAGGACTGGAACAACTTGCCTGCTGCGGTCTTTCCGTCCGATTATGATTAGGTGTCTTTAAGGCTGGAATGAACAGGTGCAGGTGTAAACTAGTGGGCCTCACCATCATCGATTGCATTACTGCATACCATCAGGGGGGAACGCAGTCAAGCTCTAGTTTATATCAGAAATCAGAAACTTTATTTCAAATAGATCAATAACAGTCACTTTTGAATAGGGTAGTTTCTAGGGTCAAAATAATTACATTTTATTAATGAATAATCTAAAGGACGGACTAATTACATTTTTTACGGCAACTAGCCTATTGTCAAAATGTTGGTCAGGCAAACAAAATAAAGCTAAGTTGCATCTCATTTTTTTTTAAATTAAAGACACTATTTCCTTCCACATTATCATTGGGAGAATATTTTCTCTGGAAGTTCTGTTCCGATTTCAAAAATGTTTTCACTGATATAATGCACTCTATCCCAGAGTCCCAGAGTGCCATTATATCTTCTATCCCGGAAAAAGGACCTGACGGGATGGGCCACGGGAGTGACACCGCGGGGAAAACTTGTACTACATAGATACAGGGGGAAAACTTTATGATGAAATCGCTTTTCAACTTCGCTAAGTGTTTTTCAATTTTATTCACGTCACTCAGACCGTGTTACCTTTCAACGTACATAAAGATATTTTCAATTTTGAAAGGTTAAAAAAATAAGGTCATATATTTTTTTCGCATATTCGAAATCGAGGATCTTTAAATATAACCTTTTCGTGTAAAATGTCACCCTGTATGAGCGTCGTGGTGTAAATAAATGTCGGTCATGACCCGACTTGTACGAAGGCGTTGTAAATATGTTTCGAGATTTTGGGGACGCTTTTAACTTATTATAAGTTAAAAGCTACACATTATTTATTTATTTTTTATCTCCAAGTGTGAAAATATTGTGTGACTTCAGTTCTTGTAGGATTATTTTTTCCTATCTTACGCCAATAACTAAAGCTAAATAGTTTAGTAGACAGGGTGTTGTTAATATGATGACTGACCTTTTGGTCTAGTGATTAGTGGCCCTGACTGCTATGTCGGAGGTCGTGGTTTCGATTCCCATTCAAGACAAATATTTATATGATAAGCACGATCATTTGTTCTGTGTCTGTGTGTAATTTACATATAACAAATCTGTATAAGTTTTTAGTTGTGCGCGCATCACATAAAATATACGACATCGATGTAGATAACTTTTATACATTCAAATTTTGTATAACTTGAAATATTACTTAGGCTTTGTTTCATCGCAACCGGTTAACTAGTTATATCGAAAAATAATACATTCATGACTGTTAGGCGGTACGAAAATCGCAGGATCAGCTAGTCTAGATTAATATTTATGTATTAAGAAGTATATATGTATGTTTATCAGTTAACTAGTACTCATAACATAAGCTCTGCTAAGTTTGGGACTAGACTGTATTGTGCTAAAGTTGTAAAAAAAATAAAAATATTCGATACCACAATTTTATTTTATCTCAAACTGTGAAAATATTGTATGGCTTTAGTTCTTGTCTAGAAATATTCTTTCCTATTTTACCGCCAACAGCTAACGCTAAATCGTTTGGTAGACAGGGTGTCGTTTCGTTACAACAGTATTCAATTTCACAGTTACTGCAAAAAATATAACTTGGCTTTGTACGAACTGAAACTGGAAAACCAACGACTAAAAGCTCCTGGCCGCAGAAGTTTTTATTCGATAATTACTTTTACGTAACGATAATAATATGCGTGTTAATTTTATATTGGTAGAAAAATTAAATAAAACAATTAATTACCCTCACACGAACTTGCCGAGGTCAGTTTGAGGATGGGTGAGCATCTTAACATACCGAGATTCCTCCGAGCCTCATAGAGCACGTAAACCCGTCGACAGTTGACAGTCTTTACAGATATTCAGAAGCTAGGAAGTCTGACACAGGCCGTGCCAAGAGGTATCGTGGGTTGTGGAGGTTTTTTTTTTTTCGATGGGAAAAGTCATCTTATGACAACCCCCGCTCTTGGGCGGAGCGGGAGATAGTGTCAGACTCTTACTGACTAAAAAACCTATCCCGTTCCTTCAAGGCTTTGTACCGCGGCTCGAGCGCCCTTTCGGATAACCCTGGCCCCAGTAGGCTACGACCCGGCTAGGTCCCTGCTGTTGCTGACAACTCCTTGAGGCGCGGTTAGGTTTCTTCATACAAACTTTGGACCCCGTTTCATCCCTGTTTTGGAAAAACCTCTCTTAGAGCTCGCCAACGTAAAAAATAAACTTTCTGCAAAACATGCTCAGTCTCAGTGATTTCGGTTGTGCGTTGATATGTCAGTCAGTCAGTTTCTTCTTTTATATTCATATATATGTAAGCATGTGATACTTTATACCTCATTTAGGATATATTAAAGTGATAGTTACCAGAAAATCGTATAAAGTTTAGTTGCAAAACTATACTAAAGTAATTTGATTTTAAAAGGAAATGTTTGTAACGGCCGAGATCGCAATGATGGCGACAACCCCTCCCTATACTTTTAAAAGAGCATGTCGCCATTATTGCGCGCTCAGTTGCTAACCGACGTTTGTGGAGTGAACATCCTGTGATTTGCAAGTAAGTCAAATAATAAATTGAGGGTATTTGATATTGTATCATATTATTTTTCTGTGCTAATATTTGCGAATAAACTACATAGAATATTAACTAAAAATAAGAATAAATGTGTAACGTATTATTAAATGTGATTTGTTCTTAAAAAGCTTCGTTATTTATATTGGAAACAATAAACCTCTGTGCATATTTAACTAGTCTTTGTTTTATTCCACAATTCAGAAGTGGGATTAGAAGCCCATTCTAATATATGGTTTTTGTGTTCTATTTTTTTTTTCTCGGTCGAAGACTATGGATAAGCAACGAGTGCCTACATCCCCGATTTTAGGAGGTGTTACATCACCACCAAGCAGCCGCCGCTCACGCAGCCAACGGCGCCGCAGCCCTATGGACCACAGTCCAAGGGGCTACAGCCCGAGAAGCCGCAGCCCTATGGGCCACAGTCCAAGTGGCCACAGCCCGAGGAGCCGCAGCCCTATGGGCCACCGCCCAAGGGGCCACAGCCCGAGGAGCCGCGGCCCTATGGGCCACCGCCCAAGGGGCCACAGCCCGAGGAGCCGCAGCCCTATGGGCCACAGCCCAAGAGACCACAGCCCGAGGAGCCACAGCCCGAGGAGCCGCAGCCCTATGGACCACAGCCCAAGGGGCCACATCCGAAAAAGCTGCAGCCCTAGGAGCCGCAGCCCTAGGGGCCACAGCCCCAGGAGCCGCGGCCCTAGGAGCCGCAGCCCTAGGGGTCACAGCCCAAGGAGCCACAGCCCTATGGACAACAGCCCAAGGGGCCACAGCCCTAGGAGCCGCAGCCCTATGGGCCACAACCCGAGGAGCCACGGACCAAGGGGCCACAGCCCTAGGAGCCGCAGCCCTAGGGGACACAGGCCAAGGAGCTGCGGCCCTAGGAGCCGCAGCCCTAGGAGCCGCAGCCCTAGGATCCGCAGCCCTAGGAGCCACATCCCGAGGGGCCACATCCCGAGGAGCCGCCACCCAAGGGACCCTACACCAGGGGCCCCCACACCAAGGGACCCTACACCAGGGCCCCCCACACCAAGGGACCCTACACCAGGGGCCCCCACACCAAGGGACCCTACACCAAGGGCCCCCACACCAAGGGACCCCAAATCAAGGAGCACCACGCAAAGGGACCCGATATTGGGGGGCCCCATGCCAGGGCCCCCAACCCGAGGCGCCAGGGATCAAGAAGCCACAGTTCGAGGAGCCTTGGGCCTAGGAGCCTCAGCTCAAGGCACCATAGCCCAGGGCCGAAGCTTGAGGCCCAGCAGCTCGAGGCCCAGCAGCCCTAGGCACAGCAGTCCGAGGCGCAGCCGCCCAAGGCGCCGCCCGACGCACAGCCGGAGGCGTAGCCCGAGGCGCAGCCCGTGGCGCAGCCCGAGGCGCAGCCCGAGGCGCAGCCCGAGGCGCAGCCCGAGGCGCAGCCCGAGACATAGCCCGAGGCATAGCCCGAGGCGCAGCCCGAGGCGCAGCCCGAGGCATAGCCCGAGGCATAGCCCGAGGCGCAGCCCGAGGCATAGCCCGAGGCGCAGCCCGAGGCATAGCCCGAGGCATAGCCCGAGGCGCAGCCCGAGGCATAGCCCGAGGCGCAGCCCGAGGCATAGCCCGAGGCGCAGCCCGAGGCATAGCCCGAGGCATAGCCCGAGGCGCAGCCCGAGGCATAGCCCAAGGCGCAGCCGGAGTCGTAGCCCGAGCCACAGCCCAAGGCGCAGCTTGAGGCTCAGCCCGAGGCACAGCCCGAGGCACAGCCGCTCGAAGCACAACTGCTCGAGACGCAGCAGCCTGGGATGCACCCGCCCAGGGCGCATCAGCCTGGGGCGCACCCGCTCAGGGCGCAGCAGCCTGGGGCGCACCCGCCCAGGGCGCAGCAGCCTGAGGCGCACCCGCCCAGGGCGCAGCAGCCTGGGGCACACCCGCCCAGGGCGCAGCAGCCTGGGGGGCACCCGCCCAGGGCGCAGCAGCATAAGGCCCAACAGCCCAAGGCGCGGGCGTAGCAGCACAAGACGCGGGCAGGGCAGCCCAAAACGCAGCAGCCCGGGGTGCAGCAGCCTAAGGCGCAACAGCCCAAGGCGCAGTGGCCCAGGGCACGGCAGCCCAAAGCGCAGCAGCCCGGGGCGCAGCAGCCCGAGGCGCAACAGCCCCAAGCGCAACAGCCCGGGGCGTAGCAGCTCGAGGCACAGCGGCCCGAGGTGCAGCAGCCCAAGGCGCAGCGGCCTGAGCCGGAGCAGCCAGAGGCGCAATACACAAGGATTTACAGGTACCACCACTCCTGACAAAGGTAGTGGTGATTTAAATATATTAGTGCAGGCACTAAAATCTATTGTCCCTAGTAATCAAAACGTTGGTTCATTTAATAATACCATACCCGAATTTGATCCTGCAAGAAAAGAGCAGACGATAGGAATGTGGTTGCACAAGGTCAATGAATGTGCCACCATTTATTCATGGAGTCAAAAGCAAACGGTACATTATGCACTTCCAAAGCTTCAGGGTGTTGCTAAGCGCTGGTATGAAGGGTTGCCGTCGGTGCTCTTTTCTTGGGACGAATGGCAGACAAAATTAATATCGGCTTTCCCTTCTGAAGAGAACTACGGCCAAATGTTGGCCGACATGTTGGCAAAGCGAGCTCGATACGCAGACTCTCTTGAAGAGTATTTTTACGATAAAATTACCCTTATTAACCGATGTGGTATAACCGGTAGGCGAGCGGTAGAGTGTATTCTTCACGGTATAGATGATCGCGCTGTTAGGCTAGGTGCAGAAGCGGTTCAATATGAGGACTTAGATAAGTTGCTTACTTATTTAAGAAATTCTAGAAGCCTAAAACCAAATTCGGACCGTAAATTTAATAAAAATCAACCGGTAACTAATTCCTCAGACAATAGGACTAAGAACTCAAACGGGAAAGACAAAGTAATTCGTTGCGGTAACTGCAAACAGGAGGGCCACTTTACAGCCCGATGTACTCAACCCATCAAAAAATGTACCAAATGTTTGAGAATTGGCCATGAGGCCGAAAATTGCTACTCTAAAACTATTGCAACTCAAAAATCTGTTAACAGAGTAGACACCAATAGTAAAAACTCAAATAAATATTTCAAAACCGTACGTCTAAACAACATTGAGATGGATTCGTTCGTTGATCTCGGGAGTGAATGCTCGATGCTTAGACTATGTGAACTATGTAAACTGGGAGATATACCAATAACTACTAGCAATTTGCCCATCCTCAGAGGGTTTGGTAATTCTGTTGTACATACATTAGGCAAGGTCAATACCGTTATTGAAGTAGACGGAGTAAAGGCCGAAGTAGAGGTATTAATTGTCCCCAATAGTGTTATGCAAGTTCCCCTTATGATAGGTCAAACTTTTACGGAACAGCCACATGTATTGATTCGAAAAACTAGTAAAAGCCTTGAAATACTGCAGAACACTGTTGATGATAGTGAATATCAAAGCCACAAAATTAAAATCCTTACCCTAAAATCTGTTAAATTGATTGGGTTAACCGTTTTAGAAGTCTATACTCAGCCGAGATTCTCAGGGGAACTTCTGATTGAGGGGGGTTTACAAAACAGAAATAATAATTTCTATTTTATTTTGACGGGAATTTACGTATTTAATGATAACGGTTGCGGTCTTATTGTTATAAATAATTTAAATACCAAACCTCTATGTCTCGAAAATGATATTTTGTTGGCAAGGGGCATCATCGCCAATAAAGAAGTTGAAAAAACGGTTATGCATGTAGATTCTCAGCCGCGGGATCAGCGAATGAGTCCGATCTGTTCCTCTGACCTAAAGATTTGTGGTGAGTTGAGCAAAACTGTGATTGATGACTTGCTTACCTTGTTAAACAAGTACCGGAATTGCTTTGCGTTTACACTTTCTGAGTTGGGGCACTCGTCCGTCTGTGAAATGAGTATTGACCTGCACTGTGACAGACCTGTTGTTTATAGGCCCTACAGACTAGCAATGAAAGAAAAGGAAATAGTCAGAGACATGGTAGATGAACTTATTCAAAATAGTATAGTGCGACCTTCGGTCTCTCCGTTTGCCAGTCCTATTGTACTTGTGCGAAAGAAATCCGGGAGTTACCGCCTTTGCATCGATTATAGAGCTTTAAATAAAAATACTGTACGTGAAAATTATCCGATGCCACTTATAGATGATCAGATTGATGCATTAGCGGGTAATATGTACTTCACAGCCCTTGATTTAGCATCGGGTTACTATCAGATTTCAATTAGAGAACAAGACAGACATAAGACGGCATTTGTCACGCCGGATGGTCATTATGAATTTAATAGAATGCCATTTGGCTTGGCAAATGCTCCAGCAACATTCCAAAGAATGATGCATCAGGTTTTGGGCAGTTTACGTCATAAAGAAGCACTAGCGTATTTAGATGATATAATTTTACCTTCTAAAACAATCGAAGAGGGTATGAAACGATTAGAAACGGTATTAGTTTTGCTATCGGAAGCAGGTCTCACCCTTAACTTATCGAAATGCGTTTTCTTTGGTCGTTCAGTAACGTACTTGGGATTTAACATTTCAAGCGAAGGTATTCAACCAGGGTCCGCAAAGATAGAAGCTGTAGAAAATTTTCCCGTTCCTACAAATCAACACAACGTTAGACAGTTTTTAGGGCTAGCGAGCTTTTTCCGTAGGTTTGTAAAGGGTTTCTCTATTATTGCAAAGCCATTGACGCAATTGCTAAAGAAAAATGCTATCTGGGCATGGGGATCTAGTCAGCAGAATGCATTCAATACGCTAAAAAACAGTTTGGTTCAAAAGCCGATATTAGCGCTATATAATCCAAAGCTCGTTACGGAATTACACACTGACGCGTGCAAAATAGGTGTTGGCGGTATATTACTCCAAAAAAATGAACAAGGTATTTTAAAACCCGTAGCTTACTTTAGCAGGCAAACTAGCCCTGAAGAACAAAATTATTGTTCTTATGATTTAGAAACTCTGGCCGTGGTATCTTCATTACAAAAATTTAGGGTATATTTAGTAGGTATACATTTTAAAATTATAACTGATTGTAATTCGTTAAGAGCTACTTTCATGAAACGTGACATGATTCCGCGAGTAGCCAGATGGTGGACCCAAATGCAAGAGTTTGACTTCGAAATTGAGTACAAGGCAGGTTGTTCTATGGTCCATGTAGACGCTTTGAGCCGCAACCCATCTATCTGTAGCAATGACTCTGAAAAAATGGTAAATACCATAACAGAGACAGATTGGCTTTCAACTGTACAAAATTCAGATTCGGAAATACAACGGATTGTTGGGGTTTTGAGTAGCCCAGAGTTTAAAGACATTTTAGATATAAAAGAAAAATATAAAATTAAAAACGGTAAACTTTTTAGGATAACACCTGATGGAGATAGATGGGTTGTGCCCAAGGGCGTTCGATGGCAAATCGTCAAGCAAAATCATGACGATATCGGTCACTTTGCTCTAGACAAGACACTGGAAAAAATTAAAGCTCATTATTGGTTCCCAGATATGCGTTCTTTTGTCACAAAATATGTATCCTCTTGTTTAGAATGCGCATATAGCAAAACACCTGGCGGGAAAAAACCCGGGTTCTTACACCCAATCCACAAAGTTGACGTGCCTTTCGACACTATACACATGGATCATGTAGGTCCATTTGTTCGTAGTCGAAGGGGCAATGTATATATACTGGTTTTGATTGACGCTTTCACAAAGTATATTTATTTAAAACCTGTTAAAAATACGAAATCAAGCACTACCATTAGGGTTTTACACGAGTTTATTAGTATCTTTGGCGTACCTAAAAGAATTATATCGGATCGAGGCACCTCATTTACAAGTGATCTCTTTAAAAAGTTTACATTAGATAAAGGAATAAAACACGTGTTAAATGCGGTTGCTACCCCACGGGCCAACGGTCAGGTGGAAAGATATAATAAAGTTATCGTTGACTCGTTAACAGCCAATTGTGTTAGCACAACTGAAACCAAATGGGACGACCACCTGCCCGATGTCCAGTGGGGTATCAATAACACCTTCAATAAGGGTATTAACAAAACACCAGCTGAAGCTCTTTTCGGGATAAGACCGCAGGGCTCTAGTGATAGTAGAGTAATTTCTACAATTGATGACGATGTTACTTCAAACAACAAAAGCCTCGAAGAAATTCGACTCGAGGTTTCTTCTCATATTGATTCCACACAAGCGGCTCAAAAGGCCACTTTTGATAAATCACGTTGCCAAGCTACCAGTTACAAAATCGGGGATTTAGTAAGAGTGGAACGCCAAATACCATCTACGGGTGGTAGTAAAAAGTTAATTCCAAAATATCAAGGCCCTTATAAAATTACTCATGTTCTTGATCATGACCGTTATCAAATAGAGGACACGCCTCTTACGAGAAAGGGAAACAAAAAATACTCTAGTATTATTGCAGTAGATAAATTAAAGCCATGGGTTTGTTTCAAAAGACCACACGATGACGTTTTGTCAGATAGGGAAGACTCTGAGAAATAATATTTGAATCATAATTGAATGATTTTTATACTTTTGTAGCTCATGATTATATGCATATGAAGTAATAGTCTATTATTTAATTAACATTAATGAATAGGATCTATAATTTGATTAACACTAATGGGATTTATGGTCAGTGGGTCGTCTTAGGGGCGGATTTATTAATTGATCCAGACTAATAGGTTATATAGTAGACTATCAAATAAAATAATTAGATTGGATAAAGTAATTGTAAGGTATTGATTGCATTATTTGTTTCTCTTGAAGTTTGTATTAACTTAATTGTATTATTTTGATATATTCTTATTTATCGTTTTTGTATTGTAATTAAATTAATTTTACTTACCTTTGTATTGTTACATCGTACGGGGACGTACTATTTGCTCGGATGGCCGACTGTAAGCATGTGATACTTTATACCTCATTTAGGATATATTAAAGTGATAGTTACCAGAAAATCGTATAAAGTTTAGTTGCAAAACTATACTAAAGTAATTTGATTTTAAAAGGAAATGTTTGTAACGGCCGAGATCGCAATGATGGCGACAACCCCTCCCTATACTTTTAAAAGAGCATGTCGCCATTATTGCGCGCTCAGTTGCTAACCGACGTTTGTGGAGTGAACATCCTGTGATTTGCAAGTAAGTCAAATAATAAATTGAGGGTATTTGATATTGTATCATATTATTTTTCTGTGCTAATATTTGCGAATAAACTACATAGAATATTAACTAAAAATAAGAATAAATGTGTAACGTATTATTAAATGTGATTTGTTCTTAAAAAGCTTCGTTATTTATATTGGAAACAATAAACCTCTGTGCATATTTAACTAGTCTTTGTTTTATTCCACATATATATAGACTTAACATTGATATAAAGCATCTTGTACTTTTTTTTTATGGTGGGAAAAAATCATCATCAGTCAGACTCTTTTTCTTTTGGTGGTAGTAGCAAATACTCCAGCGAGGCCCTGGAGGACTGACGTGGAGAAGGGTTTCGCGTGAACAGTAGTTGCTCGCGAGTCAGTCGATCCTAAGCTCAAGGAGAAATCTTATGTCGATGTGGCGTGTTTTGACTGGCCTGTTGGTCTAGTGGTTAGTGACCCTGACTGCTATGCCGGAGGTCGTGGGTTCGATTCCCACCCAGGACAAATGTTTGTGTGATGAGCATAATCATTTGTTCTGTGTCTGGGTGTAATTTATCTATAATATGTATGTATTTAGAAATATATAAGTATGTTTATCAGTTGTCTAGTACCCATAACACAAGCTCTGCTTAGCTTGGAACTAGACGGCGTTGTGTAATAGTTGTGTGGAATATTATGGAATATTATATATTACTGACTAAAAGACCTACCCCGTTCCTTCTAGCTTTCATACCGGGGCTCGAGCTCCCTTTCGGATAACCCTGGCTTCGACCCGGCTGGGTCCCTGCTGTTGCTAACAACTCCTTGAGGCACGCGGGAACAGTGCGCGCCGTCGACGACTTGGGCTTGGTCCGGACAGTTACCGGACGGCCGGACAGCGAGCTACCCATTGCTCACTGTGTCCGCAAGCCCGCGCCTACGGTGGCTGTAAATCGGGATCGGAATCCCGGCGGCGGCGAGAGCGCCGTTGCCTGATGCGGTCGGCCTCCTCCTTAGCGAGCATTACTGCTTCGCAGAAGTCGGCGACCGCCTGCCACTCCTCCTCGCTCCGGACCATGGCCTCGACCAAGGCCCGGCGCGAGAGGTCTCCGCCGCCGATCACCCCCACGAGGGCACGGCGATGCTCCACCCAAGCAGGGCACACCGCGATTGTGTGCTCCACCGTGTCCTCCGGGCGTTCCGCACAGTGGCGACACCCGGGCGTCACTTCCGCTTTAATTCGGAACAGGAACCTCCCGTCCTTGCCATTTCCGGTGAGGACCTGTGTCATGCGGAAGGTAAGGACGCCGTGAGGTCTTTCCAGCCACGCCTCAAAGAGGGGACTTATCGCCATAATTGTGGCGTGCCCATAACGGAGTTGCGATAGTCGCTGACGCCATTCCACCATGAGATCCCGCCGGAGCTCTGTCCGCCATGCCTTGACCTGTCGCGGCAGAGGACTTTCACCCCGGCGTTGCATCTCCATGCGCATGTCGTGCATGTGTGCAAGGACTGTTGCCTCCAGATCCCACGGTGGTAGGCCAGCCAGAAGGCTCGCCGCTTCGCAGGAAATCGTGCGGTATCCCCGCACCATCCGAATTGCCATGACCCTCTGGCAGGCGTTCAGAATGGCCGCCGGTCGCTTTTGCAGCGACGTGGGTTGTGGAGGTCAGATAGGTAGTCGTTTTTTTTATCTACACTAATATTATAATGAGGTAAAGTATGTTTTTTTGCTTATAGGAGGTAATCTCTGAAAGCACTGGTACGATTGCTAAAATTTTTTCACCGATTAAAAGCTGCTTTATTCCTGAGTGACATAGACTACGTTGCATGTAAGCGGGCGAAGCTGCAGGCAAAAGCTAGTCTGATATAAACTAGTGCTTGACTGCGATCCCACCTGATGGTAAGTAGTGATGCAATCGTTCATGGTGGGGCGCTCTAGTTTACTAAGAGCCTATTCACTCTAGCCTTGAAGGCACCCAAATTATGATCGGACGGGAAGACCGATGTAAACACTGATATTCAGTCGCCTCCGATCAGATTGAAGCTGACCCCAATGACCTTGACAGACCGGTAACATACGTAACTCAATGTAAAATTAAAAAGTTTCGAATGTAAAAAGACTATTACAGTGTACTGTATATCTGAATATTTGCAAGATAAGTTATGAAAACATGCAAGAGATAATAACGTTCTATGATAAAATGATCTCATTAATGATATTTCATGCTATTTTTAGTTCGTTTTTGTTTTTTTTTTTTTTTTTTTTTTTTAATCTTATAAATTTAGGGACTTTTGGTCACAGTACGACCATGCCAGCCCCATCGTAACCTAATACAAGTCAAGCATTATCAACTATGAGGGCTCACAATCTTACTCACTATTTTATAAACAGCGATGGCTGCGTTACAGAGGGGTTCGGACAGTATACTTTGAATAACACCAACATCAATTAAATTAATTTTGTTTTTGTACTCTCTTTTATAAATAAGTGCGCAGGATAATTGGATATTTATAGGGTCCACCAAATTTTTACTTAGTTAATGTTCTAGATTTTAATTTCCGACATTTTAATTTTATGTCTTTATTAACCATTAATTTGCACTTAGCATGTCTATAAGTTAAATCTTGTGATACTAAATTATGTTCAAATATACCCATATTGCAAAAAAAATATTTGCTTAATTTATACATTTCCTTCAAAATAAAAGAAGAAATATGGAACCTTCTTGTCACTTCACTTCTCCACCATTATAATACTTCACAGTTATTCCCTCACCAATCTTTTTCCAAATCGAATTATGGTACATAAAGGCCGTAAATGCTACAGATCTTAGCTCCAGCTCGCCGCCACCACACGCACTAAGATTGGAACGTCTTAACAGCCTGCCTGCGGCGTCGATCAGTGTTTTATCGCCGCGTTTATATCTTAAGTTATTATTTCATTAAACGCCCTATTCTGCTGACAGCACCCGCTTTACGAGCGCGTGGTCAGACTGCGTTGAAAGATGTTTATGTCATGTTTATATATCATAAAAAACCCACAGTATTGCCTTATTTTCTTTCGTTACACGTAGTTTAGAATGGCGGTAATGTCTCGCAGTAAAACCGTTTGTACTAAAAGACAAGCGACCTACTTCTTCAATGAATCTCTGCAAAGACTTCCATAGAAATAAACTGTTAAAGATGAAACGAGGAGACTGGAGAATTTAATTTTATGGAAACTGTTTTAAAATATGAAGACGCACGTAGATGGAAAAGTAGGTCATTCATTGTAGGTAGTGTATAGCGATCCTTTATTATGAGGACTGCAGGACTGACGTGGCTGAGCGATTTCATTTCGCGGTACTGGTCGTGGGTTTGATTCTCGATCAAACAGTTTTATGTTTTGCGCATATGAAATTTGTGTCTGCAAACCTTAACTAACTCATATAAATATGGGGCAAATCAAGTGCAGTCCTTGGACAAAAATATGCAATTCAATACCAAAGGTAAAAAACTCTCCTTACAATGATGGATTTATTGAAGGTTCTCTTTCGATATGCACCAGTTGTGTTTGAATTTTTATACTGTAAAAATATGGGATTCAGATTTCTTTATACACCACTATGTTTTAATTAGTACAAAAAAAAATGTGACTCTATCCGTACTCCTACTTACACTTACTGATCATATTTTTGTATTCAAAAGTAAAAAGAAACGAAATTTACAAAATGGTCCACGAAAATTTGTCATATTATTGGTAAATTCATAATTAAATCAATCATTCATAACAAATGCTACTAGAAAGTACTACGCGCCGTATTTTTAATTTCGATCGCCATTCATTCATTCATAATCAATAGCCTGTACAATATTTCCATAAATTGAATGACATTTTGTGATGTAAACAAAGACTAACAAATTGCTGTTTATAAATACATATTATTTATTGAAACTTTAGTAAAATAATAACAAGATCGTTTCTAATAAGCCCTTTAAGTATTTGTACTAATTTTTTTGTTTTTTGTGTATAGTTTGTCGCCAGATCTTAGCACAATTACCGTCACGGATCTTGAGCGCTGTCTTCAAGTTGCGCAGAAGTCAAATATTCAGTCTCTTTAGTGGTGCGTAGTGAGACGTGGGGGCGGGGAGTGTCAGTGATTGGATCGCCGCGCCATCGAGTCATAGACGTCACTACTGATTCGTTCCCTGCGTTGCTGCATGTATCTAACAACGAAGACGATTGGCTCGCCAATGTATGGAATTCGCAAAGCGATCCCCACTCTGACGCCGACCGCTCAAGATCCGTTTTGGCAATTGTAATTCATCACTTCATGATATTGCCAAGTAAAATTGACCAGATCATTTTAAATGTTAAAGTTTGGTGATATTTCAATCTTCGTTTGGCCCACTTTAGACGTTTTATTATCATAGAAATCCTACATCAATGATATGGCCAAACGTGGATTGGCATATCATCAAATGTTAGTGTATATGTGATCTGGCCATATAACGAAGTGCTCAATTTTATGAACTTTTCTTAAGCCACTTTATGGCGTTCTCAAATGTGCAAAATGTGATTCCAATAGGGTAATCAAAAGTCTTTTCGCATTTTGCAGCGAAAAGCGTCTTGTGCTATCGAATATAGCATAATTCGGCGACCAGCTTTAGGAATACTACGTTTCAAAATTATTGGGGTCTTTAAGTCAAGAGTGAATAGGTCGCCTCTAGGCAAGTGTGCTGCATCGTCGGCCACATCATCGCTTTCCATCAAGTGAGATAGTGGACAGAGGCGAGTCAATCCATAAAAAAAAACATCATCATCAATATTATCATTTATCTCTAATTTAATTTAATCTATTTTTGAAGATTGCACAATATTGTAAATATTTTTTATTATTTTTTTTCAAATTACAAATATTTTACATAATATAATCAATTGGTTATGTTAATTATCTGTGTTTAATGTAGTGCATGTTGTGATTTACTGTGGGTGATTAGGCGCTTAGACGTAAGTTAGGAATGTATAAACGTAATTGCATACTCATTATTGAATACCGTAATATTAAATACATAATAGTTTTTCACCCACCGGGGGTTGTCATTGGGTGGTCAAGCATAGCGCATACAGGGATAATCGTCGGTTGCTACCACGTTCTATTAAAGGTGTCCAAAGGGCCTCTGCGAGTTGGTTTCGGCTCCTTGTACGCCTTCCAATGGACCAGTAGCCTGTTTCACGTAAATTCAAACAAGCCAAATATCGTTGAAGTTTTATAGTCGTTCGATCGAAGTCCTATCCAAAAGCGGTATTCACGATCTATCGACTTATTTCCAGTTACATTAATAAGTATTCTACCAGGATAATGTACTACAGATTTTTTTCAAATCGACGAATTTCAAACGACTTTCAAATCGGTGTCGTTCAAACTCGATTGATGGATGTGAATACGGAAATGGTAAACGACTAAATCGCTACGATATCGTTACGGTTTTCATTACGTGAATCGGGCTACTGGATATCAGGGTACTGAGATATATTGACACATAAAATAATAATAAATTAATCATTACAGCCGAAAGACGTCCACTACTGGACATAGGCCTCCCCGAAGTGTTTCCAATTCTCGCAACCCTCACCAGGACGTCGATCCACCATGTTGGAGACCACACCTAAACACTCTTAAGACGTGAGTATTAAGAGTGTTTGTGTATGTAGCCAAATAGCCGTGAAGCAGTAACTTATCTATGATCTACAGTCTGCAGTGTAGGTACCTTCATAAATCAGAATTCAGACCACACTTACTCGGCCATGATAAAGATATCGCCTCAGAAATTCTGTACCAGGATTGAGCGTCTACCTAACATAAGTAAGGAGAATATGTTTGATCACTACTTCTCTTAGAATTAACTATATGTGAAATAGGTGTAATCGGTTCAGTAGTCGTTTCTGAAACTGCTACTTTCAGGATGTGTGTTTGTTATGTTACATGTTGTGTACGAGTATTATCATACATCGTTTGTATTTTTGTGTCTAGTTTTATATTACATACTAGCTTTTGCCCGCAGCTTCACCCGTGTACATGAAATATATATAGCCTACGTCACTCGGGAATAAAGCAGCTTCTATCGGTGAAAAAATTTTAACCGTTGTATTCAAAACATTACTTAAAGTAAATAAATGTGTGTGTGTAAAGTTAGTAAATGTGGCTATATATATATTTTTTACACCACCTGCTCGGTAATGTCGTTATACGTCATACAAACCTCACTTAAAGCAAGTCATTCTATCCCTAGGGAGATAAAATGCAGTATGGCCGATCCCTAGGGAATAATGAGATTTGAATTTGGAACATTAAAAATCGTCAACATTGTGAATTAAAATGTAGGCGCATCAAACAAGTTGACTTGAAATTCAAACCAAAGAGTATGTAATCACTATGATTCAAACTGGCCACTAAGAAAAAAAAAAGAAAATAGAATAAAACGTGCGTACTGACGGGAGCGTTATAGAAAATTGAAACTATAGAATCTTGGAGTAGTGAATTTTGTTTGTTTGATGAACTTGTAAATGCTCGTATAAAGTCTGTCTAATAAGTCAACCGACTTGGAAATTTTGTATAATATTTAATCATTTAAAAAATACTTATATTCGATACTTTTCATAAGGTTCTTCTGTTAGTAAACAATGATCTCTATCTCTTAATTAACCTTGATTATTGAACCCGTGTTGACTACATCAGATTTAACTAAATCCTGATAATTACCCAAGTCGTTTAACTTATTAGACAGACTCTAATACTTATATTTCTCTAGTATATGATTTGGTCGACCAAATTGTCTTTTAATTATCTCACAGATGGTGTAAAAAGTAGAGTATGCAACACGGGGATAAAGCTGTCTTTGTCTTGGGCGGCTTGAATTCCTCACTTCACTCAGGTTTCTTTATTAACTCCCTCGCGATGCTCGGGAGTTAATTTTATAAATCCCTCACTATCGTTCGAGATTAATATCAGCAACCTTCGTTTCGTTCGGAATTCAACATGCCGCCCGCGACTTAAAGACACTGCTTTATCCCCTAGTCACATAAACTACTATTATATATTCCCTCATCGTTTTAAATAACACTATGGATATGCCTACGCCAAAACTTATAATCCAAGTAAATCAATGCCGAATGTTGCCCCCGGCGTCGTCTGCACAAACTTTGAAATTGGACAGTATTTACCGCTCCGTCCCTTGCTCAAACAGGGTATAAAACATTCGAGCGTCTGCCAGACAGACACTGGTGCCCTTGCCCTATTCAATAACCCATTTGATTCCCGGAAATTGTAACATTGGAACTCCTATTACAATGTGTTCAGATATATTGAGTAACATCCGAAAAAGAAAGCAATTCGAACGAGTCTTTCATTCAAGCGTTGAAACCACTTATTTATTTCGGAACGTGTTCGACCGTAAACGTTGAAATGCGCTGGAAATAAGATCAGATGTTTTCATGAAATGATTGATAATAAAAAGATTCTCGTTGAATGGATTTTGTCAGGAGTGTATGAAAGAAAAGGGAGGCAGTGATAGCGTGACGGTTGACAGGACAGAATGGAAGAAAGAAATGTGTTGCGCTGACGTCAAGTAACATGGGACAAGGGCAGGAAAATGATCATGATGATGGTGAAAAAGATTAAGGTTGATAAAATAAATTACGAAATCCTGAAGATTCGTGTTGTTTACCAAACATACAACAGGTATCACGCACAGTTCAATTCTACGACTTTCGCTAAAAATATCCTTCTTGGAACACCCAATAATATTTTGCTTTAAGCCTTGTAATTACAACCTTGAGTTTCTTGGGGTAATATTATCGTCTAACCTCAATTTCGGCTTTAAATCGAGGCAAAAGCTGAGCAGGCTGCTAAGAAATTGGGGATCTTAGCTAAGGTGAGGAACAGCTGCTCAACTTTTGTCAAATGCAAGTTCGATCATATATGTATGGAGTACTAATAATGATGATAAACTGGTCGAGTCAAAACTACAAAGTCTTGGGCATCGACGCCGAGTTGCTGGCCTGTCGATAGTGTTATAGTGTGTGTGTTAGTGTTGTTTTATAGTGTTTACATTTCGGGGAGTGTGCGTTATCAAAGTCAAAGCCAAAGCCATTTATTTGCATTAAATGAGAGATGGTAACTTATAATTTATTAGTGCAGACACATTTTGCCATGGAATTGCATAATCTAAATCCACTAAGTCCGTTCCATCATCGGACCACTAGGTGTACCTACGGCGTTGCGCCATCGGTACTTGGTAGACATATGGTCCATGGTCCATCATAAAAAATAATTCAAATAAATCAAATAACAACAACTACATAAATGAATTAATAATTGGTGATAAAAAAATTACTAATCCTGATGACATATGTAACCAATTCAATAATTATTTTATCGAACTGACGCAAAAATCTGACTACAATAATTATAACTTAAACAACATTGACATTGACAATAACACAAATAGTTTATTTTTGACTCCTGTAAATGAAATTGACATTATTAAAATTATTAATTCATTAAATAACACAAATTCAACCGGATATGACGAAGTAACCACTAAAATAATAAAATTAAGTGCAAAAATTATAGCATTCCCACTGAGCTATCTAATAAACCTCTCATTTGAACAAGGAATCTTCCCAACGAGACTTAAAGAGTCTATAATTAAACCAATATACAAAAAGGGTAACTGTTCTGATATGAGTAATTATAGGCCTATTACACTAATCCCAATCTTTGCTAAAATTTTTGAAAAAGCAATGCATGGCAAGTTGGATAGCTTTGTAACTAAACATAACCTAATCGTGGAGAGTCAATTTGGGTTCAGAAAAAACTGTTCAACAACTCTAGCCTGTTTTGCCTTAGTAAAACTAATTACTGAAGCTCTTAATAAAAAAATGTCTCGCATGAACGACTACTACACAAATTAGAAAAATATGGAATAAGAGGCCAGGCGCATGATTGGTTTAAAAGCTATTTGTCTGATCGCCAACAGCGAACTGTTATTTCTAGAATAGGAAAAAATACTAGGAAAACATATTGCTCAGAATTAAGAATTAATAATTCTGGCGTTCCACAGGGAAGCATACTCGGTCCGCCGCTATTCATTTTATATATAAATGACCTCATCAAATGCTTAAACTGTGAGTGTATCCAATTTGCTGACGACACCACTTTGACGATTAAATGTACCAACAAAACTGACATAGAAACTGACACTAATATTGAATTAATTAATGTAATAAAATGGCTAGAAGACAATAATCTTCAAGTTAATATCAATAAAACTAAATTAGTACAATTCCAAACATGCAACTCGTCAGCAACACCAATTACAATTCGACACGACAATATAATTTTGCAACCACAACCATCGGCTTTATTTTTGGGTATAATAATAGACAACAAACTGAATTGGAAGGAACATGTAGAAAAAGTATGCAGTAAGCTTGATAAGTTTGTATATGCCCTTCGCAAGTTAAGACTAGTGTCCAGCAAGCAAACCGTTCTTAATGCTTATCATGGGTATGTTTCGTCAGTACTGCGTTATGGTTTAGTTATTTGGGGCAATTCTGTGGACGTAGACAGAGCGTTCAAAGTACAAAAAAAGTGTATCCGAGCCATGAGTGGAGCAGAATATTTAGACCACTGCAGGCCATTATTTAGAGAGTTAAAAATTCTCCCACTCCCGTGTCTGTATATTTTTGAGGTATGCTTATTTGTAAAGAAATACCCTCATTTATTCTCTTTGAATGAACAAGTCTCAGAAAGATTAAATAAAAAAAATGCTGGAAAACTGTTGGTTCCTCTTCAGAGATTGCATTTATATAGTAGAAATGCCAGCTGTATGACAATAAAAATATATAATAAATTACCCCCCGAATTCAGAATGCTGCCAGTAGATAAATTTAAACGTAAGATGTTTGCATGGCTCTTGGACATGTGCTTTTATTCGGTTAATGAATTTTTAAATCACAGTTTTTGACATTATTATTATTTTGACATTCTATTTAGTAATTTTTGACATTATATATTTTTTTTTTGACATAATATTTTTTTTTTTGACATTATTAAAACTGACAATTTTATTTTATTTTATTCTTATTTTTTTTTTGGACGTTACTTTTTTATCAATATTTTGTGTGTGTACCTATTGACTTGTATTTTTGTTTATAATTTTTTGGTTTTGAGTACTTGACATAAATATAATTGTGTGATAATTTTGACTTTCCATTTCATTGTAATAATATAAGTAATATAGGTAACAAAATTGTGCTAAATAAATCTTAATTTCAATAATGTTTCTACACCGGCAATGGTAGTGTACGTGAGACGTTTTTAATATTAAGTTCTTGTATGTACTGTATACTTGGAAATAAATGGATTATTATTTTTGGAAAATATTTTCAATTCTCAGCGCTTTCGCTGGTTTTTAACTACATTTACGAGCCGAAGCCAAGTAAGTGCAGCGTGTGGTGTGTTATGTTTAGGATGTGTTATGATGAGGACCTAATGCGTTTTCATCTATTTGCATGAACTTTCTAACAATTCGACATGTATTCAGGATAGCAGCTTTTTGCAAGGTGATATATAGAGTTTCTGTCAAGTTTATTAATTTCAGGCTATGTAGTAGACAATTTGGGATGACGCCTGTTGTGGAAAGGACGATCGGAACTATATAAACTTTTTCTTGTCGCCAGATTCTGGTAACTTCATCCTTGAGTTCTGCGTATTTGCTTATTTTCTCAGTTATTGTTTTCTTTATATTATGTGTGTTGGGTATAGCAATATCTATTAAATATGTATATTATTATTATTATTATTGACATCCCACCCCCATACGTACAAAGCGTTTTGGGAACACACTCGTTATGCGTACGACAAGGAGTAGATTTCCCTTCTGGAGTCTGTGTTTCCTAATTGTAGCTATCAGGAAACACAGACTCTCAGGAGTCTTGAAGTCAAGAGCGAATAGGTTACTTCTAGGTAAGCGTGCTCCATCGTCGGCCGCATCATCCCTTACCATCAGGTGAGAGAGTGGTCAAACGCGATCCTATCAATAATATAAAAAAATATAATTAACCCTATGTACTTTTGATCAGTCGTATCGGTTACAAGAAATGCGGTGCAAATTGTAAGTTAGAGTTTCAAACAATACGTTTTCAGTCAAGGCAGTCTTTTGAAATATATTTCTCGCGTTCACTTCGGGGAAGTTACAAAATCGACTTACTTCTCAACAAAGAGAAAAATTAATCGATTAACGATCAACATTTCAAATAAAACGTCCCAATCAGGTAGCAAAAGAAAGGGAAACTTTGTAAAACGTCGTAAAACGACATTTTGTTTTAATTCCTCTTCTGATTCAAACTCGACTTGAATAAAATTTTGAACGAAGTGCGTCCTTTGAAGTGGGATGGTCGGTTTGTTCCTGCACCCTCCCTCCCTGCCCCCTCGCCTGCCGCACCGCAGACCAGGTAACGTTCACTCGTACAGTCGCCCCGTGTGGTGCGGTACCAACATGAAATTTTTGAAATAAACAAACAACGTAGTTCGTTATAGAAACTTGTTTCGTAGACCGCCGCCGATGACACGTAGTTTGATGCATCGTTAGTTCTGAACACAAACCATCTGCTCCTGTTTTTGTTGTTTCCCTTTATATTCTAAACCAATCTGGTTCAGAATTTAATCAAATACGGTTTAGCTGCATCATCCGTATTTATAGAGAGCGCCTGGATTTGAGTCCTTGTAATGGACATTGGTGTTTTTATCCTAACCTCAATGATATAATTGTGATACCTGACAAAAATAAGTAAAGTAGCCTGTTCGCGGTCCGTTGGGTATCAAGAGTGCCTCCAAAACCAATCTATATATAATGAGATCAAAATAGACATGGTCCAAAGTGATGTGTGTGTGAAGTAAAGATACAAAAACATTTTATAAATTGAGGCTTTATTTAGAACATGCTCGATATGATAACGCCTCAAAAAAACTAGAACAACAAACCAGACACTACCAACAAAATAATAATTAAACCGCTGCAGAGTCGACCCAGTTATAATAACACCTTTCAGTCAATACAGCAACAAATAATTGCAAAGTTTCTTTTCATTTAATAGTTAGCAGTCAAGTCAGCGAGTTCCCTTAGCCATCGTGATAGAAGACTCGTTAGTATGTATAGACCGGACCAGGAAACCCGAGGCGAGACTGAGAGTGGGGATTATTGGCCTCACTTCGCTCGACTATAGATAAAGGCGGAATACCTTCCGCGGGATGTGCACTGAATTGCTTTAAAACTAAAAGTGGATCGAATGAACGGAATTGCAGGTGACCGGTATTGCTGGAAATAGGCAATATATTGCTCGACTATTATTTAGCTAGTAACTGCTTCTACTATTTCGCCCGCTTGATTGTAGGAAAGTATGGTAAAGGAATATACTCCCGGGATAAAACGTATCGTATGTACTATTTTAGGATATGATGTAGGTACCTACTTTTTAATTAGTACAAAAAAAATGGGGCTCTATCTGTACCCGTCACTGATCATATTTTTGTAGTCAAAAGTAGAAAAAACCGAAATCCTAAAATTGACCACGAAAAGGTAAATTCATCATAGAATCAATCAAACATAACAATTGCTAGTAGAAAATACTGCGGGTAGGTATTTTCCTTAATAATTGTCACTTATTCATTCATTAATCAATAGCCTGCACAATATTTCCATACATTGAGTGACATTTTGGGACATAAACCAACGCTAATAACTTTGCTGTTTATGAATATTATTTATTGAGATTTTACTTATAAAATAACAAGGGCTTTTCTAATAAGCCCTCTAAGTATTTGTACTAATTAAAAAATAGTGGTGTATACTAAGTTTCATCGAAATCCATCCAGTAATTCGAGCGTGAAGAAATAACATACATACACTCACAAACTTTCACGTTTATAATTATTAGGGACCAACTCCTGGCTTCGCCCGCGTTAAATTAGGTTTCTTCATACAAACTTTGGACCCCGTTTCATCCCTGTTTAGGAAAATCCTCTCTTAGAGCTCACCTACGAAAAAAAAAACTTTGTGCAAAACATGCTCATAGTCTCAGTGATTTCGGCTGTACGTTGATATGTCAGACAGTCAGCTTCTTCTTTTATAAACATATATAGACGTAACATTGATATAAAGCATCTTGTACTAGGAATTGGTACAAAATAACCACATAATCTCTGAAAAGTTCTCCAGAGGTGCAGTTGTACCAAACTTGACTTATTGCCACAAATCGGTCGCCCATACAGTCTCTGGGCAGCTACATAGAAGTTTCTAATGGAAAATCCAATTACGACCCATAGTTACCTACATATGTAGTGCTGCCAAACTAAAACCATGAAACCGAAATAGATTACGTTTTATCAGCAAACCAATGTTGAGTAGTTTGTTTCAGAGCTACAAACACTAAAACCGAAATGGAAATGATTGATGAAAATTGATAGATTGATCTAGCAGCTGTTTTTTTATACTGTAGAAAAAGTGGCCTAGCAATTGTTCAACAAAACTGTAAGAAACAAATAATAGATGAACCGCAAACTATGATCACTAGGTTATAAAATCTGATAATGAACGTGGTTGATTTTCTACGGGCGGATTTAACTTTGAGGAGATGGACGCAACCGTGAGGGAACGGATATCCTCCGTCGCAGAACGATTTCCGGCCACCACAGGCGGGGGCTTACGGGTGACGAGCAATGAGTAGCTTAGTCGTCCGCCCATTCGATATGTACCATACCCAAGTCAGCACGTGGTCTTCTACACGCGCCACAAAGAGACGTTAGGAAAACTAAAGGAGCCCAGCAGGGCTGAGGGAATGTTTGAAAGAGTGACCCTAGCCCTAGAACGCAAAGGGCAACTGAAAGACATACGAGGGTTTTAACCAGTAAAAGTCTGACAAACCTCTCGCTCCACTCTAGAAGTCATTGAATGATTTTTCACCTTATAAAAAAGCAAACCCGGGTCATGGGTTCGCTTCTGAAAGGAAAACCCGGCCCTGGAATGAAAGGCAACGAAGGAACTAGGAGTGGGTTTTAGTCAGTAAAAGATGTCATTGGATGATTACCCAAATTAAAAAAAAAAAAAAAAAACAAAAATCGGCATAGTGCGAGTCGAACTACGAACTCAATCTCGCTCACTGATCGGAATGCAATGTGAATTTCTACAAAGGAGGCGTTTACAAAATATTTACCCCAGCTAAAGCCTTCTTCAGTGATAGTTCACGGAGGCAATACCGCAGAACCAGAACCCAGAAGCAAGTTAATAAACTAGTTCACGAAAACGACAAAAGTAAATAGGCTAGTGGCCGTAAAAAATGTAATTAGTCCGTCTTTTAGATTATTCAAAAATAAGGAACACGTTTTTTTACGTGTGACGTCACGCCGTGGTACATTTTTTCACACGGGGTGACGTCACACGTAACTTTAATGGGCTATATCTTTGTTTAATCGAAAAAAGTAAAAATACGTGTCCAATATTTTTTTATAATCTAAAATACGGACTAAATAAAATGTAATTATTTTGACCCTGGACACTACCCTATTGGATGTGTTATACCGATATGCAAAAAACTTTACGTACAAATCTTTTTTTGAGGTATATCAGCGTAAACGGGCATCGAAACCACTGGGCCTTCGTGGAATTCCTAATGCTCTTAACCGAAACCAAAACCTAATCGACGGCAATTATCATAGCCTTATAATAGACTAGCTTTTGCCCAAAGCCTCGCCCGCGTACATAAAATATAGCCTATGTCAATCGGACCAGTACTTTCAGAGACAAACAATAGTGTAGAATATGTACATGTAAATAATGTTGTTAGTTTTTCGACGCCATACTTCAGATTACTTTTAGTTATTTAAGGGGCCGGCGGAGGATGAATTTCCATACAAACGTAATACCACGCTCATTTGCAGTTGGAGCATATATCCAACATATTATGATGATATTCGGTTAAAGACAATATTTATCTAGGTTCCTACGTCGAGAATATTAGAAATATTGTTATTTTTAATACAAGAAAAGCCAAATGGCATGTTTTGCCATTTACGCTATAAAAAAGTGCGAAATACAATTTGCTTAAATTTCTTTTTGTTTTTTTAAAAAAGAAAGACGTAGGAACCTAGATAAATATTGTCTATAACCAAATATCATCATAATATGTTGGAAATATGCTCCAACTGCAAATGAGCGTGGTATTACGTTTGTATGGAAATTCATCCTCCGCCGGCCCCTTAAAGCTTATATTTTTATTTAGTGTATATAATTATAGTTAAGTACATATGTACGAAATAGTGTATTTTATGATAACGTTGTGACCTGCAAATCAATATCATAACGCAGCCACATAACCTTCAAAATTGAATACAGCAGCCCGCTAATGCTCAGAAATAGGTTTTATTATAATACTAGCTAATGCTCATAAGCATATACATGCTCATGAAACATAATAGCTGAATAGATTTTAATAAAACTTGGTACACGGGTAGATCATATCCTAGAATAGCACATACGATACTTTTCAGAATAGCACATACGATACTTTTTAGAATAGCACATACGATACTTTTTTGGAAGTAAAATACTCCCGAGACCAACCCACACTAGGCGCACGTGGTTAACGGCCTGTTTTCACTTACAAGGACCTGTGTTTCTTCCAGTAGCGGGAACATAGCAATAGTAAGCCTTTTTTATTACTATTGGTATACTAGGTTGTGACCATTATCTCCCTCTTGCCAAGAAGTAACCTTTTGACTCTTGACTTAAAGGCTCCCATGTCATAACAATAAGGAAACACACACTCCGGCAGGGAATTCCTCCCTTTAGCTGTACGGGTACTAAAACACACTTCTGGAGAAGTCTACCATCATCCACTACAAGTTCTGCTCACCTCCTTCCTGCAGGGCCCCAGTCCTGACATCCACCACCAGCAGAGCCACGATGCTGCAGAACCACATTGAGGAGTACATTGTCTCTGTACCACTATTTACAGTCTGATGCAGATTATTCACTGATTCTCACTATAGATATAGTCTTATCAACATTTGAATGGTCCTTAGATTTACTTTCAATCAATTTTATTTATTATACAATGTTATGTAGTTATAATAATAATTTAATTATACATTGTGACATGTAGCTGTAGATTTATTAAAGTTTAAAAAAAAACTACCTGACTTTGAAGAAAAGTAGCTTTTCTATTATATTTTTTAAATTTAAATTACGAGCATAGCAATAGGACAGACCACAAAACATCTTAAACGACCTTTAAATGTAAGATTATTTTTATTAGATTTGTCGACTTGCTATCTCATTTAATATTAATCATCTTATTTTTTATCAGACATCTGTCTGAGGCAGACATGAACAATATGAATTGTGAGCTACTGGTACGAATAAATTATTCAGTAATATATAGTTTTTAACTATTTTTTATACAGTTACTCGTAGTATATTTTACATACCATGTTTTGTGAAGTTAAGTTGAGATACAGACAAAAACTATAATAATGTCTTAACAGCTTATTTAATTAATATTAACTCAGTACAATATCGTAAAACAATAAAATTACTTGTATAAACAATCCAAACTTTTCACTCAAAAATGCAGCACAGAAAAAAAACAAATACGAGTCGACGTACGTGTTTACCCAACCGCGAGTTCGTAGCACTTCGTAGCGACGGCGTAGCACCGGGTCTACGGCTCGTAGCCAACTGCCGTAGTCGTAGCGAGCAGATTCGCGCATCCCCCGGGGCGGTTGCACCGAGCCACGTGAATTATTCCCTCCAATGTTCACAATACCATGTTTCACTTATATTGTTGTTTGTCTATACAATATTCGATATTAGTCTCTAACATAAACAGCCTTGTATGTCGTACTAAATTGCTGAGGCATATGCATCGGTGTGCGTAACAGAATAAAACAAGAGTATCATGTTAAAAGCGGCTGTCGGCTGGCGGATTACCTGGCTATTGTGTGTGGATAATAATTCTATTTGCTTGTGTTTGGTAATACCCTATTTATATCACTTATCTCTATTACTCCTTACTCGCTGTAAACTGGCTAAATGATTTATTAGTTAATGATGTTTTTTGGTTGTTTTTAGCATAACGGTAATAGAAAGGAATCTTATTTTAGAAGAATGTTGCCATGTTGATTTTATGTTAAAATGTTAAAGAATATGGTCGTTTTTTTTTAAGTAAACATGATGTAGCATTGTCCATCCATTTGTACACCGACATCAACACGTACTTTAGTGAATAGTTAACTGGCACTCCTCGTAAAAAACCTTTTACAGTAAAAGGAACTAAATATAGTCGCTTGACATTCATCCTATCCTATTTTTAACAAAAAAACTCTCCCACCCTCCACTGAAATGAAATCCTCTTATTTAATCCTCAACACCAAAAATACATGTAACATAATCACATGATGTAAAGCAGTCACGGCCTTAATCTCCGAGGGACGAACCGGTGAAAGAAGTAATTATTTACAAATAAGAATAATGTATTCAGAGAAGAAAAAAGAATCGAATAAATCTCGACTCCCGACGAAAGGTATCTGGGGGGTTAGGCCTCGGACACACTACATGCCGACGGAATTACCGCCATAAAATGTGCCGACGACTTGTTAACTCATAAAAATAAGCGCCAGATTAATGTTTTTCGTAAGTAATTCCGCTTGGGGTGGTGTGAACCTGCCCTTTGGACAGTTTTCGTTTTTGCCGAATTTGCTGTAGCAAAAAGCGCCAATTAATTTTACTGATTTAGGACCTTTTCTTTCATGCTTTAATTTAACAGTTATAAAAGTTCGACGTTGTTCGCTTATATATCAAGCTGTGTGTATTCGATCCAGTCAATACATAGCCTGTCTGGAAACTTGTAACAGCTCTAAGAATAAATAGTTACACTAGTCAACACTTGCTGTATCCCCATCTTAAAATAGCGATGGGGAGAATATCGGGCGCAGTCGACGGACACATTAATTGGCAATTTCCTCGGCTCGCTGCCCCCGAGTAGACCCCTCCCCCCCCCCCCATCTCCCTACCACGCCGTGCATTACTCATCGGCACAAATATCTGATAATGATGTTCATTAGCAGCCGGCCCTGATTATCCTCGTGAGTACACCTCACTGCTAAGCAACGCACTAGCCTTTTAATGGAATGTGTGAAGTGATGATAAACGAGCCCATTCCCTGCAAGATTGTCGAGAATGAGACGGGAAGAGTGAACGAAAAAGCAATTTCAATTAAATTAAATGATTGTTTACAAACTCAATTACTATCAGACGAAATTGCACCCGATAAATGGCAATAAGCTCGCGCTTACATGACACGTGATATCGTCGGCACTGCGACAGTAAACCTCGGCCTATATCGGCGGGAACTAACTGACGTTTTCGAAATTCGTTTCATAACCGTCTCTTTTCCAGAGCGGTGAGTCGTGACGTGTGTCAACGCCCTAATGGTCTGTTATCAACAACTGAGCTTAAATTCCATTAGATCTTTTTGCAACACAAAATGGCGACTCGTCGGCAACTTTGAAAATATTCGCCCCTTGAGGCTAGAGTTTCGGTTCAACGTTTCCAGTGGCAACAATGTGCTTCGAAAATTGTATAGAAGTATGTATATACCTGCACAAAATAATTGAAGGCTGCAGGAAATGCAGTTCAAAAAATTAGATGTTAACTTAAAGCAATTTAAGAAAAACATTTCGTTTTTATTAACAATTAACAAACTTTTTTATATCATAACCATACGTTTATGGATGGTCGATATAGTCAAAAGGTGCTATAGTGGCGCCCGCGCACTGAAAAACGCAACATTGAAAGGCCTCCCGCAAGGTGGTCCAATGACCAGATGAGAGTTGCGGGAATGCGGTAGATGCGACACGCACAAAACCACCCGTTGTGGCGACACTTGAGGGAGGCTTTCGTCCAGCAGTGGACGTCCTTCGGCTGAAATGATGATGATGGTATGTTTATGGTACCGAGTTTGAACTGGAAAATTAACCCACGGGAATAAACACGTAAACGACAGGCCCTAACGTGTTTTGGTCAGAAAGCTATAATTATGCAAAAATATTCAACCGCAGTTAACAGTAAACACGAATAGAAATACAGAGTTGTATTTTTTGGTGAATGTGAATTTAAACGAGTTGATTATACAACAGTTTTGTACAAATTGGATTGGTGCAGAGGTTCCCAACACTCGGCCAAGTACGAATGTGCCTTACGTCTACCTCTGACCCGCTTGTTGGCTTCCCAACACACAATTTACGAAAAGATTATATTTGACGCAGAATATCATCTTTTTAAAGTACGTCATTTGGAAAGGATCCAAATGACGAACCTTAGATGGAAGCAGCGAGCGATAACCTTAATGTTAGTTAAAAGATTTAAAGTATTCATTCATTCGAGACGTTCTAAGAAGAACGTTGTTAAGTAAATTGACTTTGTAATGTTTCCTTTTATATTTTATTATTGATACCTTATTCAGTAATTTTATCAGGTAATTTCATTTGACTTTATGAATTCATGAAAATTACTTAGTAAACTAGAATTTATGACTCTATCTCGGGGCAGACAATGTCATGTATAATTTAGTTTATCAAATATGCCCAAAAGACCTTGTCACAATATTCTAGATAAAAGTTTAATGTGAGGCTCGTAAACGTTTTGACGCAATTCAGCAATCTATTGTTTTTATTTTTATTGTATGCCATTCAGCCGTGCTTAGCGAGAGGATAACTTATTCTGAGCAGTCGCGTGGCTTCTGCCGAAACAACAAACAATTTACATATCTTCACGAAAAAGGTTTACTCTGATTGAATTTTATGAAAAAAAAAAAATACTTTCCTCGTAAATATTTATTAGATATTTTTCACCTACATTTAACATTGGTTCGAAATTATTTCCATCAAGGTGAGACTTGAAGAAATTCTTTGAACTTGAATTTCACTTTGGGATAGTTAACTAAGCGGATTAAACACGTTTTGTAAGACCGTAGAGCCTCTTAATAACTGGAATGAAATCGAGTACAGAAAAGTAGAATAGAATAAACTTTATTGTATACTAGCTTTCCTGCAGCTTTGCCCGCGTACATAAAAAAAAAACAAAAACAAATATAGCCTATGTCACCCAGGAATAAAGCAGCTGTCTATCGGTGAAAAATGTTTAGTTATCAAACCCGTACTTTCAGAGATTACCTCCTGCGAAAAAAAAAAAACAATAAATTATTATACATCAAAATAGTAACATGACTCTTTAAAAAAGCCTTGAACTTGGTAAAAACAACTTTTGGACTGAATCATTAAGTGTCTACTTCACACCTCGTAGACACTCAGTTACAAAGCCAATCATTCACAATATAATATTAACATTGTAAAAAGTTTGCCGCCAACATTTTCATAAAATAGAGAGACCCAAAAACTGTTTCATCGGTTCAATTAAAAGTTTGTCGTGAAGCCGGCGGCGTCAGGGGCGCATAATTACGGGTGTCAGTCACACCGGGCAGGCGCTTGCAGGCAGGCGCAGGCAGCCGCGGGCCCCGGCAAGCTGCCAGCCAGCTTTGACAACGTCACTAGACTAGAACACAAATAAATTCCAAACAAAATAAACACCTCGTCCCTACTTTTGTCGTCTTTACAACGTGAGTAGTTTTAATTGGGAATATGCTGCGATACGCTTTTGAGGGTTCCATACCCAAAGGGTAAAACGGAATCTAATAAGGATCCGTCCGTCCGTAGGGTTGTCTGTTCGTCCGTCTGTCTGTCCGTCCGTCTGTCTGTCCGTCTGTATGTCTGTCCGTCTGTCTGTCCGTCCGTCCGTCTGTTTGTCCATCCGTCCATCTGTCCGCCCATCTGTCCGCCCGTCTGTCCGTCCGTCTGTCCGTACGTCCGTCTGTCTGTCCGTCTGTCACCAAGCTGTATCTCATGAACCGTGATAGTTAGACAGTTGAAATTTTCACAGATGATGTATTTCTGTTGCCGCTATAACAACAAATAAACAAATAAAAACAGAACAAAATAATCTAGCTCCCATACTGCAGACGCACGGAGACCTTCGTACGCGAGTCCGACTCGCACTTGGCTGAATTTTTGTTTTAATTTTGAAGGCAACTTATTAATTAGTCATTAGTTCATTAGTTCGGCAATTAACAGAGAAAAAAAGGTCAATCTGCTACCAGACGGTATTCGGAGAAAACTGTAAACGTGCTAATTATTTACCTTATCATAGGAATAAGATTTCTCATTATCAGAAAGCAATTAAATCACTTGTAAAGCGACAACCTACACATATAAAGTAAAGCGTAAAACAAACGAACAACCCAATTCCGTGCGGTTAAATCCAAGAAACATGGACTAGCTTCTCGTTTGTTTTCACTTAATTGTATTTGGAGGATCGCAAGTAACTGTTAATCTCCATTCCCAATGATGGGCCGACAAAGCTTGTGTGTATTGCGTACACGGGAACGTAAGCCCCGTACCGCCCGGGCCAATCACTTCCACAGCAATTCCCTATGTTCGATAACGGGTGTAGATTGTATTTCACTCACTGTATAGTATAAGTCTAGTAACTGGGCCATTAATATCGGCCGGCGGTGTAGGTTAGTTGTTAATGAGAAAATGTACGACGGTGTAGAGAGTCACTAGGTCTGTTTGTATGAAATTACACTGTCGTGCATTAAATTTTGGCAGGCATGCATTAAGTGAGGCATATTGACTGTTCTCTGTAGGTATAATAAATTCATAGTCGTCATAATTTTAGCTGAAATACATCCACCGCTGGACACAGGCCTTCCCCAAGTGTCACCACAATGAACGGTCCAGTGCGTTTCGCATCTATCGAATTTCCGCACGCACTCTTCTCAAGGCAACGGTCCACTTTTTGGGAAGACTTCCAGTTACTTCTTCCGATATGCAATCATCACTCCAGAACCATTCTGTGTGAGGACCGCTCGGACTTTACGGCGAAGCGTACGGTGGAAGTGTGCCCTGTTTGGGCGGAGCACCGCCGTGTCCTCGTGGGGGCGATCAACGGCGACAACCGACACCGGGCTCTGGTTCAGGCCATGTTCCGGAGCAAAAGATAATGGTAGACGGACGCCTCCTTCTGCAAAGCAGTAATTCTAGCGAAGGAACGACCGCACCCGTGAGGGCACAGACATCCTCACGCCCCAGCCGCGACCCCAACTACCAGTTACGGTACTTACGGACATGGAGTAATGGGTAGCTCGCCGCCCATCCGTCCGGTAATCGTCCGGACCGAACCCTAGTCGTCGACGCGTTCATCAAAGAGATGTCAGCAAACCGTACGGTAGCAGAGCCGATGCCCGCTAGGACCGTAAAGATTTTCTGAAAAGGAAACCTGTAGTCCTAGAACACAAACGGTAATAAAGGATACTGGTGTGGTTTTAGTTAGTAAAAGTCTGACACGCTTACCTGCTCCACTCTAGAGCAGGAGAAGTAATTGGAAGATTTCTCACCTTAAAAGCAACCTTTCGGCCCCATCGCATTTTATCTGATCTATTGTGCGAACAATGTGCCTAGTTCACTATCACTTATGATGTAGGTAAATAACTGATTTCAAAACAATTTTTTTTACTAAATAAAAGTAGAAAAATCTATATTTCAAAAGCAACCAAGCTACGTTTTACCGATATACGTGACGACGTTCCATGATCGCTCTACAATAATTTATCGCAGCTATACAAAGTATTACACAGCTCAAAGGATGCCTAAATGAGATACTTTCAAGGCCTAAGGATCATTTAGGGTAACGCAGACACAGTACCTACCTCCGTCAGTGCTTTACTACAAATTATAATAGATAGGGAGTACGCAGGGTATATAAACTGCTATCATATATCTTGGTAAATACGCCAAATGTGTGAGTTAACCCCGAACCCGTTACTGTCTGGAGCTAAGTTTTGTCTCAATATTTTGACGGTGATGCCTTTCAACCCAACCGTCTAACTTGATTCAACTTTGAACTCAGTAATTAAACTAGAACTACACTGCGCACGCGTCCGATGATTTTATCGAAATACTCGTAGAATTTAGAGTTTGTCCTTAGGTCAGTTACACTTTTTTATTTTTATGTTTTTTTTAGTGGAAAATCATCAAATTCCCTGACCACGCCTCCAATTCCTTTGTTTTGACGTCATGTCAACACTCAGTTCAAAACAGAACGAATCGAAACGAAGCGGTTGTAACTTGGCTAAGGCCTGCTGATTTGTAGGTACGTAGAACGACGTCGCGTGGCGTGGATCAAGTGTAGCTCAACAAGTCTAGTTTCCATATAAAATGTATGCAGATCGACGCGCCCAGATAGCCGTGTGAGGCACACATGTGTGCAGTGTAGTTCTAGCTTAATTACTGAGTTGCAGGTACACAACATACGCTTGGACAGGGGTGTTACACGTGTGTGTCGGTCTAATGTAGTTAAAACTTAAATATTATATATTACTTAAAAACTTAAAAGATCATACAAAGTGGCGAGCTGTCTGCATTACCAGTGAAACATGCAGTAATAGATATTATAATTACGAGCCTATTGCAATCTGTGTGATGTGTTCAGAACACACACTGTAGGTAAATGCTGACTGTTTGTTGTATTAGGTTTTCATGCAGAATCTTCACAAATGGTATCTATAAAGAGGTAAACTTAGTTTTTATGTTTTTTTGTTTGTAGGAGGTAATCTCTGGAAGTACTTGTCCGATTGCTATTTTTTTCCACTGATAGAAAGCTGCTTTATTCCTAAGTGACATTGGCTATATACAATGTATGCAGGCGAAGCCGCCCGCAAAAGCTAGTATTGAATAATTTTGAACGTTTTAAATAGGACTGGATTGACCATTAAAATCTGTCATCATCATCATCATCATTTCAGCCGACAGACGTCCACTGCTGGACATAGGCCTCCCCCAAGCGTCGCCACAACGAACGATCATGTGCGTCCCGCATCCATCGGATTCCCGCTACCTTCACCAGGTCGTCAGTCCACCTTGTAGGAGGCCTTCCAACGCTGCGTTTTCCGGTACGCGGTCGCCACTCCAGAACCTTTCGGCCCCAACGGCCATCTGTTCTGCGAGCAATTTGCCCTGCCCATTGCCACTTAAGTTTGGCGATTCTTTGTGCTATGTCGGCAACCTTGGTTCTCCTGCGGATATCTTCATTTCTGATTCGATCACGCAAGGAAACTCCGAGCATAGCCCTTTCCATTGCTCTTTGGATGACTTTAAGCCTTTTGATGAGGCCCATTGTGAGCGACCACGTTTCGGATCCATATGTCATCACTGGCAACACACACTGGTCATAGACTTTCGTCTTGAGACACTGTGGTATGTTGGATGAGAAGATACCGCGTAGCTTCCCGAACGCTGCCCAGCCGAGTCGGATTCGACGGTTGACCTCTTTCTCGAAATTAGATCTACCCAACTGGACTGTCTGCCCGAGGTAGACGTAATCGTCCACAACTTCGAGTATAGAGTCTCCGATCTTGATAGGAGTGGGTGTTACATGGTTGTTTATCATGACTTTAGTTTTGTCCATGTTCATTTTAAGACCCACTCTTTCGGAAGCTCTACTGAGGTCATTGAGCATTGTACTGAGCTCTTCTGTAGTCTCAGCCATGACTACTATGTCGTCGGCAAACCGAAGGTGAGTGATGTACTCGCCATTGACATTAATGCCTAGTCCACTCCAGTCCAGAACCTTGAAGACATCCTCCATTGCGGCCGTGAACAGTTTCGGAGAAATGACGTCTCCCTGCCTCACACCTCGCTGCAGGAGGATAGGTTTCGAAGTCTGGTCCTGAAGTCGGACTGACATAGTGGCGTTTTCGTACAAACACTTCAGCACCTCGATGTACCGATAGTCAATCTGGCACCGTTGGAGAGACTGCAGTACAGCCCAAGTCTCGATCGAATCAAAGGCTTTCTCGTAGTCCACAAACGCTAGGCAGAGAGGCAGATTATACTCCTCGGTCTTCTGTATAACCTGTCGTAGCGTATGTATGTGGTCCACGGTGCTGAAGCCTTTTCGGAATCCGGCTTGTTCGGGAGGCTGGAAGTCGTCGAACCTGCGCGCGAGACGATTCGTGATGACTCTGGAAAACAGCTTGTAGACATGGCTCAGAAGTGAGATGGGCCTATAATTCTTCAGTAGGGCCTTGTCGCCCTTCTTAAAGAACAGTACCACCACGCCTCCGCTCCATGCCTGTGGCGTTTTTCCCTCGAGTATGACGGAATCAAACAGCTTCTGAAGGGCCTTAAGGATCGGTTTTCCACCCGCCTTCAAAAGTTCGGCCGTAATTCCGTCGTCACCCGGCGCCTTATTGTTATTAAGCTGCTTCAGAGCCATCCTAATCTCGTACAGGCTGACGTCCGGGATATCTTCGGTATAGTGTCGGCTCAATCTAGCTCTTGGGTCGTTTGCTAGATTTACAGTGGGTTTAGTGGTTGACGTGTACAACTGTCCATAGAAAGCCTCGATCGCTCCTAGAAGCTCTGGTTTGGCGGATATGACTCTGCCATCTTCGGTCTTCAGTTTCGTGAGCTGGCTCTGCCCAATAGACAGATCTCTTGCAAACACCTTGGAGCCCTTGTTTCGCTCAATCGCGTCTTTAATTTTTCCCGTATTATAATGACGGAGATCGCGTTTCAAGGACTTAGAGATCCGTTTATTGAGCTGCCGATATGTGTACGAATCGTCTGAAGACTGCAGAATCATCTCACGCCTCTCCTTCATGAGCTGGAGAGTTTGATCGGTGACCCTCTTGCTCTTATTTGTACGAGTCTTAAAGAGTTTAGAGCCGACCGTATGGACAGCTTCCACGAACCCATCGTTGTATTCGTCCACGGAGCTTCCTAAGCATTCGAAACGATTTTGAAGTTCGAGCTGAAAGCTTTCGGAGTTATGGATTTGGATCTGTGCAGGACGGAGCGTAGACTTCATCAGTCGAGATCTTTCAAGCTTGACATTGATATTCAATGTGCCTCTTACCATGCGGTGATCACTTCCGGTTTTCACCCTATTGATCACGGAGACATCATTGAATATTTGCTTCTTCGTCGACATGATGAAGTCAATCTCATTTTTAGTTGCACCATCAGGGCTTTGCCAAGTCCACTTCCTGTGCTCACGCTTGCTGAAGAAGGAGTTCATCATGTAGAGGCCCTCCTTCTCCATAAAACTGGCCAGTAGATGTCCCCGGTAGTTCCTACGTCCAAATCCAAATTGCCCCACTCGCAGCTCGTTGCCGTCTCGTTTGCCCAGTTTCGCGTTGAAGTCCCCCATGACCACGGTGAAGTGACTCTTAGAACCATGCATGGCTCTGGATACGTCCTCATACATGGTCTCTACTTCGTCGTCAGGGTGTGTCGAGGTCGGAGCGTAAACCTGTATGACCTTCAGCGAATATCTTGATGATATTCTGAGTATAAGGTACGCTACCCTGGTCGACACACTCTCGATCTTCACAACATTGTTCACGAGGGACCTGTGGACGATAAACCCGACACCACCTTGGGACTGCTTGTCCCCTTCCCGGAAATAGAGCAGGTTACCAGATCTTAGGATTATCGTATCCTCCCCCTGTCTTCGGACTTCAGACAATCCCACAATACTCCATCGTAACCCGCTCAACTCCTCCTCGAGTTCGGTGATGTTCTCATCGGACCGGAGTGTACGTGTGTTGTACGTTGCCAGGTCAAGTCGTCGACGGTTTATCGCTCTCGCCCGGAGATTCTTAGCACCCCGGACCCCAGGGCCGCGCTCACGCCCGTCAACGTTAGCACAACCGCTGGAGTCGCCGAGCACTTGGGGCCTGTTTTTTGTGCATCTGTGCATTTGGGGGGGTTTAGGACCGTAACCCGCCACGCTGGTCCAGTGCGTGTTGGCGGGTCGCCAGAGCCTCGTTTGTTAGTCAGCAGGGTGCACCACGTGCAGGTGAGGTTGGCTTGGGTCCCGATAGGTGTTGTTTGGGACCCCGTCTACACCCCTGTAAAATCTGTAGTCCACATTAAAATGTCTAAGAGGTCTTAAATTCTATGAAAAACTATGGAAGCTTACCTAATTTGGTATTTAATGCTTATTTAGAATGCCTTACTTAGCTGCTTAATGATACTTAATCACTGCCCTAGAGCTCTGGAATTATTCGAAAGAGCTCCGAAGCCGTGGCTGCTAAATGCAACTTAAGAAACACAGGTGAGGTTTAGTCAGTAAAAGTATAACACTGCCCCTCGCCCCACTCACAGTGAAAGAAGATTTCCCACCACTGGGAATTTGATGGCTTCCCACCTAAAAACCAAAAAAATAAAAAACCAACTCGAAATTCTATGTCGATAAAATCATCTTATTCACTATCGTAAAAGAAATGTTAATAATGTACAAGCGCAGGCTTCGCGATGAAATAAACATGTACTGGAGGAAAATTATACAATTTCTTAACAAAATCATTAATATGAATGAATCAATTACGCGAAGCAATCAAACATTGTGCGGCAATAACGTTATTAACCGCTATTATGAAAATATAAAGCCCACGTAATTTGTATTTATAATGAAAACCAAAATAACTTGTGGCGAATCTTACGGTATTCCCTGCTCGGTCCCCGTGACGAATTTATTATGTTTACCGTAGAAACTCGTTGATTTAGGCTATGTTTACCAGAATAAGTAATTAGCTTTTCAAATTTTACACAAATTTACAGTTATATCTGAGCCTTTTTAGTTAATTTGGGGTTTTTATTGTATTTTTTTTTTTCTAAATATTCCACACATCAATATTCCGAGGTCATTACGAAGTAAATAACTAATTAAAATATATTATTATTTCATTTCGTTTACTTAGTACAGTAAATCCTCGACTTTGAAATCATGCTTCTGAACTTATATAATAGACAAGAAAAAAACGCAAAAGGTTGCAAAAACCCGTTAGTTTTTAAATTATTTTTCTCCATCATTCAATTACTCAAAGTTATCGAAGCCTTACAGTTTATCTAAGTAAAATCAGTAAAAAATTAACAGAAGTCTGTTACATTTTTACCGTTAAGCAAGTAGATACGATAAAATGTCTAGATGTTACACGGACGTTCTCTGAACAAAACATAGAGAATCGTTTTTATACCTCACCCTATGTTGTAATTAGTGTTGCCAAGTGTCCCGATTTGCGCGGTATGTCCCGATTTTAAGGTGGTCTGGGACGCGTCTCGATTTGCGCCTGGCCGGGACGCTAAATTTCCCGATAAATCAATAAATTAATTAAAAGCTATTATATTTATATACTATGAAGTAACAAAATCTCAGTTGCATTCGCATTATTGTCACACATGTTAAGTGCGTTCAAAATGACATATGGCACATCATTGGCTTATCTCTCGCTCTCGCTCAGAGCCGCGTCGTCTTCGTCCGTCACGTGCGACCAATGTCTGCTTCACTCAATCCACATAATTATAAGTAGGCCTGCATCCGGGAGTCGCAGAGCGATTTCTGGCTTCAGAAGGCGCAAGCTTGCGGACGATGAGCAATGAGAACCTCGACGTTCTTCCGTCCAGTAAGGACCAGGCCTGAGTCGATGATGCGTGGTGTTGTATGCGTTCAGGGCCCGATCTAAAGCGGGGCAAGCCGGACATTTGCCTAGAGCGGCAAAACATGAGGGGCGGCAAAATTGACTTATTACTATCTTTCAACCTAGCTATCTACACCCAAGAAACAGGTTGAGAATTGTATGTGCCACCTACTAATCCACTTCAGGTTGGATAGTGAAAATATTTAAGACTTAAGACTCATGACTTATTTGGTTTTGTGTATGTAAAGGGTAGCGAAAATTACCTTTGTCCAGAGCGGCTAAATAGCTAGATCGGACCCTGTGTGCGTTCCTCAAAGAAATGTCAGCAAAACAGGGCCCAGTAAGGCTGATTCCTGATAGCGTTTGAAACAGTGACTGTAGCCCTGGAACGCAAAGAGCAACTGAATAATTTAGTTCCACCTTAGAGCGAAAGAAGTCATTGAATGATTTTTCACCCCAAAAAAAATATTTTTTTTTTGTACCGATTTTAAACATTAAATCCCGATTTGTTTTTATCTGTCCCGATTTCACTTCAATCGGACCTGGCAACAGGTATGTAGTTGTAATATAGATGTTTACAAATAAAACATTCTGATTGCGTTTCTTCGGTGAGATTTGCTGTTTCGCAATTTAAACATGTCTAGAACATAATATATGGACTGGCCTGTTGGTCTAGTAGTTAGTGGCCCTGACTGCTGTGCCGGAGGTCGTGGGTTCGATTCCCATCCAGGACAAATGTTTGTGTGATGAGTACGGTCATTCTAAGGGTGTAATTTATCTATAATATTTATGTATTTAGAAACAAATAAGTATGTTTATCAGTTGTCTAGTACTCATAACACAAGCTCTGCTTAGCTTGGGACTAGATGCTGTTGTGTGATAGTTGTGGAATATTATTATTTACATCCTCTAATCACCAGATCTTATAATTCACGAGCTATGTCATGCTTTGTACACATGCTTTGTTAAAACTAACATTATTTATTTCTCACTCTATTGTATATATATCTATACATTGAGCCTGATGATTGAACGACAAACAATTGAAACTGCAAACACATCACGAACACATTCTGTCTATTTACAAATTAGACTCCGGGGAGCACAATGGCGCAACACTGCGATAATGCGAGGTAAGTTGGTTAAGCTGCATCCTACATAACGAGACTGCATCAGTTTCATGAGATTAGCGTAAAGAGTAAATGTTTGAACTGCAAGGGTATCTTTCCACCAAAAATTTGCCATGCACCAGGAAAATATCTACTTTTTTTCTAACCAGGCTTAGTGCAGCTTTAATAAACAGATCCAAGTATTCTCATATACAAAAAGAAAACTGGGCAAGTGCGAGTCGGACTCGCGCACTGTGGGTTCCGTACTCTACCTATGTAAACTGTTCAACCCAAATAAAGATTCGAAGATTTTTCCAAATCGGAAAAAATATTGTGATGTAACAAAAAATGTACAGTTTTCAGATTTATTCCTATATATCTGTGATAAAAGACCTTTATTTATGTCAAATTTCAGGATTCTGGGTCAACGGGAAGTACCCTATGTATTTTGATTTCCTCGAGAGTGTTGAAATGTGTTTTTTTTGCGACATAAACGACCGTATCTTTTTTTTCGTAAATTTAGAAGTTTGAATTTTTCACAGCATCAAGGGACCGCAGAATTGAGTATATGGTTTTAATTTCAACTCGATATAACCATGTGTTCCCGAGTTAAAGAGTCTTGACAAACACACAGACGGACAGACGGACAACAAAGTGATCTTATAAGGGTTCCGTTTTTCCTTTTGAGGTACGGAACACTAAAAAGTGAAGAATATGTGCGATGGATGCGGACGAGGAATTTCTATAGCACAGCAAAACAGAATCTGCTACGCGATAACTGCACAGCATCGCTACGTATCCTCAGACCGCTCACAGCGCCGCTATGGATGCACGCACCATGAGAACTCCTCGCATGTGTGCGCTGGTGGAAAAACACCCTAAGCAACGCTCAGTGGGAACTTAAATTATTCATAACACGATCGTGAAATAAAGTGCTTGCATGATGCAAGCATGCAGGACGCAGAAACACGACACTAAATGTAACATGACATTGACGTCTTTCGACCACGTGACTGTCTGATCGCCTTTGCCTCTATATTGCCCCTTTCATACATTCCACTTTTCAAGACACTGAAACACGCATACATTGTACACTTTAATACTATTGAATGTACAGTGCTTTACTACCTATGAAAGCGTTCTTTTTATGATATTCCATCACCAGTGTTTCTCATCGATTTCTTATTTTATCGCGGAAAAGAGTACCTTATTTTCTTTTCATTCCAAATCAAAGCTCTGCGCAGAGCTTTCAAAAGTCGGTAGCTTTACTTACGTTATACCTATGTATGGATAACATATGCTATTCATTAAACTCTTCTATATATTTTTTGGTTTCCGTATCTTCAAAGGAAAAAGCGGAACTCATATAGGATCCCTTTATGGTCCGTCTGTCTGTCTGTCTGTCAAGACCCTTTATCTCAGGAACGCGTGGAGGTATAGAGTTGAAATTAAAACCATATTGATCTCTCTGGTCTTCTCAGGCTCTCAGGTTACCATGAAGCTATGAAAAAATTAAACTTATGAGTTAACGAAAAAAAAAAGATACGGCCGTTTATGTCGAAAAAATACGGATATTTCGACACTCTCAAGGGAATCAAAATTCATAGGATCCCCTTTGACCTAGAATCCTGAAATTTGACTAGAAGCCAGCTTAGGTCTCATAGAACAAATATAGAAAAAAGTCAGAAAACTGTAAATTAGTAGGTACATCACAGAAAAAAAAAAATTTTGTGTTTCGTAATGATCTTCGTAACTCAATTCGGGAATTGAACTGTTTTCATAGGTAAGTTTGTTCAGTACCCTCAGTGCGCGAGTCCAACTCGTACTTGCCCAGTTTATATTGGTAGGCTCGCGTTTTACCGCTATCTTACTTGTTTATAAGCGATGACGTAGACAAAAAAGTAACCTAATCACTCTTGACTCAAATACCTCCAGGTTATACTCGTAGCTATTAGGAAATAGACTCCGGCAAGGAATTCCACTCATTAGCTGCACACACAGTGAATGTGTTCTCGAATTTTTTTGTGCCGAAGGACGCCCTACATGTCCACCATGTATCGGTGTGCGCATCGCTCAATGATGGAAAGGACTTAGAGGAATTAACGGTAGAGACAAGCTTTGATAGTTTTATCCAGGCCTGTGTCTACCAAAGCCCAAAACGTTAAGAACCTGAAATACTCAAGGTTATGGAGACGATGATAACAGATGTCATAACGTGAGGGACATACACCCGACTGTGGTTTAAAGTTGTACTCTGGGGTAAACCCTGAGTAAGAGAAGTACGAACATCTGACGGGCTTTCGATCTCCGTGTCCCAAAAGGTAAATGGAGCTGGTTACTCAGTCTCTTGGTTTATTTATTTATACTTACATACGTTAATCCTTTCATTCAGTCTTCTCACAGAATTGCTCTTCTCTTCTTAGGTGATGAGATTCGAGTGCAGACCTCTTATATTACTGAAATGCACTTTGAGAGAGAGGGAGTGTTATATATTAATGGCGCAATCAGGCGAACAGTTTAATTAGGCGACATTCGTAGGTACACGGGCGCCACTGAGTCTGTCGAATAACGCCATTACTGACACTCCGATTAATATACACAGCGTAAAAAATATACGTACTTTCCTAGAGTGAACAAGTATTTTCTAGGTCCGGTTGTTCCATCGTAGACGTCATTTATCGTCTTTCATCAGGCGAGATTAAGACCAAGAGATGGCTTGTCAAGAAAAAAAAAAGATTGTTGTATAATTGCACTCTTAACTCTTTGAATGAATTCCTTGAGAATTGACGAGATGAAACACCTTGAACGAAGGCAAAGAAGGAACAGGAGTGGGTTTTGGTCAGTAAAATCTATGCCGCTATGATAATCCACAAAAAAAAACATGGAAAGAAATGAAAGGAGTGTTTTTTTATTATTATAATTGATATGCTTGCGTTTGACCATTTCCCTGGAAAAGGACCATTCAGTATAACAAAAAAATCTTTTCTTTGTATTAACAATCAGGTATGAACCTGAATCTCCTGCAAATAACGGTCAATTCTCCTATAAATATCTTGGCACCAAGCACTTTATCAAAATGGTGATGCTCACTCCCTCGACGTCATCCATCTTCCTCTTCTACAATAGAATTCTATTCTGAAATTTTCTTTGAAAGGCACAATTTTCTAAAAGTACTTCCGGTAAACGACAAAAAAACATGAAGGTAAATTGTAAAAAAAAAACTTAAAAGCATAATAAAATCCCGACGTACACACTCCCCATTTTCTTTTGTGTCTTCTTATAATAACTTGCTGAAAGGACCGTCTTACGATGTATCCGGCCTTTTAAGGGCCATGATATATTGCAACCAAAATAAGACACAATTATATTTAAAGTACCATTATCATATTATTAAATTAACTGAGTCGGTCGCGACGACGGCTCGTTAAGGCACATTTTAGCTATTCTCACCCCATTATGGGTACCATTTCTAATAAGTCCCTTTTTAATGAGTTTTTAATGGGAAATGTGTAAGGTATCTTAATTTGGTGACGGTTCTTCATAATTATCCAGTATTTCAGTTTTATACGCGTCTCTATTTTTATCAAAATTTAAATTTTTTGAAAAAAAAAAACGTTGTTCAACTGATATTTTTGCTCTGTGTCGCATTTTCTGAGGAGTTCGCAATTTCGGCGTGCGGCAGTCAAGCTCCATATTAACCGTTTAACCACAGAGCCCCAGCAATCACAAAATTCATCCAGTTCCCCACATGTCGCAGAACAAGTAAATAATTAAAATATTCATCACATTGTCACCCTTCTATTTATTTAGTTTTATCAACCACGGCTTGGGGTTGTAACTATATAATTTAAAAGATTACACTTCATTAGCAATATTTCCGCGTTTACACGAACATTTTGAAAATATCGTACTTCAAGCTGTTTGTATTTTTAATTGCTAATTTACTTACTTCTAAGTTTGTTGTTCATATTTCTTTCTTAGTTTATCTAGCCTCTGCATAAAACATTGTAAATGGTATCGTTTACTATCCATCTTGGTGTACAATAAAAAGTGTATATACACCGCTAAATTTTAATCGTTTTAATCCCGTGGAGGGTCGATCCGGTACATGAAACACTATCGATTTGTAAAGATAAAATCAAAAAATAAAGTACCTTTTTTTCAAAACTCGTATTAATTTACGCACGAACGAAATTAATTTCTTTAAGAAAACGTCAGCTCAACGGGTACAATGACCTTTAGTTAGTAGTCGGCGTTGCGTATAAACTATCTACAGGTCATTGAACTCGATCAGCTGACGTTTTCTTAAAGAAATTAATTTCGTACATGCGTACATTAATACGAGTTTTGAAAAAAAGGTACTTTATTTTTTAATTTTACCTTTACAAATCGATAGTGTTTCATGTACGTGATCGACCCTCCGCGGGATTAAAACGATTAAAATTTAACGGTGTATAAACTAGCTTCTGCCAGCAGCTTCGCCCGCGTAAATGTAGGTTTTTCCATTCAAACTTTGAACCATGGGGGTTCAAAGTTTGAATGGAAAAACAAGTAATTTCTTTAAGGGATGAATTTTGGAAAATCCTCTCTTAGTGCTCGCTTAGATCATAAAAAGAAGCCTCGTGCCAAATTTCACGCTTCTAGTCTCAATAGTTTTGACTGTGCGTTGAAATGGCAGTCAGTTTCTCCTTCTATATATATATATATATATACCTATACAGGTAAAACCTATCTACGTAACCTTCTTCTCTAATAATATCCGTCGTACCTATAAGCTGTAGATAGGTACGTATAACCTCACTTCTATACAAATTACCTACATTGTCCTCTTTCAAAGTACTTTTTGTTATTGTTGCCTTTAACAAAAGCCATATCGCAGTCACACAATAAAACTGTGAAGAGCTATTACTTTTAACGCTTTTCACGTTTTATTACTAGTATTTCGAAAATGTTTTGACTCTGCAAAACGATTAAAATGGCTGCCTAGTGGTGAATGCCTTATTGCATTAAGTCTGCCTATGTACCGTTATTAAGGGGTGACCAGACGGTTGCAAACCAACGTCCCAACCAAGGTGACCTTGCTAGTTTCAATCCGTGTAGACTGCAGTTGTAATCCATGACTTTCAACGCCCTTGGTTGGGAGGCGTGTTTTCCCAACCACTGAATGTGTTGGCGCGTGGTTTACTTTACATCCATGTAGCCGCAACACAAACCAAACACATAAACCTAGGTCACCTTGATTGGAACGCTAGTTTGCAACTTGCAACCGCCTGGTCACCCCTTACTGTACCTAAAGTTTGAATCCATACTAATAATATAAATTTGAAAGTTACTCTATATGTCTGTTTCGCTTTCACGGTAAAACTACTGAACCGATTTTGACGAAATTTGGTACAAAGTAAGTTTGAGTCCTAAGAAAGGAAAGACTAATTTTTATCCTGACTTCGATTGCGGACAATAACCGACATTCACGTGGAAAAAATCGCTGGCTGAAGCTAATAAATAAAGTAATTAAACGTTGTCTGATTGATGTCGAAACAATAGGGCTATAGACTGTTGTTCGATACGTCAACACCAATACAATAGGTACAAAATATAATCTCGCTTAGAGACCTATAATCTTTCTTTACATAGTCTGATTCTTACTCAGGTCTGCAGTCCCTTAGGGCTGTCAAAAATTTCAAATTTCCAAGTCAACGAATAAAAATGATACGGCCGTTTATGTCGCACAAAACGTACATTTGAAATGAACCGAAATTCGTAGGGTACCTACTAATATAAATTATTTATATAAATTAATACGGTAGAATCTTGAAATTTGGCATAAAGCAAGGACTTAGAGCACGGGTATAAGAATACATCTGAAAACAGTAAAGTATAATTTTTTTTTTAACTTTTTTGCAATTCTAACTCCATTCGGGAATTGTAGTTTGTACGGAAGTGCGCGAGTCCGACTCGCACTTGCCCAGTTTTTTTTCTGATGTGCCAGCTGTCCGACAGGACAACGTTTGGCGGGATCGCTAGCATAATATAATATACAATTTCTAAAGGTTTTATGATCGAATAGAAACCATGCATGTTCCAATTCAATCTGTATCATGTCGACATTTCGTTCACATAAAGTAGTGCCCTACCTATTATTACTCATGCATCTTCGTATACCAATCGGTAAGGCTGCGGTCAACACATCACGTGAATAAACCATCTATTGTTTTATTATTCCTTTTTTAGTATATTTCGGTAGACCTGTAGTTTATAGACGTACGTATATTCCAAAGAGGCGGAGGGAATATTTTTAAGCTAAAAATTTTATACGACCTCTTTTATTCTTAGAAAGCTGTCCCCAATTTAAACGAAAAAATATCTTAAACTCAGTGGACTGTTGAAGCTTCGTCGTAAAAAACTGGGTAATAAAGAGAGTAATAAAAGTAAACATTATGATAACTTTTACTGGTATACGTTCTTTTTAACTGTTATCGTATTGTACAGAGGATGTTTATTTTATGAATTATGTTGTTTTATTCATATTTCATGACGTATGAATATAGCGAAGCGTCGTTTCAATACCAAATGTGTGACGTGACAATTGAGTTTGATACTTGTGAAGGGGTGTGGATGCGGGTCAGGCTTTCATGCCGATATATCGTGGGGAGAGTGGGGGGAGATGTAAAAGTTAGCGCAGCGATATCGAGTAATTTCACGATAAATTGCCCAAATTTATCAGTTGGTTGAACGTGGTAAATTCGCACGCTACCGCCTCCTAGCTACCGAGTGTCGGCCACTCTAATGTCGCTCATCTCGTCGCGCTCGTCATCGGCAACACATCAATAACTGCTGAAGTTTATTGCAGCATCATTTCAAACTAAATGAATCGTTCATTTAATTAATGGGGAGTAATTTGGCAAAGTATCGTACCGAAATAATAGCTTTGTAATTTGTTTGTTACATTATATGTAGGGAACGTTCAAAGATCACTCTTGCTTCGATTACATATGTACTTACTTACGTTATAAAGCTGGCACATCTATAGTAATATTATAAATCTAAAGAATTTGAACTTGAATTGAAAAATCTACTAATGTGGGATAGCCCATTTATCGAAGACGGCTAAAGGCTATAATGATAACATCATACTACCTACTATCTAAAGGAGCAGAGCAGTATCCAAAGATACGGCCAATTTGGGTGAAACTGCGGAGGTCAGCTAGCAATGCATAAAGCTCATTTATTCCATCATTTTCTAACAGCAGTAACGATTTTTATTCACGCAGTGAAACATTGTGTAATTCAATTACAGTCATTAATCCGTCTCTTTTGTACGTATTAAAACGTAGTACGCTTACTGAAACTGGGCTTTTGTCTTAACAAACATCCATTGAAGCTCTGAAGCCGCCTACTTAACGATCAAGAGATTCGAACTTCCAACACTTAATCAAACTTCCAAACGACAAACAATCGGGAAGCATTATTTCTTGTCATCCTAATTATTGTAGAGAGAGACCCACTTAACCATCACCGGTGCGAGAGAGAGACAGAATATGCTTTAAATAAACCCATTAAGGAGTTTATTTACTTGTGAGAATAATGCGGCCTGTGCACTTTATGAAGCGGTAGCGGCGCGGCGGTATTGGTATGAATATCTGATACCGTGCGCAGATAGACCCACTTAGGCGAAAGATGTGTGATATAAAATGCATTGCAGTAAGAAGTGGAATACCCTGCAGGAGTCAGTTTCCTGACAGCTATAACCTCAAGTCTTTAAGTGAAGAGTGAATTGAATACGTTACTTATGCAAGCGTGCTCCATCGTCGGCCACATCATCGCTTACCTTCAAGTGAGATAGTGGTCAAATGCAAGCCTACTCATAATAAGAACATGAGTATAAAATCTCTTGGGAATCGTATACTTAAGTAGAAGCACCTATTAAATATTTCACGCAAGTATAGTGAAGCTATGAATCCAGGGCAGCGGAATTGTTTGGAACAGTCACCACGAGTCTAGAAAGCAAAGGGCAAAGGAACGCAAAAGGCAACGCAAGGGCAACGCAAAAGGAACACGGGTTGGATAGAGTCAGTAAAAGTCTGACACTCTTACTCCACCTAGAGCATGAAGAGTTATTTGATGAAACTTGCCTATTAGTCTAGTGGTCGGTTTGAAAAGGAAACCCGTAGTCCTAGTACGCAAAAGGCAACTGAAGGACACGGGTGTGGTTTTAGTCCGTAAAAGTCTGATAGGCTCTCTCGCTTAACCCAGAGCGTAAGAAGTCATTGGATGATTTCCACCCTTAAAAAAAACCCTGACTGCTATGCCAAGAGAAATGTTTGTGTGATGAGCACGAACGTTGTTTGGTGTTAATTTATTTATAGGTGTAGTACGAGTATTTATATTGTTTATCAATTGTCTAGTAGTTAGTTCTAGTTAGTTTGAGATAGTGTTGTGTGAATGTTGTAGAGTATTATTATTTACAGTGAATATAGTATCTAGGTGCCAAGATTCATCTAAATACATCTATCTTTACTCGTGTGTTCTATTGAGTTTTTATCTACCGTCAATGGAATGGCTCACTTAAGGATTTCCATTAACTTTGATTGCTGCAGTAACTGGCTTGAACTTAGAAGCTGACGGCCAGCGGCGGCGGTTCAAGAGTGATTTAAGAGAGGCATAACGGATGCCTCAGGTACTTTGTACGCAACGCCAACTGTTAACTACAGGTCATTGAACTCGCTCAGCTGAAGTTTTCTTAAAGATACTAATTTCGTACATGCGTGAATTAATACGAGTTTTGAAAAAGAGATACTTTATTTTTTAATTTTATCTTTACAAATCGATAGTGTTTCATGTACCGATCGACCCTCCACGGGATTAAAACGATTAAAATTTAGCGGTGTATAACTAGAATGTACACAATAATAATGAAAATATCTGCGTAGTACCTACCCAGTAGTAGGAACCTATTGCATAAGCAAATAGTTGCACCGAAACCATTTAAACAAGCTCCTCTAATTTCTATAAACCCTAAATATAGAGGTATACTCGCGTACATAAACATCAATAAAATTTCTAATAAAATATTTCTTATTTATTTGGTTTCACATTCACAAAGATATCATGGACTTGCTTCGCAGAATATTCCACTCGCATTTACAAACGTCCACATTCGATAAAAATGCAACATCACGTGTGCATCGCGTTCATTGCGTCACGGTGATGGCGTTATAAACCAGATGCGGAAATATCGCGGACTGGCCAATAAATAATGCACCTGACGTCACATAACTCGCTGGTATGTAAAATATACATAGATAATACAGAATAGGACTAAGCGTTCTCGGTTCTCTATAACTGTCAAGTGAATATACTTAGAATTCTAATTTGTCCATCATTCTTAACCTCCCACCCATACATACTATACCTACACAACATTTTGGGATCACTTTCATCTTGTGTACAGCTAAGGAGTTGAATTTCGTGCCGAAGTCTATTTTTGATAGCTACAACCTCTTTAAGTCAAAAATGAATGGTTTACTTCTGGGCAAGCGTTATATTAATATCTATTCTTGAAATTTGTAAAAGGGTTGTACCATCACAACATCGCTTACCATCTGGTGAGATAGTGATCAAACACATATATATCATTTGATAATAAAAAAAGCCTATCTTAGCCACCTTTGTCACTTCGATCGACAGAACAGACACGGGTAAGTATTAGTCGCAGAGTCTGTATGTCTCTCAAAAGTGCATGTAATGCTCAGACTAATTCTCTAAATTCTACGATGTAAGCCAACATCCCAAGTGTCACTGGAAACTGAACTTTCCGTTCCAGTAATAACGATTAGGAACATACAAGTTACGTAATTATATCGAAGATGCATGCATGTTTGCTGAAACTATCGTAATGTCATTTGCTAGAAGTTTCGATTGAAATCGTAGCATCACTTCCCGATCGATGGTAACTAAACAACTAATAAGTATCCTGCGACTCCGTTTGCGTGCGGATCCGATGGTGCACCGTCTTACCTCCCTAGTGGTAACACGAGCACGAGCTCGTTTAAGGCGTATAGCTCTATAGTCCCTTGAAGAAAAAAAAGTCAATACAGTTTAGGTTCACTTTTTTTTTTTGACTCACCGACATTCTGACAATTCAGAAGTGCTTGTAATTGGCCGGAGCTAAATGCACACTTATTCATACTGCCGCCTGCACCCTAGAATCTCGCTGACCTTTAAATCCATTTTTTTCCGAAATATTTTTTGTTTTAAATATGATTTGTACATTCTGAAGAACACTTGACCAGCAATTTTTTTTTATAAACATATTTCTAAAGATCAAAGCCGGTTTAAAGGAGTAAAAAAATAATATAAATCATACGAAAAAACCACATGTTGATAATGTTGTACATGAATCTGTAATTTTTTTTTTTTTTCAATCCTAGATTTACATAGCCGTTATCAAGGAGTAGGCTTTAGAAAGTTACTGTTTCATGGCACCGCTCGGGAGTTAGGACCTTAATTGTTTCGACGAGTACGTCCCGCGAGGTACACAGGCGCACGTTTTCCGGGACGAACCCCTTTGTTTTAAAAATGAAGACTTCACCCGATTTACTGGGACTCGGAAAAGAAGCGACCCTTTTTTGGCAATAAAGCTTTTAGGAATGTGAATATTTCGCCCCACCGGATATTTCGTGAATTTAATAAACGGGTAAATATAATTTATTTGTTTTCCCCTTGATATAACCCACCTCGTGTAAATGTTTATTTTTCGTTTTTAAATAGATATTTTGAATCAAACGAAATTCTTTTTTAAAATATGCGATGTATACAGATCGGCATAGCCGAATCGAGGCCTGATTCCTTATTCTCTACGATTCTACTTTCGTTTACGTAGGTCGTGTCGCTTTTCATATAAGCTTATTGCTTATTTCGGCTGCTAAATATTAAATGTCAATTTCCAATACCAAAGTAGCACAACGTCCGCATTAAATGGAGCACATTTTGGTTTGTATCGAATGAAGAGTGTTTATAGTTTGCCACTATATACTACAATCGCCATTCATCAACAAAATACACAACTTGGACATTTATTTGGAACACGTCCCCGTCACGGTACCACGACGTGACCCATTTTATTTATTCGACAGCCATAGTTATACATAAACAATTTCCAATTCCAAAGGGCAAAATTCGATTATGGCGGGATAAAGCGACAAGCCGCTCGAGGTAAATAGAACGTGAAGTGTCACGCTACACTTATTAACGCAGTTGCTACGAAGTCGTTCGTAGGCTTCAATATTATACTCGTAGCAATCCTAACCGACATCGCTTCATTTTCGTAGCCATGTAGCGGGTTGTAGCTATTTCGTAGCCGCCTACGAACGCCTAATGGAGTAATCTATCGTAATAAATGAAAGTCTAGATTACCTAAGATATTATAATGCGACGGCCTCCACTAAATCGTCGTCTAAATCATCCCATAATCCATTAGTACCGCTTTACGTACCAAAACTGTGTTACGAAATCCTAATGAGGAGATTAAGTGGAAGCAAAATGGTTGAGTTTTTCGTTGAAACCTTTTTTTTTTCAATCTTCTAAGGAAAATCTCTTGGTCTATTCTGTGATAGATAAGGTTGCGTTGTCTTTATAGCGCCATAAAGTAGTTATTGCTCGGCGGCGATAACAGGCGATTTATAACACTTTAGCGCGCACTGGGTGGCCCGCCGAGGGTTCAGGCCCTTCTCTTAAACACTTTATTTTCACACATTTATATTGTTCACTCTCGCCAAGTTTTGGTCTACTGCGGGCTTTGAAAAAGTGTGTAATTCTAGATAAGTTTTTACATGAAAGCAGAAAATGTTTGCCTCACACAATAGCCTCTATTTCATTTTTGTCTCCAGGCACTTCTTGAGACTAACTTGAAGACCTTATCTACAAATTTTGGTAGTCTGCGATTGTCCTTTAACCCTCGTCGAAAAATAACATAGAAATATTAGTATTCATAATAATGGAGACCTAGTTTGGAACTTTATTAGATTATGTATAACGCTATAAAATATGCCAGCGTAATCGACAGCTGTAATGAATATTTTACCGAAATGAAAATATAATATAACGTTACGTAATTCACAGAAGGATTTCCATTTCAGAATACAGTCGTCGCAAATGAACGCAAATGTCGTTATTTTTTCCATTTTACCATAATTACGTGGGCTCTGTTGGCGGCGCCCTCCGCGCAGCTTCAGCTTCTATATCAATTAAGTCATTTAGCTGGCCCTAATGTCAGAGTGGGTGAAAATACCGACGACCGGCAATAATTGCTAAAGCCGGGAACTGCTGGCAACGGACGTAAAGTTAAATTGTATCGCTGTGTGACGACGTAAATATAAGTCGCTCTGAAATTATGACGAGTTTCTATCTGGACTTTATTCATAAATATAGTCTGTTCAAATTGTAAGTAGTATTTTGTTTGAATGTACAATTTGGTTTGCAAATAAATGGTTCACGACTCGAGTGTTTGATAGAAGTGTGGGTAGGCGAGTATCTATAAAACTTCGTACGTTTTGCTACAATAAGAACTAAGGTAATAATCATTAACTACTTAAAGAGAAACTGAACTAACCACACGGTATCAGTATTAAAATTAATTATTTTTCAACAAGAAATCTAGGACTTCATGCTCTGAGGACTAAGCCCAATTCCAATTCCAATTTCTAGTCAGGACATTCCCAAGTTATTGTTCCAAGTTGCTAATAAATGATATTATTAAACGAACGAGCAGTGGTGGCCGAGTGGTAATGGCCCCGACTTAGGAGTTGTAGGTCGCGGTTTCAAACCCAGCCAGGCGCTTTACTTTGTCTAATTTATTTCATCACCACTGCTCTCAAAACGGTGAAGGAAAACATGCTTCGTGAGGAAACCGGTATGTCCTAGAACAAAAAATTCGAAGACGTTGACATCCACCAAGCGCTGGGCCCGCGTGGTAGGTATATTACGGCCCATCCCCTCTCCTAGAGAGGAGGCCTGCTGAGTCCCAACAGTGGGAACATTATAAGGCCGACTATGCTATGCTATTAAACAAACACTTATTAAATTAAATGAACCCATAACTATTAAACGAACACCTAATAAATAGCGAGTAGGTAAATCGGAAACTTTTTTCCGATACCTACTTCCCTCTGTAATCAGGCCGAAAAGTTAATCGAATTCCCAACTTTTTCAAATCAACTTTAATTCACTCTATTTAGGTAACCAATCTCTATAATTGCTTGAGTCCATACGCACTTACAGGAGGTAATATAATCTCCCACCTCCCAACAATTATTCGCTGGCAACCCAAGTTCTAACATAAGCTTAATGGCCACGTGATATCCAACTGCAATTACTTTCATTATTATATGTATAGCAGTTATAAACTTGGAGCCTACAAATATGGGTTTATTGCTCTTGTTAAGCTGTTTAGTTTCGGGTGCAAACATTGTACTTTCCTGAACTGTTGTTTAAACAGACATAAAACAATTTAAGAACGATGATACCGTATTTAAAATGATTTAGTTGCCGAAAATGCACACATTTTTCTGCGAGTTTTATCATCATCATCATCATCACCAGCCTTTTTAACGTTCCCACTGCTGGGACTCAGGCCTCCGTTCTAGGAGAGGGAATGGGCCGTAATCCACCACGCGGGCCCAGTGCGTGTTGGTGAATGTCACATGTCTTCGAATTTTTGGTTGTAGGACATGCCCGTTTCCACACGATGTTTTCCTTCACCGTTTTTAGTTTTATCAATATCCATTAGAGGCCAAACTTTATAGTTATCTTATAATAAACTGGCCAAGTGTGAGTTGAACTGGCGCCTGAAGGGTTCCGCGCCGTCCGTAGCAAAAATCGGCATAAATCTCGTTTGTTGTATGGGAGACCCAGTTAAATATTTATTTTATTCGGTTTTTAGTATTTCTTGTTATAGTGGTAGCAGAAACACATCTTCTGTGTAAATTTCAACAAATACAGTCTGTAGACAGACAGATGGACAGCGGAGTCTTACTGATAGGGTCCCGTGTTTACCCTTAGGGTACGGAACCCTAAACATACAGCTTTGGTTCAGTAGATATTATAGCGCTACTGAATAATAATAGGGCGTTGGTATGTAATTTAGATTCTCAGCTACCAAATTATATCGGTAACAGCAAAGAGCCGAGTTTTCTTTTTCTTTTCAGAAACAAACCCTTGGCTCCGGTAGGCTTCGGACCTACATATCGACTACCTGAATTACTATGCATAGTCTGACACACAACATAAGCAGCGAGTGACACTAACGCGAGTATTATAATGAGTTTAATTGTATCGACATTCTTTTTCTTGGTAAAAACGCCTTTAGGAAGCAAGTCCAAGCAACCCTTAAAGATGCGCAGTAGTGTCACATTGATTTGTTTTACGGATAAGTAATAACGTAATGTTGCGTTATTGTCTGTTGTACGCACATAAATTTAATTATATATATTTTATTATATTTACCTAATGATGAGAGCAGTGGTGGCCGAGTGGTAATGGCTCCGACTTACGAGTTGTAGGTCGCGGGTTCAAACCCTGTCAGGCGCATTACTTTGTGTAATTTATTTCATTACCACTGCTCTCAAAACGGTGAAGGAAAACATCGTGAGGAAACCGGCATGTCCTAGAACCAAAAATTCGAAGACATGTGACATCCACCAACCCGCACTGGGCCCGCGTGGTGGATTACGGCCCATTCCCTCTCCTAGAGAGAGGAGGCCTGAGTCCCAGCAGTGGGAACATTAAAAGGCTGATGATGATGATGATGATGATGACCTAATGATCCCAGAGATGATCACTTATGTATTAGGGATATATTTTTATAGGTAAACTATATTACTAGCTAGTTTTAAGTATTCGATATTGTAATCTGTGGAAAACGTAGTGTGTAGCATGATTGTTTTATATTGTTATATTTAGGCTGTTATGTCATGTAGGTATATCTCTTTTTATGCTATTGTTTGTTTTTCTTTAAATAAATAAAATAAACACGATTCATGACAATCGTACATTTCAAAGCATAGAAATTTGGGTTTACCGGGCTTGGGAGCGACCGGACCAAAGTTTGACTGATATGTGCCTGCCGGACGATGTCGCCATTAGTTCGTTCCGGTAGAGCATCTGTTCAGTGCCTGTCAGTCACACCGAGGGTGATTGGACACGAGAGGTCGAGCGCGCGTGCGATCTTGTACCAGAAATGGTAAAAGTTGTTTTCTTCACAAGTGTATAGAAAAACGTCGTATGACACACGTGAGTATTGATGATTACCGTTCTCGGCTCTCTTAAGACTAATACCGCCTCGGCGATAATCATCAATATTAGATACTTGTATCATAATGTAAGTATTTATTTTTATTTACTGCATCATATTCCTGCCCTTGTCCCGTTTTATTTGGGTTCGGCACAACACGTTTTTTTCTTCCATTCTGTCCTGTCACCCATCAAACTATAATCCACCAACAACTAAGTACGGAAATTAGACCACAAAAGACAAAAACTTCTGGGATAATCCTGTAAATTATTTTATCTCGTTAAAAAATAAAAGGCCCGTTTTAACGTCTGAGACAGAACCTAGAATGTAACTTGGAATGAAACTGAAAGAAACAATAAAATAATAATTAGGGGTCCGGTGTAGTGTTAGCTATTTTAGTAGTAGCTACACTAGAGTCTGTCTAATAAGTTAAACGACTTGGGTAATTATTAGGATTTAATGAAATCTGATGTAGTCAACACGGGTTCATTATCAAGGTTGATTTAGAGATAGAGATCATTGTTTACTAACAGAAGAACCTTATAAAAAGTACCGAATATATGTATTTTTAAAATGATTAAATATTTTACAAAATTCCCAAGTCGGTTGACTTATTAGACAGACTATACATCGGACAAGCCGCTAGGTAGTCAAAATACAAATGTCAAAACAAGCCTTTTTGACAACTTTAGTATTTGGTCTACTCATGTGTCAAATTTCATCTAAATCCATTCAGCCATTTGAGCGTGAAAGACTAACAAACATAGAAACATAAATACCAACTTTCGCCTATATATTAGTGTGATAAAAATTCGAAGCACATGCAATACCTCCACAGTACGCAGTTACTTCTGGACGTTCTAAACATATTAGTAAAGAAGTTTGTCTATTGAATGTCTTGGCTAGATCTTAGTATTGATAACTTTCTTGTTGTACGTGAATCGCGGGAGTATGTTCCCGTTTGATTTTTTTTAAATTTCACGCAAGCGAAGCCGCTGGCAGTAACTAGTTTACATCCAGCATCCGGTAGGTAATCGTGGTCGGGATCAAATTAATTAAGACAAGCTCCCCTTGCAGAATGTTAAGCAGGAGACATTTCCCATAGGAATAATGACTTCTAACCAACTGTCTATGCAAAATATGCTTAGACACGTATTACTTCAATTGTTTATCTTTAGTTCCGTACAAGGGATCCTTCTAGTTTCTTCATGTCCGTCTCTCCGACCGTCTGTCCGCAGCATATCTAAAAGACTATTTGTTCTAGAAAGCTTTAATTTTACATGGGTGGATAGAAATAGATTACTTTTATTAGAGCACATGGCCGCGTGGCAGATCACCGATGCGATGGACTGACCAAGTAAAAACGGCTGTTGGCGGCCCATTGAACGAGTGCGTGCGGATGACTGACAGCAGGCAAAACTGGCGGGAATTCGTGCGGCGTACCCTGACGGCTTCCGGAAAGCTACCTTCGTGATAACTACGACCGCTCTGGCAAGAGTGAAACGACCAAGAAGATATAGATTATTTTTCCTCCACCTCTTAGTGTGGGTCTTTCAAAAACATTAGAGGTTGTTAAAATTATTGGTTCAGTGATCCGTTTGCGAAATAATAAACCTGTCAATTTATGTATCGTCGTCATCGTCGAAGTCGTCGTCCTTAGAAGTTTAACTGTAGGCTTGAAAAATACACGATAGAATAGCATAACGGTAATTTATAGAAACTATCTTTTTTTTCGACCTTATCCGCATGAATATCGGATATAGCGGACGCGAATTAAAAGTAACTATATATTCGTTGGCGATCAAGTGTAACCGTGAAAGCGTACAAGACAGATAGAGTTAGTTTCACATCTATAATACTCGTATTAAAGTTAACGAAAGAAAGAAAAGTATCACTTTTACACGTTAGCTCTGTTAATTAAAGAGTAGGTACCTACTCTCTATTTACTATCTACATAGAAATCTTAATAAGGCCAGTAGGTAATATCGCCCAACTTGTAAAATGAAAATTTGGTAGGTATTTAGGTACCAAATTCTTAGAAAATAACTACTTGAAGTTCTTGGAAAGATATGGAATAATTAAATCATAACTTAAGTACGTAATGTCGCTCAGACCAGAGACGACCCAAACATAAGCGCTTCTACAAACCCTGGTACTGGTCTACACCTACGTACCTATCGATGGCTTAGAGTGAATACCTCGTAACTGTGAAATACGTAATTTTTCAGGAGGCACAAAAAACTAAATTAGACCTTTATTATCATGCAATTTTTATGTGTTTAGACATGTTTCATTCAAATATTTAAAACTATTGGTTTATTTCAAACGCTTGTTTCTTTTGTTTTTATTTTTTTTTTCCGCTTGTTTTGCCGCGCCCGCCGTCGCGAGGTGATCTGATCACACCAAACTGACTTGAGCAAGAAATGCATGCAACATAGTAGATGGCGATACAAGTATCGAATCAAAATTTTGCATGATACAAGATTGTGCGTTACGAACTTTTCTTTTCGAAATATAATAAAATAAAATTACCTAAAATTGCATATCCGAGGTTTTCACTCTAAGCCATCGCTATATGCTTTGTTAAAACCTACAAGACTTTCACTAATAATAGACAGGTAAAGCTAAGGCACACGATTAGACCGTGTTCTGGAATACTTTTTATCCCAAAAGTATTGTTCTCATGGCAAAACTTTTATACTTTCACGCGGGCAAAATCACTGGCAGCAGCTAGTATCCTACCTATTGAATATTTTAACCCGCGATCTTACAATATATTGCTAGAGGTGAGCAGCGAGCAAAGTACTTTTTAAAATAAACAATTGTGAAGATTTTTTTGTTTTATTGTTTTTACATTTTTTTACATTTGTTACAAAAAAAAAAACACTTGACTGCGAGTTCAATGACCTGTAGTTAATAGTCGGCGTTGCGTACAAAGTACCTACAGGTCATTGAACTCACTCAGCTTTTTTTTTTTTATGGTGGGAAAAATCATGCATTGACATCCCCCGCCCTTGGGCGGAGCGGGAGATAGTGTCAGACTCTTACTGACTAAAAGACCCACCCCGTTCCTTCTAGCCTTCATACCGGGGCTCGAGCGCCCTTTCGGATAACCCTGGCCCCAGTAGGCTTCGACCCGGCTGGGTCCCTGCTGTTGCTGACAACTCCTTGAGGCGCGCGGGAACAGTGCGCGCCGTCGACGACTTGGGCTTTGTCCGGGCAGTTACCGGACGGCCGGACAGTGAGCTACCCATTGCTCACTGTCCGCAAGCCCGCGGAACGCACTCGGCTGACTTTTCTTAAAGAAATTAATTTCGTACATGCGTAAATTAATACGAGTTTTGAAAAAGAGGTACTTTATTTTTTTATTTTATCTTTACATTTGTAGTTAGTTATATAGCGATAGTGTTTCATGCACCGGATCGACCCTCCACGGGATTAAAACGATTACAATTTAACGGTGTATAATATCTAGGTAGGTACGTAATACTTCAGTGCTTACGAACGACAGAATGCTTAACCACAAAACTTAGCGATGAAAACTGATAGGTACTCATTTCTTGCTGAGTTTTTACAGTATCGCAAAACAGACGTATTCATAATTATTGAATTTGACGGAATTCATTGGTACCTATTATTTATACAAAAAAGAAAAAATATTAAATAAAATATTTAAAAAAAAACAAACGGAATAAAACATCCTGAAAAGTTCGTGTTCACTAAAGCAGTTGTAGGTAGAAAACCCGGTTTTTGTGGGATGAAACATCTGCATGTTTTAGTCTATGATTGTAAAATGGAAAAACTTTTAAATAACATAATATAATTTCTAACATACTATTACGATATTTGAAGCTATTAAATTGCTTGAATAATCAATGATGTGATACGTCAAGCTATGGAGTATTTCATCCCTTATCGTGACGTACCCACCGGTGGCTCAGCTCGCCCATGGTTCAACGCCGATTGCGTTGAAGCTGAACAGTGTAAGCATTCGGCGTATCTTGCCTGGGTTGAGGCTCGTGACTGCAAAGCTCCGGATCTGAGCTCAAAGAAGAGAATCTTCAACCTTGCTGCTAAGTCCTACAAGAAGGCATTAAGGAAGGCTCGCTTCGACCGCATCACCCATATTGGCACAAAACTCTCTGCACAGCCGTCCGGTAGCAGAGCATTCTGGTCCCTCGCCAAGTCGGTTGAAGCGAACTTCTGTCGGCCCTCACTGCCTCCGCTGGCTAAACCTGATGGAACACTGGCTCATACGGCGAGAGAGAAAGCAGATCTCTTTGCATCTCTCTTCGCCCATAATTCTCGTCTTGATACTGGCAATGCTACTCCACCGACTCTACCTCACTGCGACACTTCGATGCCCGAGGTTCGCATAAGGAACAAAGAAGTTCTGAGAGCACTGTGTCGTCTAGACGTGAACAAAGCTAGTGGACCAGATGGTATACCTGCCATTGTTCTCAAGGCTTGTGCGCCTGAGTTGTCTCCTGTATTGACACGCTTGTATCGCCTCTCATTTAGGACTGGTATAGTGCCCAAGTCCTGGAAGCTTGCCAACGTGCAACCCGTGCCCAAGAAGGGCAGTCGTGCCGATCCTGCCAACTATCGGCCGATTTCAATAACCTCCATACTATGCAAGATTATGGAGCGTGTGTTGAACTCGCGCCTCATGGCATACCTGGAAGGTAACGATCTCCTCAGTGACCGACAGTACGGATTTGGTCGCAATCGGTCTACTGGGGACCTACTAGTGTATGCCACCCACTTGTGGGGCGAGACCCTCGAGAGGAATGGGGAAGCGATTGCCGTTTCCTTAGACGTCTCGAAGGCCTTCGACAGGGTATGGCATGCTAGCCTTTTGAGTAAGCTTCCAGCGTACGGCATTTCCCCTGGTCTGATTAACTGGGTAAAAGACTTCCTGAGTGAACGGTCTCTCCGAGTTGTTGTCGATGGATGCTCATCGGAACCCATGACGACTAATGCCGGAGTTCCTCAGGGGTCTGTTCTCTCTGCAACCCTATTCCTACTGCATATCAACGATCTGCTGATGCCCGGTATCTATGGGTATGCAGATGATAGCACAGTTGTAGAGAGATACCTGTCTAGTGCTCGGGCTAGTAAGGAGCTAATCCGGTCCGAAAGAGAGGCTATGGTAGAGCGTACAAATATCTCACTTCAGGCAGTCTCCAAGTGGGGTAAAGCCAATGTGGTGGGATTTAACGCCTCCAAAACGCAAGCGTGTCTGTTCACCGCTAAAAGGAGCCCGTTCACCTTGGCTCCTACTTTTCACAATTTATCCCTGGAGTACACCGACCGCCTTCAGCTCTTGGGGGTTGAAATTTCCTCGGACCTTAACTTTGGGCGGTTCATTGAGTCCAAAGCCAAGGTAGCTGCTAGGAGGGGTGCCACGACAGAAAACCTCCACGAGTGCCCGCAGGCTGTAGTTCCCTTGCGGATACGTCCGGAGCGAAGGCCAGTCTGCGGGACGGTGCACCCTGGGAGGCGGCCAATGACCCCCTTGGGTATTGCTGCCTAAGGGGCCTCGATGGCCGTCTGCGAATGTTCTGTCTGTCGGAACGCTTCAACGCGTGTCCCTCTGCTGTAGCAGAGGGCACAGTGGCGAAGCAAGAGCGGGCTCGGTGTGCACTCACACTGCCGCCGGGCAGGCAGGAGGAAGGCTTGCTCCTCCTTCTGCCACCGTTAGTCTCGTAGCCCCAGAGATTGTCCAAGGTCATGTTTCTGACTTTTGATGGGGGACGAGGGTCCTGGCTTAACCGCCCGGGCCGCGAGGAAGACAACCTCTATAAAAAATTATCACAAACCTCCAAGCGGCGGCGCACCGTGAGGGAGGTTGTTAGCTTGACTAATGGGTAGTTAAATTAGTCTCTAGTGCGAACCACGTATTTGAGCCAGTACAACATGAAAAATACTCGTGGGAACAACTATGGAACCAAATAAATTTTTCACCAAACCAACGGAGAGTGATGCGCGGTCGGAGTCCGACGCGGCATCCGGAAGGAGCTCGGAGGGCTCGGAGAGGGAGGAGACTAGGGGAGACCCCGGTAGAAATTTGGAGGCAGAGGCTGTGGGAGACCCCGGTCGAGGCCCCGGTGGTGACCCCGGTGGAGACCCTGGAAGTGTCCGGCGTCTCTTCAGGAAGCGCTCCGCGTCCAGGAAGCGCTCCGCGTCGAGGGACGGACTGTTGTCCTCTTCTGACTCGGACGGAGACAAAGGTTCGGCGCCGAAAATAGCCACGAGCAGCCGCGGCGTGGGTCGAGCCCGTGGGAAAGGGAGGCTAAAGGCCATAAACTCCGCCCAGCGAGCCGACAGGCTTGCTGCGGAGGGACGCCACCCTGGAGCGACCGGCGCTCAGACAGACCTCTCGGAGCCATCCGGCAGCGAGAGGCAGGCGAAGGAGGACTCGGACGGGGAGTCCCTGCGAAAGCTGGCCGTCACCCTTTTGCGGGACATGAGCCGCAAAAGGGAAAAGACGTCCAAAGAGAGGACGGCGCAGCGCCATGCCAAGTCCCTCAAGGAGGCCTTTGACGCCTCCCTCAAAAAGAGGGTGGCAAAACTCCGGAACGAGCTCCAGGCCGAGCTCCGGGCTGAGATCCGGGCGGAGCTCGCGAGAGCAGGCCACCAGGAGCCGACGGAGGGGGGGCGCAAGCAGGGGCACGGGCAAAGCCGGCCCCAGGCCCAGCACGAGCCGGAGAATCAGCTGCTGACACTGGTGCGGCAGGAGCTGGCTGCCTTTCGGCAGCAGCAGCAGCAGCAGCAGGAGCAGTTCCAGCTAAGAATGCAGCAGCAGCTGTCCGTGCTGGAGGGGATCGTGCTGCGCCCCCCGCTCGCGGCCTCAGGCCAGCGAAAGGCGACGTCTTACACCACTGCTGCGGCCATGGCTTCTTTACCCAAGGCGGGCCCGTCGGGGCAAGCAGGGCGCGGGGCCGCGGCGTCAGAGCCTGCGCGGCCAACCCCGACGGCTACGCAGCAGTGGCAGCGGGGGAAGCCAGCAGCTCCTCCCTCGAAGGGTAGGGCGGCGCCTAAGCCGGCAGGACCTCCTGCAGCGGTGGCGACTAGGTCGCGTCAGCCGCCTCCCCCCGAAGAACCCTCGGCTGGCGCCGAATGGACGGTCGTCGGCGCCGCGAGAAAGGCGGGCAAGACGGCCAGGACGGCCAAGAAGCGCGCAAGGCGCCAAGAGCGCAAGAAGCCGGCCATGGCGGCGAGACTTCGCGCCCCGAACTCCGAGGCTGACGTATGACGCCGTCATGGAGAAGGCGAAGCAGGCGGTGCTGCCCCACCTTGAGGAGCTCGGAGCCGCTGGGGGCTTTCGCATGAGGCGCACGGTCACCGGGGCCCGAATCCTGGAGGTCCCCGGTGCGACTAGCGGCCCTGCGGCTGACGCTTTGGCCGCTAGGATCAGAGCGTCCCTCGATGCGGAGGAGGCCCGAGTGTCCAGGCCCACAAAGTGCATAGATATGCGCATCATGGGCTTGGACGACTCCGTCAAGGTGGACGAGGTGGTGGCCGCCATCGTCAGGGCGGGCGGGTGCACGGCCGATCAGGTCCGGGTGGGCACCATCCGCGCTGACGGCACGGGCATGCGAGTGGTGACAGCTAGCTGCCCCGTGGCAGCGGCCAGGACCATCACCGGGGAGGGCCGACGGCTGTTGGTAGGCTGGGTCTCCGCGCAGGTTAAACTGCTGGAGCCCAGACCTCTGCGGTGCTTCCGGTGCCAAGTGGGGCACCACGTTGGCGCCCACTGCGCCGCGGAGGTGGACCGCAGCGACCGCTGCCACCAGTGTGGCCAGCCCGGTCACAAGGCCGCAGAATGCCGTGCTCCGCCGCACTGCTACGCATGTGCGGCGGCAGGCAAGCCGGCCAACCACCGGGCTGGGGGCAGGTCCTGCGACCCCCCCGCCAAGGACAAGGGCAGGGCCCGTAGGCCCATCCCCGCCGACGTCCTCACCGCCGCAGCCGCCTCCTTGGCCGCCGCCGCTATCACCGCCGCACCCCCCGCTCTCGCCGCCGCACCCGCCGCAGTCGCCGCCGCACCCGCCGCGGCAGTGCCCCCTAGAAGGGCTCGGGAGGAGACGATGGACTGCCAATAACGGCCCCATTCCGTCTCCTCCAGGCGAATATCAACCACTGCGCCCCCGCTCAGGATCTGTTGCTCCAGAGCATGGCGCAGTGGTCGATCAATGTCGCCGTCGTCTCCGAGCCGTACTACGTCCATCCCCGTGGAGACTGGGTTCAGGACCTGGACGGCTCGGTGACGTTAATCTCGTCGGCCGCCGCCGGTACCCCGCCCCTCGAGGCTGTTGCGAGGGGACGGGGCTGCGTGGCAGCACGGTTCGGGGACATTGCAGTGGTAGGCGTCTACCTGTCCCCGAGCAGATCTCTCGACGAACTCCAGGTCTCCCTTATGGAGCTAAATGTCGTCGTCGCTGGGTTTGGTACCCTCCCCGTGGTCGTTTGCGGGGACCTCAACGCCTGGAATACGGCTTGGGGTTCCCGGTACACGAACCCACGGGGTCAGATGGTGGAGGACTGGGCTTTGGAGCTGGGCCTGGTCGTCCTGAACCGGGGTTCTGTCCCCACGTTGGCGCGGATGCGGGGTGAATCAGTGGTGGACATCTCGTTCGCCAGCCCCGCTCTGTTGCCGCGTGTCGTCGACTGGCGCGTTATGGAGGAGGTGGAGACGTACTCCGACCACCGGTACATCCGGTTGGACGTCTCCGCCGAAACCTCGGCCGCGCCGGTCCGACAGAGCCCTTGCGGTCCGCGGTGGGCGCTTAAGCAGATGGACCGGGAGCTCCTCCTGGAAGCCGCGACGGTACAGGCCTGGGTGCAAGCACCGGACAGGCCTGTCGACATAGACGTCGAGGCGGAGTGGTTCCGGGAGGCCATGTCGCAAATCTGCGACGCGACAATGCCCCGAGTCCGTCCAGGGCGAGCTAAGCGCCAGGTGTGCTGGTGGTCGCCGGAGATTGCTGCACTGCGCAACGCATGCAGTCACGCGCGGCGCCGGTACGCCAGACACTGCAGGCGCCGCATCCGCCCGCCGGATGCGGAGGCCAGAGAGGCGGAGCTGTATGAGGGATACAGAGCGGCAAAACGCACCCTCCGAACGGAGATCAAGCGGGCCAAACTGGAGGCCCGCAACGTGTGGCTGGGGTCTCTGAACGCGGACCCATGGGGGCGCCCGTACAATATGGTACGGGAAAAGCTCCGTCCCTGGGCTCCCCCACTGACTCAGAGTCTCCGGCCCCAGATCGTAGAGGGTGCGGTGAACGCTCTGTTCCCTGCGCGGGGGGAACACTCCCCCCCGCCCATGGCTCCGCCAGCGGTGTCTGACGCGGACCGCAACAGCGACGACGACGACAATGCTCCAGAGGTGACCGAGGTAGAGATGAGAGTGGCGGTGCGAAGGCTGAGTGCCAAAAACACCGCCCCAGGACCCGACGGCTTGCCTGGAAAGGCCTGGGTCCTGGCCATGGAGGCTCTCGGGCCTCGACTGAGAGGGCTCTTCAGCACATGTATGGAGAGGGGCCAGTTCCCACTTTGCTGGAAGACGGGGAAGCTGGTCCTCATAGCGAAGCCGGGGCGCCCTGCGGACTCTCCGTCCGCGTACCGGCCCATTGTGCTGCTCGACGAGGTGGGCAAGCTCTTTGAGAGAGTCATTGCAAACCGCCTCGTCGGGCGCCTAACACGGGTGGGGCCGGACCTTTCGGACGGACAGTTCGGCTTTCGCAGGATGCGCTCTACGGTGGACGCCATCGTGCGCGTGCGAGCCCTCACGACGGGGGATGCGGTGTCCCGGGGCAGGTGTGTCGTGGCAGTGTCCTTGGACATTGCCAACGCCTTCAACTCCCTGCCCTGGATTACGATCCGGAGGGCACTCCGGTACCACCGGGTGCCCGAATACCTCTGTCGAGTGGTCGAGGCCTATCTGTCGGATAGGTTTATAGTCTACCCCGGTCACCAGGGAGACTGGAAACGTCGAGAGATGTCGTGCGGTGTTCCGCAGGGGTCGGTACTAGGGCCACCCTTGTGGAACATCGGGTACGACTACGTGCTGCGCGGCGACTTCCCTGACGGGGTCAGCGTGGTTTGCTACGCAGACGACACGCTGGTTCTAGCGCAGGGAGAGTCGTACCAGGCGGCGGTCGCTCTAGCGACACGCGGGGTTGCGATGGTCGTTGACAGGATCCAGGAGTTGGGACTCGAGGTGGCGCTTCACAAATCCGAGGCGATGTGTTTCCACGGTCGCCAGTCTCGGAACGCGCCGCCATTGAGTTTCCAACTAACGGTAGGAGGAGTTCACATCGGTGTCGGGTCGACGATGAAGTACCTGGGACTCGTCCTCGACAGCCGGTGGAATTTCGTGGAGCACTTCCGACGTCTGGCTCCCAAACTCAACCGGGCTGGGGCTGCGCTCAAGCGGCTCCTGCCCAACCTTGGGGGTCCAGACCCCTCCTGCCGGAGGCTCTACGCGGGGATCGTTCGGTCCATGGCCCTCTACGGGGCGCCGGTGTGGGCGCCGTCGCTGAAAAAGCAACCGGCGGCCATACTGAACGCCTGCCAGAGGGTCATGGCGATAAGGATGGTGCGGGGATACTGCACGGTCTCCCGCGAAGCGGCGAGCCTTCTGGCTGGCCTACCACCGTGGGATCTGGAGGCAACAGTCCTTGCACACATGCACGATATGCGCGTGGAGATGCAACGCCGGGGTGAAAGTCCGCTGCCGCAACAGGTCACGGCATGGCGGACAGAGCTCCGGCGGGATCTTATGGTGAAATGGCGTCAGCGACTATCGCAACCCAGTGCTGGGCACGCCACAATCGCGGCGGTAAGTCCCCTCTTTGAGGCGTGGCTGGAAAGACCTCACGGCGTCCTTACCTTCCGCATGACGCAGGTCCTTACCGGACATGGTTCGTTCGGGAGTTTCCTGCACCGGATTCGTGCGGAAGTGACGCCCGGGTGTCGCCACTGTGCGGAACGCCCGGAGGACACGGTGGAGCACACAGTCGAGGTGTGCCCTGCTTGGGCGGAGCATCGCCGTGCCCTCGTGGGGGCGATCGGCGGCGGAGACCTCTCGCGCCGGGCCTTGGTTGAGGCCATGGTCCGGAGCGAGGAGGAGTGGCAGGCGGTCGCCGACTTCTGCGAAGCAGTAATGCTCGCAAAGGAGGAGGCCGAACGCATCAGGCAACGGCGTTATCGCCGCCGCCGCCGGGATTCAGATCCCGATTTCCGGCCACCGCAGGCGCGGGCTTGCGGACAGTGAGCAATGGGTAGCTCGCTGTCCGGCCGTCCGGTAACTGGCCGGACCAAGCCCAAGGCGTCGACGGCGCGCACTGTTCCCGCGCGCCTCAAGGAGTTGTCAGCAACAGCAGGGACCCAGCCGGGTCGAAGCCTACTGGGGCCAGGGTTATCCGAAAGGGCGCTCGAGCCCCGGTATGAAGGCTAGAAGGAACGGGGTGGGTCTTTTAGTCAGTAAGAGTCTGACACTATCTCCCGCTCCACCCAAGGGCAGGGGATGTCAATGCATGATTTTTTCCCACCATAAAAAAAAAAAAAAAAAAAAGGTAGCTGCTAGGAAACTAGGCGTTCTTGCAAAGGTCCGGCGGTACTTCACACCGGGACAGCTTCTAATGCTGTACAAAGCACAAGTCCGTTCGTGTATGGAGTACTGCAGCCACATATGGGCAGGTGCTGCAAAATGCCACCTGGCAACTTTGGACTCTGTGGAAAGGCGTGCGAAGAGACTAATTGGCGATCCAGATCTGGTTGAGTCAAATCTACAAAGTCTTGAGCACAGGCGAAGGGTAGCCAGCCTTTCGGTGTTTTACAGGATGCACTTTGGAGAGTGTGCGCAGGAATTACATGACTTAATTCCACCATCTCAGTTCTACCATCGGACAAGCCGACGAACGGCGAGTATCCACCCTAATGTTGTTGAAACCTCTACGGTCCGGACCAAGCGTTTCGCCTCGTCGTTTATACCACGTACATCGAAGGACTGGAACAATTTGCCTGCTGCGGTCTTCCCGTCTGATTATAATTTAGGTGTCTTTAAGGCAAGAGTGAATAGGCTCTTAATAAACTCCTCACCATCAACGAAAATTATTAATGATAGGTTTGCGTTTGACCACCATCTCACCTGACTTGTTTTAAGTGAGGTTTGTATGACGTATAAAACGACATTATCGAGCAGGTGGTGTAAAAAGTAAATTATTATCGCCTAACAAACTATCTCCTAGTATCCAGACCTGTAGCGCCATCTAGTTTGGTGGTAACGAAACTTTCAGTTTATTAGCAGCGATTCGGCGATTGCTTCTTTTTGGGATGATCAAACAATCTCACTTTCTATATAAGTTTTTTTAGTATTTTATTTTCTTTTGGTCAGTTGGTATTTAATTGTCGATTAGCCCGCGAAATTTAATTTTTCGAGATTTTTGCAATTTGCAACTCAGTATAAACTCAGTACCTACAAACACAAAAACAATATTTGCGGTAACTACATGTATGTGTTTAAACAAAAATACTCAATAAAACCATGTTCAGTCGTAACTCTCTAACATATGGGCAAAGTAAATCATCATATTCTTATTATAGTCACATTTTACCTCTTCTCTAAATTAGAGTTAATTTATTGTATTAAATACAGCTGTGATACTGAACTACAAATGGCAAACAAAACAAAACATACAAAAATTTTAATTTCCTATAGTTTATTAAATTTATTGTTTGTAGGGAACTCTAATTTTTTTAAATCTAATATCTATAGCCTATATTACAGTTAAGATGTAGCTTTCTAAAGGTGAAAGAATTTTTTAAATTTATTGAGTAGTTTTAGATCGTAGAATCATAACAAACAAAAATAAAATCACAACTTTTCTATAGAGAATATTATTGTAAAGTTTTATTCAATAGGAATTCAATGTACAATAAAAAATTTAATTAAAATGAACAATGTCTCAATATATTTTATTGTTTGTGGATAATTACATAAATATTTTTCTACAAAATCAATAAATTCCTCTCGGTGGTGGTCCTCCAAACATGAGGTTCCAAGACACTGGATGGATAAGTTGTGAATAAATGTCTGAGCTGTTGAACAGCGGAACAATGGTATTTAGGTACTGCACCATTTCATATGCATCTGGTATGTTGTCACCTTCAGAGGCAAACTTGTATAGAACTAAGCTTGGAACAGATTTTTCCTTGGTAATTTCATATAGTAGGGACGCAAAACCTCCACCAAGTATTTTGACAGTCTCGCCTTTTGACTCATGTTCTACCCAATCTAAGGTTCTCAGTTTACTTGTGTGAGGACTTAGCTCATTTACAACATATCGGAATGGAGATGTCATTATATGCTTCCTCTCATGAGCAAAACTACTTGTTAAAATTATAATATCCTTTATATTTTTACCCTTGAACTTTTCCACCACTTCAGTCAAGAATTTCTGTCCATACTTATGAACTAGTGGTGCTCTTAGAAGTAGAATAACTAATTTTCTTTCAGCACATTCATAAAGTTCACAGCAAACAGATAAATTGGTTGAACCAATTTTATAAGGATCGTATCCCAATATAGGTATAAGTGCAGGGCTATACACCAATCCAATTTTTCTCATGTGTAAAGAAGAAATAACTAAATCACAAGCAAGTTGTCCAACATTTCCAACTGCCACACTTGGTATGATGACAGTGTATCCACTTAGATCACAGTCTGTTAACATCTTCCAATGGTTAATTTGAGCCATTATTAAGAACACTTAAAATTTCTGTTGCTCCAGCGAAAAATTGATTCGAATTAAAATTCAAGAATGAAATCATAGATGAGAATAAGTACTAACGAATGAAATCAACAAAACAAAAATTACCACAGAGTACATTGAAGTACATTTTAATATGAAAATTGCTACTCATCCATTTAGTGAAGAACTGACATATCAAAATATCATCGACTCTATCGATGGTTGACTTAATTGTCGATATCGACATCATTAATGAGGTGTTCCGGTACTGTGGGTTTTTTGAAAGGCTTTCGCGGAGTCATAATAAAGAAAGTGCAAGTGAAAGTGTAAAAAAAAAGACGTGGACAAGTCACAAGTCCTCTTTTTGAGTAGGTTCGCTTAGTAAAATAGCAAAATAATGGTGAAACTTTCATCGATAAATTACCGATTTTTAATAACTCTTCTATCACAGCTCTACGGATACCGGTCACCGACCATAGATTTATAAATCATTCATCGTATCATATGTCAGTGTCACAGACAGACAGCGTATCGGCATTGACAGTAGCTTTTTTTGGGGGGATTTCATGGCCTGGCTACAGAGGCCTTTCAATAAATTCTCTATTTTTTAATTTTTACTTTAAATTATAAACTGCGTTTTTGCAGAAAGTGGATGTAATCAGTTCTAATATAACATTACATAAAATAACAATATTATCCAGTAACATAGACATTTGAGGCACAAAACGACACCAATTTTTCATCGATTTGCGCCAAAACCTCACACTAAGTTATAATTATCAATACCGGTTAAATAAATTCGTAAGAGAGGCGAGGCGAATGCGTCCTCTGGAAACAAAAAAAATAACTCATAACTCTTCAGAAAATCGTTACTAAAATATTGATAAATTGTTTTTTTTTGTTGATTTCACATACATTAGTTGCTAAATAATTTTACACCGGTCGTGTTCAATAGCGATAGAATTCTTATACTTTTTTTTTTACATTTAGATATAGAAAAACACAATGACAGTTTTTTGGTTGAAACTAGTTGAAAGTCAAAGGCGTTTTAATATTCGGCCAATTCAGTCAGAGATAGAATTAGAAAAAAAAGCGTAGCTTGGCAATACTAAACCAAATAATTTATTGTTCACGTTTCTATTCATAAAAATATGCAATTTATTTTTCTCTGTTCTCACAAACCACACTTTTGCATTGTGACATTATTTTTTAAGTAAGCTGTTTATAATAAAATAGTAAACAAAATAGTTTCTCTTTGTGTAAAAGTGCTAGTGCCACTATTTCACCGTCGTAACCACTGATTATGGTTGAAACACAATTGGACAAGGATCCACAGTTAGAAAAATTCATCCTCGCCGAAACGCAGAAGCAACGTTTCCAGGTGAATGTTACATTATTCATTGTTGTGTTACTAGGTGTCTGTCAAATGGTAATGAAGATGGCCCCAACACCAGGTTTGTAACCATTACCACAGTTATACAAGTCACTCAGGTCATCATCGACCTTTGACCGAGCCTTGCTCAGTTTTACTTAATTAATATGCTCTATTGTTTCGTTAATTTATTGATTAAGTTAGAAGTCAAAAGAAAGCAATGCTTTTCTGTGCCTTCAATATTGTTATCTCCTTGTCTACAAACCTTGAATTTAGAATGATAGCAATGATTGATAAAACACGGATTTTATCATAGAATAAGACTTGTGTAGATACTGTATTATATTTGAGGATTACTGTAATCATATTCATGTAATAATGTTGTTAAATACTAATATGTATTTAAATTAATTGATTGTATTGTGTTCTACTTTGCAGGTTCTCGTTCATGGACTGACAGACACATGCTGGGACACTTGCATGGGCAATCCTTCTAACCGTATGGACTCCAAAACCGAGGTATGCATCATGAACTGTGTGGAAAGGTTCATTGATGCTACAACATTTATCACAAAGCGTCTTATGAATACAACTAAATACCGTGCCGACGCTCCTCTTATATTCCAATAAATTAAGTATACAGTATAATAAGCAACATGTTAGACGGCATTAAGGACTTTGTGCGCCGCCACAAGAGGAAGTTTATTGTGACGGGCGCTGTTTTTGGTGGGCTTTACCTATTGACAAGCTATGCTCAAAGGAAATTGCGAGAATGGCAGGAAAAAGAGGCAAAAAGATTCTTTGAGATGACTCGTAAAAAACAACACTTTGAGAGTACAGAGCGAACATGCAACCAAACCATTCTATCACTTTCAAAAATTGTGACAGAAAGTATTCTAAGTGTTTTAAACACAGAAGAAATAGTTCAAAAATTGCAAGAAAATCCAGACAACAAACTAGCTTTATGGGAACAGTTGAAAATTATGATATTCACAAGAATATGTGTCCTTGTGTATGCACTGAGTATATTACAAGTGATACTGCGAGTGCAACTTAACATTATTGGTGGTTATCTGTACAGAGATTCAGTGCATGAGGAGGACTCTCTGATAGATGGAGACCTACAGGCAAAGTATTTGTCTTTATGTCACCACTTTGTAGACGGAGGTGTAGAAGACTTGGTGAAGCAGATAGAGACTGTTGTGAAGAAGGTTGTTGAACCTGTTTCTTTGAAGAAAAAGATGACATTGCAGGAGGTGGAGCAAATATTCTGGTCTATACAAACTGCTTTGTGCACAGACACCACTGAGGGGGACCCTGTGAAAAAGATGGTGCACTACTTAGTAGGGCATGCAGATGTCAGTGGAGCAAAGTTTGACACCATAGTCAAAGAGACCATGGACATTTTGGAAAGCGATGAAGTCAGATCTATTGCTATGTCATCTGTAAGTCGTAGCTTCTCTTCTGTAACAGATGAAGTTGCCAACTTATTTGTAACCAAATCAGCACCAATAACCAAGAATCATTTGGAATTAAATGTTGATCACGTAATCACAAATGGTGCTTTAAAACTAGGAGCAACTCCTGACACTTTTGTTGATGTTAATAAGGTAGAGATACACTTTGTCAAACTGTTGCCTGTTATAAATGAACTCATCACAAAGAACACATGTAAGGGTAATACAAACATTCCAGATTTATTGACTCAGCAACTCACTCTCAATGACAAATTAAAACTTCTAGGTGCAAATATTTACGAAGTATTCAGTAGTGCTTAGGCTTATATCAATATAAATTACCAATATAATGAAAGGTATGTAAATAATTTGGTAATATCTTACCAAACCACTCAATGCACCTTGTAATGTTGAGGCAGAAATAGTGTCACAATTATTTATTTCAAGTCTAGGTATTGTGGTAGATAAGCTTTTTGTATTTCTTGCATTTTGGGGACAGTAATTAAAGTCTTAATTAATAACACATTTTTGTTTAATTGTTTATCTATCTATTTATACATATAAAAGCAAAATACAATTACCGTCACGGATCTTGAGCGCTCGGTGTCAGAGTCATCCCTTTGCGCATTCCATACATTGGCGAGCCAATCGTCGTCGTTGTAAGATACATGCAGCAAGAGCAGGGAACGAATTATGAGTGACGTCTATGACGCGATGGCGCGGCGAGCCAATCACTGACACTCCCCGCCCTCGCGTCTCACTTCGCACCACTAAAGAGACCGAATATTTGACTTCTGCGGAACTTGAAGCCAGCGCTCAAGATCTGTGCCGGCAATTGTACCACTCACTGATTAATCACGAAATCTCTGAACCTTTAAACTAAAAATTTGGCAGGTAGGTTTCTTAGAGGGTGTAGGGTGTGTTTCTAGTGATGTAACGAATGTCTGATTTCACACGAATATTCGAATTCAATATTCGCGAATGCGTTAACATCACTAGTGTAGACATCCGCTAAGAACGGATTTCAAGAAACTGGGTGAAGCTTATTTTTTATTCATTCATTATCAGGTAAATACGCTGGGAATACAGCCTAGGTACCGTCTCAAAAAATCCTTGAAACTGATGTTATGAGCCCACGTCACGAACGTGATGGTTTTCTCGCTAGATGGCGCTGAACTCAACATTTTTAGGGTTCCGTAGTCAACTAGAAACCCTTATAGTTTCGCCATGTCTCGACCCATCCGAAGAACAATGTTACATTTGAAATTTACTAGGTTTTCAGGAGCGCCATTCAAAGTTAGACCCCTAAGGGGTGAACTTTGAATGGCTCTCCTGAAAACCTAGTAAATTTCAAATGTAACATTGTTCTTCGGATGGGTCGGTCTGTCTGTCCGTCCTCGCTTAATCTCTGTGACCGTTAGCACTAGAAAGCTGAAATTTGGTACCAATATGTATATCAATCACGCCGATAAAGTGGTAAAATAAAAATTTGAAAAAAATGTTTTATTAGGGTAGCCCCCCTAGGTATATGTAAAGTGGGAAGTGATTTTTTTTAAATTTCAATCCTAACGTGTGACATATTGTTGGATAGGGGTTTACTAAAATCATCTTTTGATAATGTCAATAATTTCGGAAATAATCGCTCCAAAAGTAAAAAACTCGCCCGCTCCAAAAGAAAAGTAGAACTTTGTATGGACTTTCTAGGAAAATCATTTTGAACTCGATGGAAAGAACATTTTTTGTACAAAAAAGACAAAAAGGTTGTACAAAATAATTTCTGGACTAAGTTTGTGGTATAATCGTATATGCAAGCATTTTTTTTTAACTTCGTTTACATATTTTATTATCCTGTACGTATCTTCTTTCTAACAAAAAAAGAATTATTAAAATCGGTTCTCGCAATCCAAAACTTCTTCTGGTATAGGTACCTATGTATTAATTAGTAACCCAATTCCCCGAGAGATGGCGCTGTACTTTGGGCTATTTCGCAATCGCGCTGTTAGGATTTTTCCTGAGTTGATGGGGTCGGGTATTATCGAATTGTTTGGTTGGTCTCTCCTTGGCATTGGCGGTATTATCTTATAACTACATAAAACTTCTATCAGGAACATGCTAAGGCAATTTAGAACAAAACTAAAATTCATTTTTTTAACGCCATCTATCAAAATGTTAAGGTAAAAACCAGTTCATAAATGGTTCGATAGATGGTGGAGCGTAATGACGTCATCTTTTTAAAAGTCATGTTAAGATTTTCCGTACTTTCATGACCTACCGTGGTAAAAAATCGTTGCTTCTTAAATATATTCGTAATTTTACGAGTGCACAATCGCTGAAATTTCTACTACTTGCATACTGTTTTAGTTATCACCATCCTTTGTGAGCCCGTTTTTAGGGTTCCGTATTTATTAGAGTTCCGTACTTAGTATGTCAACGTAACAAATAGCCTTTTTTTAAACTCATAAGTGGGAACACTTATTGTGACGGACGGGAAACTACGGAACCCTACACTGAGCGTGGCCCGACACGCTCTTGGCCGGTTTTTAGTTTATTTTCTTTGAAGTTTATGGGGAGAATTATTAAATTAAGTATTTGCATAAATCGGACATTCCACTTTATTAAACTTAAAATTAGTCAAATTTTTGCCTCAAAATCAACATAATTCTTACTGTTCATCTGTCGTAACTATATTGATAGGCTTGTTGTGTTCAGCGACTTCTAGCGGGGATATGGCTACGCTTGAAAATATTATAATTATATTTATTGGATTATTTTAGGAGAGGGAACGGCTATAATCCACCACGCGGGCCCAGTGCGGGTTGGTGGATTTCACATGTTTTCGAATTTTTCCTCACGATGTTTTCCTTCACCGTTTTGAGAGCAGTGGTGGTGAAATAAATTAAGTAGGTAGGTACACAAAGAAATGCGCTTGGTTGGGTTTGAACCCATGACCCGAACTTGTAAGTCAGGGCTGTTATGCCACCACTACTCTCGAAAAGTTTTAAAACAAAAAAAAATGTAATCAGATTATTTTAGTGGTAGGTACACAGGTCACACATATTGAGTGACATTGAAATATTGACCATTGTAATTATTTGTACTCAACAGTTATGCGGGCCAATTGCAACCTGTGTAAAGACCGATTACAGTTCACCCGCGTTTGGCCTAGACTTCGATAACTACAAATAGTTTAGATACCTACTGTAACCTAGGCACTGTAAGTAGGTACGCTGACTGAACAAAAAAAAAACTAGGTCATAAGTAGAGTATAAGTATAAAACTAAGTATAGGCACCTACTACCCACGTGTATAAGAGGCTCAAATTATCTTTACAGCAAAATCTAAAAAATGCGAAAAAAAAACCGACCAAGTGCGAGTAGTTTTGCACGTCGGTAAAAAGCGTTATTCGTTATATCAAACTGGAATTGTTTGAAAGAGTTACCGTAGCCCTGGAACGCAAAGGGAAACTGAAGAAGCTCAGGTGGCGTTTACTCAGTCAAAACCTGACACTACTTCTCCACCCGGAGCGGGAGGAATTATTTGAAGATATTGTTACGCCATTAAACGTGAACACGCCATATCTCCGAGAAAAAAAAGAGTAGCACGTAATAATTAAAACGCATTGCTGTTCGAAAGGTCTAGAATGGTTGTGCGTAGACAAACTTAGAAAAATCTCGAAACATCCACAAAGTACTTACAAGTAGTAGTTAGGTATTTATAGGAAATGGTACTCTCCGACGTTAACAATAGAGTCGAAATTCGCATGAAAGTGACTCTTATTACCACGAGCAATAAAAATGATTTATGACTTCGAGAAGAGATTCAATTGTTCTGGAATTCTGGATCGTTCGTGGGACGTCGGTATCTAGAATTTTCTTGGCTCCGCATATAAATACGTGCCCCCGGCCGGAAGCGAGTCAGTTGTGATTTCGACTGCGATCAAGAGCGAACTACCCTAGTACTTAAAGTGATTTTATCTAACGACCTAAGCGATAGTGTAACGGTACTCTAGTGTTAACTGCAATTCGGATTATTGTTGACTGGACTATTTTGTTATTGTTTGTGGTGAATAAAGTTGTCTCTTAGTAAATCGGCATTTGATTACCCCACGTACGTAACAACTGGTGTCAGAAGTGAAATGCCATTAACACCGAGAGACGACGAACAGCGACCACGAACAAGAAGGCAAATGGAGATGGATGCTGCGCGTCATCGTATGGAGGAGGAAGATCCGGCTGGTATGGTAGCAACAGAAGCTGCTGAGGCGCCAACAGGACCATCCTCGGAATTGAACCTCGCTGCGGTGTTGGCCGCCATGCAAGCTAGTATGGAAGCTGTCCGCCGCGACCAGGAAGCCGCTCGCCGCGAACAAGAGGCCAACCAGCGTAAGCTTCAGGACCTAATCGCAGCGAACCAGGAAGAAGCTCGCCGCGAACAGGAAGCCGCTCGCCGCGAACAGGAAGCCGCTCGCCGCGAGCAGGAGGCTAAGCAGAACCTGATTCTCGATAAAATCGACCACGGCCTCGTCACGTTGGGCGAGAAGGTAAAGAATCTCACCTTGGAGGTCAAGGAGGTTTCCGCCCGAGCTGATAGCCTAGAAACAAGAATTGATGGCCACGAAGATCGCCTGCTGGACATCAACAAAAAAATCGTCAAGCTCGAAGCACGCGAACCCGTTGTTGTCGGCTCACCATCGCACACTCCTTGTGCATCCGCCGCAAAATTTGATGTGCCGCGTTTTGATGGCACGTCTTCCTGGACGGCATTTAAGTACCAATTCGAGACATTGGTCGAAACAAACCGCTGGGATGATAAGCAGTCTTTTGCGGCATTAACTTTGGCTCTACGAGGGGACGCCCTGCTGGTCCTAGAGAACCTCCCTGCGGACGGCAGGACATTGGAGCGTCTCATGGAGGGACTGGACACTCGTTATGGAGACAAGCACCTCGAGCACGTTTTCCGCGCGCAACTTCGCGAGAGAACGCAGAAGTCGAACGAGAGCCTCCAGCAATGGGGAGTCGAGGTCGAACGGCTGGTCCGGCGTGCTTACATGTCGATGACACCAGAGATGGTGGAAGTAAATCTGGTGCAAGCTTTCATCGACGGTCTACGGGATCCTGAAGTCAGGGCTACGGTGCGACTCGGACACCACCAAACTCTAAAGAGTGCGATGGCTCACGCTCTGGAAGTGGAAGCCGTACGACAAGATTCACGCACGCACAGAGTTCGGGAAGTAGTGGTCTCGCCGTCAGTGCAACCACGTCAACGAGAAGTGGTAGCTGCTTCTTCGGCCAAGTCCCGCTATATTCCGACGTGTTACGGGTGCGGAGAAAAAGGGCACATTCGTACCGATTGCCCCAAGAGGAAGAGGGGGAGTGTGGACTCCGGAACTCAAGTTAACGAGGAGTCGTTAAACTAAATGTCGCCAGGGCCGCGGGGCGGGTGCTGGCTGGTCAACTGAAGGCCCCAACCATCACCATCAATCAAGTTCACAACGGAAATAGTTTGATCATCGAAGGGACGCTGAATCATCGGGCTTGCAATTTTACCATTGACACGGGGGCGTCACGGACTGTTATAAGACCTGAGTTGCTGAAACGCACCATCTTGTGGCAAAGGGAGTCTCCATCCTGCCGACTTCAGACAGCAACCGGCCAGCCAGTCTCCGTCCTCGGTGATACAGAAATTGAGATCAAAATCGGTGATCAAGTGTATATCCATCCTGCGTTAATTGCGAATATTACCGACGATTGCATACTGGGTCTCGACTTCTTGCGGAATAACCGATGTATTTTAGATATCGACAGGGGAGTATTGAAATTCCCAGATCAAGAAGTCTTCCTGCGAGGAATTAACTCATGCAACCTCTACTGTTTAAAGAATACTACACTGGCTCCGAGAACAGAAACCTTAGTCGAAGTAAAGTTTCCCAAGAAAATCAGGCAAACAAGATGTGTTTTGGTAGAGGATACTGGCCGGCACCCGGAGATCATCACTGCGAGGACTTTAGTTATGACGACAGGGAAATCCAAGGTCAGGATTGTGAACCTTGGGAAAGAAGAGGTCCAACTGAAGAAAAACAGTGTTGTTGGGAGATGTGAAGAAGTTCAGTATCTCCGTCAAATCAATAAATCTCCAGCAAAGCAAGACACGACCAAAGTCGAAACTGATCACATCCAGCAACTTCTGGAAAATTCTAAGAGCAATTTATCGACTTCGGAACTACAGCAAGCCAGAGAATTTCTGCTACGGTTTCGAGATATCTTTGCAACGGAAAAAGACTGCGGGAGAACAGGTCTCGTCAAGCATGAGATAGATACAGGTGATGCTAGACCAATTAAACAGAGACCGCGTCGCATACCCTGGGCTAAGGAAAATGAGGTAGCAGAAATGGTAAAGGACATGGCTGATAGCGGAATAATTGAGCCTTCTACGAGCCCATGGTCTTCCCCCGTCGTTCTGGTGAAGAAGAAGGACGGCAGCACAAGATTCTGTGTGGACTACAGAATGCTGAACAATGTGACGAAGAAGGACAGTTATCCCTTACCAAGGATAGACGATACGCTGGATATGCTCAGTGGCATGAAGTGGTTTTCAACCATTGATTTAAAAAGTGGCTACTGGCAAGTGGAAATCAGCGAGAAAGATAAAGAAAAGACAGCGTTCAGTACGGGTATTGGCAGCGGCCTGTGGCAATTTAACGTCATGCCTTTTGGGTTATGCAACGCTCCAGCGACGTTTGAACGCCTCATGGAGAGAGTCATGGTGGGCCTTCTTGGTGACGTCTGTCTGGTATATTTGGATGACGTCATTATAATGGGTCGCACATTTAAGGAAAACCTGAGGAATATGGAGAAAGTGTTCACCAGGATACGAGGGGCTAACTTAAAACTAAGCCCAAAGAAGTGTGCCCTGTTCAAGAAGGAGGTCAGCTACCTAGGACATGTTATTTCCGCCGACGGGGTGAGAACCGACCCTGAGAAGATAAAGGCAGTCCAACAGTGGCCGGTTCCAAAGAACAAAACTGAAGTACGTGCATTTCTAGGGTTGTGCACATACTACAGGCGGTTTGTCAAGAATTTTTCGGACATTGCAAAACCTTTACATCAGCTGACTGAGGATAAACGAGATTTTATTTGGGACAAGAACTGTGAGTCAGCATTCGACGAGCTAAAGCAACGGCTATGTGAAGCGCCTATACTGGGGTATCCGAGCAGAGACGGAAGATTTGTCGTTGATACCGATGCCAGCAACACGGGAATTGGTGGAGTGTTGTCACAAGTGCAGGGCGACAGACAGGTCGTAATCGCTTACTTCAGTAAGGCACTTTCAAAGCCAGAAAGGAACTACTGCGTGACTCGACGAGAACTGCTGGCTGTGGTAAAAACCTTGCAGAATTTCCACAAGTACCTCATAGGAAGACAATTTACTTTGAGGACGGATCACGCTGCATTGAAATGGCTTCTACAATTTAAAAACCCTGAGGGCCAAGTTGCAAGATGGCTCGAGCAGCTGCAGGAGTTTAACTTTGTGACGGAACATCGTAGTGGAAAAGGGCATAACAATGCTGACGCCCTGTCGCGACGTCCATGTAATGATGACTGCAGACACTGCCAGCAGAATGAAGCCCGAGAACACGTTAATTTAATTAGGGCTGAAGGCAACTTCAAGAAGTCCCAGGAAGAAGATGACGATATTCGACCTATACTGGACTGGAAGCGTAGCGGAACTAGGCCCCAGTGGAGTGAAGTATCGTCACACAGTCCCGTAACTAGGAGCTACTGGGCACAGTGGGACAGTTTAGTCCTAGAAAATGATGTGCTTTGTAGGAAATGGGAATCGAACGATGGCAAGGAGGTGACCACACAAGTGATAGTACCACGATGTGAAGTAGTCCCCCTGCTACAGGAAATACACGATGGTGCTTCTGGAGGACACCTGGGCATCAAGAAAACTCTACTGAAAGTGAGACAGCGGTATTACTGGCTCAATTGTAGAGATGACATAGAGCAATGGTGTCGGAAATGTACAGCGTGCGCATCTGTGAAAGGACCACAGACTAGGAGCAGGGGCAGGCTTCAGCTGTACAATGTGGGAGCCCCATGGGAACGCATCGCTATCGACGTCGCTGGACCTTTTCCAGTTACAAATGACGGAAACAAGTACATAGTGGTGATCCAGGACTATTTCACAAAGTGGCCCGAAGTCTTCGCCATACCCAATCAGGAAGCGACGACAGTGGCGAAGAAGGTGGTCGAAGAAGTAGTATGTCGGTATGGCGCACCTTTGGAAATCCATTCCGATCAAGGCCGTAACTTCGAATCTGCGCTGTTCCAGGAAATGTGTACTCTTCTGGGAATTTATAAGACACGCACAACACCTGCGCATCCTCAGTCGGACGGAATGGTGGAAAGGTTTAACCAAACCCTGGAGAATCACCTGGCTAAGGTTGTCGATGACCATCAGAAGGACTGGGACCGGTATATTCCACTATTTCTGATGTCTTACCGATCGGCAGTGCATGATAGCACGGGACATACCCCAGCAAGAGTGAATTTCGGCAGGGAGATGAGACTTCCAGTCGATGCCATAACTGGCGTGCCACCTGACAAGACTAAGCCAGTTACGGACTACGTAAGTGACCTTCAAGATCAATTGGACGAAGTGCATAAACGAGTTCGTGAGAATAGCATGAACACCAGCGTAAAAATGAAAACTAGATACGACCGTAATGCCAATGCCAAGGGATTTGAGGAAGGTACACTGGTCTGGCTTCACAACCCGCTTCGACGGAAAGGGAAGTCGCCGAAACTCCAAGCTCGATGGGAGGGACCTTACACCGTGTTGAAAAGGATTAATGACGTGACCTACCGCATCAAGAAAGGGCTAAGAGGGAAACCCAAGGTTGTCCATGTGGATAGATTGGCGCCGTATCACGGATCTAATAATGCTCGGGACGAGCATGACTAAGAGGGGGGCACTGTTACGCCATTAAACGTGAACACGCCATATCTCCGAGAAAAAAAAGAGTAGCACGTAATAATTAAAACGCATTGCTGTTCGAAAGGTCTAGAATGGTTGTGCGTAGACAAACTTAGAAAAATCTCGAAACATCCACAAAGTACTTACAAGTAGTAGTTAGGTATTTATAGGAAATGGTACTCTCCGACGTTAACAATAGAGTCGAAATTCGCATGAAAGTGACTCTTATTACCACGAGCAATAAAAATGATTTATGACTTCGAGAAGAGATTCAATTGTTCTGGAATTCTGGATCGTTCGTGGGACGTCGGTATCTAGAATTTTCTTGGCTCCGCATATAAATACGTGCCCCCGGCCGGAAGCGAGTCAGTTGTGATTTCGACTGCGATCAAGAGCGAACTACCCTAGTACTTAAAGTGATTTTATCTAACGACCTAAGCGATAGTGTAACGGTACTCTAGTGTTAACTGCAATTCGGATTATTGTTGACTGGACTATTTTGTTATTGTTTGTGGTGAATAAAGTTGTCTCTTAGTAAATCGGCATTTGATTACCCCACGTACGTAACAATATCCTAACTCAAAAAAAGCCTGGCCCTTTACTGAGGGCCGGCGTGAGCACCTCCTGCGAAGCAATAATGCTAGCGAAAGAAGCGGCCACACGCGTGAGGAAACAGGCCAGGCCGATAGCATGCGCGAGGCAATGGCCCTCGCGCCCCAGCAGCCGGGACACCGATCCCGTTTTCCAGCCACCGTAGATACGGGCTTGCAGACGACGAGACACCTACTTAAGTAGATAGGTAGGTATAATAAGTCATGTTTAAGTAGTAAGTATACCTACTACTTAGTAGACACCGTTGACCGTGAGTAAGTTTTATCAGCTGCTGAGTAATTCAAGGATTGAAAAGGTTAACATTCAATGTAAAAGATTTATTGAAAACTGTTTTTATCAAAATATTGAAGCGATAAGCAAACAAGCGCTGTGTAGAATTATGTAGGTAATACAAGTACAGGCTTGACTAATTTTAAGTAGCTAGAGAAATAGGCCTAACCATTTAGGTATAGGCCTCAAACACGGTTAAGATACAATATTGTCTATTACGAAGCAGGAGCATAGCTACCGCCGTATCAGCCATATCATTGGTACGGGGCACCTAAGCTGTAGATATAGGGCCCGTATAAAGTGTAAAAAGATTCGTAACATGTTTATCCACAGCCTTCATTTCTCATAGTGATGAGAACTGCGTACCGTAAAACGGGGCTACTTTGCGCATATTTCAATAGTTTTTTAGGAATTACTTTTTTTTAACAACCAAAATTTATAATGTTTTTGTTTCAACAGAACAATGTGTCCTTTAACTATCAATCTCATACCAATATCAAGCCCTACAGGCCCCCCACAATTATATTTTTTTTTTTCATGTGTCAAAGTAACCCCGTGGGTTTAAGTGGGGTTTCTTTGACAAGGCATTAAAATGCACTCAACGTCAAAGATCTAAAGAGTAAGGATTACTTTGACATCATTTTGATAAAAAAATATTAATATTTTATGCATTTTAGGGGAAATAGAAATAAAAACAACGAGTTATTGAGATCAATCAGTCATTTTTATTATCACTTAGGTTACAAAAATATAGAAAGGCACTAATCAGTCTTGTAATTATTATCTTTGGAATCAACACAAATTGACATTATAACAATCATCTTTCAAAAATCGTAACATTTTTTAACAACAATAGAAAATCTAAAAATAATTATTAATCTGTGTCCTCGCACACCATACATTCATAGGACGGATTGGTTGAGCCTTTGTTACACATGCCACAAATCCAATTTTTGCAAGTGATACAACAAATCCAGTCAGCAGGATGATAGTAGAACTGGAAATCACATTTACAAATGTAACAGAGGTTGTTGTTCTTATTGCCCTTCTCCTTATTCTTCTGCTTGCTGATCTCCTTTTACGAGAAAAATCACTCAAAGGAACATCGTCATCAGAAGAAGTCTGGCCTGTCGTAGGCGGCAAAGAAGAAGTTGAAGGTATAGGTTCGAAGATTGGGACTTCCATGACAGCCGAGACAGTATCTTCAACTGTGTCATTGTTTTCTATTGCCGGAACATCATTTGTTGTTGGGCCTGGGATATCTTGGCGTGTTATAGATATCTGTGTACCTGGTTCATGAATCACTTTTTTTCCTCTTCTGTGTCGAATTCTGTCAGAGTTGTAGCCCCTTGTTTCTTTTCAAAATTCCAGCAGACTGCTGTCGAGAACACGTCCAGTCTCTTCTGAACGATCTGCTGGAAGTTTTTTCAGGGCGGCTTCCGGATCAAACGGGCAAAGACCTGTAGTTCTGAAGGAGCTTTGTAAATTTTTCTTTATATTAGGAGCCAATGCATCCGTCAATCTTTTCAGCAGCATGGAAAAACTGTGGCTTTGGAATTGCGCCCCGTGTTCTTGATTGTTTTCTCCAGTTATCCAGAACCTTCCGCCATTGTTTCTTTAAAGGCCCGTAGACTCCCACATCTAATGGTTGCATCATGTGCGTCGAGTTTGGTGTCAACGTCGTAAAATATATGTTGTTTTCTAGTGCAGCGCTGATGACTTCGTGTGAAAAATGAGAAGCCAAATTGTCACATTGTTGTTTTCCTGGATGTGCGGTAATAATACTTTGAAGAACCATATCTCGAAGAGGTTCATGTCAAACCAGCCGCTGCTACTGTTCCTGTAATTAGTTCCAGGTGGCCCACCCTGTGTCCAGTGGTCGTAAAGGTGCTTCGATTTATAGACAACCATGGGAGGAATCAATTGTCCTTCAGCTGTGCCACAGAACATGATGCTGATGGATGATTTCGAGTGCTCTTGGAGTCTTTCGACGCGTTTATGCCCTCGGCGTACTAGGACTTTTATCGCCCCCGGGTCATCTGTTATATTCGTCTCATCATAATTATAAATTAGAGCAGGACGAGTTTGCTCTAAAGCTGTTCTCAAATTCTCAAAAAACTCTTTGATGTCGTTAGGACTCACAGACGCCCTTGAAGTTTTGACTAGCGTTCGTTTCGCACACGTTTAAACCATTCTTTGGCGCGCTGTTAAAGTAGCCCCATAAAATGTCAAAATTATCCTTACTGTTAAAGTAACCCCGTTTTACGGTAGTTAATGAATTATAACTAAATGATAGGATGTTCCATTTATATAGCTTGCTTCGGTCGTTCTCCGTGCATTCTTTACTTGAGATCACAATAAAAACTGGTAGCCCAGTCAAAATCGACATCAAACATCGCAAACGCGCATGTATCTACAATTTTTTTATATGTTGTTAGGTTTCTTGAGAGTAGTTTATACCCAAGTTTGCAACCCTGAAAACCCTATGCTACTCCCATGGTGCTCGAAAAACTGCGAAATTTTGGCGCATTTTTTAGTTTTTTCGATAAATCTACCCGAAGAAAGTGTTTTGCAAGTATATTTTACAATTTCAGCTTAACTTCAGCAGTCTAGGTCCATTGGTTGCAAGGATACAGCTTGTCAAAGTAGGCACTTTTTTTTTTTAAGTGAAAATTTGGTGTTTGCCTCATATTCAAAGACACGTACTGGCTAAACTAATAGTCCTAGAGAAAAGTATGAGGCAAGAATTTGTAGAAAATTTAATTAGCTTGATACCAAAGTAATGCATCTAGGCTTCATAGTTTCCTCATAAATAACAAAAATAGTAAAATATCGTGTTCGTCTATACAAAATTGTGTGAAACTTGATTTATTATTTAGGCTTTGTTTTATTGCAATCGGTTAACTGTATCGAAAGATATACTACATTTATTGACTATTAGGCTGTAAGAAGTCCACCGAGTCAGCTAGTTCAATAATAAAAACATTGCACTGATGTATGCAACAAATATCTTAGCTTTACAATACAAGCACTTTGAGATACAGTTTAGTAAAAATATTCGATACAATGAACATCTGTGTCTGAACTAGATAAATAAATATCTGTGTCTCAGACAACAGCGCTCTTCCCTTGTAGGTTTAGCGGCATTTAATTGTAAACAGGACAGACGCTATACAATTAAAATTTTATATTTGTAAAGTGTAGACAACCCTCCTTGTGTGTGATGTGATGGTGTATGTATGTGTGTAGGAGGTTGAGTAAGTATAAGATTCAACGAGGTACAATAAGTAATTGTTCAGTTTCATCATAGTTCAATTTAAAAATGTATTCAAAAAGTTTTCTTTTTAGATCTCTGATATTTAAACATTTAATGTCAATGAGTTTACTAAATTTTGTATATAAGTATGGACCCAAAAATCGAAAATATCTATTGGCGAAACGGTGTTTAAATATAGGTCTATTGGCGAAAGTTATATCTCCACGACGCTTGGAAGTTATGACAACTGTATCAGATAAGCAGCATGTGTGTTGTTTCTTAATAGTGAGCAAAATGTACAGTTGGCGCACTGAGAGGACTTCACAGGACTGATACAGGAGATGGGTAGGAAACAAATAGGGGCGAAAGGTGCTGACTTTAAGAATAGCCCTTTGAGCTATTTCAAGCGGTTTAATAGTCGTTTTAGGTGCACCTCCCCAAACAGTAATGCAATATATAATTATATTTTGTAAAAAAACCAAGTGTGCAAAATCATCTTATTTACATGTATGTATCATTTATGGTTTCAAAACAAATAAACATAAACACTGAGTAGGTAAATCAAAACAGTTTAGACTTTCGCCCTTTTGGAAGGACCAGGTTTCATCCAGTCTAGATCAACGGGGGGGAGTGGAGAAGGAGGGATAATGTTTTCTGGAGGTGGAGATGGGTCGGCATATGGTGTTGGGTCTTCCACATTCTTGTGCTACTCATCCTGGACGATACGGATGGCGTTGTTGCAATTTCAACTTTGGTAAAAGGAACATAGGATAGAGCACTTGAGCCCAGCCAAAAAAAAGGTTGCTTAGTCGTGCACTTGCTTCCTGCAAGTGCACGACCATAAGCAACCTTTTTTGCATTTGCAAGCCACCATTTTAAACAAGTGACAGAATTGTACAGTTTTCCGAGCACTGCGGTAGAATTGCTCATCTTTAACTTGCTGTATCTTCGCAACCAATGGACAAATTTTACTCAGGTTTCGCTCAAGTTATAGCAAATTTATTGAAAAACGCTTTCTTCGGGTAGATTTTTCGAAAAAACTAAAAAAAGTGCCAAAATTTTGCAGTTTTTCGAGCACCATAGGAGTAGCACAGGGTTTTCAGGGTTGCAAACTTGGGTGTAAACTACTCTCAAGGGACCTAACAATATATCGTAGTTACACGCGCGTTTGCAATGTTTGTGCTTTTTTGTGTCGATATTGACTGGACTATGGACCTTTCTTCTATTCCAGAATTAAATACACCAATAAACGAGATCATGGGTCTCGCTCTTACCTACATTTTTTTTTTTTTTTACAACTATCACACAAAGCCGTCTAGTCCCAAGCTAAGCAGAGCTTGTGTTATGGGTACTAGACAACTGATAAACATACTTATATATTTCTAAATACATACATATTATAGATAAATTACACCCAGACACAGAACAAATGATAGGTAATCTATCCAGTTAGTTTGACTATCTCTGCCATGGCCTATAGTGACTCGTCTCATGTCTCTGTTCTAGTTGGGTCTACAGTGTAAAACTCGATAACTTTTGATATAGACGGGCTCCTTTGGGACTAGCTACGCCACACTGTACAAAGTTCCCGTGCCTACCTTCAGGAGTAACCTATGATTTGGTAGAGAAACAGGTATTTTGCGGTCCATTAAGTAATGGGTTGGTACTTAATCAAATTAAAATAATGAAAACACCTATTTCGGATTGCTAATAAACACATTTGGATCAGTGGTGGCCGTCTGAATGAGTGACAGTGATAAATAGAGCGGCCCATTGTATTTCGTTAAAAATAAATGCAGCTAAAAAACAATATTACGACATTAGTTCAGCGACACGTGTTATGCAATAGAAGATATTCTGATGAATGCGGAACACCCCGTGCACATGTTTCAGTGTTTCATCAAAGAATTTAACTAAGTAGCAGTTATTGGAACTGCTAGCTGGAATCAAGTCATCTGTAAATTATGAGACATTTGTGACAGTTATTTGCTCTGAGCGAACATTATTACTATTTATTAGTCTTACTAAGCTCATTCACGTAGGTATACCTACTGAATGCATTCTCAGTGCGGTGTATAGGAATCAAACCCAGGACTTACGCAATCAGGATGATCAATTTTCACATTCATTTGCTCATTTTTAAAAGTCGTTCTTTTATTTATGTAAGTTAAAATAACGTAAAGTACAAGGTGGACCTATGACCTGGTGAGGGTAGCGGGAATTTGATGGATGCGAGACTGGCAACGCTTGGGGGAAACTTATGTCCAACAGTGGACGTCTTTCAGCTAAAATGACGATGATGATGAGGTAGGCAGGTTCCTATATGGTTACTTTACAGAGTTGAAATATACGCTGACCGGAAATAAATTTGGCCCAAACCCTTTTTTATGTGGGTTATAATCGTCACAAAACTTCTCCGGGACTCCGGCTCTAGCTAGAACAAGAGGGACTCTCGGACTTTTACAGTTTACTCACTTAAACCTACCTTGTTCCTCCAGTTGCCCTTTGTAGTTCGGAGCTGTTTACCTACTCTTTCGAACAATCCCTCTGGCCTACAATCCTGGAAAAATAAACCACCGTGCAAAATGAAACAATTCTATGTAATGTACATAATATATATCAATTCATTTACGATTGTGGAGAGCTGTTATGTTAGCTTTTGCATAACCTCCTACACAAGTCAATTAAAAAATGAACTGAATGTGAAATTAGGCAGGTATTCACTGACCGTCCATCTTTATGGATACCTACCCTAATCATTTTAAGCTCCCATGATATTTTTTTATGGTATACAGCTAAGAGCAAAATTACCACCAAAGAGAGCAAAAAAGTGGCACGGCTGTACCATCCTGTTCTCAAAACTGTTCAGGCCATTTTCGACACCCTATTACTTCATTGTGTATAAAACTAAAATTAAAAAATTTTCAGTAACATCTATCTATCTTGGCACCGTTTCTCTTTTGTTAACAAATTCACATTTAGGGCTTCGGCCACATTTATTGCCGGCAAGTGGCTAGGCAGTAGGCCTATCGCGGAAAATTTAGAACATAAATTTGATTTGTGTGCCTGAGCAATCTACGCTTTTAGCAAATTAATTTGTTCAGCAACACGAAACTAATTAAATTTACCTTTTTGCAAAGTACCTAAAGGAAAAGTAGAAGGAATGCAAAGATCAGAAATAAACATTAGGTAAACGCACTAAGGCGAAGAGAGAATGTAGAATCCGTGGGAACTCAACTCTCGGATTCCATAGGCCTAAAATGACTACTCTCTCAAACCAAAACCTACTATTTGTGTATATGTCAGAAGCGATGGGTCTCACTTATAGTGAGAGGAGTTATTTGATGATTTCCCACCTTAAATTAAAACAGGGTATATTTTCTGGCTAATTTTCCATGCCGTCGTATCGATGTGGATTTGGAGATCGTTGTACCGATAGCCGTGTCAGCCAATTACTTACGGTAATATATATTTCCGGCGACTTCTGGACACAGTTCACGTTGTTAGGAGTTTCTTTTCCCAAGAGCCATGACCACCGCCACGGTAGCTTAATTGAACCCTGTTCTTAGCTTTTTTTTAGAATATTTCAAAATGTAATCGTCATTTATTTCTCCTACAAAACAAAATCTTTGATTCCAAGTTGTTGATACTACATTTACCACATTTTTTTTACATTCTTGTGAATGTATTTAATTCAACAACAAGATAAGAACGAAGTCATTTTAACATAGTAAGTATAAAACACATTTCAAGCTAGCTTAGCCAGCTATGTAGTGAGACCAGGGCTAATAACATAGGGGCTATCATACGAATGATCGATAGGAGTGCAAGGCAGTCTATTTCTGGATCCCCTCACTATTTAATGAACCATGGTATCTTGAAAGCAAATAAAGACCCAGGTCGATACCTGTAAATATTTCAATGTAATGTTTTCGCACATTTATGACCGTCGCCAACCAAATCGGATCAATCCACAACGGTGATAATGTAACGGCTGTAAAGTCTTAAAAACATTTTCAGTTATTTATTTAAATTTTTGATTCACTGCAATATTATTCTTCGTGAATTATGCCGATGTATTCGCGCGTTTGGCACCCTGGTTTATACGCTGCAGAATTTCAGCAATATTTCGTTTTGCGCAAATTCAATTGATCATTCACTGAATCATGTTTCACCTTGCAGTATACCTGTGCCGTCAAAGACGCCAAAAACCGCCGTCCACCTGGACGATGGGTGTGTGCAGCGTGTTTGCCTGTCAATGCGGAGTGGATATGCGGCAAGCGGCGTGACGCGAGCTGCGCACGCAGCCCCGAGCCGCCGCTGCCAATAACCCGCTAGCAACCGTACCGCGCGCGCCTCTCGTCCTGAACAAAATATCGACGCGTAAACCTTACAACCATCCTGTTAACTCGCTTGAAAGAAAACTGTGCCATAGTTTAAGTGCAAACACTCACTGGATTTGCAAAAAAATCAACGCTTTTGATATAAGCGGTCGATCAGTGCACCGCGATAACAGTTTATCAGAGAACTGAACAACTGTTTTTCATATAGGTAAGTCATGTACATTGTTTTATTATAAGTACTTGTATATTTATTTCACGGAATCTGTTTATTCCCTAAACAATTCATTATTTATCTTATTGTGTAAATAAAAAGGAGTTCCTACGACTCATACTCACGGGGGATGTTATAATAAATTAAATGATTTATTTCCATGATACGTTAGACTGTTTAAATATTTACGTATTAACATTACAGAAGGTACGTATCATAATCATATTAGTTAATCGTAGATATAAGTTAAGTGAATATTATTTTTAATGCGATAAGATACGGTTTACAAGTCAGACACAACAACTTAGCTGACAATACCTAGGTAAACTTAACAGGGAGGGTGGCTGCGTTAAGTCACTTAAGTATTTTTAACAACGATTTTTCTAAACTTTCCCCTATTAAATTCGGAAAAAAATGTGACGTTAGCTATATGATCAAATATTTTATCGTAAAATGAGAAAGAAAAGTTATTACCTGTGGTTATTGTAAAAATGTCACTTGAAAACCACTCTTAGATGTATTAGTCATTTTTTTTATACACAAATAAATTATTATTCAAACCTCATAATTTATACTCATTACAAAAATGTATTTACATATTGATTTTCTAATTACACGACTAGAATTACCTACGATACGACTTGCCAACCTTCGCAAAGTAAGAAAATGAATTTGTCATATTTTAACAAAAAAAAAAAGTTGGTAGGTACGTACAGACAGAACGGTGAAATATTGTTGGTAATAAGATGAGAATAATAGTATTATTATATAAACGTAGGTATTTATTTACCTCATTAATCAGTGAATGTACTAGGGAACTCCTATTGTTTTTCTGCAAATATTGTTAATGATGACAGATAAACAACGATTATGTACCTACTTACCTATTAACTGTCTGTGTATTTTACAATAAAGCAGTAGTGGCTCAGTCGTAACGACCGGCCTTAAAACGACCCGATTTACGATTTATACGTAGTGGGTTCAAACCCAGGCAGGTGCAGTGCTTTGTATAACTTAATATATCATCACTCTCAAAACCTGCATACTTATTCTAGAACAAAATACTTAAGTATCGAAGACATGTGATATCCACCATATCGCATTGGGCACGCGTGGAGTACGGTTCAGCCCATTCCCTCTTCTGGTGAAGAGGCCTGAACCCCAGCAATGCTACATGGTATGCAAATGTATAACTAATGATATGCGTAATTTAATGATTCTAAAATTAGAAGGCCATAAACATAATTTACATTGTCCTAAAATACATATAACAATTATAATGATAGGGAAATTAGGCACCGTATCCATTTTAAATCATATTTATCCTATAATATACCTACATAGGTACTTATAATAATATTTTATAATAATTAACTCAATTTAAAAAATTTACTCAACAAAAACTGATAATATATTATTACTGAGTGACTACAATAATATATTTATAGCACAGTGAGTTTTTAAACTTGATCCTACGCAAAACTATATGACCTGTCTATAGGCAATTCACCGACTTGAAACCGTTTAAGGGCTTTGTTGATTATTCACGACGTCAAACAATTCAATCATATAACCAACACGATTGGACGCAAACTAGATCTCCTTATTTCCGATGCGAACTGTATTGTTTTGAAACCTAATCAAGATCTTTTACCGGCTGACAGTTACCAACCACCATTTTATGCACTTACTACTACTTATACGTTTATCCAAACCTCTACACACACCGAAATATAATTACCGTAAAGCCGACTACCCAGTTATTAACAGAGACATTGATGAGATTAACTAGGAAGGCATTTTGGAGAGTAATTCGACTGATGAGTCTATTGACATTTTTTACAACTGTTTAACTACATGGCTTAATAAAAAACCGCATCGCGTTATCGAAACCACCAAATTCGCACTTCCTGGTTCTCCAAACCACTCATCCACATTTTTAAGTATAAAAAGACAGCCTGGTCTAAATGGAAAGGTACCGTAATATAAGTGACTATGAAGTTTTTCTCTACAAGTATAGAGCACGTTTTAAGATGAATGTCACAAATGTTTTCATAAATTTATTTATTTATTTATTTATTTATTTGCTGACATGTAAAACACTGGATATTAAGCATGCATTAAAATTTCATGACACAGTATTAACATGCACCCTGGAAGGGCACTGCAAATTTTACATATAAAATTATTAAATTAAATTTTTAAATTACATTATATTATATTGATTCTAATTAATATTATTATTCATCATCATCATTATTACAATTTATTAAATTATGCTAAACATTAGTCAATACTTAAAATTAAAATTAAATTAAATTAAATAATTGTCAATTAAGTCATTAATTTTAATCATATAAAAAATTTCGTATTAGTCATATATTTGTTGCATATTATAAAATTCATCTATTTACAATTTGTCAGTTTTAAATTCCTCCACGGTATAGTAGCCTTTTTTTACCAACAGAGATTTCAACTGTTTCGAGAACGTTAAGTCATTTGGTATAGATTTTAAACTTTCGGGTAGTTTATTAAATATGTTAGCTAGTCTTGAGTATGGACTTTTCCCGAAAACTTTTAAGTTTGTGAAGGGTATTATCAGTCTAGATTTGTTCCGTCGGTTATAGTTTGCATTGAGTTCGATATTAGATTTAAAGAGATGCCTATTTTTCCTAACGAATAGACAACTTTGCAGTATATAAATTGATGGTAGTGTAAGAATTTGTTGCTTAATAAAGTGTGGCTTACAACTTTCCTGTTGATCTATGTTCATAAGTACTCTGATACATTTCTTTTGCTGAATGAAGAGGTCCAAAAAGTCGGTACTTTCTCCCCATAGAATGATACCATAATTTAACCAGGAGTAGGCGTACGCATAATAGGCAGATAAGGCGGTGTTGTAGTCTGTATTGCGTTTCAATAAGCTTAGTGCATAAATAAATTGAGACAATTTTGCTTTTGTATTTTCAATATTTTTATTTGACTGGCCTGTTGGTCTAGTGGTTAGTGACCCTGACTGCTATGCCGGAGGTCGTGGGTTCGATTCCCACCCAGGACAAATGTTTGTGTGAGCATAATCATTTGTTCTGTGTCTGGGTGTAATTTATCTATAATATGTATGTATTTAGAAATATATAAGTATGTTTATCAGTTGTCTAGTACCCATAACACAAGCTCTGCTTAGCTTGGGACTAGACGGCGTTGTGTGGTAGTTGTGGAAAAAAAAAAAAAAAAAAAAAAAAAAAAAAAAAAAATTTGTTTATTCCAATTTAGGTTTGAGTCTAATGTTAGGCCTAAAAGTGTAAATTCGTTGACTTCATCCAATTTTAATTGTTGCGTTAACATGTTTAGATTTATTGGGGTTCTTTGGTAAGTTCTAAATTGGCATACTTTAGTTTTAGATAGATTTATTTCTAAGTTATGTTCATTTAACCATTGCTCGGTTTCTGAGAATGTTTTTAAAATGGTTAAATGGTCAACGTTTGCTGGTGTTTTAAATAATAAGGAAACATCATCAGCGAACAAAATACATGACGAACTTATATTTTTTGGCAAATCATTTATGTAGATTATAAATAGGGGACATCCTAAGACACTTCCTTGGGGTATTGAATTATTTATGGTAGCCATGTCAGATCGTATGCTGTACATTTCCTGGGTGATACTATCGAAATATTCCATTTCTACGAATTGCACTCTATTATGTAAATATGATTTAAACCAATTATAAGCGTTAAAACTCGTTCATCAAGCGATTTATCAATTTCTACGACACACCTGAGCAACACGGTTTTGTTAAAAACAAGTAAAAAACTTTTTTTTGAATAGCATGGACGCAGGACATTAGACTGACGTTGTCTATACAGACTTTAAAAAAGGTTTCGATAGGGTGGACCATTCCATTTTATCGAATAAAATAGCCTTTAATGGCGTTTTGTTCATACATTGCCATCGGAATCAAATCGTAGTGTGCAATGGTTATAGGTCGAACTCATTTGTGGCGACGTCAGGTGTTCCCCAGGGATCTATTCTGGGCGCATTGATGTTTATTATATATTTATAAACAATATTTGTAACTGCTTCCAAAATGGTATTTTTTATTATACGCTGATGATCTTAAGATATTTAGAAAAATAAAAAGCACTGTTGATGGAAGACTTGAATAGATTATCTGCTTATTGTGATGAGAATAAATTAAAACTACATCTCCCTAAGTGTAAATATATAAATTTTACTAAAAATAAAAAGGTGACTGCAATAGAGCGAGTTCAGAGTGCATTTCTCAGTACAATGCAGTACATTACCTACATCAGAATTTATATTATAATCTACGATTGTTTGTTTCCCAAATAAAATAACCTATAATTGACCTACTTTTTTAACCTATAATTAATCTATTATTATTATTAAAACTTATCATTTAAAATGGATAAGTATTATATGCTAAAGTCGTTGGCAGATTATAATCTGAACAAGTCATTAGAGATCCAATAAGTTTTCATAAACTTTCTAAGGGTCACGAAGTCTAGTAGAGTCCTCAGTAGACTTGGAAGGCTCTGGACATAATCGGTATCTACTACTTTAGTCTTGCTTGATAAGCTACTTGTGTGATAGATTAATATGTAGATCATTTGGATTCGTAGTCCTATATTTTAGATTCAGATTTTTTCTACAACATGATTTTTAGTATAAGTGAAACCTTAATATAGTTTATTCGGAATCAGTAACGGAATGGATTCCAATAGTTTTTACACCATGTTATATTTTTTCCCAAAAATATTTAAAAGGTAACAAGTCGTAAATCACCGATACTAGGTATGTACAGCACAGGGCACGGCAAGTCATAGCGGCGCCAGAAAACAGCTGTGTGCAAGTGCAAAACTACCCGTCAGTTGCCTGGATGGCCCGGTGACTATGTATTTTTGCTGACATAACAAGCTTATAACTTTGTGATTTTTCATAATTAACCGACTTCAAAAAAAAAAAGGAGGTGGTTCTCAATTCGGTTGTATGTTTCTTTTTTTTTATGTTTGTTACCTCAGAATTCCGTCGTTTATGGACCGATTTGCAATTTTTTTTCCCCTCACATGATATGCTTCCAGATTGGTCCCATTTTTTTCTAAATCCATTTTTGATGATGGGATCCATGAGGAATTGACGGAACTCCTCAATTAGTATAGGCAACCATATAGTTATTTTGGTATTATCATTGAGGGCATTTTTGCATTTACAGTCAAAAAGTGACATTTGATGAAGTGGAACTGGTGAAGAAGACCAGAAATGGCCAACGGAACTTCATTCTCAAACAGATATCACAATGAACATATTTAAGCGACTATGACAATACAAATAAATGAATAGTTCTGAATAGTTATGTTGAAAATGGTTTCATCGAAGTGATCTGATGATGATGATGATGGAGTCGGAAGATAGGCACCGGAACTCCGTAATTAATCATTGTATCCTAGCCATGTTTGGGCTTATTACAGTTGTCATGAGATGCACTTTGGCTATAAGGTACTCTCAAACTGATCTGATGATGATGATGGAGCCGGAAGATAGGCACCAGAACTCCCTAATTAAACAATGTATTCTAGCCGTGTTTGGGCTTATTAGAATTGTTATGAGATGCAGTTTGGCTATAAGGTACTATCGAACTAATCTGCTGATGATGATGGCGCCGGAAGATAGGCACCGGAACTCCGTAATTATTCAATGTATCTTAGCCGTGTTTAGGGTTATTAGATTTGTCATAAGATGCACTTTAGCTATAAGGTACTCTCGAACTGATCTGATGATGGAGCCGGAAGGTGGAAGGTGAACATGGGAACTTCATAATAAAACATTGTATCCTACCAGGACTTGGGTTGGTTGGAATTTTCATGAGAAAAAGGTACTCTGGCTACGAGTGTATCGCAACTAAAAAGTGTGAAATAAAAAATTTTTTACAAATAAAAAAATAACCGACTTCACTAAAAAAATACACTAAAACGATCAAAATAACTTTAATTTCGGAAGTCGGTGTTATATAAGAAACAAACACAATAGCGAGAAACACCGACTTCCGAAATTAAAGTTATTTTGATCGTTTTAGTGTATTTTTTAGTGAAGTCGGTTTTTTTTTTAAGTTTTTTATACAGTTATGAAATTTTCTACATAGATTCTTTATATAAAAATACTTGACACTTGTTTCTGATTTCGCATATACTAACACCGAGTTTGTATAATACCTCTAAAGCCAGTATTCAAACTACGATGTCATCATTCAAAAAACCTTCGAGGACGTCACAATTACCTCACCATGAAAAAATAGGACAATCCTATGTGGCAGAAAGGTCAATTTGTGCTGAAGTTGAACATTGGAACCTTATAATCTAGTTGAAAATAAGTAATATTTAACAACATTGTAGCCTTTTTTTAACAATCTTTACTTACAATATATGAGTTATTTTTTTTAAATGGCCTGATGATACAAAACGATATCGAAATATAATTTAGTGTCTTTACTTCTGTATATGTACGTTTTTACTTTTTACATAACTAACGTCTGGTTAGACGTCCAACTCACATATTAGTTATACATTTTAGGAATGCGTACCATCTGTTAAGAACATGTTTGTTACTATTAATTAAACGGATGCAGATACTTATAATATGCTCAAGGACGATGTTTTGGTAAAACCCATGAGATTTATATATACTTATACTAGCTGACCCGGCAAACTTCGTTCTGCATAATAGTCCTATATACTCTACCCTAATCTACCCTACTATACCCTACTCTACTGTACTCTACTCTACCCTATTATACCCTACTCTACACTACTGTACCCTACTCTACCCTACCCTATCCTACTCTACCCTATTCTACCCTACTCTACACCTACTCTACACTACTCTACTCTACCTTACTATACCCTACTCTACCCTACCACACTTCACATAAACTATCTACTAAATAGTTCGAACAAAGCCTAAACATTTGGTTTGGATAGGCGAGCCCGTTCTTGAGTTATAAAATTACAACGAAAAGTGGCATTGATTTTTATATATATAGATATACATTGACACATATGTACCGCTATTTTGTACATACGCGCATGCGCATACGTCTGCTGCGTCTGATTCTGATTAAAAATAGCACTAAGTAAACCTAGACCATTTTTCTAATACACCTGCTACTCAGACACATTTAGTCTGCAATGCTAAATAGTACTAGGTATCTGTATTCTGTGGTAGAAACAAAATTCTAAATAAATCTTTACCTACCGTGTAGACGCACCATAAAATATCAGAAATGACATAATTAGAAAGTTACCTACCTAGCTACTCATTACATACGAGTACCATCATAATTAGGGGGAATTTGTAGTCAAACAATAAAGCATTTTGAAATTTATATCCTTAGGGTAATGTAAGTAGGGGGCACGGCAGTGGCCCCACCAAGGCGAGCAAAAAAGTGGGACGGCCGTACCATCCTTTTCTCGAAACAGTTTAGGCCATTTTCGATCCCCTATAACCTCGTTTTGTATAAAACTAGAAGCCTGAATTTTCAGTAACAAATTCAGTGTAGGTACCTGTATATCTATAAAATGAAGGAATCTACAAAAAGAAATGAGATGCCAACAAAAACATAACTTGTAAAAAAACCAAGGCTCTCAACTCAATTCTACCGCAAAAAGTTGTGAGATCCATGTCGTTTAATTTATTCCTTAGGGCCTTGATGACCTAGATTGACTTGACAATCGGACTAAACAATCTTATTTAATATAATACATATTACTAGTAAAATACATGCGATTGCCATCCACCTAGGGAATCCAATTCCGCACCTTTTTTGCGGGATCAGAAATGCAGGATCCCGCATGTTTGGGATTGAAGTTTTTTTTTATTGGATACAGATGAAGCGACGTTCTGACAACTTATTATTCGACCTTATTAATAAGTAAGTGATGTACATAGCATACGAGGTTTTTTTATGGAAAATAATTTTGTTTAAATTTTTACCATACAGCAAATTTTCACAAATTTCGTTAGTCCTGTAACAGTTGAACGGAACATAATCAATATCAGTTTAGTTTGGCACTCTTTGACTTTTTTTTCAGGGAAATCATTCAATAACTCCCACTCTATGGTGTAGTGGGAGGGTGTGTCAGACTTTTCTTCTTCTTCTTCTTCCTGCCCTTATCCCATATTACTTGGGGTCGACGCAATACGTTTTCTTCCTCCATTCTATCCTGTCACCCGTCAAACTATCACTAACTCCCTTTTCTTTCATATCACTTCTCACACAATCCATCCATCTTTTCTTCGGCCTTCCTCTCCCTCTCCATCCATCTACATGTATACTCAGAACTCTTTTAGTAATATGCGCTTCAACCCTCCTCTTCACGTGACCATATCAAGATAACCGATTACCTTTCAACTTTTCAGTCACTGATGGTGTGTCAGACTTTTACTGACTAAAATCTCACCTGTGTCCTTCAGCTACCTATGCGCTCTGGGGCCTCGGGTCCCCTTTTTAAAAATTCCCCCGCCTCCGGGGGACATCCGCCCTGGTTTTGCTGACATCTCTTTGAGCAGTACGTGAAACACTTCGCGCCGCCATCGACGACTCGGACTCAGTCTGGACGGTTACCGAACAGCCGGACGGCGAGCTACCCAGTGCTCGTCGTCCACAAGCTCGTGCCTACCGGGTCTGGTAGTCGGGGATCACGGTCGCGGTGGCTGAAGCGTGAGGATATTGGTTGCCTCACGCGTGCGGTCATCTAGCTCCTTCGCTAGCATTAGTGCTTTGCAGAAAGAGGCGACCCCCCCCCCCCTCCGCATTCCCTTTCGTTCGGGACTATGGCCTGAACCAGGGCCAGTATTAGATTCCCCAGTTCCACCTCAAACCAACAAAAACAGGTTCTTAATAACTAATTTAAATTCTTCTAAACTCTTTATTTAACTCGTACAACAATATGTTCGAGTACCTACCGACTACTTGAAGAACTAGATTAAGAGGTACCTATTGATAACAATTAGTCTCATTGAAAGTTTTCTGTAAAGCACTCGAAGCCAATACCAATAGCAAAATACTTATCCGATGAATACCTATGCATATTGCATAGCTATCACTTATTTAAAGTAGCTAACAGTAATTTGAATTTAGTGGAAATACAATTTTGGAAAAGAAAATTAATTTTGAAAAAGTAGGTAACATTTCGTAACCAGAGGCCCTACCACGAGCTCTTAACGCGATCCAATTAACGACCCACACTGAACTGTTAAAGGGATGGCGCTATACAGGGTGTAAGGGACAGCCCTCCACAAACTTTAAGGGCTTGCTCAGTAGACGAAACTGAACAACCAAACACAAGACTTTTCAGGAAACCAAAAACGAAATCAGCCTCACAATACAAAATTAAAAACTTTATTGGACAGTTTGTATAGAGAGACCGATTTTTTTTTCATTTCATGAAAAAAAATCTTGTGGAAGGTTGTTCAGGTTTGTCTACCGAGCAAGCCCTTAAAGTGTGTGGAGAGCTGTCCCTTACACCCTGTATAGTGTGTATAGCTTCGCCCCTCTTTCTCGCTCGCACGACTGACATTTTAACACGTCATGGTAAGGTTTCTTAATTTCACCTTAAATTTTCAATACGAACTTACCTAGATATTAAAAAAAAAACAAAACTGTTTCACCCGCCAAACGTCCTATCTGAACCATGAATTGTCAACGTAAGTTACTTAGTCGTAGATACCTTATTTTTTCCAGTTTTCTCCACAACTTCCGTATCTTTCTTTCCGTTAGAACCTTCCACAAAATAATGTGTTTTTGATAGCTACAAATTAAGGGTCTTTAAGTCAAGAGTGAATAGGTTGCTTTTAGGCAAGCGTGCTCCATCATCAGCCGCATCATCGCTTTCCATCAGGTGAGATAGATGTCAAACGCGAGCCTATCCATAATTTAAAAAATAATAATATGAAACCAGTAAAGTCGTTCTCAAATTATACCGTGACCAAGCAAATTTGCGATTAATTAGAAATTTGCAGGGTTGGCAATGATTAAAACAAGTGATTTAAAACACATGTTTAAAACAGTGTTTAAAACCGTTTGAATTTAAACCTTGTTTTATATTACTTGTTTAAAAACACAGATTAAAACAAGTTTTAAACATTGTATAAAACAATAAAAAAAAAAAAAATTTTTAAAACAATTTTTCATGGGTATAAATTGAAAACAAATTTATATTTAGGAGACGCTAAATAGCTTGACATATACCCAGTTAAGTCTATGCTATTGCTGTTATATTTTTGAACTTATATTAGCATTGTAACTAAATAAAACATCATTTTTGTACTAAGTAATTTATTTTATCAAACAACCAGGTGTTATAATTTTTTTCATAATTATTATAAACAAATCAATCAAAATGGTAACTTTTTTTAATTTTTTTAAGTTTCTCCTATTCAAAGAATAAAATTCATAGTTCATAGGTAATTCCCCGAAAAGTCTTCCGCATCGGTGAAGTCTCCCTAATATTGTCGGTCGAAAGAAGTAAATTCAATGGACTAGTGGTTATTCCTCTTATTGAAATATAAATATTGGTCTTTGCCCTATTCAAAGAATAGAATTCATAGTTCATAAGGTTCATAGGTGGATCCCGAGAAAGTCTCTTCCGCACCGGTGAAGTCCCGTAAGGAAAGTCCCTAATATTGACTGTCGAAAGAAGTGATTCAATGGACTAGTGGTTATTCCCCTTATTTAAATATAAATATGGTAGGTATAGGTATTTACCCTTTTCAAAGGGTAGTTCATAAGAAATTTCTCGCCAATATAGTCGTGCTAGAAAAGTCCCTAAGTAGCCTTATTTAAAAATCAACATTAGTTAGAACATACAGGGTGAATGTAAAGCGTTCAGTATTGAATAAAGATACGTAACATAAAATAAATGTTAATCAATTGATAGTTTTTGTAAATATTTAATTTAGTATAGCGAATTTGATAAGATCTAGTCTAGAAATGAACAATTATAGGTCAAATTAATTGAAATCGTGCACATATCTAAAAAAAAACAAAAATAACACTTGTTTAAAACAATTTGAACTGTTTGTTTTATAAAATTTAAAAAAAAAAACTGTTTTTTTTCCAACCCTGGAAATTTGTAAGTACACCTATATGTACGTCAAACGTGGCACAATTTACCTCTTTTAATTTGAGACCACATGGTATGCTATACCATATATATGTAGGTATATTATATGCTTATGACCTCAAACGACTTAGTGATAATGAACTTATCAGTTAGTCGTGTACCTAACTATCATATTTTTGTAAACTATGAAAACCACATGAACTAAGTATGCAAATGTAACGATAAGAAATCGATAAAATTGTCGGCAAGCATGCCGATGCCACAGCAATGTCACTGAAAACTGTATAATTTAAATAGTTAGGGAAAGTACCACAACTCCGGCCCAAACTTAAAAAGTACCATATAAGCGTCAAGTCTTTTTTCCATGGGATATCACCACATAAGTCCACCCGCTGTGGGTGGAACGAGAGACTTTTACTTACTAAACCCACTTGAGTTCCTTGTTGCCCTTTGTGTTTTAGGGTCACGGTAACTCTTTCGAACAATCACGCATATCTAGGTCTAGCCCAAGGCAAGGCAAAGAATATGTAAGTACAAGTCAAAGGCCCAATTTCTGTCGTGAGCGTTTCCAAATTGTTCGTGTCAAACGCTACTTTAACGCCAAAGTTTGACAGGTTTTCTGTCATAGAAGGTGACAGATAACCGTGGAATAAAGTACATCGACCTTTTCATAATATCTCTGCGTAGGTACCCGAAAAACAAACGATGAATTGCTTTTCATTACTAGATCATGTAAAGGATCACGATACATGTCGATTCAAGACAGCTTTGTCTTTATTTCCGTTTTTGAAATTAAGAATGTCAACAAATGTAGGAGGGTCGGGGATGACTCGAGCCCTGCCAAGGTTGCGGGATGGTTGAAGAGTTTAAATATGATCCCTTCGTTAGTTCATCAGATAGCACCTGGATGCAAACTCCAATTTTTAACTAATACCCGCCCTCCCCCCAATCCCCCACTTTTCTTCTCTGTTCTTCTGTTTTTTTCATTCATTTGTTTTTCTTGGGGGGTTTCTTACCCCTGGGTGGACAGTTGGACACCAATGTTCTTTTCTTGTATTTAGCTATTGCTGGCCTGTTACTGTGTACCCTACCGCAAGTATACCCATCAGGTTTTCAATTAGCTTTTTTAGGCAGAGCCTGTAAACTGTTTACTGTACTGTACCAAAGAATAATATTGAAGAAGCAGAACAGTAAAAACAGAGCATCAAATAATAAGTTATACGATAGGTACAAATTGGAGTCATGTGTAGATTACATATGTATAATATTAATTAATGAATGGTCGTTGCCTAAGAGGCGCGACGATGAACAATCAAAACATTACCGACGACTTATTTTCAAACATCGCGTGTGTTAAAGAAAACATTTCATATGGACACAGGCAAACAGTTACACTTGATTTGAGAAACACAAGTCGAAACCTAGACGGAACACGTAATATAATGAGATTATATTTTGTAGTTAATGAAAATATGTACTAAAATAATATCTTACTCGTACATTTGGCATAAAATATCGCAGTAACTTGTTAATTTAAAAAATATTCCAGTATTTGTATAGCCAAGTGCGAGTCGTTTTCGCGCACCCAAGGTTTCGTACAAACGTTCTTATGTAAATAGCTCGTTTCCTAATCGAGTCTCAAAGGTTTTTCCGAATTGTAAAACAGTAATCATTTCGTGATATCTTTTTTCTTGACTTGTGCTATTAGACCTTAACATATAGCATAGCATATGCAGCATTTTAATGTTCCCACTGCTGGGACGCAGGCCTCCTCTCTAGGAGATGGGAATCCGCCAAACGGGACCAGTACGGGTCGGTGAATGTCACATGTCTTCGAATTTTTGGTTCTAGGACATGCCGGTTTCCTTACGATGTTTTCCTTCACCGTTTTTTAGAGCAGTGGTGATGATGTAGATTACACACAGTAATGCGCCTGGCTGGGTTTGAATCTGCGACCTACAACTCTTAAGTCGGGGCTATTATTACTCGGCCACAACTGCTCTCAACTTATTAACAAGTAACCAACCAAAGTAGCAATAAGTAATATGTAACCAAGCATTATATGTAACACATATCTAATATTTAAAAGAGTGTCCATGGAGTTTCTGCACGTTCTTCTCCATAGAGACCTACGCTTTGGAACGTGCAATTTAGCTTCACTTTTCTTGGACTAACCGACATTTGACTATTCAAAAGTGCATGCAAATGGTCTATTTGAAATAAATGCTTTGACTTTGATTAGTCCTTGCTTCTTGTCAAATATCAAGATTCTAACTCAATGAGAAGTACACTTGTTTTAGGGTACCTACTAGGTACCTATACCTACGCAGAGATATTACAAAAAGGTCAGTGACCATTATTTTATTTTTATCTGGCGCCTACCTTAGATATTGTTTTATTGGTTTAAATAAACTTAATGACTACAATATTTTCTGATGATGTCATAGTATATCTACCGACCTTAACCTAACCTCGCTAATGACGCCGATACGTAGATCAGGGAACATTAACCCATCGACAGATTGGCTTAACTAAATAACGACAGTGTCCGGGTATTCAGGGCAATTTCTTATTACAGTTGCCAAAAAGGATCTTGAGCGCTCGGCGTCAGAGTGGGGATCGCTTTGCGCATTCCATACATTGGCGAGCCAATCGTCTTCGTTGTTAAATACTTGCAGCAACGCAGGGAACGAATGAGGAATGACGTCTATGACGCGATGGCGCAGCGAGCCAATCACTGACACTCCCCGCCCCCGCGTCTCACTTCTCACCCCTAAAGAGACCGAATATTTGACTTCTGCGCAACCGTTTAAGATCCGTTTTGGCAACTGTACTTAATTAGTCTACCATAATCAAAAATAGAAGTTTTTTCGGCAAATACGTTTATTAGGGTTGCGTATTAACCTCAAAAGAAAAAACGGAACCCTTATAGGATCACTTTGTTGTCCGTCCGTCTGTCTGTTTGTCTGTCAAGACCCTTTATCTCGGGAACGCGTGGAGGTATCGAGTTAAAATTAAAAACCATATACTTAGGTCTGCAGTCCCTTGAAGCTGTAAAATCAAAACATATTAAACTTCTGAGTTATAGAAAAAAGAAGATACGGCCGTTTACGTCGCAAAAGACGTGTATTTCGACACTGTCAAGGAAATCAAAATTGTTAGGGTAGTTCCCGCTAACCTTTTTTTTTTTTATGGTGGGAAAAAATCATGCATTGACATCCCCCGCCCTTGGGCGGAGCGGGAGATAGTGTCAGACTCTTACTGACTAAAAGACCCACCCCGTTCCTTCTAGCCTTCATATAGGATCCTGATTTTTTTCATAAAGCAAGGTCGCATAGGCCAAGTATAGGAAAAAATCTGGAAAACTTTAAAGTAATATTACAAAAAAAACATTATTTTTGTGATTCGGAAAAATGTTCGTAACTCAATTCGGAAATTGAATTGTTTTCATAGGTTTTATTTGTACGGAAACCTTAGTGCGCGAGTCCGAGTCGCACTTGCCCAGTTTTTTTTTTTTTAATAAACTTAATGACTACAATATTATTTAGAGACAGCTTTTGCCCGCGTCTTCGCTCGCGTTAAATTCGGGGTAACACGGTTCCCCTTTCTGTGAGGGGGTTAGAAAGAGACAAAAAGTAGCCTATGTCACTCTCCATCCCTTCAACTATCTCCACTTAAAAAATCACGTCAATTCGTAGCTCCGTTTTGCCGTAAAAGATGGACAAACCGACACACACACACACTTTCCCTTTTAAAATATTAGTATGGATCTTAGCCGTGTGCAGCGCCCCTTAGTGAACTCCACTGCGGTGACGTAACCTACGACCAACTTATTATTTGCGGTTGGTACAGTAATCGGGTCTAGGAATAGAACCGCAAAATTAAGTTTGATTTTTATTGTATATACTTTTCCGGGATAAAAAGTACCCAGGATATTAAAGAATAATTATACCAAGTTTCATCGTAATCGAACCAGTAGTTTTTGCGTGATGCCTGAACAAACAGACAGACAGACAAAATTTTTTTTAATCACATTTTTGGGTTCGGTGTCGGTCTAGTAACACCAGGGGGTGTTTATTTTTGTGCCATTTATTTTTTTGATATTTTCAATGCACAGAATTTACACTTCTACAGATTTATTATATGTTTATAGAATAGATGATGATGAACGACTGACCTTATCTTAACCTCGCCAATTCAGATACGTAAATCAGTAAACATTAACACATTGACAGATTAGTTTAACTAAATAACGACAGTGTCCGGGTATTCAAGATAATTTCTTATACTTAGTTAAATACTCACTTACTTTAGTTAAACAACCAATAGTTAAAAAATATAACCGACTTCAATGTTAAAAAACACTGAAAAGTATAAAATAACTTTAATTTCGGAAGTCGGTGTTTCTATAATAGTTTTGTCTCTTCGTTATTTAACACCGACTTCCGAAATTAAAGTTATTTTATACTTTTCAGTGTTTTTTAACATTGAAGTCGGTTATATTTTTTTTCGTAAAAAGTTTTTTATTTTACACTTTTTAGTAATGGTAAAAAAACCCCTTAGACAAACTTAAATAACTCATAGCCACAGTGCATCTCATAACGATTCTAATAATTCCAAACACGGTTAGATTACATTAATTTTTTTAACCTTCTGGCTTCATCATCAGATCAGTTGAATACATCCCCCCCCCCCTTTCTGACAGTCATTCATCTATTGCACGTATAAACAAAGCAACTTTACTTGTAACCACAGTTCTGCTGTGATTCTATGAGTTCTGTTCCATATCTTCGAAGTTCATGATCAGATCATAACAATATTTCTATGGGACCAACTTGGAAGCATAACCTTTCAAGCAAAAAAAGAATTTTCGAAATCGGTCCACAATTGACCGAGATATCGGTGAACATACAAAAAAAAAACATATTCAGCCGAACATAAAACCTCCTCCTTTTTGAAGTTGGTTAAAAATAAAAACTAACTTTATTTCGACAAACACGTTTTTAATCAGTTGTTAAATTAAATCTTTTTCTTCCTGCCCTTATCCTATATTACTTGGGGTCGGCGCAACACGTTTTCTTCTTCCATTCTGTCCTGTCACCCGTCAAACTATCACTAACTCCCTTTTCTTTCATATCACTTCTCACACAATCCATCCATCTTTTCTTCGGCCTTCCTCTCCCTCTCCATCCATCTACATGTAGTTGTTAAATTAAATAAGTACATATTATTAAGCAACAAAAAAAAAATATTTACATCTTCAAGTAATTTAACAATTGCCTAGCTACTATTTTTAACTGTAGGTTGAGATTATAATAAATACGGACCAAAAAAGTGGCACTAAGTTCCATATTATATTGCGGTTTTTAGGGATCCGCCCCTGAAAACCACCAGAACCCCTGCTGTATACTTAGCGTCTTCAAGACCCTTTTTCTCAGCAACGCGTGGCGGCGGCGGCGTCATGTTTATATAAAGTCAAATGCATAGAGCTATAAAAAAAGCAAGCTGGACCATCCAGTCATCTGAGCAGTATATTTCAGTAGCTATGTGAAGACAAATAGCCATTTTTCAAAAAACGGTGATAATTAGTTTCAGTAAGTAAGTTATTAATCTATTTTTTCAGTTATTTGTACAATTCAAACTGACTCTCAATTTCTCTCTCAACTTTCAAAATTAAGTATAAACGTATCTCAATTTGCTGCCTTACATTGCCAAATCTGCCAAGACAGCCGACCGTGCGGCCCTGGAAGTCTAGGACTGAGATCGGGCGAGCAGTAGATAGATACAGATTTCACCAGACAGTGGCCAGAACTACCTTAAGCTGAAGGTATCTGGGTAGCGGTCTGACCTGTTACCGGTAAATAGCAATTAGCCCTGTGCAGATTAACATCCAACACCCTCGTGGCAGCCTAGACCAGCAGGGTGAGGTTTGATGCTAGTGCTAGCTTTCGCTTCTCTCGTGCAGCACGGTCTGTGCACTGCTACGGGAAGAGCCACTCCTGATGGGGCCTGGGGTACTTGAATGGCCACCCCATTCAAGTACCCTAGGCCCCAGGAACACCAATGGCGCGGAAGCCTGATTCCCGATCTGCGAAGGTTAGACACCAGCATAGATAACTTAATCTCAGCCTGTGTCCACCAGAGCCCAAAGAATCAAGAACCTGAAGCTCTCTAGGTTAAATAGCAGATGTCACACTGACCCGCCTGATGATGCCCGCGCGTGGTTTAATATAATACTCCTGGGTCAACCCTGGGCATACGACACGTCTAACAAACTTCAGATATGCGATTCTAAAAAGGTAAAGAGGGCTGGTTTTTCAGTCTCTAGGTAAAAGTGGAGTGCGAGATTTGAGTGCGGAACTAGAATATTACTGATGTACACTTTGCGGGAGTGCTACAGCTGTTCAGTTTTTTTCTTTTTCGCTGACCAGGGACCCACTGGCAGTTGGCTGTCACCATTACAGCTGTTGCTGACTGTCCGGGAAGTTTCCCTAAGGTTTATCTTTCTAGCTACATTATCAAATACATTTAAAAGTTTGTATTCTATATTTCCGATGGTATCAGCGGATATTTTTTTCATAATCGTGACAGTCTAGGAAAATTGTGGGTTAGTGCTGCAACTTACTTCAATAGTTCCTGTAATTGAGATGACAAATTGTCAATAGTAGGAATAGTTAGTTGTTTTGCTGTACGTTTTAGCCCAAGCCTAGGTCGACAGATGTCCAGTTACATCACCTGACCAGCACCGCCCGGAGACCATATGTAGCTATGGCTATTCTATTACAGATGTGGGTGATTTGTCCTCTGAAACATGGAATTTCATATTGCATAAATACGTATGTAAACAAATAAGTTATTAAGTATCTACATATAATTATTAGTTAATAGGTAGGTAGATGAACACACTACTACTACTACATAATTATTTATTTTTTATTAGCTATAGGTACATATGTATAAAAATAAGACACTAGGGTAAGGCAGGTACTTTGCTTGCATTTCTCAACGATGGGATGTTTTGAAAAACAGATGACACGTTTACGAACAAACTTCCAATCAAACATGAACACTATTGTGTTAAGACGAATGGCGCATACGCACATGGCAGGCGATTGTCTTGTGAGATACGTAATACCTATTACTCATTAAGAAGATTAAAGAAAGATCATTACATAATTATATTCTTGGCTTATTGACGGCATAACCGACTAAAACATTAACTCATCATCATCATGTCAGCCAAAAGACATCCACTGTTGGACATAGGTCTCCCCCAAGTGTCTCCACAATGACGCTCCTAGGCGTCTCGCATCCTTCGGATTGCTACTTCGGATTCCGCAACCCTAACCAAGTCATCAATCCACCATGTATGTAGGAGACCTTCCAACGCTGCGTCTTCCGGTACGCAGTCGCCACGCTAGAACCTTTCGGCCCCAACGACCATATGTTCTCCCTAGAGCGGGAAAAGTCATTAGATGAAAATCCTACTTCACAAAAAAACAGGTAACAGGTAGATACAAAACAGCAAGACAGTTTACATATAATTTAGATGTCGTTTTCGGAATGTTAATCGTTCCAAATTCTTTTAGAATTAGGTAAAGTAATAAAGCTGAGATGTTTAAAATAAGAATGGCCATTCTTATTTTAAACATCCCAACTTTAATACTTTGGTTAATAAATCACGGAATCCATTAAAACTTTAATTGATTTTGACTGACAAAAGAACTGCTCCGTCCTTAAATAACAAAATTAACATCAAACCGTCGTGGTTGCACACGTAACACGGAAACTGTCTCCATCAGAGTCGCGACCGATCATTTGCAAGCGACGCACCAGAGACAATGGCAACCGTGCACTACTCACACGGATTTGCTCCAGTTTCCCATCACTAGCGGTGCATCAATAGCTAGTAAAAAGCCATAGCCAACCTAGACCACGATCTTTCTGCCTGACTTCGACCTATAGGCCTACTTTTAAGATGTCAATGCCACTGCAGTTGAATAGCGGTTATGTCGAACCGAATGCTTGCAATGGTTTTGATTTAGTGTTACGTTTTTTACTGTTATAAACTACGGCAAAGAACAAAGAAGAGTAACATTAGTAGTAAATATGTATTTTGTCTAACCTTTCGAATATCGTAATTAGAGACACTTTATAAAACAATAAGAAAGCGAACGCCAGGGTTCGCTCGGGGTTTAATGAATTAACTTACATTATTGTTTAGATTATTGAGTGCCGTATGGTGTCCGGCACCGTATCGTGTCCGGACGTAAAGAATAACACCATCCCATCATTTCCCATGGGTATCGTAAGAGGCGACAAAGGGACATTTTTGAGACCGTGCTTACTATATGTATAGCACCAAAGGTCACCGCATGGTGGTGCGTGAACCACCAACAAAAACATTCCCAAGGAGGGTTGGTGTCAGGCTGGCGGCTGACTATAAAACAGTGTAACAGTGTATTTAAAAATTGTGTATTTTGCATTATGTCAATCGATCTTAGCGTACTGTATTCCAGCCTGGGGTGGAGCCACTGAAAACGTTTTCTTACGACTGGAACGAGCGCAAAGAGCTGTACTGAAAGTTCTTCTCTGTCGACCGCGGAAATATCCAACAGTACAGTTATATGCGGAATCAAAAGTGCTGACTGTAAGACAGTTGTATGTTCTCCAGACTACGCTCCGTAAGCATTCTACGCTTCCACTATCAGAGCCAATTGGTAGAGTCAAACACACAGTCTTTCCCCTGCAATCGTGTAAAACATCTTTCGCTAAAAGACATTACCATATCAACAGTGCTAGAATTTACAATCAGTTGAACAAATTAATAAAAATATTTCATACAACCTCATACCAATGTAAATCTGCCTTACAAGAATTTCTCTTCAAACTCGACTATCGCAAGACGGAGAATCTTATAATGGGAAACTATGCCAATCTAATCAGTTGAATTCCATATTATGGACAAATAAAATTTAAATACCTAAAATTATCAAATATTTCGCTCACACTCATTCCTACATACAAATAAATAAAGACTTACATTTAAACCACACATACTCTCACACTTTCACCATCAATCACACACATACACCTATCTCACATTACAAATTAACAGTTTTTTTTTATACTATTATCGTATTATTTTGGCTCTTTATTATGTTTTCTCTATCAAATATATTTTACCCTGAAACAGTATACATACTTTTGTAATAATTACTTTTTTTTTTGTTTTTTTCTAAACTTTGTGTCCTATCCAGGTTTCTTTTATTGTATTGGCATATGCGCACATAATGTCGAAGGCATACTGACTTCTAAGAAACAGGTTATTCCTAGTTTAGAAGTCAGGGTCTTTTTGCTCTGGCACACTTAGCCATGTTCCTAAAAATGTTATGTTTGTGTATATTTTTTTAGCAAAAATAAAGATTATTATTATTATTATTATTTATTAGTTGCCAAGGCCCCTAGCAACATGCTTGGTATTAATAGAAAGTTCTGAGTATGTTACATGTAGATGGATGAAGAGAAAGAGGGAGGCCATAGAAAAGATGGATGGATCGTGTGAGGAGTGATATGAAAAAAGGGAGTTAGTGATAGTGTGACGGACATAGAAATATATATATATATCTGTGGTGACGGGTTTCAGGGCAGAATGGAAGAAAAAAACGTATTGGTCTGCTCTGACACCAAGCAATGTGGGATAAGGGCAGGAAAAAGAAGATAGTTTAGGTTCTTGAACTATTTAAGAACTAAATTACGGGCAGATTATTTCAATTCCGAATTGCACTAACAAGGTTATTAATTGTCTCTGAAAATGAAGCCAGAAAATCTCTTAACGCGTAGCTGTAAATAATAATGCGCGTCATATAAAATGTAAGGATAACTGCATAAAAACTAACGAATAAAGATATGTAGACCATTTAATTGAAGCAAGGGCAGGATAATTGCTCACTCAGTGACAGCTTTATCTAAACCATAATTAGTTGTAAAAAGAAAACATTTACGTGTTACTTAATTGACGTTTATTAAATCAATAAACTACCGTTAACAAGCTTCAGAATACCTACTGGCACTGGTGTTCCGTGTTAGGCATTCTATTTGGAATAAACTTTTCCATAACCCGTATACTTACTTGGCTGTGATCGATTTCAGTAGGCACATGGAGTTGTTTTGTTAGGTATCTAGGGACGTATTATAACCCCATCACCTTTTACCTCTAAAGGCTACGAAGCCTTCATATTTGAACTAGTTTAATAGCGTCAAATATTACGCTCTTCGACAATCCGCGAACCCCTCAGGTGTAAGTAGGGTCTCAACTCTACCACGACCTCTTAACGCGATTTGACGGCCAAACAGAACTGTAAAAGGGAAGGAATGGAGCTATATAGCGTGTACATATATAACTCCATCTCTCTTTCTCGCTCGCACGCTTGCTATTTCAACGTGTCATGATAAGGCCCCATCGATAACTCATAGGCCCCTGTACACGATTTGCTTAGGTAGGTTGAGTTTATAGTACAGTTGGTACAGTTGACCGGCCCTTCGGCTGTATCCATAATTGGGACTATTCCGGACTACAAACACACAATAGCTACTAGTAGATAATATCGCATGCTTTGCTCGATAAACATCGTGTTGTCAAACAAACTTAATGACTTCACACTTGCCCGTTGCGAAATACTACAATACAACATAAATGTGCACATTCGCCACTCGCCAGTCGGCACAATCACAATAATTGCTCGTTAAATCGACAAATCTAAATTGCCGTACAAAATACAACGTGTTGAATTCAAACATTAAGTATTATGCGCCACTTTGCACCGGACGTGAAAAACGCATTATAATATACCAACAACAACATATACATATAGGTATTTATGTTTACTCCACATAAGTAATAATAGTAGTTTATGTGACTAGGGGATAAAGCAGTGTCTTTAAGTCGCGGGCGGCATGTTGAATTCCGAACGAAACGAAGGTTGCTGATTTTAATCCCGAACGATAGTGAGGGATTTATAAAATTAACTCCCGAGCATTGCGAGGGAGTTAATAAAGAAACCTGAGTGAAGTGAGGAATTTAAGCCGCCCAAGACAAAGACAGCTTTATCCCCGTGTTGCATACTCTACTTTTTACACCATCTGTGAGATAATTAAAAGAAAATTTGGTCGACCAAAACATATATTAGAGAAATATAAGTATTATGTTTACAAGTTCATCAAAAAACAAAATTCACTACTCCAAGATTCTATAGTTTCAATTTTCTATAATGCTCCCGTGTCGTCAGTACGCACGTTTTATTCTATTTTCTTTTTTTTTGTTAGTGGCCAGTTTGAATCATAGTGATTACATACTCTTTGGTTTGAATTTCGAGTCAACTTATTCGATGCGCCTACATTTTAATTCACAATGTTGACGATTCTTGATGCTCCAAATTCAAATCTCATTATTCCCTAGGGATCGGCCATACTGCATTATCTCCCTAGGCATATAATGACGACGTGTAAAACGACATTATCGAGCAGGTGGTGTAAAAATATCTTATTGTTATTTAAAATTAAATTTTTATTAAATAATTTTAACAATTTTTATGATTTTGTGCTGGTTCCTAAAATAAGCCGCATTGGTGGAAAACCGCTGCTGCGTATTTTTCACGACACTGCTAATAAAATACCTAAGCAGTTTCAAATTTCCTAGACTGAGATAAATATCAATTCCCCTAACTAAACATAAGACATGTATGCATATAGTTTTAAGATTTGACCAGGACATGCGTGTCCAAATCTTAAAATTGATCACTTCATGATAATATGATCGACCTTATCATGAAATGGTGGCATTTTATAATATAGCCAACTATAACTGGCCAGATCGTTTAAACGTCAAATTTTGAAGATATTTCGATCCACGTTTGACCATATCATTAATTTATAATCGCTACGAGTCAGTTGTGTCAAGTTTCGCCAGAAAGTAATAACAAAGATTCGAAACAAGACATTTAAATATGGACGCTTATATGAAATCATTGAATGCATCAATTGAATTCGACGTGGGTAACATTATTTAATTACCCAATTAATGAAGACGATCTCACGTTATTTTTACACAGTCTATGAATGTAGTGCATAGCTAATGATGTGTCAAATTCAGTCTAATTTTTTTTTATTTAGTTCTCTTTAAAAATGTTCCCCTAGGACCCTTGTCCTTTTAGCAAAGTATGTAAATCAAAGATCCATGCAAAGATCTGCCGCCTGGGGCCTCGTAACAGTCGTAAGCGAGCCGAATAACAATTACTTCTCGTCAAATAAACCAACTACTCCAGTTACTGTGGGTCCTAACTGTGTACCTACAGTAGAGACACGAATACTGGACATCAAGTACGTGTAACGATTAGCGACCACATATTCGTGCATATGTAATATGCTAATGTGTTGTCTGACTTTCACCCAGTTTATCATTTAGCAGCACACGCCTCGCGACATTATCTCGGCATCGCAGTGACAGTCATGTGTGGCCAACGTTAAACACACACTATTCGTGCGGGTGTACCAAACCGAATCAACTAATCGTATTCACGCTGAATACTGTTGTATTTCGGCTAATACGTTTGTGCTAAATTTTTTAAAGTCTTGCTTACTTTCAGCACTTTATATTTAAATATGTACATATCAATTCAATGTGATAAAAAATATACTTACATAATTAAGGGGCCGGCGGAGGATGAATTTCTATACAAACGTAATACCACGCTCATTTGCAGTTGGAGCATATATCCAACATATTATGATGATATTCGGTTAAAGACAATATTTATCTAGGTTCCTACGTCGAGAATATTAGAAATATTGTTATTTTTAATACAAGAAAAGCCAAATGGCATGTTTTGCCATTTACGCTATAAAAAAGTGCGAAATACAATTTGCTTAAATTTCTTTTTGTTTTTTTAAAAAAGAAAGACGTAGGAACCTAGATAAATATTGTCTATAACCAAATATCATCATAATATGTTGGAAATATGGTCCAACTGCAAATGAGCGTGGTATTACGTTTGTATGGAAATTCATCCTCCGCCGGCCCCTTAACATCTTTTGTACCGCATTTATTACAAATAAAGAGCGTTAAGTTTTTACAAACTAGATAGTCTATACACAAAAAATATTCTTCTGAAAAAACTTGTTTTAATTATTATTATTACTTATTTAAATAATTCGACTATACATGTAACTGACGTAAGATAGGTAGATTAAAATAATAGGAAATACATTCAATAAGCGTAGATACATACAGCTAAGGAGTGGGATGCCCTGCCTGAGTCTCTGTTTTCTGATAGTTATAACCTCCGGAACTCTAAGGGACAAATAACTTCATAAATGTTACATAAGTTAATCAGTTCCATTTAATCCTTAAATTGTTCCGAGTTCCAACGTCCTCTATATGAGAGGGCATGGGCCGTAATCCACCAAGCGGGCCCAGTGCGGGTACCGTTGGTAGATGTCTCATGTCTTCGAATTTTTGGTTCTAGGACATGCCGGTTTCCTTACGATATTTTCCTTTACTGTTTTGAGAGCAGTGGTGATGAAATAAATTACACAAAATAATGCGCTTTGCTGGGATTGAACCCACGAGTCGTAAGTCGGAGCCGTTACCACTGAGCCACCATTGCTCTGATAATAACATGATTATTAGTAATTCCTTAAGGCTTATAGTCCCTTGAACCATCTGGCCGAAATTATGTGGACGCAACTCTCGCACCCGCCTAGGCGGCAGTACGCAAATCTGTGCATTTATTTGCTGCCAGCAGCGCCAGGAAAGCGCGCGGCTGACCTTTAAATCCATTTTCTTTGCGAAATATTGATTGATTTACATATGCTATGTTCACTTTAAAGAATATTTAACCACCAATTTTTATGTATAAAAATGTTTCTAAAGATCCAAGCCGTTTCGAAAAAGTAGGGAAAAGTTGAGAAAAGTTGCGAAATTGCTAAATATTTTTTTTAGACCAAAGTATTAATAGCACGAAAAAATCAAATGTTGATAATGTTGTTCATGAATCTATAATAAACATATATTTTTTTCAAACCTATTAACCTGGCCGTTACCGAGGAGTAGGCTTCAGAAAGTCACTGTTTTATGGCACTTTTCGGGCGCTTGGGCCTTAAGGAATAATGAAAACGTCCATATTATTATAATCCATAACCAAAAAAGATATTTAGATTATAAACAAAAATAACAGTTTTAGGCGGTTATCACACTGCCACGTACAACGCAGCGTAGCGCGTGAAAACGCACCTACTCACGTACTTGCGGGAGTGCAGACCTGCATCAATGTGCGAGTATTTTACGCACTCGCACGTAGGAGCGTTTTGTAAATTCACGATAGCACTCATTTCATACAATATTACACACGGTACTACGAGACTCAGTGTACCATACGTTGCTTGTCGCCCCGCAAGCACGCGCGTGAGTGCGTGTTTCTCCGCATGTAGTGTGCGTGATCTGCATGAACGCGCGTGGATGCAGTTTCGGTGTGTTGGACTGTGCGTGTTTTCTATACAAACGGAGATACTTACAGGCAACGTTAAGACATGCATTCACGCACTACGCTGCGTGGTGCGTGACAGTGTAATAACCGCCTTAATGTAGTCAGCGCTTAACCTAGTTCAAACGTGAGTCTTGTAAAACTATTCAAGAATTAAGGTACCTAAATAGGCTATAAAAGATATCTCGAAACTACGTTAATGTACAAGCTGATAGCACTTTAAATGACCATAAAGTACTTAAAACAAGTGTGTTTATATGATCACAAATACTGAAACGGCTAGAGCTCTTCATAGTACCTTGCATAATTTATACTCGTATCGCCTCGAAGGAGACTGAAATTAAATTCTGTAGTGCGCGGTTTTTCAGAATAAAAAAAGCATTTATCGATGAAATGACATCAATAGTGTTATGGTACTCTAAAAAAACAATTGAGATAAGCGATGTTATGTGGAGAGAGATGAACCATAAACCTATACCATAAATTAATCGATAAAGTAATTAGATAGATAATACACTGCCTGAATATGTTTAGGCCAACAAAACATATTCAGGCAGCGTGATTTTTGCAAGTGAAATTCAGTGGTTGCTTTAATTATTCGCTGATTGATTCCTAGTGGATTTTTTTGAATAGCCTATACCTGGGGTGGACAACCGGTCGATCGCGATCGACTGGTCGATCTCGGCTGTTAATCTAGTCGATCTCGGCAAGCGTGTTACTTTTAGGCCAAAAGAGTTCACTCTTTTTATTACCCGACTGCAAGAAGGGTTATGTTTTTCTATTGTTGATTCTGTATTTGGTAGATCTCACAGAGCCATACCAGTAATCAGTAGATCGCGGGTGGAGTCAAGTTGGCCACCCCTGGCCTATACCGTCCCACTGCTGGGCAAAAGCCTCCCCCAACTTCTTCGAAGTATTCTTTTGTTGAGCCACCTCGAATCAATCCTTGCGGTAGGCATCTAGGTCGTCTCGCCTCCTCTTCCCAGGTCGACCTCAGCGGCGTAGTCCGTCTTCAGGTACCCTGTGTGGTGACTCGTGCCCAACGGTCAGAGTGCATGCGGCTCCTAGTGGATGTGATGTAAAATTGAAAGAAAAAAGAAAGAAAACATGTTTATTCTTCCCGAATAGACGTACAAAAAAAATACAAATATTAGTTACCCTGTCAGGCCAAAGTTGGTGTAGTTTGTATCTCGAGTGTCGGTACAACTATGCAATATGTGGGATCATGGAATCGGGTTTTCTGCTCTATCTCGCAAAATCTTAATGGTCCGTTTATTTGGCATAACGGCACGTGACTCGTATTTATTTATTATCAGATCAGACGACTTTATTATGTCAAAAGCTACTGTCAAACGGTATACTACTAAAAGAAAAAGTGTAAAATCTACGGATAAATTAAAATTCATTCAAACCAATTCTTACTAGAGGTACTAAACGGTACCTCTAGTAAGAATTGATAGCTGGTTACCCCGAGGGCTTACCCTAATATAGACTTAAGAATAGTTTAGTTTAGACATAAGGGGTGCCACGACAGAAAACCTCCACGAGTGCCCGCAGGCTGTAGTTCCCTTGCGGATACGTCCGGAGCGAAGGCCAGTCTGCGGGACGGTGCACCCTGGGAGGCGGCCAATGACCCCCTTGGGTATTGCTGCCTAAGGGGCCTCGATGGCCGTCTGCGAATGTTCTGTCTGAAGGAACGCTTCAACGCGTGTCCCTCTGCTATAGCAGAGGGCACAGTGGCGAAGTAAGAGCGGGCTCGGTGTGCACTCACACTGCCGCCGGGCAGGCAGGAGGAAGGCTTGCTCCTCCTTCTGCCACCGTTAGTCTCGTAGCCCCAGAGATTGTCCAAGGTCATGTTTCTGACTTTTGATGGGAGACGAGGGTCTTGGCTTAACCGCCCGGGCCGCGAGGAAGACAACCTCTATAAAAAAATTACCCCAAACCTCCAAGCGGCGGCGCACCGTGAGGGAGGTTGTTAGCTTGACTAATGGGTAGCTAAATTAGTCACTAGTGCGAACCACGTGTTTGAGCAAGTACCCAAAGTTTCTACTCGTGGGAACAAATATGGAAAATTTAAAAATAAATTCAAAGTTTTTTAGGAAACCAGGGAGTGATGCGCGGTCGGAGTCCGACGCGACATCCAGAGGGGGCTCGGAGGCGGAGGAGATGGCTGGCGATTCTGGGAGAAACTCGGGTTTCTCCCCGAAGCGTTCCGAGTTCGTCAGGGATGACGGGCGCTCGGAAGTGGAGGAGGTTGCGTGCAACTCTGGGAGAAACTCGGGTCGGTCCCGGAAGCGCTCCGCGTCTGCCAGGAGAGAAGACGGATCGTCTGGCTCTGGCTCTGAGGGGAGGAGCAAAATTCCCACCATCAGCCGTGGTGCGGGCCAGTCCCGCGGAAAGGGGAGGGGGCTAACAGCCAAAGACTCCGCTCAGCGAGCCGCCAGGCTTGCCGCGGAGGGGCGTTACCCCGGAGCGGCCGGCTCAGAGAGGGACCTCTCGGAGCCATCTGGCAGCGAGAGGCGTGCCAAAGCGGACTCCGACATGGAGTCCCTTCAGAAGATGGCAGTCAACCTGCTGCGGGACATGAGCCGCAAAAGGGAGAGGACGGCCCAACGACACGCCAAGTCCCTTCGGGAAGCTTTTGACGCCTCTCTCGAGAAGAGGGTGGCCAGAATCCGGAGCGAGCTCCGGGCTGAGCTCCAGGCCGAGCTCCAGGCCGAAGTCCGGGCTGAGCTCGCGAGAGCGCCCAATAGCGGTGGCTGCCAGGAGCCGGCGACAGGAGGAGGGGGGGCCCAGGCCCAGCCCGAGCCGGAGAGCCAGCTGCTAACGCTGGTGCAGCGGGAACTGGCTGCTTTCCAGCAGCAGCTGCAACAGCAGCAGCAGCAGTTCCAGCTGCGCATTCAGCAGCAGCTGTCCCTGCTGGAGGGCATCGTGCTGCGCCCTCCGCTGGCGGCCTCTGGCCAGCAGCGAAAGGCGCCGTCTTACGCCGCCGCCGCCGCTGCGGCTTCTGTGCCCAAGGCGGGTCCATCGGGACAAGCGCGGCGCGGGGCTGTGGCATCGGAGCCCGCGAGACCGCCCCCGACGGCTGAGCAGCAACGGCGGCAAAAAGGTGTGGCGGTGCCGGCCGCTAAACCGGCGGGACCTCCTGCCGCGGCGGCGACTAGGCCCCGCCCGCCGCCTCCTCCACCTGAGGAACCCGGCGGCGCGTGGACGGTCGTCGGCGCCGCGAAGAAGGCGGGCAAGGCGGCCAGAGCGGCCAAAAAGCGCGCGAGGCGGAAAGATAGGAAGAAGCGAGCCATGGCGGCGAGACTTCGCGCCCCGAATTCCGAGGCTGTAGTAATCACGCTGCAGCCTGAGGCGGAAAAGAAGGGCGTGACGTACGACGACGTCATGGCGAAGGCGAAGGAGGCGGTGTTGCCCCACCTTGGCGAGCTCGGAGCTGCTGGGGGCTTCCGCATGAGGCGTACTGTCACCGGGGCCCGAATCCTAGAGGTCCCCGGTGCGGCCAGTGGCCCTGCGGCGGATGCCCTAGCAGCGAGAATTAGGGCGTCCCTCAATTCAGAGGAGGCCCGAGTGTCCAGGCCCACAAAGTGCATAGACATGCGCATCATGGGCTTGGACGACTCAGTCAAGGTGGACGAGGTGGTGGCCGCCATCGTCAGGGCGGGTGGGTGCACGACCGATCAGGTCCGGGTGGGCACCATCCGCGCTGACGGCACGGGCATGCGAGCGGTGACAGCTAGCTGCCCCGTGGCGGCGGCCAGGACCATCACCGGGGAGGGCCGACGGCTGTTGGTAGGCTGGGTCTCCGCGCAAGTTAAACTGCTGGAGCCCAGACCTCTGCGGTGCTTCCGGTGCCAAGTGGGGCACCACGTTGGCGCCCACTGCGCCGCGGAGGTGGACCGCAGCGACCGCTGCCACCAGTGTGGCCAGCCCGGTCACAAGGCCGCAGAATGCCGTGCTCCGCCGCACTGCTACGCATGTGCGGCGGCAGGCAAGCCGGCCAACCACCGGGCTGGGGGCAGGTCCTGCGACCCCCCCGCCAAGGACAAGGGCAGGGCCCGTAGGCCCATCCCCACCGACGTCCTCACCGCCGCAGCCGCCTCCTTGGCCGCCGCCGCTATCGCCGCCACACCCGCCGCTCTCGCCGCCGCACCCGCCGCAGTCGCCGCCGCACCCGCCGCGGCAGTGCCCCCTAGAAGGGCTCGGGAGGAGACGATGGACTGTCAATAACGGCCCCATTCCGTCTCCTCCAGGCGAATATCAACCACTGCGCCCCCGCTCAGGATCTGTTGCTCCAGAGCATGGCGCAGTGGTCGATAAATGTCGCCGTCGTCTCCGAGCCGTACTACGTCCATCCCCGTGGAGACTGGGTTCAGGACCTAGACGGCTCGGTGACGTTAATCTCGTCGGCCGCCGCCGGTACCCCGCCCCTCGAGGCTGTTGCGAGGGGGCGGGGCTGCGTGGCAGCACGGTTCGGGGACATTGCAGTGGTAGGCGTCTACCTGTCCCCGAGCAGATCTCTCGACGAACTCCAGGTCTCCCTTATGGAGCTAAATGTCGTCGTCGCTGGCTTCGGTACCCTCCCCGTGGTCGTTTGCGGGGACTTCAACGCCTGGAATACGGCTTGGGGTTCCCGGTACACGAACCCACGGGGTCAGATGGTGGAGGACTGGGCTTTGGAGCTGGGCCTGGTCGTCCTGAACCGGGGTTCTGTCCCCACGTTGGCGCGGATGCGGGGTGAATCAGTGGTGGACATTTCTTTCGCCAGCCCCGCTCTGTTGCCGCGTGTCGTCGACTGGCGCGTTATGGAGGAGGTGGAGACTTACTCCGACCACCGGTACATCCGGTTGGACGTCTCCGCCGAAACCTCGGCCGCGCCGGTCCGACAGAGCCCTTGCGGTCCGCGGTGGGCGCTTAAGCAGATGGACCGGGAGCTCCTCCTGGAAGCCGCGACGGTACAGGCCTGGGTGCAAGCACCGGACAGGCCTGTCAACATAGACGTCGAGGCGGAGTGGTTCCGGGAGGCCATGTCGCAAATCTGCGACGCGGCAATGCCCCGAGTCCGTCCAGGGCGAGCTAAGCGCCAGGTGTGCTGGTGGTCGCCGGAGATTGCTGCACTGCGCAACGCATGCAGTCACGCGCGACGCCGGTACGCCAGACACTGCAGGCGCCGCATCCGCCCGTCGGATGCGGAGGCCAGAGAAGCGGAGCTGTATGAGGGATACAGGGCGGCAAAACACACCCTCCGAACGGAGATCAAGCGGGCCAAACTGGAGGCCCGCAACGTGTGGCTGGGGTCTCTGAACGCGGACCCATGGGGGCGCCCGTACAATATGGTACGGGAAAAGCTCCGCCCCTGGGCTCCCCCACTGACTCAGAGTCTCCGGCCCCAGATCGTAGAGGGTGCGGTGAACGCTCTGTTCCCTGCGCGGGGGGAACACTCCCCCCCGCCCATGGCTCCGCCTCCACCGCCAGCGGTGTCTGACGCGGACCGCAACAGCGACGACGACGATGCTCCAGAGGTGACCGAGGTAGAGATGAGAGTGGCGGTGCGAAGGCTGAGTGCCAAAAACACCGCCCCGGGACCCGACGGCTTGCCTGGAAAGGCTTGGGTCCTGGCCATGGAGGCTCTCGGGCCTCGACTGAGAGGGCTCTTCAGCGCATGTTTGGAGAGGGGCCAGTTCCCACTTTGCTGGAAGACGGGGAAACTGGTCCTCATAGCGAAGCCAGGGCGCCCTGCGGACTCTCCGTCCGCGTACCGGCCCATTGTGCTGCTCGACGAGGTGGGCAAGCTCTTTGAGAGAGTCATTGCAAACCGCCTCGTCGGGCGCCTAACACGGGTGGGGCCGGACCTTTCGGACGGACAGTTCGGTTTTCGCAGGATGCGCTCTACGGTGGACGCCATCATGCGCGTGCGAGCCCTCACGACGGGGGCTGCGGTGTCCCGGGGCAGGTGTGTCGTGGCAGTGTCCTTGGACATTGCCAACGCCTTCAACTCCCTGCCCTGGAGTACGATCCGGAGGGCACTCCGGTACCACCGGGTGCCCGAATACCTCTGTCGAGTGGTCGAGGCCTATCTGTCGGATAGATTTATAGTCTACCCCGGTCACCAGGGAGACTGGAAACGTCGAGAGATGTCGTGCGGTGTTCCGCAGGGGTCGGTACTAGGGCCACCCTTGTGGAACATCGGGTACGACTACGTGCTGCGCGGCGACTTCCCTGACGGGGTCAGCGTGGTTTGCTACGCAGACGACACGCTGGTTCTAGCGCAGGGAGAGTCGTACCAGGCGGCGGTCGCTCTAGCGACACGCGGGGTTGCGATGGTCGTTGACAGGATCCAGGAGTTGGGACTCACAAATCCGAGGCGATGTGTTTCCACGGTCGCCGGTCTCGGAACGCGCCGCCATTGAGTTCCCAACTAACGGTAGGAGGAGTTGACATCGGTGTCGGGTCGACGATGAAGTACCTGGGACTCGTCCTCGACAGCCGGTGGAATTTCGTGGAGCATTTCCGACGTCTGGCCCCCAAACTCAACCGGGCTGGGGCTGCGCTCAAGCGGCTCCTGCCCAACCTTGGGGGTCCGGATGCCTCCTGCCGAAGGCTCTACGCGGGGATCGTTCGGTCCATGGCCCTCTACGGGGCGCCGGTGTGGGCGCCGTCGCTGAAAAAGCAACCGGCGGCCATACTGAACGCCTGTCAGAGGGTCATGGCGATAAGGATGGTGCGGGGATACTGCACGGTCTCCCGCGAAGCGGCGAGCCTTCTGGCTGGCCTACCACCGTGGGATCTGGAGGCAACAGTCCTTGCACACATGCACGATATGCGCGTGGAGATGCAACGCCGGGGTGAAAGTCCGCTGCCGCGACAGGTCACGGCATGGCGGACAGAGCTCCGGCGGGATCTCATGGTGAAATGGCGTCAACGACTATCGCAACCCAGTGCTGGGCACGCCACAATCATGGCGGTAAGTCCCCTCTTTGAGGCGTGGCTGGAAAGACCTCACGGCGTCCTTACCTTCCGCATGACGCAGGTACTCACCGGACATGGTTCGTTCGGGAGTTTCCTGCACGGGATTCATGCGGAAGTGACGCCCGGGTGTCGCCACTGTGCGGAACGCCCGGAGGACACGGTGGAGCACACAGTCGAGGTGTGCCCTGCTTGGGCGGAGCATCGCCGTGCCCTCGTGGGGGCGATCGGCGGCGGAGACCTCTCGCGCCGGGCCTTGGTTGAGGCCATGGTCCGGAGCGAGGAGGAGTGGCAGGCGGTCGCCGACTTCTGCGAAGCAGTAATGCTCGCAAAGGAGGAGGCCGAACGCATCAGGCAACGGCGTTATCGCCGCCGCCGTCGCCGGGATTCTGATCCCGATTTCCGGCCAACGTAGACGCGGGCCTGCGGACGGTGAGCAATGGGTAGCTCACTGTCCGGCCGTCCGGTAACTGTCCGGACCAAGCCCAAGTCTTCGACGGCGCGCACTGTTCCCGCGCGCCTCAAGGAGTTGTCAGCAACAGCAGGGACCCAGCCGGGTCGAAGCCTACTGGGGCCAGGGTTATCCGAAAGGGCGCTCGAGCCCCGGTATGAAGGCTAGAAGGAACGGGGTGGGTCTTTTAGTCAGTAAGAGTCTGACACTATCTCCCGCTCCGCCCAAGGGCGGGGGATGTCAATGCATGATTTTTTCCCACCATAAAAAAAAAAAAAAAAAAAAAAAAAAAAAAAGTTTAGACATAAGCAGAACAGGGTATAAAGTCCCGCAAATCTACATTTAAAAGTGAGGGTCCTACTTTCAGACGGGTGTCAGGTCTGGTCCAGGCAACTGCGCAACCCATATACATACTACTAGCTTAGATTATAACAAATGCAATCCAAACAAAGTTCAAGCAGGTATAGATTTTTTTGTATGTAGGTATGTATTTTAGCTTTCGGATATAATAACGTGGTACCATACCGTACTATACCAATGTGGTGAAAACTGTGATGAAAGATTTTAATAGCGCCGTTCCACCCAGAGCTGGACCGGAAAAGCTCTTTGATTATTAATTTAATTTTCATTAAAAAATGAGTAATATATAATTATATTAAAAAAGGAGTAATATGCTCGCCCGTAGGTTCGCTCGCTGCACGGCAGACGTCAAAATTAGTTTATTTAAGGCGTTTTGTCAGTCTTTCTACTCGAGCAGCCTGTGGGTGTCATATACAAACCGAGCTTACAACGTCCTGCGCGTACAATATAATAACGCTTTCAGGATTGGTGTGGAGGAGTGGAGTCCAGGTTGCCGTGGCGTTGTAGTGCGTCGGGAATGTTTGCCGCGGCTCACACGGATGGCTTTCACTCCATCATGCGTAAGAAAGCGTTTTCCTTACTGCAACGTTTGCGCAACAGTCGTAACAGCATCCTGAAAATGATTGCTGATAGGCCGGATTGCCCCATCCAGAGACACTGGGTGGAATTAGCTATAGGTTACTAACAATGCTAATATAGTATATAAGCACTTTCTGTTACTAATACATTAACAATTTATGGACTATTGGGTCTGAAATAAAGAAATTTTAATTTAATTAAATTAATTATTTCATTCTTTTTCCTTAAAAAATATCATCATCATCATCATCATCATCATCATCATATCAGCCGAAAGACGTCCACTGTTGGACATAGGCCTCCCCCCAGGGACTCAAACTGTAACTGTAATAATGTGTTCTAACACTGTTTTTTAAACAATTTTAACAGAGAAACACTTTTAAATGTAAAAGATACAATAATGTTACCGAATGAAACTGTAACCTTTTATATGTGTTAATAAGTTTTGTTGAATCAAACTGTAACCTGTTATATGTGTTAATAAGTGTTAATATGTGTAACTGAAATAATCAGTTTTAGTATAGCTTTAGGTATAAATAATTGTACAGTACCATAAATAAGCAAATTGCAAATTTGGCAACGCTGCTTTTACCTGTTACACTTAATAATACTGTTAACACTTTTATATCTGTTACAGATATGTTACGGTTACACTTTTATAAGTGTTTTGGGTTAACACATTGAAAACACTCATAAAAGTGTTACATATTTGATTCTGTTACCAATTCAACATGTAACACTTATAATTCTGTAACCTATATGAAGGTGTTTTTAAGTCCCTGCCTCCCCCAAGCGTCGCCACAACGACCGGTCCTGTGCATCACGCATCCATCGGATTCCCGCGACCCTGACCAGGTCATCGGTCCACCTTGTTGGAGGCCGTCCAACGCTGCGTCTTCCGGTACGTGGTCGCCACTCCAGAACCTTTCGTCCCCATCGACTATCTGTTCTGCGTGCAATGTGCCCTGCTCATTGCCACTTAAGTTTGGCGATTCTTCGAGCTACGTCGGTAACCTTGGTTCTCCTGCGGATTTCTTCATTTCTGATGTGATCACGCAAGGAAACTCCAACTCCAAGCATAGCCCTTTCCATCGCTCTTTGGGCGTTGCCCATTTGCCCTTTTTAAAAAATATAAAGACAGGTAATTATGTTAGTGATGCAGTACAACTAAAGAGGGGCAAAAACTAATATTTAAAAATAAATAGGTAATCTATACATATAATAAATCTGTAGAAGTTTTTAATTGTGCGCGCATCACGTAAAATGTACGAAATTGATGTAGATATTTCTTATACATTAAAATTGTGTGTAACTTAATATATTACTTAGGCTTTGTTCCATTGCAATCAGTTGATTATATCGAAAAATATAGATAAGTACTACATTCCTGCGGTACAAGGTCTATACACCTGGTAATAATACCTCAATTGTGGCGGCAAAAGGCTTATAGACCCTGTAACTTTTAAGAAACATAATCAATTTTTGGCTTCATGTATAAATATATCTCTTTCCTACACCGAACCAAATTGAAGTTATGCCTTCCGCACGACAAGGAAGTCTATACTTTTCTTAGCCGCACTGTAAGCGAGACGTATTAAAAGATGTTTACAACTAATATCGCACTTAAAACGTGTTAAGCGATACGAAGTTCGCCGGGTCAGCTAGTAAGTAAATATAGGAGAAAGTAAGTGAAGTTATTATCATGTGGTATGATATTACTTTATTTAAATATCGAGGTCTAATAACTGTACCGGTCATAAAATTGTATCAAGTGACACACAAGCCCTCCTTTTGTCCCGTTCAATAGCGATCACAATGGGTTGCGAAGTTGTCCATGTTTTGTAAAAACAATGTCACACTTTTGTTTTAGTTTTTGCTATTATTTTATAACCAGTCAACGGGTATTGTAGTATTGGTAGTAACTAAGTAGGTAGGTAGTTATCTCATCACATGGCATGTAATGATTTTTGTGTATACACCGTTAAATTTTGATCGTTTTAATCCCGTGGATGGTTGATCCGGTACATGAAACACTATCGATTTGTATAGATAAAATTAAAAAATAAAGTACCTTTTTTTTAAAACTCATATTAATTTACGTATGTACGAAATAAATTTCTTTAAGGAAACGTCAGCTGAGCGAGTTCAATGACCTGTAGGTAGTAGTCGGCGTTGAGTACTAATTACCTACAGGTCATTGCACTCGCTCAGCTGTTAGTATTTTATCTTTATAAATCGATAGTGTTTCATGTACCGAATCGACCCTCCACGGGATTAAAACGATCAAAATTTAACTGGGTATCATTATATTGATAAATTATATTTATTTTACAAATAGCTTTTTAAAAAACACTTAAACACGACAATTTTATTCGGCAATTTAAACTAGGCCGGTGTTTCCTAGCGGAGCTCTACAATACCCAAAAAAGGACATTTGGGTAGGCTGCATAGAATACTCAAAACTGCCAGACATTACTCAAAACTGTCAGACATTACTCAAAACTGTCAGACATTACTCAAAACTGTCAGACATTACTCAAAACTGCCAGACATTACTCAAAATTGTCAGACATTACTCAAAACTGTCAGACATTACTCAAAACTGCCTACTAAAAAAATGTAAAACCACCACTGGACCTTGAAGAACAGAATAGTTTTCTTTCTCGCGAACGAAGATGTTGAAAAAATTATTAGGCAATAAAAATGGTTTATCACTAAAAAAATACGTTTGCTATGCACCTAGGCTTACATAAAGCTACAAGCTATTACTTATGTATTTTGTATTGTTTAGGTATTTTTTTTGTTAGCCTATACCTTCCCAATGCCAGGTAAAGGCTTCCCCCAACTTCTTTCTTTCAGGTGTTTTTTTCTCCATCCACCTCGAACCAGCCCTTGTGGTAGGCGTCTAAGTCATCTCGTCACCTCTTCCCTGGTCGGCCTCGGTGGAGTCGTCCATCCTCAGGCACCTTGTAGATATTCTTAAGAGCGACCTTTTCGAGATACATTTTCATACAACCGCTCGCTCTTACGTGATTATGATGTTATTACACATCTTTCTCTGGATATTTTCGATACACACCTATCTTGTGGATATTATCTAGGCTTCTATAAAAATCAAAACATTTGTGTAAAACTAATCCAGTAAAGACGTCTGAAAATCGGCTATTTTACGTGAACTTTGGCCCTCCATAGCCGAGCCATAGAAATTCATATAGTGCGGTCCGACTCTAGAGAAGCTGAGCATGAGCGACACTACACGAATTTGAGCTTGGCTCGTGCTTCGCTCCTACTCGGTTCCTCTAGCCTAGACAAACCTAAAGATACGTTATAAATAAGGTTGCCAGAGGTCCAGATTTTCGGGGATTGTCCCGGAATTTGACGTCTTGTCCCGTGTCCAGTAATTCGATCTATTGTCCTGGATTCCGAAAAATTTAGTAATTAAAAAAAACACAATAAATCACAGGGCTAGGTGGATAAGTAAAAGATTATTTAATCAACGAACCAAAAGAAGAGGTTTATTTTGTTTGTTTATTTTTTTAATTCTGATTTTATTTAGTTTATAAAATAGTACTATCTTGTACTTGTTGATTGCATACTATAAAAACAAAGTTCTCAATTTTATATGGTGACTAGCTGACCCGGCGAACTTCGTACCGGCGTTGCGTACTAATTACGGTCACTAAACTCGCTCAGCTGACGTTTTCTTAAAGAAATTAATTTCGTACATGCGTAAATTAATACGAGTTTTAAAAAAAAGGTACTTAATTTTTTAATTTTATCTTTACAAATCGATAGTGTTTCATGTAACGGATCGACCCTCCACGGGATTAAAACGATCAAAATTTAACGGTGTATATAGATTTTCTATCGAACTTCTTTTATCTGGAATAATAAAAGTATAAATTTGAAAAATAAAATTCGTTTTCCTTTAAATATAAATACAACTATAAAATTAAGATACATACGTACATGACATGGAATTGTCCCGGACTCGGTAAGATCCTCAGAACAGAAGAATTGTATAATTCCTGTGTTCTGTGATAAGATCCGATCTGGCAACCCTAATTATAGCGTAGGCAAATGATGGAATACATATTATTACTATTTATCAAGTAGGTAGGTATGACGACACTACATCCAGTTATTGGGAACCAGATCTCGCCACCAGATGACCATTGTACGGGTTATCGTGTGACAACGTGTATTCCATCATAATTTAATTTCATGCTGACGAACGTTAAATGGGTATCGATCTTTAATTAACTCCTTATCTAAATAGGAAACTGGATATTTCGAACTAATTGGAAAATTCTAGAGTGTCATAATTATGTATAATGTCGTAGTTGGGAGAAGGCTAGGGGATGAAGACTAATATTACAGAGGCGAAAGTCTTTGTGTACCTATTTGTTACTTCTTTAAGCTCAGATGGCTATACAGATTTGGATGAAATTAGGCATACGGGTAGACGGTGTCCAGGAATAGTACAGAGAATAGGTACTTTTTATCGCGGGGGAACATGTTCCCTTGGGACAATTGTCTACTTCATTGGATCATTTCTCACATCGAAAAAAAAAAAAACGCTTGTGAACTCACATGCAGTGCAGCAGCAGTGTCCACAAGCAGTCTCGTACGGCTGAACAGATAGGTATCGATGAAACTTGATAGACCTGTAGACCATGACCATGTAGCGAATAGGTTACGTTTTATCTCGGGAATATGTTCCCTTGGGATATTTTTTTTATTATAACTCTGGTGCAGCCGCTGGTAGCAGTTGTCGATAGTAATTAAATTTAGTAACATGTGTAATCTAGCCGAGGTGAATTATTTGTTATACTATTTCTCACACAAATTCACGGTCCTGTTTTAATAAGTATCAACATTCAAACAGGTTTTGTCTATAATCTTTTATACCTAGGTCTGTACAAACTAAAGCAAGTATTGAGGTGGAGAAGCGAATATGGAAGGACAGGAGGTTACTAACAGAGAAATAACGGTCATAAAATCTAAGAAACTGAAAACATCTACGTAAACTAATATTACAAAGAGTAATGATTTGTCTTTTTGAAAGCAATGAATATACTTAAAAAATTACTGTCTAAGAAGAATTATGTTAATAAGAATGCTAGAGCTAGCGCAAGATAAGTTGGCGCGTGGCCGAAATTGGAAACTAATCGTTTGACGTTTATGTCATGTGTCAGGAGAATGTGTTGTGTTCTGTGTTTTTTTATCGTTTATAAAGTAAATAGTCGTCATTATAATACCAAAATTGATTAAAAGTGCTAGCAGGGTTATTATCTTGAAAGTCAAACGTTTTTGTGAAGAGAAATGAGAAAATATTGGGCCTACGGTACCATTTTCCAAAATTTGACCCATTTGTCAAATAATTTTTCGGGTGACCATAACAATAAAATTTCCCTAAATATGCGTACCCGAGCGGTACTTGGACTGCTACTATGTGCTTAAATCTTAATCAAATGACTATCATGACGATATGAATTCTGCAAACTTCATCCATGAAAAAATAAATAGTGCCAAATCTAAAACAGAATTGTATTGTAGTAATAGATAATGCATCATACCACTGCACATAAATAAACAAAGCCCCTACAAGAGTCAATACAAAAGCGCAAGCGTCTCTGTAATGCCAGAAGAATGACAATGTATCTCTACAAGAAAATATTTTTTAAATCTAATAGGTTAATTGATCTCAAAATGGACAAATTAACAATGGACTTATCCCACTCTTCTGATAAAGACTCTAGCGTGGAATTCTGGTGCTAAAAATGCTAATTAATTTATTAAGATATTCAATAAAAGATTTACAAAGTTCTCACGATTTTTTTTAATAATAAAGGTAAAAATTAAAAAAATAAATTCTTGCTATGAAAGAGCGTTTTTCATCAAATTAAGGAAAATAGATTTGTTAGGATAGCAACATTAAGCACGCCCCCAGCTACGCGCCAAGTCATCTTGCTCGCACTCTACTGATGGATACCTGTAGACTAAAATAAAAAAAAATATGTGTGTATTCATACAATATATAGTTTTCTCTCATCTTAAAGATGAATATTTCATCCTACTCATGATATGTAAAAAAGACCTTTGTAGAAGCTAGTGTGATATATAGTAAGTCGCTAAGGTCTACGCCACAATAGCAAATGAGGCCGTCAACCATATCTTTGGCAAGTTGGTTATACAAAAACATTTTAAACCGGTTGATTTACATCTATAGGGGTGTCACACTATCAACTTGCAAACTCTAACTGTTAAAGAATAATTTTTCATGGAAAAACCCAATAGCACTTTTTGCCTGATCTAGGAATCGAACTCAGGACCTGACGCTCAGCAGCGTAAACGTTAAATAAGATACTGTTTCTTTCTTTCAGCGTGACTACGAGACCAATGAGGCAAACAGTGCAATACACTATGTTTTAACCCCTCGAGAATTTTGATTTCTATATATATTATTCTTTATTTATTATATTATTTGTTTTCCCTAGAAAAATCCAATAAATAATTATTTAGTTTTTTGGTAATTTACATACTTAAACACTTTTTCTAGGTCATTAACCCCTATCGCTCGAGAAAAACTGATCAAAGGCGAAACAGAATCGCGCATCGAGAGTACCGTACCTACCTACAAACTGAGCTATGTAAATTGTTGGGAGTCATGATGATTTTTCAGAATAACAAAAATGACTAAATTACCAAAAAAAAAACTATTTTTTTTCAGACGTAAATACAAAACAGTTTTCAGACTTTTTCCTTACCCTACTTGTGTTAAATATGAGACATTGCCTCTTGCAAAATTTCAGGATTCTAGGTCAACGGCAAGTTACTTCCCGTTAACCTAGATTCCTAAAGATTTCTTTGCGAGCGTCAAAATATGCGCCATAAATCTTTAGGTTACGTTTACTTAGACGTTTGATATTTTCACTGCTCCATGGGGTAACAGACATTATGAGTATTGAAATTATATTTCAGCTTGAAACGTGAAGGTATTCAAGCGTTAAGCTGAAAGTATTCACGTGTTCCTGAAAAAAGGGGCTTGACGGAAAGACAGACAACAAAGTGATCCTATAGATCCCATTGTTGCCGACTGAAGTACTGCGTACTGCGACTCGGACTTGTGTGGGAAGAGGAGTATGTTCACAAACATTTAAACTTACCTATGACAACTGCCATACCCGGAATAACTGTCTGCAGTCCATATTTTTTTTTAAGTGTGGGAACCGAATCTACGCGACTCAGCTTAGCTGCAATTCGGTCAACCACTAAAATCTGAATGTGTGATCTATTATATTCTGTTTTGGTTAGACAAAATTTATTGTGACAGACGGAAGGGCAAACAAACATAAACACAAAAGATCCTATAAGAGTTCCGATTTTTCATTCGAAGGTAGGTTACAGCTGAACCCTTTGAACAACAAAATGTCTACTTTCATATCTACTTACTTACTTATCTGTATATGTTTGCGTGGTGTTTCCGCATCGGTAATATCGCATCGATAAAAACGAGCCGATAGACGTATGTAAGTAGATAAATCAGATAAATAGATGTACATATTAATTAGGAAAATAAGGATTGAAATACACTTTATTACTGGAATACAATGTTTTTATGTTACAACTATTACATAAAAACATATTGTACCGGAAGACACAGCGTTGGAAGGCGTCCAACAAGGTGGACCGATGACCTGTCAAGGTCGCTGGAATCTAATGGATGCGTGACGTACAGGACCGTTCATTGTGGCGACGCTTGGGGGAGGCCTATGTCCAACAGTGGATGTCTTTCGGCTGATATGATGATGATGATGATAATATGATGATATTGTACTTATTTCAGTAATAATAAGTGGCAAGCCGGTTATTTGTTTATTTATTACAGATAAATACCCCTATCATAACAGAAATTCAATACGATAAAGAAGAAAAAAGAAACATTATAGTACAATAAAGAATAATATAGGTACACTTCATCAACTTCATACAATTCAATTTACGTCATTAACAACACAATACAAAAAGTATAATACAATACAATGCAACCGATCAATTTAATTTAAATTATAATAATATAAAATAATAGAAGTGGTGTAAATTACACCTTAATAACAGTTATTATTATTTTGCATATAAAAAGGTGTTCCTAACATAATGAAAGTCGTTGACCGAAGATTTTCTAGATCAAACGTTACAATTTAACACGTTAACGGTAACCGCAGCATGAACTTACGAAAAACTAACTTAGGTACTGCTCTGTATATGAAGAAAAATATAATGCACCTTTTTTTGTGATTTAGTTAACATTTTTTTAAAACATTTAAAAAAATAAGGAAAATATCCCTGAAAATTGAAAAATCAGAGAAACAGAAGCATCGTTTGATCATAAATGGACCACACATGGTCTGAGGGGACAGCTAGTACGAAATATAGTCTATTCCATCAAAGTGAAATCGTTACGATGAACGCGACTGACTGTACGCGTACCGCAGCCGTCGCGGGCACATTACGAATTGTGACAAAACGGTATCGAATTAGCATCGTTCAAGTAACTTGACTATATTTATTAAGACGCTTACGAAAATAGAGTCAAGTTCAACAAACCTTATTCCGGAGCAATGGCAAACGCAAGATTTAAGTGGTAGGTCGCGGCGTTCAGGGAAGCGCTGACAGCTTGGACTTTGGACTTAGCTTCTGCAATCCGCTTGAACTGATTAAATCGCAGCCGCTTATGTTCTCCACAAGATGAAATAGACTCGTTGAGACCTCGCTCGAGCTTTTAACCCGTTGTGTGTCTAAACGTGGATCCACGCGAGACACAATGGCTTTTTAATTGTGTCTCTAATTACGGCAATCGAGAGGTTAAAACGGTCCATTTGACGACCTAAACTGAACTGTTAAAAGGATAGAGTTATAGAGAGTGTATACGTGTAAAGCTCCATCACTCTTTGTGCTCGGCTACACTGGAAGCGCGAGTGCGAGGCGGGCGTGGCGCGGCAATCTCAAACATATTAAGAACTTCATTTGAGTGTCCATAGTGGGCAAAAGGGCGCGGGTTGCGGTAGTGGGCAACTAATACCATAACTCGTTCATACAAGTGGCCACAGTGAGAGTGCGGGTGGCGAGCGGTAACCTTGTCCCTATACCTACCTTTATCGCGCTGCCAGTGTGGCCAAGCAAATCGCGCGTGTTCCCGCACCCAAGCCGCTCTCCGCACCGCGCTGCCAGTGTGGCCGAGCACTTTCTCGCATTGCACGCCGGACATTTTAACACGTCATGGTAAGTCCCCTGATTTTTGTCAGCGGGTTGCTAGGTCGTGGTTGCGCCAAGGCTGGCCTTCCTGAAGCGTTGGTTAGAGATTCGCTTGTCGCTAGTCGGCTATAGCGCCAATCTCTGCCTGCGACCGCTTCCCAAGAAAGAAGTTATTCTTTTTTTTGCGGGGTCTTATAATTACCTCTTCGTCTGCGTTCTTGACCTTTCCCTCTTCTTGCTCTGGCTTTTAAAGCTGAAATGTTCGTCTAAGAAAATGTGGTTTGTTAAGTTATGTTTTTCCCTTACCTTTGCATTTGCACAAAGGTACCTTGCCAGGTGTTTACGAAAATGTCCTCAGTATTGCTGAACGTCCCTGTTTGGCAGCCACCTCATGGGATGGCTTGAGCAACAATTAGTTCGATTGGTTAGGTAGGCCTCCAACTACTGTTAGTTCTAGCCCCACAAATTGATGGTCTAGCCTGGTATCCACACGGTCCAGGCGGGACCGTCAAAATTGTGATAGATAGTGCTTATCACAATAAAAATACGCCGGCAATAAGTTCGCTTTCACTACATCAAAGATATAAATACAGCTTAGGTTACATGCTCTCTACGGGCTACGGCTACGCTACGCTACGCGCTACGATGTTGCTACGCTGCGCGCTACGGCTATACTACACTACTCGCTACGGCTATGCTACACTACTCGCTACGGCTATGCTACGCTACAACAACGGCCACAATTCCGTAGCAGTTATAGCTACGTCGGTTAGCTGGTAGCTGTAGTTATTACCACACGTACGCGGTTACATCTACCTACAGTGATTTTTTAAAATAAATACCTACAAACAAGTAAAATAAGAAAACTCTTTTCTTTATCGTAATATTATTTTTGGTAAGACGTTAAAAAAAAATTGATCTGTCATTTTGAGTCCAACTTTTTAACAGTTTTTGTAATGTTTTTGTAACTTCTAATCATCTTTATAAATATTATTGCATCGTATTATGATAGTATACCCAATTCTGTATGAAAGCGTTATACACAAAAATCCCTCTTGTGAACATTGAACCTTGGAATGTTAATTTTAGTTTTCCGTCCAGTTTTATACAACAAATGATTTATTCTACAAGAAGCCTCAAAATCTTAGCGTAATTAATTTTAAACATCCGTTCATTCTTGTTCATTGTTCATTCACAAGTTGAAATCAAACTACCTAAACACAGTCTTCAGATGATCGATTATCTAAATAACAATTGTTTCATTAACTTAACAATCAGGCATTCTTTCATTGTTATAATATAATATGGTAAGTAATTACGTTGGAGGTACCTACTGTAAGTGTAATATACTTATAGGTCCCCACATACTTTTAGGTATTTACTATATCCAAATTTTGTAGAAAGCTGGTTTATTCCTAAGTGATTCCTAGGCTATATTTGATGCTTGCGGGCGAAGCCGCGTGCAAAAGCTAGTAAATAATAAGAATCCAATCCAACCAACCTAAGTGGCAATGATCAGCGCTATTTATTAACCGCCTTTGCGCCCGTTTGGTATATTTGAGTACAAACCTACCTTGGGATAGGTATTAACTTTGGCCAGGCTCCGTGTAGTAGGTACGGAAGGAGTACATTATCAACTGAAGGCAAGACCAGCTTACTTAGACATACTGGTTGTTACCACAGACGTGATACCTTTTGTACCTTCCACCTTATCAAGGACAAATCAAGGCTTCGACTGTTACTGAGAAATTCTTTAACAAATTCAACAAACCTACCCAACCTGGAAATGAAGAATAATCTTTTTTTAGTGTACGTACGGAATATCCGAATGAAAAATCAGAATCCCATTTTGTTTTCTTATTTACAGATGTCACGTCTAAGCAGAACACGATAGTGCGGGGGGCAGGGATGCTGGCGGCGGCAGAGGCGCTCAGTGCGGCCCGCGTGGGCTAGTTGGCTCACCGCGCTCCATCATGTGGGTGCGGGCGGCGCGCGCCATGCGGGCCCTGCGCCGCGCCGCGCTCCTGCTGCCGCTGGCGCTGACAGCGCTAGCGCTGCTGCTGCTGCCGCGCCCGCAGGCCCTCGCCCCCGCGCCAAGGAGCCCTTCCCCACAGGCACCGCAGCGCCTAGACCTTCACACAGAGGTAACATTTAAACTGCTAGACCGCCACGCTTTCTTTTTCTACCATCGAATTCGCATAGTATTGAGCTTAGATCTGTTTCATTGCACACCATTAAAAAAACAACTTGCCGACTTTTGTATCCAAGCCTAGTGTGAAGATCACATACACAAATCCATCACTCAACACCTGACGCATTGATTCCAGGGGAAAACCTGATTCTAGATTTTAAAATTTGTGCCTTAATCTGTATTAAAAAAGTATCACTTTTGCTTCTACAAAACCTTCTGTAACAACAAACTGTTACAGAAGAATCTGAAGAGACCTTGATCTGAAGAGTTACCTAAAACATCAAATCAAATTTTAGAAAAAGCTCGCAACTATAGAGCCTCGTCCTTTATACATAATTTGAGCTTTCTAAAATTAAGTAGGAAGAAGCCTATGTCCAACAGTGAACGTTTTTTACCTGAATGATGATGATGATGATGAATACTAAGTAGGTGCGTCAAGCAACTAAGTGAACTAACCTTATAATAATTTCAGAGCGCAATCACGGCGACAGACTATGCAGCGGCTCACGAGGACGACTCTGCTCGCCTACCGTGGTTTCTGAAAGGAGGCGAAAAGCGTCCCTGGCAACATGACCCTGACGCGAAACTGTTTCCAGAAGATTCACCAGGCGACGACAGGTAGGAGTTCCTTCACAAAATTATGACAGCCCGACAACATCATACATTCTGGTCGAAGGACCCTCCTGTTTCAATTGAGGGTGCATAACTTTCCAGCCTATTCCTTATAACTCTTTTGTTGTCAAAGTTGGTTTGTAGAATTTAATGACAATAAAACTGCTCTTGCTTCTTGTTTAATAGCATGTTTTGTTCCCTTACAGAGTAGTCAACCAATTAATGTATACGCTACCAAAAGACGAAGATGTGCCTATTAAGAAAATCCTGCTCGCAAACGGGTTTGGCGCGTGGGGCGTGTCCGGGGGACGGACGGAGTTCGTTCGTAACAAGTGTCCGGTAGACCGCTGCAGTTTAACCGCTGACCCAAGAGACGCCGCCACGGCTGACGCTATCCTCTACAAAGATCACCACACCCCCTTCAACGTTAAACGTTCTCCTAAACAGGTGAATTCGAGCAAATATTTGGGATACCTAGTGACACGTCAACATGCCTTCATGATTCCGTGTTGTAAACATAGAATTATGATAATCGCCCGGCTGTAGGTACCTGTTATGGAAAATTATCCTGACGGTGTAGTTTAGGTATGCCTGTCTTTAGTCAGTTTTTTTTTTAAACTAGGTACTTCAGTAGGTTCTTATCAGCGCGATATTGTTTTACAAAATTACCAATATATTTCGCAGGTTCATTGGGATACAAATGGAAAAATGCATGATTGACTGAAATATTATGCACACAGCCTAATGGTTACTACGGTAGCTCACGCAAAAACACATGGAGGAAAAGGTGGTAATGTGGCCCCTGCATATATCTTGGCCCCTTGACGTATTTATAATTTAGAAATACGCTATCTAGTATAAAATGCATGGACTGCGGAGCTCTTGTGATAGCTATTGAATAAAACCAATAAAATCCGTGAGATAGTGTTACGTTCGTTTTTTATCTGAAACAATCGAAACACACAACAGTCAAACTTTTGAAATGGCTCTGCATTTTATTCATTTTTTCTAGACAAACCAAATTTTAGGTTTGATGATTTTAACATTGTGTTTGACAAACGTTTTTCTCCTAGATTTTAAAGGTATTTATATAAAAACATAAAATAAATATATGTATTTTCGCTTACTTACATGTTCTTTAATATTTGTAATGTGGCCCCCTCACATTGTTCATACTATGGTCCCCGGGGGCCATATAAAATATATGACCAATGTTTAAATGTATGAGTTAGGTACTGCTGGATGAATGAGAGTCTATATAACCAAAAATAACTATGAAAGTGACATTGTTATAAGCACTGACTCTGAATATGACGAGCAAGTCAATTCAGATAAAATGTCTGAAAGTTTAGATACTAGCCCCATATTTGGTGAAACAAGTAATTCTAGCAATTGATATTATGAAGAAAAGTGGATTCAGTGCAATTTTTGGGCTCATACAGCCTGTGCTGGCCCTGAAGGCGATTTTTATATTGAAGATTTTTGCCATAAAGTTTTAAAAAAGTTCAATATGTTTAATAAGGCCCCCAGGGTGCCATATAACCCTCACCTGATGTCACAATGCCAAATATCTCTTTTTTTTTTTTTTTTTAATTGAGATAAACTAGTGCTTGACTGCGATCCCACCTGATAGTACCTAAGTAGCGATGCAATCTTTGATGGTGAGGCGCACTAGTTTATTAAGAGCCTATTCACTCTAGCCTTGAAGACACCCAAATTATAATCGGACGGGAAGACCGCAGCAGGCAGACTGTTCCAGTCCTTCGACGTACGCGGTATAAACGACGAGGCGAAACGCTTAGTCCGGACCGTAGAGGTTTCAACAACGTAAGGGTGAATATTCGCCGTACGTCGGGTTGTCCGATGGTAGAATTGCGATGGCGGAATCAAGTCATGCAATTCCTGCGCACACTCTCCAAAATGCATCCTGTAAAACACCGAAAGGCTGGCTACCCTACGTCTATGCTCAAGGCTTTGAAGGTTGGACTTAACCAAATCTGGATCACCAATTAGCCTCTTTGCACGCCTTTCCACCGAGTCCAAAGCTGCCAGGTGGCATTTTGCAGCACCAGCCCATATGTGACTGCAGTACTCCACACACGAACGGACCTGTGCTTTGTATAACATTAAAAGCTGTCCCGGTGTGAAGTACCGCCGGACCTTTGCAAGAACGCCCAGCTTCCTAGCAGCTACCTTGGCTTTGGACTCAATGAACCGCCCAAAGTTAAGGTCTGAGGGAATTTCAACCCCCAAGAGCTGAAGGCGGTCGGTGTACTCCAGGCATAAATTCCGAAAAGTAGGAACCAAGGTGCACGGGCTCCTTTTGGCATGAAAAGACACGCTTGTGTTTTGGCGGCGTTGAATCCCACTAGATTGGCTTCACCCCACTTGGAGACTGCCTGAAGTGAGATATTCGTTCGCTCTACCATAGCCTCTCTTTCGGACCGGATTAGCTCCTTACTAGCCCGAGCACTGGGCAGGTATCTCTCTACAACTGTGCTGACATCTGCATACCCATAGATACCGGGCTCCAGCAGATCGTTGATATGCAACAGGAAGAGAGTTGCAGAGAGAACAGACCCCTGAGGAACTCCGGCATTAATCGTCATGGGCTCTGATGAGCATCCGTCGACAACAACTCGGAGAGACCGTTCACTCGGGAAGTCTTTTACCCAGTTAATCAGACCAGGGGAAATGCCGTACGCTGGAAGCATACTCAATAGGCTAGCGTGCCATACCCTGTCGAAGGCCTTCGAGACGTCTAAGGAAACGGCAATCGCTTCCCCATTCTTCTCGAGGGCCTCGCCCCACAAGTGGGTGGCATAAACCAGTAGATTTTGTAGAAAACTATTTTTTTTTGTTTATTCTATGGTTATTTTATTTATTCTACATATAGGTATGCATAGCGTGATAGTTAAGGAACCCCGTAACGTACTTACTTGCTTCATAAGTCTAGTATTTTTTATATGAGGCTTCAAAAACAAAGTAGGGGGCCACATTACCACCTTTTCCTCTAAAAATGACTTTCCTTTAGCGAAGAACTTTTTACAAGCTATTAATTAAGTTCGGGTCAAATTAAAACCTACATCATCGTATCCAACGGATTTGAACCTTTACAAGTTTTTTCAGTTTCGATCACAACACATTTTTATGGTACCTAAGCTATTTTACTTAGATTAGCTCCAGATTAAGGAACTTTTCAACGAACAGTTTTGAATACACTTAGTTATAAAAGCTTGTTTTAAAATGAATACACTTAGTTATAAAAGCTTATAATGCTTGTAAGCTTGTTGTGTTGTAATGTTTTTAACTATTAATTTATTCATATTTCAGATCTGGATCCTGTACTACCTGGAGTGCCCGTACCACACGGCGTCGCTGCGACCCTCATCGGTAGACGTGTTCAACTGGACTTCCACCTACCGACGAGATTCTGACATTGTGGCGCCCTACGAACACTGGGTCTACTATGATCCCCTCATCACTGAGAAAGATCTCGATAGGAACTTTGCTGCTAATAAAACTAAAAAGGTAGGAAGTAGAACTCACAAGGAGTAACGTTACACTCGGCTATTGAAGACAATAGGTTTTTTGTTATGGTGGGAAATCATCCAATGACTCCTCCCGCTTTTGCGCGGAGCGAGAGAGCGTGTCAGACTTTTACAGACTTAAAACCCACTCCTGTTCCTTCTTTGCCTTTCTTTCACTTTTCTTCGACCTAGGCTTCGACCTGAGACCTGCTGAGCCCCAACGATTTGCTGACATTTCCTTGAGGCGCACGTGGAATACCTACTACGCGCCGCTGACTACTTGGGCTCGGTCCGGACGGCGTGCTATCCATTGATCGGCGTCCGCAAGCCTACGCTTACGGTGGCCGGAAATCAGGATCACGATCCCGCCGACTGCTGCGTGAGGGCCGTTCCCTCGCGCGTACGAATCCGGTGTAGGAACCTCCCGAACTTACCACGTCAGGTGAGGACCTGCGTCATGCGGAAGCTAAAGACGCCGTGTTGTCTTTCCGGCCACACCTCAAAGCCATTATTATGGCGTGTCCAGAAAATAATAGGATGATGTGTGCTTGTTAGTAGTTTGCTGCAAGAGCAAGACCTTCATTACCGACTTCTTTTACGATGGACGTCTTTGGTATCAAAGTGCGAGTCGAACCTTCGAAAGATTCGATAAAATCTTGACATTTTACTCAAAATGGTCATCGTGCAATTTTTATAAGAGCATGCTTATACCCTTCAAATTCATCCTAATTCTACGATGTACAGGTGGCGTGGTTCGTATCGAACTGCCACGCTCGCAACCGCCGGCTGCAGTACGCACGCCGGCTCAGCAAGTACATCCAGGTCGACATCTACGGAGCCTGCGGTGCGCATCACTGCCCTCGCAACGACCCCAACTGCCTCGAGATGCTCGATAAAGACTATAAGTTCTACCTAGCCTTCGAAAATTCCAACTGCCGTGATTATGTCACAGAGAAATTCTTTGTCAATGGACTGCAGTAAGTACCTTGCCATTTATAACACCTTGGTAACTTTCAAGCCGTTAAATGCCTTCTGCATGGAAACAGTGTTTGGGCCATTGCCCTAACTGGCCTTTTAAAAAATAAAAAAACGCCCAGTGCGAGCTTCTATAACTACGCCCTTTGAAATTTTAATGATACATAACATAACTCTAAATTATTTTATCAGTATAAGAGCGAACGAAGCGAGCTCGAAAATTTTAATAGTTATAGTATGTTGATACTTAGATATGCTACTAACTACACTAAAACTTAGGCCCTGGTTGATCATTTTTGTGCCCCTCCAGAGTCTGAGTGAGTTGACACCGCACCTAGTTAAGGCACTGGTTTGGACTCCAATAGATACGAAAGAGCTAATGCTAGTTATAACTTAGATTCCATTGTATAATTCTATCCAACTGACGTTTTACAGACATAACGTGCTGCCAATAGTGATGGGTGCCCGCGCGTCCGAGTACGCGGCTTTGGCGCCGCACAACTCGTACATTCACGTCGAGGAGTTCGCTAGCCCGGAGGAACTCGCCTCCTATCTGCGGCGTATTGATGAAGACGATAATTTGTATAATTCTTACTTCAAGTGGAAGGTAAGTCTACATCCCTTTTTTTCGGTACCTTTGTTGGTCGACCGGAGTCCTAAACTTTACAATCATATTGGGCGCCCAAAATGGGACTCGTCATTAAGGCTCCAAAAGGCGGCATTTGTTGAACAGTTATATCAATCAACTGTACATTACACTGCAGCTGGCGTGCAATCCCAATGTTGCCAGTCTATTTTATCATTTAATGATGCCTGACATGGAATTTGACATTTTATCTTCATGCAGTCTAACACTAATCTTACTTACCAGGGTACCGGCGAGTTTATAAACACGTACTTCTTCTGCCGCGTGTGCGCCATGGTGCATGCGAACGAGCGGCGCCAGCGTAATGCGCACTACCGAAACGTGCAAGCGTGGTGGCGCGAAGGCGCCTGCACGCGCTCCGAGTGGCGCACGGAAGGCCAAGACACGCGCGATACGCGCGACAACGGCTAGCGACACGACCGCGTGACACGACACTACTTATAGGTTTATCGCTTCGAGCCTGCCTCGCACACGAGGTTAAACTCATTTTTACAGAGTCGGTGAGTCCCGGCACTACGCATCTTAGTCAATATTTGTATCGTGTTACCAGCCGAGTCGAAAGTAATCGCGTCCATGTAGCATAGCGTACACCATGATGGTAGTGATTCTGTTATTTTTTATTAGATTGCCGGTGTTCGGTGTTTGAATTTTTCCCACAATATTTTTGTAACATGAACTAGTGAGGCGTATAGAAAGCGCGCATTAAGATTAAGATTTAAAAATAAAATTCCACATTATGGCGCCCGACATGGGTTCCGCCCTGAGGAAACTCGAATGTGAACGAGACCTGATTTCCCCTCTGACTTAAAAGCCATAGGTCGATTCGCTTTTGCAATTAATTAGATTCCTTAAAAAAATCATAGAAATCATGTGTTTTTAGAAGCAGAAACATTCCAGCGTAGTTTTAATTTATTTACCTACTGTTAAAATATTTTTATTGACATTAATAACGAATTTTATTAGGTTTAAGATATGTTTGTTTTATATATTTGCTGTTTTACACTTAATTATTTTTGTAAATCATTTGAATTTTGTAAATATTTTTGACTTAGAAATCTATTACAACATTATTACATACTTTGTACTCTAATTTCATGTTACTAATATTAATCAAGACAAACTCCATCAACATCTACACATAAGCAATCAGACAATCATTTTTGCAAATTAGAAAAATGTATCTAATGTGCTAGATGTTGTATGGTTTAAAGAATTTTACACAGAGTATTTGGGCTAGACTTGATAGTTCCTTTTCTTATTGTGTCAATTGATTTAATATTTGTATGTTGGTATAATGTGTGGTATAAACAAGTACTCACTATAGATACAACTATACAAACCACAGTCACTGCATTTTGTAACAAAATACATGCTAGTTCAGCTCAACTTGAAGTAAGTCTAGTCATGATGCCATTGTGAAAGCACAACCAAAAATAAAATTACTTACATGATTAATTGCGCACAATTTGTACAAAGTTGTAAAACAAGACTTTACTAGAAGCTTTTATATTTTATAGTATTAAATCATTGATTTTTGCATTCCTGTAAGGAGTTTAAAGTTTTATATTGTGTGTAATCTTTTTAATAAATAATGTATTTCTTGTTCACAAATTATATTTGCTAATCATTGAATGTTTTGTACATTAATATTGTTGTGTTGTATTATTATAGAATGTTATTTTCTTCAGTAGAATGTAAACAACTTTAGATAAGGAAAACCCTCTAACTCTTCTAAAATAACTGCAAATTAAACAATACTTGTAAAATATTGCAGTACATTTATCAGAAAATCATGGTATGGAGACTTAACATGCAACTGGCTGTTAACACAGAGACTGAAGAATCTTAAATAATTTTAAATATGTTTACTTTACATTTAAAGAAATTGTGGCTGAAAAAGGTTAATTATGTGAAATGAGTTCCTTGCCTTAAATTAAGTGTATCAGAAAGTTGAGACATGTATTTTGTTGTTTCACACAATATTACAATCTCAATCTCCTAACATGGCTAGTTTTAAAATAATCAAATTTAAATGTATTTAAAAATATCTGAATGTTAAAAGTAAAGATCTCAAAATAAATTGGATGCCAAAGAGCTAGCACCTGTTTTGATGGCATTATGTAAGTAATAATTGTTATTCAGTAAAGTATTGCAGGTGAAAATTATATCACATTTACAGGAATGATATTGTATTTGCTGGGATCATTGTTAATTATTAACTCCAGATAAACATTCCATTTCTGTTGTTTGTATGTACCTCAAATATACAATATGTATATAAGTAGTTAAATATTATATAGACAATTCTTTATTTAATATAAAAATGCTATTAGAAAAAATCATAAACAACTATTATTTAATATTGAAAAGAGCAATTTGGGTATGATTATTTAATTGAATAAATATTATTACAAGTATGTGACACCAATAAAATTATATAAATAATGTTATCAATATAAAATTATCTACTTGTTTATCAGTGTAAAATGAAAGTGCCATTCATATAAAAATCTAAGAAATACATGAAGTAGACACAACTGGATATTCAACAAAGGCCTTTCAATTGTTGTGATTAAACCAATAAATAATGCTTATTGCAATACGATTAAGCCACAACATGACACCTAGTGTTCATTTCACAAATAAAAATAAATTAATGACAATTGAAACATGATTTGTTTTATTTCCCCATTACAACAACACAAAAACTTAAACTATTATCACAAAATATAAGATAAATAACATGAATTTATTTTATTCTTGCATACTGATGCCCAAATTACCTTAGGCAGCTGTTACCTTCTCTGAATTAATGTATTGCTTCAACATTTCAATAAGTTTTAAATTACTCTGCAGTTGCACTTGTACATTTACACATTCAACAACATAGTTGATAGTGTTTTGAAATATACTTTGGGCTTTATGCATATTCTGAGGAACTAAGACACCGAACCAGCGAAGGGGATTGACTGTATCTTCTGCATCATTCTCAATTACCTTCATTACTTTAAATCCATCTTCCTCAGTTGTTTCGCATTTAGTAGATGCTGAGAAATCAGCACTGCTTTCAGTGGGTAGCCGGGTTGTGCTCACTGAGCTCTGACCCATGATATAACGAGACTTTGCTAAATGAATACTTCCATTCTTGATATTGGTCTCGATGTTTAATTCGCAACGCATCTTTTCCTCCATCAAATGCAATTGCTTTACAATAATTTTATCGAGCAATTCACATGCTACAGCCTCAGACGGAAAACCTGTATCCAAAAGAATAGAGCTCTTCAATATATTTCTAGCGTAAATGAGAGTAAATTTTATTAAAGTGAAGAGTTGCTAAGTAGGCCCCTTGACTGGGATAACATTATGATTTTAATTGCAACTTTGCTTACCTTCGTTCTGTCCAGTCATGACTGACTTTTAATAAATGCTTTTAAGGGACCGTGAATTTGCTCCGAATTGATTGCTTATTTCTCAAAACAAACCAAAATAAATATATATTTTAGCTATATAGCGTACACTGACACTTTGACAGTGACAATGACACTTGTGACTAGTGGTGTCATGTGATACGGAGAGTAAATCTATGGAGAGTAATGTTGTCTAAAAAAAAGTCTAGGTCTACTCTTCAGAAGTCTATGGTAACCACTGACCTCTTATATCACATGTGGAAAAGACTTGGTATCCAAACCTAAACCATTAAAAAAAAAACTAAACACCGCGCCGCCTCCGCCATCTTATCTTTTTCGTCATTCGTGTGTGGGAATATTAGTTTCGCATAGATTACTGAAAATACACAACTAGGCAAAGTGAGTTATTATTAGAAACATTCCTAAAATAAAACCAGGCGATGTCGGACAAGAAGCGTTTACTGAACGACCTCAGAGTTATAGACTTACGTGCAGAGTGTGAAAAGCGCAACCTAGATAAAAGCGGCGTTCGCGGAGTGCTCATACAACGATTATCCAAGGTAATTATGTGACGTGTAATAATTAGAATAGTCATGACAATCAACTGCATTGTATTCAATACGTTGTTGATGATATCCTTCTAGCATTTGGAAGAGGAGGGGCACGATCCAGCGACATTCTCTTTCGAGTTGGCTGCCGTAGATGCTAAAACTCCTTCAAAAAGGACCAGGCGGTCAGAGAGTACGAATCCTGTTGAACAGGAGTCGGAAGAGACTCCGACTATGGAAGATATGATCGTACAGGACGACGCTGGGGAAGAAGAAGAAACTGAACAAACTGATAAAAAACAAAACAAAGCTAGTCCCAAGTCTGATGCTAACATGGAGGTTGAAGAAACTGAGAAAGTGAACAGGAAAAGAGAGTTGAAAGAAGAACCTGAAGCCACACAACCTAAAAAACCATGTCTTGATAAGGATACCAAATCTGAAGATGAACACAAAATAGAAAACAACACTGATGCAGAGGACAGCATCAACTTGGATCTGGGTGATGATGAACTGCTTAATGAAGAGGTACGTTTCTATTTCTTCAGTGTATCAGTTAAACTGCCACCAGTTACCTCCAAAATATCCAATGGGTTCATGATGGAAATAGACTAGAATATATGTAGTTAAAACAACATGATTTAATAAATATATAATATATCTGCATATAAATATGTATTTGTAGTACATTTATGTTGTTAAATATACATATGTGGTTTTATGTATCTTATTTTTTTAATTATCACAGTCTTTCTAACAATTCTTCAATTATTGCTTTATCAACCCAAAACATATGTCAAGTCTGGTTTCAGTTAGTATTAATAGTATGAAACTGGAATAACGCCAAATACTTGACATAACTAATATCACTATAATGAATTAAACATTCCTTTGTATCTATACTAACCATTATTTTAATCTCTTTCAGGCTGATAACAACTCTAAAACAGACAAAAAAGGTAAGCTTAGAATTTATGAAAGTTTTTTTTGTGTACATACAATGTCTAAACTTGAAAATAACTATCAGTGAACTCCGTTTTGTAGTGAAAAAAAATACTTAACCAATTTTAATCCTAATCAGATGATCTAAAATAATGTATTTGAGATAGTACATAACCCTGAGGATGTGAAAAAATTAATGATATTGAGGTATTATACTTATGTTGCAATGTTTGTCATCATGTAATAACGAATTGAAATAGTTGCGGTAAACAAGAGTGGACAGTTATAAACAGCAGAAGAAAATTAATAGTAAGACCTGCAAGCATCGTGATAGAAACAGCTGCAACACAGAATACATCCAAAAACTAACAGAGAGAGAGCAGATGACATTATTAATCATTTGGGAGGATTACCACTGAAATGAGCACAGACTGAGGTGGCTCTACAATGATGTGGTGTTTTGTGTAATTTAAGTGCCAGGGCATTTCCAGTCGCAGCAGCGTTCCAGTGTCCCACAGTTATGTATGCTTTACTATGGACATAGTAGCTCATAGCTGCTATACTGCTCCATATCCAGATGGTGGTGCTAATGTCCAATCAAGTTTTCAGGTCAGGATTTTATGTGTAAACAACAAACAAGTGTGAAAAATATCAAGAAACTGTCAACACTTCATGGCAAGATTAAGGAGAGGCAGGGTGGGCCGCTCCCGAGTATCGGCGAGCGACCTGCACTGGCTCAGCTGATAAATACGACTGACTTAGATGAGGCGGCTGAAGAGGAGGAGGAGGAGGAAGACGCGGGCGAGCCAGCGAGCGACAAGTCTGCACCGGCCGACTCTGCGGCGAACGGCGACGACGAGCCAGCTGACGACCAACAAGTAACCTCCGAAGTCCCCGCCACTAGGTTGGTGAACGTCAACGGCCGCCGTGTCGCCGCCCACGCATCTATAACTACTCCGATTATTCCGACATCCAATACTTTCTTTTCGTTATCTCTACAAAGTTTTGCACCAAACGTTTTGGAGTCCTGCTCTATGGAACTGACGACAACTGCCTGCCAACAAAACTGGATGATATCTTCAACTGCAGTCGCCGGCGCCGAGCTGATGTGTACTGTCTACACCTGATCGCTGTTGAAAGGATCATCTGCATCGGTGGTGACGTCAGCAGTTGCTGAGCGGCGTGCTGCGTGTATATGGCGACACGTGCAATTCTGTGGACCTGCTCTCCCTGGCCCCATGCAATGGAATAATGGTGCAAAACTTTGTAGGTGATGAGTGTCACTACGGGAATTCTAAAATGTTTATTGTCATGAAACTTTACATTAAATGGAACTTGTGCTAGTAATAAATCATTATAATTCCAATCTTCATGTATTGTTTGTTACTTGAAATGTGTTCTTTTATTGTAAAATAATGCTCTGGTTATTTTTTCAGCAATGAGGATGAAAAGAATGACAAGGAGACAAAAGGTATTTATTATTAAATTATTCTCGATACATTTCAATGATGAAGCAATAGTCTTAATTATACATTATCCTATTTTAGATGATAAAGAAAAAGAAGGTGATGGTGACAAGAAAGAGAAGAAGGATGACAATAAGGAAGGTGGTGCAAGGAACTTGTGGGTTAGTGGGCTGTCCGGAGACACTCGTGCTAAGGACTTGAAGCAATTGTGCAGCAAACATGGAAAAGTAAACAAACGCCTATTGATATCATTAATATCAGAAGTTCAATAATCAAACAGTCTATCAAATGAAGCTCAAAACTCGAAAAACACTTTAATATTTTATAAAAATATTTTGTTGTAGGTAATCGGAGCAAAAGTGGTAACTAATGCTAGAACACCTGGTTCTCGCTGTTATGGTTATGTCACAATGGCTAGTGCTCAAGATGCTGAGAACTGTATTAAGAACTTACATAGGACAGGTAAGAATATAAAATACAATTTTCGTTTATAATTAAAAAAAAAAATTTCATCTATACATATAAATAAAATTGGAGTGTCTGTTTGTAATATTGAAATAACTGCTTTTTACTACATGCATATGAATATAATATATGGTACATTTGCCAAAATAACATTTTTTACCATTTTTGTCTGTCTGTTTGTCCGGGCTAATCTCTGAAATGGCTGGACCGATTTTGACGGGACTTTTTGTGGCAGGTAGCTGATGTAATAAGGAGTAACATAGGCTACTTTTATTTTAGAAAAAATAAATTCAAAATCCTGTAGTCCACGCGAACGAAGTCGCGAGCACAGCTAGTGGGAAATATAATTTGTATGTCAAGCCTTTAATATACTTTGGAAAAGCAACAAAACGTGTTAACATTATTTTCTCAGAATTGCATGGGCGTATGATTTCCGTGGAGAAAGCTAAGTCAGAGTCTGAATCATCGTCGCGTCGACAGCCATCTGCTCGCTCAGAACGTCGTTCTAGTAAAGAACGCAAGGATGAAGCTAAAGAGACTGAGGTAATTATTTTTTGCTCTTTTTATTTAATGGCATTGAAAACAAGGTCTCAGTTACTGGAAATCGGTAATCTAAACAACAATGTTCTGCCTGCCCTTGACCACTGACATTATAATGTAACACTCACTGACACATATCTCTGAGTCGATTTTACTAACGCGAGCAAGATAACTTGGCGCGTAGCTGGGGGCGTGCTTAATGTTACCAGCCTAACAAATATATTTTCCTTAATTTGATTAAAAACGCTCTTTCATAACACAGTGTAATTTAAAGAATTTATTAATATAATTTTTACCTTTATTATTAAAAAAAATTAATTAGCACTTTTAGCACCAGAATTCCACGCTAGTCTTTATCAGAAGAATCGGATAAGTCCATTGTTAATTTGTCCATTTTGAGATCCATTAACCTATCAGATTTAAAAAATATTTTCTTGTAGAGATATATTGTCATTCTTCTGGCATTACAGTAACGATTGCGCTTTTGTATTGTCTCTTGTAGGGGCTTTGTTTATTTATGTGCAGTGGTATGATGTATTATCCATTACTAAAATACAATTCTGTTTTAGATTTGGCACTATTTATTCTTTCATGGATGAAGTTTACAGAATTCATATCTTCATGATAGTCACTTGATTAAGATTTAAGCACATAGTAGCAGTCCACTTTCAAAAAACTTTGTTGACTTGCTAAGTACCGCTTATATTTGGGGAAACTTTATTGTGATGGTCACCCGAAAAATTATGTGACAAATGGGTGTAATTTTGGAAAATGGTGCCGTAGGCCCAATATTTTCTTATTTCTCTTCACAAACACGTTTGACTTTCAAGATAATATCCCTGCCAGCACTTTTAATCACTTTTGGTATAATAATGACGACTATTTACTATACAAATGATAAAAAACACAGAACACAACACATTCTCCTGACACATGACATAAACGTCAAATTATTAGTTTCCAATTTTGGCCACGCGCCAACTTATCTTGCGCTAGCTTTACACGGTAGGTTTTGCTGTCAGTTTTGCCACAGTCAAAGTTTTGATTGACGAAAAACCTAACGTCTAATGCGATAATTGACGTTTTTTAGTACTGATGGACGAAAACCATCATTCATGATTGATGGGATTGATTGACGCTTGCATGACCGTGTAATGGTCGCCTATCGAATATCAATAACGGCCTGTGCAGACTACGTTTTTTAAACGCGCAGTTGACGCGCGTTTCTGAAATGCGTCAACGGCGCATTTAAAAATCGTGCTGTACCACTGTGATGCCTTTAGTCCAAACTGCTCCACATGAGTGTATTGATTGTCAGGTCCTTTACTTGTTAATTTGCATCTGTATTATAGGAGAACAAAGAAGGCGCTGAAAAATCAAGTGAACCTAAAACGAAGAAGGATGGCGAAGTTTCGGGAGCAGAAAGTAACAGGTCCCCGTCACGCACACGCGAAAAGTCTACCCGGTCTGATAAGGTAAGATATATTTGTACATCCTATAGACAACAATCATTAAGGGTTAAGCTTACGCGGTGGAATTTACAATGCGTGCAGAAATACGCTCTCTTTCTCACTTTAGAAGCATAAAAAAATGTGATTTGATGCAACCAGATGTAAATCAACCTGAGACTTCAACTTGACCCCTTGCTAACTTGCCCCTTGAATATTCAAGTTTTTTTCTTTCCTTTTTTTTAATAGTTACTATGACATGTTATTGCAATGATAATAAAGAATATAGGTAGCTTAAGTGAATCCGAATTGCTGAATTTTTTGTTTGCGTCCTGTCAAGATTTTTTATTAAAGTTAATAATAGAGAAATCAAAGAATCTATAAAATTTAAGTAGGAAAGGAATAATATTTGTATTATGTATAAACACATTTTATATTTAAAAAAAAATGGATTTTTAAGGTTTGGGTAAGCGAGGTCGCGTGGCTTCGTCGATAAGTTTTTCGTAAAAGTGCGCATTTGTTGTAAAGTTTCGAAAAGGTTTCGACATCGCTGGGCTACAGCGTTAACATTTTCGTGGTAGCATGCATTCGTTGTGAAGCGTTTCATTAACCGGCCACATCTAGTCTGATGAAAAAATATGACATGTAAAAGTGTTTTTAAAAACCAAAATAAACATCATTTGTCATAAGTAAACTTTCGTACTTGGAAAAGTGTAGTAACACGTCCTCGTGAATTGTTTTATATTGTTTATTGCACTTCATAACAGTGTCATTGTTTTACTACTATATACATTTCAATGAGACGAATGAAACACGAAAATATCGAACTGAATTTGAATTACAAGCCCATTATTCCACAATTTTGTGCTTATAGAAGTTCTTACCAGCTATTTATCAAAATCCTAATATTGCATAAACTTCAATAAATCTAGAAACACACACACAACGCACACGTGTGACACAAACGCTAATCTAGGCGCGACTGTCTCCATACATTTTATATGGAAGCTAGACTTGTAGAGTACACTTGATCCACGCCAGGCGACGTCGTTCTACGTACAAATCAGACGAGTTACTCATGTGCGTCGGTCTAATGTAGTTCTAGCTTAAGAAATAGATACATATTACGCCGTCTATTGAAATTTATTTGAACTAAATCTCTTCGAGATAAGACCCTGTATCTCTATTTAAATGTGAGAAGCACAGAACTGGTTATTGTACTTAGCGACACGCAGGAGGCTAATGACGTCACTCAGCTGAAACGATGATGATGCTTGTGTATCGCTTTTAATAGCATTGTAACCTTACAGGAACGTGCCAAACGAAGCACCAGGAGTCGTGAGCGAAAGCGATCGCCCCGCGAGGTTCTGTCCTTTTCCAAGATTTGGGTGAGCATGCCTTAGGATTTAGTGGTGATGGGTGTAGCCAGAATGTCATATGTTTTTTACTTCGTAGTATTGATGATATCATCAAACGTGTTTTAACCAGAATTAAAACGCGTCACATAGATTTGTCATATTGCAAATGTGGTTGTCTAGAGGGCGTAACAAGAAGTGAAGCATTGTTCGGGACGTAGTTCCCTAATCGCCCTATAGGTTATTGGCTGCTGCAGACATCGCTCAGTCAGATAGGGATTCGAATGAGTGGTGCCCACAGCAGCCCTTGCATAGCTAGTCACAACCAATCGATTTGGAATAGGTTTGTCACGGCCACTTCTTTGATAGCCTGATCAAATAGCTCAACCACTACGCCTGCCGAGCCGTCAGACTCGGATTGTCCAGAGTTAGACAATAATAGTACATTTATGGTACAAGAATTTCTTAATTTTAATTAAAATATCATTTTTTTATTTGCGAACAATTTGATACCTCACAAAATTTGTTACAAATTGACATAGTAATTAATCCACTTACAAACCACTTGTGGAGTGTTAAGTGCCTTATTAGTCTCTATAATGGCCATTTGAAATTGACGGTGCTTGGCAGACATACCTCCCATCTGCTTTCTGGTAACTCCCTGGAACATAAAAGTGGTAAGCAGCTAAGACCAAAAAATACCGCATTTAAATAGTAAAAAGTTTCGCATGATTAAATGGGCACAGAGCGCTATCGAATGGTTGTGAATAGTTGTGCTTGATTTGTAGTTGCTTTAGAGTTTTCCTAGTGAGTCATGGTAGTTGCTGGCCAGCTATGGAGTTTTTCTGTTGGCTCTACAAAGTCAATGGGATGTTTTCACTAGACCTGTTGTCATAAATTGGCTTTGACGACTCTTCAATCTACCCCTTGGCTTCCCCATATTTATGTGCGTGGTGTAGAGTGTTTTAAAAACAAGTGTGAAAACATTATTATACAAAGTCTTTAGTCTGTGTGGAGTTTCGCCTATTCATTTAATTTCACTTTATGCAACATATCTTTTGTTGTTTATCATTTATCTAACAGACATCAAAAGATCTGGAAAATAAATTAAACCTGTTATACAAATGTTTTTATTTGATCAGAAAATCTTATGTAAATTAGTGCTTTAGTAGACAATTCTGATAGTAAAAGCGCGACTAGATTTGTGTGACATAGTACAAGCTATTTATTGACTTGCTTGGTTTGTATGTGTTATAATTATTGGTTACGTATTTATTATTAATCCATTTTCAAAGACATCCTTCCTAAAAAAAAAATATCTTAAAAATTGTCTAAACGTGCGCACGTGTGGCGAAGCGATTAGCTGGAAGACTATTTTGTTCGCGAGTTCGGTGACAGACCGACGACGCATCTATTTGTAGCAATTTTTACAAAAAAGTCACGTACACGTCTCTCCCAAATCTTTCAACAGCAACAGAAACAAAATGTTGCTTGTGGGCACTTATACGCCGTTAATTTTTAATCGTTTTAATCCCGTGGAGGGTCGATCCGGTACATGAAACACTATCGATTTGTAAAGATAAAGTTAAAATATAAAGTACCTTTTTTTTCTAAACTCGTATTAATTTACGCATGTACGAAATTAATTTGTTCAAGAAAACGACAGCTGAGCGAGTTCAATGACCCGTAGGTAGTAGTCGGCGTACAAACTACCTACAGGTCATTGAACTCGCTCAGCTTAATTTGTGTCAAATCAGCTCAATATTGTGTGCCATACCTAATACCCGACGGTTTGAATTAGGTACGGACTCGCATCAAAAAATACCTATTCCAATATTTATGTATTCCTGCCTTCAACTTTACGCGGTCGGCTACAGTGGTGTAGTGTCGACACACGCTGTCCATCACTAACCGCATACAGTCAGTGTGCAGTTAATTACAAAGAGCAAACGCGCATTGACATTGTCAACTTTATTTTGAGGTACCTAAAGATCAGATCAAACTGCATGCAGTTGAATACATGGACTGCGTCTGCGTGCGGTTGCTGCGATGCAGTCCGTCTGGCAGCTTGAATCGTGTGCAATTTTGTATATCATTTAATAAAAATGATCAGCAAATATTACTTAAATTAGAAACTGCATGACATACATGGTTACCTTCTTTCGAGCGCAAGATAGTTCTCTAACGTGGCACGTGTTGTACGGTACAGAAAGAGCGCGACGTGGCCCGTGCGCGCGAGCGGTCCCGCGCGGCCAGAGAGGAAGAGCGCAGACGACGCGCCGCCGAGGACGCGCTGAGGGAGAGGGAGAGGCGACAGCGCCAGGAGAAGCACCGCCTTGCGCTGGAGAGGGAGAAGCTACGCGCTGAGAGGTACCATACATACCTACTGTATTTTATTTAAGTTTCAATTATTTCATACTAAAGAAATGAAAATATTTTTTCAAAATCCGGTAAATCACATAATAATAGTATATCTCTTTCTTTCTAACTTAGCGGAATAATGAAAATTTTGGCCATTTGCGTTTAAGACATTTGACACCTAGGCCGTAGTGCACTTTGGTAACTTTGCACCCAAACTCTGCCACATTTCAAAATATCTGGTGAAATGTCAAAGACAACAAACTTATACTTTTACTTATACAGTAAAAAATTGGAATATGCACTTAAACCATGTTTTACTTGCAGAGAAAAGATTGAGCGCGAAAAGAACGAGCTACTTCGTTTGGAACGTGAGCGCCACAGAATAGAGAGAGAGAAGCTGGAGTTAGAGAGACTAGAACTGAAGAGAGCTCAACTTAGGTAAGTTATTTATAAACTTGAGCTCATTTATTGTAATATTGACTTTAAAAAAAAATATGTACATGAATAGTCAAACTCATTTTTTTATTTTGTTTTTGGCTCAGATATGAAGTCCTTTAAGCCAAGTTTTCGTGTGAATACAGTACTTTGTTTACCAGTAAAATACAGATTTACCACATTCTAATGACGTTTGTAGTATTTGGCAGCAAATGTATCAAGTCAACCTTGGCATCACTAAGGTAGCCAACACTATAATCTAATTCTCACCTCCTTTTTACTGAGATCGCGCCTGTTTCAATGATTCCACGATTTTCCAGTTGCGCAGACACTTGTGATACAAAACTACACCAATTTTACGTCACAACGTCCACTAGGGATCAATTAGCGAATAATGAAAACAGTCACTGACCTTCACTCTAAGAAATCCTTTCAAAAAATGTCCTTAAAGTTGTTAATGTTTGCGAAGTCGTACTTCTGAGTAACCAACTTTTCTGTACTCGAAATACAAGTCATAAAAAAACTATGTAGTTTTATTTGGATACAAAAAAAAAATAGAACTTGTTACTGAAGCTCAGTATAAAACAAATATAGGAAAACCCTGCCATAAAATGTTCATCCTCACATAGTTGAGTTATTGTTATATGAAATATACTATTAGTGTGGTGACACATTTCACATAAATATTTTACCTTTGACAGTAACCCACCATTAGTCTTAACACTACAAGAATAAAGATCACTTTGATTTAAATCACAAATTAGGGCTGAAACTGCGTTAAGCAGACGCCCGCAGACCCCCATACAACAGTGCGTGTCCGTTGCGGGGAGACGCGGGAGCACCCATCGTGGGGAGCCGCGCCCCACGCACGTTTTGCTACAAAATAATACATCAAGTTCTCCATCGACACGACTACATGTACACCGTTAAAGTTGAACTAGTAACACTGCGCAGGTAATAATCCGGTTTCCGCTACGGGGACCTGAGCACACCAAACACGCGCGACGTTACGTGACGAGCACACATCGCGGCCGTCCGCCTAACGCAGTTTCGGCCCGGTCTATTTACTAGTATGGAATTATAACAATGCAGAGTGTAAAGTTAAAAATGTTGATCTTTTAGGTTGGAGGAAGAGCGCCGCAAGCGTGGCTACGAGGGCAGCGCGTCGTACCGCAAGGCGGCCAGCCCGCCGCCCGAGCCCGCCTACGAGCGCGACGCAAGACACAAGCGCGCGCCGCCGCCGCCCGTCGTACGTACTGCCATTACGTCTACTGTATGTTATAGACCAAACCTATTTTTTTTTTTTATAAGTGTTCACTCGCAGGTCAACATATGTTATTGTCGTCTGTTTAACCGGTCTTGCCGGTCGTAGCCTTAATAAATTAAAAACTGAACGACAACATACTAAGGGTAAAGACGTGGCTTGGGAGGATAGCAAGGAACGGATTTGATCGAACATAAAAGCGATATTTTTGGCCTAACAGACACTTTTTATACGTAGACGCGATCTAGCAAAAATAAAAACTCGAGATAAAAACTCGCCAAACTTACCATAAGAATTCACGCATTACAACAATACCTGTCTAAAGCCTAAATTGCTTAAAAATGTAGCCGAATTCCTCGTAACAAATTACCTTTTATTAATAGTACATTCACGTTAAGAAAATAGTGACTCATTACTGTAACTGCAAATTAAAGGCGTATTCATATTGGGGTAAAAATTTTACCATTAATATTGATGTAATCGCATTTCCGGCTTCTCCGGCTGCGCATCTTCCTCGCATTGCTACTTTACGACGGTGCATCTCCATAGCACATCTAACTAGCACCGCCACATAGCTTAGCATCAGTAGAAACAGTCATACAGTTTTACAGCTTAGCCATCCTCGCAGCATAGCTGCATAGCACATCTCTGGTGGAAAAGCAGCCTAACACGGCTTTCTATTTTTCTCCGAACTAATTAGTCAAGGTGCGTGGCGTGACTGAGTAACAACGATGAGTCACTATTTTCTTAACACGAAAACACTATATAAACCACATTTAGCTAGTGTGCGTTTCGTATGTGCCTGCCACAATGTAATAAAGGGCAAACTTATTGACGTTACTCCGAAATCATTAATTAATCTAATAATAACGGCTTTTTATTTGTATATTTTAAATTTTAATATTGCTTGACTTGATGATAATAACTATCTAAAAATTGCAAGCCCAAAATAATCATTTTGTGAACAGTCGTCAAGCCGCAGCCAGTTCGAGGCGCCGCCACCGCCGCGCTTCGAGATGACGGCGAGCTACGAGCGCGGCGCCGACAAGCGTGACCGTGACCGTGACTACAAACGAGACTACCCAAGACACGTCTCATGTGAGCATACAAATACATATAGTTTTTTTTTTTTTTTGTGCCCAATCTAAAATGTTATAAAACAGTAATAAGCTGAAAGGTCAATACTATTTGTGAGGGCATCATCGATGGCCTACCTATAATGGTACAACTAAGTAAGTCGTATTTGGTCGGGGATGTGCGACCCTCGCAAAATAATTACGAGAGTGTTTGTTGGATATAATATTATTTGACATAGATGGTTAAAAGGTTTAACAGTAGATTATGTGACTAGGGGATAAAGCAGTGTCTTTAAGTCGCGGGCGGCATGTTGAATTCCGAACGAAACGAAGGTTGCTGATTTTAATCCCGAACGTTAGTGAGGAATTAATATAATTAACTCCCGAGCATTGCGAGTTAATAAAAAAACCTGAGTGAAGTGAGAAATTCAAGCCGCCTAAAACAAAGACAGCTTTATTCCCGTGTTGCATACTCTACTTTTTACACCATCTGTGAGATAATTAAAAGACAATTTGGTCGACCAAATCATATATTAGAGAAATATAAGTATTATATTTACAAGTTCATCAAACAAACAAAATTCACTACTCCAAGATTCTATAGTTTCAACTTTCTATATCGCTCCCGTCAGTAAGCACGTTTTATTCTATTTTCTTTTTTTTTTTTTAGTGGCCAGTTTGAATTTCGAGTCAACTTGTTCGATGCACGTACATTTTAATTCACAATGTTGACGATTTTTATGTTTCAAATTCAAATATCATTATTCCCTAGGGATTGGCCATACTGCGTAATCTCCCTAGGGATAGAATGACTCGCTTTAAGTGAGGTTTGTATAACGTATAAAACGACATTATCGAGCAGGTCTAGTAAAAAAAAAAATATTATTTTTGTTAAGAGTTAGAGTCAAGTCTGATACATAAGAAACCATGGCTAATTATTTTAACGCTAAATGTACTACCGTCAAACCTGAACCTTTTAGGAACGTGTTTTTATTATTTCCAGCTGGAAACATGAAGTACTCCAGCAACGGCGGCGTCAGCGAAGACTCACGACAACCAATGCCACCAGGCACCAGGCCCAAAGAACCCAGGTATGTTTTCTAAAATGTTAAATTAACCATTGAATTAATTTGGTGATTAAAATAAGTACATAAGTTCCTCTTGTTGTGCTAGCTTTGATCATGCGTGTTTGTAAAAATATAAACTTGTTGGACAAAAAAATACTCTAAAAATAGTGCCCATAAGAACGAACCTAATTTCTAGGTATTTGGGCTAGACGAAAACTTGACATGGAAAACACACATGGAGCCTATGATAAAAAAATCATCAATTTTGCTATGCTTTACATAATTTGAAGAAGGTTGCAAATCGTAATACTGTCCTTACTGCATATCATGCATATGTCTCCACAACTCTTCGTTACGGCATAATATTTTGGGGTAACTCTACCAACAGAGAAATGGCATTTAAAGCCCAAAAACAATGTCTTCGAGCCATATGTTTGTTAAAAACCATCGAAAGTTGCAAACCATTTTTCGTTAATTTAAAAATACTTACGCTACCATCCCTCTATATTTATGAAATTTCAATATTTGTTAAGGAGAATCTGTCAAAATTTGAAAAACTTGATACTAGACGTCACCAAAGCACACTAAAATTAAAAAAAACACAATACTGCACTTTTCTCAAAAAGTTGTCTCGGTATGTGCCCAAAGATTTATAATAAACTACCAAATACTTTAAAAAGCTCTCCATCAGGTGAGATAGCGGTCAAGCGCGAACCTATCAACAATAAAAAAAAAAGCATTACCAACATAAACCGTTTTAAATCGCAACTTAAGAAATTCTTAATTGAGAAGACTTACTACTCTATCAATGAGTTTTTAGATGATAGAAGCATAAAATAAAAAATGTCCGATCCACTTTGTTATTCCATCTTGTTTACGACGTTACTTGTTTGAAACAGTTTTATTTAGTTTGTAGTTTCTTACGCCTAATTTGTACGCCTTGCAAGGCAAAACATAGTGATACAACACAAATTTTATACCATATTACCTATGTTCTACAATTAAAATACTTTGACTTTGGTTCTCGATTATTTTGACTTTGGCTCAAGTCCGACTCTGTCTGTTATTGCAACTGGCGCATGGCTCGTTCATGCACCTCGGCTCAATGCATTCAATCGACTGACCCTGAGACTCGGTGAGTGAAAGTGACTGATTCGCGCAATCGAAAACCAGTGGTCGATTCCGTTGACTGGAAACAATCGAAAAACATCGCGATTATTTTGTAGAATGGCGAGTCTATGGTTGACTCGATAGTTAATTTGAACGACTCCGATTCTTTCGATTGTTAAAACGTCCCTAAATCGCCCATCGCTAGTCAGAACAGACAGTATGCCGTGGCGATAAGTTTTGATATTGTTAACAGTTTTAACTCCCTGCTCTGGGATGCAATAAGGGCGGCACTAATACATCACAGAGTGCCCTACCTGCAGAACATCGTCGTTATTACTTACGCGAGCGTCAAATTCGCTATGTAGGCCGGGAAGATTGCGTTCATCGGGACGAATTACGTGTGTGACTTTGTATACGACGTAGTCCTGCGTGTCGAGCTCCCCGCTGGTGTCAATATTGTCTGTTACGCAGATGATGTTCAGGTGCTGGCCGGTGGGAATACTTTCGACAAGACCATCAGGCTTTGCGAGCTGGAGATGACAAAAGTCACCATAGCGCCTCATGAAATTGTGGTGCTATGGTTTGTTAAACGATCTAGAAGCAAATGATGGCACTGTCCGCCAAATAAGCTCTGAACTGTGATACCGAAGTGCTCCCCTAATGCAACTGCAATACCTAATGCAACTGCAATCCCGGGACACTGCAGGCACCGACGTAAGCGCTTACACGCGCTTGACTTCCATCGTGAAGCCCGCCGGCTCCGCTAATTCCCCCACCCGTACCAGCAATCAGACTCGCCTAGTTGGAGGGCAAGATATCTTCTCTGCAATTACTTTTTCAAAGAGCTTCCCACCGTCGAACAGCCATAATCCGCAGTTACATTTCATGCCATGTTTCATTAACTGTATTGGTTTATAATAAAGATTATACTGTTGCAGTCGCTCGTACGAGTCCCGCGATACGCGCTCATACCGCGCATCGCCGCCGGGCAAGCCGGAGCCGCGCAGCTGGAACGCCTCCAGCCGCTACCCTGACGCCGCAGCACCTTCTAAAGGTAAGCGTTGCTGACAGACATTCGTTCGACTCGCGCGACCTGCCCTCGTACGGCGGCATGCTAGAGGTCCTCTGGACTAAGCGGACACGCGCCCCTTCGGGACACGATGCGCCTTACGACGGCGTCTTGTAGCGTATCGCGGCGCTGCGCAGTGTGTATTTTATCTTCAAGCAGCTTCATTGAATAATAAAATGTCCCTTTGACTTATAGGTAGCAATGGTAGCGGTGGAGGTGGCGAGGCGTGGTCAAGCAGTGAGGCTCGCTACAGCAGCTACGAGGCGCGCTACGCCCCGCAGTACCAGCCGCCGCCGCCGGGAGCGCCCTACCCCGACCGCTACGCGCCGCCGCCGAGGGACTACCCGCGCAAGTACTAACTGTGAGTACACCAATCTAATCTCTTGAATATGAGCACAACTTAACGTGAAAAAGTCATTCAATAGGGTTAAACAAACTCAGACAGTTGTATTGATGATTTTAATTCCGTATATTATTATATTATTCCGTCTTACACCCGCCAATTAATCAAAACACAATTTGACTCAAAACTGCAAAATGAAAAAAAAACCGGCCAAGAGCGTGTCGGGCCACGCTCAGTGTAGGGTTCCGTAGTTTCCCGTCCGTCACAATAAGTGTACCCACTTATGAGTTTAAAAAAATGCTTGCATATACGATTATACTACAAACTTAGTCCAGAAATGATTTTGTAGAACCCTTTTGTCTTTTTTGTACAAAAAGTGTTCTTTCCATCAAGTTCAAAATAATTTTCCTAGAAAGTCCTTATAAAGTTCTACTTTTCAGATTTTTTTTTCATATTTTCTAAACTTTTGGTTCAAAAGTTAGAGGGGAGGTCACATTGTTTTTTACTTTTGGAGCGATTATTTCCGAAATTATTGACATTATCAAAAAATGATTTTAGTAAACCCCTATTCATTTTTAAATACCTATCCAACAATATATCACACGTTAGGGTTAAAATTAAGAAAAAAATCACTTCCCAATTTACATATAGGGGGGGCTACCCTAATAAAACATTTTTTTCCAATTTTTATTTTACCACTTTGTCGGCGTGATTGATATACATATTGGTACCAAATTTCAGCTTTCTGTGCTAACGGTCACAGAGATTAAGCGAGGACGGACAGACAGACAGACAGACAGACAGACAGACAGACAGACAGACATGGCGAAACTATAAGGGTTCCTAGTTGACTACGGAACCCTAAAAAGAACTTTGAGTTTTGCGAGCTACCCTGGATATCTAGCATTGATTCGTATTGCTTGAATCTGATTGCAATGTCCGTTTCCGTGTCACCACTATAGCTCTTTGCTTAGGAGAAATCGAAATAAAAAGCAATATAATGTTACAAAACGTATTGATTTTTCCTGTTTGATAGCTGATAAAATTGTTACCTACCGATTTTATCTATGTCTGTGTCTAGCATGCTATGATTTTATTATCTCTAATTATCTGAAACATACTAATGTTGTCTTTCTGTTACAGATATCAACGAGTCACGGCTTTATTTCGTATGTTAGAGTGAATGCTATTATTTTAGGATGTTGTAAACTTTCTTATGTAGCTTAGAGGGATAGTATCTATCTCTGAATGATTGTACGTGGTATTACTTAGTGTAATAACAGGGACACCGTATATAGCACACATGTGTCCTTTGGATTTGAATAGGTATAACAGAGACCTTTAAGACTACCCTTTGTCCGTGGATTCTCTCGTGGGATTTTGTGAATGCGCTATGAGTTTATTTTAATATTCCTCATTCCTTAGTAGGCAAAATGTGATGGGAAATTGATTTTTGTTAATTTTTAATTATCTGAGCCTTTATTTTCTTTAATGTTATTTTCCAAATACTATCTTCTTAAAGACCATATCTTCAGACTCGCTATTATGTGCAAATATTATATTTGAATATGTTCTCGTTTTTTTTTACTATGTAATACTTGACCAAAATTAACTAAAGTATTTAAAAAATGTACAGTCAACGTAAATTAAATACATAATTATTATAATACTTAAATGTTTGTACAAAGTTACATTGGGTATGATAGGCTTGTACGAATTGTGTTGTGTAAAGTATAGCTTATAATGCGATAAGTAATAAATAATTATAACGGGCTCGTTATTTTATTTACCCCTTTATATTTTTACACATTCACGATCGCTGTGTACGCGACGACACGTGCAGAGTATATATAAAATAAACTTTATTTATCCTTGATTTTTTCGTATAGCATAGTCGCACAAAGTGAGAATATAGGTTTTTGAAGGAACTGCATAAAAAAATAATCCACGAAGCTTGTAAAAGTAATAGAAGACCTTGAAATGATCTTTGTCCATTTTCAACATCTCAAAATAATGAGTCAACACATTCGTCACCAACCGTCCACGTTTTGAAAATTAAAATCAATCGGATCGTCATTTAATTCACTTATTTATCTATGCAAATCTCGCGACAAGCTTTTCACGGTTGCAGATATCTGCTTCAAAATTGAGTTGTGAGGATTCATCCGAACAGTTACATACTCGTACAATTATAGAGTGCAAACTAAATAAAAGCTTATAGGTAACTCAAACTCCAAAAGTGAACGAACCAAAAGATAACGCCGTTTATGCTCCATGTAAGTGCATAATTTGACACTCGCTAGGAAATCAAAACCTATGGGGTACTTCCCGTTGACCTAAAATCCTGAAATTAGTCATGAAATAAGTTCTCATAGCACAAGAATAAGGGCCAGCGCCCACTGCCGGCATGGCACGGCAAAGGATTCTACTATTAATCAAGTTATTTTGAATCTTATTTCAATGATTTTTGGATTCATGTTACTTTATTTCGATACCCCGATGCCGTGACGACTCGCGGCATGCCGCAGCGCGCCATTGCATTTCGCGAGATGTAATGTGTCACTTTGTGTCAAGGAATTTTGATTGCTAAGTAGGTTGAAATATGGTAGAAACTTGCGCAGCGGACCAGCGGTCATTTCGGTTAATGTGGTCCGGTCGATGCAAGGGAGGGAAAAGACGCAATGCGCGCGCGTTTTTTTTTTTCTCGCACTGACCGAGCACGGCAAGAGATTAGCAAAACTAATTGATGCCAGAGTGACTGGGCTTTCAGTACGATGCCACGCCAACGCTTGTGTTACGATGTTGTTACGTCACAAGTACTTTTATGCGATCTGGAAAAAATTTCAGGACTCGAGTTGGGAATTCATCTATTTACAACTATGTAAATAGTTGAATTTCCGAAACGAGATTCGAAGATTTTTCCGCAAAAAAGTACTTTAAGTACATACATTTCACATACATTTAAAATGTTAGAAACTTTGTACGCAACCTTCAGTCGCAACTCACATTTGACCAGCCCCCCTAGCCAAGTTACAACCGTTTCGCTTGCGCCGAACGCTTCGAGTTGACCTTGCCGCCAATTCTTTTGTTCTGACCACGTGACTGAGCGTTAAGACGACGTCATTCCCGTACATTTGAAGCTTTCTACATGCGTTAACTATTGCAGATTAGCAAGTTCGCTAGGGATACAGTATAGTACAAAAACGATCCTCCCCCGCAGAGGTCTATTTGTAGAGGGATAAGAGTTTCAGCACAACAGGGATCGCCCTGGTACCATGAGTCGCTGCGTTAGCGATTTGTCATGTTTATTTATACACTCTCATACTATTCAGCTCATAGCATGAGCTCTCTTTAACCTTTTAAATACCGTTAATTAGACACAATAGAAAGACTGACAGCGCGATCGCGTTCGCTTGGGGTTTAATGAATATTGTGTCATTCATGTAATCAGACAGAATATACATTCATAGGTACCAAATGGAACGAACTTATTTTTCCAAAGATGGATGTTTATCTAGGATCATCATCAAGACGAATCAAATGATCTCAAACTCGATGGGGTTAATTGTATTATTTTATTGCAGAGTTCTTATAGCCACCTTCCAACTCCATCTTCAGACCCTGGTAACCATATAGGATCAAAATACTCGTCAATACGAATCAAACGAGCCCAAACTCGATGGAGTTATGTCGTTTTTTTGCGGAGTTCCTATGGCCACCTTCTAGCTCCATCATCAGAACCTTGTTACCATATAAGATCTAAGTACTCGTCCATAAGCATCAAAAGAGCCAAACTCGATGGGGTTGTGTCGTTTAATTTCGGAGTTCCTACGGGCACCTTTCAGCTCCATCATCAGATCCTGGTAACCATATAGGATTAAAATACTCGTCTATACGAATCAAACGAGCCAAACTCGATGGGGTTGTGTCGTTTTATTGCCTACGGCTACCTTTCAGCTCCATCATCAGACCCTGGTTATCATAAGATCTAAGTACTCGTCCATACGCATCAAAAGAGCCAAACTCGATGGGGTTGTGTCGTTTTATTTCGGAGTTCCTACGGGCACCTTTCAGCTCCATCATCAGATCCTGGTAACCATATAGGATCAAAGTACTCGTCAATACGCACCAAACGAGCCCTAACTCGATGGGTTTGTGTCGTTTTATTGCGGAGTTCCTACGGCTACCTTTCAGCTCCATCATCAGATCAGCTCCATGTTATCATAATATTGCATTGTCATGCATTTTACACATGCATATAAAACAGCTCAATAGGTTGAAGATTTCTGCTTCAAAATTGAGTTGCAAGATTTGAACCGAACATACATAATTACATACAATTGCCGAAACGGATCTTGAGCGCTCGGCGTCAGAGCGGGGATCGCTTTGCGCAATCCATACATTAGCGAGCCAATCGTCTTCGTTGTTAGATACATTCAGCAACGCAGGGAACGAATCAGGAGTGACGACTATGACACGATGGCGCGGCGAGCCAATTACTGACACTCCCCTCCTCCGCGTCTCACTTCGCACCACTAAAGAGACCGAATATTTGACATCTGCGCAACTTGAAGCCAGCGCTCAAGATCGTAAAAAGATTGTAAAAAGAAACACTACAAAATTATAGTTGGCATAGTTTATTTATTTAATTACATATCATTACTGATCATAAGTAAATACTGTAGCATCCATTTCGTGTCAGTTTTGGATAGTTACTAAATGTTTATTTCACCAATTTGGTGTTCATGCTCAAAAAAATTAAAGCAAACAAGAATTCGTTAGACAACACAATGAGGAAGCCTAGTGTTGTCTAAAGGCGGATATTTTGTTCGAAAAGTAAAAAAGAATATATATTTGGAAGTGAAATAACAAAAAATTAGTTTGTGGAACAACACCACATTACTTTTTTGGTAATTTTAGAAAATTTGGGTGAGCGCAGACATAGAGGAATAATTCTCGCGCGGTCTCGGGAATTTTCTGACGAATGGTGTACCTATGTCGAAGATACGCGGATAGCGTATCTAGACGCGCGAGCATTTTTTGTCAGGTTTAAGCAAATATGCACTTTATTTCGATATTTTTAAAGTTGATTTTCGGGTGCCTTAATAAAATCATCTCCGCTGCGCTGCTCTGTGTCTGCGCTGACTCCAAGGCAAGATTAGAAGAATTATTACAAGATAGGTAAAGTTTACTTTCCATCAAGATCAATTTTAATACTCTGGCACGTCTGGAGTAACCTAGGCTTACGACCCACGATCCAGTGGGCAAACTAACTTAATCAATCTTTTCCTTAAGGCTGCATGACCTAATCGGCACAGGATTAGATTAACTTAGGCACGAGAGAAGAAGAAAAAAGTTAGTAACAATAATATTAGAAAAAAGGATAGACCCAGAGCACAGGTTTCCTGTTATGATACGAAGAAGTTTTTATTATAAATTAGTTAGCACCATGAATTTATTCTTTATTAAGAAATCAGTAGATATAGTTTACGATATAGTATTTTTATTATATCGTAAATAAAACGTTAGCAATTAAAATTGTGTTGCGAGTTAAGATGTGTTGTTCCATAAACGAAGACGATAAAAAAAGTGCTGTTTTATCAATGCAGCCGTGTGGAATGTTATCCCACAGGGCTGCATTGACTCATTGACGTCACCTCGCACAGCTTTGTCCAAGTTAACCAAGGTTGATTTGTATTGGGCGCACATAAAATAGACCGTCATGTAATTTAACATTTCTAGAGAATTATAAGTCCAAAAAATAATTTTACTATTTTTTTACTTTTAATTGATACAAATTAGTGCTTGATTGCGATCCCACCTGATGGTAAGCAGTGATGCAATCGTTGATGGGACACTAGTTTATTTGGAGAACTTTGTCTTTAGATACTTTTATATACAATTTATCCTCTGAAAATAGTTTGAGAACGGTTTTTAAATCTAATTTTACGGTTTGTTTAAGATTTTAAATTGATAGGATTTTTTTAAATTGTAAGACTTATTCAAGATTAAAAGTAATATACAAAATGAAAAGCAAAAATTATCAGGAATATAAACACTCCATCATTAAAAAAAATCAGAATCACCTTCGAACCACCATAAGGAGACCATGCAATTATATTACATGGTATACTCACACGCTATGCGTGTATATTAGCTTAGCGACTAATTTCAAGGTGTATCAACCACCACCATCTTATAATATAAAAAATGCCAATCACAAGTAGCTTCAAACTCGTGCCTGCAGAAAGTTTATATTGTCGATAAATAATTTACTTTGAGTCGGAACAATATTTTGACTCGAAGAAAATTGTGTGTGGTCTTGGTAATTCCAGGAGTTTACATCTTGGTGCCGAGGCTCAGAGATGCTCACGTCGAGATATTTAAGAGCATCAATAGCGTCTTTTTGTCCTTGTACTGCGGCGAGGCGCAGTAGTCGGACCGCAGTTTCCTGGTCCGCCTTGAGTCCGCCTCTGCCCTGGCCGTAAAAAATGCCGAGGTTGTAGAGGGCTTCAGGGTGATCCAATGCAGCTGCAGACTTGTATAGCTCCATGGCCTGAAAATTTACATATTTTAAATTAATTCAAAATCGCTGAGATGGGTTTGGCTGAGTCAGTAAAAGTCTAACACTCTCGTCAGACTGACTAAAATCCATCCATGTTCCATCTGTTGCCCTAGTGGGTCCCGTCACTCATGGTGACATCTCATTGAGGCGCCGGCAATAATTAGTGGAAATGTGGTGAAGTTTGCTTTCGCCTGGTCTAAAAAAATAGTTATAATTTGCACAATAATTACCTATATTTTTGTACATGACCTTGATTTACTACTAAAAATATTAGTTTTGCATAAATATATTGCTACAATTATCGTCATTGTGTAGTCTCCTCTGACTCAGACGGGTGAACTTTTATCGTAGGATAAGATAATACAACGCGATATCTCTCGTATAAAAAATCAAAACAATGATGGTACAGATTTTAATGACATCAAATTGTATTTATTTTCTTTAGCATGTTATTTTATAATTATCAATGTGAACAATTTGGACAATTTTATCTGAATATAATAATTAGGTAATAATTTAAATTTGAATATAAAACTAAGTATATGTATACTCTTAGTAATAATAAGTAAAAGAGATACAGATGAGAAAATTAAATAGGTACTTATATTGGCGCTCTTCCTCTCTCCTACTATTTATAATGTTGCTGTGCCCGACAGGGTCCATAATTGTTTCAATTTTTTATTTATTATTTATCACCTGACATGTACATTATGGATTGCAATAAAGATTTGAGATTTGAGATTCTCATTATGTATGATAACACCATTTTCAGGATCCACTAATCATAATTTAAAAAACTGGCCAAGTGCAATTCGAACTCGCATGAGTGAGTTTCGTATGATGAATTTGTTTTCTACCATGTTTACAAAGAACCAACTTAATATTGAAGTTACAAATAATTTTCTCCCACACTTTCCTACTGCAAATGTATTCGCAATTTTAAATTCTAAAAGATTTATATTTCTTTGAGACCCTCACCACATCCTCTGTGGACTTTGAGAACATTACTCTCCATTTTGAAGCAAATTATCAAGTTGTTACACATCTAAGTTATCTGTTACTGACAGTTCCATCAAAATCCCCTCGATGTGTCCCCTCTCTATAACATTAGCTATATCCCAATGAAAGTCCCGTCAAATTCTGTTCATTCATTTCGAAGACGTATTCCATAGTTTAAAAACCCGTTCCCGCCGGAAAGTAAGCCTTAGTTACTCCTTGTAACATCAGCTATCCGTCAGTGAAAGTTTTGGCAAAATCGGTACAGTCGTTTCGAAGATTAGCCGGAACAGACAGATCGACAGACACAAAAAAAATAAAAACTGCACTTTTTGCTATACATGTTGAATATAAATACTTTCATATGCATTCAGAGCAGTGAACCTGTAAAGTTAGATTTCATTCGGACATTTATGGAAACCTAATTAATAAAACTAAAACGTCTTTATCTATGTGCCCTTATACTGTTAAAGTAAGTATACTTACAGTTTTTTCATTAGCAGTTACTCCTAAGCCCTTTTCATAGCACAAACCTAAGTTGTAGATGGCTGGTGCATGATTACGTTCTGCTGCAGACCTAAAATAATAATAATCAGTTTAATGCTTAATGTCATAAATACACTTTTGGCTTATTGATATTTGCATGTTAATCATTGTAATAAATTATTACCTTAGTAAACTAAGACCATCTTGATATTGTCCATTCTCAATGGAAGCTAGACCAAGTCTATTTTCGATTGAATTTAACACCCCTCCCAAGTCATCATCTGAGGTATCAATGCTCTTTGCGATTGTAGGACTGTGGGGATGTGTTTGTGCGCTGTTGCCAGATCTATCACCAGATATATTGACAGAGTTATGTTTAGACGCATCGCTAGTTATATGTTCGGACACATTGCTAGTTAAATGTTTAGACGCATTGCCAGTTATATGTTCGGACACATTGCTAGCTAGATGTTTAGACGCAGTGCTAGTTAAATGTTCAGATACATTGCTAGTTACATGTTCAGATACATTCTTAGTTACGTGTTCAGATACATTGTTCAAAAAATTTCCAGTTACATTGTCTTTGACTGTAAGACTCCCACTTTGATCATTTGCCATCAAATATACAGTAGGAGTGAAATCAGTAAACACTTTCCCAATTTTGGAAATTGAATCAATGTAAAAATCGTTTTTGTTCAAGTCTGTTATATATGGGTAGATTGTTGTTATCAAGGTGTTTACTGGAAGGCATTTTGTCTCATGAACTCTGCAATGCTGTTTCAGTTTTAAATGAATAAGTTGACTAGTGTACCATCCCAAAACTGCTACACCACTCTGTAAAACAATTCATGAATCATTCAATAATTATATTATGTCAGTAAAAATATAATCTCGCCAAATTAAAGCTTACCCATGTAATGGCATCCATCCAGGTTCTGTTCAGCTGTTGAAAGTTCCATTTCTTGCCATTTGTGCCATCATCATTGTGGTATGACTTACAGTATTTCCGAAGTGAAATCCACAAACTATGCTGTTTGGCATTATTCTCATCATTATATTTATTCACACAAGTATCCTGAAAATCATTTAATTATATAACTAGTTTATTTAATTATAAAAATAAAAACTATGTCAAATACAAACATACCGATGATGATTTAGCTTCCATCCAAGCCCCATGTTGGGCTCCCAACTTCTTGTCATTTGCGCTATTGTAGTTTTCCAATGATTTAGAGCGACGAAATGAACGAAACTTACATGGTGGACCAGCTTTTCTCTCGGAATTCTCAAATCGTTTCTTCATGCAATGTCCCTAGAAATATTCAAAGTCAAAGATAAAAAGTTTATAAATGTATGTTACATTTACATTTAAATTTAGTTATTACAAAAGTATGCAAACTTCAAGTAAATCATAAGATGGATATTTAAACCCAGCACGCTTAGCCAAGTTGTTATTCTGCAATCGTTAACGCTGTCGAAAAGTGATGAAACGTATGGGAATGACGTCATCTCAACGTAAAGTCGCGTGGTCAGAACAAACGAATAGACAATTCGTAGCCAAGTTCACATCGTTCAAAATCGTTTCTACAATATTTAACGCTACATCCTTTGTTGTACAAACGCTACATTGTAGAACGAGCGTCCGACTCAGGCGCGTTAACATGGCTACCAACTTATCGTTTTCTACAATTGCTGTCACCGAGGCTTTACCGATTAGAGAACGGAATTCGATTGTAACTTGGCTAGGGGGGCAGTTGAGACACCATGAGTATGCTTTGATATATTTCAATCAACTGTTGGATTTCATATCTCACTAATTCCTACACTAACAAGTAACTTAATTTTTCAGATATTGACATACTAAATTAATTAAATCAATTTTAATTCTGCCAAATACAAACATACCCATGGTCTACCATTCATCCAAGTTCTTTCTCTACGTTCAATGCTCCATTCCTGGGTATTTTCACCATTTTCAGAACACTGGTGAAGAGAAAGCCACTTACTGGGTGGTTTGGATTTTTTTTCATTCTTGTCATTGGATTTATTAAAGCCATTTTCCTAAAAAATTAAAAGCCAGGTTTTATAGCAAGGAGCAAATAATTATATGGGTGCTATGACTACTATGATTTATGATAAAATATGCTACCATCCAAAAAGGAAGCACATCTTTTTAAACAGAACTAAACACCTCCGTCAATTTGATTAAAATTTTTTTTTTTTTTTTTTTTTAATTGAGATAAACTAGTGCTTGACTGCGATCCCACCTGATGGTAAGTAGCGATGCAATCTTTGATGGTGAGGCGCACTAGTTTATTAAGAGCCTATTCACTCTAGCCTTGAAGACACCCAAATTATAATCGGACGGGAAGACCGCAGCAGGCAGACTGTTCCAGTCCCTCGACGTACGCGGTATAAACGACGAGGCGAAACGCTTAGTCCGGACCGTAGAGGTTTCAACAACGTAAGGGTGAATATTCGCCGTACGTCGGGTTGTCCGATGGTAGAATTGCGATGGCGGAATCAAGTCATGCAATTCCTGCGCACACTCTCCAAAATGCATCCTGTAAAACACCGAAAGGCTGGCTACCCTACGCCTATGCTCAAGGCTTTGAAGGTTGGACTTAACCAAATCTGGATCACCAATTAGCCTCTTTGCACGCCTTTCCACCGAGTCCAAAGCTGCCAGGTGGCATTTTGCAGCACCAGCCCATATGTGACTGCAGTACTCCACACACGAACGGACCTGTGCTTTGTATAACATTAAAAGCTGTCCCGGTGTGAAGTACCGCCGGACCTTTGCAAGAACGCCCAGCTTCCTAGCAGCTACCTTGGCTTTGGACTCAAAAAAAAAAAAAAATTCCTATAACATTAAGTTTTACAATTGCAACTGCAATACTTCTGGAACTTTTTAAACAAGATTTGAAAAATCATACAATGGTCATCTCAATCACCTCACACGTGACCCTTCTTCCATTGAAATTGTTTTGGATGAATTTTATATGGGGAAGGTTAAAAATCCATCACCAGCAAGGTCAGAACATTTGTAGCAACTATTGGAGACAGAAGAAAACAAAGAGGATCTCCTATAATATGCGAAAAATTAATAAAAAATAAAGTAGATACTTTGATGAAACTAAAACTGGTAATCTCTACCTTGTACAAAAAAAAATATTTTTGTTATTCTTGTTTATAATTATAATTTTACCTGATATATTTACACCAGGTAAAATTATAATTATAAAAACCTTTTATTATCCTTATTCATCAAATTAATCATTAAAGATTATATTTTAAAATAAATTAGCAAAACACAAACATACCCATGGCTTGGCATTTATCCAAGTTTCATCTTGGTGGTCAAAATTCCATTTCATGTCATTTGTGCAATTTTCGCTCTGTTGCAATTCAGAGCCTTTGTGAAAAAGCCACTTACAAGGAGGACCGGCATTCTTCTCATTGCTTTCATGCAGTTTATTATAGCCATTCTCCTAAAAAAAAAATACATGGATAAGTATTTATTTTACTTTATCATAAACTATCCCAAAAAAATCAATGAACTTATTTTAGAGTTTTTAATCTCATCATGATTCCTGTGCTTTAAAAGTTAGGATGTCAAAGAGGGTCCTTCTGAAAAATGGTATATCTTAACCCAGCCCAATAGAGGCCTATGTGGGTCATGTTAGCAGATCTTGGTATTCAACCAAGAGCGGCTAAACATGTAGCAGCTCAGGCAATAAAAAAATAATTTATTTTGTTTTTTCTGGCTCAATGTTGTTGGTAAACTAACATTCTGTTATTATTTTTTTTAAGTATTTAGAAAAAAAATTATGAACATCTTTGGTTCTCATCTCTTCATAAAGGTAAGAATAACATCTCCAATGTGAAAATCTGGGCAAATATATCTCTATTATTGCATGATATTAAAATTCGTGAGCCAGCAATTTGAAAATACTAACTTGCAGATTCTGCTAAAAATAATGGCGTAAAAGGTTGAAGATAAAATTAAAAACAAAACTTACGGCTATCATACCAAATGGCCAAACATACTGTTAAATTATTATGTCAATGATAAAAATAAATCTGCCAAATACAAACATACCCATGTTATGGCACCCATCCAATTTCGGTCTCGGTGTTCGAAGCCCCATTTCGGAGCATTTGTGCCGTTGTCGCTCTGGTGCGATTTAGTTTTGAGACATGAAAGCCAAGGTGGACCAGGTGCTACTTCAGTTTTCTCTTCGTAATTGACGGCACCATTGTTTACTATGGTGGAACTGCATCGGCCAAAATCATTTGCTCCCCGTTCCAAAGTATCACGGAAACGTCGTGAAACATATTTCCACATATTTTCGAAAAAAATTGAAGGATACCGATATTCCATGAGAACTTTTTCACTACAGGAATTCCATTATCGGAAGGTTCGCTGTGAATATTTTGAATTTTCACATACAGCGCTCAATGGTAAGCAAATTTAGATTGTTCTACACATAAACTAATTCTTATTTTGTTTTCAATATCTGAATAGAAATCCACTCCAAGATACCACAATTTTTTTGTGATAACGATTACCACAGATTTACACAGACTTCTTGGCTAGTGTTGGGATTTTATCCGAGTAAATACTCAAAATGGATAAATACTAAATAAATACTCGTTTTTACCCGAGTTTTTTTTATCCAAATCATGGGTACATACTCTCTGCCAAATAAACCAAACTGGATTGCGTTAGTTTGCTTAAATCTTGTTATTTTACCAACAAAAGGATTGAAATACTAAAAATACGGTAAATGTAGAGGATATTTATGTGGGCTGTATCAATGACGACGCTGATTTTGAAAATACTGGTTTATTACAATTTAAAATATTAACAATCGGTTTAGACGGTGCGCGACGCGTACAGTGTTTCAAAATATATTAAGGGTTGTTCGAGTGAGTGCGCTCCGGACCGCGGTTGCTTGTTATATAGTTGACCCCCGCGCCGCGCCGTGCCCCCGCTGACGCCTGCCGCCGGTGCCGCCTCCGTCGACGTCATCGTTTTGTTCCAGACGTTTCCGAACATCCTGCCCGGGTTGAAACATTGTCTTCAACAGGTAAAGGACATATGTTGTTGAACGCCCTTGTAATGTTGCCCTTCTTGGTTTTGATCTCTGCCACCCTTGTGATGCCATCAGGACCGGGAAACACCTTGATGATACGGCCCATTCGCCATTGTAGTGGTGGTAGCGTTTTCTCTCTGATCAGAACTAATTGATTTAATTTAAGTTCGCCTGTGGACGCATGCCATCTGGTTCTCTGCTGCAACATGACAACATATTCATAACTGAATCGGTTCCAAAAGTGTTGTCGGAGATGCTCGATTCTTTTGTAGCGATCCAATCGCGTGATGTTGATGGAGTGTACCTGTGGCTGAGAAACGGATATTAGCGGTCGTCCAATTAAGAAGTGAGAAGGAGTGAGAGCGGTAAAGTCGTCAGGTGACGAAGAAAGAGCAACAAGGGGACGGGAATTTAAAATAGCCTCAATTTGGACTAAGTATGTGTTCATTTCTTCATATGTTAAATGAGAAGAATGAACAATAGTTTTCAAATGTTTTTTAGTAGATTTGACAGCGGCCTCTGTTATCCCATTGAAGTGTGGACTGTAAGGTGGAGTAAAGCTAAACTTTATACCATCTTGTGCAAGATCGGTCTCTAAATTTGAATTAGATAAGAATTGTGCAAGCTCATTAAATACTCCCACAAACGCTGTGCCATTATCAGAGAGAATACTGTGTGGTTTACCCCGACGAGCAACGAATCTTTTTAATGCGGCCAGATAAGCGTCTTTGGTGAGATCCGTCACAAGCTCCAGATGGACAGCCTTTACTGCCAAGCAGACAAACACACAGATATAAGACTTAATGAGTCTGGTACCTCTACCTTTACGGTCAGCTATAAGCATTGGTCCAGCGTAGTCGACACTACAATTATAAAATGGAAATTCAAGCTGTGTCCTCGTGCATGGTAGCTGACCCATGACTGGTTGCACCGCCTGAGCTCTAAATCTGAAACATTTGACACATTCTCTGAATATACCTTTAGATAGATTTCTGCCTCCTAAAGGCCAGTAAGTTTGACGAATGTGTGATAAAAGAAGTTGTGGCCCTGCGTGCATAAGTTTAATATGTTCACAACGAAATAATATTTTTGTAATGTGATGTTTACTATCTAGCAGTATCGGATGTTTAATGTCGTAACTGTAGTTAGCGTTATCTAATCTGCCACCTACGCGAATTACACCCCGATCATCTAAAAAAGGAGATAATGACACAAGTCTATTTTTCCTAGATAACGGCCTTTTTAAACTAAGTGTTTTGTATTCGTCAGGAAACATTTCCATTTGACTAATACGTAGCATAACCGTAAATGATTCCTGTAATTCATCACATGATAAATGACCACACAACTTGTCATTAGGATTTTTTAAATTAAAAATGAACCTAAGTATATAAGCAATAATACGTTTTAATTTGTTTATGTTTGATTTATCACTAATCAAACGACTGATTACTGATTGAGTTGATTGATAGTTATCTAATAAATGAACCTTGATTTCAGGTATGTTGGAATTTGAACCTATATTTGGCATTTTAGGCCAACGGTCTTCACCAAAATTTAAAAACTCAGGGCCCGACCACCACAGTGAACAGGTGCCGATTTGGTCGGCCCTCAGCCCGCGAGATACTAAGTCCGCCGGGTTCTCTTTAGACGACACGTATCTCCATGAATTTTCCCCGGTACTTTCTTGTATCTCACTGACACGGTTGCGGACAAATGGTTTTAATTTATTTGGTGATGTAGATAACCAACAGAGAACTATCGTGGAATCACACCAATAATAGAATTTATTTATTTTAATTGTCAATGAGGCAACTACCTTTGCACACAGTCTTGCTCCCAATAGGGCCCCACATAGTTCAAGGCGGGGTATGGTTGTATGTTTAATGGGAGCGACCTTATTCTTGGAAGTTAAAAGGTGAATGGTCGTTGTACCATCATTATTTAGGCAACGAACATACACGCATGCCCCATAGGCACATTCGGATGCATCTGTAAAAATGTGCAACTCAATTAATTTATAGTTAAAGTTAAACGCATGCCGTGGTACATTTAAATTATTCAAACACGGTAACGTAGTAACGAACGACAACCAACGTTCTTGAGTGTCATTAGAAACCGGTTCATCCCACGAACATTTCTCTAACCATAATTTTTGCATTGTTATTTTTGCCAATACGACACATGGCCCAACTAGGCCTAATGGGTCAAATATTTGGCTAATGCTAGATAAAATATAACGTTTAGTTATTTTATTAGTTGGAGGTAGATTTATAAAAAAGGTTAATTTATCTGAATCGCAAACCCAGTTTAAACCTAATATTTTAGAAGTGGTGGAATGTTGGTTACGATTTAAATCGAGTATGTTATTATCATTCGGATTAAGAGATGATAATATAACCTTCATCACCTGTGGGCTATTAGATTGCCATTTTCTTAATTTGAATTGAGCTGAAGCCAGAATCGAACTCACCTCCTTGCATAATTGTATAGTGGCGGACTCAGTGTCACTGCCCCCGAGATAATCGTCTACGTACATGTCTCGTTGTATAGCTTGCTTTACGCCGTCATTTGAGGCTTGTGAAGCGAGACTTACGAGTGACTTTGTCGCTAAATATGGAGCCGAAGCTGTACCATAAGTAACCGTGTTAAGAACATATGTTTTAAGCGGTTCATATTGATTAAATCTAAATAGGATTTTTTGTAAAGAGCGTTGAGATTTATTTAATTCTATAGCTCTGTACATTTTCTCAATGTCCGCGGATACTACGTATCGATGTTGTCGAAAACGTAACAAAATAGAATAAAGATCGTCCTGCACAGTGGGACCAATCATTTGTAGGTGATTCAAAGAAATACCTGAAGTTGTCACAGCAGACGCGTCAAACACAACTCTTAATTTAGTTGTAGTACTTTGCTCGCGCATAACACCGTGATGTGGTAAATAATAACTTATGTTATCATTTGAATTAATATCTTCAGACATGTGCCCTAATTGTAGGTACTCGCGCATAAAATCTATATACCGACTTTTAAATAAGGGATCACGATCGAATCTACGTTCTAGCGAAAGAAATCGAACTTTGGCCATCTGGTATGAGTCACCTAACACTTCGAGTGACTGTTTAAATGGCATTTTTACAATAAAACGTCCGTCTTTGCCACGAGTAGTAGTGCGTAAAAAATGTTCCTCACATGCACGTTCCTCGGCTGATAACGAATGTTTTTCTGATATTGAATCTAGTTCCCAGAACCGAGTGAGTTCAGGTTTTATTTCCTGAACGAAATTACACACTTGTTGGTCACGGGATGGACTAGGTTGTGCAATGTACCCAGAGATAAGCCATCCCAATTTAGATTCGTATAATCTAGGTTGATTTTTACCCAAATTGATTGTGTTAGTACCCAAAATATTCCAAAATTGTTCAGCACCTAGTAATATGTCTACGCTTGACGGTTTATAATAGTGAGGATCAGCTAGACAGATGCCTGATGGCAGTGGAATAGTACTGATATCAATTAATGTTGATGGTAATAATTTAGTTATCTCAGGTAATACTAAACAATCGATGGTTGTTTTATAATTACCCGAGTAAGATTCTAACGTTAAGGAACAAGACTGTGTGCTTTTACAAGTTTGCTGGTTAATACCCGTTATTTTGGAGTTTACGTTACGTTTAAGTGAACCCAGCTTACCGCACAGCTCCTTAGTTATGAAATTTGCGGTACTACCGTTGTCCAGAAGTACCCTCGCCACGTGGCTGCGACCACTGCTGTCTCGCACCTTCACCCTCGCTGTGGAAAGCAATACGGTGGAAGAAGTAGTATTCTGTATGGCTTTGGCTGTTAAAGTAACATTATCCGTTATTTGATTGCTGGTAGGCAGCTCACTGTCTTTGTCCACATGTAACAGCGTGTTATGTTTTGCCTTACAATACTTGCACCGAGCCCACAATTTACATTTATTCTCGGAATGGCCCGGATTTAAACAATTAAGGCAAACCTTAAATTCGTTAGCCTTCTGATTACGTAAGTCTGTAGACAGTTTACGAAAACTATCACATTTAAATAAAACATGATTTTGTTTACACATTGGACAGTTTGAACTCGAACCTTTATTACATTCATTTGATGTTACTGCAAAGCTTTTTTGTTTATTTAATTTATTGTTTGAGGTTTTGTTTTTATTAATTTCTGATTCCTCAACTGACTCTAACAAGTCCGCCCTATTATTTAAAAATGTTAAAAATTGAGACAATGTGGGTGCCTCGGATAAAGTATTTCTGAATTCTTCCCAATGAATATAAGTTTTAGTGTCTAACTTCTGAGCCATTATATAAATAATTAAGATGTCCCAGTGTTGCGTTGGTTGTCCTAGAATTGTTAAAGCCCTCAGATTTTTCGTGGTAATATCGACTAGATGACGTACTGCTTTACTAGACTCCTTTTCTATTTGGTCGACATTAAATAACGATTGAACATGATTATTCACCAAAAGACGATTATTATTATAGCGTTTCGTCAATAGATCCCAAGCGATGCTATAGTTACCAGAGTTGAAATCCAAGCTTCTAATAATTAAGGCAGCAGCACCTTTTAAAGAGGACCTAAGGTAGTGAAATTTACTTATATCGTCCAACAATGTGTTCCTGTGTATTAATGAATCAAACGTGTCTCTAAACTCGAGCCAATGCTGATAGCTTCCATCAAAATGCGGTAAACTAATCTGAGGTAATTTTACAACACTATGTTTAGACTGTGTGACGTCATTATTATCTGAAGCCTGCACGGAACTCACCAAAACGCTGGCTCTTCGCTCGCTGTGATGACGTTGCACCTCGCGCGCCGAGGACACCAAGGAGAAGTATTGGTTTTGAAATGTTTCGCGATCACCCAAGGCCTCGGCGGGGTCCTCCATCAGCAGCTCGATCTCCCCCTGTATTTTATCATAGTCATTATATAATAAATCCATTTTATCAAGTCGGGTTTCTAGTTCTGTTATTTGTAGATCACTTAATCGTGCACAAGAAAGGACTACATTTAAATAATTGCTGAAAAGCGTAAGCTTAGCCTTACAGCTTGCACGTTTCTTAATTAATTCTTTAACTTTAGTCTCCATAATTAAAGTAAAGATTGATTACGTTAAAATCTGTAAATATCAAGCAAGCAACGCGGTGACTAATAATTCAATGAGTAAAAAGCGACAGCTGTTGACCTTGAACGAATGAGCGGTCAAGCTACCACGTGCCCGTGCAAAACCTGTTTCTTATCTTTTTTTGCTCTGCGACTAATTATGCAGCGAAGTATAATAGGTTTGAGCAATAACCAAGCTTGAAATATGTGAATAGAAATGAATGCGATGACTAAAAAATATGGGAAAGAGAATGGAACAGATTAAATGGCCAAAAAAAAAGCAGGGAAAATTTAAAAGGTATGAAGGGACAGAAATGATTAATTGGAACGACACACTATTTACCGATCTGTAGCCACAGTTGTCCGTTCTCGTAGATTTCTCTCGAAGACGTGTGTGCGCCACGTTGGTTTTTTCTGCACTGCAAGTATATCCGCGCCCGCGCCGCCGTACGCCGCCGCCGCTGTTCGTCTTGTTTTTTCTTGCGAAGGACCAATTTGTAGAGGATATTTATGTGGGCTGTATCAATGACGACGCTGATTTTGAAAATACTGGTTTATTACAATTTAAAATATTAACAATCGGTTTAGACGGTGCGCGACGCGTACAGTGTTTCAAAATATATTAAGGGTTGTTCGAGTGAGTGCGCTCCGGACCGCGGTTGCTTGTTATATAGTTGACCCCCGCGCCGCGCCGTGCCCCCGCTGACGCCTGCCGCCGGTGCCGCCTCCGTCGACGTCATCGTTTTGTTCCAGACGTTTCCGAACAGTAAATATAGATTCGTAAGGTGCTTCATAAATCACATTTTTAATAACATAAAGCCCATTATGTTTCATCTTGAATATTTTCGTCAAGCATTATCAAAGTTAGAATTAGTTTATTAATTTGTTACAATTTATATTAAATTACAATACAAGAATAACAACAAATTTTTCTTTACCGTACATTCGCATGACTTTTAAAATTTCTTCCCGGAGATATTCACAAGTGTAGCGATTCTGTTCTGTATTTATACTCTCAAAAAAGAATGGTTCTGATTTTAAAATGATAAAATTAATAATACCTTCATTTTTAGGATTCCCTACCTCAAAAAGAAGAAACGGAACCCTTATAGGATCACTTTGTTATCCGTCCGTGCGTTTGTCTGTCTATCAAGACACCGAAGTCCCGATACCGATGTGAACTCCTCCTACCGTTAGTTGGGAACTCAATGGCGGCGCGTTCCGAGGGCGGCGACCCTGAAAACACATAGCCTCAGATTTGTGAAGCGCCACCTCGAGTCCTAACGCCTGGATCCTATCAACGACCATCGCAACCCCGCGTGTTGCTAGAGCGACTGCCGCCTGGTACGACTCTGCCTGCGCTAGAACCAACGTGTCTTCTGCGTAGCAAACCACGCTGACCCCGTCAGGGAAGTCGCCGCGTAGCACGTAGTCGTACCCGATGTTCCACAAGGGTGGCCCTAGTACCGACCCCTGCGGAACACCGCACGACATCTCTCGACATTTCCAGTCTCCCTGGTGACCGGGGTAGACTATAAATCTCTCCGACAGATAGGCCTCGACCACTCGACAGAGGTCTTCGGGCACCCGGTAGTACCGTAGTGCCCTCCGGATCGTACTCCTGGGCAGGGAATTGAAGGCGTTATAGTAAACTTACCTTGAGACGTTACAACATAACATCCAAAATAATAGCACACGTGTGCGTGTAACTGGGCACTGAACGGGACAGACACTATAGGTATAGGGCATAGGGGTGGAAGGTACAGTACAATTCACGAATGATGGCGGCCGTGAAGTTTGCGCAGAAGGCTGCGCAGTAACGTGTTTTAGGAACCAAATGGCGACGTGCGTGTGCGAGAAGAGTGTAGTATGCGCGAACGTTCGCAAAGGCTAACTTCACAGCCGCCATCATTCGTAAATTGTACTGTAAGATAAGCAAAACAAAAGAGACGGGACAAAGGGAAACCAGGGTAGCGCGTATTGAGAATATCATTGACATCAGAACTAATAAATTGAAGGTAATGTAGTGATTTCTAAAGTTTCAATGAAGTATTGAAATCTCTAAAGATAAAAACAATAGTCATTAATCCTTAAAATAACCATTCGATTTGCCAAAAAACAAACATCATTTCATTTTGAGTAAATATCCATCATTTTGAGTAAATATCCAATAAAAATGGTTAAAAATGAGTATTTATATTTACACATTTTTCTTACTCATTATATTATTTACTCATTTATTTTGGATAAATACTCGAGTATTTATCCTCTGGGTATTTATCCGCCGCCCATCTCTATTTTTGACACAGATTACTTCTTGATGCCAGATTACAAATTACAATCCATGGCTTGTACGAAACATCCATATTTTTGGGCGATATAACGATATATCGATATCAAATGTCCAAGATCGAAATTGTATCAAAAACGATATTTTTTTTGGTTTTATTTTGTCGACTCAATTTGCTGCTTAACTTCTTTTTAATTTAGTACTTATGTTAGTTTTTAAGTTGGCTGCAACGGCTGCTGGCTGTCTCGCAGTACCCAATAACAGAAGTCGGCTTATAGCCGAGCACATAAATCAAAGAGTTTTTCCTATGTCTGTTTCAGATAAATATTGTTTCATTTACTAATTAATTAATATTTTTTATCGTTGTTCTTGATTTATTAAAAATTATGTCTATTGATTAGTATTTATCTAGTAATGTACCTACCTAAGATGACTGAAGTAGATAAGACCATTTTTTTTTCCGTATCGTACCGATATATCGATATTTTTAAATTAAAATATCTATATAAATATTGATATTTTCAAAAATATCGACATCTATATATATCGTTATTTTTTTTACGTTTATTTATTTATCATTTATATTCTACAAAGATTTTTTAGATTGCATATCTGACATCCCTAGTCCATTGTACAATCAGGGCTGCGTTCAAATTTGAGTTTAGAGTTAACTCTAATGACGTCATTGGGTAGTTACTCTACCCTGGCATGTTTGAACACGAACGGAGTTCAACTGTCAATGTCAAGCATATTGCCGCTTACTTCAACCTACCCTGCTCACAGATTAGAGTTAGTTAGGTTAGCTCTAGGCTAGCTACTCGAGTTATTTAAGAATGACTCTGGGTTGCAACTCTACTCGACTCTCTCACACACACACACTACAGTACACATATACAGATGCGGTAAAGCCCTACAGGTGGTGGTAGGACAGTTTATATAAAAACTCAAACAAGTTTAGTGGACTATATAATAATGAAATAATCAATATTGGAAAGACAAGCGGCACGGCGAGAAAACAATAATAAAAATGATCGAAAATAAGATGCGCGCGCTCGATAGTAAGGTGCACTACAGTAGCGCGTATTTACGATTTTTTTTCGTTTAAAACAGATTGGTTTAAATGGTTTTACCGACCTTACATCAATAGGCGTGAGGACCGTTGCCTCACGTGTGCGGCCTCTTCCTTTGCTAGCTTTACTACTTCGCAGAAGGTGGCGACCGCCTGCCACTCCTCCTCGCTTCGGACCATGGCCAAGGCCCGGCGCGAGAGATCGCTGTTGCCGATCGCCCCCACGAGGACACGGCGTTAGTGCTCTGCCCAAGCGGGCCACACCTCTACCATATGCTCCACCGTGTCCTTCCTTCCTTCTAATTATGACAACAAATCAGTAATTTAAACAAAAACACTCATCCTCAACCGAAAATACGTTAAATGTTAATCAATCAATACAGCAAGAAATAAACGAAATTGTTTGTATTTTTATAATATAATATAATATAATATAATATAGTATAATATAATATAATATAATATAATATAATATAATATAATATAATATAATATAATATAATATAATATAATATAATATAATATAATATAATATAATATAATATAATATAATATAATATAATATAATATAATATAATATAATATAATATAATATAATATAATATAATATAATATAATATAATATGATATAATATAATATAATTTAATATAATATAATATTCCACAACGTCGTCTAGTCTCAAGCTAAGCAGAGCTTGTGTTATGAGTACTAGATAACTGATAAACTTACTTATATATTTCTAAATACATACATATTATAGATAAATTTCACCCAGACACAGAACAAATGATCGTGCTCATCACACAAACATTTGTCCTGGGTGGGAATCAAACCCACGACCTCCGGCATAGCAGTCAGGGCTACTAACCACTAGACCTTATGATTATGAAATTAACATGTTTTATTTTATTTCTTTTTTTTTGCTTATACAGAAAAAAAAAACTCTTTTCCAGTATACACCGAAAATATATTCCATTAAGAATTCATTGAATATTTTAAGTTCTCAATATCTAAATTATTTTTGTTTTCGGCCGAAAATGAGAGCCGAAGTTTTATTTTCGTTTTCGGCTGAAACGCGATTTTTGGTCGAACACTACATATAACGTCTTTTTTTTATGGTGGGAAAAAATCATCCGAATGACAACCCCCGCTCTTGGGCGGAGTGGGAGATAGTGTCAGACTCTTACTGACTAAAAGACCCACCCCGTTCCTTCTAGCCTTCATACCGGGGCTCGAGGTCCCTTTCGGATAACCCTGGCCCCAGTAGGCTTCGACCCGGCTGGGCCCCTGCTGTTGCTGACAACTCCTTGAGGCGTGCGGGAACAGTGCGCGCCGTCGACGACTTGGGCTTGGTCCGGACAGTTACCGGACGGCCGGACAGCGAGCTACCCATTGCTCACTGTCCGCAAGCCCGCGCCTACGGTAGCCGGAAATCGAGATCAGAATCCCGGCGGCGGCGGCGAGGACGCAGTTGCCTGATGCGTTCGGCCTCCTCCTTTGCGAGCATTACTGCTTCGCAAAAGTCGGCGACCGCCTGCCACTCCTCCTCGCTCCGAACCATGGTCTCAACCGTGGACTACATAAAACGTCTCAAAGTAAGTTTCCATTTCCTCTCATGGAAAGGAGGAAGCCTGTTTCCCAGCAGTGGAAACATTAAAAAGACTGATGACGAAGTAGCTACTAGTCTGTCTAAAAAGTCAAACGACTTGGATAGTTATTAGGACATAATGAAAACTGATGTAGTCAACGCTAGTTCAATAATCAAGGTTAATTAAAAGATATTGATCATTGTTTACTAACAGAAGAACCATATAAAAGTATCGAATATATGTATTTTTTAAATGATTAAATATTATACAAAATTCCCAAGTTTGTTGACTTTTTAGACAGACTTTATATTGTGAATTTATGTTATAAACAAATCAATACACTAATTCGAACTTTGATAATGCTTGACGAAAATATTTAAGATAGAACATAATAGGGTTTATGTTATTAGAAATGTGATTAATAAAGCACGTAACAAATCTTATTTTCCGTATTTTTATTATTTCAATCCTATTGTTGATAAAATTACATGATTTAAGCTAAATAACGCAATCTAAACTGTAGGGAGTATTTATCCATGATTAGAATAAATACTCAGGAAAAAACGGGTATTTATTGAGCATTATCAATTTTGAGTATTTACTCTGATGAAATCCAACACTATGCGTCAATGTCAACATATTGATGTCAAATGCAAATGTCAACCCACAATGGTAGACGGTTGTCAGTGCCATGTCAATCGGTCAGATTGACCTCAGATTTTACATCATTTTAGTTCTGTGGTTCATTTTGTTTACAAATAACTAGTTTATTTTGTTCTTTTAGAAATACTAATTTCAATCTTCTTACCGCAAAGTATTGTCACATTATGTGTGGCCGTACAGGCTTGTGCGTAAAAATTATTTTGTTGTACAATAACTCCTAGAATTACGATATTTGAAAGCTGAATTTCTTTTCAGATCATTAATTAAGGAAAAAGTTCAATGCGCCTGTAGTTACAAATCAAAAGATGATAATTTCTACACGATACCCGACTGGCTGCCGGAATTCAATGCAGGGAAGGACTATACACCTTCGTACAATATCGCTCCAACAGATGTAACTCCTGTGATCGTTTCTTCTAGTAGATTCAGAAATGTTGCACAATCCGACAGAGTTCTCAAACCAATGATGTGGGGAATTATACCACCATGGCACAAAGTACAATGAACTTATTTGAAATTACTTCTTCTTTTAGAAAAAAATTATAACATTAAAATTGAAAACTATAATTATAGTACAGGATACGGTTAAGAACGACCTTCACCGGTTTAATGGATGAAACCTATTTTATGATAAATTTAGTATATTAAATAATATAACGAGGGTGGGTTGCCTGAGAAATTCCTGGCCAAACAATTTTTTTTTTTTTTTGTAAAATGCACCGGTGTGTTTAACGAATAAATTTAATACTAACTGAAAGAGTGAAGCCTTTAGAACATAAAAATGTTGGGTTGCCTATTTGTTTCCTGGCATAGCTATGGGTTGTCAGGTATAAACAGGTATGCATAAACAGGTGTGTTTTTTTTTGTATACAACAAATTCTATATCAAAATAAACGCTGTTTCATTACGAATACGATGTTATAGTGTTGTCTGCAAAAAAATCTGGTATGGATAACGGTTGTGCATTTTTCTAAAAATAAAATAAATTTTCAATTTTTAATTAATAATAGTCTGGCCAGGAATTTCTTAGGCAACCCACCCGCGTTATATTATTTAATACACTAAATTTATAATAAAATACGTTTCATCCATTAAACAGACCGGTGAAGGTCGTTCTTAATCGGATCTTAGACTATTAGTTAAAATACTTATCTACAAAATATAATTTTTGCAGGGTGACTACAAAACTCACAATTTAAGTACTAACAACTGCCGCATTGAAAACATAAAAAGTTCAAAGCTATACAGTCCAATACTGAATAATGGAGGTAGATGTATAATAGTTGCAGAAGGGTTCTACGAGTGGCAGACAACTAACAAAACGTCTAAAGTCAAACAGCCCTATTATATTTATGCTCCACAGGATGATGGTATTAAGGTCTATACTACTTTTTTTCTCTTATTTTACCCAATCACAAATTCTCAGGTAGCATCATCTTAGTCTGTATATGGGTATCATTCTATGTGGTCTGTTTATACTATTCTTAGCAATAATATTGGTTTCCTGCATTATAGAGTATCCCGACTAAAGGTCTGGTGGTCTACAAAATGGTAAAAAAATTATATCAGAAACATTGCATTATCTATGATAATGCTCGCTACTTTTGATTATATTAAATACAAGTTACGCATTGATATGTTTTTTTAAGACTAACATTTTCTTCTAACTTCCAAAAATTAAAGTGGTCCTCCAAGGTCGTAAAAAAGTTGGAAACCACTGCTCTAAAATGACATGATGGGCTAGGACTGAGTATAGTCTGTCTAAAAAGTCAACTAACTTGGGTAATTATAAGAGTAAAATGAAATCTGATTTAGTCAACACTAGTTCAGTAATCTAGGCTGATTAAGAGATCAAGATCCTTGTTTACTACTAGAAGAACCTTATGAAAAGTATTGAATATAAGTATTTTTTAAATGATTAAATATTATACAAAATTCCCAAGTTGGTTGACTTTTTAGACAGACTATAATTTGTTCCTGTAGCACAGTTTTGTTTTTAACCGATTCAGTGCGGTGTCATTTTTTGCAAACTTTTGCGCCTGGCGGCGAACAAATATTTCGTGGCTCCTCTGAGGTGCCAAGCGCCAGGAACTTTCACGGCTCCTCTCGAGCGCCACCCGCCATGAAGTGTTTATTTATCGCTTTTTCGTCTGTTTCCATGTGTTTTTCTTTTAGTCGCGACCCAACAGCGAACGTAAGCGGTTTATATAATGTAAACAATTGCTTGATTACAATCCCAACTGATGGTAAGCAGTGATACAATTGTTGAAGGTGAAGTGCAATAGTTTATTAATAGCCTATTCACTTTAGTCTTTAAGATGCCAAAATTTTAATCATCAGGTTTACAAACTTACTGTAAGCTTTATCTTCATTTAACCTGATGTTTTGTAAAGCCATTTAAGTTTGCGCAATAAATAATTGTTGAATGTGGTTGCCACTTCTAATTCACTCACTACAACCATGACCTGACCTATAACAGCTAACAGGTCGAGTGGGGCAGGGACTATTTATTCTACACAAACATAACTGTGACAGGCTGCTCTTTTCAGATATCAATTATATTTATCAGTTGTGATAAATATGCCTCACTCCTACTTTGTATAATATTCGAAGCTGTCACAGTGTGAAGTACCGCCAGAACTTTGCCGAGAACGCCGAGTTACCTGGCAGCTTTGGACTCAATGAACTGTCCAAAGTTTAGGTTTCTGGTTAATTTCAACTCCCAAAAGCTGAAGGCTGTCAGTGCACTTCAAGTATAGGTACATTCTGAAAAGCTGGAGCCAAGATGAACGGGCTTCTTATGGCGGTGGACAAACGAACTTATGTTGTACGTTGACGCACGGCTTTGAATCCCAAAACATTGGCTTCGCCCCATTTTGAAACTACCTGAAATGAGACATTCGTATGCTCTACCAAAACATCTCTTTCGGACTGGATTAGTTCCTTACTAGCCCGAGCACTCGGCGGGTATCTCTCTGCTACTGTACTGTTATCTGGCAAAAGGCCCAATACGATGGTCCGACCAGATCCACACCGCTCTTGACTCTACGATGTACAATGCCCTTCACACCGCAGACAGTATTGAGGAATACGACGCAAGGAGTTGGAGTGCTGTCATCTGCATACCATCGATACCAAGCACTAACAGATCGTTGATATGCAGCAAAAAGAGAGTTGCAGAGAGAACAGACCCCTGAAGAACTCCGGTATCAGTCGTCATGGGCTCATTCTTACCCAGCTAGTCAAAACAGGGGAAATACCGTACGCTGGAAGCATACTCAAAAAGGCTAGCATGCCATATCCTCATACGCCTCAAAGGCCTTCGAGGCATCTATGGACACGGCAATCGCTTTCCCATTCTTCCTAAGGGTCTCGCCCCACAAGTGAGTGACAGGTACGCTAGTAAGTCCCCAGAAGACCGTTTACGGCGAAACCCGTACTGCCGGTCACTGAGGAGATCGTTACCTTCCAGCTATGTCATGAGGCGCAAGTTCAATACACGCTCCATAATTTTGCAGAATATGGAAGTTACTGAAATCGGCCGATAGTTGGCAGTTGAAATCAGCACGACTGCACTTTTTGAGTAGGTACGGGTAAAGCGTAAGTTGCAGTTGTTGTTACTTGCGCACTATAGGTACTAGGCGATACTAGCGTGCCAATACAGGAGACAACTCGGGCGTACAAGCCTTGATTCCATATGGTCCACTTGTTTTATTCACATTTAGACGACGCGATGCTGTCAGAACTTCTAGCTTGTGTTAACTATTTATTGTATTTATTTAAGATTATAACTCAGTAGACTTTTATTTTTACTCAGATTAATTTCAGTTTGATGAGCCTGATACATTTTTTTTCTTCTGTGTTCAATCTGCAGTTAGAGACGTTCTTGATGGGGGCATCGAGAACATCTCGTATATGATGTCCTTTCGTTTGAGACGCTTTACGTAGCTACACATCGTGAACTGTGCTGCCAATGTATTCGGGTGCTTCTCTCGGTATTAGTGACGATTTCCTTTTATCGTAGGCATTTTCAAATGTTCGTGAATTTCCTAGTGGATGATGGTCACGTGCCATTGCAGGCACTAACCCAGAGTTGAATGCCATACATCCATTCCATACCGTCTTTAATATAGCTTTATAGACGAGTAGCTTGTTGTCTATTGACAATTTGCTGTTCCGACCCAGAAGCCAAAGAAGGTGCTTGAAACGTATGTTGAGTTCGTCTCTTTTTTTACGTGCTGGTTCCATATCAGGCGCCGATTACATATCAGGCACTATTTTAGTGTTGTAAGGTGTATTATAAAAGCTGATTTCATTAGGTGGAATGCCATTTTTATACACCATCGCTACCTATTTGTGGCACTTTGAAAAACTGTAGGTACTATCAGGATACCATTATATATAGCAATTATCATTTTCAAGAATACAAATGCTATCTTAGGTAGGTAGTTGTTTTATACTTTCCTTCGTAATTAAGTCAAATTCTGGCGCTTTTTAACCGACTTCTAAAAAAGGAGGAGGTTCTCAATTCGGATGTTTGTATTTTTTTTATTTATTTTTTTTATGTATGTTCGGGTATAACTTCGTCGCTTGCCAACCGATTTGAAAAATTCTTTTTTTGTTGGAAAGGGTATACTTCCCAAATGGTCCCATAGTCACCAAGTCGGGATCTGATGATGGAATCTTGGCTAAATCGAGGGAACTCTTCAAATATTATAGGTAACTATATAGTCATTTTAATATTTTCATCAAGGAATTAAGCATTTACAGTCAAAAAGTGACATTTGATGAGGTGGAACTGGTTAAGAAGACCAGAAATTGCCAACGGAACTTCATACTCAAACAAATATCACAATGAACATAGTTAAGCGACTATGACAATACAAATAAATGAATAGTTCTGAATAGTTATGTTGAAAATGGTATCATCGAAGTAACCTGATGATAGTGATGGAGCTGGAAGATAGGCACCGGAACTCCGTAATTAATCAATGTATCCTACCCGTGTTTGGGCTTATTAGAAATGTCATGAGATGCACTTTGGCTATAAGGTACTATCGAAGTGATCTGATGATGGAGCCGGAAGGTGGAAGGTAGACACGGGAACTTCATATGAAAATGATGTATTCTAGCAGGGTTTGAGTTAATTTGAATTGACATGAGAAAAAAGTACTCTGGCTGTAAGTGTGTTGCAACTAAAAAGTATGAAATAAAAAACTTTTCATAAAAAAAATATAACCGACTTCACTAAAAAAACACTAAAACGATCAAAATAATTTTAATTTCGGAAGTCGGTGTTAAATAAGGAACAAACAATAACGAAAAACACCGACTTCCGAAATTAAAATTATTTTGATCGTTTTAGTGTTTTTTTAGTGAAGTCGGTTATATTTTTTTTATGAAAAGTTTTTTATTTATCCTTCGAGTCTAATTAACACCCTCCAGACTTCTCGTGCAGTTACCGGTTTCGGTGGTAAAGTCATCTTGTTTGAGGATTAGTTCTACTTGTTTATCAAATCCTTTATCAACTGTATCATTCGGGACGAAGACTTTAGAGAAATGTTCTGCAAATACGTTTGCATTCTCTTGTGGGATTCGTGCCCAACGGGAATTGCATTTCAGGGAAAGCTGAACTGTAATCAGAGGTAACTGTAACGTTTAGTGAACTTCACGAGGATAGGTATAGGTATTAATTAGTAGTAGTATAGGTAATTAGTAGCCTTTGTAGCAGGTAGTAAATCCAGCTGCATCTATATTAGTCTGGTTAGATGCCACACTGCGCAGTCGCTTTTCCAATAGCGCTGAGTTTATGTCTGGTTTTACTCTGGTTCTTTTCAGGGGTAGGTATCTACTCTTCCAGTATGCTGCCTGTATAAGAATAGTGACGTATTTAGCTGCATCCTCTATGTCATGAGAACTACTTTTAGCTGTATATTTTTAATTTTGTATCCTTTGAAGTAACTCCAGTTAGTATGCTTATTAGGAAGGGTTTTTGTAGTTGTTGTTTCTATGGCATTCATGCTCATAGGACTGGAGTGCGATCAGACGAACCGTAGGTACATTTTGGAAAACCCCCTGATTATGAAAAAGTCCAGGAGGTCTGGTGCTTTATCAGTATCACTTGGCCAAAATGTTGGCTCACAAGAAGAAATGGCTCGGGCGTTGTTACTTTCAAGGCAGTTTTAACTGTCGGCTTCTGGTTGTGGTAAGTTGTGAACCCCAATATGTATGCTTGATTAATTTCAGATTGATGAGCCCGACACATGGAACAATCACTTTAACAAAGATACTGGCTGGACAGGAATTCGCCTCCTACAGATGGCAGGTTTATATCATGTCTGGCAAAATGAAGAGACGATAATTTATTCATACTCTGTCATTACAATGGAGTCTAATAATACCATGGATTGGTTACATCACAGAATGCCTGCAATACTAGACAGTGACGAACAAATACAGGTCAGTTACCAACTACAACTTACTACATTTTATAATGATATTATTTTACATTATTTAATAAATAAATCATATTTTTATTTCAGGCATGGCTCGATATTGATAATGTTAAGCCAGACATGGCTCTTGCCTATCTCAAGCCTATAAAATTATTATCATGGCATCAAGTTTCAACAGCAGTTAATAATTCCAGAAATAAATCCACAAATTGCAATAAAAGAATACCTGAAGAAGAGAAAACTAAGAAAAACACCCAAAAAACATTAAACTCCTGGTTTGTTACAGTTGAAAAACGAAAGTCAACTGAAAACAGTGATTCAGAGCCTAAAAGGCAGAAAAAGTGATCAGTGAAATATTAAATTACTTAAAATAAAACAGTTTTTATTAGTTGCACGATAATTTTAATTTTTAACTCCTTGAGTAAAACTGTAACAGTTGTAAGCACTTTAGTGCTGAATTGGTGATGCTAGCACATATTATTAATGCAGATACAGACAGACTGCTGTAACGTAACATGCAATGTAACAGAATTCGCCTTGCGCGCGCGAATCATGCACACTACACGCGCGAACAGAGCTTTACAATTCGTGGGCACCGCGATCCTGTCGGTCTTTTCGTCGAACACAGGGGCGCGCAGTGTGCGCGGAGCGCCAATTTGGACGGGTTATGATATGAATCAATTAGGCTGGCTTCAGAGCTATCCGGGAGACCCGTACGGGCTCTCCGTGCGCGAAAGAGCCGTAGGTACGGATCACGCCCGCAGTGCTCTGAAACGTGGGTTCAGTACGATAAAGTTGCTAGCGGGAGACAGTCGTTTAAAAAATTGATACATACGTTTTAAAAATGGTCTACCTATATTTAATTTGTAAGAGACGACGGCAGATGAAAAGACTATGGGTAGGTACATCCGATCCTCGAAGCGAGATGTTTCGAAAGTGCATTTTGTCAACTTAAACCATAAACTCAAGGATGATTCGCGCAAATTTTTTTTCAATTAATTTCAGTCGATTACTAGTTTTGATGAATTAGGAACTAGCAAGGTTGGAGAATAGAATAAAACATGAAGACATGTTTCGTGTTGCTATACTTCCAATTGAAAGACTGGCGCTTACTTTTAGAATACACAATAAATCGACTGTTAACCACTGTATTCCCGGAGCACGGGCGTTCTGAGTCGCTGTGAAACGATGAGTGAGCTGCGATCTCGTTCGCGGCAGTATGCGGGCGGGTCCGGGCGCGGGACGCGGGTGTTTTTTTATTTTATTTATTTATTTAATTCTTCATGCACAAAATAGTACAAGGGTGGACTTAATGCCATAAGGCATTTTCTACCAGTCAACCTTTGAGTGATGCAGAGACAAATTACGGTTATACGGGCTCTACCCGGAGCGGGTCGCGTGCGCACCAACCCGCGTCGCTGTGAAACGATGTTCTATCGCCTAACATGTGCTCCCGGTCCGAGCGCCCGTACAGCAGTGAAACCAGCCTTAGTGATTCAATAATGATTGAAGCATCGACAATCATCGTAGCATCTTCCATTCTATCCATTCTCTTCGCGTGTTCTCGGCAGACTGAGCTCTTTCCTAACTTATAAAATGCTCGTCCAAAGCTGCTAGGTCTTTTATATGTAGATTTTGCAGCACCAGCTTATTTGTGACTGCAGTACTCCACACACGATCGGAACTCTACTTTGTTTAACATTAAAAGCTGCCCCGGTGTTTTTTTTTGGTTGGTAAAAATTATCCAAATGACATCCCCCGCCCTTGGGCGGAGCGGGAGATAGTGTCAGACTATTACCGACTAAAAAATCCACCCCGTTCCTTCTTGCCTTTCATACCGGGGCTGAGCTACCTTTCGGAACTAACCCTGGCCCCAGTAGGCTTCGACCCTGCTGGGCCCCTGCTGTTGCTGACAACTCCTTGAGGCGCGTAGGAACAGTGCGCGCCTTCGACGACTTTGGCTCGGTCTGGACAGTCACTGGACAGTCGAACAGCAAGCTACCCATTGCTCGCCGTCCGCAAGCCCACGCCTACGGTGGCCGGAAATCGAGATCGGAATCCTAGCGCCGGCTGGGGCGCTGTGAGCGCCGTTGCCTGATACGGTCAGCCTCTTCCCTTGCTATTACTGCTTCGCAGAAGGAGGCGACCGCCTGCCACTCCTCCTCGCTCCGGACCATGGCCTGGACTAAGGCCCGGCACGAAAGATCGACGCCGCACATTGCCCTCACGAGGGCATGGCGATGCTCCGCCCAAGCGGGGCACACCTCCACTTTGTGCTCCACCGAACTGTCCCGGTGTGAAGTACCGCTGAACCTTTGCAAGAACGCCGAGTTTCTGCGCAGCTACTTTGTCTTTGGACTCAATGAACCACCCAAAATTAAGGTCTGAGGAAATTTGTACTCTCAAGAGCTGAAGGCGGTTGGTGCACTCCAGGGATACATGCAAAAAGCAGGAGCCAAGGTGAACGGGCTTATTTTGTTCATATTACATTTCATGTTATGTTACAGCTGTCTCAGACTGCCTTTAGAATTTAAATAGGCCACACAAACTCTGTCCTACAGAGTATCTTAAGCTATGAACACACCTAGATATTCTCAATTTTGAATTCTTTGAAATCAGCCTCGCACCTGATTGTTCTGTGGTTTTTCAGAAAATCCGACACAAAACTGGTCACTTCATATTCCTCTGCAAATTAATTAATTTTATATTAGTACAATGGGTCAAAATATCACTTTATGAAAAGAAATAACATACATTTAATACGTACTAGGATACCGACTACACTGGTATATCAGTCTGATCAAATGTTTGGCTAAAGCTTTAAATATTCCTTTGCCTTTTATGTGCCCTTTTATGTAATACGGTGTCAACAGCTTCACAACCCATGGTGCGATTCGCTCTTTGCAACTGACTATAAATTCAGGTGTCTCATCCAGAGGTGACAAAATTCCTTCATCATCACTGTCATAATCAAACAGTTGTACAAATTTTTCTTTTATCTAAAAATAAAAATAAAAAATTACATGTATTGAGCATAAAATTTCAAACATAGGTATGTTAAAAGTGGTTTGAATTTTTATGTGTTATGGCAATAAATCATGTTTGATTGGATATGAAGCTGCAATCTCTGTGAGTAGGGAAGGCGCGGGCGCTGGCAAGCATTGACGCCATTTGTAAGTGTTGCTTTGCATGGAGCCATAGTCCCCTTCACCCGACTGCCATTATGGTGTAGTCAATAAAAGTCAATGGAGTCATAAATCAATCGATTTTCAAGTACCTAGAATTTTTTATTGAGCACAGCTATTTAAAACACATTGCATGAAAAACAAATCATAATATTATGCCCATTGAAATGTGTATATTGAATGCAACCATATCATATAAATATGCTATACATAAAATTCTGTTACTTGCCTTTTCCAATTTTTTTCTGTCAGTATCTCCTATTTGGTCCAACAATTCATACAACTTCTGCTTCAAGAAGTATTCCTCACACAACCACCTACTTGAACCACTTTTTCTGTTCTTAGGAATTTCAGTCTTTTGTGGTACATTATCATTAGTTACTAACAACCCCGCTAAGCTAGCTATTCTCTCGTCTAATAATTTAATTTGAGCTGAATGATTTTCAATAACAGAGTCCTGTTTTGAATTATTCATATTGCTTTTCAAATTATCATTATTTTTCTTTAGCTGTTCATCTGGAATGGAGTCCATTTTGTCATAAAGAGTTCCTTCAAATAAGTCATCATCATTAGCTTCCCCTTGGAAGAGTTTCTCCAATTGCATCATTAATTCATCAGAATCTTGGGATTCCACAGACATCCTTTTAACAGTCATTGGTGAAGATTTATTGAGTGGAGCCATTGTTTGAACCTCTGATTGTATCGGCATCGGTGGTAAAGTATCACAAGTTGAAAGCGGGTATGGTGTATTATAGTTGTAGTGCATGTTTGTTGGTACGTGATTATTTGTCAGATTGTCACTAAAGTTTGACACGTGTCTTTCTATTTGCTTTGGTGATTCAGGCACTGTGTGTCTCTTACGTTTGTTATAGGCACATTGACAGTTACTATCTTTGAAGGTGTTTGATGTTTGGGTTTTTTTGCTGTTTTGTGGAGGTTTATTTAAACACTCATACAATCTCCTATTTAATTTTCCTTTTTTTGTGTCTCTCTTCAGTTCATTTACCTGAAATGTTTAAAATAAACATTGTAACTATTTAAAAATTAAGCAGAATATACATATACTTATGCAATAAGAAATAAAATTACCGCAGAGATAATATTCTTTCTGTAAATCTGTGCCACCATGCAAGCCCGAGCTGCAGACATTTCTATATTTTTAGCACATGTCCAGATAGCACTGGGAAGATATATGTTTTTGTTGACAAGTTTCTGGTGCGTTTCATAGTTACTAGACAGCAATTTGATTACATACTCCATGTAGTGTTTACGAACCTAAAATAAAATAAATTGGTCAGGCTTTTAACAGCACAAGCACGAAGAAACCAAGCCGCTTCTGAGATTTAACCTTTGATATGAGGAGATGAGGGTCTGATACAAAATCGGGCAGAGGCATTGTAATCCCATCGTCTTCGAGTAACAATTGATTCAATATATCGAACTCCGAAGATTCCACTTCAGCCATGTTTAATAATAAGCTCACTTATCCGCCATATATTTCTATTCTGTATCGACTACAATGATATTAATTAAACTAATTTTCACTTTATTATTCACCGGCTTAATTAACATAAAAACAAACAGTTTAACAACATCAATGCAGTGCACCTGCACAGACTTTGCACAATCAAACCTAATGTCAAAGATGACAATGTCATTGTCAAATTGACAATATATTTTTGTTTTCAGATAAATTAAAAAAGCTCAATAAATTAGTAACTTTTTTTTAGGAATTTTTTTGTAACTTATTTTATAATCTAAGTTTTTTAACCTTTCACTTATTCCATTTTTCATGGTACCACACTTTCTTTGTCCATTTCTAAAATCGGTTAGGTTCGTTTTGCCATCTTCTACGCGGTCTACTGCAAAGTACACTGTTGACTGCGGTCTGCTGCGAGTAACGCAATGCGACCGACGGCGACGACCCGACCCCGTCTCACGCTGAACTCTCTATATGCCCAGCTCAGGGCATCAATTTTTTACTGCTTTACTCCTCAGTTTGCCGGGTCTGCCGCAGATCCATGTTCTCCTGCCCTGTCCCACTTAAGTTAGAAACTTAGCCTTTTGAGCCACACCAGCTGGATAGCTGGTGTGGCTCAAAAGGCTAAGTTTCTAACTACCCCCTAAAACTAGGATTAGTTTTAGGGGGTAATATAGTATTTTATTTGATAAGGTCATAGGCACAGAACACAAGAATCTTACAGTCATATTAAGTCATATAGGCATCGGTATAAAGAATAAATATCACTCAAAAAAAGTTATCCGCCATATCATGGGCCATCTCATACGGACTCACAAAGAAAAAAATCGCAAAACTCATACTAAAATCTACCGAAGTAGAAGTAAAGTGATGGTTTATCAATTTACTTTAAGCAAGGGACAATAAATCTTGAAAGCGGAAGTAAAAAACTCTGAATTATTATTTTGATGATGCACTGAAGCTAGTGTTGGGATTTTATCCGATTAAATACTCAAAATGTATAAATACTCAATAAATACTCGTTTTTAATCGTGTGTTTATTGTCTGTGCGATAAAAGAACCGTCGTGGCGTAAAGTGAAAACAACATTAAAGATTTTAAGTAGCAACCCAACCCAGCCATCCGTCAAATGCCAAACGTCATATAATATTGACAGAGGGTTTGTTTATTATGTTATTTTATTGTGATTTTTAATTGAAATCTTCAGAAATGTGATAAAAAATTTCACTGAGCTGCAAGGGAATTAATATTTAATATATTACAGTTTTGCCAAAGATAACAAATGGCAAATCACACCATTATTGATCAAAACAAAGCCACGAACTTGGGAAACATTGGTATGCTGTTTTTTTGGTACGTAACACTTTTATTTTAATATTTTTAGACTTCCTAGGTGAACTCCTATTCCTATTATCTCCAAATATATATAAATTAAACGGAAATTCATTTAAACATGACGATATTTGTTTATTTTGTTTTGGTCAATATTTTCGATGGCTAGTATAAAGAGTATTGATACTTTAAATTTATAATGCATTTCGACTAACTTAGAATTTTTCTTTTCAGGCTTGAGTAAGGATACAGTAACTAAAATAAAAAAGGGCAAGTGCGAGTCGGACTCGCGCACTGAGGATTCTGTACAAATTTACCTATGAAATCAATTCCCGAATTGAGTTACGAAGATTTTTCCGAATTGCAAAATTTTTTTTTTTTTTGTGGTGGATCTACAAATTTACAATTTTCAGATTTTTCCCTGTACTTATTCTATGAGACCTTGATTTATGCCAAATTTCAGGATTCGAGGTCAACGTCACCCCTTTGAACTTTGATTCCCTTGAGTATCGAAATATATGTTTTTTTGCGACATAAACGGCCGTATCTTTTTTTTTCGTTAACTCGGAAGTCTGATTTTTTCACAACTTCAAAAGACCGCAGATTTGAGTGTATGGTTTTAATTTTAACTCGATACCTCTAAGCGTTCTCGAGTTAAAGGGTCTTAACAGATAAACAGACGGACAACCAAGTGATCCCAAAGATCTTATATACGAGATGGTCCCTTACAGGTTAAATTTATTACGAAGATTCGTATAGATTTTTTACGAAGCAACATTACAAATTCTGAAGTGTACTTTATTTTCATAGTCATTAAGTTCATATTTTTCATTGATTAGCAAAAGGGAAAAATGTACTGAGGAAGACAACGAGAAAGTGGTAGTGTGTCCCATTTTTATCTTTAAATTTAACTAGGGTAAACATGAACTTGCTGCTAGCTACAATATTCCAGTCAGTGATAATAGACCGATCCCAGTCAACACCATTTTCGTTGGAACTGGGTAAGTGGTCGTTGGTGGAACCTACCTAGATAGGCAGTACAGCAGTTTCTTCACGCTATTTTCCTTTACCGGTTCGTGTTTGCATTTAAATGTTTATCATCATTACAATCGAAAGACGTCCACTGTTCGACATAGGCCTCCCCCAGGTGTCGCCACAATTAACGGCATTACGCAAAAACTTATAAACGGATGAATTTAATGATAAACGTTGCAATAATATAGCTTATAACCTATATTTTTGCTAAGTTTCATCACGTGAGCAAGTTCAATAAATAGGCTACTAATATTATAAATGCGAAAGATTTGAAGATGGATGGAGGTACTCGTGTGTATGGATGTGTCGCGCAAAAACTAATAGACAGATGAACTTAATCATAAACATTGCAATAATATAGCACATAAGCTATAACTTTGCAGTTTCATTAGGTGATCAAATGCAGCCAATAGGATAATTTTTATTATAGGGTGAAGCCGCTGGAAGAAGCTAGTCTAACATAGTTTCAAAATATCAAGATTTAACAGTCGCACTATAATGACGTCACAATGTTGCTAACATAACAAAAACGATATTTATCTACAGCAGCGGCCTCAAATCCCACGATGGTTTACTTTCCGCACAGACTTTATCCAATAAAAACGAGTATTTATTGAGTATTTATTCATTTTGAGTATTTAATCGGATAAAATCCCAACACTAACTGAAGCCTGAGTGGATAGATAAAAAAGCTACTGTCAAATATCATCAACCATAAACTGTCACAACTCACTATCTGTGGTTTGCCGCCGTGCCGTACGCATATAAACATTTTGTTGGGTTAATATTTTCTGCAATATTTATCACCGCAATGGCAGATTCTACCGTGACCGATGTGACCAAAATGAAAGTGGTTGATTTACGCAAAGAATTAAAATCACGTGGACTAACATATACGGGAGATAAAGCGGAATTAGTGTCTCGGCTACAGGCGGCTATGTCTCAGGACGATCACGGTGACATCAACTTGGATTCCGATGAAATTGATTCCGACGGTGTTTTAGAAGACGAAGATGATAAAAGCCAAGCTGACATACTTGATGATGCCGCAGTCGACACATTGAACGAAGAGTTAGCACTTGCTGAGCAGCCATCTCCGGTTAAATCTATCACTGAATCCAAACCGCCGCGAACGCTCAAAAGAAGAATCACATCGACAGAGAAAGATAAATCAGAAGACTCCAAATCTTCAGATAATAAAGAATCTGCTTCTAAGAAAATTGTATTGAACAGAGCTATATCCATAACCTCTGCCCCTGCAGTAACTGTTGGAGAAAAAGAAGAAATTGTCCTGACTGAAACAAACCCTGCTTCAAGCAATAAAATTAAAATAACCGCAGATATTGATTCTAAAACAAGATTGGAACTACGAGCCAAGAGATTTGGTTTGCCAGTAAAAATGAGTGAAGATGAGCGGAAAGAAGCAAGGAAACAAAGATTTGGCCAGAATGTGACTGCAAAGAGTTCAATCATCACTGCTTCTGATAGTGGCACACTCTCAGAGAATATGGAGAAGCTCAAGAAAAGAGCTGAGAGATTTGGAGAGTCTGTCTCAAAAATAATGACTGACATTGAAAATAAAGAAAAACTTGAAAAACGCAAAGCTAAATTTGGCCAGTTAGCTTAACCATAAAAAAATAAAATTGTAAATAAGATTCTGTGAAATATTAAGAATTAGAAATTTTCTTCAATTTCATAGAATAATAAGAAAGTGACATGTTTTTGCTCTTGTTTGTCAGCAAACTATTTTGACTAAGACCCGACCTCTGCCTGTTTAAGAGGAGTTATAAAAACAAAATAATACAGTCTATATTTAAATCAATTGTGACCGTAATTAGTCATAGAAGATACATTTAAGGTTAACATCTAGTTATATTTGTGTATTTCAAGGGTATTCAATAAAAAGTACTAATAATTCGATGTATTATTTTATTGTCAAGCAATTTTTTGTTCATAGTTGCTAAATGGTAGTTCTTGAAAGTCATCAGCTACCGAGTCCTTATCAATAGGTGTTGTAGATACTTCTTCTGAAATGTTGAAATCTTGAGGTATGTGAATAGCATATTTCATGTAAGGTTCTTTGTACAACAAAGCCCATCTTTTGGCAATTTCTTTATTTAATGATTTTCTAAATGCCATACAATGCATATACTTTGCTTTTTCATACTTAATTCTATTATAGCCTATATGAGCCAAAGTATATCTCCAACATTTTATGATCTTGCTATTAGCACCAACATGTTTGGAATCAGGTGTGTTGATTATCAGAAGTCCACCAGGCTTCAATATTCTGTATGCTTTCTCACATGCTAAGATTCTTAACTCAGAAGAAGGTAAGTATTCTAGGAAGAAGCAAAATGTTACAATATCAAAAGACTCTTCCTGCAATTGAGTTGCTGTTGATTCATTTATAACATTGCATGGTCCAATGTTTACTTTTAGAAAGTCGCACTGTAAAACAGACGTATTAGCAGGGCATAGATCAATTGACAATACATTGAAGATGTTATACTCTTTGAAAGGGTTATAACAACTTCCAACATCTAACAATTTTATGGGTTCAGGAAACGATTCTTCTACATTCACAAGTAGATTTAATTTTTGAGAAATAAGTAGCTCTTTTTCTCTATACTTCATAAACATATTGTTAATGAAATAATCACAGCAGAACTCGACTACCCACTTGACTCTTGAAGTAGCTTCGCTGGTTTCACTGTTACAATTTGTTTCCCAATGTGTAGTCGCGAGTCTCTGCATATATTGTGCGTATTTTGATAATGTATCTCCATCGTTACAATGGTTCTGCCAGGCAGCGTCAGCTCCTAGTTTCATGGTAGATTTCCTTAATGATAAATGAACATCTTTTATGTACTTTGCTAGTAACCTATGTTCTTCACTTGCCATGGTGAAGCTTTTCAAATTCTTTCAATATACTCTATTTAATAAAGGTTTAAGGAAGGACAAGAATATAAAGTATTTCTGTGAACTAATGCAATCAATCTGGTGTTGTTTTATTTGTACATTGACTGTACTTTTTAGCCACAAAATACACAACAAATATTAATTTAATTTATCAGTGACAGAAAATTGACAATTTCTGTACCAAGTGTTGCCAACAACAACACAGAGAATGATCTTTGTCTCCATTTTTCACAGCACGGTCTATTATAAGGAATGTCCTATAATTTTTTAGCAATATTTTGGTTTTTGGCCATTGGGCCAAATGAAAATAATCGCTATTGTGTAAACGAGGTTTCCCCGTTTACATAATAGCTAGGGATGGCGATTGGCCGAAGAGGCCGAAGCTGAGCCCACGTGTAAACGCACCATTAGAGAAGAGAAACTCTGTGCTCCAGTGACGCCATCTAGCTTTGAATAGTAAACAAGCGAATCAAACCATCGCTCAGTGGTGGTAGGGATGTTACTAACAATTTAGATATCCAGTATCGAATTGACTATCGATAGTAAAGGTTGTAAGTTTCTGAATATCATTTGAATAGATTGAAAAAAAAAATTAGGGTAGTAATAAAATAGAGTAGTTTCAATGTAAATTATTCTTTTTTTGGAAATACAAATGAAAAAAAAAAACATTATTAGGCACGGTCAAGTGATCCAAGCAATGTTTACACTACAAGGCGCTACATGCTGGTTACGTGTGTGCAATGAAATAGACAGTTACGTTTTTTATTATTATTATTTATTTTTTACAATTGGAATTAATCATTATATATAAAACGCTACTACAATTGCCGAAACGGATCTTGAGCGCTCGGCGTCAGAGTGGGGATCGCTTTGCGCATTCCATATATTGGCAAGCCAATCGTCTTCGTTGTTAGATACAGGAGTGACGTCTATGACGCGATGGCGCGGCGAGCCAATCACTGACATTCCCCGCCCCCGCGTCTCACTTCGCATCACTAAAGAGACCGAATATTTGACTTCTGCGCAACTTGAAGCCAGCGCTCAAGATCCGTGACAGCAATTGTACTATCACTTTACATACCTATATAAGCATTACATAAATAAAAAACCCTCATAAAAGGCCTTACTAAACTCAGTCAAAAGTATATCGTCGAAACACTCAGCTGCGACTGGTAATGTATCTAAAAGACTGGCCGTATTGTCACACTGTACGGTAATGCATCCAAGTTAAAAGCCGCCCTTGTGTCACGCGAAGTGTAAACCAGGCGGAAAGGTCTTTATACAATTTGTAAGCCATCGGACCATACGACTATAGAGTTTCAACCTCAAACGAAAATATATAACTACTAGCAAGGTTATTTTCTTATACTATTATATTTCCCCCATTTGAGGTTCTACACAGCAGCAGCGGCAGTACCAGCACAACACGACCAGCTAGGAAAATGAGGTGGCGCAAGAGTACCGATACATGTAGCGTTTCACACTAAAGGCCTACCGATCTTCCATGGAAATAAAGTCATGCCGTCCAGTCTCTTGCCACCATCGCATGCTAGCCCATCAGTCTCTAATACGGCTGGAACGCCAGCGGTGACAAGAGCGTGTCGGATGATGTCATTGATATTTGCGTGCCGCGCTATGTCACTCACAGTTCGGCTGCATGGCAGACCGTGGTGTCCGAGGCTGTAGACGGCTTCGTCGCAGTGGCAGTGATAAGGAGAACATGTAGCGCCTAGACATAGGGAAGCAAAGAGGCCAAAAGCAGTGTGACGGTAGGGATTAAAGCCAAACACCCGACGCCTATTCCTCCGCAACCAGCGGTGCGCACGCTCTGCAGTAGCAGCACATATAGCGAACAGGCTTGTCTGAACCTACATTGCAGAGCGGCCACGTTTTTGGATGTCAATCTTTTTTTTTAAATGTTTAATGAAATCTTTTAATTTTAATATTTTACGTTTTAAATATCTATTTTGTTGACCTAATTGTTTAATTTTAACCTGATGATGCAGTTTTTGTTTTTGTAATTTACGAACTTGTGCCTTCCATACAATTTCCTTCGGGGTGTCGAAGATAGACTCAGAGTCTGACACATCAACGTTGATTGGTGTAGTAAATCTGGTGGGTTCGGGGTTTGTTTCATCATCCTGAAATTATAAAAAAAGTCTAAGTGTGAGTCGTACTCACGCTTAACCATATTAGGTTATTATTTACATAATACCTGATTTATTTGCATCTTCTTCAGCAACTGGTTGCGTTGTAAGAAAGTTTTTTATTTAATGAAAAACTCGGTTGTTAATACGGCCAAAAGTCATATTTCAACCTCTCAATTAAATTTTGTTCTTGATACAGAAGCCACAGATAGTAGAACCGATAGATAAAAAATCGAGGGACTAGTGAGGAGTTGAGGACTATATGCAATGCAAGTACTATATACATTATAAATACAAAGTGTATCAGAACGAGAGGTCGTATTTTATAAGTTTTAGCCATTAAATTGCTGTTTTTTAAAATGGTTTATTTTGAACTATGACCTCTTTGGATAGATTTGGAATTATAAGTTAAAATTAACTTTATATTAAAGGTGAAATTAGTTATTTATTGGTTTCTTCGTGTCTTGTATTATTTATAACATCGTAGTATTTATAAACAACTTTGCCCATTTATAGTGCAAAAAAAAAAGAATTGTAACTCCCATACCAGGTATTTTTTTTTTGGATTATAACTATGGTTTCCATACGAAAAATAGTTTTTCTACATGCTGAAGCAGTATTTTAAACATGACAGTCCAGTTCTAATCCACCCTATATGGAACAGTTAACACACACACCTTGTTTCCCACAAGAATGCCTTGTAAATAACAAAAGTAGTCATACACATGCACATGTTAAAGAACAATAACGAAAAATACATTCAGCCGATTATAGAACCTCCTCCTTTTCGAAGTCGGTTAAAAATTAAAAAAAGGTGCAACTTACTTTATTTGTAGTACAAGGTACCGCTCCTTTTTTTAAAATTGATCGACCTGTCTTTCCGTAGTAAATGTCCTCTTTTTTAAAATGCTTCCCGCATAACTTTGACGAACGAGACGGAAGCCAGTTTTCTTCTCTACGATCTAGCTGCACAAAACGTATCCACTTTTCGCGTTCTTCACTGTTTATATTCGGAAATCTAAAATAGCAAAAACCTATTTGAACAAGTAGAACTTGTTTCTTCATTGACCATTAAATTAAATGACAGAATTATCTTCGATTATTTACTATTCATAAAAATTTATCGATAACGAAAACCATAAATAACATCACTTTTCATTTAACGCAAGGTAAAGCTATTCAACAATAGATGGCGTTACTACAAAATCAGCAAATGTTCTAGAACTATTTATTAAAATGACTGACTGAATTCTAATTACAAGGTAAATACGAAAACACTTACGAAAATAAACTGAAGTTAGGTTCAGTCGTTTTGCCATAACGAGATTTGCAAAAGCGTAATGCGCAACTCGGCATAGCTTCGCAGAAAATGATTTTCTTCTATTGCTTATAGCGGACACGAAATACGACTTGACGTGTAGAGGTACCACACTAGAATAAGCGAGTTTTATCCACTAGGACTTAAGAATCGGATTACTTACTATTTTGTCCGCTACGTCTCAGGGCTTGTTAACATTACAAGTTGGTCTATAATTGGGTAGGTACTACTGTACCACTTTTATTAAAATTTAATAATATTTTATAGAGGGATATTTTAGTGAAAATTATTTAAACGGCAACACAGGTTGCGGTAGTTATGCACCGAGTATCGATACTTTTTTCGTTACTTATGCGTTGTTGGGGCAGTGTATCCTTTTAAACTTACGTATGCTTTTTGACGACTTAATAAAATAATATCATCATCATCATCATTCATCATTTCAGCCGATACACGTCCACTGTTGGACATACGCCTCCCCCAAGCGTCGCCACATCGAACGTTCCTGTGCGTCCCGCATCCATCGGTTTCCCGCTACCTTCATCAGGTCATCGGTCCACCTAATAGGAGGCCTTCCAACGCTGCGTGTTCCGGTACGTGGTCGCCACTCCAAAACCTTTCGGCCCCAACGGCCCATCCGTTCTGTGAGCAATGTGCCCTGCCCATTGCCACTTAAGTTTGGCAATTCTTTGTGCTGTGTCGGCAACCTTAGTTTTCCTGCGGATATCTTCATTTTTTATTCGATCACGCAAGGAAACCCCGAGCATAGCCCTTTCCATTGCTCTTTGGGTGACTTTAAGCCTTCTGATGAGGCCCATTGTGAGCGACTACGTTTCGGAGCCATATGTCATCACTGGCAACACGCACTGGACTTACATCTTGAGACACTGATGATATTTTGTCTGTGATATGTTGGACGAGAAGATACCGCGTAGCTTCCCGAACGCTATCCAACCAAGTTAGATTCGACGGTTGACCTCTTTCTCGAAGTTAGACCTACCCAACTGGGCTGTCTGTCCGAGGTAGACGTAATCGTCCACAACTTCGAGTGTAGAGTCTCCGACCTTGATAGGAGTGGGCGCTACATGGTTGTTAATCATGATTTTGGCTTTATCCATATTCATTTTAAGACCCACTCTTAGAGAAGCTCTACAGAGGTCATTGAGCATTGCGCTGAGCTCCTCCATAGTCTCCGCCATGACTACTATGTCGTCGGCAAACCGAAGGTGAGTGACGTACTCGCCATTGACATTAATGCCTAGTCCACTCCAGTCCAGAACCTCGAAGACATGGTGGCGTCTGCCGTAACGTATGTATGTGGTCTGCGGTGCTGAAACCTTTCCGGAATCCGGCTTGTCCGGGAGGCTGGAAGTTGTCAAACCTGCGCGCGAGACGGTTCGTGATGACCCTGGAAAACAGTTTGTAGACATGGCTCAGAAGTGAGATGGGCCTGTAATTCTTCAGCAGGGTTTTATCACCCTTCTTAAAGAAGAGTACCACCACACTTCTACTCCATGCCTGTGGCGTTTTTCCCTCGAGTATGACGGAATCGAACAACTTCTGAAGGGCCTTTACGGCCGGTTTTCCACCCGCCTTCAGGAGCTCAGCCGTAATTCCGTCCTCCCCCGACGCCTTGTTGTTTTTCAACTGCTTCAGAGCCATCTTAATCTCGTACAGGCTGACGTCCGGGATATCTTCAGTGTAGTGTCGAGTCAATCTAGCTCTTGGGTCGTTTGCCAGATTTGTAGCGGGTTTGGAGATTGACGTGTATAACTGTCCATAAAATGCCCCAGAAGCTCCGATTTGGCGGATATGACTCTGCCATCTTCGGTCTTCAGTTTCGTGAGCTGGCTCTGCCCAATAGACAGATCCCGTGCAAAAACTTTGGAGCCCTTATTCCGCTCAATCGCGTCCTTAATCCTCTCGGTATTAAATCGGCGAAGGTCGCGTTTCAGAGACTTCGAGATCTATTTATTGAGCTGCCGGTACGTGCACGCATTATCTGAAGACTGCAAAGTCATTTCACGCCTCTTCTTCATGAGCTCGAGTGTTTGATCCGTGAGCTTCTTGGTCTTATTTGTTCGAGTCTTAAAAAACTGAGACCCGACTGTATGGACAGCTTCCACGAACCCATCATTATATTTGTCCACGGAGCTTCCTAGGCACTCGAAACGGTTTTGAAGTTCAAGCTGAAAGCTCTCGGAGTTTTGGATCTGGATCTGTGCAGGACGGAGCGTAGACTTCATCAGTCGAGATCTTTCAAGCTTGACATTGATATTCAATGTGTCTCTTACCATACGGTGATCACTCCCGGTTTTCATCTCATTGAATATTTGCTTCTTCGTCGACATGATGAAGTCGATCTCATTTTTAGTTATACCATCAGGGCTTTGCCAGGTCCAGTTCCTGTGCTTACGCTTTCTGAAGAAGTAGTTCATCATGTAGAGGCCCTCCTTCTCCATAAAACTAGCCAGTAGGTGTCCCCGGCGGTTCCGATGTCCAAATCCAAATTTCCCCACTCGCAGCTCATCACCGTCTCGTTTGCCCAGTTTCGCATTAAAGTCCCCCATGACCACGGTGAAGTGAGTCTTAGAACCCTTGCATGGCTCTGGATATATCCTCATACATGGACTCTACTTCGTCATCGGGGTGTGTCGAGGTTGGGGCGTAAACTTGTATAACCTTCAGCGAATATCTTGATGATATTCTGAGTATCAGGTACGCCACCGCAATAGGAATTAGGTACGCCACCGCAATAGGAATTAGGTACCTACATAAAATAATATGTAGGTACCTAACTCCTATGAAAAATATTGCGCGGCGCTTTCAATACGTGATCAAACTAATGTTAGACGAAATAAACGTTATTTAACGGTGCATATAGTGTGCATTTGGTAATGTTACTCTTCTTTACCGATAACATGATCAAGTATCGTTGGCAAGGCAAGCATAACGTTACCTCTACTGTGAGCGGTAGGTATATTAAGTTTATGGTTGTGAGTGCACGTCGCATCAAGCACACACAACGTCGCGTCATGTGCAGCGCGAGCTCGCGACTATAGATGCGGAAGAAATTATTTCGGATTATCCGTTAGTTTCGGATAATTTCGGTTACGGATATTAGATTTTTAAGGAATTTCAGAAATAAAATATAAATAGCTAATAAAATGGTTTTATTTGGTAGGAACAAAAATTAGTCAGATAAAAGTTGCGCGCGTGTGTCGGCCGCTACCCGGCCGATCAACAAAACAGCTTGTCATAACGTGTCGCAATTAGGCTCCGCCCCTATCCGATAGTTTCGGTTATGGTTATGGAGCTCCCTAACATCCCTGGTTTGAGGTGCTCCGGTTTCATTGAAGTCGGTTCTATCTTTTTACTTAAACATTTTTATTTCAACATTTTTTTATGTCACGTATACCTACGTATAGTGACTAATAATACTGTTCTGAAAACTGCATCAAAATCGGTTCAGCCAAACGCGAGATGATCGCGGACAAACATACATACGGTTCAAACTCATAACTTCTTTTTTTTGAAGTCGGTTAATATACCAAAACCTGCTCCTAAGTATAGCAAATACTTATCTGAAAACCGCATCAAAATATGTTTGCTTGCAAGATTTGCCTTTATTTGATTTTATTGACTGGGCATTATACGCGTTGAGTAGGTAGGTAATGATTAATACCTACCTATGCGACTCGCGAATACTCGCGATGCGTACATAGCTACATACAAACTAACCACATCAAATATGCTAGGCCTGATTTTTTTATTCTACAACTGACATTTATAACTTTAATTTCGGAAGTTGGTGTTTCTATAATATAATATATATATATATAAGTATATAATATATTTTATACTTTTTAGTTATGGTACCACCACTAAAAAGTACCTCAGACTAACTTAAATAACTTATAGCCACAGTGCATCTCATATAGATTCTAATAATCCCCCAAACACGGGTAGATTACATTAATTATTTTTCCTTCTGTCTTCATCATCCGATCAGTTCGATACACCCCCCCCCCCTTCCTGACAGTCAGTCATCGACTACTCGTATAAACAAAGCAACTTTACTTGTAACCAGTTCTGCTGTGATTCTATAAGGAGTTCTGTTCCATATCTTCGAAGTTCATGATCAGATAATAACAATATTTCTATGGGACCAACTTGGAAGCATAACCTTATAATAATAATAATAATAATAATAATCTTTATTTGTACATTCAACACACACAGTAACAATATATAATGACATGAACAGATACAATAGTTGTACAAACACTGATCATTGGAAATAAAATGAACATTTGACTCCTAAACTAAGTAAAATAAATACTTGTATCTCAGGAGCCAGTTCCTCCTTGGAGATGATCAAAAATAGGATGTTTGGTACAATTACTATAGCCTTTATATAGACGTGTAACAGTATGAAGTGATAGTTATGCGATGATTGTTAATAATGATTCGGTATAATCATAAGACAGTTCTTGCAACCACTTAGATAACTTAGTCTTTAGTGTATATCTATTTAATGTATAAATATTGATCAGATGGTGAATCTTATTATAAATGCGAGCGCTTAGAATAATGAATTGACGACCTGCGAAAGCGGTCCTGCAATGTAGGGAGTCACTGACCGGAAAACCTCGACGTCTGAGAAGGATGCTTGTGTCTAGTGGCAGCATGGAATGGCGGCGTAAGACTACACGCAAGATAAACAGTTGCCGCACGGTGAGGACTTGGGATTCCGAGTACAGCTGGGTAGTTGGGTAATCTCTTCGCTTAAAATGCATAACCTTAAGAATCGCTCTTTGTGCACGCTCTGCTTGAAGCAGAAGGCTTTTATGGGTGCCTCCCCATACAGGAATGCAGTACATGAGGATAGATGCACATAAACTTTGGTAAACTAAGGACAAGGTTGCAGGATCAGCAGCATGTCTCAATTCTTTGAACAGATAGATAAGCTTCCTTGTCCTCGAGCAAAAAGCCTCAATATGCGGACGCCACGAAAGATTTGCATCGATGTACACCCCCAGGTATTTGATACTTGGGACTAAAGAGACTGTCAGACAGTGACAAGAAGCATCGAGACCTGAGCAAGAGTGGGCTTTTACTGCACTGGATTCAACTGGTGTGGGGACTGAACTGCACAACGAGAAGCGTATTAGCTTAGTTTTATCGATGTTAAGTGTCAGCAAGTTAGCTGAGAGCCATTCAGTCACAAGGCGGAGGGAATGTTCTGTTCTATCTTTAGCTTTGTTCCAGTCAGTATCATAAACAACAAGTGCAGTGTCGTCTGCATAAGTAAATATTTCACAGTTAGGGATGGACATTTTGCACAAGTCGTTTATGTATACTAGGAACAAGGTTGGACCCAATATACTTCCCTGCGGAACTCCGAAACTGATACACTCATCTTCACTGACCAAAGAATTAATTTTTACGCGTTGAGTTCTATTAGTTAAATAATCAGTGAAGATTTTCAACGAAAGCCCGCGGATTCCCAAGTTTTCTAGCTTCGAAAGCAGCATAGGAGCAGAAACAGAATCGAATGCTTTGCATAAGTCGAGGAAGACCCCGTAGCACTTAAGTTTTTTATCCAATTTAGTGACAACGCTATTAGAAAGGCCTAGAACGGCGTCTTCAGTCGAGATTCCCTGTCGAAAACCATATTGATTTTTTGCAATGATGTTGTATTTGGAAAGATATCCCACCAGAGCGTTGTTCAGTATTTTCTCAAGGATTTTAGACAGGGAGCTCAGAACCGAAATGGGTCGATAATTAGAAACGTTGCTTCTGTCTCCACTCTTGAAGATTGGGTGTACCACTGCTTTCTTAAAAATTGCAGGAAATGTACCAGTTTCGATTGCTCGATTGCAGATGTGTGTTATGGGTGGAGTGAGAACAGCAATGGATTGCTTCAGGATTTTTACTGGGATGTTGTCGTGTCCAGTAGCGCAATCTGAACGTAGATTGAGTAAAATTCCATAAACTTGAGATTCGTCAATTGGCATGATTACAAGTGAATTGGACGGAGATGGATGACTGAAGGTGGCGAGATTAGAGGGCGGAACGATTTTAGAGGCTAATTTCTCACCCACACTGGCAAAGTAGCTATTGATTCTATTGATCGAGGCTTTTACATCAGATGCGCCCCGGATAAGTTCGTCGGGTGGCTGATGCTGGACAGAACAGTTAGTTATGGCTTTAACGGCCTTCCATGTAGCTTTAATATTATTTTTAGCTCTTTGTAATTCGTTTCTGTCATGTGCTCGTTTTAGTTTTTTCAGTATCTTGTCCAGGAAGTTGCGATATCGAGAGTACGAAGTTTTTAGGACCTGGTTATCTGGAGACAATTTAGATTTTCGGTGTAGCATATCCCGGTTTTGTATGCAACGAACAAGACCCGTTGTCATCCAGGGTTTGAGCATTCTCGTTCTGTTAGTTACTCTTATGATTGAAGTGTGATTTGAACAACTTTTCTGAATCATATCAACGAATAGATCAGCGGCAAGGTTTGGGTCACATTCTTTCAGTACGGGGTGGAAATCGGTGTGGTCTAATTCGTCACGAATGGCTGAATAATTGTAACGGAGGACAGTTGAATTTGGAGCCTTCACGGAGTTCCCGTGGGTTTTCAAACTAAGGACGATGGGAAGGTGGTCAGTTATGTGAGTGTCAAGTACAATAACGCTAGCCGAAGCAGTTGTTTTTAACATTATGTGATCGAGAGAATTATCTGATCTAGTAGGAATTGTATGAGCCGGTAGAAGTCCAATAGAGGCGCAAAAGGTCAAATATGCATCTGAGTGGCGATCGTGATTACTAGGTTTTATATCGACGTTTATATCACCCACTAGTATCATATTTTTGAATCGTTTTAACGTTCCAGCTAAACTATCAAGGCTATTGTAAAATAACTCCAGGTCCAAGAATGATGGGGAGCGATAGACACATATAATAGCTGTATTGACGGTACTACATACTAAGCAGTTGGCTTCGCGGAAAAGAGGTTCAGTAATAGTACATTGCAGGTCGCTTCTTGTATAGATCACTACGCCGTCATTTTGCGAAGAGTTATTCTGAGTAGCATGGCTCGAGTACCCTTGAAGAATAGGCAGGGGTCCTGTCACTTTCAGCCAGCACTCCGTGAAAACAATAACATCAAAATCTACTTTGGTCATGGTTAACATTGTAATAAATTGATGGAAATTTTTGTTAATGCTTCTGATATTTATGTGGATTAATTTAAGATTCGAATGAGGATATCTAACAAATTTTGAGCACTGTTCTGGTGGGCATTGATATGCGCGCGCCATAGAAATGTTATCAATGTCGTTATTAATTTTATTTATATTAGCCATTTATTATAAATATACAAGGTGTCGTTTTGAAGCTGCAAAATATTTCAGGAGGTAATTATGTTAGTGATTCTCGACCCGAATCAATAATAAAATAAGTAGGTAATTTTTTTTTTTTTTATAACCGCGCTTTTTTTCACACACACAAACACGGAACAATAAAGGTCGTTTTCACACACACTAACTCGCAACGATAGTTTCATAAATAATGTATCATTCAATCATCATCCCGCACGCCACACCCTAGCCACGCCCCCGCGGCCATCGATCAATCGATTTAGTTTAGAGTAATTAAAAAATTAAATAACAAGTATTACTGATTATTGACCAGGTATCGTTTTTTTTATATGATTATTTATGAGTTTTACTACAACCTCCTGAAATATTGTGCAGTTTTAAAACTGCACCTTGTATTTTATTCATAGATAGATACGTCACAGCAATATCGTGCAGAAGTAACATTAGAATAATGGGCATACTCAATAATCGTAATGTTAGCTGTTTTAGTATGGCTGAGAGCGAGACGTAAACATTATATCTTCGCAAGTAAACGAAAACAAAATTACTCAGAACTTGCGCCCTATGGTTGCAGAAGTACATCGAATAGTATTGATAAAAGAGTGGATGATTGAATAATAGACCAGGGTAGAAGCCTTTAAAAATAATAAAAAGTGAAAAAAAATAATAGTAGGATCAAACCCATTAGAAAAGGAGGAGAATATTTTAAAAATGAAAGGAAAAATAATTTACGGGCGATCTGAGGTCGGGAAGGGGATGGGGGTGAGTTTTTAAGGGTAAAAAACGGTTTTTCTCGATTTCCGGCAAAACTAAAAGTCCTATGGAAAAAAGTCAAATAGCAAAGTTGTAGGTAATAAAAAGATCTAAAACTTTTGTGTTTACACTTTTTTCACATAACCTCAAAATTTATGTGAAAAATTCAAAAAACCAAGTTTTTGGTTTTTTATTTTTATCTTTTTAAAAAATAAATTTTTTTTCACGAAATTTGGTGAAAACTTACCTTTTTATGTCCCAAATACGCTGTAATTTATTTGATTAGAAATATTTATTTTTTCACTTTATTTTGAATTAATATCAAAAAAGCACCCTAATTTTCAATCGAAAAATCACCCGTCAAAATATCAGCTTTTTTCAAAAAGTTGGAATATTTTCTGTTCGTTGAAATCTCTACTTTCCGATGGTGAAAAAAAATATATATGTTACGATAGTAAATCTTCTCAGAAAATGCAAAAAATCGAAAAAAACTCGAATTCAAAAAAAAATTTTCAATTTTTATATATAATTTTGAGCTATTCATTAAAATTTACACTTTAATTACTCGAAAAACGTAAGTTTACATGTTACATTGATAAAAAAAAAAATTGCAAATCAAAATATACTACTATAATTAACAAACAAATAAGTTAATAAAATTAATATTCAATAAGACATCTACAATATTTGGAGAAAGTAGTCGACTCTTCTTTAAATTATATGCGTAGATGCCTATTTATAACTATTTTTAGATAACTTATATACCTGAGTGACCTACGAAAAATTTTAGCCCATCAAAAGGTATTTCATAGAGAAGTGGGGAAGAGGCTAGGCGGGTCTGGGTCTTACTACGTACATACCTACTATTTCTTAGCAGCTGTAACAACCGTTAGCCTAGCCAGTACCTATTCGAAATACAGTACAGTATACAACATCGTTTATAAAAATACACGTGCATGCTGAGTTTCTTTAACATAATTGTGACAAGTTTACTTAAAAAAAACTAACAAGATTAAAAAATAATAATCTCCTTTATTTTGCACAAACAAATTTAGTTACTCCCATGAAAAAAAAATATTCAAAATACATAAAAAATATATTAAAAATCTATAATAAATTTATATATATTTTTTTTTAATATTCTTAGCTATGTTTTTTATGTCTTTTAAGATATATTTTGAATGTATCTAAAATATATTTGAAATGTATAAAATATATATGTAAATCGGCCAAAAGTTTGTTATTAAAAATATATTTACGATAAATATTTTATATAAATTTATTATAGATTTTTATTATATTTTTTATGTATTTTAAATATTTTTTTTTCATGGGAGTAACTAAATTTGTTTGTGCAAAATAAAGGAGATTATTATTTTTTAATCTTGTTAGTTTTTTTTAAGTAAACTTGTCACAATTATATTAAAAAAACTCAGCATGCACGTGTATTTTTATAAACGATGTTGTATACTGTACTGTATTTCGAATAGGTACTGGCTAGGCTAACGGTTGTTACAGCTGCTAAGAAATAGTAGGTATGTACGTAGTAAGACCCAGACCCGCCTAGCCCCTTCCCCATTTCTCTATGAAATACCTTTTGATGGGCTAAAATTTTTCGTAGGTCACTCAGGTATATAAGTTATCTAAAAATAGTTATAAATAGGTATCTACGCATATAATTTAAAGAAGATTCGACTACTTTCTCCAAATATTGTAGATGTCTTATTGAATATTAATTTTATTACCTTATTTGTTTATTAATTATAGTAGTATATTTTGATTTGCAATTTTTTTTTTATCAATGTAACATGTAATCTTACGTTTTTCGAGTAATTAAAGTGTAAATTTTAATAAATAGCTCAAAATTGTATATAATAATTGAAAATTTTTTTTCGAATTCTAGTTTTTTTCGATTTTTTGCATTTTCTGAGAAGATTTACTATCGTAACATATATATTTTTTTTCACCATCGGAAAGTAGAGATTTCAACGAACAGAAAATATTCCAACTTTTTGAAAAAAGCTGATATTTTGACGGGTGATTTTTCGATTGAAAATTAGGGTGCTTTTTCGATATTATTTCAAAATAAGGTGAAAAAATAAATATTTCTAATCAAATAAATTACAGCGTATTTGGGACATAAAAAGGTAAGTTTTCACCAAATATCGTGAAAAAAATTTTATTTTTTAAAAAGATAAAAATAAAAAACCAAAAACTTGGTTTTTTGAATTTTTCACATAAATTTTGAGGTTATGTGAAAAAAGTGTAAACACAAAAGTTTTAGATCTTTTTATTACCTACAACTTTGCTATTTGACTTTTTTCCATAGGACTTTTAGTTTTGCCGGAAATCGAGAAAAACCGTTTTTTACCCTTAAAAACTCACCCCCATCCCCTTCCCGACCTCAGATCGCCCGTAAATTATTTTTCCTTTCATTTTTATTAGGGTTCCGTAGCCAAATGGCAAAAAACGGAACCCTTATAGATTCGTCATGTCTGTCTGTCTGTCTGTCTGTCTGTCTGTCTGTCTGTCTGTCTGTCTGTCCGTCTGTCCGTCCGTATGTCACAGCCACTTTTTTCCGAAACTATAAGAGCTATACTGTTGAAATTTTGTAAGTAGATGTATTCTGTAAACCGCATTAAGATTTTCACACAAAAATAGAAAAAAAGCAATAAATTTTGGGGGTCCCCATACTTAGAACTGAAACTCAAAAAATTTTTTTTCATCAAACCCATACGTGTGGGGTATCTATGGATAGGTCTTCAAAAATGATACTGAGGTTTCTAATATCATTATTTTCTAAACTGAATAGTTTGCGCGAGAGACACTTCCAAAGTGGTAAAATGTGTGTCCCCCCCCCTCTAACTTCTAAAATAAGAGAATGATAAAACTAAAAAAAATATATGATGTACATTACTATAAAAACTGCCAACGAAAATTGGTTTGAACGAAATCTAGTAAGTAGTTTTTTTTTTAATGCGTCATAAATCGAAAAAAATACACTATTATTAAAACATCGATCAAAGTTACAACACATTACAAGAACTTTTATATTATGTTACTTGCTGCTACGGAACCCTTCATGGGCGAGTCCGACTCGCACTTGGCCGGTTTTTATAATATTCTCCTCCTTTTCTAATGGGTTTCATTCTACTATTATTTTTTTTGGTTTTAAAAATTATCGACCCTGGTCTATAATGAATTAACTGTTACGAAAAATATTTTAGGATATGTGTGAAATGCAATATTTTTAAAAAAGTAGACTGAGGTTATGAAAAGTATATACCGGGTGTGATCCCGGGATTTAACATGCAAATTAATAAAGAAACCTTCAAATCAAAAAAATAATTTTCAAAATCGATCCACAATTGACCGAGATATCGGTGAACACACATAAAAAAACACATTCAGCCGAAGATAGAACCTCCTCCTTTTCGAAGTCGGTTAAAAATACCATTCGATTTCGAAATAAGTATGTCAATATACCTAAAAACAAAAGAATAATAAAAATCCTGTTAATCGCAGGCTAACATATATCTACCTATAAAATATCAACATATACAAATAAATATTATATTTTACTTACGTATGTGCCACTGACCAATAATTAACTCGAGCACCACACCACACACAAACAGGTTTTTTCCCATTGAATTATTCGGGCGAAATATTCGGCGGAAACATTCGATTGCGGGGTACGAATCTTTCTCGCGGGGGCGAAAGACAGTGCAGAGGATGAGAGATGCGCGCTGTGGAGGCAGAAAGATCCAACTCCTCCACTTTTTATCACCTCATCGGAACATCTTCCTCCTGGACACGAACTACAGTGGCCAATTTGGAAATCTCTAAACCCAAAACCCAAACCAGGTTGGCCGCTGTAAAAACAATCTGGCCAAATGGGGTTTCCTTGACCCATCTCTGTGTCAGTGTGGAGCCTCTCCACAGGACATGCGCCACCTGCTATTCTGCCCATCCTGCGTAACGACCTGCAGCTTTCTGGATCTATACGAGGCCAACAATAGGGCTGTACAGGTTGCCAAATATTGGTCAGAAGAAGTAAAGTTTGAGAGCATCGACACGAGGTGAGAAAAAAAAAAATCGTCTGATGACTTCTCCCGTTCTAGGGTGGAGCGAGAGGGCGTACCAGACTTTTAATTGACTAAAACCACAGTTATGGTTTTTCAGTCACTTTTTGCGTTCTAGGACCACAAGTATAGACACACTTTTCCCCATGGTCCTAGCAGGCATTGGCAAATCTGGATCAGGAAATTCCTGCACCTACCGTGTCCGGTGAGGACCTGTGTCATGCGGAAGGTGAGGACACTATGGAGCCTCTCCAAGCACTCCTCAACGAGAGGACTTACTGCCGCAATCGTGGCGTGCCCAGCGCTGGGTTGCGACAGTCGCTATCACCATATCACCACTGTTGCTGGAATAATGTCCGATTGTACGCCATGCCGCGACTTGTCGCGGCAGCGGAGTTTCACTCCGGACTAGAGGCAAGTTGTTTTTCGAGGGTCTGTTTGTATGTATGTATATTTCTTTAGCACACCCGAGAGCCTAAATATCTTGTTGTATTTTTGTTGATTGAACTATAATGAATTCCACCAACTGCATCAAACCGCTTAAAGTGACTTGTCTCGAACATCAACTGCATCAGGCTGCTTAAGGTTCATACGCGTTATGCGGCTAGCCGTGTGGCTGACCGCAGGATGCGATAGCGAATGCGGCCAGCCGAATCGGGGGCAGCCGCATTCGCAACCGCAACGTGCTTTTGAAGAACCGTTGCGGTTTGCGATTATATCGAGCCATTTCAAAGATGGACGCGGAAGAAGTTGCAGCTATTTACTACATTTACACACGTTACGTAAAGCAGCCGTTACGAAAAAACTTGACTTGGCTTTTATAAAACGGTTCAAAATTAAGTTACAACTTTCAAATTACCGTCAAATAACAGAAAAAGAAGGTTGTTTTATATAAAAAAGTTCCACCTCACCCCTACTCTTTCTTATTCAATAGGTATTACAAATGCACGTGTGCATCTGGATTGAGGGCCCATTTTTTAAATCCTTATGAAACGAAACAAGATTTACAGGGAATTTAGTTAAAAATTAGTATTTTCTGTATTACTATTTTACCACTATTCTCTAGTAAGTCTCAGCGATACCGTCTTATACAAAACGCGAACACGTTAGGTGTGCACTCGGCACGACAAGATGAAATCCCATGGGCACGCTAGGCGTGTTCATTGGTACTGTAAAATCCCAAGAAGCGATATTCCGGCTTCAACTGTGTTTATTCTTTAAAACCAAAAGCATGCACATACTGAAAGTACCTTTTCTTAACCAAGTTTAATACTGTTTTCAGATTAAATGTTTTAAAAGTGTTGTTTCTTGTTTACTTTTATAAATATTGTACAAAAATAAATACAGGAAAATGCCTGATTCCAAACCTTTGTTTAGTCATGTTCGGTATTTCATGTAATATATCTTCCATTAGAAGATTCCTAGTATGTAGACTGAAGTAACCTTTTCTGTTTTGATTTTAACTGCCTTTATTATAAAAGCTACATGAATTAATTATAAATAAAACTTATGACTCGCGATCGACACTTTCGGCGGAATCCTTGACATTTCCTGAACATAAACATTGTTTGCTGTTTCATTAGCCTCAGCTGTAGTCAATAATCAGTCGTTCTGCAACATGGAAGAAATAAAACAAATTATGGGCATGGTTGCTATTAATTTAGTAAATGAAATACATTTTTAATATTATAGAATTTAATTAGGGTACATACAAACATTTTGTAATGTTGGAGTATAATAATCAAACTAATAAGCACTTTGTTTGAGTAGCTAGTGAAAATTTGTGGGTAAGTATGTCTTCAACTGTTTACAAAAATAATAACTTTAGAGAGGAGTCAGTGTTTACCGTGAAATATCTTAATAAGTTGCTCAATAAATTAAAACAATATCTATACTTTATAAGATAAATACAATAATTATTTTAATAGCAATCCTAAACGGCGTCAAACTTTAATGACTGAGCCGTTGTCAATAGTTATCATTAATTTCGAATAATCTGCGAATTTGCGAATTATTTAAACTTATCTAATCTTAATGCAAATGCAATTCGATAGGACTCCTCTCGTACGATAGTAATTTAATAACGACGCCCTATGCATATCATTATTTTTTTAAATTTAATCGTAGTTAAATCGATTAAAACATTCCATCACTATTAATTCTCTACGATAAAGGAAATCACACGGATATTTTGAAAGCCAACAAAACAAACAAAAGCGTCCACTAATAAGTGTTAGCGTAAAACAAAGAAACGAGTCCAGGTAGCGGAGCGTCACCGGCCGGTCGACCGAGACCGCCCCGCGACTCCATATTTACATCGGATAAACACTAACAACATCGACGGCCACAAACTTTACCCTCAAGTGCGATCGCGACCGGCCGCGCGATCGTGGACTACCGTAACATCTAACGAGTAAACATCGAATAGTTTCATCCACCGACGTCCTTGCGCGCCGGGCTCGGGCGACTCTTGCGGCGCGGCCCCTGCCCGGCGCCGCCCGCTCCCGGCGCCTGCGGGCCGCGCGCCGCGGGCCGCGCGCCGGCCCTACCTGCCCTCGGGCAGCTGCCGCGCCGCCTGGTGCGCGCGCGCCGCCGCCTCCTGCGGGGAACACGCAGTCACTATCACACGCTCGGGCGCGAGGCGCTAGAGGCGCGGCACGGTACCTTGGTGCGCGGCTGCGGCTTCACGCGCAGCATGGCGGCCGGCGGCGTGGGGGCGGGCGCGGCGCGCGGGGCCGGCGGCGCGGGCGGCGCCAGCGGGGCCGGCGGGGCCCGCCACTGCGGCGCCGCGCGGCCCAGCGACGCCAGCACCAGCCCGCGCAGCAGCGCCGCGCGGCTCTCCGCCTCGGGGCCCGCCGCCGCGTCGCTGCCACCTGCCACCACAACAAGGTTAGAGGCGCACGAGAGGCTGGCGGCCGCGGCGAAGCGGTACTTACCGAGGAAGCCGGAGAGGAGAAACTGTGAGTCAGTGGGTTCGGGCTGCGGCATGGGCTGCGCGGCGGCGGGCTGCGGCGCGGGCGGCGGCGCGCTGCCGGCCGAGCCCGCCGCGCCTCCTCCGCGCCGCGGCAGCCGCTCCAGCTGCTGCCGGGCCGCCTGTCGGTGATTAAACTATAATTAATAAAATTGGATTTTACGTTAATTGATACAATTTCAGGACAAAATTAATGGTATATTGGGATAGTAAACTAAACCAGAAGAAATAAGTAGTAGAATAATTTTAGCGGTTTGTACACAATGTATTAGTGCTACTAGCTAATGCTACAGTTTTAAAGAATTGTTTCCCATTGGAACCGATCGAATGGCGTTAATAAGTAAAAAAACACACGTAGTAATTTTAAGATTTGAGACAGTTTCATACTGCATTGCTTTTTGACTCGGCATTAAACAGCCGCTTTCCCAAATGGAAATACTACGTCACGAGTCTAGGAAATAAACGGTAACTCATTTGGTAACTAAGTAACTATAAAATGTTTTGACAATAACGCCGAGGGGTCTCCATACTCCACGTTAACTATTTATTGTAAAAAATCGTGCTGATTATGTGAACTGGGTATTTTGACCGCCAAAACTTAATGATACATATTATACAGGGTGTAAGGGACAGCCCTCCTCAAACTTTAAGGGCTTGTTCAGTATACAAAACTGAAGAACCTTTCACGAGATTTTTTTACAGGAAACATTAAAATAAATTGGCCTCTCCATACAAACTGTCCAATCAAGTTTTTAATTTTGTATGGTGAGGCTGATTTTTTTCCTTTCCCGAAAAAAAGTTTTGTGGAAGATTGTTCAGTTTCGTCTACCGAGCAAGCCCTTAAAGTTTGTGGAGGGCTGTCCCTTACACCCTGTATATAGAAAAACTAATAAAAATAATGACAGTCGACATTATCCAATTTGATTAAAATTCTAGCTAAGTTACAAAGTTTATCAACCCAAGAAATAAGAATCGTCCACACAATCTTCAAAGACCGCTAAATTGTTTTATTGGCGTTAGTTCTAGAAACGAATAATCGCAACCTTTATTATTTACTTAGGTTACTATTTGTGCTCAAATTCAATTATATCGGTACACGGATTGTGATATTGTATACCAAGGAAATTCCCTACTTTCACTCCCAGCGCGGGTCGCCGCGACGGAGTACTTTTGTATGGGACCGCGCGGGCGCCCGCTTAACGCATTGTCGGCCCTAAGGCCGCACGCTGCGTTACGCGTATGCGGGGTGGGTGGAGCGGATCGTCGCGCAGGCCCCGTCGCGGGCATCCGAGCCCCGCACTCTTTTTGCTACGTAATAATACAATACAGTTTAAAGTTTTTCCATCGACACGACTACATGCACACCGTTAAAGTTAGAACTAGCGACATAGGGCAGGTAATAATCCCGCTATAGGGACTGCCACACACGACACACGCGCGACGAGTGCCTGCGCGGGAGCCCGCTTAACGCAGCGTTGGCACTTAAGGGAAAACTACGGGTCTAAGCGTGGCTATATTCTTTCTAGATGTTGTTGAATACTTACATCATTTTTACGTTTATTTTGGTTAACGTGTATGGAAACATTATTAAGTTAAGAAACGATATCTGCAGAAATCAGATATTTTACTTTATTGAACTAAGTTAAATTATGTCTCGAAAGCCATCAATTTCGCCAAATATCCCTAAACTAACCAGTGCTTATAGTCAGATGTTAGTTATACCAGTTCTTTTACTGAAGCTCCAATTTCACTAAAACAAAATACTAAAAAATGAAAATAACTTTAGCGCCTTCTAGAAATTAAAATGGCCACGCTCGCTCGAGGCTATAGCTTTCACCTTTAACGCCAGACGGCATTGCCGCAGACCAATGCGAAGATGGTCTGGCAAGCTCAACGCCTACCAAAAAAGTGTATCCTTTTGGTAAGAGTTCAGCTGCCTCACAATTACACACAAGATTTTGATCGATTTCAATCATATCATCATAACACTTCCGTTTGACCATCACTAAGTTCATTTTTGCTTGCACACGACACGAAAACTTTGAAGAATTTGGTTTGGCGCCGCGCCTCAGGATTCAAGCGTTTTTTTTTTAAGTGGTCATGCAGAAATGGCCGCGATGGTGCCTATAATTCTAGCTCTTGTGTGGAATTTATAGTCAGTGGATGAATAAACTATTATTATTATTTTCCCGCGCTAGCAAATATAGAATAGGTATTGGAAAAGTTTTTTTTGTCACGTAAAAATAAATTAAGACGATATGGTGCGTTTAAATTTCGTGTGATGTCACTCCGTTGTATAGTGGTTGTATAGTTTTCACCTAGATGTGAAATCACAAGCCACCCCTGAACTTTGATGCGTTTTATCTTTGCCTATTTAGATTTAGTAAAGCTAAAAATATATGTTTAATGTTTTACTTGGACTTTTTAGATTTTTACATTAATTTATAATACAGGAAATATCCCTAGTGTTGACAAGTGAGAGGGAGATCTGCCCTGCCGTGGGATAGAATAGGATAGATAGAAAGAATGATTGGTGGTAGTAAATGTAGCTTATTGTCGCTCTGACCGTAGCTGCCGCAGTTAAGCTAAGTACAGACTGTTGTAACGTAGCATGCAAGGTGACATGAAAGAAGCATTTCATAAGTGTGGACGTAGCGTACGCACGAACAGCGCACGAACCGAGCATGTACCTAGCATCTGTTCCGGAAATGCGCGCGAACATAGCTCAGTCTGCCGAGAATCCGTCCATGTCGCTCGGAGCACACAGCTCGATCGCAACGCGAACGAGTTGTAATGCTCGGATCGCGCGCGCAAGGCGTCCACACAATGAGAATTCTGTTACATTGCATGATAAATTGCGAAAATGTGGACGGTAAATTCTTTCATTGTGTTACATTTCATGTTACGTTACAGCAGGAGCCTCTACCCGGCTCCGGCTGAACTCACGCATTTATTGGTGTACCTAAGTAAACGTTAACGCGATCGAGTGAGTATAACTCTCACTAAGGACACTGATTAACGCAGTGCGAAGAGAGTCATGAAACTTAAATTATTTAATATGAAATGCTATTCGCTGGTAAGCGCCGCAATTGGGAACGGTAAGATCGATTGGGCGGGTATATTTTGGTTTAAAAATGTTTTTAAAATTCGGGAAAAACAAAGTGCTTTTTTGCAATGCATTCCAAATACGAATAGGATTGATTGCCATGTTGTGACGTCACGTCATACTGTCAAATCTCAAGCCATTGGACAAGATTGAAGTGCTCAGAGATGAGCAAAATTGAAGAATTGGCTTTTGATTAAACCTTTTTTTGTTCACATTTCGTAAATTCATTAAATTTTTAAAATTTCTGGTTTTGCTCACCTTAAAAATTCTTCGATTTGACAGTATGACGTGACGTCACAACATGGCAATCGATCCTATTCTTATTTGGAACTTTGTTTGAACTCAATGGATACTATACTATCATGCTAGTGAGTAACGAAATGGTTGTTGTTCCTAACCGTGGCCTGTTGTCGTTCTAACTGCAGCTGCATCTGTAGCTGCTGCAGCTGGCTGGGCGTGCCGGGCTGGCCGGCGCCGCGCCGCACGCCCGACAGCTGGGACAGCAGCTCGGCGATGGGGTCCACCACGGCGTCGCGCGACGACGGCGACAGCGACGAGATGCCGCCGCCCGTGCTGCAATTATAAAATAAGCTTTAAATGTAAACTCAGAAAAATATATGCCCCTTGTAGGTCGCATCATGCTATGACCCAACAAACATTTTAGCCGTATAAAAATAATAAAGCCGCAAAGCAGCGCTAATAAACATAACATAACTCGATGAAAAGAGGCGGTGGCGACGTATTTACGTTACGACCAGCTTAAAAGAACCAAAAGTTAAAATCAGCAATAAAATGTTTGTTGGGGAGCCACCATGCGGAGGAAAAGACAGATATACAGCGTAAGAACTTGTCGACAGTTTTCATCGTGCCATTTGCCATCACGGCCTACGGCACACCAAAAGCAACTATAGAATATTTGTAACCAGCATGCTAAGTAGATGAAAAGCTCAGCTGTATTGGGGCTGTACTATGAAGTACTAATTTCTTCGTTATTCTGAAACGAAAATTATATAGAAGAATTGGAGTGGCATCAGTTATGTATAACTGTCTCTCGCAATGGAATCACGATGGAAATGAAAAGAGAGCGCCAGAGATTAAACGCAAGTCAAGTAATTGAATTGACCGTTGATAAATTAATTCAATCCTACAAATCACAGTAGTAGACGAATATTTCACAATGTGTCACAATTATTTTGTGGTCATTTTCGCTTTAAAAACTACTTGACAGCGGTGGTGCCCTAACGGCGCGTTCACGACCTTGCTGCTGTGAGCGGTAGCTAAGCGCGGGGCGACGAGCGTAAGATCCAAAGTAGCCGCTCAGAGCGAAAATGCGCGTGCTTACCGATGCCGCTTCCGCTCGCCGCTAAGACCTAAAGGACCTATTACACTGCGCTGAATATCGCGTGCGATCGTACTATTTTTCATTCATAGAAAGACAGTCTAGTCTATGGTTCGACGTATCGCGTAGTGTAATAAGGGTTAGACTGTCTTTCTATGAATGAAAAATAGTACGAGTCGGAATATCGCACGCGATATTCAGCGCAATGTAATAGGTCCTTAAATCGTGACCAGGCCGTTACGGGCTAGACGCCGGCGTGGACGGGGCAGGGAGCGGTCACTGCTCCGTCCAAATGAGAGGTAAGATATTAGTTTACTTATTCACCAAAAATATCTTACCTAAACTGCATGTTGGTCCGTCTGGCGCGACTCACGCCGCGACCCGAGTGCGGCATGCGTCGTACGCCGCCGTGCCTGATACCGCTTGGTTCATCGTGCGGCGTGGTTAAGGAATCCATTACTTAATCAGACAACACAACATCAAAAAAGTAGTATCAATAAGCTCATTAGAATTTTTACCAAAATATTGACCTCAATTTTAGTTGATTGATAACACTATGTAATGTTATCAATTAAAATTGTAAACAACGCTATACGTTGTTTACACGTTTGCTTGTTTATCTGCCAGTTTCCGGTACGTTGATCAAAATCAAAATTAACTAATCAGCTGTTAAATTAACAGCTGTGTCAAATCAATTCGGGTTGCTGAAAGGATGATTAGTGAAAAATTAACTAATCTATGATCATTTTGATTTGTCATGTGGATTGTTTTTAGTTATGGTCACATTGATTGGACATTTCAGTTTCAACTGTGAAAAAGTTCCATAAGACCTTGTATTAAACCAGTAAAAAAAAATAACCTGCGTCGTCCTTGACAACAAAACAACTTTGCTTGCTACAGATAAATATGTCAAAACTCGCGTTAATTTCAAATAATTGTGTATTAAATTTAATAATATTTTTTAAATGGCTTCATGAGGGAAAGATTTCACAGAAAGATAAAAGTGCAAACTATTAAAACTGGTTCAAAAGTAAGTACGCCACAAATAAGTTACAAATACTTACGTGAAGAAACACCTACATCTTAGTAATTAATAGATATACATTTTAGAGGTTTTTTCTAGATAGAAAAACCTTATAGAAAATAAAGCAACAAATGCGATCTCAATTATACAAAAAAAAATAAGCTTGGGCATGTCTAATTAGAGATTAAAACAGCATCGCTGAGGTGCCTAGAACTCAAAGACAGCTCTACACTGCCTTTTCGAATTTGAAAAGGGTTACGAGGCAGAACATCGCTAATGAAAATGTAACTATGCAATCGGCCAATGTCTTTGTGTTTAGCAAGCTATAATGAATACAGATCTATAACTTCTGATCAACTTGGAAAATTATTTTAAATAAACAAATAAAACAATACAGATGAAGAGGTATACAATTTAGAAAGCATATCTTATACACTCTTTAAATTTATAAAGATCGTCTTCTCATAAACTTTATTATATTTTTCTAACAAACTTATTTGTTTCAGTCACAAAATGAAATGGCAGAAACACTCCTACAACAGTTTTTAAAAGATGGAATAGCTGATAAGGTCTAATAATAAAACAAGATTGAAAATATCCTTGGAGTTTCTTGCACATTCTTCTCCATAGAGATCTACGCTTGGAATGTGGAATCAGAATCTTTTTAATTGTATTTAATGTTATTGTTGATAATAGAATGTTATTTTAACTATTTAATACTGAAATTAAACATTTCATTTGAATCTTTGTTTATATTTAAATAATCATCCATCCTAATGTTTCAGTGATAGCTTATACATGAGATTAGAACTAAATTTATAAAGCTATTAAATCCACTTTTAATTATATTGCGCTCTTCTTCTGGAATCGAGATGAATCGAGGCTTGATTTCTACTGGCTGTTGATTTATGCATCCTTATATCATCAGCTACTATTATTTGGAATGCTCTTGTTGCGTTAAAATAATACTTTTTCCAATGCACTGATAGATTTGTTTCTGAATGTTAAAGGTTTTATTTTTGGATCTATCATAATTACTAGGAACGTGATTGCGGCTTTGCTCATTCGGTCCCAATTTTTTTATATTCTTTCTGAGTACTCGTAGGGATACTTCCTTTATTGAAAAATTTGCCGAGTTTGATGCAATTCTTCATCACTCCTTGTGGATACACATATATCCGAAAGAGACATCTACAACAAAACACAAAAATGAAATGCTTTTTGCAAAAACACATTAAAAACATTGTGATTTTACTTAATAAACATGATTTCATACCGTAAAAATGATAATCTGCAGAGAAACCACAAGATTCACGTAAATAGCCAATATTATTTATTTGTTAATTTGTCAACATGCACTGTAGGCGTGTGTAACTCTTTACTGGAACCGACTCATTGTTCCGAAACATTCTAGTGTTCCGAAAGATTGGAACATCAGTAATGTTTTAAATGCATCATTTGGAACAATTGGAACACTCAAACACTCTTTACTTTAAGTGACCAGCAATCTTTTTAAAATTCAAATTTAAACGTAAATAGTGTAATAGGTATACATAACTAACGACCTGAACTAAAAACATCTGCTTTAAATTTATTCTCAAATTAAATTTCAATAAAACTTATAATTTGACGCAACAAGCAGATACACAGACAGATTCATAACATTTGTATCTTGTGCGTCGATTTTTCAAATGTTCCGATGTTCCAAATTTTCCGTTTGTTTCTTGTGAGCCGATGTTTCAAATGTGGCGTTTGCATCTATTGAGCCGATGTTCCAAATGTTCCGTTTGTTTCTTGTGAACCTATGTTTCAAATGTGCCGCTTGAATCTATTGAGCCGATGTTCTAAATGTTCCGTTTTTATCTTGTGAGTCGATGTTTCAAATGTTCCGTTTGTTTCTTGTGAGCCGATGTTTCAAATGTGCCGTTTGAATCTATTGAGCCGATGTTCTAAATGTTCCGTTTGTATCTTTGAATCGAAGTTCCAAATGATACATATCACTGTTTCGGAACATTTTAGTGATTCAGATGCAAATGTTCCAATCGCAAAGATGACATACTTTTCCCATGCCTAATGTACTGATTTCTTGACAAAGCTTTTGACAGTAGTTTAATCTATGATCAAAATAATCAGCGTTCCAGAAACCCAAAATGGCATTTCGCATGTGATTTTGTACTAAGATCTGACAGCGCGGTCAACTAATCAGATGATCAAATCAAAGTAGCTGATCATCCTTTCAGCAACCCAACTGATACTTGACAAGAGATTTGACAGCTGATTAGTTAATTTTGATTTTGATTTGCGTTTCGGAAACTCGGTGTATATGTTCGTAAAAGTGATCTCTGGAAGTGCTGATCACGTTACGAAATGATTTCACTGATAGAAATTTTAATAGCTGAGTGCCAAGACTATTACCGCGGCAAAAAATATTAAATCGATGCTCGAAAGGAGTCCTACGTAAGCAATTCAACACGGTTGCGAAGCGATCCGATGCGATTCACGCGAATTTAACGCTACGCGGTAGCTCTATACTACGTGGACACGAAGTAGCCGATTTAGCCACCATTTATATAAAACAAGTCACCGTACCGCAAGAGTTCGCGCTAAAATATCAAACCAACTGATTGCGACCGCTTCGCTTCGCTCATGGCCGCACCGCGTCCACGTGCGATAGACTACCGCAATATAGTATCAGCTGTTTGTTGCATTCGCGCCGCCTTAATTGACGATCACGATCACGTTGAATTACATACTAAGAACACCATGTTAAGCTGGGTACATAGTGCTGTAACATAACATGCAATGTAACACGCAATGAAATAATTTGCCGTCCACATTGGCGACAATGCGAAATGTTGCATGCAATGTTAGAGGATTGCTTTGCGCGCGCGAACCGTACACATTACACACACACTAGTGAGTAGGTACGTGCTCGGTTATGAAAAGCTCCTTTCATGTTACCTCGCATGTTACGTTACAGCAGTCTGTACGCGTCTTTAGACTCCTCTCCGATTTAGTAGATCGTGTCGTTGTTGCAAAGAATGAACAATTAAAAAATAAAGATTGATATTGAAAAGGATATCAGAAATGAAATGAGATCTCTAGGGCCAGTCCTATGCTCCAGGGTAAGATGACCGGCAAAGTCATCCGTCACGAAATTTGGTTCACCACCCGGCATCGAAGCACATACTGGACACACCACCTGTACACAAAAACCAATAAAATAAGAAGTATTCTACCTAAATAGCAAAAGAGATATGACATTTTCATTTAAATTGGGTTGGTATAAAAAACCAACTATATATAGTAAAGCTAGAACTATATTACACCGACGCACTCGTGTAATAAGCGAGATTTGTATGTCGAACAAAGTTTCGTGGCGTCTTGTGGCGTGCATCAAGTGCAGCTCTACAAGTCTAGTTTCCATATAAAATATATGGTGACTGACGCGCCCAGATCGGTGCGTGTGGCACACGTGTGAGCAGTGTAGTTCTACCTTAACTGCAAACAGCTGAAACACAATCACACGATACGACGTTGCGTTGCGATGTCAATTTGTGTAGTGGAAATCCTGCATCGTACAACAACATAAAAAAAAATTAAGCAAGAAGCAGAAAATTAATTAAGTATTTAGAAGCGCTTTTTTCTGTTGCACGTCATGGATTTCCACGACATATGAATGTTTTCTATTTTTATTAAAAAAAAAAATTGCACCACACTGGGAATATTACTCCTGTATTGTGAGTGCGTTCACAAATATGCAAACTCACATGCACAAGACACCATGTATCGTGTTTCCGTTTTCTTGCTTCTACTACAAAATAAAAGCACTAGTAAAGTCAAATTGTTATCATGGATGTACAGTTTTTTGTATTAGTGCGACAAGTAGATGCAACCAGGAAATTAAATATGATAAATGTATGTGAATACAATGGGTAGTAGTGCATCCACATTGAAATACCTATTTGTAATGTCACATGATGACGACAACAGATGTATGGGTTGCAAAATGTTATTCCACAATAATGTCTTTTGTTAGCAGAAGAAGATATTTAATGATATCCCAACCTAAACAAAGAAATATTACTACACAATACTTACAGCTAGCGTAGTATCCGCATGCTCTGCCGTAACATGCTCCATGAGCGCTGTGTCAGTGAAGCCCATCCGATTGCAGAATGGACATGTGTATGCCTGAGGCTGTTCCAAAGTAAGTGCCTCTCCACCATAGTACAGATCTGAAGGTGATATGAAATAAATATGTTATACAACACACTCACACTTTCTATCATAATGAAACATCACATCTTTATTCTGTTTTGGCATTTTGCTCATCACATACACATTCATAAAGTTGTTATAGAATAAATTGACAGAATAATATTATCACCACCAGTCCACAAGGCAATTGTTCATGGATATGGTGCCTTAGGTAGTAGTACCAGTGTTTGAACTGATACTAGAAGTATTTTATAAAACACATGCATATACATTTTTGTGATTTGATCCATTCACTGACAAATTATTGTTTTTTTTTTTTTTAATAATGTAGGTATTCATTGAGTTAGCATTGAATGATTTTATAAAGAGATTTTCTTTGTTAGTCAACCATTAAAAAATGAAATCAACAATGACTCAGTCTTTTGAGAAAGTGAGAACGAATTTATTACACAGAAGCTGTGGATAAATATATGTATACAAGTTTCTAATAAGAATATTATTGGTGTGAAAGCAGCTTTTGAATGTTTAAGTGTTCTTTGAGACCATTTTCTCATATAAATCTTTGGTTTGATTAACACATCCAGGTCAGTTATCCAAAGAGATTTCTTTGTCTCATAATAATATAATGTCATTTACCTTGTTGATTGTATGGTTTCTATACAGATGCCTGTAAATTACATTTTTGAATAACTCTGGAGTTATGTCTAATTTCAATAGGACTTAATGGGTTTTCATGAGATATAGATAAACAACAGTGTTCGAAAATGTGTGTCATAAGTACTAAAATACAACAATATTTCAGTTATTGGTTATGTTGTTAGGAGTTTAAAACTTTTCTGTATTTTTTTACTTTTCAGAGGTATTATGTTCAAGCATTTGGTCTAAAAGATACAATCTTATATACCTACATAGGTACTGTAAATAGGTCTCACCAAAGTCACTTCTAGATAGAATGCATTGCATGGGATGCTCTGTAGTGTGTTGGTTTGTGGTAGCGCCGGTCTCATAGCAGGCTGCGCACAAGTCATAATCGATGCAAATCAAACATTTGTATCGTCGTCCTCTGAAGTTATTTTTCAAACAAGAATCACAGCTGACTCCTGAAAATTTGTCAATACACAAAATACATCAACAATTCGATATTTTCTTTACATTTATAACAATCACATGAAAATTGAATGTACAAAACATATAGTTATACTATGATTACGATATTTTCATAATTTTTTGCAATAAAATTCGCAGTGACAATAGCATCGAACAAATTTTGATTATCATTACCCACCTTCATGGCGATTCATTTTCGCCAGAAAATGTCGTCGAAACAGACACTTCTTGGCACCAGGATTACCGGTACTATATGAGGTATTTATATTACTAATCTAAAATAAGTAGCACAACATATAATATATTAAAATACAAGATTGTTAACAAAAATTTCCAAGCAAACCTAACCCAACCAGGCCATAATGACGTCACATAAATGAATGAACTGAATGAACCATCGATATAGTGTTTTTCTTTTCTCATATAAGGCAAAGACTTAACTTACTCAACTTAAACTGTCACGCTTTACTATGTTTATCGATTACTTCTAAATATTAGGTGACAGAAAATTCAAATCGAAACAAAATGTACTTATTAAAATCATGGTCAATTTTTATAGCCAAACCACTAATTATATTGGAGTTAGAAAACAAACAACATTGTGAAGAAACCTTCTGAGTTTTTAAAAATTACATGAAGGAAAATGTTTCTATGACTCTGAAAAGAATGTCAAATAAACTTGTGCAATATGTGCATCCTTGTCATCTTAACACACGGTGCCTATATTATAGTTGTTCACTTCTTGAACAATAAAAAGCCAAACTCAACATTTGTCAACGGGCTATAAGGAGCAATCCGAATAGATTGCGTAATGCCCTATTCACACGTGGAACAAGCCTCGGCCAACCGGTAAATCACCATTTTATTGACGGGGAAACCCCAGGGCATGAGAAACACCACCCTGTGCTCTATAGAGTCTGTCTAAAAAGTCAACCGACTAGGGTAATTATTAGAGTAAAATAAAATCTGATGTAGTCAACATTAGTTCAATGATCAAGGTTGATTAAAACATCTTGATCATTGTTTACTAATAGAAGAACCTTCTAAAAAACATCGAAAAAAATTTTTTTAAATGATTAAATATTATACAGAAAACTCAAGTCGTTTGACTTTTTAAACAGACTATAACTCAGCAGGTATTAATATCGGGTAAAAAAAGCCACGCCAAAGTGGGAGTGGGCTGGTCACGTCACGCAAGAATTCACTCGGACAAGTCGTACAGATGGGTAGTAAGTATGTAGTATTGTTATTTACTGAATGCCTGAGAGTAGAAAACATAGCGTGGGGAGCCGCGGCGGGCTCATAACGATCATGTTCAAGGGGTAAACTTGGTAACAGACCACCCACCTTAAAGAGAGAAGGCGAGGGGAAGCCTTTGCGTAGCTGTGGGTCACAATCACAAGAAAGATTACTAAAGTAATAAAATATTGTAATGTGGCGTTACGACAAATTGGGGACACAGCAATTCTGTAGGTTAATGTAGCATTACACATATTCTGTTTCCGTTTAAGGCTTGGGTACAGGTTGCGCGGTGAATTAAGATCGCTCGGTGAAAGTAGTGGGGACAATCGGCGCATGTGTACAATTGCGCACAGAAATTCTTAGTGTGTGAGGATTTTATTTTTAATTTAGTATGTTTGAACCTTAGTAACTTATAATAACACTAGTTTTTGCTTGTAATTTATCTTTTAAGTAGGTAAATTCAGAAAAATTAAAGTTAAAAAAAATAAATAATTTCGTTAGTTTCTTTCTTTACGTAACAATTCACGTCGTAAATCATATTTCTGGCTTGCTGGTTTTAAAACTTTATTTTTAACCATTTTTTTTACCACTACGTAGGTATTATTAATACGATAACACAAGCTGTACGCAACAGTACCCAAGTACAACAGTATCCAATGAGACGCGTGAACGCAACGAGGGAATTGAAGAGCGACTGATCTACCAATGACGTGTCGCCGTCGGCGCACACCCGCCCGCACGTCGCCAAATAGACCTTAGAATTGAATACTGCGCATGCCCGTTCCACTTTTGCCGAGCGATCTTAATTCACCGCGCGACCTGTACACCCCTGGACCTCTGCAGTACTGCTTACTCGGAATGAAAAATAAGACGAGTCATAATCAGAATGTCGTGTGCTGAATAACGCGTAGTGTATGTCGTGTCGTGTGCTGAATGCGCCAGTGATACAATTGCCAGCACGAATCTTGAGCGCTGGCTTCAAGTTGCGTAGAAGTCAAATATTCGGTCTCTTTAGTGGTGCGAACTGAGACGCGGGGCGGGGAGTGTCAGTCATTAGCTCGCCATCGCGTCCTAGACTTCACTCATGATTCGTTCCCTGCCTTGCTGCATGTATCTAACAACGACGACGATTGGCTCGCCAATGTATGGAATGCGCAAAGCGATCCCCACTCTGATGCCGAGCGCTCAAGATCCATGTACCAATAACTACACCTGAACTCACCGATTTTAAAATCGCTAGTAACTAATAAAGGGTGAGTTGCACCATTTAACTATAACGATAACCAAACCATAACCAGCCGTGAATCGGCCGCTAATGGGTAAATTCGACGATTTCACAACTGTTAACGGCTTTGTTATCGTTATAGTTAAATGGTGCAACTCAGCCTTAGTTTTCTCCAAACTGAATATAACTTTAGTTAGTCGATTCGATGCTGTATTTAGTATCTCTATGACAGCATAGATAGAAGGTCGATAGATAAAAAATGACATCGTCCAGCAGCAGACATGACACTTTTGACAGCTATTTTAAAAAGTAACTTTCGTTCGTTTCCCTCATTTTTGCGTTTTTGTTAGGTCCAGTCTGTAAATTTTGTTTATATTAAAGAGATTTTGCTAGTGAATCTTCAAGATATTTGATCGAAGCAGTGAACAAAACTAGATAAACCTAGTTTGTTATATGTCTTATCTTTCAGTATTTTTATTACCTATCTTTTTGCGCGGGAATTGCGGGGTTATTGGGTGTAATGAAATTGGAGTTTAATAATTTTAGAAGATGACTGATGCACTGTGCCATTTAGTTGTAGATGGAAACGAGGTTTTGGAATTTAAGCTGGGTAAGAGTATTATCTAAATAAAATAAAATCATAATTTAAAATCATTATAATCTTGGTATCTGTTGAACTTTTCTACATTACCATGTCTGGGCAATATAACGATGTAATTGTATAGCATTTTTATATTCCCTTCGCACAGGTGATTGCTGCCTGTTTTGCTGGAAACAGAAGGCACCATTTTGTTAATTTCCTATTTGTTGATCTTTTCAGTAAGATCTGTAGATGATCTGGAAAATGAAGACACAAGTTTTGGCCCAGAGATGTGTCATCAGGTCTTCGGGGAGAACGAAAACATATTTGGCTACACAGATTTACACATCAGACTTTACTATAGTGCAGGAAGTCTTCAGACATATCTTGGAATTGAATACACTGAAAAGGTGCAAAATTAATTGTATATTCAGTTTTGATTACAAGTATTATTGCATGTATTTCCCTCTGGATTAAAAACTTTGTGTGGATTTTTTTCTAAATCTTCCACAAGTCTAATAGGAACATAAGCTTGTAAATGGTCTCCATTGCATCCATTTTGTGTCCATGTTTTGTTAGTACAAACTTGTATTTATATAGCTATTACATTGCTATCCCAGTGGAAAATATGCACAGCTAATTAGGAAATATATGAATTAACTTTGCTAAAACTGCAGTAATACTGGTAATAGTTCATTAAACATTCTGGGGTTGTTCGTAGGAGGTTATATTGTACTATAGTTACTATCTAAAATTCTTATATATTTACAGATTGAACCAAATAAATCTGAGGGTATGAAACCAGATGATGTTGAAGGTGCCTTGACTAAAGTGTTGGCACCAGGATATGTCACCAATTTGGACCACTTTGTGTCAATACTAAAGAAAGATGAGTCATTTACACCGCACGGGGAGTTGATACATGCATTCTCAGTCGAGCCCTGTAAGTATAAAAGTAGAATGTAATTATAAGTAAGACCATCAAACTTTCCTATTTGCTTTAAAGCTGGTCATTCATGCCTGATAAGAGGTTATATTTAAACTGTAACTTATTGCAAATTGTCAGTGCATTGAGTGTCATTGGTTTGCTTAGGTCAATGAACTTTGTTTTAAGCTTGTTGATCAACATGCTAATAAACTATACTAAATAATACTATGTGCAATAAAATAGTGGGATAGGTGGTATGATCATTTTAACAGGTAAATGGAATATATGTATGTTTAAAATTTATTTTTCTGTAAACTTGCTTTGGAAGTAATGTATTTTTGTGGATCAGTTGTGGCAGAATTTCAACTTTTGGAAGAAATAAGTTATTATAACAGTAATCCTTTGTTGCATTCTCACTTATAAGGGGTGTGACCATGCACAATAGGCATTTGTACTTGTACCATATTTCCATTTTTAAGGTTTTTCTGCTAGTATTTTTTCTTGTGTACAAAGCATTTAATGGATCTTTGTTATCTATTCTTGGTCCCATCTTCAGGCATCAGTTCTTCAACTTTCTGAATGGACAATGTGTTGTCCATTCAGAAAGTTTCTTTGTTCATCATCATGACTTCATAGACTTGATTTGTGTTACAGTTGATGGTGGTGAGAGGCGGTCCTTTGAAGTGTACTACTGTGAAACATCTACCCCTGGCTTCCTGGCATTCCACGAGAGGTTACAGACCTTTTTGCTGTGGTATGTGGATGCAGCCTCATTCATTGATGTAGACGATGATCAGTGGACATTCTTTACTGTGTAAGTATATACGCAGTGAATAAGTCTCTATAAAGATTTTTCATTATATTTATGTTTGTTTCTTCTTGCTCATGCCACAACAAATGATGGAAATTAAATGCTAATTAAATTGCAAATTGCAACCATAATGTCAGAAACTTCCATCATGTGTTATCTTGTAATCAATTGTAGCTGGTGTCATCACCTACTCCCTTAAGTGCCCCTTTTGTGGCCAAGTCCTTTCCAGCTAGCAGACCTATCTTTTAGTTTTGACAGACCACTGTGTAGTCACCTGGATAGCTCTCTCATTGAGTCATTGTCATAGCAAGACGAGCGAGAGAGAGAGAGACGAGCAGGAAGGAATGTGACACAGGGCCTGTGTAGACTTGTAGAGGATTCACTCTGGCAATGGTACTGTATTTGAGCCGGATTAAGGAAACCCTACAGTACATGAACTGACTCACACTACTACTACTACTAGTTGAATACTGTTACTATTATTTAGAAGATAAGGGGCTATGCATCACCCGTAGTGTAGTTGATGTAGTCACTGCGACCTAGCTTTTAGAGTTTTAATCTCCTCCGAGCGAATAATACTGTTATGGTGTAGATGTGTAGAATATAGAGGTATTTATCTATCTGTTACTAGTTTTAGTTTTGAATGTCAAGTTCGTGTGGTTGCAGGTTCGAGAAGTTCCAGTCCAGCGAAGGAGGCACTCGCTACGCGACGGCGGCGTACGCGACCGTGTACCGCTACTACGCCTACCCGCGACACTCGCGCCCGCGCATCTCGCAGGTCCTCACGCTACCGCCCTTCAGGAAGCTAGGCATCTGCGCGCAGCTGCTGCAGGTCAGCTGATACTTGTGATTATTTTTTAGGAAACATATTGGAAAAAAGTATTCTATCGGAATAGATTGGACCTACGACAAAGTTCCAAGGTCTGGGGCCTTACCATGACGTGTTAAAAAGACAGGCGTGCGAGCGAGAACGAAGGACGGAGCTATACACACTATAAAGCACTATCCCTTTAAAAGTTCAATTTAGATCGTAAAACGGATTGCTTTGTGAATTCGTAGTAAGCCCTATCTATCTGTATACTTAAATTCATCTATTCGCATTGGTAATAGGTTTGGATTCTTTAAAAATACAAAATCGCTAGGTATGATATGACTGTTGTTCCTTTCCCATGTTCCAGCAAAAAGAAGTCTTTGGCTTTGTTGAATATTGTTCCGAAATTTTATTTTATTGTCTAAGGCGGTTATCATACTGCCACGCACCACGCAGCGTAGCGCGTGAAAACGCTCCTACGCACATATTTGCGGGAGTGCAGACCTGCATCATCGTGCGGGTTTTTTTATGCACTCACGCGCGTAGGTGCGTCTTGTAAATTCACGCAGGCACGCACTCATTTCATACAAAATCACGCACGGTACTATGAGACTCAGTGTGGCATACAGGTCGCGCGATGAATCAAGATCGCTCGGCAAAAGTGGAAGGGGCATGCGCAGTATTCAATTCTACGGTCTATTTGGCGACGTACGGGCGGGTGTGCGCCGTCGGCGACACGTCATTGGTAGATAGAGTCGCACTTCAATTCCCGCGTTGCGTTCTCGCCTCTCATTGGATACTGTTGTACTTGGGTACTGTTGCATACAGCTTGTGTTATCGTAATAGTAATACGTAGTCGTAAAAAAAAATGGTTAAAAATAAAGTTTTAAAACGGCTAGCCAGAAAAATGGTTTACGACGTGAATTATTACGTTAAAGAAATAAACTAACGAAATTATTTTTTTTAATTTTATGTTTTATTTTATAATTTTGAATTTTTTGAATTTACCTACTTACAAGATAAATTACAATCAAAAACTAGTGTTATTATAAGTTATGTTACTAAGGTTCAAACATACGAAATTAAAAATAAAATCCTAACACACTAAGAATTTCTGTGCGCAATTGTACACATGCGCCGATTGCCCCCACTACTTTCACCGAGCGATCTTGATTCACCGCGCGACCTGTACCATGTGTGTCGCCCCGCACGTAGTTTAATAAAATCGGAGTAAGCTTGCGTAGAATTGATACGTACGGCTTAGTAATAAATAATAATAATAATATTTCCACAACTATCACACAACGCCGCTTAGTGTTTTGGCCAACTGCCGTTTTCGTTAAACTAAAATTATATGCTCATTCTAATACAACGTGCCGTTTTGAAACTGCACAATATTTCAGAAGGTGGTAATAAAACTCATAAATAATCATAAAAAAAAAACTTAAAAAAAAAAAAAAATAACCGACTTCGCTAAAAAACACTAAAACGATCAAAATAATTTTAATTTCGGAAGTCGGTGTTTTTCGTATTTTTGTTTGTTCCTTATTTAACACCGACTTCCGAAATTAAAATTATTTTGATCGTTTTAGTGTTTTTTAGTGAAGTCGGTTTTTTTTTTATAAAAAGTTTTTTATTTCACACTTTTTAGTTGCAATACACTTACAGCCAGAGTACCTTTTTCCCATGACAATTCCAATTAACTCAAACCCTGCTAGCATTTTATTATGAAGTTCCTGTGTCTACCTTCCACCTTCCGGCTCCATCATCAGATCACTTTGACAGTACCTACCTTATAGTCAAAGTGCATCTCATGACATTTCTAATAAGCCCAAACACGGGTAGGATACATTGATTAGTTAAGGAGTTCCGGTGCCTAACTTCCTTCACTTCGATGATACCATTTTCAACATAACAATTCAGAACTACCTATTCATTTATTTGTGTGCGGGTTGTGGGTTGTAGTTGATATAAAAGCACTGATAGGTTTTGGATAGTTTATTAAAAGTTCTTCAAATGTTACGTTAAAATAATTTGTGGAGAGTATATCACAGTCGAACAACTCAACCAAGCAGGAGTAATATACCTCGGACTGGGTTGTGTTATCAAAGGGCAAGATTTTACCTTGCATGCAAACACAAAATTTGACAATAATATGACGGTTCAGTCAAATATTTACGTACCCAACATTGACCAACTTAACAACATTATCAATGTGAGCTTACCGATCGAAAAGGCTAACGATAATCAAACTGAGGAGAACGAATTAGATGACGACTTGCTCAAAATCTACAAACAAATCAAACAGCTAAGAAACAGTGATGTAGAAATAGGTGAAACGTTGTCACCACACGACATCCATCATTACGTGGTAAGCTACACCCTCGTGCTGGCGGCATCTGTGGGCTTGGCCGTGCTCCTGTGGCGGTGGCGACGACGCCGCATGCGACGCGTGCTGATCTCACCAGACATCGAGCTACAAAGTGTTAACGATGCGAGTGCTAGTGCTTGTGCGCGACAATGTAACGAGGCTGACCGCCAGCCCAGTGCTCAAAGTGCAGTGCAAGTGTGCGTGGTTAAAAAACAAAATAAAGCGTGTTCACCAATCATATACAAAAACTAGAGACATTAAGATTATTTCTAAACGCTAAAGTTTTGTAATATCTTAAGAATCACCACTAACATTAGGTTACTATCATCTTAACTAACATGATTGTATTATCATCATCTCATCTTAACTGCATCTATGCCGCCCCGGAATATGTTCGGTCCAAGCAACCGAACACCTGCTAACGCAGCAATTTCCTACAATCGTACTTTAACATCAGTGCATTACGAGACACCGAACGGACCGGGTGCATTCATCTAACATAACCTTTAACATAACATTTTAACGTAACATTTGAAGAACTTTTAATAAACTATCCAAAACCTATCAGTGCTTTTATATCAACTACAACCCACAACCCGCACAATTTGTATTGTCATAGTCGCATAACTATGTTCATTGTGATATCTGTTTGAGTATGTAGTTCCGTTGGCAATTTCTGGTCTTCTTCACCAGTTCCACCTCATCAAATGTCACTTTGACTGTAAATGCTTAAGTCCTTGATGAAAATATCAAAATGACTGTATGGTTGTATATAATATTTGAGGAGTTCCCTCGATTTAGCCAAGATTCCATCATCAGATCCCGACTTGGTGACTATGGGACCATTTGGGAAGTATACCCTTTCCAAGAAAAAAAGAATTTTTCAAATCGGTTGGCAAGTGACGAAGTTATGCGCGAACAAACATAAAAAAAAAAATACAAACATCCGAATTGAGAACCTTCTCCTTTTTTAGAAGTCGGTTAAAAATACGATACCTGGTCAATAATCAGTAATACTTGTTATTTTATTTTTTTATTTTAACCGTTTTTCAGAACAACTCTCTAAATAAACTTCTTAAAAAAAACAGAATCACCCGTTGCGATTTATCGCACGCCGTGTCACTGAGTGCGTGAGTGCATCAACCTGTACTAGGCTCCGCCCACTTATTCTACGAAATGAATAATTTAACCTTAGATGTAGATCGAATTCGATGATCATAATGTACATTAATGCCTTAAATTTCGCTATTTAATTACTCACATTTAAGCATCATTACAATGTGAAAATCTTTTAAAAGTTCACGTTGACGTCGCGTCGTTAGGTAGCTACGTATCAGCTGATGAATTAAATGTTAGGCCGAGATCAATAAACCTTATGAGGCGTCCGTGCCTCCGTCCGTAGGTACCATGCAGCGTGCGCGCGCGAGATTTAGGTAGGCACTGTATATGTACCAGACGCAATCGACGCGCTGTAGGTCATTCTCAGGCCCGGCGCCCACTATCGGTGGGCATCGATGCGGCTCGGTACAGCTCGAGCGCTTTACGCTGGCTTCGAGCGGCTTAGGGCGCCTTAGAGCTCCGTCGGGCGACTTCGGGCGGCCTCGGCAGCCGTAAGCATGGCTAAGGATGCCGAGGCGGTCTTCGGGTAGCTCGGGTGGCATTTTCGGATCAGACACGTCGCAGAACAGTCATTTCGATCACCGCACGCGCCTTCATTATCGTATCGTACAAGTAGACGCAAAATAACTTGGCAGTCCTGAACATAGGCTCTGCGAACTTCTGCGCATGTACATTCGTAAAGAAAACTGTTATTGGCATTTTTTTTTAACCAAAATACTAATAAAAATGTCCTAATACCAAGTAAAAATAAAATAAATATCAAAACAATTTGAGACTAAAAGCTACAAAAATAACTTATGAATAAACACATAAACAAAAACAAACTTAAAAAAAACTAAACAAAACAATATAATAATATCAGCAAGATGAACAATGAGAACTAAGTCCCAATCCACCATTATAAATACACACACATAACTGTTTTCACGGAACGTTACGAGTGACTGCTCTGCGATGTTTCTGCAGCCAGAACTATTCTTAGGCTACCCAAAATCAGCTACGGCGTCCTTAGGCGTGTTTACGACTGCCGAGGCAGCTCTCAGGCGCCCAAAGCCGCCCGAAGTCGCCCGACGCAGCTCTAAGGCGCCCAAAGCCGCCCGAAGCCGGCGTAAAGCGCTCGAGCTCTACCGAGCCGCACCGATGCCCACCGATAGTGGGCGCCGGGCCTTAAGGTCAGTTTTCCGTAATAACTGCGTTTTTATTTGTCGATTAAATTGGTGGATATGAAATTTACCTTCCTACTTTTTAATGGGCTGAGGACTGACAAAAATACTTCAAGATAATTTGTGCTAGTTAAGTAGATAGGGTTTTTAAGTGATTTATCTTGCCTGATAGGTAGGTATTTTTAGCGTAGGTAGTTAAAATTTTTAAATCAACTTATTTACACTAATCAAATTGATTCGGCTAACAACGTATTTACAAATGATATTTTATGTACTTACTAACAAAATAAAAAAAATAAGCAGGTACTTAAGTTACCTGGAGGTGTTGTTTAAAGTGTCCACCTTCACACTGCAGGCACAGTAGTCTAGCACGACGTTGCTATTTTCTTTTAATTTCGTAGCACAAACACATTCGTTTTTAAAGTGTCGAAAGCACTGATCACTAGTAAACACCTTTTCACGTAACGTACTTGCCGGCCGTAGTGAGGAAACCAAACCGTCGAACAGCATCCCGCGTGCTGGTCCGTGGCTCTCGCTCGAAGTATTCCAGGATATTTTCCTGCAAGGCGACAGGCAGGCCTTCGTTGCCGCGACCGTCAGCATGCCGGGGAACGCCGAATCGTCGAAACTCGCGGAGTCTTTGCGTAGCAGCCAGCTAGCATTACCCTTTGAGATGGACGTTACGCTGTCTCCACTGATAGCATACAAGCGGACTATCTCCACCAACTCTACATTGGAGTATTGGTCTGTCATCTTTCATCACTAGATACAGCAACCGTTAACCGAAGGCGCTTAGACCGAATATTGCAAGCGTGTACGCACACGCCGGCGACATCAATTACACTCCTCTGTCGAGTAGTCGAGGCCTACCTGTCGGACAGGTATATTGTCTACCCCGGTCACCAGGGAGACTGGAAACGTCGGGAGATGTCGTGCGGTGTTCCGCAGGGGTCGGTACTAGGGCCACCCTTGTGGAACATCGGGTACGATTACGTGCTGCGGGGCGACCTCCCTGACGGGGTCAGCGTGGTCTGCTACGCAGACGACACGCTGGTTCTAGCGCAGGGAGAGTCGTACCAGGCGGCGGTCGCTCTAGCGACACACGGGGTTGCGATGGTCGTTGATAGGATCCAGGAGTTGGGACTCAAGGTGGCGCTTCACAAATCCGAGGCGATGTCTTTTCACGGTCGCCGCCCTCGGAACGCGCCGCCATTGAGTTCCCAACTAACGGTAGGAGGAGTTCACATCGGTGTCGGGTCGACGATGAAGTACCTGGGACTCGTCCTCGACAGCCGGTGGAATTTCGTGGAGCATTTCCGACGTCTGGCTCCCAAACTCAACCGGACTGGGGCCGCTCTCAAGCGGCTCTTGCCCAACCTTGGGGGTCCAGACGCCTCCTGCCGGAGGCTCTACGCGGGGATCGTTCGGTCCATGGCCCTCTACGGGGCGCCGGTGTGGGCGCCGTCGCTGCGTAAGCGACCGGCGGCCATTCTGAACGCCTGCCAGAGGGTCATGGCAATTCGGATGGTGCGGGGATACCGCACGATTTCCTGCGAAGCGGCGAGCCTTCTGGCTGGCCTACCACCGTGGGATCTGGAGGCAACAGTCCTTGCACACATGCACGACATGCGCGTGGAGATGCAACGTCGGGGTGAAAGTCCTCTGCCGCGACAGGTCACGGCATGGCGGACAGAGCTCCGGCGGGATCTCATGGTGGAATGGCGTCAGCGACTATCGCAACCCCGTCATGGGCACGCCACAATTATGGCGATAAGTCCCCTCTTTGAGGCGTGGCTGGAAAGACCTCACGGCGTCCTTACCTTCCGCATGACACAGGTCCTCACCGGAAATGGCAAGTTCGGGAGGTTCCTGTTCCGAATAAAAGCGGAAGTGACGCCCGGGTGTCGCCACTGTGCGGAACGCCCGGAGGACACGGTGGAGCACACAATCGCGGTGTGCCCTGCTTGGGCGGAGCATCGCCGTGCCCTCGTGGGGGTGATCGGCGGCGGAGACCTCTCGCGCCGGGCCTTGGTCGAGGCCATGGTCCGGAGCGAGGAGGAGTGGCAGGCGGTCGCCGACTTCTGCGAAGCAGTAATGCTCGCTAAGGAGGAGGCCGACCGCATCAGGCAACGGCGCTCTCGCCGCCGCCGCCGGGATTCCGATCCCGATTTCCAGCCACCGTAGGCGCGGGCTTGCGGACAGTGAGCAATGGGTAGCTCGCTGTCCGGCCGTCCGGTAACCGTCCGGACCAAGCCCAAGTCGTCGACGGCGCGCGCTGTTCCCGCGCGTCTCAAGGAGTTGTCAGCAACAGCAGGGGCCCAGCCGGGTCGAAGCCTACTGGGGCCAGGGTAATCCGAAAGGGCGCTCGAGCCCCGGTATGAAGGCTTGAAGGAACGGGATGGGTTTTTTAGTCAGTAAGAGTCTGACACTATCTCCCGCTCCGCCCAAGAGCGGGGGTTGTCATAAGATGATTTTTCCCATCGAAAAAAAAAAAAAAAAAAAAAAAAAAAAACATCAATTACACTAAACTTGATCGATTGATCGATGGCCGCGGGGGCGTGGCTAGGGTGTGCCGTGTGGGAGATGATTGGTGCTTTATGAAACTATCGTTGCGTGTATTTGTGTGAAAGCGCGGTTTAAATATCGTTGCGTTTGTGTGTGTGAAAGCGCGATAATAAGGGAGGTATCAGACTGGCTGTGTTTTAAAAAAGGGAGTTCACACATACCGATTTCAATAAATAAGAAAAAAAAGATAAAAAAATTACCTACTCATTTTATTATTGATTCGGGTCGAGAATCACTAACATAATTACCTCCAGAAATTTTTTGCACCTTTAAAACTGCACCTTGTATACAACTGGACTGTTAAATTTATATTAGGTTGGAAATTGTTTACTGCATGTGGCCTTGGCTACTAAGGTAGTCGATGAAAAACTGGGTTTTTCCTATAACCTTTTCCACAAGAACTAAGGACATTTCTGGAATAAATTATACTTTAGACATTCATTAATAAAAGCTGCATTATTGCAGACAATAATAAAGCTTCCCATCCGTGAAAGGATCTTCATGATCAGACCAGTACCTACTTTTAGAGATTTCTTCATACAAACAAATAATTCTAATTAAAAAAGTATATAATTCTGATTGTTTCAGGCTATTTATTCCCACTTCATGATCCAACCAGACGTAGTAGACATTACGGTGGAGGATCCTTCACAAGACTTCCAGAGAATTAGAGATTATGTGGATGCCAAGAACTGCAGTGATTTGCCAGCTTTTCACCCTGTCAAACTACTTCAAGGGTAACTATTACGAATTTCATTTATCAGCTTTTACTTTGATATCGTCTTATAGAAAGTGTTGGGCGAGGTCTAAAACAGAGCAAGTATGCGTCACATTGTGACCCAGTTATGAAGGAATATTATGTTAAAGAAAGTATCCTAGGCTCCCTATCTAATAATATTGAAGAAAAATAATACCAACATATCCAATTTGTTTTGCTGTTTCAGTTTCTCTCAAGAAATGGCGAATCAAGCCAGTAGCAAGTTCAAGATCAACAAGAAGCAAGCGCGACGTGTGTACGAGATCCTGCGCCTCAAAAGCACCAACACCTCTGATAAGACTGCCTACTTGAACTACAGGCTTGACGTCAAAAACAGACTCAATGCGCCTTTCCAGGTATGTTTCATTGAGCATTTTATGTCTATCTATTTTTAGACTATTTTGTAATGTCTTTCTTATCATTATTATTTTTGATAGGTTTGAGTTTGACCTCTATCTCTTATTATAAAAATATTAATCCTGACAATGGGGTTATGGGGACCTATGTAGCTGTATCCCTTTAACAGTTCAGTTTAGGTCGTCAAATGGATCGCGTTAAAAGCTTGTGGTAGGGCCTCAGAACTTTTCTTTTGATTCTGTTTCAAACAGTAAACCAACTGCAATTTGCTAACACTTACAGTATGTACAATGCATTCCAAATAAGACTAGGATCGATTGCCATGTTGTGACGTCACGTCATACTGTCAAGTCGCAAGATCTAGGGCCAAATTAAGGAATTCGGAGATGAGCAAAATTGAAGAACTGGATTCTGATTACACTTTTATCGTTCACAGTTGCTTAATAAATTAAAACTGAAAAATATAAAAATTTTACCTTAAAATAAAATTTCTATTATGTTTTCGAAGACCATTATGAGAGAGAGGACATCGTCTTTTTCCCACGTTTACTTGCTAGATTTCGTTATTTCCGCTACGTAAATCGACCTCAGTGCCACCTGTGGCCGCATCTGGAACTAACTAACAGCACAGAACAAGCCACCATTCCTTTGTCATTGTTCGTCTCATAATGGTAATGATGATGATTGGAATACACCAGGAAGAAATTATCTGGACTTCGGACATTTCTCATTTCATTTATTCATATATAACAATTTGCATTGTGTTTGAATTTTGTTGTACGTTGTAATTAATTTATAACATCTAGAAAAAAATATATGTTTTAAATTTCAAACAGTAAATTAACATTCAATAAACACTAAGTAAATCCTGAGTAATAAACACTAAACAGTGAACAACATAAAAATCAATAAATAATAGTCAATAATCAATAACATAATCAATATTCAATAAATAATAGTCAATAATCAATAATAAAAAAAAAGATAAAATAAGATGTCAAAGAAAAAAAGACGTGTGGCACTCGGGGACTGCCGCGGTAAAGCTATTGCATAGCATTTTTATCAACTTATGCAATTATAATTATTTTATTTATGCAGTATTTTTTTTCCTTTGTTTTTTTTTTCTTTGATATTAATTGAAGTTACACTTTCACACATTGAATTGAATTTTGATTGATTGTTCACTCATTTGTTTTCTTATCGGTCACCACGCTCAAAAAACAAATGAGTGGGGGGCGTTAGGTTATTTTCGTTACAGAATTTCTGGATTCGGTCTCCACGCTCAAGGCCCGCGATAGAAGCTATGCAATAGCTTAATAAAAATAAAAATTGTAAATAGTCATTATAATAATGAATTAAACGACGTCTTAGGAAACATAATACAAATTTTATTTTAAGGTAAAATTTTTATATTATGTGTTCCGTTTGACGTCCGAAGTCCATTATGAGAGATCTGTTTGCTATATCCTGGTGGCTTGCTTAGGAAAACGCAACAATGTGAACAATATTCCTACAATTATATGAAAGAATATAGAACACAAAATAAATCAGCATTGCTGCATTGCGTATAACAAAACTGATTTCGTACTATTAATGAAATCGGCGTCTAACAGAACTGAATTGATATTTCGCAAAATTCTGTAGTAACAAACTTACGAGCAGTAGCCCGCAGCTTAACTTTACTTTGAATATGTAAATTAACGGGCTCTGTAATAGTTACGTAATGAAATTGCTGCCCCACATTGGTGAGTACTGGAAGCAGTGTCTATTCCCACTTCAAGTAGTTATACATCTACTAGTAGTATATCAGTACTAGTTGGTTGACGAAACTCAGTTGTAGGTAAAAAAAAGGTTGTTATTTTAAAATAAACGTCTAACCAAGTAGCTAAAGCCAAATTCCGGAGGCTAGGCCTTCCTTATTGTCCTCAAGAATTTTGAGTCCCAATCAACGAGATTCAAAGTATGAACTCTATGACTCAATACTAGCAATAATATAGTGGCAGTACGCCACGTAGCACATACGCACGTAAGTTTACAAATTTACAGCAGTATTTTTAGAGAAATGGATTACTGCTCTTGCGTCTCATATAACTATTTTCGCAGAGTTAATCAGAAACTGATGCTTAAGCTTGTTTGTCAGTGAATACAGTACACTAAGGTAAATAATTCAGACGGAGTGGGTCGTGGCCTCAGCACCCACCTGCATTTTCATATGGGAGTAGTAGTACAAGTGTTGAAACTTTCTCTTATACTAACAAAACTTCCTTAACCTTACTTTAACAACTTCGTGCTAGAGACTCGTAGCCGAAATGGCCAGGTTTCCAGCTATAGGCCACAAACTTCACCTAGATGACCGGTGGTGACGTAACACAAGTGGCAGAAGAGTTAGTGCCAGTAAAATTTATAACTAACTACGGAATTACTTGAGAATCTGCTGAAAGCGCCGCGAAAGCACGCGCCATCTAATACGTAAAGAAAAACAAAGTTGCTTTCGACGTAAGCGACATGACTGTGTATGTACTAGTAGACCTTGCAGGTCACATCGCTCAGCAGATCTTGTGCTGTATATACAGTCCCATTACATGGTGGACAGATATCAGACGGCCCGTCAGTGTTACTTACAGTTGTGTTCTCCGGATCTCATTCTCGCCAATGTAGTATTCCGCGTAACTAATCTGCAAACTGTGTCGGGTAACTTAAACCTCTCTAAAGACGATTGCTGTAGCTGTGTACGGCAAGCAACCTTCCCCAGAGGGCGATGAAGGTCGCAAAGTTGAGATACCCTAAGAGGCTTGGCCAGCTTCAGGGATCAACTGCCGGCTGCTAAGCGAATCTACAAACACGGTCTTCCTTCTTATTGATGCTGGATTCCATTTCTTAAATTTTCTGAAAACCTACACAAAGTATGACAATGCAACCTTCCCCGGAGGATGATGAAGGTCACACAGTTGAGACACCTTAAGAGCCTCGGCCTGCTTGAAGGCTCAACTGCCAGCTGCTGAGCAAGTGAATTGGCACTGATGGATTATACGAAGCTTAGTCTGGAGACAAACTCTTGGACAAGCTACGACAATGCAACCTTCCCCAAGGGGTGATGAAGGTCACAAAGTAAAGATACCCTTTGAGGCGTTGCGCCTGCTTGAGGGTCTGACTGTCAGCTATTAAGAAAGTCAATAGGTATTAACGATAATTCAGAGTTTTGTATGGAAGTAAACTCTTGGAGCTGGATAACGTCGATTTTCAGACACAAAATACAGGCTACGACAATGCAACCTTCCCCAAGGGGTGATGAAGGTCACAAGGTAAAAATACCCTTTGAGGCGTTGCGTCTGCTTCAGGGTCCGACTGCCAGCTACTAAGAAAGTCAATAGGTATTGATGATAATTCAGAGTTTCGTCTGGAAGTAAACTCTTGGAGCTGGATAACGTCGATTTTCAGGGACAAAATACACGCTACGATAATGCAACCTTCCCCAAGGGGTGACGAAGGACACAAGGTAAAAATACTCTTTGAGGCGTTGCGTCTGCTTAAGGGTTGACTGCCAGCTACTAAGAAAGTCAATAGGTATTGACAGATAATTCAGTTTGGTTTGGATGCAAACTCCAACAAGCTACGGTATCGCAACCTTCCCCAAGGTGTGATGGATGAAGGGGAAATAACATTGGGCCCATGTGAGTCATTTACGCCCGTTGGGTGTGTCGGTTGCCATACATTGCATAAAGCAACCAGACTTGTAGAGCTACATCAGACCCACACCACGCGACGCCACTTGACGCGACGTAACGTACCACTCAGGCGTCGCCCACGTATAACGTCGGTCTGATGCAGTTCCCGGTTTATGATTATAATAGCACATGAGATTTAAAGACTCCTTGCTTGGACAATTATTAAATATATTCGTCTTAATTTTGGACCAGGCAATGACCAGTTGGTCCAGGTACAGAAGTATTTAATGTTACGCAGCACAAGCACCACGTTACACCTCGGCAATCCAGTTTAGGACTGATGGAGACTTTTTCAGTGCCGTGGTGTGAGCAGATGGAAGACATACAATTTGTGGCAGTTGTCTTTCTTAATTAACTTATGCGAAGAACTTTTGTAAAATTCGCATCTCATGATAGAAACGATAGTAATCTTTGTGAAATTTGCATCTCATGATAGAAACGATAGTAATCTTTGTGAAATTCGCATCTCATGATAGGGTTGGTTGCAAGCTCAACCTTTCAGCACGTTTGTAAAAGTGATGGGTAGCTTTACACTGGTTTTTGTTAACAATTGAAAGTGTTGATATAGTGTATAAATCCAAAGGCATAGAATTTAATTTAAAAAATCAGTTGCCTGTTTAAGGTTCACTGTGCTTACTTCTGGTAATTGTACATTTTCGCCCCTTTTTTTGATCATGAAAAGTTACACGAGATTACATGATTTGGGGGCCGAGTCACCCGCGTCCGTAGGAGAATACCCAAAGTAAGACCCTACACGTAGTCCCCGGGTGGTGCTAATCAGGTGACACTAACTGGTGGTAGGTTTCGACCGTTGGCTTGCGACCACCCACTGAGCAAAGACGTACCGCCAAGCGGCCTGGCCGTGTTCCGATACGATGCTCAGTGTAGCCAGTCTAGAGGAGTTGGGTCGAAATGGCTGTTCTAACGCAAGCAGACCAACCTGGCTCGTACTGATATGGATGTATCGGGGGACTGGTCGCGGAGGGTAGCGGGATCCGGCACGGTGGCACGGTGCACCGCTGGCCGACCGCAGATAGCTGGGGGCCCAAGTAATGTGCTAGCCACACATGAAAGGCTGCCCCGCCATCTGTCGAAAAATTCCGGAATGCGCCATCGTGCTGGTTGGCGACCAGGTGGGAGGGCCCGATGGACATTCTCGGGGGGGCTCGGGCGTCCCCGCAGTCTCCAGACTAGTCCTCTAATGATGTCGTCCTTTCAGTGCGTGCCTGAAGGTTAGCAGCGTGGCTCCCCATTTCACTTCCTTCTCTCCTCCATTCACTCTCAAATTATGAAAAGGAATAGAAAGAGTAAAGGCAAACAGCGGCTGCACTCCCTCTCTCACAAAGTGAACCTCTCAAATATACGAAGGCCTGCATTCTAATCTCGTTGCAGTCTATCACTACCTGGAGACTGAAAAACCAGCTCTACTATTCCTTACGGAGACGCAGATCAGAGGTCCGTCCGACGTGTCGTATCTTTCATACCCAGGGTTTACCTTGGAGCACAACTTCAAACCACACGCGGGCGTATGAATGTATGCCGGGGACGACATCTGCTATCGGCGTCTCCGCAATCTTGAAGACTCCAGGTTCTCAACGCTTTGGACTTTGGTTGACACAGGCCTAGATAAAATAATCTACGCTTGTGTTTACCGCTCGCATAGTGGAGATCAGGAGACGTCCGGGCTCATACAGCATCTGAGTGAGGCGGCAGATGCGGCTCAGCAGCGGTACCCTTCCGCCCAATTGGTTTTACTGGGGGACTTTAATGCGCACCACCAAGAGTGGCTTTTCCCATTTCAGTGCACAGATCATGCTGGTCGTGAGATGCGGAAGCTAGCGCTGGAATTGAAGCTCACCCAGCTGGTCCAGGGGGCAACGAGGGTACCGGATGTGGATTCGCACACAGCCAATTGCTTGGACCTTCTGCTGACCACAGATCCAGACCGCTACTCAGTGTCGATATCTTCGCCTTTAGGCAGTTCTGACCACTGTCTGGTTAAATCTGTGTCTATCTACTCCCCGCCCGATCCTAGTCCTAGAGGCACTCGGCGGGTTTGGCGATGCAGGTCAGCAGATTGGCATGGCATGCGGTCTTTCTTTGCATGCTATCCTTGGCAGCCCACTTGCTTTTATTCGAAGGATGCATCGTCGTGCGCCGATGCCGTGACGGATGTGTTGCGACAGGGAATGGAGTACTAAATCCCATTCTCTATCGTAGCAATGTCGGACAAAGCTCGACCATGGTTTGGCGCCGAGTGTTCTCGCGCCGACGCGATAAAACATGTGGCATACCAAGCTTGGGCCGATGCTCGTATGCGCAAAGCCAGCGACGTGACTCTTAAGAAGAAGGCCTTTAACAGGGCTGCCAAGTCCTGCAAAAAGGTGTTGCGAAAGTCTCGGTTCGACCACATTAGCCGAATAGGGAATAAACTTGCTTCATACCCCGCTGGTAGTAAAGCGTTTTGGTCCCTGGCTAAGTGGGTTGAATTGAACTTCTGCCGTCCCTCACTTCCGCCGCTGCTGAGACTCGATGGGACACTGGCCCACACCGCTGAGGAAAAAGCAAACCTATTTGCTTCTCTTTTTGCGGAATCTTCGCGTCTGGACTCCAGTGACGCGCGACCCCCTGTTTCTCCTGATGGGTGCGTGACGAGTATGTCGGATATTCGTATCCATCAGACGGACGTTCGTAGGGTCCTGAGTAACCTTGACGTGAATAAAGCCAGTGGCCCCGACGGGATAACAGCGGTCGTTCTAAAAACTTGTGCGCCTGAATTTTCTCCGATCTTGACTCGCCTATTTAGAAAGAAAGAAAAAGAAAGAAAAACAGTTTATTTACGCGTTAAAGACGCAATCTTAAAAGTAGGTAACATAAAAAAACATCAATAATAATTAATAGGGAGGATATGCGTCTCCTCCGCGCAAAACTCTATTTCGCCTCTCATATGAGACTGGAAAAGTGCCGATGGCTTGGAAGCAAGCCAACGTGCAGCCTGTGCCCAAGAAGGGCAGTAGAGCTGACCCGGCAAACTACCGAACCATCTCTGTTACGTCCATCCTCTGTAAGAGTATGGAACGGGTAATTAACAGGAAGCTTCTGGCATATCTGGAAGCTAACGACATTCTCAGCGACCAGCAATACGGCGTTCGTCAAAATCGGTCTACTGGGGACCTTCTAGCGTATGCCATTCACATCTGGAGCGAGGCCATTGAGAAGCATGGAGAAGCCCTTGCCGTGTCCCTTGATATCTCGAAGGCCTTCGATAGGGTCTGGCACGAAAGTCTTATTGCTAAGCTTCCTTCCTTCGGTCTCCCACTGGTCTTGGATCGCAGACTTCTTAGGGATCGATCTATCCGAGTGGTAATTGATGGATGCTCGTCGGGTCAAATGGATATTAATGCCGGAGTCCCTCTCAAGGGTCGGTACTCTCGGCAACACTGTTTTTGCTGCACATAAATGACCTACTTAAACCCGGAACCTTTGGGTATGCAGACGACAGCACTGTTGCTGAGAGATATGTGTCTGACGCACGAGCTAGTGGGTCACAGATCCAGTCATTCCGAGAGGCTATGGTTGAACGCTTGAACTTGTCCTTAGAGGCAGTCTCAGAATGGGGCTATGCCAATCTGGTCACGTTCAATGCGACGAAAACCCAGGCGTGTCTTTTTTCCGCTAAACGGAGCCAATTCCACCCGGCTCCATCTTTCCAGGGTGTAACCGTGCCAATTATCGACCACCTTGAACTTTTTGGGGTAACGCTATCGTCTACCCTCAATTTTGGGTCCTACATCGAGGCAAAAGCCCAACTAGCTGCCAAAAAATTAGGGATCTTAGCAAAGGTGAGACGGTATTTCACGCCGGAACAGCTGCTCAACCTCTATCGAGCTCAAGTTCAATCTTGTATGGAGTACTGCTCTCATCTTTGGGATGGGTTAGCCAAATACCGGCTGGATGTACTAGAGTCTATTGAAAAGCGTGCCAAGAAGATCATAGGCAATGATGCTCTTGTGAAGTCAAAACTCCAAAGTCTTGAGCATCGACGCCGAGTTGCTAGCCTGTCTGTTTTCTATCGTTTACACTTCGGGGAGTGTGCACTAGAGTTACACAATTTAATTCCGCCAAGTCCGTTCCATCATCGGACCACAAGACGTACGGCGTTGCGCCACCGGTACATGGTGGACATCCCACCTATACGTACAAAGCGTTTTGGGAGTACATTCATTATGCGTACAGCTAAGGAATGGAATTCGCTGCCGGAGTCTGTTTCCTGATAGCTATAACCTAGGGGTCTTTAAGTCGAGAGTGAATAGATTGCTTCTAGGCAAGCGTGTTCCATCGTCGGCCACATCATCGCTTACCATCAGGTGAGATTGTGGTCAAACGCGAGCCTATGCATTATAAAAAAAAAAGATCCTTCCTGGGTTACGTTATTTTTATTGCAAAAATAACGAGTGTTTATTAGGTAGTCCAGAAGTACTACAACTTCTTTATTTTAAAACTTTAAAGATCGAATAAAATGTTGTTTTAAACTTTTGGTAGGTACACAGACAAAAACTTGGAAAAAATAAATCGTCCACGGATTCTCAAATCCTCATCCGATTCCTGCATTGTATACATCGGAATGGCAAGATATTTCTTTCCAATCTAATCCAAAGAGTCACCGTTTTCATTGAAGCTAACCTCGAAAAACTAACGGTGCGTAACTCATACTAATACTGGCGCCATACTCGAACAAGGAACACTCGGCTGCATTGTAGCGTAAAGTGCCCAAAATAAAGTACTATTTTAGTACTTTATTTTGGGCACTTTAAGCTACACTTAGACTTACCAGATATTGTACTCCAAACCTTCAATTTATGTGATCGGGTCCGGCGCCGTTTAACGGAGGCTTCATTATCTTCACTCGAACTGAATTGAATTCTGACAAACTTGACTCAATAGACTCAATTACGCGTTCGTTAACACTATTACATGACCGAGCTGAGTAGTAATTAATGATTACCGACTACTTAAACGCTCACGAAATTGTTAACGGTCGATCATTTTTAAAACGAACGAAATAATTTTACATAACGGAAAAATAAAAACGGTAACTTTCTACTTTAATCTCAAAAGTTAAAACAAGTAGGTATTTTAATTTAAAAAATACAAAATTTGAACAAGATGGAGGTTTGTATGTTTTCTAAATTCAAAATCTAGCGACATGCGCGCGGTACGAAGAACGACGCAACAATGACAAAGGAATTGTGTGGCTTGCTCTGTGCTATTAGTTAGTTCCAGATGCGGCCACAGGCGGCGCTGAGGTCGATTTACGTAGCGGAAATAACGAAATCTAGCGAGTAAACGTGGGAAAAAGACGATGTACTCTCTCTCATAATGGACTTCGGACGTCAAACGGAACACATAATATCTTGTTTTGCTCATTCTATTAATTCTTCGAGTTGACAGTATGACGTGACGTCACAGCATGGCAACGATCCTATTCTTATTTGGAATTCATTGTAATTGGCATTTTGTTCACAGAAAAAGAAATTAGAAATGAAAAAATTGCAAAAGGTATTAAAGCCTGAAGAATATGCGGCCACAGTGAGTGCCACGGGACTGAGCGAGACACACGGCCGCCTCGCCAACCAGTACCTGGCGCTGGAGCAGGAGTACCGACGCGTCATACACAGGATGGAACAGGATTAACCACTCTCTAATGATACTATAGTCCATTGTTTAAAGGCGTTATACACTGTATTAATTGCAGACTCGTAACTGTTGTGGTCAAGAATTTTTTGAGTATGGTCATTGCTCTTTCGAGTTTTATGACCATGGATGTCACAGGTATCAATAAGACTCTCCTCTAACTCGATATCCGGAGCTATGAAATAAGTAATTGAACGCTCCAGCGGATAAAACAACTAGGTCGTGTGTATCGGTGTATAGCGCCATTAATAAATGGATAACGATAGTCATAGGCATACTTTTATCACATTTTTTTTTTTACGTTTGTTTAATGCTACGAATTTTGTAAAATTGCGGAGAATTGATTGTTGGTGATAAAGACCTGGTCTTGCTCAGTTTAAGGTTCTAGGTTTTAATGTAATTTTTCATTATTTCAATTTTGCTCTTAAATTATTTATTCATATCAATACTAATGTCAGTTTACCACGCGCCTTGATCTCAGGTTGAGCCTTTTTTTTATTAAATTGAAATATGTGTCAAATGTTTAAGCAATCATTCACAAAAGATGACTAAGCTATGGTAACACCTGGTTATAAACCAATTGTTATAAATAAGGTCTTGTTCAAAGTAGAAAACATTATGTTCGGTAAAACAATTTAATGTTTCTTGTGTGCCTTATGAACACAACACGCCTTGAATGCAATTTGTTGTTAAGGTGAATTATGTCTTATTACTTTTAGTTTTCAATACTGTCTAATTCACATCCTAAATATCTCGAAAATGAATTTGTTATTGAAGTTTGACTGTAATTTTTCGTAATAAAACACTCTATTTGAAATAATATTTATTTATTTTTATGGTTGTCCACTAAAATAAAATTCAGTACTATTAATTAATATGCAGGTTAAATATTGTATGTTGCATCAAATCTAAGAGGAATAAAATGTCAATGATGTGTAATAAATCTTAATAATTGTCGAAAATGACATAATCTTATTGATTGAATTGCGCTGGCTATTTTCTAGTGTCAAACTACACTGTATTATTCTTATTATAATAATCATGTAATGATGACTTTGTCTACGTATCCAACACTGGTCAGTGAAAACGTTTGGAAGGCGACACTGAACCAAGTTTCATAAAGTAACTACTTGTAATAAATATTGATATAGTCCGTAATAGTGTGCAAGTTGCGTCGAAATGACAAACCATAACTTCCAATGGGCATTCTGCAAAATGCGCAACACAAGAAGCACGTTAAAATGATGTATAATTAGCTGAAACACTAAAGTACTTAAACTATTGCTGTAAATATCTATTATCTGTATCTATTCCACACACTTGTTCATTGCTTTTAACAGACTTTTTTAACAATCAAATAGCCGATTGCATTATAATGATAGCTTAAAAAGTTAACATCTAAACGGCTCCGCTTCCGACTATTTTGATCACACTACGGCCTTACAGCCACTGGACATCTAATAACAGGTGACGCAGGTCTGTCAACACGTGACTTATAGATCTGATGTACAAATACCGGTACTGTTCTTGAGCGCTCGGCGTCAGAGCGGGGATCGCTTTGCGCATTCCATACTTTGGCGTGCCAACCGTCGTCGTTGTTAGATACGTGCAGCAGCGCAGGGAACGAAATACGAGTGACGTCTATGACACGATGGCGTTGCGAGCCAATCACTGACATTCCCCGCCCCCGCATCTCACTTCGCACCACTAAAAAGAAACCGAATATTGGACTTCTGCGCAACTTGAAGCCAGCGCTCAAGATCCGTTCCGGTAATTGTAGGTCGCCACAGAACAATTTACAAATAGTCTCGACCAATCAGAACGCAGTACCCCACTCCTCCGTATGTCAGCTAGTTGACAGAATTGTTTTAGTGCGCTAGTTCAAGGGTCAATTTATACTAGCGCAGAGTCGAAACGCATCGAAGCGTCAAATTCTTTACAAAAGCCGCACGAATGCGGCGTCAGCGTTGTTCACGCGCAGACACGCGAATTCCGAAGAATGAGCGCGTCTTTTTAAAATCTCAGAAGTAATGTGTGCGTTACGCTGTGGAATTAAGCTTGAATTTATGTTCAGTTTTGGATAGACGCTTCGACTCTGCGCTAGTATAAATTGACCCTAAGAGGCTAGTGGCTGTAAGGTCGTTGTGATGACAAAATTACAAGTTCTATAGTTTGTAAGGATAGACAGATCTCCGACTTGCACAAAGATATGTAGGCTAGTCCCAACTGTAACGACTATACCTATTTAGAATATCCATACCGGGTTCCCTATTGTGCATTTATAGGCCAGTGCTAATAATTAACAAGGTCCCAATTACAACCACTACATAATACTGACAAACATTTCCTACAAGAAAATAGTACCCTACCTACTCTTAACTTGTACATCACTTTCGAATATTCGGCACATTCATAAATGTAATCGCCCGCTCTTTCAACAAGTTTATCTTTATGGTATTACAATACAAAACCTTGTAGCGCACATAACGATCCTTCTGTCCAGAAGTGGTGTCCAAGTCAAGGTGTGTATTCAACATGAGAACTTTGAAATACATTATTTCAACATTGTCTCCTAATGAAGGCGATACAATAAGTCACTCGTTTACAATATTGATTGTTTTCTAGTAATCTCAATATTACTAGCCAATAGTCAAATTCAGCTGCTATATTATTAAAATATAATTAAAAAGAGATTCAAGAGGAAAGCGTGTTCGTATTTTTGATAATATAGTAGCTGTTCCTAAACACCGCTGACGTGTGTGTTTTGTTCAATTTTGGACGGTGGCGAATAAACAATTTTGTTTTGAATTAATTTCAACTCGTAAAAATATTCAGCGATTAGTTTTTAACAATTTGGAATGTAAAGTATCTCAATAGAGAGCTAGTTAGTTGTTCAGGTGAGTATCCGTGTCCGTTGCTAATCTAATGCGAGCGCGACATGCTGTCTGCGACGTAGTATACCTCGCCGAACCACTCGCTATGTTCGTCCAAGTATCTGTCGAATAAAAAATATTTTAGTTAAAATCTTTTTCTGAGTGAAACTATTTCGCAAATGGTGAAGTAAATTATAGTTTTATTTACTTACTGCACGAACATATCGATATGCTTTAGAATCAGCTTCAGTTTGAAGTCAGGCATCTGCGTTGCATTCAGAAAGTCGGGCAATTTCACTGGAATTTGGAAAATATAATAATTTTACCTCAAAATAAAATTTGTATTATGTTTCCTAAGACGTCCGAAGTCCATTATGAAAGAGAGTACATCGTCTTTTTTCCACGTTTAATCGCTAGATTACGTCATTTCCGCTACGTAAATCGACCTCAGCGCCACCTGTGGCCGCATCTGGAACTAACTAACAGCACAGAGCAAGCCACCATTCCTTTGTCATTGTTCGTCTCATAATGGTAATGATGATGATTGGAATACACCAGGAAGAAATTATTTGTACTTCGGACGTCTTAAGAAACATAATACAAATTTTATTTTAAGGTAAAATTTTTATATTATGTGTTCCGTTTGACGTCCGAAGTCCATTATGAGAGATCTCTTTGTTATCTCCTGGTGGCTTGCTTAGGAAAACGCAACTATGTGAACAATATTCCTATAATTATATGAAAGAATGTAGGACACAAAATAAATCAGCATTGCTGCATTGCGTATAATAAAACTGATTTCGTACTATTAATGAAATCGGCGTTAAACAGAACTGAATTGATATTTCGCAAAATTCTGTAGTAACAAACTTACAGGCAGTAGCCCGCAGCTTAACTTTAGTTTGAATATGTAAATTAACGGGCTCTGTAATAGTTACGTAATGAAATTGCTGCCCCACATTGGTGAGTACTGGAAGCAGTGTCTATTCCCACTTCAAGTAGTTATACATCTACTAGTAGTATATCAGTACTAGTTGGTTGACGAAACTCAGTTGTAGGTAAAAAAAAGGTTGTTATTTTAAAATAAACGTCTAACCGAGTAGTTAAAGCCAAATTCCGGAGGCAAGGCCTTCCTTATTGCCCTCAAGAATTTTGAGTCCCAATCAACGAGATTCAAAGTATGAACTGTATGACTCAGTACTACCAATAATATAGTGGCAGTACGCCACGTAGCACATACGCTACTATAGGTTTACAAATGTACAGCAGTATTTTTAAAGAAATGGATTACTGCTCTTGCGTCCCATATAACTATTTTCGCAGAGTTAATCAGAAACTGATGCTTAAGTTTGTTTGTCAGTGAAAACAGTACACTAAGCTAAATAATGCTAAATCCTGGGCTATATCAGACGGAGTGGGTCGTGGCCCCAGCACCCACCTGCATTTTTATATGGGAGTAGTAGTACAAGTGTTGAAACTTTCTCTTATACTAACAAAACTTCCTTAACCTTACTTTAACAACTTCGTGCTAGAGAGTCGTAGCCAAAATGGCCAGGTTTCCAGCTATAGGCCACAAACTTCACCTAGATGACCGGTGGTGACGTAACACAAGTGGCAGAAGAGTTAGTGCCAGTAAAATTTATAACTAACTACGGAATTACTTGAGAATCTGCTGAAAGCGCCGCGAAAGCACGGGCCATTGCTTTCGACGTAAGCGACATGACTGTGTATGTACAGGTCACGTCGCTCAGCAGATCTTGTTCTGTATTATACAGTCCAATTACATGGTGGACAGATATCAGACGGCCCGTCAGTTTTACTTATAGTTTTGTTCTCCGGATCTCATTCTTGCCAATGTAGTATTCCGCGTAACTCATCTGTAAACTGTGTCGGGTAACTTAAACCTCTCTGAAGACGATTGCTGTAGCTGCGTACGGCAAGCAATCTTCCCCAGAGGGTGATGAAGGTCGCAAAGTTGAGGTACCCTAAGAGGCTTGGCCAGCTTCAGGGATCAACTGCCGGCTGCTAAGCGAATCTACAAACACGGTCTTCCTTCTTATTGAAGCTGGATTGCATTTCTTAAATTTTCTGAAAACCTACACAACGTATGACAATGCAACCTTCCCTGGAGGGTGATGAAGGTCACAAAGTTGAGACACCTTAAGAGGCTCGGCCTGCTTGAAGGCTCAACTGCCAGCTCCTGAGCAAGTGACTTGGCGCTGATGGATTATACGAAGCTTATTCTGGAGACAAACTCTTGGACAAGCTACGACAATGCAACCTTCCCCAAGAGGTGATGAAGGTCACAAAGTAAAGATACCCTTTGAGGCGTTGCGCCTGCTTGAGGGTCTGACTGTCAGCTACTAAGAAAGTCAATAAGTATAGATTGATAATACAAATCTTTGTCTGGAAGCAAATTCTCGGAGCTGAATAACGTCAATTTCCAAGAACTAAATGCAAGCTACGACAATGCAACCTTCCCCAAGGGGTGATGAAGGACACAAAGTAAAGATACTCTTTGAGGCGTTGCGCCTGCTTGAGGGTCTGACTGTAAGCTATTAAGAAAGTCAATAAGTATAGATTGATAATACAAATCTTTGTCTGGAGGCAAATTCTCGGAGCTGAATAACGTCAATTTCCAGGAACTAAATACAAGCTACGACAATGCAACCTTCCCCAAGGGGTGATGAAGGACACAAAGTAAAGATTCCCTTTGAGGCGTTGCGCCTGTTTGAGGGTCTGACTGTCAGCTACTAAGAAAGTCAATAAGTATAGATTGATAATACAAATCTTTGTCTGGAGGCAAATTCTCGGAGCTGAATAACGTCAATTTCCAAGAACTAAATGCAAGCTACGACAATGCAACCTTCCCCAAGGGGTGATGAAGGACACAAAGTAAAGATACTCTTTGAGGCGTTGCGCCTGCTTGAGGGTCTGACTGTAAGCTACTAAGAAAGTCAATAAGTATAGATTGATAATACAAATCTTTGTCTGGAGGCAAATTCTCGGAGCTGAATAACGCCAATTTCCAGGAACTAAATGCAAGCTACGACAATGCAACCTTCCCCAAGGGGTGATGAAGGACACAAAGTAAAGATTCCCTTTGAGGCGTTGCACCTGTTTGAGAGTCTGACTGTCAGCTACTAAGAAAGTCAATAAGTATAGTCAGTACGGTGGGATGAGCCGCTCTGCAGAGTAGTTCAGGAAAACCTAATTCTAACATCTGCTACGACTGCGGAGCGGGCGCGCCTGCTGGCTGTGGGAAATTGGGAGTCAGGTCTTTGGCTTCACGCACTGCCGTCGTCGAATATTGGCACCTTGTTCGACGATACTACTTTCCGCCTAGCTGTTGCCCTACGCCTTGGCGCTCCTTGTTGTTCTCCTCATCGCTGTCACTGTGGCGAAGCTGTCAACAGCCTCGGTCACCACGGCCTGTCATGCAGTCGAAGTGCTGGACGCATAGCGCGGCACGCGAATATTAACGACATTATCCGACGAGCCCTTGTCACCGTCGGCGTTCCGGCTGTTTTGGAACCTCATGGCCTGGCACGCGACGATGGTAAGAGACCGGACGGTATGTCTTTATTTCCATGGAAGTTGGGTAGACCTTTAGTGTGGGACGCTACCTGTGTCGACACTCTTGCGCCATCCCATCTTCCTAGTTCATCGTGCTGTGCTGGTGCTGCCGCTGCGGCTGCGGAGAACCTCAAGCGGCGGAAATATAACAACCTTGTCGGCAGTTATATTTTTGAGCCGTTTGGGGTTGAAACTCTTGGGCCGTGGGGTCCGAGTGCTCATATACTTTTTAAAGAACTGTCAAGGCGCTTAGTTGACACTTCGCGTGACCCAAGGGCTGGTTTTTATCTCGGTCAGAGATTAAGCATTGCCATTCAACGTGGCAATGCCGCCAGCCTCTTGGGCACACTTCCAGTCGACAGCGATGCGGAGGAGTTTTATGACGCCATATTTTAGTAGGAAGTAGCCCTTAGTGTGTATAGTTAGGTTAAGCATACTTAAATATTTTAATTTAAGTTTATTATGTATATATTTTTTTTAATAAGTATTGATTGATAATACAAATCTTTGTCTGGAGGCAAATTCTCGGAGCTGAATAACGTCAATTTCCAGGAACTAAATACAAGCTACGACAATGCAACCTTCCCCAAGGGGTGATGAAGGACACAAAGTAAAGATACCCTTGAGGCGTTGCGCCTGCTTCAGGGTCCGACTGCCAGCTATTAAGATATCAGAGTTTTATCTGGAAGCAAATTCTTGGAGCTGGATAACGTCGATTTTCAGGAACCAAATGCAAGCCACGATAATGCAACCTTCCCTAAGGGGTGCTGAAGGTCACAAAGTAAGGATACCCTTTGAGGCGTTGCGTCCGCTTCAGGGTCCGACTGCCAGCTACGAAGAAAGTCCATAGGTATTGACGATAATTCAGAGTTTTGTCTGGAAGTAAACTCTTGGAGCTGAATAACGTCGATTTTCAGGGACTGAATACAGGCTACGACAATGCAACCTTTCCCAAGGGGTGATGAAGGTCACAAGGTAAAGATACTCTTTGAGGCGTTGCGCCTGCTTGAGGGTTGACTGCCAGCTACTAAGAAAGCCAATAGGTTTTTCCTGCTCTTTTTTTTCTTTCGGAGACGCAGATCAGTAGTCCGTCGGACGTGTCGTACTTATCTTACCCAGGGTTTACCCTAGAGCACCATTTTAAACCACGTGCGGGTGTATGTATGTACGCCCGGGACGACATCTGCTATCGGCGTCTCCGCAATCTTGAGGACTCCAGGTACTCCACGCTTTGGGCTTTGGTGGACACTGGCATGGATCAAATTGTCTATGCTTGTGTCTACCGCTCACACAGCGGTGATCAGGAGACAACCAGGCTCACACAGCACCTTAGTGAGGCGGCGGATGTGGCTCTGCAGCGGTACCCTTCTGCCCAATTGGTGATACTGGGGGATTTCAATGCCCACCATCAAGAGTGGCTCTTCCCATACCAGTACACAGACCATGCTGGGCGAGAGACGCGGAAGCTAGCGCTAGCGTTAAATCTTACCCAGCTGGTCCAGGGGGCTACAAGGGTGCCGGATGTTGACTCACACATGGCCAATTGCTTGGATCTTCTGCTGACTACTGATCCGGACCGATACTCAGTGTCGGTATCTTCACTAATAGGTAGTTCTGATCATTGTCTTGTGAAATCTGTATCTGTCTATTCCCCGCCCGATCCCAGCCCAAGAGGCACCCGGCGGGTTTGGCGATACAAGTCAGCAGATTGGGATGGTATGCGATCTTTCTTCGCATGCTATCCTTGGCAGCCTACTTGCTTCTCTTCTGCTGATCCTTCGTTGTGCGCCGACGCAGTGACGGCTGTGTTGCGTCAGGGGATGGAATATTACATTCCATTCTCTATCATAGCAATGTCGGACAAAGCTCGACCATGGTTTGGCGCCGAGTGTTCTCGCGCCGACGCGATAAAACATGTGGCATACCAAGCATGGGTCGACGCCCGTATGCGTAAGGCGAGTGACATGAGTCAAAAGAAGAGAGCCTATAATTGGGCTGCCAAATCCTGCAAGAAGGTGATGCGGAGGTCTCGGTTTGACCACATTAGCCGTATTGGGAACAAACTTGCTTCGTACCCAGCAGGGAGTAAAGCGTTTTGGTCCCTGGCTAAATCTGTTGAATCGAACTTCTGCCGTCCCTCACTACCACCACTGCTGAAACCCGATGGGTCGCTGGCCCATACCGCTGAAGAGAAGGCTAATCTATTTGACTCTCTCTTTGCGGAATCTTCACGTCTTGATTGTGGTAACGCGCAGCCCCCTGCCTTTCCTGAGCGATGCGAGACGACTATGGCAGACATTCGCATCTACCAGAAGGACGTTCGTAGGGTGCTACGTAACCTTGACGTGAACAAAGCCAGCGGTCCCGATGGGATACCGGCAATTGTTTTAAAAACTTGTGCGCCTGAACTGTCACCGATCTTGACACGCCTATTTCGTCTTTCGTTTGTGGCGGGAAAAGTGCCGATGGCTTGGAAGCAAGCTAATGTGCAACCCGTGCCCAAAAAGGGCAGTAGGGCTGACCCTGCTAATTACAGACCTACCTCGGTGACATCCATTCTCTGTAAGTGTATGGAACGAGTGGTCAATAACAAGCTCCTGGCATACCTGGAAGCTATTGACATCCTCAGTGATCGTCAATACGGTTTTCGCCGAAATCGGTCAACTGGGGATCTTCTAGCGTATGCCATTCACATCTGGAGCGAGGCCATCGAGAAGCATGAGGAAGCACTTGCAGTCTCCCTTGATATTTCGAAGGCTTTCGACAGGGTCTGGCATGATAGCCTTATTGCTAAGCTTCCTTCCTTCGGTTTGCCCACTGGTCTGTGTAACTGGATCGCAGACTTCTTGAGGGGGCGATCCATCCGAGTAGTTATTGATGGCTGCTCGTCCGGTCAAATGGATATTAATGCCGGGGTCCCTCAGGGGTCGGTGCTCTCTGCAACACTGTTCTTGCTGCACATAAACGACCTACTTAAACCCGGTACCTTTGGGTATGCAGACGATAGCACTGTTGCTGAGAGTTACGTGTCCGATGCACGTACTAGTGGGTCACAGATCCAGTCTTTGAGGAAAGCTATGGTTGAGCGCTTGAACTTGTCCTTGGAGGCAGTGTCCGATTGGGGCGATGCCAACCTGGTCAGGTTCAATGCTGCTAAAACCCAGGCGTGTCTTTTTTCCGCCAAACGAAGCCAATTTACCCGGCTCCTATATTCCGGGGTGTGACCGTGCCGATAACCGACGGCCTTGAGCTTCTTGGGGTAACGTTATCATCTACCCTCAATTTCGGCTCTTACATCGAGGCAAAAGCACAATAGGCTGCCAAAAAACTGGGGATCTTAGCTAAGGTGAGGCGGTACTTCACTCCGGAACAGCTGCTCAACCTATACCAAGCGCAAGTTCGATCGTGTATGGAGTACTGCTCTCATCTTTGGGATGGGTCTGCCAAGTATCAGCTTGATAGAGCTGGAGTCGATTGAGAGGCGAGCCAAGAGGATCATCGGTGATGATGCACTTGTTGCGTCAAAGCTCCAAAGCCTTGAGCATCGACGCCGAGTTGCTGGCCTGGCGGTTTTCTATCGATTACACTTCGGTGAGTGTGCGTTGGAATTGCACAATTTAATTCCGCCAAGTCCGTTCCATCATCGGACCACTAGACGTACGGCATTGCGCCATCGGTACATGGTGGATATCCCACCCATTCGTACAAAGCGTTTTGGAAACACATTCATTATGCGTACAGCTAAAGAGTGGAATTCCCTGCCGGAGTCTGTGTTTCCTGATAGCTACAACCTAGGGGTCTTTAAGTCGAGAGTGAATAGGTTACTTCTAGGCAAGCGTGCTCCATCGTCGGCCACATCATCACTTACCATCAGGTGAGATAGTGGTCAAACACGAGCCTATCAATAATAATAAAAAAAAAAGGTATTGACAGATAATTCAAAGTTTGGTCTGGTTGCAAACTCCAACAAGCTACGGTATCGCAACCTTCCCCAAGGGGTGATGGATGAAGGTCATAAAGTAGAGATACCCTTCAAGGCTTTGCGCCTGTTAGAGTGTCCCACGGAACTTTTTACAATTTTCTTGGAGATTGAATATAAGTTGGACCTTCCCGCCTAGGGGTGCGAGGAATTACAGCAGAATTACATTGGGCCCACGTGGGCCATTTACGCCCGTTGGGTGTGTCGGTTGCCATACATTGCATAAAGCAACCAGACTTGTAGAGCTACATCAGACCCACACCACGCGACGCCACTTGACGCGACGTAACGTACCACTCAGGCGTCGCCCACTTATAACGTCGGTCTGATGCAGTTCCCGGTTTATGATTATAATAGCACATGAGATTTAAAGACTCCTTGCTTGGACAATTATTAAATATATTCGTCTTAATTTAGGACCAGGCAAGGACCAGGCAATGACCAGTTGGTCCAGGTACAGAAGTATTTAATGTTACGCAGCACAAGCACCACGTTACACCTCGGCAGTCCAGTTTAGGACTGATGGACTTTTTCAGTGCCGTGGCGTGACCAGATGGAAGACATACAATTTGTGGCAGTTGTCTTTCTTAATTAACTTATGCGAAGAACTTTTGTGAAATTCGCATCTCATGGTAGAAACGATAGTAATCTTTGTGAAATTCGCATCTCATGATAGGGTTGGTTGCAAGCTCAACCTTTCAGCACGCTTGTAAAAGTGATGGGTAGCTTTACACTGGTTTTTGTTAAAAATTGAAAGTGTTGATATAGTGTATAAAGCCAAAGGCATAGAAATTAAATTAAAAAATCATTTTTGTTTGCCTGTTTAAGGTTCACTGAGCTTACTTCTGATAATTGTACATTTTCGCCCCCCCCCCCCCCCTTCTTTTGATCATGAAAAGTTACACGAGATTAGATGATCCTTCCTAGGTTACGTTATTTTTATTGCAAAAAGAACGAGTGTTTATTAGGTAGTCCATAGGTACTACAACTTCTTTATTTCAAAACTTTAAAGATCGAATAAAATGTCGTTTTGCGTTGAACAAGATGGAGATTTGTATGTTTTCTAAATTCAAAATCTAGCGACATGCGCGCGGTACGAAGAACGACGCAACAATGGATCCACCAGGAGATAACAAAGAGATCTCTCATAATGGACTTCGGACGTCAAACGGAACACATAATATAAAAATTTTACCTTAAAATAAAATTTGTATTATGTTTCCTAAGACGTCCGAAGTACAAATAATTTCTTCCTGGTGTATTCCAATCATCATCATTACCATTATGAGACGAACAATGACAAAGGAATGGTGGCTTGCTCTGTGCTGTTAGTTAGTTCCAGATACGGCCACAGGTGGCGCTGAGGTTGATTTACGTAGCGGAAATGACGTAATCTAGCGATTAAACGTGGAAAAAAGGCGATGTACTCTCTCTCATAATGGACTTCGGACGTCAAACGGAACACATAATACATGTTTTAATGATCTTAGATGACTTGAATAAAAAGTAAGCTGTGATAAATAGAAGATATTCAAATACAGTACCGAAAAGTCTGGCAAGATGAATGGCGCCATACACGCGGCACGGCAAATGTTCGGTTCCCTCGCGGGGAATAATCTGCCACTTCGCCACCTAATAAAATAATTTTACATGTAAAATCTTCTTGCTTAAAAATTGTAGGGTTTGATTTACGATCGAGTTCAAAATGATTGGTAGCGGGGACTAGAGCTCGTGCAGGTCCTAGGTTACCTTGTCGAGCAGCAGCGACAGCGGCGTGCGCGTGCTGGACGGCGCGGGAGTGGACTGCGTGGGCCGCGCCCAGCACTCGCTCAGGGAAGACCCGCTGCTGCCCACGCTGAAACGTTACCAACATTGCACACTATAAGTTGCCAGCTAAGAAGGTCGACTATGCAAAGGCATGCTAAGTAGGTATTCATAGTAGGGAGAAGGAAGACCTGTAAAAGAAATATTTACACAAATATAATTGCTTAGAACTTTACATATATACAGTGCTCGTTAGTGGACAGATCTGAATACGTTTAGATAACACGATCTAAGTAGTAAAACGGCATAAATTGGCATTTACAGAAGTCTGAAGAATATTATACCTGGATGACATAGTTTCGAACAACCTCGGCTCGCCGGCTGAAGTTGACGGAGCCGGCTCTTCATTCTCTGATTGAGAAACCACCGACTTGTGAGAGCGGAGCCTGTAAACAATACAGGTTTTACCTCAAATGTATACTCCCACAAATACTGAGAACGGCATTTGGGTAGTTCTTTCAACAATTTGTAAGCACTTTAAAGTATGGCTGTCAAAAATGTAAATTCTGACAAGATATTAATATTTCCGCCGCTTGAGGTACTCTGCAGCCATAGCGGCAGCACCAGCACGACGACCTATCAAGATTCGATGGCGCTATAGTCACAAGTAGCGTCCCACACTAAAGGCCTACCCATCTTCCCCCAGGCCATGGTATGGCATACATCTGTAACTTGTTGCTTGGAAAAAAATATTAAACATGCTTTAACGGCTGAATGGTTTTGGTTGAAACTTTACACTTAAATTGAACATAATCGAATCTTTTTATGAGAACTTCGTAAGGGATAGTTATTTTTTTTTTGCAGAAAACCAAAAAAAAGAAAAAAAAAAGCAAAGCATATCAAAAAGTATTTCTAATAATATCTTTTTCAAACTTATGCAACATGTTATTGATATAACTACTGATCTATTAGAATACCTAGTCTCAATAATCTTAAATATCCTAATTATGATGTTATCTTAAATATAATTTCCTTCAAAATGCACAAACTTCCGCTTACGATGTTCTTCTTAAAAAGGGTCGATATCCTGAACTATCTTTTGCCCGCGGCTTCGCTCCCGCTCTACCCTACTATACCTTACTCTACTTTACACTACCCTAATTTTCATTTTTTTTTTCCATAAAAACCTCCTAGCCAAAAAGAATTAGCGAAATCGGTTCAGCTGTTCTCGAAATTTGAGCTTAGCAACACATTTAGCGATTCATTTTTATTTTATAGATTATTAGATAGGACTTTTTTATCTATTCCCCCTAAGATTTATATAGTTACCGACCTCCTGGCCACATTGCCGCTGCGAGTGGCACTACGGCCTTCGCGAGTGTTGCCGGCCCCCCCGACGTGGTTGTCATCAGTGTTCGAGTCGCTGATAACCGCCGTCTTATCATTGGAGTCGCTCTTCGCTGCGACGATGATGTCATCGTGGTTGTTGGATTCACCTGGAGAAAACATATTGAAGTACTTTCATGTTAAAAAGATGGCTGGATGACTTTGAAGTCTTCTTTGGGCTTTTTGTGGAACAGTATGGGCTAGTGAAAATAGGAAGAATGATTTTCACATTATTTTCTAATCTCATGTCACAGTGTTTGTTATCGAACTCCTTCGAAACAGCTTGACCGATTTTTATGTTTTTTTTTCATATTCGGTAGGTCTGAGAATAGGTCGTAGGCTTTTTACCCCATATTTTTCTTTGATAGTTTATATGGCAGATAGATATACTCTTTATTGTACACCACTAATAAATATTACAATAGGAACTTAAAATTAATACGGTGTCACAATGGTCTTATCGCTAAAAGCGATTTTTTACAGACAACTTTTGGATGGATTTGACAGACAAGGAGAAATAGATACGCAGGCACAGGTAGTTCGTGGTGGTTTAATGTTCGCCGAGTCAGCTACTTTGGGCCCAGCGATGGTATTACAAAACAATGATAACACTGCATGTAGCACCAGATTTCGCGATTTGTTGTTTACCTTCGCTCTTGTCAGCATCCATAGGATCGGGTGGCAGATGAGAGTACTCCGGTATCTTGGGACTCTTAAGATCTTCTTCAGCCGCAATCAGCACTTCTTCCTCGGTACCCATCGGCTCATCTTCGTATTCTTCCTCTCCTTCCAACTCCAGCTTCTTGCATTCTTCTTGCCTAGAGGTTTGTAAGTCACTTGATTTTTTTATTAAGATGTAATGTAACTTGATAGTAGATTTAGCTGTTAACTACTTGTAAGGGAGCATTCAAGTATTACGTAACGCAATTTGGGGGGGGGGTCTTGTAAAACGTTACGGTGCGTTACAAGGGCGGCAGGGGGAGTATGTAAACGCGTTACGTAATTTTTATTTTATTTTAATAAAAAAGCTAGGGAATTAGAATCTTCCAAATCAGCAACCATTTTCGTTTACGGGGAAACCCTCAATAGTATCGTTCGTTACTTTTATTTTTGTTTCCTAAGTTGGCAAACCTTTCGTTAACATAATTGAGACTTTAACCCTTTAATGAGCAACCAGGTATTGAGATAGTTAAATAAAAAGAAAACTAGCCAAAATATTTCTTTTTAAACTATTTTAAACGAAATTAAAAGCAAAAAAAAAATTCAGGGATATTTCACTGAGTTTTCAGGTTGTATCTTTTTAGATACAAAAACACAATAACACGAAAACGTTATTATGAACTTCGTATCTAAAAGTATACAAAATGATTCTTGGGTTTATTAACTACTAGGTAAACCCCGTGGTTTTCCCCGCTTTTTCAATTACTGATGCCCAGAAAGTCAGTGTCTGTTATTGGGGTTTACAATACTATTATAGGAGCAATCCATGTATTTACGGAAAAGCTTCTTATGTTAAAATTCAATTTCAGAAGTTTTTTTTTTATTTTTAGAGGGGAAATCATCTGATGACTTCTCCCGCTCTAGGGTGGAGCAAGAGGACGTATCGGACTTGTGTACTACGGCCACGGGTTTCCTTTTCAGGAATTTCCCGTGGCCCTAGCAGGCGTCGATTTTGCCGGGCCGGTATAGTTTTGTTTTTTTATTTTTACATCTCCTTGAAGCTCACGTGAGATATTTTTACACGCCGTTGTTAACTTTGGCTTCATCCTCGAACTTTGGTTAATTTTCTATAATAAACATCAAGTATTGTGTATTTTTGGACATAAAAAATAAATTACTATCTCTGAAAAAGACGTCTTGTTTCTTTTTAGATACATGAATGATACACTTGATTTGTAGAGATATGTCGCAAAGTATCTATTTAGATACAAATACTATATTCCTTCACTATACATAAAATAATAGAATTTTGTAATAAATAATGTTTATTTATTGTAATTAGATGTCTTTCAAATAATATTACACTAAAACATTTACAGTCTATTCATTATTACTACGATTTTGAAACAAATTTCAATAAACGTCCGCCAATATTCAGATTCGGTGCGGATCACCTAAGTTCTCGCTGTTTTTGGTGAGAAAGAGAAAGTATCTGTGTTGTGATGTATTGCGTTTTCGTTTTGTTGGTCGATAATAACCCTATCGGCAAAAGGCATAAATACACGTGACTTTTGAGTTTTGAGTAATGCGCGTTTAAAAGGTTTGTGCATATTTAGATACAAAAACACTTAAAGGGTTAATGGTCACTTAAATGTTACGTAACGTTTAGGGAGGGAGAGGGAGGGGTACAGAAAAACGTTACAGTGCGTTACATTTCTAAAATCTTCAAAAATTGCGTTACGTAATACTTGAACGCTCCCTAACTGCCGTTTTCATACATGATCTGTATTATCATCAGATGATTGCAATTGTGCGCTGCCATCTCTGAGGCAAAGGTGAAGTGACTTATGTGGCATCAAAGTCCTTTCAAACTGGAGCATGGCCCAAGCTGAATGACGACGAAAATAGTTTTGTTTTTGGGCGGGAAATATTAAATTAACTTCTCCCGCTCTAGGTGGAGTGAGAGAGTTAGACTTTTATTGAGAGTCCACCTATGTTCCTTCAATTGTTCGGGCCGCGGTAACGCTTTCGAACAATCCCGCAGCCCACGAAAATAGATAAGGTGGTTACTTCCCGTGACAAACTTCTCAATTAAGAGATGCGATTAGGTACTACAGAACCGATGAACGTCGAAAGTAGCGTCAAGCTTTGTGTAGCGAGTGGACTGTATATTGAAACTCACTCTGTTTAATTATGATGGTTTATTAAAAATTTAAAAACACACATAGGTAGTGACAGTTTGATTTGACCCGTTACTTTCCGACTGCCTCGTGCATCGCCGTGGTCGGGCCCTTTTATATGTGCCGATCCGCGAGGGGCGTGAAACGTCCATGTCCTTTTTTGTCGACCAATGGCGATGCGCGACGTGACCGAGCCGCGGAAACAGGTTCATTCCTGTCGGACTCGCGGCTCCGTCGCCCTACTAATACGCCGACAGGTTTATACAGGTTTTACAATATTATTGAGTACGAAATAGGTAGCGGCGGCGCCGCTATATTTTGATGCCGTCGTGCACACTTCTCCCGCCGTCGCCATCAGGCGACTCCGTGGGGAGCACGACGATGCGCTTCGTTGGTCTTCGCAGTACGAGTCCTCTGGTCATGACATCTACAACTCGTATCTCTCCATCTGCGCCTGGCAACACTTGCGTCACTCTTCCCTTAGGCCAGGTGTTGCGTGGGAGGTTAGGGTCGCAGATCACGACGACGTCTCCAACTTTGGGTGGGGTGCCGCTGCCGTAGGGCTCCCGCCGGTTTTGAAGGAGCGGCAGGTACTCACGTACCCATCTTCGCCAAAAGACGTCTGCTAGTGCCTGGGCGCGCCGCCATTGGTGCCGCGCTGTGACGTCCGCTGCGGTGAAATTACCCGGTGAGGGTACATGTGGGTTAGGGCCGATCAGAATATGGTTAGGCGTGAGGGCTTCGGGCTCATCTGGTGACACGTTGACATGCGTGAGTGGCCTGGAGTTCACCGTATTTTCCACTTCCACGAGTAGCGTGGCCAAGGTCTCGTCGGACGGGTGGACTTCCTTCAGTGTGACGTACAGTGCTTCTTTGACGACCCTTACCATTCTTTCCCACGCTCCTCCCATAAACGGCGACGCGGGAGGTATGTACTTCCAGCTTATGGACCGCGCATTGGACTCACTACCTAAAGCGCTTAAGGCGCTTTCACCTAGCTCCCTATCCGCCGCTTTGAAGCAGGTAGCGTTGTCGCTCCATATTTCTTTGGGACAACCTCTCCTACCTATAAATCGCCTAAGAGCGGCGATAGCCGAGTCTGCGCTGAGCGAGCTAGCTATTTCTATGTGTATGGCTCGACACGTTAAACAGGTAAATAAGGCTCCGTATCTTTTTTCTTTGTGCCTACCTACAGATACAGATATGGGGCCAAAATAATCTAGTCCAGTGAAAGTGAAAGGACGTACATGATGAGCTAAACGGGGGTACGGTAGGTTTCCCGTAGACGGTTTAGCCGGCTTTGCCTTTTTTATTTTACAATATAAACAGCCCTTTATAACATTTTTTACAGACGGACGTAGTTTTGTAATCCAAATACGCTGTCTTATCTCATTTACTGTTATCTCGGTCCCGCCATGGTGTAAACTTTCATGTATATACGCTATGTATAGCTTCGTATACCTATGCTTACCCTCGAGTATAATGGGGTTTTTTATTTCTTCATTGACGTCTTGTACCGCTGTGATTCTCCCGCGCAAACGTAGAACACCTGCGTTGTCTAGGTATGTACTTAATACCGATATCGGACTGTCGCCGGGCGCCGCTTTGTTATCCTTTATGGCGGCAATTTCTTTTGAGAAGCTTTCGGCTTGCGCGCCCTTGACCCATTGTTCTTCGGCTTGTTGTATATAAGTAGCAGGTATAGGTATGTAGTTTATAGTTTTATTCTTTGTCATATTTTGCGTAAATTTTTTAACAGTTTTATTTCTGTGTGTTCTTTTCCATGTTGGATCTTTTGATGCCTTTTTCTTAGTACACTTATATTCGACATTATGTTTACATGGTCTACACAGGTCAATGAACTGAAGTACTCTTGCAGTTGTCCTTATTAGTCGTGTCCATTTGGAAAAACGAGTAATATTTGGGAGATGATCGTTCAATTTTGTGTTGTTAATTACATGACATTTGACGCGTCCTTCGCCCGTGTCCATGGGGGCAATGACCTTTTTATTCTGTGGCCACTCATCTCTACCTTTTCTAAGGAACTCGGGGCCGCGAAACCATCTGTGTTCCGAATTAAAATGTTCTGGTGTGCTGCGTGTCGCGTCGTCTGCCACATTATCCTTCGAGGGTAACCACCTCCATTCATTTTTCTTGGTGAGTTCCTCAATTTCAGCTACACGATGCGCCACGAAAGTTTTAAATGTGCGTGGTTCAGCTTGAATCCAGGCCAGAGCGGTGGTAGAGTCGCTCCAGTATGTTAGGTCGTTCACCTCGTAGTCGTGTTCTTGTACGACCGTCCGGGCTAGGCGCGCTCCCAACAGCGCGGCTTGCAGCTCCAGCCTAGGTATTGAAACAGGTTTAAGTGGGGCTACCCTGCTCTTGGCTGCCGCCAGGGTCACTTGTACGCTGCCGTCTGACCTTTCTGTTCGCCAGTATACCGCTGCGGCGTATGCCTCCTCGCTTGCGTCTACGAAAGTATGTACTTCTCTGGCTGTGACGTCACCGTAATCGTAGCAACGTGGGATCAGTAATGTTTCTATAGTACTCAGTGACTTCATCCACTCTTTCCATTTCGGGAGTAGTTCTTCGGGTAGCGGCTTGTCCCACTCCGTTTTGTACTTCCATGTGTCTTGAAGTATCCTTTTAGCCGGTATAGTGATAGGTGATATTATTCCTAGCGGGTCAAATATGGACATAATTATGCTGAGTGCCTCCCGTTTGGTGGGTGGGCGTGTGTTGTTTAATAATACAATAGGTGTTTTGTTTTTATTAATCCGAAATATAAAGCAATCTTTTTTAGTATCCCATCGTAGTCCTAGTGCTTTCTCGGTGTCGTCGCCGCCTAATACTTTGATGTCTTGTGACGCGAGGTCATTGTTTGTCAACACATTTTTATTGTTTGATATCCAACCGCATAAAACAAAGTTGGCTTTTTTATGAATGTAATCTACTTGTGCTGTTATTTTCTTGGCTTCCTCTTCGCTGGAAAAACTCTGAAGGTAATCATCCATATAATGATTATTTATTATTGCTGACGCGGCGGCTGGGTATTTATCAGCAAATTCTCTAGCGTTGCGATTCTTTATGTATAGCGCCGTACATGGGGATGACGTCGCGCCAAATATAACAGACGTCATGCGATATTCACCTGGCGGTCCACTTCGTTGATCGCCTCGCCATAAAAATCTCAACGCATCGCGATCTTCTTCCCTTATCTTTATCCTCATGAACATTTCTTTAATGTCGGCTGACACAGCTATTTTATTTTGACGGAAACGCATTAAAATACCGGGCAGCGATTGTAATAAGTCGGGTCCCGATAGGAGTAGGTCGTTTAGGCACAAACCCGCTGTCTTAGCTGCTGCATCGTGCACGAGTCGTGGCGGCTTGTGTGGCTTGGCTGGGTTGACCACTGGGAAATGAGGTAGGTACCAGGTTTTATTTGGCGTATATGTGTCGGGTGCCTTTTCTGCATAGCCTGAGTTAAATAAATTGTCGAGGCGTTGCAAATACTGGGTCTTGAGGTTTTCGTCCTTATCTAGGCGCCGTTCTAAATTTTCTAGCCGTTTTAGGGCACCTAGGTAATTGTTTGGTATTTTAGGTTCCTCTTGTTTCCACAATAGTCCGGTCTCGAAGCTGCCATCGGGTAATCGTCGACTCTTCTGTTCTAGGATGTCTAAGGCTCGCTGTTGCGGGTCGTCTCTAGGTATCCTAGGTTCTATACCTAGTGATTCTAGTTTGAAAAAGTTTCTCATGGTTTCTTCTATTGGTTCCAGATTTTCTTGAATTTTAATGTGGCCGCAAAATGTAGCTATGACTTTATTTATAGAATACTGACACCCATGTAGTACCCAACCGAGTTTTGTGTACGATGCTACTGGTTGATCACGCGCACCTGTTCGTGTTTCTGTGGCTACTAATAAATGCCAGTTATCTTGGCCTATCAAGATCATTGGTCGCGCGTGTTCATAAACAAGAGTGCTACTTATGTCGTCTAAATGCATACAATTATTTATGTCCTGGGTTTGTACAGTTTGCGCCATAATTTCAAGCCTGGTCACGGTGCGCGCAGCCTCTATCTTCTGTGGGTCGCTATGGTGCTTACCTTGAATGTGGAGGCTCACTGTTCGGCTTTGCTCATGCTTGACTTCCGTGCCTATGCCTTGTATCCACATAGGACTCGCTGGCCCATCTGCACCTAAGATATCTGCTACTGACGCGTCTAACAAGGTGACTGTACTCCCGTCGTCTAACAAGGCATATGTGTCGACACTCGTATGTGGTCCGCTCAATGTGACAGGTACTATCTTTAAATACGCGCGGCGATTCTGAGGCGAAATCGTTGATACATTTTCACGCGCCGACGTAACGGTTTCGTGTGTGATAACAGGTGTCGGCGCCGGCGTCGCTACGTTATGTGACGCCTCAACTTTACGCTCTTTGTGCAACAGTTTGTGATGTTTCATGTTGCATTCCTTTACGTCACAAATAGGCGCTTTACACATGAACCTTCTATGTTTGTTTCGTAGGCATCTAAAGCACATGTTAGAGTTTTTTGCTATTTCCCATCGAGTATCTATGTCTAGCTGTTTATATTTACTGCAATCTGGTAATTTGTGGCCGTGTTGCTTGCATGCCGGGCATTGGTCATTCGATGTTTCCTTATTCACGTTGAACGTGCGCTCAACTCTGCGCCGTTGTCGTACATCACTGGAGTCGTCGTACCCACGTTCTGGCTGAGCATACGCGCCACACTTGTCTGCCTCTTCATTCATGAACATAGACAAGAGCTTTAATACGGGAATATCTTCAGTTTTTTTATTAGCCGCGTAATCATAAAATTTGTTTTTTAATATTGGCGTTAACTTCTCAACGATACAATGCGACATTTCAGGGCTATGTAAATATTGATTTCTTTTTAGTGCTTCTACCGTACCCACCGTGTTTGCAATACGGCTAGCAAAAATACAAATATCCCTAGGGTTATCATTTAATTTAGGTAATGATTTTACATTATCTAACTCGGCCATAATCAAGGCCTCGGGCCTACCGAAACGTCTTTCTAGTGCGTCTAGAATGACCTGAGGGTCAGATTGACTGAACAATAGACAACCTACAGCTTCCTTTGCGGCGCCTCTGAGGCTCATCCTAATCCTAGCGACATTTTCTACATAGGAAAAATACGTGTGTGAGTCACAATACGCGGCCTTATAAGCTATCCACTCACCGGGTTTTCCGTCGAAGATCGGTAACTGCTGGACGTACTTCGGGGGCTCTCTCGAACTGCGCGCGACCTGCGCTAGGGCCGCGGCGAGTGTCCCTACGTCTATCACTTTATCACTCACATTACCGTGTAACACTTCACTCGCGATATTGCCCTTTATTTTCGCACACACACTTTCTCCGTAGCCGTCGTCGTCGTCTCGCAGCGGTTGAGCGCCTGTCACGGCGCCGGTGTCCTTCGCTGCTTCTCTGCCGTTCCTCCCGTTGCTGACGTCGTGTGGCGGCGGCCGAGTCTCACCTCCGGGTGGCGGCGCCGGTCGCGCGAGCCACGTTCCAATCCTTACGGAGGCGAGGTCGTCTTCCAAGTCTTCGTCTTCAATCGACTCAGCTTCGGTTCTGATGCGCTGCAGCTGTATTTCTTGCAGCTCTCTCTCTGCTTGCGCTTGCTTGACTTTCATTTCAGCCAGCCGTTCTCTGGCCTCCAGCTCTGCGAGGCGCTTCTTTTTCGAAGATGTAGAACGGTGTGACCTGGTATCGCCGGGCTTGAGCGTACCATGTGTTCGCGTGGCGTCGGTGTTGGTAGTCGTCGTAGATCCGCTGCCTGTGTTTGTCACGCCGACCGTGCTCGATTCTGGTGCCGAGCTGCTGGCACCCGGTCCGGCGGTCACTGAAGGCTCTTGTTGGGTCTGTTCTCTTCTTGAGTCGCCACTACGGCTGCGTGTTAACACCATCTTCAACTTGCTGGATCTTAACGATTCGGCTTTCGAAGGACCAGAATGTGTAGCGAGTGGACTGTATATTGAAACTCACTCTGTTTAATTATGATGGTTTATTAAAAATTTAAAAACACACATAGGTAGTGACAGTTTGATTTGACCCGTTACTTTCCGACTGCCTCGTGCATCGCCGTGGTCGGGCCCTTTTATATGTGCCGATCCGCGAGGGGCGTGAAACGTCCATGTCCTTTTTTGTCGACCAATGGCGATGCGCGACGTGACCGAGCCGCGGAAACAGGTTCATTCCTGTCGGACTCGCGGCTCCGTCGCCCTACTAATACGCCGACAGGTTTATACAGGTTTTACAATATTATTGAGTACGAAATAGGTAGCGGCGGCGCCGCTATATTTTGATGCCGTCGTGCACACTTTGCCTATGTCCAGCAGTTGACGTCATTTGGCTAAAATAATGATAATACATTCACATTAGATCTACAATACTATTGAATTCCGTGAATTACTACTTAGCCCTCTTCCTCTCTCTTAATTTTGCTGTGACCCTTCATATTGATCTATTACAATTTTCAACATCATCAATGTATACATCATGGATTACAATAAAGTATTGAGTATAAGTGAACAAGCAACTTACTCGTCGATGAATTGTCCGCAGATCTCGTGGTACTGGGGCAGCTCTTGCTTGTACAGCAGATGACCGCGCAGGATGAAGTCGAAGTACACGCGGAGTCCGTCCGCCACCTCGCGGACTAAGTTTAACCTAAAAATAATACGGTGAAACTGTGTGAAGATAGTAGAGGTACTACTATCTTCACACTTGATAGGCGTACACGAACAATGGTTCATCGTGGACCGAGTGAATCTAAAATCCGGATAGATCAAATAAAGCACCCGCTTCCGTTTATTACTTAGAGAAGGGCCATTTTAATAAAAACTAGACGTTTTTGCCTTGTCTCTAAGTTGGAGACTTATTATGATGGTTTTTTTAAATGAATAAGTATAGTTTTGCAAATACAAACATTTCGTTACCGAAAATATAATATTTTGTTACCATACCATCCAACACATAGTTGCAAATTGCAAAAAAAAATATGTGCTTGAAAATCTTAATTTTAAAACTTCTTTGATACGCCATAGAGGTTAAAAACAGGTGTTGTCATCACAATCGAACCTGCAAGACACATCAAGCATGTCTGGCTTCTGTGGTGGGTCGTGGCGAGCGCGGGTGGGGTGCCAGGCGCCGGCGCGCGCGAACCACTTCACGAACGACTCCAGGATCTGCGCCGCGCACGGAGTGGCCGGCAGCTGCGACAGGCGTCCGCGCTTCACCACCAGGTGGTAATCGAATGTCAGCCGATCGCTAGAAGATGTCGCCAGAAATATACATCACAGAAATCGGAATCAAAGTTTCTGTCCTTAGGAATACCACACGATTAATTATGACTTGAATAGAGTAGATTCATATTTGTTAAGATACAGTGCGTTGAAATTTCGAGTGACGTCTCACCTTCAGACACTTTTTACTTAGAAGTGACGTAACAATCTAAGTCCCCACTCCTGAACGTTGATGCGTTTGCGATTTTTCATTGATCTGATAAAGCAAAAAACCTGATGGTCTAAATACCTAGATTTTTTTAAATTAGAATTCATTCTTATTTCTGGAACTAGAACACAAATGATATCAATAAAGCTTGTGATTTGCATGCCTCAAGGTGTAATATGGTTGGACTGTGCTATATTTTTCAATATCTTTATATAATTACCCATATTAGGAAATAAAGGATTATGATTATATGATGAGATTTTTAGAGTAGGTATTGGTTTCTAGAAGACGTTGTTTGATTTGATTCAGATAACAATAATAAATCTTACGTGTATACTTTCGATATTATTATGAATAAATAATTACAAATACTATTCTATGGCGAACCGCACATCATAACATTTAATTGCATTTAGCCAAATCATCACTGCGCCAAACGATCAAAATTATTAATTAAGCAAATCAATTTGATCCGTGTTCAGATCGCCTTAAGTGCCGCCGCGCGCGCGTGCTCTCGCTCCTTTAACTAACGTAATTATTTGTAGTATTTTTAACAATACAGTTTTTAGTGAACAATCTTATCTATTATTTAACATGCCAGCAGATAACCTTTACATGGTCCTTCGAGCCGGATATGAACCATCCAAAGATAATTTACCTATTATGTATTAAGAAAAAAAAATACATGGCATTTATCATAAACGGTGACATGTTTAAATTGGACAGCCCACGTTTTCCACTGGTGGGCAAAGGCCTCTCCGATACATCTTCCCAGTTCCCACCTTAAAAATCCTTCTTCACCTAAACTATCAGAAACGATAGTTTAGGTGAAGAAGTACTTTAGTTAATGGCTTATCTCGCAAGCGTTTTTTGTATTGTCTGGGTGTCGATGCTCGTAAACCCAGATTAAAAGAAGCACGCTATACAATAACGGCCTGTTCACGACCTTGCCGCTGTGAGCGGCAGCTAAGCGCGGGGCGGTGAGCGGTAACAACAAAAGTATGAAAATGTTTGAAGCGCGCCACGCACGAGGCGCCCCTCATAGCGCCCAGCTCCCGCTTACCGACGCCGCTCGCCGCTAAGACCAACAAGTCGTGAACAAGCATTAAATGACTATTATTGTTGTTTACCGTAAAGCAGAAGGCAGTGCAATGTGCGCCCGGCCCACACTCACGTTGGGCGGCGGGGAGCGCGGCTGCGAGCCGCCGGACCCAGACGCTGATGACGAGTCCGTGTCAGCTGTTTCCACCCCCTCCTCGATGTGATCTGATAAAGAACAGCTACTGAGTACCACTTACATGTGTACAGATACCAGATATAAACGCCGTAAGATTGTAATAATTCTTGCAATGTATGGAATTTTTAATATTCTGTAGTAATTCGGTTTCGATAAGTTTCGACTTCGATTTCGGTATCGGCAGGAAATCTGCTGAACTTTTCGGCGGCATCGAACCTCAACTCTCAACCGAACGTTGAGCGATAATGCATGATTGCCGTACATCGTTCGGTTGAGTTCATGGCTAGTGTATCACTATCACCTGCTATCATCAGCTTAGTTCGCCAGCCGCCTATCTAGTCTCTAAGGCCACTCGGTAAACTACTAAATTAATAAGATCCAACAAGAAGAAGAGAGAATAAAAAAGTTAACATATTATTGTATTTTTTTTTACATAACTTTGTTTGTTTTACAGATTTTTTTCACACTTTGAATTATTGTTATTTATTGCACTTGACACGTGTTGGTTGACTATCTGTATAAATGTAAAAAAATAAATCTTTGAGTATACAATACATTTTTAACATATCTAAAAAAGTTTCCGTTTCGGCCGAAACTTAAGACAGATAGCGAAGGTTCAGTTGCGGACTTGCGGTAGAAAGTCCTGAAGTCCTGTTCTGGTCGGACACTAATATTTTGTTGCTAAATTATTTCGAATACAATAAAACCCATAATAAATTATATACCTATTCTGGAATCGCGATTGTAAGAAAGATTGTATTTGTATAGTTTTACGAGAATAGAGATGTTCAAGAACATTGACACAATCTAAATATGTGGGAAGATATACTAGGTACATTATGTTTGCAAGTTACAACTAGGCTGTCAATGTTACGGATATGCTTTGAATACTCTACTATTCATTGCGTACCCACAATGAACACAGATCTTGTTCTGCTTATCTTCCTACCAACAAAATCTTAATTATATAAGATGAAAATAATGATGATGGAATGCAGATAGAAAGACTTGAAAACGCTAAGAAATTTAAGAACGTTGGCGGGTCTTTAGACCGAGACCATGACGTTAAAAGTAAGATTGTTTTAATCTTATTTAGGTGTGGGTAAGAGACAGAGCAATACAGTTTGTCTAGCGCCATCTCTTACCCACACTGAAACAAGATTAAAACATCTTACTTTGAACGTCATGGTAACCCCGTTTAACTGCTTCGCACATTTCCGGCGTACCTACACTTGTACAGCCGCGCGACCCAACAATGGAAAATTGCAATTGAAGTAGGGTACCTAACTGTGTCGCTCTCATTCGACGTGCTCGAATCTATAGCATTTTATATCTGTTGACGACACGCCCTTCATTGAAGTGTGATCGAGACAAGTAAGGTCTTTTCCATATCCTACAGAAACATTACCGGCTCCGGTTCATTAAAAAGAAATGTTACATAATGCAAGAAATTTTTTAACATTTCCAGCTGAAAAATGTAGGTGGTACTACAGAATGATAGGGGGATATTTTTAACTTCAAGTGGGTATAGAAGAACACAGTACAATATCTTCTGCTTATTTATGTTGAGTAAAAGTTAATAACTTTCAGCTTTCATTGAAAGTATTTCTATTCACGATAACAAAGGAAAGCGCCAATGCGAAGAGGGTGAGTGCGCATGTCTGGGCGTTACCGCGCAAACGGCAGCGCAGCGCGGCCATCTTTCAATCTGACGTACCTGGGTGTGTCGGTGGCGCGCTTTTCGAAACTATAGCCACGTGTATAACTTGTTTGTATGTACGGATAAGTAGTCGATGCGACTCATATTAAACACACATTGATTTACGTAACAAAACATTAAAATCTGATGAAGTGAATCGCACATAATACAGAAAAAGCAATAGCTGCACAAATGCCCATAATAACATTTCTATGCAGTCTTTTGTATTAATGCCAAGCTGACTGCTGAAAAATTACCTGTTTTTGAACACTTTAACATAGACACTGATTATTATTTTTATCATGTTGATTTTCAAGTTTTTTTTTTAATTTTTGCAGTTGGTACATATATGGCTACTCGGATAGCTTTGTTGTTTGGTACAGGTAATTGGAAATGAAAGGCAGGGGAGAAGGTGGTTCATATCCTGCAAAAGGGCTCCACATGAGCACTGATTAAAATTACCATATTTAAGGAAAATGACTGAAGTACTAACTTACCATCTGGTTGGGTGCTGCTAGAAGAACCATCGTCAGAGAAGCCATGTCGGGCGCGCTTGGCGGGGCCCGCGCCCGCGTTCGATGTGCTGCCTCCCTTCTTACGCTCCCGGCGATACAGATATGCACCCCTAAATTAAACAGATCCATAAAACAAGAACTATTGTGCAGCACAACAACAGTTAAATGCTACTTTTAGGAGACAATTTTATAATTTAATGTGAATTTATATACATATTTATGTGCTTGATTTAATCAAACACAATTATTTTTTTTAAGTAAATCAAATCTTACAGTTGTAGTTGAGACTTCTCAGCTAGATCTCTTTGTAGCTGTCTGTTTTCTTCGGTATCTTTCAACACAAAGTCCTCACTGACGCAGCGGTCCCAGGAAGAGTTCCAACCTTGGAAGTGTATCAAGTACTCCACAGTGCGACGCCCTCGTTTGTCTTTGCTCTCTATTACTTCTAACACCTGTACACGGTTATATATTGATGCAGTAGAATGCCTAGTTTTGTAATAAAATTGGCAGTAACAATATTTTTGACTTTACAATATTTTTTCAGTTTGTTTTGTCCAAAGCGATGATTTATAGGATAAATAATACAATTTCTTAATTAAATTAAAACCATACTTTTTACCCCAATAATTTCTTATATCCTGTGCATGGTTTCAGTTTCCTGAACAATTATTGATGATCTACCATTGGTGCCAACAAAAAGAAAAAAAACATTAGCAGCAGCAATGAATGAGAAATAATAATTCCATTATAATAAGATTGCAAAGCTAACATGAAGTCTTGCCCCACCCTTACTGCAGTAAGTGCAAAAATTTGGCACAAATTTTATTAAACTCATAAGATAAATAGTGATTAAAACAAATAAAATATATCTGAAAGCAGCAGAGTACTCACAACTCTTAAAATTATTTAAAACTTGTAAAATCTTTTGATGAAAAAAACAAAATTTGTTTTTTTTTTAATAACTAATTTGGAACAATATTTAGCAAACTAAATTATATAAAAGACCTGCAAGTTCATGTGGAAGCAAGTTACATAAAGTCTGGGGTGACTTTTCAACATTTTTCTATCAAAAGTTCCTAAGTGTTGGCAAAAAAAAGTTTTATATAATTATAACCTAGTTGTTGTTTAGTAGTTTCGCAATGGTTTATATAAGGTAAAGCTGTTATAAATGAGGTGGTAGTGTGATGATAGGGCGTGGTTAGATCTAGCACTGCGGTCCTTACCTTGGAGTCGTAGAGCACCTTGGCTTTTGTTGGATCCGGTTCATAACACAAAACGCGCTCGCCTTCACTGAATTTATAACGAACTCCCCTTGTAGATACCATTGCCGGTTTTTCTTCACCTATGGCACGAATTAATCAATATTGCGATGATATAAGTTATGTAATTGAATAAGAATGATTAAAAAATGATTAAATTGAAGAAAACACAAAATCACAAACTAATATTTTGCGCGCCGCTTGCTTGATTATTTAAAAGACCGACTGATATAAAATTCAAAGTATTTCTTATTTAGCATCAGGAAAGACTGCAGCCGGGTGTGTGCGACACGCCTATTTCACAAAAATAATGTTTTGTTTGGGCGTCGGCCGATGTTTATTTTGATTTCAGCTGTCAAATAATAAAAATATACAATGGGATCAATTTGATTTTGCAACTGGCAACACCGAGTCAACAATGGCGCTAGTAGTACGATCTTTTTTAATACCAAAATAGCCCGAATTTGGAGCCTATATGTGATTATTATTGGCGTATTTCATTAAAATACAATACTATTAATAATGAGTTATTGAAATTGGCTTTTAAACGTACGAAAGATTAAAAAATGTTGAGTAATATTCGCCTTTATTGGTTAAAACAGCGATTTGTCAACTGGATAGGGGGTACATTATCATTTTCTTGACCAACAGACTTACGTGCAGCTATTTGTACATTAATTATAATACAAATGAAATATATTGACACCGATCTATTTGATATAACTATGGCGCGTTTAGTCTGGCAAGGGCGTTGACGTATTCCCAGACGTGTTCTATGCGCAGTGCTATTTACATAAGGACTTGGGCGTAGGCAGGGTGTGGCGAACGGGGCAGTCTGGGGGCAGAATATACCTACCTATTCAAGGGCGTTGGCAGGAGAAACAAAGCCTAGCAGATTTCTGTGTATGCCTAGTGTACCATAATATAGATTGAAACCGAGTTTCAGTGCAGATAGTGAATTGGCCCCTTGTTTTAATTTAACCCAATTGCGGTTTTTATTTGTTTATATTTTTTTTTCCAATAAGCACATTTTACGATGAAAATGGAAAGTGCACCGTAATAGGAGCTACGGCATATTCCCCATAATACCAATATCCGAAGAATTAGCAGTTAACCATTGTCAAAGTGTTTCATCATTTCAAAATATGTAAAGGGAACCCAAAGCATATCAGTAATTGGGACAGTTTTTTTTATTTTTATTTAGCTTTAATTATTATCCAACTCCTGAATCAACAAACAGCCAGACATAACATACACATAAAGTTCAATAACCTTTTGGAGTAATCAATATCAACTGAAACGTACGCAACATGAAATAAATAGTGTTCGACAGACCTCTTAACTATATATTTTAGGCAGGCACCGCTTAAAAATCAATTTATATTTTTCGAGAACAAAAGTCAAAGGGGTGTTTGAACTTTGCTCCCGGTTCCACAGCTACACCCTTGGTTACGGGAGCTTAGGGGCTTCACTACAGATGTTGAATGTTTCATTCACATAGCAACTGTGTATGTTCATGAATGATTTGATTTGTTACAGGCTCAGCATTTTGTACCTAATTATTATGGCACCGGTTTAGTTTCAGTCACTAGTAGCAGCTGTTAAAATAATTCTTTGAAAAATAGTAACAGATTTATTCGTCGGAAATTCTGTGACTCAAACACTGTATCGCGTAACGCAAATAAATATCTAAATTCAATACAAGAGTTAATTTTTTGGAGTAAATTTGAAAAATTAAACATCGTTTTCAAATCTGACCCGTGCGACTATTAAATAAAACTCACTGTGGCTCGTAATTTTAATAGTAGTTTTTACACCACCTGCTCGATAATGTCGTTTTATACGTCATACAAACCTCACTAAAAGCAAGTCATTCTATCCCTAGGGAGATAATGCAGTATGGCCGATACCTAGGGAATAATGAGATTTGAACTTGGAGCATCAAAAATCGTCAACATTGTGAATTAAAATTAAAACTTGACTCGAAATTCAAACCAAATAGTAGGTATGTAATCACTATGATTCAAACTGGCCACTTACAAAAAAAAAGAAAATAGAATAAAACGTGCGTACTGACGGGAGCATTATAGAAAATTGAAACTATAGAATCTTGGAGTAGTGAATTTTGTTTGTTTGATGAACTTGAATCTTTGATTATATACTTGTCTAGATAGAGCAATGCTAACAAACGAATGCACTAAAACTGTCTCCAATTGCGAGATATGTGTGAGTACCGCTTGCGTTCTTATTGTCGTCAAACTGTCAAGGTGTGCGTGTTTAGGGATACCTGCTCCAAATGGTTAACTTTCCTTTTATCCGTTATTTATTATGAAGAAAGTTTAACAAAATAGGTTGAATGAAATAATATTTTGTAAATTAAAGAAAGAAAAAAATACATTTATTTAACAAAGACTTTAAGACACACAATTCTCTGGTTACATGTACTTATATGTATGTACATAAAAAAAAACAAATTAAAAGTATAAAGTCCGATGTAAGGACAAGACAAGATAAAAAATAGAGTGAAAAAAATAACAGTCTTTTATTTTTTTTCTTGATAGGTTCGCGTTTGACCACCATCTCACCTGATGGTATGGATGACGAAATAGGCGTGTTCAAGATCGGAGACAATCAGTAATTTTAGTTCTTTAGCCGTCTTAAACCCTTTTTTGTAAAATATAAATCATCATCAGAAAAATGTTCGGAACACACGACTGAAGTCCTGTGGGATTTCCACTGGTCTTAATTTCGAGTCCGCAGTATAATGTCTCTCCAGCAATTTGCTAGTATGGGATCCGTAGGAAATCTGAAACCCAAAATATTAGAAAGAACTAACAAAAATACTATTCAGAGCATGACGTCATGGGTTTTATTTATTTTGTAGGTATAGATAAGTTATCATTTATTGATTAAATAAATAATGTAATTTTTAAATTGATTTATTGATAAAATAATGTTCTCCTGATCGAAAGATGACGTACTAATATTTATATTATGTCTCCCATAGTTTCGCCAAATTTCCCTAGTAAAAAACTGACAACACTGGCTAATCAGAATAACTTACAAAAAAACGAATGAAAAAATCGTCTTTCTTAATATATTAATGGGTAAATAACAAAACTTACCAATGAAAAGTGATCTTGGTATTCTTATACGGTTTTCCCAAATAATTGCGGTACAGTCTGATAGCACAAACCGGCATAATTAATTACTTTTCGTGAGCACGTTATCCTTTGGTGTTTCAAATGACACTGACGTAAGGGAGAAGCGAGTCTACCAATTTTAGTAGACTTTATTTGGGCCGTTCAATAGGTGACAATGTGGTATCTAGACAAGTATATAATCAAAGACTTGAATATAACACTTATATTTCTCTAATATATGATTTGGTCGACCAAATTGTCTTTTAATTATCTCACAGATGGTGTAAAAAGTATAGTACCTATGCAACACGGGGATAAAGCTGTCTTTGTCTTGGGCGGCTTGAATTCCTCACTTCACTCAGGTTTCTTTATTAACTCCCTCGCAATGCTCGGGAGTTAATTTTATAAAGACACTGCTTTATCCCCTAGTCACATAAACTACTATTATGTGACTAGAGGATAAAGCAGTGTCTTTAGGTCGCGGGCGGCATGTTGAATTCCGAACGAAACGAAGGTTGCTGATTTTAATCCCGAACGTTAGTGAGGAAACAATATAATTAACTCCCGAGCATTGCGAGGGAGTTAATAAAGAAACCTGAGTGAAGTGAGGAATTCAAGCCGCCCAAGACAAAGACAGCTTTATCCCCGTGTTGCATAGGTACTCTACTTTTTACACCATCTGTGAGATAATTAAAAAACAATTTGGTCGACCAAATCATATATTAGAGAAAATATGTAATATATTTACAAGATCATTAAACAAACAAAATTCACAACTCCAAGATTCTATAGTTTCAATTTTCTAAAATGCTCCCCTCAGTAAGCAGGTTTTATTCTATTTTCTTTTTTTGTTAGTGGTCAGTTTGAATTTCGAGTCAACTTGTGCGATGCACGTACATTTTAATTCACAATGTTGACGATTTTTGGTGTTCCAAATTCAATTCTCATTATTCCCTAGGGATCGGCCATACACATTATCTCCCTAGGGATAGAATTACTTGCTTTAAGTGAGGGTTGTATGACGTATAAAACGACATTATCGAGCAGGTGGTGTAAAAATGACGTTTACCTATTCAGTAAATCCATACTAACAGGTAGGTATTATAATATAGTACAGTAATTCAGTTGGCACGACTTCACTCGCAAGTCAAACGGCTTGCGGGCGGTGAGCAATGGGTAGCTCGCCGTATAACCGCCCGGTAATCGTCCGGACCGAGCCCAATTCAATTCAATTCTTTATTGCTATATCACATGTTACATAAGATCATAGAAATCCCAAGACCTCGAGCGATGGCGCGTATCGTTCCACGCGCGCCTCAAGGAGTTAGGGAGGAGTAGGGGCCCCAGCAGAGTCGAAGCATACTGGGGCGAGGATCTGTTCCTGAAAGGAAGATTCGGCCCCGGTACGAAAGGCAACGAAGGAACGGGAGTGGCTTTTTAGTCAGTAGAAGTCTGACACTATCTCCCGTTGCCCAAGAGCGGGGAATGTCACTGGATAATGTCCCCGCTAAAAAATAAAAAAAGTCGAACTACAGATAAATTATAATCAACGTAGTCTAGTTTTAGCTACGTTGAATTCAAAAATTCATACATACATACAAAGAGACTGTATGAAGACAGTGTTTGGATGACACAAAACGAACCCTATCTAAGGTTTCCCTTGTAACACAACGATAGCGCGATCTAATTCGACGCCAACGCTATCTAGTGACACTTTGAGAACTAACAGTAGATGATAGGATGGGAGTAGGAGGGTGGGGGTGGGAGTAGGAGGGGGGTAGACTCTCCTGGCTAAGCTGTGAGAAGCACTAGCGCTCAGGGCTGTGACGGCTGTGAGTTGGAACTACTCAACGGCGGGCAATTTGACAGTTCTTCATACGTATTGGTATTCCCTAAAAAAAATAGCGTCGAGATGCTTTGCAGTCTCAGTCGCGGCCTCGATTTCATACGTATTATAAATTATACCTATAATTACAAATGTTTGTTGATTATTTATAATCGTATCTATGAACTGTTAAAATTAAATGTAGTTGTATTGACTTCACGTGATTGGTCGAGCAAGCAAGTAAAATGGCGGGAAGTGTGCAGAGATTTTTGGGAGATATGCGCGGGAATCTTTGGATGTGGGGGATCGGGACATCTGTGCTAGACTTGCATTTTGTACTATATTGTAACGGTTTGTAACTTTTGTAATAAAAGTGGTCTTCAAAGTCTATAAACGAGTGTTTTATATATTCCAAGTCCTTACTTCTGAGTATTGAACCAGTACGGTTGACATATGTCAAATCTAAAAGCTACAATTTATACGCAGATTTTCATTACGACAGCGATAAAAATGGCAGCCGAGTTAATTACTAAGCTTTATTTGTTAAAAGAAGCTAAGAAAAGTGATGCTCTAAGGAAAGCTCGACAGGCTAAGCAGTTCAGGATGTACAAGACAATATCCCGTGATGTTGACTTCATCCACATTTATCAGAAGATTTAATCAAATGTTGGAAAGTGATCTATCTCCATATATGCGTTTGGGAGTTCGTTCCAGTGGTTTAACCAAGGGACAAAAGGTTTGTTTAAAGCTAGATTTCCAATGGTGGTGCATCAGGATTTACATCTACTACAGGCCTCGGTTCATTAATAGATGGCTGAAAAAGTATTTATTGAAATTTAGCCGCTGCCGTCGCTATTTAGCTTGGTAGCTACCTCTTCCCAAGGAATTATAACACTATCTAAAGTGTTCTTTATTCTCATGTTAATTAAGTTCACGTGTGTTATTGACACACAAGAGGGAAAAATGGTTCCGAGCAAGACAATGAGATAAATCCTCAGTGTCCCTTTCTCACCTCCTATCAGAAAAAAATAAAAAACAGATGGTAGTTTTTAACTTGTTCAAGTAATCGTTAAATAGTCCATGTTCATGCATATTGATAGGTGTGCAACATAAAATCAACTGCAACAAAAAAAAATATTTCAAAACAATGCTTCTTTAAATTTTGTACACATTCTTCTTGTATTTAATGATGAATTCATTTAGATATAGTAGCTATTCGTAGTAATTTTCAAATCATGAGGGGCAACACTCAGGAGGCTTCAATTTGACATCAATAAACAATATGGCTGATGTTTACATAGGGTTACTATAAAGTTGTATTTCTATTTGTTACAAGTTTTAAGCTATTGCATAGCTTCTATCGCGGGCCTTGAGCGTGGAGACCGAATCCAGAAATTCCGTAACGAAAATAACCTAACACCCCCCACTCATTTGTTTTTTGAGCGTGGTGAACTGGTGACCGATAAGAAAACAAATGAGTGAACAATCAATCAAAATTCAATTCAATGTGTGAAATGGTAACTTCAATTAATATCCAGGAAAAAAAAACAAAGGAAAAAATACTGCATAATTAATAATACTTAAATAAATAATTATAATTGCATAAGTTGATAAAAATGCTATGCAATAGCTTTACCGCGGCAGTCCCCGAGTGCCACACGTCTTTTTTTTTTAACACAATATTTAGTAAAGTTTATAGTGTGCAAGATGGTTAAACGTTGCTGTGTAAAGTTTTGTAATAGTGATGGGTATCCTGGTTGTGGGATTTCATTTTTTAGGTAAGTTTTCTGTTTCGTTTACAAATTATTTATGTAGGGTGACAAGGTGACAACAAACATCGTTTTGAATTTCATGTGGGAATTAAAATATATTAATGACCTGTAAAAATACATAGAGAAGGGGCATCATAAACGACTGATAAGACGGACTGGGTGATGCAATTTTATACAATTTTGTTGTCTACTGTTCAAGTTTTATATTATAAAAGCAAAGCTTTATGTGGTAATTAGAGACATAATAGTAAGATAATAGGTGCGCTAACGCCGGCGTTCGCTTGGGGTTTAATGAATTAAGAAATATCTGAGGAGGCATAATATTTTTTTTAATACTTAAATCAAGTACCAATTTATCTTATCTTCCCCGTAGATCGGGCACCTTCGGCCGCTCGGCAATCTTCGGCTGCTCTCGTGACACAACGGAAAGCGGCGAGCGGCGCGGCGGCAAGAGGTGTGACATGCGGGACACGTGTCTTCGGATCACTTCAGTATGTGTTTATCTGTGACCACTTCGTTACCGATGTCTGAAAACGACGCGACGCGCGTGCACTCCAAGCGCTTCCCAACATCAATATAATTGTACACATGAAGGCACAAGAGACATGACCCATGATGACAGCAGAAGGTAATAATAAGTTGATTGTTTGTAGCTCATGTTAAATTTCCTAATTGTAACAGAGCTACACGACCAGCTGTGCCTGCTTGGCAGTGCAGGATAGAGCGGCGTATCGGTGAGGCTAGAGCACTCATCGGCAAGCTTATCTGCTTCAGGGAGGGCAACACTCGCCCTAGAGTGATGCGCTTTGTGAGGCGGGCATTCTCGGGGACTGATATTAGTCCTCGAGATTATCTGCCCTGCGTCACAGAGCGTATCGATTTCCTGAAGCAGAAGATCTATGCATGGGCAAACCGTATTCGTAGGTACAAGCGGCGAGTGGAGCGGTACACTCAGAATCGTACATTCCAAAGCAATGAAAGGTGGGTTTACAGGGCTTGGGAGCGACCGGACCAAGGTGTGACTGATACGCGCCTGCCGGATGATGACGCCATGTGTTCATTTTGGCGCAGCATTTGGTCGGCGCCTGTCAGCCACACCGAGGGTGATTGGATTCGAGAGGTCGAGCGCGCATGCGATCTTTTACCAGAAATGGGGGCAATAACCATCAGCCCCCAAGATGTAGCCCGTGCAGTTCGTCCGTTACCGAACTGGAAATCTCCAGGGCCGGACGGGCTGCACAATTTCTGGCTCAAATGGTTTCAAGGGTCGCACGCTCGCTTGGCATCTCAGTTCCAATCTGCCTTAGAGTCAGGGTCGCTGCCCCAGTTTCTAACAACAGGAATAACCCACCTGCTCCATAAATCAGGTAGTACTGCGGAACCCAAAAATTATAGACCGATTACGTGTTTGCCGACGGTCTATAAAGTTCTTACATCCATTCTGAGAGCTAAAATCAATAGTCATATTGAAACAAATTCTATCATGTCTGTCTCTCAGAATGGATGTAGGAACGGGTCCCGCGGTACTAAGGAGCTGCTCCTCATCGATATTGCCATTAGCCAACAGGTTCGACGTTCTCGAAAGAATCTGTCGGCATGCTGGATAGATTATAAGAAGGCCTATGACTCTGTTCCTCATACATGGCTCATGAGGGTGCTAGAACTGTATAAAGTTGATGCAACTTTGCGCACCTTCCTGATGTCATGTATGGGGCAGTGGAGAACAGTCCTTCACTATCCGGGATGTCGACAGATTTGGGAGAACAGCGAACCGATAAGGATTGAGCGTGGCATATTCCAGGGTGGCAGTCTGAGTCCACTGTGGTTTTGCCTGGCTTTGAACCCTCTCAGCACACTGCTGGAGGGTTCTGGCTTAGGTTACCGGTTGAAAAGAGGCGGTCAGGTCATATCTCACCTTCTTTACATGGATGATCTGAAACTCTTTGCCCCCAACAACTTGCAACTGATGGAGCTACTGAAGGTAACTGAAACCTTCAGTAGTGCCATCAGGATGGACTTTGGTGTGGACAAATGTGCAGTCATACATGTAAAGCGAGGAGAGATTATGGAATCCGAGGGAATTCAACTCTCGGATTCCATACACCTTAGATCCCTCAGCTCAACCGAAACTTACAAGTATTTGGGTATGTCGGAAGCGTTAGGCATCAATACTGATGACGTGAAACAATCGTTGAAGGAGCGCTTCTTTGGCCGCCTGAATAAAGTACTGAATAGTCTTTTGTCAGGCGGAAACAAGGTGCGCGCTTTCAACGGTTGGGTCATGCCAGTATTGATGTATTCTTTCGGCATACTCAAATGGACTCAGACAGAACTTGACGCCCTGGATAGGAGAGTTCGTACACTACTTACCGCAAATCGGATGCATCACCCACAGTCATCGGTGATGAGACTGTATATCCCGCGGAAGTGTGGGGGTCGTGGCTTCTTAAATGCTAAGTCCCTGCACAACCGCGAGGTATGCAGTCTCAGGGAATATTTCCTAGCCGTCGACGTGGGTATGCACCGAGATGTGGTGGCGGTGGACAAGGGCCTCACCCCGCTCTCCTTAGCTAACGAGAACTGGCGCAAACCTTTAGTACTGGATACTAATGACCGCAGGGAAGTATGGCAGGGCAAGGAGCTTCACGGACGCTTTTACCGGGCCTTACATGGGCCCGATGTAGACCTATTAGCGTCCGTATCTTGGCTACGTTTCGGTGACCTCTTCGGGGAAACCGAAGGTTTTGTCTTTGCAATTATGGACGAAGTTATGATGACGAACAATTACCGGAAATACATTGTGAAGGATGGTACGGTTGACATCTGTCGGGCATGCCACCGGCCCGGAGAATCAATCCGACACATTATTTCTGGGTGTTCTCGTCTGGCTAACGGAGACTATTTGCATAGACACAACCTCGTAGCCAGGATTATTCACCAGCAACTTGCTCTTAAATACAATCTTGTAGAATCAGAAGTACCGTACTACAGGTATGTGCCCGACCCAGTTCTCGACAATGGCAGTATCACGTTATATTGGGATCGATCTATCATCACTGACAGGACTATTGTTGCCAATAAACCTGATATAGTGGTGATAGATCGACTAGAGCGTCGCACAATGATTGTTGATATAGCGGTCCCTCATGACGAGAACCTTGTGAAAGCTGAGAAAGATAAGCAGATCAAATATCTTGACTTAGCTCGCGAGGTTGTCGACATGTGGGAAGTGGATAGAGCAATCATTGTGCCGATAGTCGTAACGGCCAATGGCTTAATAGCTAAGAGCCTCGAACAACATCTAAGGAGGCTCTCGTTAGGCAGCTGGATCAAGGGCCTGATCCAGAAAGCAGTACTCCTGGACACGGCGCGCATAGTTAGGAGATTCCTCTCTCAGGAGCCCTGACCACCGGCAGCTTGGACCCTGTTCCCGATGCCGGTGGGCTACTATTTTTTATATTTTTAAATGTTTTTTTTTATGTGCTTTTTAAGAAATATTTAAAAATGTAAATAATATGTACATATATAGATAATAAATGGAATAATAATAATATTCCACAACTATCACACAACGCCGTCTAGTCCCAAGCTAAGCAGAGCTTGTGTTATGAGTACTAGACAACTGATAAACATACTTATATATTTCTAAATACATACATATTATAGATAATTTACACCCAAGAAAAGAATAACATCAGTATTTACTATGCGCTAACTTTGCGCTTATCATTCAACGTTGTCATGCTTAAACCCCACCGCAGCAGAAGCTCAAAAAAAGCCACGGTGCTGTACCCTTGCCATAACTGACATCTACTCAGAGGGAGTCTAACATAAAGTGAAAACTTGGTTTTATTGGTTTACTTGGATTTAATTCTTGAAAAAGTGATTGATATCTTTGGTTTTGCAACAAACATTACTTATTCTTAACATTAAGGTGAGGTTCTATCAATAATCTATGGATACTTCACCTGAAGTCGCCGCCCAAGCTGTGGCACTTATTCAGGCCGGACACAGCCAAAGAAACGTGAGTGCTCAACTTAATTTAAGTCGATCTGCGGTCCGAAATGTTTATCGGAGGTACCTAGAGACTGGCGGCTTTGTTCGTCGCCAAGGAAGGCCACGATCTCGGGGTCACAACTGAAAGGCAGGATCGATTCATCGTGACGACCAGCTTGAGAAATCGTCACCTTACCTCCATTGAGATACAAAACCAACTTCGCGACTTCCACGGAGTATCTGTGAGCGCTCGAACTGTTCGGAGAAGGTTAAAAGAACGCGATATGGTACCACACAAGCCAGCTAATGGGCCCAAACTAACGCGAGCCCACCGAACAGCGCGCCTTCATTTCGCACGCAGTCATTTAAATTGGACACAGCAAGATTGGAGCCGTGTACTCTTTTCTGATGAGTCTAAAATTGTGTAACATGGCAATGATGGAAGGAAGAAGGTCTACCGACGTAAGGGAGAGCGTTTCGCACAATGCTGCTTTGAAGAGAGGGTTGCTTATGGCGGTGGCTCATGGACTGTCTGGGGCGGTATATCCGCGAGCGGCAAAACTCAACTTGAGGTTGTAACAGGATCACGGCTGCCAACATTAAATGCTGAAAGGTACATTCGTGAGTGCTTAGAACCTCACGTGATACCATACGCGGACTATGTGGGCCCAAATTTCCTTTTTATGCATGATAATGCAAGAGCCCATGCGGCCGGCATCGTCAGGGAATATCTTCGGGATGTGAACATCACAGTTATGGACTGGCCAGCCAGAAGCCCAGACATGAACCCCATTGAGCACATGTGGGACGAGCTAAAAAGACGTGTTAGGGCTCGTCAGCCAGTTGCCCAGACGATGCAGGAGTTGAAAACTGCCATAGAAGAGGAATGGGAGATGATCCCTCAAAATTTCATAGAGCGGTTGATAAACTCTATGCCTAATCGTATGAGAGCTGTGGTAGATGCCTATGGAGGCAACACGCGTTATTAAATTAAACCTTTATTTGATAAAACATGTTTTTTATTCAAAAATCAATTGCCTTTAACAAGGCGCATATCCGACTTGTTAGGCGTAGCTCCATGTCGTATGGTATTCTGAATTCAAATTTAAAACAATACGATCGAAAAAGATGGTAAAATGTATCAGGTTTAAAACTGCATCAACAGTTTTTTTTTCAATCTAGCAATCATATTTCGGTAGGGGCCATCGAAACCTAAACTTTAAGGTGGGCCAATAGATGAGTCCAGAAGTGTATAATCAAAATGACACTTTTATTACTAACATAAAAGTTATCTGTCATTTTAAAATCAGCGTAAATCCAGCTATGCTATTCTCTAAAAGTCACTTTCATGGCCGTACGTCGAGACGAACTCGACGTCTCGTCGCTGAATCTTTAAAGGAAAAGGGACTTGACACAATTTTCATCGATCAATCTCGACTTAGAGTTTTATAGGTTTAAAATATATATTAGAGGTCTATAATTATTATTTTAAAGAAAAAAATTAAAATTACAACCAAATTTTATAATTTTTGTAGAGATAATTGTGTTTATTAAAAATTAAAAGGCTGAATGATATTTTCATTGCTAATTTTGCTTGCAACAAAAGAAACAAAATGACGCTATTTTTTGGAAACATAAACATAGATCAAAGATTTTACATAATATGTAAAATCTATAGTACTAGGGGATATTATCCCCTAGTACTAGATTGACTACGACAACCTCAAAAGCGTCCCCGAAAAGGAATGTTAGAAAGAGTCCTGTCATCTCGTTCTACTAGTGTGTCCATACACTAGCTACATACCACGGGACAATTTTCCTCTAAAGTAGTAAAAGATATTTTTGATACATTAAATATACATGCAAGTTCAAAACAATTAATTAATAATGTATCAACCTATCAACTGTTCCCAATATGCTTACCAAAAGGGAACTGTGAGTTTTCTCTGTAATGATTAGGAAATAGCTGTTGGTGACGAGTGAATTGTGATTGTGATTGTGATTTAGTGACTAAATAACTGACCAATCAAAAACAGTGACAGTGACGTCCAATCAGAACCCAGAAACACGGATACGAAAGTGATTTGTGTATGTGTGAGTGAATCAAATAACTGTAAGTACTTTAGCCATAAGTTAACATTGTAAATATTAGCTAATTACTTTGTTTAATTAGTGAAAAAGTTGTCTAAGTTGTCATGAAAAATTGTTAAGAATAGTAATTAGAGTCTTTAACATTCTTATTCGAATCTGATTTGTTTCTATTGTAATGCAAATAGTCTGATACATGCGACCTTGTCCAAACTTAAGCAGTATTTTGAGTATAATTTAATAACTGCCTTAGATACTTGAATTGTGTACCTAAAGTTAATTAAGAACCTATAGAACCTCAATACAATGTAATTTTGTTAAAATGTTATATGTAAGTTAGCCAAACAACGCATAAATTGTAAAAGCTAAATTAAAAATGAATGCTTGAAATATATTCAAAATTCGAGGTTTCCTCTAAAGTAGTAAAAGATATTTTTGATACATTAAATATACATGCAAGTTCAAAACAATTAATTAATAATGTATCAACCTATCAACTGTTCCCAATATGCTTACCAAAAGGGAACTGTGAGTTTTCTCTGTAATGATTAGGAAATAGCTGTTGGTGACGAGTGAATTGTGATTGTGATTGTGATTTAGTGACTAAATAACTGACCAATCAAAAACAGTGACAGTGACGTCCAATCAGAACCCAGAAACACGGATACGAAAGTGATTTGTGTATGTGTGAGTGAATCAAATAACTGTAAGTACTTTAGCCATAAGTTAACATTGTAAATATTAGCTAATTACTTTGTTTAATTAGTGAAAAAGTTGTCTAAGTTGTCATGAAAAATTGTTAAGAATAGTAATTAGAGTCTTTAACATTCTTATTCGAATCTGATTTGTTTCTATTGTAATGCAAATAGTCTGATACATGCGACCTTGTCCAAACTTAAGCAGTATTTTGAGTATAATTTAATAACTGCCTTAGATACTTGAATTGTGTACCTAAAGTTAATTAAGAACCTATAGAACCTCAATACAATGTAATTTTGTTAAAATGTTATATGTAAGTTAGCCAAACAACGCATAAATTGTAAAAGCTAAATTAAAAATGAATGCTTGAAATATATTCAAAATTCGAGGTTCTCGTTAAGGTAAAGTTTTGTAGTACAATAGTAACCATGTTTGTAAGGGCCGTCGTCGTCTCCGGTCCCGTGCACTCCTTTTGAGAAATCAAGAATAAATCAAGGTTGATCAAGATTGGTTGGTGTTTCATTTGGAATCCCCTTCAAATTTTGGTCCTTCGAGCCGGATTCAAGAAACTGAAGCTTGGAATCTGAAGAGGATCACAGTTCATCGTTGAAGATAGTGAACGCAAGATTTATTCAACGGGCTTTTCTCAAGCTTCGTCTATCGTATCATCGTGAAAGAACTCCGTAGAAGAATTCGAAACTCAAGAGTAACGTCGGGAACGTTTTGTTGGTGAGTCGACCCTACCACTATTTGCACCCACCTGAAAAAGTACTTAAGCGACGTTGCACCTTGGAAGTGGGGAGCTTTTACTTGAAGATATGAACACTGAAGACAACTTGAAGACACGATATCAAGAATAGGACTTCAGGATTTGGACTTCAGGACCTAGGTTCAAGATTTGGTTTTCAAGTGGAAGCTTTTCGAAGACTTCAACGAAGTTTATGCTGAGAAGATAGCAAGCACTAGGAAGATTATTTGAGTGTGTTGCCCTTCTTGAAGCCCAGATATGATGACGAGAAGCCGGAAAGGAGGTAGCTCAAGGTCGACGACCGAAGAAGAGACCAGTGGTGGCGACACTACAACTACAGGAACAACATCGGGTGGAACATCTGTAACAGTTACTGAAGATACCACAACTGCTGAAGATACAACTGTAGTCGAAGATGGTGACGTTACACTGGTAGAAAATAAGGGAAAGAATAAGAAAGCAAAGTCCAATTCTAACAAGAATTCCAATAAGAAAAAAGAATTGGAAGCAAGATTGGAATTAGAAAGAATCCAATTGAAAGAAATTCAAATAAGAAAGAAGTTGGCAAACACTAAATTGGAGATAGTGCGTGCTGAAAATGGCTCGGACGATAACGAAGAGGAGGATGCTGAAGCTGAAGCGGCCGCAGCGAAGGCAACTGCGGCATGGGTGTCGAAGACAAAGAATGTGGAGCGTAACGAGGGGGAGCCAAGAAATGTTGAACTGCACACCTCGGGAGCCGCACCATCCACATCCAATCACACCAATCAGCTAGCTGAAGCTATTATGGAAGCAGTGAAGTCCGCAGCAGAGAACAAAGCATCATCAATCATGCAGCGTGCACCGAAATACGTCAGCGAGTTGCATCAGTTCGACGGCGACGCCCGAGACTGGATGGCTTTCAAGGCTACGTATGAAGACACACAAGCTCTCTTCAGCGATATTGAGAACATGGGAAGACTGAGAAGAGCCATCAAGGGCAAAGCCAAGGAAGCAGTCAAATCGCTACTCTTCACTCAAGTCGATCCTAGAGAAGTTATAACAGCCCTAAAACGTCGCTTCGGAAGACCTACATTCCTGATCCGGAGCGAAATAGAAAACATAGAGAAGCTTCCTGCCATGTCAGAAGACGCAAGAGAGTTAGTGCGTTACGCCGGGGCAGTATCTAACACCGTTAGTGTAGTCAAGCAAATGAAGAAACAAAGTTACTTGCACTCCAGCGACATCTCGAACAGGATTATCGAGAAGATATGTACTCTAGTACGCTTCAAGTGGTTCGAGTATCGTGCAACTAAAGAAGATGAAGATGAACCTGTGCTACTCAGCCTCATGCACTTCTTCAATAAAATGGTGGATCAATTCGAAATGCATGAATTCATGGGATCCAAAGTGAAGAGGGAAGGCATGAAGATCAGAGCAAGACCTACCGGTTCTCGAGGCGTGCACACCGCTCGTGCTACGAGGGATTCGAGTGAAGAAGAATACACATCAGATGAAGATCACGAGCATCAAGATGGAGGGCGGGACATCAAAACGAAGTCAGCTACGGTGTGTTCCTGCAAAGAAGATGGCAAGACAGAACATAACATGAAGATCACTTGCCCACAATGTAAAGGTGAACATTCTCTCCTGAAATGCAAGAAGTTCGTTGAAGCGTCGATTCAGGGAAGATGGGAACAAGCTAAGAAGACAGGAACTTGTTTCAAGTGCCTAGAAAGAAGACATCGAGGATTCAATTGTAGAGCTAAACCATGCAGCAAGTGCAAGAAGAGTCATCATTTGCTGTTGCACTACGAAGATGTAACGAAGCAGAAGACTCAAGAAGATGCTGCACAAACAATAGCTTTAACAATCAACGCTGCTCGAACAATATCAAGAGCTTATTTGAAAATAATCCCCGTGGAGTTGATGGGACCGGAGACGAACGCCCGCGTCTATGCACTGTTAGACGAGTTCTCGACTGTGACTCTGATTGAAGAAGAAATTGTTAACAAGATTGGAGCGCACGGGCCGGAAGAAGAATTAAGAATAGAGAGCGTAGGTGGTCACCGGATGAACCAAAAGTCTAAGAAGATAGACGTGAAGATCCGCGGGATGTACGGGCGAAGCATCGAGAAGCTAACTGGATATTCAGTCAAGAATCTGCATTTGACACCTCAAGAAATATACGAAAAGGACCTGATGGGATGCGAGCACCTAAACGGATTGGAAGATCAACTGAAATACCCCAATGCCAAGCCAACGGTACTCATTGGACAAGACAATTGGCATCTCATCGTCTCTCAGGAAGTGAAGCATGGCGATCGTAGCAAGCCAGTCGCATCTAGAACCCAGCTGGGATGGGTACTACATGGAACCCGATCGAGCAGCAACACCCCAGTGAGAATGGTGAACCACATCGTGACGCAGCCCAGTGCCAAGGACGACCACTTGGAGAAGTTAATCAAGAACCACTTCGACATTGAAGCTCTGGGAATCGCTGCGAAGAAACCATCGAATGACATAGATCAGCGAGCTCTTGAAGTCCTGGATTCCACCACGAAGAGGCTGTCTAATGGAAGATTCAGTACGGGGCTTATTTGGAAGACGAAAGACGAGAGCCTACCTGAAAGCAAGATGGCCGCTGCTCGACGCCTGAGGAACCTGGAGAAGAAATTCCTGAAAGACAAGGATTTTGAAAAGAAATACGAAGAACAAGTAATCAATTTCATCAAAAGTGACTACGCAGAGGAAGCAACAGAAGAGGCCACTTTCAAGAGGACCTGGTACATACCACATTTTGCTGTTGTGCAACCACAGAAGAAGAAAATGAGACTGGTTTTCGACGCTGCAGCGAAGTCAAATGGAAGATCGCTCAACGATGCACTGCTGGTCGGACCGGATCTACTCCAATCACTATTTGGGGTCCTGCTTCGTTTCCGACAAAGCGCAGTGGCAGTGGTTGCAGACATCAAAGAAATGTTCCTGCGCGTGAAAGTCAATGAAGAAGATAGAGACAGCCTTCGATTTCTGTGGCACAAGGAGTATCGGATGTCATCTTTGATATTTGGAGCCGCTTGTTCTCCGTGTGCAGCAATTTACGTGAAAAACAAAAACGCCGAAGACTTCAAAGAAAAGTACCCTGAAGCAGTAGAAGCTATCAAGCGTAATCACTACATGGACGATTACTTAGCAAGTTACAAGGATGTATCTACGGCTAGGAGGGTCGCCAAAGAAGTCGATGAGATACACAAGAAAGGAGGATTCTATCTAAGAGGCTGGGCAAGCAATCACCCCGAAGCTATAGAAGAGTTCAATTCTGAAGATAACAGCAACTCTGTTCGACTGGGCGAACAAAAGGATCAAGTCGAGAAGACACTGGGACTGAACTGGAATGTGAAAGAAGATAGTCTACACTTCACCTTGACACTGAAAAACACTCCTGAAGAAGCCATCGACGGCAGACGTGCTCCTACGAAGAGAGAAGCCACGAGTGCAGTGATGACAGTCTTCGATCCCTTAGGACTGGCCACTCCTATCACCATCCAAGGAAAAGTGATGCTCCAGAACCTATGGAGAGCCGGCATAGATTGGGACGAAAAACTACCACTGGCTTGCCAAGAAGAATGGATGAAATGGCTCGAAGACCTCAGGAAATTGGAAGATCTGCGCATTCTTCGCTGCCTAACAAGAGACGCAGACGAGGGGGAGCTACATACTTTCTGCGATGCCAGCGAAAAGGCCTACGCGTGTGCAGTGTATTGGCGATCGGAACATCCACAAGTGGAAGTGAAGCTGCTGGCAGCGAAAGCAAGAGTGTCACCCTTGAAGCCCACTTCAATCCCAAGATTGGAATTGCAAGCCTGTTTGCTGGGAAGCCGACTTGCAACAAGCCTGGAACAAGAAATGGACCTGCAAGTTTCAAGGAGATATTTCTGGACCGACTCGAAGACCGCGTTGGCATGGATTAAATCAGACCCGAGAAGTTACAAACCCTTTGTTGCTCACAGACTCGCTGAAATTGAAGAGCTGACGAAGCGAAAAGAGTGGCGATGGGTTCCAACGAAACATAACGTCAGTGATGACGCCACGAGAGAGGCTCCAAGAAACTTCGATAATCACCACCGATGGTTCAAAGGACCTGAATTTCTCTACGAAGACTCAGAGAAATGGCCAGCAGACGAAAGGAAACTTACCACAAACACGGGTGAAGAGAAACATTCTGTCATGGCACTCAACATAAAGAAGCTACAGCCGACAATCATACCAGAACCTGCGAGATTCTCAAAATGGACCAGATTGCTCCATGCAACAGCAAGACTTCTCCAGATTGTGGATACATTTAAGAGGACTTTGACCCACAAGACTAACACCACCAAAAGAATAACAAGAAGTGGTCAAAATCCGGTTCAAAACTCAAAAGAAAAAACACCTTGGAACAGGATGAAGACAAGAAAGAATTTGAACCTTCGAGCAAAGTCAGCGCTATACGTAGAAAAGGCAGAACGTCTACTTATGCAACGAGTCCAGGAAGATAGTTACCCAGAAGAACTGACAACTCTACGCAATCAAGACGACTGTTCACAAGTCTCCAAATTGAAGAATTTTACCATCCGGCTTGAAGACGGATTGATCAGACTATCGACGCGTATAGGAGCAGCGAAGTATCTAAGTGCTGCTTACAAGAATCCAATAATTCTGGACGGACACCACAAGATAACCCAGTTGTTGGTGAAACGCGTACACGAAAAACTGAACCACGGAAACCATCAAACCGTGATGAATGGACTCAGACAAAGATATTGGATACCTGGACTTAGGAACCTAGTCAAGACTACAGCGAGGACTTGTGGATGGTGTAAAGTGCACAAGAGGACACCACAACTAGCACCGCAAGGCGACTTGCCAGAAGAACGGTTAACAAGAGCGAATCCTCCCTTCACCTGTGTGGGGATAGATTACTTTGGACCGCTACTTGTCACCATTGGACGACGCGTTGAAAAGCGATGGGGAGCCCTCTTCACCTGCATGACAACGAGAGTGATTCATTTGGAGTTGGCATCGCTCACCACCGATTCAATGATCCTGGCCCTAAGGAGGATGATCGCCAGAAGAGGCACGCCGAAAATAATAATGTCCGACAATGGGACCAACTTCATTGGCGCGAATCGCGAGATACAAGTAGCAATCCAAGCGGCCACTAACCAGATTGGCATAGTGTGGAGGTTTATACCACCAGGAGCTCCGCACATGGAAGGATCTTGGGAGCGGCTAGTGCGCACCGTTAAAACTGCGCTTGCAGCGACGCTCCACGAAAGAAGACCCAGAGAAGAAGTTCTGCACACTCTTCTCCTCGAAGCAGAACACATAGTAAACTCACGACCACTCTTCTCCGTGAGCACCGACCCACAAGAAGAAGAAGCATTAACTCCCAACCACTTTCTCATCGGGAGATCCTGTGGAGCCAACCTATTTGGCTCTTTCGACGACACTGAGCTGATTGGCACACCTTCCTGGAAGACGTCTCAGCGCCTGGCCGATCACTTTTGGTCCAGATGGATGCGAGAGTACTTACCCACTCTCTCGCCTCACTACTACCAAGGTCCCCACTATTGGGATCCCACGATTGGCGACGTGGTCTTACTTGTGGACCATACCCTGCCACGTTGCACTTGGCCTCGCGGCCAGATTGTGGCAACCTACCCTGGACCTGACGGAAGAACGCGGATAGTCGACGTGCGAACATCAGCGGGAGTTCTCCGGCGACCAGCTACGCGACTCATCGTGATTGTTCCTGCCTCGTCACCCCGAGCAGCTGAGGTGCAACGCACCGAGGGGGAGACTGTTGGTGACGAGTGAATTGTGATTGTGATTGTGATTTAGTGACTAAATAATTGACCAATCAAAAACAGTGACAGTGACGTCCAATCAGAACCCAGAAACACGGATACGAAAGTGATTTGTGTATGTGTGCGTGAATCAAATAACTGTAAGTACTTTAGCCATAAGTTAACATTGTAAATATTAGCTAATTACTTTGTTTAATTAGTGAAAAAGTTGTCTAAGTTGTCATGCAAAATTGTTAAGAATAGTAATTAGAGTCTTTAACATTCTTATTCGAATCTGATTTGTTTCTATTGTAATGCAAATAGTCTAATACATGCGACCTTGTCCACACTTAAGCAGTATTTTGAGTATAATTTAATAACTCATAGCCTTAGATACTTGAATTGTGGACCTAAAGTTAATTAAGAACCTATAGAACCTCAATACAATGTAATTTTGTTAAAATGTTATATGTAAGTTAGCCAAACAACGCATAAATTGTAAAAGCTAAAGTAAAAATGAATCATCATCATCATCATCATCATTTCAGCCGATACACGTCCACTGTTGGACATAGGCCTCCCCCAACGGCAACCTTAGTTTTCCTGCGGATATCTTCATTTTTTATTCGATCACGCAAGGAAACCCCGAGCATAGCCCTTTCCATTGCTCTTTGGGTGACTTTAAGCCTTCTGATGAGGCCCATTGTGAGCGACCACGAAAAATGAATGCTTGAAATATATTCAAAATTCGAGGTTCTCGTTAAGGTAAAGTTTTGTAGTGCAATAGTAACCATGTTTGTAAGGGCCGTCGTCGTCTCCGGTCCCGTGCACTCCTTTTGAGAAATCAAGAATAAATCAAGGTTGATCAAGATTGGTTGGTGTTTCATTTGGAATCCCCTTCAATAGCTGATGTCTGTTTATACCTTATATTGGTGTCATATAGTTGCATCGATTAATATAAAATGCTTGAATTAACACCTAATAAATTGATGTTGTCACGAAATTCATCCATCCCAGACGACAGACTAATGAGGAGAATTATATTTTTATTAAGAATTCGAAGATATAATTATTACATCGTACAAATCCGCAGAATCCACTAGTGACTAGTGGTTTATGGCCAATATCTTTTCCCAGAGAGGTTTGAGTCCCAGCAGTGGGAACATTAATAGGCTAATTATGCTTAAGCCTATTTTTAAGCCAGACCGCCCTGTATTTTGCTACCAATAATGATAGCGATATCCCTTATGCGGCATGTGAGTATGAAATATATTATTCTGATAAAAAAATGCCTAATGTGTGTGTGTGTGTACGTAGGAAGATCCGGCACCTATTTAGTTTATTCTTTTTGTGTTCGTAATTGTCAGAATAAGGTTTTTCTGAAAGAAAAATCTAGTTAGTTTATATAATATATAAATAAAATATAATCAAAATGACCTCAGGCAAAAGTTATCTTGTATCTATCTCCTTTTGTTCAGTCCATCCAAAGGTTTTCAGCTACAGATAACACTGCCTCCTGTTAATTGGTATTTACGAGTATAAATGTTTGTCTTGTGTTGATATACCTAGCTGATTTATTGTCCATTGACTAATAAATCAGCCTTAAAACGTTAAAAAATTAGCAGATTGAGTAAGTAACTCAATCTGCTAATTTTTTAAAAACATAGTGTGTACGTGGTTCGCAAGCCTGCTGCGAGCGGTACGCGTACGGCTTGCAGCGAGCCGACGTTTACAACGTACTCATTTCTAAACCCGTAACGTTGCACGTAACTGTAACCGTTACTGTTACCAAAAACATAATGTGTACGTGGTTCGCGAGCCCGCGACGAACGCTACACGAGCGACTCGCAGCGAGCCGACGATTGTCGGTTTTTGCCGCGGATCAAAGGGCGCTCGCAGTGCGCTCGTGGACGTCAAGAGGAGAGGTTGTTGCTAGCCGCTGCGAACCAGCTGTAATTTCGAGTTATTCCTTCGTCATTATGAGTGAATGGTCAGAGGACAAATGTCTTTTGCTGATAGACGCCTACAGGGAAAATACTGTACTATGGAACCCTAAGGACAAAGATTATTACAAAAATCATTTGAAAGAAGATGCCTGGGCTAAAATCGGAGGTATTATGAATGAAAGTGGGGGAGCATGCAAACAAAAAATGATTAATTTATTGGCTTCGTACAGAAGGGAGCGTATGAAAATTCGTCGTTTTGTTCGGTTCGTTTACTCCCCGTACACACTAGAACCTCGTTACTGCATCTGTTTGGTTACAGTTACAGCTCGCAAAATGAGTACGCTCGGTGAAAGCGTTCCGGCGACGTCGTGAGCCATAATTGACGTTCGTTGTAAAACGCGTACACACTAGAACCTCGTTACTGTATCACATAAGTTACGGTTACAGCTCGCTAATGAGTACCCGGCTTTACACAAAAGTGGGTGTTTCGAAAAAACTTTTTCGACGGAACTATCAACAGAATTTACTCTTAATTATATTATTGGCAGAGCAAGGCCGTACAGCTAACTAAAACTAAAATTTCATCTCGCAAAACTACAGCGTCTGTGTCCGAGTTGGTCAAGCAGCGGCTGAGAGTAGTGTGGACTCAAGTTCGGTCCCTAAAGAAAGTTTTCACTTTTTGCATTTTTTTTTGCCATAATGATTTGCGCTTGTTGCAATGCTACTATTCTCGTTATGCAAAAGAGAATAAAATGCTGTTTAGGCAAATGCGCCCTTCAGTACCATTTGGACTGTGTGAAGTATGAAGAAGCGTCAACACGTAGGACGAAATGGACTTGTCCAATTTGCGTTTCTAGCCGACCTAAAGTGGACAACACCAATACACCAGTCCACGCTAAGAGCCAAGCTGTACATACTGATCAGCCCGTTGCGGAGTCATTCCAGAGCCTTACGATAGTCCAAAAGTCACCACCAGTTACGCCTCGAGTGCCTCTAGGTACTGAAGTTAACTTGCCGGACCCAATACTCTCAGAAATTCGTAAGTTGCGTTGGGAGATGAATGAAAAGTTTGATAGCCAACAAGCCTTACTGACCAAATTCGAAAATAGCCTAGCTGTGGTTCAAAAGGATGTGAATGACCTAGCCCTAAGATTTTCGTCAATGCACACAGACCTGGAGGAGTTTAATAAGGCTGTTTCTTTCCTTTCTGATGCGTTTGATGAACAAGTTGAATTAATAAATAACAACAATAGTAATGACGAACTTCTCAAAAATAACGCCATATTGAGCGCTCAAGTGAGGGAGTTAGATATAAAGTTTCAGCAAATGGATCAGCTGGCTCGTGAGAGTAATATCGAGATACAGTGCGTTCCTGAACACAAAACCGAAAACTTGTTGACGGTTGTACAACAGTTGGGTCGAGTTGTGGGAAATGATCTTCACGATACCGAAATTCAGTCATTTCATAGAGTTGCCAAATTAAATGCAGAAAAAAATCGTCCTCGCAGCATAGTTATCAAGCTGGTCAGTCCTCGTATTCGTGATAATCTCCTTGCTGCAGTGAGGAACTTTAACAGGAAGAATTTGTCAGACAAGTTGAACAGTAGCCATATTGGCATTGGTGGAGAAAAGCAGCCAATTTTTGTAGTGGAAAATCTGACCATATCTAATAAAAAACTGCATGCAGCGACAAGAATTGTTGCGAAGGAAAAGAAATACGACTTTGTGTGGGTTCGGAATGGTCGCATATTTTTGAGAAAGGATGTAACAACCAAATCTGTGCTAGTTAAAAATGTTCAATGTTTATCATCTTTGTAACTGTATTAGTTATCATACTTTGCACGCACAACAACGTTATTAATTTTTAAATTCACTTTTAGAGTATATTATCAAAATGTAAGAGGCTAACGTACCAAGACAGAGGCTTTTTATACCGGTGCTTTAAATTTTAATTACGATATCATAATTGGTACTGAAAGTTGGCTTAATGATACGGTATTTTACCATGAAATTTTAGTTAACAGGTACAGAGTGTTTAGGCGCGATAGATCATCTACGGTGTCCTCGATTACAATGAGGGATGGAGGGGGGTATTTTTTGCAAGTCTTAACAAATATGAGGTCTCACGTAGAATTAATTGGGAGTCCAGTTGTGAAGAATTATGGATTACAACAATTTGTAATCCATAATTCCCTCCTTCACACTTAATTGTAATTTACAATTAAGTGTGAAGGAGGTCATAACATCACATCATACATCCCACCCCCAATCAAACAAGATTATGTTGATGAACCATTTAGAAACATTACTGAAGTTATCAACAAAAAGAGCAATGCTGATCGATGATTTCAATAGGGGTAGCATCACTTGGAAATATAATGTGGATTCAGGTATCTTAATCCCAAAGGATCAAGTAGTAGTCTGGAAAACATTTTTATCGACATGCTGGCATTTAATGATCTTCACCAATGCAACACAGTAGTTAACGCTTCAAATCGAGTGTTAGATCTGGTTCTCAGTAGTAGTAATAACTCAGTGCTGGTATCTCAGGCCTCAAGTCCATTTATACCTATTGATCCTCATCACCCAGCGCTAGAAATCTCGTTTTCAACGATCATACCAAACCTCTAATGCAAAATAAAGTCCCGTACTTAAACTTTTTTCTTTGTAAATACGACGTTTTCAATGCTGAACTTTCGGATATTGCTTGGTCTGATGAATTGAATTCTATATCTAAAGTCAACGACATGTTGCAAAAGTTCTATGACATCGACATTCTCATGCCAATCATAAAGCAGAATACTTCAATCACAAAACCACGAGATGAACGTTATCCTGTCAGGTATACCCGTGCTTTACTAAAAGTCATTAAAGAGAAAGCTATATAAAAAATATGGGAACCCTAGAGATAAAATTACGTAAGAATGCTTAAGAACGCGTTGTGGTGATATGATCCAAGATTGCTATGCAAATTTTAAAAGGAGAATAACTGAACATCTGCGCACCAATCCTAAGTATGTGTTTAGGTACTTAAAAAGTAAACGGGTAGGTGATAGTTGTATTCCTAATAAAAATGACTTTAAAAAACAATGAGTTTGCCCGGGGAGGCCAGGAAATTTGCAATTTATTTTCTGATTATTTTCAGTCTGTGTATGGACAAGCTCCTCAACGGCAGTTAAACCCACTACCTGCAGCAATAATACTTTCAGTAATTGCCAACTTGAAGTTACGGAAGTTATTGATTGCTTGTCTTCCCTTGACTGTGATAAAGGCCTGGGACCTGATTCAATCTCTCCTCTCTTCCTTAGAAAATGTGCTGCGAACCTAGCTGATCCTCTTACTACAATTTTCAATTTCCCTGATCAGTGGAAAATAGCACACATCACGCCAATATTTAAATCTGGTAGTGTTGACGATGTCGCAAATTACCGACCAGTATCAACACTTTCGATATGTGGTAAAGTTACTGAGTCGCTTGTGCAGAGAAAGATGTTTTGTCACATAAAAAACGTGCTAGATGATAACCAGCACGGTTTTCGCCCAAAGAAATCAACGCAAACCAATTTAGTTGAGTATATGTCTTATATTTCATCAGCATTGGATGAAGGTAGTTAAGTTCATGCAATATACACTGACTTCAAAAAGGCGTTCGATTTAGTAGATCACAATATACTCATTACTAATTGAATGGAGTGAATATGTGGATGTATGCATTGTTGCTGCGTTGGTCTGAATCTTATTTAAAAAACCGCTCACAGCTAGTATATCTCAAAGGTTTTAAATCCAGGCAGTGTTATATACCATCGGGGGTGCCTCAGGGGTCACACTTGAGGTCTTCATTGTTCTTAGTTTTTATTAATGATTTGGGTAGTAATATTAACTCTGAATACAAACTTTTTGCCGATGATTTAAAACTTTATCGAACCATTTATGTATAACGAATCTGACATTGTTCGACTTCAGCAAGATTTGAATAACGTATTTAATTGGTGTTTAGAAAATAATATGTTAAATAGTAAAATAAATGTTATTTCATTAAATTTAGCCGAAAAAAAAAATACATGTCAAACTTGTTACTCAAATCAATAACAGAACAGCCAGCTCCAACCTCTTGGAGCTGGCTGTTCTGTTATATCTATATATATACTATCAGGGACCTTGGTGTTTTGGTGGATAGCGGCTTTAGGAGTCATTACGATCAAATTATTAATCAGGCATTTAAACTGTCACGTTTCATCGTCAGGGAAATGAAAATTTTTAGAGAACCCTCCTTGACTATTTGCATTTACAATTGTGTTATTCGCAGTATTCTGGAGTATTGTAGTACGATATAGAACCCGTTTTATCAGGTACACTCGGATCGGATAGAGCGCGTTCAGAAAAGGTTTCTGTATAATCTATGCTACTCGGAAAACAAATGTCGTAGGTTGTACTCGTACAACTCTAGATTAGATAATCCACTACAAAATAACTTCATTAAGCGCACGTAGAAAATTTTTAGAATTCATGTTTTTATTTAAATTAATTAATGGTCTAATAGGGTAAGTGCTCCAGTGAATGAACACTTAAGCGATTTTTGAACTTCAAAAAATAATTTTACTATGTTAACTCTAAGGTACGGTCCAAATCTATATTTTGGTAATGTAAATATATTAAATAATTGTTTTTAAGTTAGATTTACGATATAACCTGGATACATTTTTAGATATTTAGCAATAAATTGAAAAATATCCTAAAACCCCAGTGAAGGAACGAAAATTTCTAGTAAATGAACAGAGTATATCCAGTAAATGAACACAATTTTTGTTAGTGTAATAGTTCAAAAAGTCTTTGTTTTTATAACATATTTAGTCCCAGAAAAAGTAAAAAAACTAACATATGTCCTCTGCCTCTAAATCTATTACAGACATTATTAAATAAAAGTAGGTAAAAGCCTTCAAATCATCAAGTCGTCGGTCCACCTTGTGTAACGCCTACCGATGCTGCGTATTCCAGTATACGGTAGCCACTCTGGAACCTTTCAGCTTTATCGACCATTGTTCTACGAACAATGTGACTTACCTTTTCAGGCTATGTCGGGAACTTTAGTTCTCCTGCGGATATTTTCGTTCCTGATTCGATCACGCACAGAAATTCCGAGCATAGCCCTCTCTTTTGTCTTTTGAGTGACTTTAAGCCTTCTGATGAGGCCAAGTGTGAGTGACCACGTTTTAGAACCATATAGGTACCTGGAACCATCTGTCCCAGGTAAATGTAATTGTCTACAATTTACGAGTTTAGAGTCTCTTATCTTGATAGGAGCGAGTTCTAAATGGTTGTTAAGCCTTCTGATGAGGCCAAGTGTGAGTGACCACGTTTTAGAACCATATAGGTACCTGGAACCATCTGTCCCAGGTAAATGTAATTGTCTACAATTTACGAGTTTAGAGTCTCTTATCTTGATAGGAGCGAGTTCTAAATGGTTGTTAACCAACACTTTGGTTTTGTCCATATTCATCTTGAGACCCAGTATTTCTGAAGCTCGTTTTATCAAATTTTGTTCCGTAGTCCTCCATAGCCTCAGCTATGACCATTAGGTATATTGTCGGTAAATTGAAGGTGAGTGATATACTCGTCATTGACATTAATGCCTAGCTCTTTACAATCTAGGTCCTTGAAGACATCCTCTATTATGACGCGAATAGTTTCTGAAAAATGACGCCTCCCTGTCTCACAGCCCGCAGGAGAAGGATAAGTTTAGAGGTTTCTGAAGTCGGACTGACATGGTGGCATTTTCGTACAAATACTTCAGTACTTCGATGTACCGCTATAGTCAACCTGGCATCGTTGACTTGGGGAATACTGCGATACAGCCCAAGATTCGATTAAATCAAAGGCTTTCTCATAGTCCACAAACGCTGCAGTGCATGTATGTGGTCTACGGTGCTGAAACCTTTTCCATCCTGAGGCTAGAAGTCGCCAAACCTGCGCGCGAAACAGTTCGTGAAGATTCCGGAAAACAGCATGTAGACATGGCTCAGATGTGGATGTATGAATAATTCTTAAACAAGGCATTGTCGCACTTCTTAAAGTAGAGTACCACTACACTTCTGTTTCATTGCTTTGGCGTTTTTTTTTTTTTTTTTTTTAATTTGTATAAACTAGTGCTTGACTGCGATCCCACCTGATGGTAAGCAGTGATGCAATCGTTGATGGTGAGGCGCACTAGTTTATTAAGAGCCTATTCACTCTTGCCTTAAAGACACCTAAATTATAATCAGACGGGAAGACCGCAGCAGGCAAATTGTTCCAGTCTATCGATATACGTGGTATAAACGACGAAGCGAAACGCTTGGTCCGGATCGTAGAGGTTTCAACAACATTAGGGTGGATACTCGCCGTTCGTCGGCTTGTCCGATGGTAGAAGTGAGATGGTGGAATTAAGTCATGTAATTCCTGCGCACACTCTCCAAAGTGCATCCTGTAAAACACCGAAAGGCTGGCTACCCTTCGCCTATGCTCAAGACTCTGTAGATTGGACTCAACCAGATCTGGATTGACTCTGGTTTTTCCCTTGATTATGACGTAATTGAACAGCTTCTGAAGAGCTTTGAGGACCGGTTTTCCATTCGCGTTCAGGAGTTCGGCCGTAATTCCTTCCTCACCCAAAGCCTTGTGGTATTTACGTTGCTTCAGAGCCAGCCTAGTCTCGCACAATATATTCGGTATAGTGTCGAGTCAAGCCAGGTTTTGGGTCGTTTCCTAGATTCGCAGCGGATAAATTAGTAATATCATTAAAATCTGTCAATTCAACGCAGTAGGAACAATTAAATCAGTATCTTGCGTTAATATGAGCAAGACGGAAGGTGATGGAATTAAAAGCTTCTTTTAAAGTTTCTTGGGTAGATATATCGAAACCTTTCGCATTTATTTTTATGGAAATTTATGGTGATTTAAAGGCAAAAATAAAAGAAAAAATTATGTAACAATAAATAGATCTTAAAAGGATGAATTGTAACGGAATATATTGTGTTCATTTAATGGTTACATTATCACGACGAAAGCTAATAATTGAACATGGTGAAAAATGTTAGTTCATTCAATGGATTTTATGAACCAATAAATGAACACACCCTGTCCCAATACTGGCCTAAAGATCAGAAATGGATTGAATAAACGACTCCCAAAATATGAACATTATGGTATGAAAATAAATGACATATTTCAATGAAAATATGAAATTTGCATTTGTGTTGCAAATTTGGTTTGAAATCGAGTGAATGAACGCCCGTTCATTCACTGGATTTCGTCACGGACTGTCGTTCGCGTGGACTACAGGATTTTGAATTTATTTTTTCTAAAATTAAAGTAGCCTATGTTACTTCTTATTACATCCGCTACCTGCCAAAAAAAGTGCCGTCAAAATTGGTCCAGCCATTTCAGAGATTAGCCCGGACAAAAAGACAGACAGACAAAAATTGTAAAAAATGTTATTTTGGTGTATGTACCGTATTATATTCATATGCATGTAGTAAAAAGCCGTTATTTCAATATTACAATCAGTCACTCCAATTTTATTTATATGTATACAGGGTGGCCAGAACATTACACTCGAAAACTATGAAAAGTCGCGGAACATACATGGGGGTGATTCGGATACCCCACGATACGAGGGACCTAAATTTTATTTTTGGACGTCAATGTTCTGGCCACCCTGTAGATATGTATAGATGGATATAGATGTATAGATAATTTATTTGACGCCGATAGTCAACTTAGCATAGGTTAGGTATCAAGTAGGTTCTACCTTGTCGAAAATGTCAGTAGGATAATTTCAGTCGCAGGCAATTTGAGCGTGAACTTTATAGCCCACACAGACGTGATTCAATGTTTAATTATGAGTCCAAGACATTATTTATCATTTCTTGTCTGTGCATGGTATTTATCTTAATGGTCCTAATAAATTTGTACAAGTTATATAGACTTTAAAGTAGTCAATGAATAAGGGAAAATAATAGAGAATGCATTCATAAAAAAATATTAATTTAATTAAATAGGTATATCCTAATGAACGTAAAATATAATACTACAAACGTATTGAAAATAATACGCTATTAGTACTGTACAATTGAATTCCTAGGTTTTGGCATCAATTTAGTGGTGGTAGAGAGGAGCGGAGTAGGCGACGGGGGCAGTGAACTTAGCGACTGGGGCAGCGTGTACTACAGGGGTGGCGGCGTACGCCAGCTTGGCGACGGGGCCGGAGTGGTACACGGGGGCGGACTGGTACACAGGAGCGGACTGGTAAGCGACAGGGGCAGCCTGGTATGCTACCGGAGAGACCTTGGCGACGGGGGCGACGACCTTAGCGACGTGACCGAGGGCCTCCTTGCGCACGACGGCGTTGAAACCGTTGTGGGGGTCGGCGGTGTAGTCCACGGTGCGCTTGGTGCCGTCGGGGTCCACCACGGAGTAGGAGCCCTGCACGACGTCACCGTCGCGGGTCTCGTGCTGGCTCTTGGAGTCGCCAGTGAGTCCGTCCTGCACGTCGTACGCGAAGCTGTACTGGGGATGCGCGTCGTATTCTTCGACGGCGACCTTGGCGGGGGCGGCGTACGCTACAGGAGCGGAGTGAACGACCGGGGCAGCGGCGTAAGCCTGGCCAGCGTAGGCTGGAGCTGCGGCATAAGCTACTTGAGCAGCCGGGTATACTCCAGCACTGGCCGCAGCCACCAAGCAGGCGAACACTACGAACTGTAAAAAACAAATAGGTTAATTTTTGTCCAATATTTCCGCCACTTAGGTTTTTGCTTTAGAAACTTGCTCAGCTAATTCTGATGTAACTTGTAGTACCTTAAATGCCATTGTGTAGTATGTGTGTTGATCGAGGATGTTGAATGATGTCTGCCGAGGAGTGCTTGGAGCTTTTATATGGCTGGCGGGGGCGCACCCTTTCACCGCGCGACGTCGTGCGTGAGTCGGCCGTGAGTTAGAGCCCCGGGGCGCTCTTAATGATCCCTATTTTTCGGAAGCTGATCTAATGATAACGATTTATTATTTTTATTAAAATTGTCTATATTGGTATAAGGTTCCGCAATCGTTTTGCACCTGAAACCTAGCGTATGTTTTACTAGCTACGTTCGTTGAGCAGGAAGCTGTATCGTTTGAAGGTTTTCCTGATGATGATGATGAAACATGATTTTGATGATATACACCTCATGGGGTGTTTTAAGTTTCCAGAGCATGCGGTGCAGGCATAATCATCTTTGTCTAATGCAAATTGAATTAACTTTGAGCGTTTAAAACTTTTCAATCACTATTAACCACACACACATTATTCTGATTTATTATAATTTATTTATTAGCCGGTATCCGAGACTTCGTCCGCATAAGATTTGTCTCCTCCTCTTCTGGCTAGACCTTACCTCATTTGTTTTCGGTCGGCCCTTAATGTCTTCATTTTCTATTAAGTACGATTTTGTGTCGAGATGAGCTTCAGTAAAACATCACGCTGCCATTTGAACACAATTTGAAGAAGTTTTTCTTACGCAGAATCTAAAAACAGCAGCCAGTTACTCCTTAATATATCAGCTATCTAACAGTGTAAGCCACGTCAAAATCTGGCCAGCCTGATTCGGAAATTAGCCGGAACAAGCAAATAGAGGGGCAGACAAATGTTTATCTAAATTTTGGAAAAAAAAAAACTGCGTATTTGTCCGGTAAATGTCCGGACTGAGCCCAAATCGTCGACAACGCGTAGGATATTCCACACGCTCCTCAAATAGATATCAGCAAGGGTGACCCAGCAGGGCTGATGAACGCTAGGGTCGCGGGATTTTCTGAAAAGGAAACCTGTTATTCAAGAACGCAAAGGGTAACTGAGGGACAAGTGTGGTTGTAGTCAGTAAAATCTGTCACCCCTTTTCGCACAAAGGGAGAAGTCGTCGGACGATGTCCCACCTAAAAAAAAACCTTTCCTAAAGAGTATCTACATAACCGCTGTAATAACTGTAATTCTGTAAACGGATTGGTGGTATAACCCCGATTCCGAAATAAAAAAAAAAAAAAAAGGGAAAGGCAAAACAAACACTGTATTTACAGCAGTAGTTATAGTTATTGATGATATTATATACTTATGGTTATTGATGTGTGTATTTATATTATTGTTATTTATATAATATAATAAATTAATTATAGTTATGTATCTGGAGCTGGGGGGCTGTTTGCTTGGGCGGCATTTTGGGCGGCGGGGGGTTGTATGTGTGTTGAAGGTTGGGAGAACCCTGATCTTTGATGCGTTTATGACTCGTTGTTGCTTGCGTATCACTTCGGGCTGATGGCCTCTCAGCCATGAAACTTTGACGGGATTTACTGTAATAGCTTAAGTGCTCTGGAGTGACGCCACTTGCACGTGGAGTTGCCCAGCAGCAAACAATGTACAACTATTAAACAAGAGCACGGACGTCATGTCTGTGGTTTAAATGTAAGGCAGGAGTGTGGTTTTAGTCAGTAGGAGTCTGACACTGCCCAGACTGGCTCGTTTGTGAGGCAGCCTGGCCGTCCATGAGGATTTCCCACTCCTGCCGAATAAAAAAAAAAAAAACCCCGATTCCGTTATTGATATGTATATTTATATTGTATAATATTAATTATAGTTATGTATGTGGAGCTGGGGGACCATTTGCTTGGTGCGGCATTTTGGGCGGCGGGGGGTTGTATTATTTATTTATTTAACTATTTATGTACACACAAAAATACCAAAAAAAGATAATACATAAGAAACATGAGTACAAAGGTACTGCTTATTTCCAAAGAAATTTACTTCCAGCAGACCTGCGAAAGGAGAAATCAAAAGAAATGTAGACAATAGTGTGTAAGAAGCAAAAAAAAAAAAGAATGTGTGAAGTTTATCCTTAATCCAAAGTATCCTATAATTAAATTAAATAAAAAAATAATAATATATAACTTCTACTATAAATACTTATATATTAAATAATAAACAACATAATACATACAATATATAAATAAATATCACAGTTGAGCTTGGGTATCGCTTCGGGCTGATGGCCTCTCAGCCATGAAATTTTGACTTAAGTGCTCTGAAGTGACGCCACTTGCACGTGGAGTTGCCCAGCAGCAAACAATGTAGAACTATTAAACAAGAGCACGGACGTCATGTCTGTGGTTTAAATGTAAGGCAGGAGTGTGGTTTTAGTCATTAGGAGTCTGGCACTGCCCAGACTGGCTCGTTTGTGAGGCAGCCTGGCCGTCCATGACGATTTCCCACTACTGCAGAAAAAAAAAAAAACTCGCATCTTAATTTGTTCTAAGGTTATTTGATATCTACACTAATATGAGAGGTAAAGTTTTTTTTTGTTTGTAAGAGGCAATCTCTGGAAGTACTGGTCCGATTGCTAAAATTCTTCCACCGATAGAAAGCTGCGTTGTTCCTGAGTGACATAGGCTATAATTTGTGTACGCGGGCGAAGCTGCGGGCAAAAGTTAGTAGGTAATATTTTTTCTACAGATGCCCATCTTCTTGGGTTACCTATTCTATTTTTTTGCAAGTCTTATAGATACGATATCGGCACCTCTAATCTACTATATAAAAATAAGTCGGGTTTTCCTTCCTGACGCTATAACTCCAGAACGCACGAACCGATTTCCACGGTTTTGCATTCGTTGGAAAGGTCTCGGGCTCCGTGAGGTTTATTAGAGTAGAGTAGGGTAGAGTAGAGTAGGGTAGGGTAGAGTAGGGTAGAGTAGAGTAGGGTAGGGTAGAGTGGAGTAGGGTAGAGTAGGGTATAGTAGGCAGAAGTAGGGAAGAGCGGGAGCGAAGCCGCGCGGGCAAAAGCTAGTAACCTATAGAATTTTATACCGTTAGGATAAGCGTCCATTTGATAATAGCTTAGGCTGCAGCTTATATCGCATAAAAAACCTCAAAGGATTAAAAGTTAGTTACAGACTTGGCCGTTACAGTCTTTAAATTAATAAATCATTGGATATGTTATAGGGTGTGCTCAGTTGCGTTAAATTTGATTTAACGATCTCCCACGGTACAAAGAAACCAGTTTTGCCCTTTCCACGAGCTCTATACAATTTCTCACACAAGTATAGTTTCCTGTAACAAGAGACGCCCCCGGCGGTACGGATCAAGATTCAAGGTCGACGTAATCGGAGCAGTTGGTCGCCGCCGCGGCTCTCCTCGTACACTTGCACTGCTTTCCAGTTTTCATGGCGACCACGTATAATAGCAGCTTTTTTATACTGATTTTTAATTATTTATTTAAACTTCATGTACAGTAGTGGAGTGTATAGGCGGACTATACCTTTCAAATACCATAATAATAAGAGACACAATAGGAAGAACGCCGGCGTACGCTTGGGGTTTAATGAATCAGTGCAACAAGGCATTCTCTACCAGTCAACCTTTGGGTTGATAAGATTACACTGGGGTAGGTGTGCACCATAAATAAATAACTTTTTTTTTTAATTTAAATTTTGGGTCTTGTAATATTAAATTTACAATTATATTATTACAACATTATATTATGGTAGAACTTGGGGAGGCCTAGGTCCAGCAATAGATGTCTATCGGCTGAAATGATAATGATAAAGTACCTATCTGTAATGTGAATAATTGAGTATCTCTGATTCTTATCCTCTTAAACTAAGGTTAATTGTCTCAAGTCCATAGTTTACGTGTTGTTACCTACTTGTGAAATGTGAATAATCTCTTTCGCAGATGTTACCAAATAATGAGGAGGTAAGTAAGAACTCTATTCATTTGTTAGACTGACTAAAGATGTGCTAATTATTGCATAGATACCTACTCGTATTTATCTGTTATACACATACTACATAATACTTTTAAAAGGATATTCTTTTTTTTTTTAAACTTTATCCGTTCACAAACATTTATAAACTCACATACAGAAGACATCCAGACCCGAATACTTATGTATTTGTAGGCCATACAAATATTTGTCCCGTGCGGGAATCGAATCTGCGATATGCAGCACAGCAGCCAATCGTCCAACCAACCACTGCACCAACCATGCCGTCATATGCACTTACCAGAATGAATTACAGCATATTGAGAGTTATTTTATTATTATAACACGGAAATAAATTAAGACTGAGGTCATTTTATTATCATTTTTCCAATCAGTATGTTTAATTGGGTTCAAGGATTGTTCGAATGAGACACCCACCGCGGCTCGGGAACGCACAAGGCAACTGAAGGAACACAGGTGGGTTTTAGTCAGTAAAAGCCAGACACTCCTTATCGCTCCACTTAGAGCAGAAGTATTTTGATGATGTCCTACCTAGAAAAGGCACTTAAATAGAATTGCCGAAATTATCCCAACTTTACTAACCAATAAAAAAAAAAAACGGGCCAGCGCGAGTCGGATTCGCGCACCGAGGGTTCCGTACAAACTTACCTATGAAAATATTTCAATTCCCGAATTGTAACGTGTTACGAAGATTTTTCCGGATCTCAAAAAAGTTTTATGTCAAGTCACCAAATAATTTTCAGATATTTTCGTATACTTGCTCTATGAGACCTTGCTTCATGCCAAATTTCAGGATTCTAGGGAAGTACCTTATGAATTTTGATTCCCTTAAGACTACATATACGTTTTTTGCGACATAAAGGTGGGTATATGGTTTCAAGTCGATACCTCCACGCATTCTCAAGACCTTGTCTTGACAGACTAACAGACAGACGGACATACAGACAGATAGACAGACGGACAACAAAGTATTCCTATAAGGGTTCCGTTTTTCCTTTTAAGGTACAGAACCCTAAAAAAAAGCCTTAAATTTTATGTTTCGACGACAGCGATTGAGTAAAACTAGTAAGCACACTATTAGTAAGTGGCGTTTTATAGTTACTCCCTGCCCTCATAGGAAAAAGGCGCGAGTTTATGTGTTTGCTAATGTACCTATAATGTAATTAGAGAGAGGTAAAACTTTTGATATTTGTGACAGATTCAAAGTACAACTCACAACCACAGCTGCTTTGTATGACCTGCTCGTGCTACATAGATTTCAAATAGATGCATATCATCAGCAATTCAGCACTAAGTATCACAAACCGCTCACTTAGTACGAAAAGGACGGCCATAAAAAGCTGGACCAACATTTACAACTCGTACGTGTGCTCTTGTTATCGTCTGTAATGTTGGTAATGTATTTATTACGTAGGTATATACTAGCTTCTTCCAGTGGCTTCACCCACGTGGAAGTAGATTTCTCTATGCTAACTTTAGACCATCATCCACTTTTTTTTTTCGTTGGTTAAATATCACCCACATGACAACCCCCGCCCTTGGGCAGAGCGGGAGATAGTGTCCGACTCTAACTGACTAAAAAACCCAGCCCGTTTCTTCGTTGCCTTTCGTATCGGAACCGAGCCTTCCTTTCGGAACTAGCTTCGGCTGGCTCCAGTAGCCTTCGACCCTGCTGGGTTTCTACAGTTGCTGACAACTGCTTGAGGTGCGCGGGAACAGTGCGCACCGTCGATAAGTTGGGCTCGGTCCGGACAGTTACCGGACGGTAGGACAGCGTGCTACCCATTACACGCCGTCCGCAAGCCCGCGCCTACGGTGGCCGGAAATCGGGATCGGAATCCCGGTAGCGGCTGGGGCGCTGTGAGCGCCGTTGCCTGATGCGGTCGGTCTCTTCCTTTGCTAGCATTACTGCTTCGCAGAAGAAGGTGACCGCCTGCCACTCCTCGTCGCTCCGGTTCATGGCCTGTACCAAGGCCCGGCGCGAGAGATGGCCGCCACCGATCGCCTGCACGAGGACACGGCAATGCTCTGCTCAAGCGGGGCACACCACTACCACGTGCTCCACCGTGTCCTCCGGATATCCTTAGGGGGTCAAATTTGGATAATTCTTTCTTAATGCTCGCCTACGTCACCTAAGGAAGCTTGTGCAAAATTTCACGTTTCAAAAAATCATTTCATAGTGCTCGCTTGCATACAAGGAAACATTGTGTACGCTCTCCCAGGCCATTTAGTTTACACAGCCGGGTCGAAGCCTACTGGGGCCAGGGTTATCCGAAAGGGCGCTCGAGCCCCGGTATGAAGGCTAGAAGGAACGGGGTGGGTCTTTTAGTCAGTAAGAGTCTGACACTATCTCCCGCTCTGCCCAAGGGCGGGGGATGTCAATGCATAATTATTTCCGACCACAAAAAAAAAAAATGTCCATTTAGTTTCGGCTGTGCGTTGATGCGTCAGGCAGTCAGTTTCTTCTTTTATATATATAGATATCTGTGCAAGTGTTATGTTTCCTTGCGCAATTGACTCCACCCGCATGCTCAAGGATGATTCGCCTACAACTAAACGATGTTATTACAATTTAATCATTTCATTGTGGATGTTAGATAAGGCTATTTTAAGGTTATATTTATTTGTTTTGTAAAATTTTTACTAAAAGCACATAAAATAAAAATCGTGTCGGATGCCTATCATTAGTTCTGTAAAATCACATGATTGTACTTGTAGTAGAAAACATAGCCACGTTTTTTTTTTCCTAGCTGCTACTCAGTGTTGGGCGAAGGCCTCCCCCAAGGTCTCTAGATATTCTTTGCCTGCGCTGCGCTCGTACTGAATTCAATTTCGAGATTCCAGTCTTCATGGTAAACGTCTCACCGCCTCTTTTTCTAGGTCCGACATCGACAGCGCTTTAACACTGCAAAAAAATCCTGTAAACCCTCCTAGTAAAGGAGGGTGGTTGTTAAATAGAAGGGCAAAGGCACCTTAGCGGTTGTTGTACAAGTCAAGTGTCTTCAAGTTCTGTTCTATTTAGTTAATTTATTAATATAAATGTAATTTTCACATTTCAAATAAATACAGTAGGTAGCTATAATTAGCTACCTACTGTATTTATTTGAAATGTGAAAATTTTTCACAAATACATTTTATTTTATTTAACGATTCATGTACAGAAGACAAGAAAAAGGAAAACAGAAAAATAGGGGCAAAAGTGGTGCAATACTCCCATAGATATCTGTTTCAACATACCTGTGAAAGGAGAATTGGAAAAATAGAGATGTAGACACTGTGAGTAAGAGTAATAGGAAAATTAAGTTCGCATAAAGCTAGTTAACTATGGAATAATATATACTCTATTCAAAAGATTAATTAGTCGAGGTCAGTGGCCATGGTCCCGTGCTCCCGTCGCAGCCGAGGCCGCCGAGGCTGCCGCGTGATGGACGTCCAAGCAGCCGGACGGGCGTGGCCGCTGGCTGACACTGGCGACGGGTGGCGCGCTGCCTATCGTGATGGGATCTGTTTCTCCTCATTATTCATGCAGACTTCAAGGTTGCTCGAGGTCATTGCCGAATTTTTAAACTTCAATAAGCATCCAATCATGGATTTATACAAGTGTTTGTTTGCGTTTTGGAAAAGATTATTTCGACCACTTTTTAGAAAGAATATTTTTATCGTTAGTTAGGCGTTTTATTTTTCAGGAATTAGTTTTTTTACCTAATTAATGACTTTTCTAAAAATATATGATTCGTTATTCGTACACCTACTGATCTATTAGAATAGTTCCTAATAACATATTATTGTAAATACTTTTTAATCACAAAAGGAAAAAAGTTTCAGCAAAAAGCGCAAACTGTCGCTTACGATGTCTTCTTGAAAAAAGCTCCATTTATTTATCACTTATAATACCACAAGAGCTTCAAAATTATCGAATATTTCCCGATAGGTTCGTTGCAAACAAATGAAGGAGTCAAGTTTTTCAGGTTAAAAAATCACGAGCGGCGCGAGTGATTTTTCCTGAAAAACTTGACGATTTTATTTGTTTGCAGGGAACCTTGAGGGAAATATTCGCCAGATAATTTTGAAGCTCGTGTGGTATTCGGGGGATTATTTTTCCGTCCCAAATGTCGCAAAATCTCCAATTTTCACAATTGAATTCAACCTATCAGTGATCATGTTTTGTTTTTTATATATGTCAAGGACCAGAGAATATTTTCAAAAAATTATCAGTATAATACCATGTAGGTTGTACCACGTGACGTCGAATGGTGCAATTCTATTGGTCGATATTTGGGTCGGAAAAATAATCAAGTTTAAATTTTTTATTTGAATATTTTTTGTATCTGATATAGGTGATCAAAGCTTCGGGTTGAACAGGAGTCTACGTCTGGAAGTTGAAGTTGTCGATGAAACCATACAAAGTGATAGAGTTTGAAGAAGAGGTAGGTAATAAGTATTGCTATCAGAAGAGATTTGGTAACGCAATTCACTGAAGGAGACTTGGCAGAGTTACTTAGATTTTCAAATCGTGTTAAGAAAATATTGCGTCTATTTTGTTAGATTCACAGTCTTAACCTGATTTGCATATAAATATTTTATACATTATACATGTGTGGTACATGACTTCGTAGACATACATTGCTGGCCTTGTTCTGGATAAGCTACTGATATTTTCATTTAGAGGCCTGTGAGTACTCGTTGAAGATAACGGACTTAAAGTTCATCAGCGCAATTTGCGAACATCTGTTACCATTCCTACATCACTCGCACCGAGTCCGTAATTACCGGTATGTCGCGCTACGTAACACTAAGTGCCAACTCGTTTTCTTCATAATCTGGTCCAAGGTTAAGATTATTCGATTACTTTGACAGTTTTACGATATCACGTAACGAAATGGTAGCGTGTCGTCACGTTGACGAGCTTCAGCTTTAGTTATCACTCAATAAACGTCGATGAAGTGCTGTAAGTATCGGTAAACGATCATAAACGAAAATGAGATTCGATTTAAAACGTTCTTAAATCAATATTTATGCTGCAGTATACATTGTACATGTTGTGGAGTTTCGATCTGCAAATAATGATAATGCCAAGATGACTCAATTATACAGCACTCGTTAAATGATGAAATGGGCAATAAATCTGTATGTGGATGAGTTGCGAGTTGTTGAATTTATATTTTTAAAGCAGAGCGAGAAATTGCCGTTACGATGTAGTAGCGCTTAATTTATATATTTATCATTTTGTAACATGTATTAAGTATGTATCATTAGTGATTGATTCCTTTAAGTTTGTTAAGTCAACCGACTTAACACAATTTTTAGATTACCGATGGCAAAATTTGTGATAAATGTCCTCAACAAAATTTTTAAAGACTTGTCCATAATTGCGAAACCTTCGAATTAATTGCTGTACTAACTTAAGATTTCCTTTTAACTTGGCTGTTTGTTTACCCATTAACCATGTAGCCACATGGACACAATACCCACATTAAATAAAAAATGCACATATATTAAAACGATCACGCCCAATGCTGTAATCTTTCACTGCTATCGACAGCGCGATGAATGGATATTCATTATCTGTTACTTACGATTCGCGCTCCGTATCGCTGGAACCAGAGACAATAGTAGAGTTTCACCTTGACATTATACCGACGTGTAACTCGATGGTTATCCGCCCCTGACTGCTGGCCAAGCTTTAGGATTCGGTAATGATAGACGATGTTATCGGCAGGGTTAGCTGACGAAATAATCTGTAAGCGGTGATTAACTAGGTAGGTAGGATTATGGTTTGTGCTGATTGATTTGTTTGAGGAGGTAATTACAGGGGAAGTGAATCTAGTGAGTTTATTATAATATGTTAAGAAATATTAATATTCCAAAAGCTCGTTTGCTTTTAAGCTGTAAAATGAAGTAGCAAGTTTTCAAATTTCGATTGCATCTAGTGGAAGCTGAGGGAAAAGTGTGAAATTACTACATCAGAAAAAAAATGGAATTTGCTAGTCACCGAGAATCCTATTCGAAAATCAAACATTTGCGTTTAGTTTGTTACTTAGACACGCATAATTATCTTGTATAGATAAGTAGTAGGTACCTATTCCATCTTATGCACGGACCCAAGATCTGGATTTGATAATGGAATTCTGGACCAATCAAGGAACTTTTCAAATAATAGCACACATGTAATGGTATATTCTACTATAGGTACCTTACTACAGAACTTTTTTTTGAAGTCGGATGTAATTTTTTGAAAAAGTCAAGTCAAGAGTGAACAGGTTACTTCTAGGCACACAGGTTACGTCGGCCACATCATCGGTTACCATCAGGGGATAAAGTGGTCAAACGCAAGCCTATCAATAATAATTAAAAAAAAAGTGTGGAATGCTCCGGGTTTACTTACCTACGGAAACAAAGGTGTATATGAACCGACACTTCCAAAACTAACCCACCCCGTTAGATAGGACAAGACTACCCTTACTAACCTACAGAGCTATCGCCTAGCTACATTGATCCAACATCATGATCCACATAGCTGCATGTGTGCGCTAGAGCTCGAGAGTGCTTATGTCATTCCTCGAGCTTTATCGAGCATGCCACGAATGTTATGCAATGTCCGGAGCACGACCCCACGACACTATAGTGATATCTTTATGGACTTAGGTAATTGTAGCAGTGTCTAGTAATTAAGATTAAGGCATATTGGACTGTGTGAAGTGTTCAGTCGAAGAAAATTTTTAACTTTATCTCATGCAATCTCAATAGTCACAACTTTTCTCATCATGATTCATCTTTAACATAAGTTATATACTGTTTATTTGCTCTTTCATATAATAGGTCACAGTGGTCTATGATCATTGCGGGTTTGTTCAAAAGAGTTACCCTGACCCTGGATCGCAAAGGGAACAGGTATTAGTGAATAAACATCTGATACTGCTTCCCGCTCCAAACCAAATTATCCTTCCCACTCTGGGAAGGATAATTTTATGACTTTTCCAACAAAAAAAAACCAGACTTATCTGAAAAGTCTTCATCCGTGAGTTGCGATACTTCTACTGCGTCTCTTAAAATTTTGTCACCTACGGACACATTCGCTTTTCATCTTACAGACAAGGAATCTCCCTCTTGCTCCTCCCAGAACGGGAAGAGAAGACAAGTTTTTCACCGAAAAAAGGGGTCTATGACAATTTCCACACAAAATAAAATAAAGAAAAGCCCAGCTTTTGTGTTAAATGGTCAAATGTTATTCAGAAAGCATCTTGTGCCTATTTAATGATGTAGAGACGTTTAACGTAAAATATTCAGTCCGTTATTCAGAATTGAAAGCTTAATCCATCGTTTCTGAGAAAAGCACAACCAACCAGCAAACGACTTCACTTATAGTGACCTAATACAAAATGGATTATGTTTAAAGTGAGTTGAGGAAAAACGGAGCTTTAGCGAACTGTCTGTGACACATGAAAAATTAATCGTTTTTAATTACATATTCAGAAATGAGATCATAGGTTTTCTCTAGCAGGTGTTCAGCTTTATGTGGGATGTATGCTCGACGCATCGGCAGTGTATTAACGCACGTATATGTAGCACTAGTGTCTTGCATTGATGAGCACTAGTGCGTAAGAGAAAGCTCATCAACTATTCTCTAACACGATAGGTGACGATTAACACTCGCGAAGCAGAAGATTTAACGCCTTTTAGATACCCATTTATATGAAAACTATCTACAGTGTTGTGGTAGCCAGTGGTTAAGACACCTACCTCCCGTGCTTGAAGTTGCAGGTTTGAAACTGGGCAACAACGTGAATGAGAAACATTGACGTTGTTGTCCAGTTCTGTTCTACTCTAAGTTAAAATATTTCATATGTACTTTTCTAAGTTTATCTAGGACATCACATACACATTGTGCCTTGGAAAACACGTAAAGGCCTCGGTCCCAGTGGTTATTCGTAGATCTTTGACAGTAACTGGGTTATGGAGGTCTGATGATAGGCAGTCGTTCCATGTAAAACATGGAGATTCAGCCGCATCCGATTTGACTGGAAGATGACTGGCAGGCCAGCGACCCCAAGCTAGAGAAATGATGACATGATTGAAATGACTCTTCCTGCTCTTGTTTGGCGCTAGATGCAGTGTCAGACTTTTACCACAAAATAGATAGGTACAGAAGTCAACCTATATACAAAACGCGCTCGAGCAACGCACACATAGACACCGCTCACGGACACGATGTCTCGGTCGCGTCTCGGATCACTCGTCGAACAGTTCCAGCTCAAACGCTCATTAATGTGCGTCCACCGAGCGAAGGTATAAAAAGTGAAGTACATACATGAGATTGTCTTCTGTACCTATCTATTTTGTGCTTTTACTGAGTAAAGCCCACCAGTATACCTTCAGTTACCCTTAGTGCTCTAGGGCCAGGGTAACTCTTTGACAATGATCGTAGACTCTTGTGACCTATTATGAGCATGAACAAAGACACAAGCAATAATATAATTAATGTTGAAGATAATTATGATGAAAAAGAGATGTGATTATTGAGATGATAGCAAATACATTGAGATAAAGTTCAAACTTTTGACCGCCCATTGTACACTCATTTTTAATAATGTTTGTCCTGTATTTTTTTGTATATGTGGTGTATAATAAAGGATATTTAATAATAATAATAGACTTTTTTTCGACTGAAGAAATCAGGCGCAATTGAGAATGTTAGTTGACCTCATTTTTTGCAAACGAAGTGTACTTACTCGTACTTACTGACCTAATTTTAATTAAATTGATTTACGACCTATTTTGTAATTGTATTGAAATATTAAATGCATTTACTGCAAAAAGTATAGAGCCAAGCTAATTTGTCGCATTGCCAATTTTGCCAATAAATCAAGCTTGTGAGGTCGTGTAACTGTATGAAATAATTACATTAGTTTATTTAGTACCGTTCATTTAGTAGTTTGGGATTGAATTATGATTAGACGTTGGATTCATGGGTTCACGAACATACGATTTTTTTTAATGCAACCTACACTATCCCACCGCTGGGCAAAGATCTCTCTCTATTCCTTTCATTGACTGGCCTGTTGGTCTAGTGGTTAGTGGCCCTGACTGCTATGCCGGAGGTCGTGGGTTGGATTTCCACCCAGGACAAATGTTTGTGTGATGAGCATGATCATTTGTTCTGTGTCTGGGTGTAATTCTCTATAATACGAGTATGTACATATGTATTTATAAATATACAAGTATGTTTATCAGTTGTCTAGTACTCATAACACAAGCTCTGCTAAGCTTGGGACTAGACGGCGGCGTTGTGTGATAGTTGTGGAATATTATTATTTATTTATTTATTGTTCCCGGTTCTGAGCCAATGCCTAAGGAAGCCATCTAAGTCATCCTGCCATCTCCTTCTTGGTCTACCGCTACCGAAAAGTTTTATACTAGCTTTTGTACACGTACATAAAATATAGCCTATGTCACTCAGGAGGCAGTTTTCTATCGGCGAAAAAATGTTAGTGCTTCCAGAGATTACCCCCAACAAACAAAAAGACAAACTTTATCTCTTTGTAATGTTAGTGTAGATTAAATATATTAGTGAATGTTTGCACTTTGTATGCTACTATCAAATAGGTACCTAATTGAAGCTATCGAGTGAGTAACAGCCGAGTGACACAACTACGCAGCATTGTAAGCAATGGGATATCTTTTCGTATTGTGTCCACGTGTTAAATGGTGCAATTGCCACTACAGCACTTACATACGTAAAGCGGTAAAGTGCAAGTCGTCTGTCTTGCGGCTGTTCACGAAACACATGTGCATACTGCTCTATTTGTAATTGGTATCAGTCTGTGACGGCAGCGGTACGGTGATCTCACCAGAGCAAAGAATTCTGTTACAGAGAGTCAGAGAGAGCCAAGAAAATTCTCACATAGAATAGCTTTCTTAAAAGACGTGTGTCTGGGTATTTCGTCAAAGAATTAAGATTCAATTGAATCTACCAGAGCTTTTTTTAAAATTTTGTTTTGAAAATAGGGGACTATCTTAAAAATAAAATTCAAAAATAGTTTACAGATAGACGGACTTTATTGACTTGAACTTAAAAGAGGATATAGGTTTTCAAAAGGAAATGGTTACATATTTAGGACAGGTTACAGTAAAAAATCGTTACCGTGAGTGGCAGTAGAGGGAATGCGGAATTGTTGAATTACACTTCGCACACATGTGACACACACGCCGATCTGGGTGCGTCGGTCTCCATACATTTTATATGGAAACTAGACTTGTAGAGCTACACATGTTACACGCCACGCGACGTCGTTCTACGTACAACTCAGGCGTGTTACACATTGTCGTCGGTCTAATGTAGTTCTACCTTCACCGTGGGCCTGGAAAGTAAAGGGGACTGAAGGAACACGTGTAGGGTTTAATTATGACAGTAAAAGAGACACATCCAGTTACGTTTATGTCTACTCTTACCTTGATAGTCGAATTGAATCAGTGTATCGAATAAGCTTTCGTCCGTATTTATAAACGCTCAAAATATGTTTTATTACATGTCTAGTTTTGAAATACGTCCACCAAATTAATTTATATCTAGTCTGCATCTACACTAATATTATAAAGAGGTAAAGTTTGCTTTTTTGTTTGTAGGAGGTAATTTCTGAAAGTACTGGTCACATTGCTAAAATTTTTTCACCTATAGAAAGTTGCTTTATTCTTGAATGACATAGGCTCTATTTTATGTATGCGGATGAAGCCGCGGACAAAACCTGGTTTTTAATATTCTAAATCGCCCAAAAGTCTAACACTCTCTCTTGCTCGTGCTTACAATGCGTTTTTTGCTCCTCCTAAGAGTGGAAAAATTTATGTGATGATTTCCCACATGAAAAAACAAAATTGGAAGTAGAGTCGGTCTACTTTTGATATTGAGGTAAGTATATCCGTTAGTTTCTCTATTAACATCAGTCGTTGCCGTTATATAACTAGGTGCTAACTACTTTATAATCTAACTGGTCAGGGATCCTATAAAGTCAAGAACTTATTGAGTGATCTAAGATAGCGAAATTTAATTAGGTTTTTTATTGAGATTACTATCGTGAAACTAGTTCAAGTGTGAAGTAATTAATGTAAGTTATAGATTTGTTAATATCTCGATCAAAACTTACGTACATACACCATTCGTTTACTGCTCCATATACCTATTTATTACGTAGGTATTCATACCTATTTATTTTGAAGAACAAGAAGGCAAACAATTACTTAAAGGATATTTCCTTTATATAATTGCTTTTTGTGTCCCCATATTGTGTACAGGCAAACTCTATCCATTCCAGGTTGCTTGTACGTAATAGCTGTTTTGATTATATCAATGGTAATCGCGGAATGCGATAAGGCTGTCAATTGTGTGTTTTATGTAATTAAAATGCACAACGGTACCGGAACAGTGGTATCCGAGTGGTAATAGCTCCGACTTACAAGTTGCAGGTCGCGGGTTCAAACCCTGCCACACGTATTACTTTGTGTAATTTATTTCATTACCACTGATCTCAAAACGGTGAAGGAAAACATCCTGAGGTAACCGGCATGTCCTAGAACCAAAAATTCGAAGACATTCACCATCCCGCACCAGTGCAGACCCGCGTTTTAGATTACGACCCGTTCCCTTTCCTAGAGCGAAGGCCTGAGTCCCACCAGTAGGAACATTAAAAAGGATAATGTAATTAAATGCGTCTGTGGAACTCCCTCCCACACTCCTTACGTGACAGCCCTTCTTTAGATGTCTTCAAGAGGAAAATTAAAGAGTATTTCCTTTCACAATGACATAGCATATATAGCATATATATATTATATATATATATATATATAGTATATATTTATAATATATAAAGTATGTGTGTATTTATGTATGTAGGTATACTTATTTATGTATTATTATTTTATTCATAATATTTCTAATTTTAAAATTGTACACTGGACCCTACCCTCTATTGTCATCTCTCTCTATCGCTCAGTGGTTTGCTGGAAGAAAACTCAACTTTGAGTTAAGCTCGCCTATGTACATGAACTTTGTAATCCACTTATTTTGTGTTGTTATAGTGTACAATAAAGAATAAAAAAAATAAATACGTGTTCTATAAAAAAATTCTTCTATAGTCAGTTAGTTATCTATTTCTAGGAACACTAAGTAATAGAGCTTTTCTGTGGTAAGTATACTTGCATATTTTGTGTAGGTACCTCTAGCAGCCGCAGTAAGTCCCTAACCTAAGTTATGTTTTTACTCTCAGTTCCAATCGTGTACCGCGAGACGATTTCACAATAAATACATTTTAATACTCCTAGTCCCAGACCTTTAAAATGGTAGCAACAGTTTTATAGACACGTTTATTTTTCTAATAAGTACTGTGAAAACATTTACCATGTGCTAATCTTAAAAATGCCAGATGTTTATATCAGCATATCTGTGCAAATAAATTACATGATAAGGCTTAATGTAGTCGCTTACTTTCTTCATCACGTAGCGCAAGTGTCAGCTGTCAACCTTTAGGCATATTCTATGGTAATTTGTTTTGTAGTTGTAACATATCCTTGAATTTAGTGCCAACCATCACACCTTGAACGCTGTTATTATAATAATACCTAACGTATCTCCCTTTTCAGGCTTCCGTATCTCACAAGGAAAAAGCGGTACCCTTATAGAATCACTTTGTTGTCCGTCTGTGTGTCAAGACTCTCATCTCGGGAAAGCGTGGAGATATGAAGTTGAACTTAAAACCTTACTAAGGTCTGCGGTCCCTTGAAGCTGTGAAAAATCAAACTTCTGAGTTAACGAAAAAAAAACTACGACCGTTTAAGTCGCATAAACCGTATATTTCGAAACTCTCAAGGGAATCAAAATTCATAGGGTATTTCTCGTTGATCTAGAATCCTGAAAGGCATCATCATCAGCTAGGTCTCATAGCAAAAGTTTAGAAAAATCCTGAAATCTGTTTTGTGGTTTGTCTGTCTGTTGTTCAGGTTAATTTCCGAAACGGCTGGAGCGATTTTGGCAGGACTTTCACTGGAACACATGCACTGGCTGATGTTATAAGGACAAATTTTAGTCTACTTTTATTTTAGAAAAAGAATTTGATTCGAAAAAATCTTCTTGAAAGTGTTACCAAATGGCATTATGCTGTTTTACGAGTCGAACGTATACGAAACACGAGCATCAATCAGTTCTTAACAAATTAAATGTATGGGGCCGAGGGTATGGTTCTAAAAGGAAAACTCGGCCCTGGTGCGAAGGCAAAGAAGGAACAGGAGTGGACTTTTAGTCAGTAAAAGCCTGACCACTCCGCCCAAGAGCGAGGGATGTCATTGGGTGAATTTCCCACCTATCAAAAAAAATTAAATGTATGACAAACAGTTAAAAGCCAAAGTTGACCTGTTTCTTGGATACCAGGGTAAATAATAAGTAACATTTACTTATGTATTTAAATAGACAACCGTCAACATCATGCTTCAACTTGAAAAATGTACAGAATAAGAATTGATTTCACAAAAACTGGTCACTGAACAACACGGTACATTGATATAGATTAGATCTATGTTTAAGCACAGCTAGAGTCTCGCATTATTTCTTAGAATTATTGTCAAGGAAAGCGTTTAGGTTGGTCGCTAGTTTGGCGACGGAATATAAAGCAGAGCTGCGCTGCCTGACGCAAGTCGCGCACTGTGACGCATTCCTAACAGCAATGAGGTCAATAATTTGAGTCAAGGTATGTGCACCACTTTTTAGGTACAAGAGAGTTTTGTGCTGCATTTGAATTTCAGATTTGGACGTGAAATGTGAAATGTTAAGTAAGCGCCGACGGCGAGTGACGAGTTCAATGAATGTTTAAGTTGTGGAATCTGTAAACTGGCATTCATGATTCCAGATGCAGCAATAAAAACTGTGTTACCTCTAGACCAAAATCAAGTAAACATTCAGCACAGACATCGTCGTTTAATCTATGTTTTCAAATTAAACATAAATTATTTAATACATTGTATTATTGATTGGGATAGATAAGCTGTATCTGCATTTCTGTTAATAAAGTTTTTATTATTCAAATTCAATACAAAAGGAGAAGACTGACTGTTATATCAACGCACAGCTGAAACTGCTGGAGCTAAGAGTATAAAGTTATTGCACGTTTCCTTTTATGACTTATGCGAACACTAACAGAGGGTTTATTTATTTATTTATTTAGTCCATTTTAAAGAAGGCTTACAGACTAACAAAATAATTGATACAAAAAGTTTGATATTTTCAAATCGCTAATTACAAGCCTCCACATGTAGACAAAATTTTTTTTTCCAAAATTTACCCTCTAAGGGGATGAAACGGGGTCCAATGTTGGTCTGAAGAAATCTACATTCACGCAGGCGAAGCCGCTTGCAGAAGTTAGTTTATTTTATGTACTGTATTATATATACTAAGATTTTAATACAAAATAATCTTAAGAGATTAGCTACAAAACTAATCCAAATGCCAATTACCCCTGCAAATACCCACTGAGCACTTCGTAAATTGCAGTGATTTAACGAGCGCACCATTTTTGCTCAGCCTTAACCCGTCCAACTTTAATAAAATTAACTTCAATAATTATAGGAGAGCGGCCGTTTCCTGTCCGATACGAAGGGTCAACAACACCGACCTTTACTTTTGTTCTATGTTGTCTGTTTTTGCGGAACAACACCTTAAGGCTAAATGAGGCTATGTGTTGGCTACCGGAAGGGAAACACGGGGTCCTGGAACGCAAAGCAAAGTAGGAACGTAGGAGTGGGTCAGAGGTGGTGTTAGCCAGTTAAAGTCTAACATGCCAGGCTCCTGCTGCGCCCTAGAGCGAGAGAAGTCATTGGATGTTTTCCCATCTCAATTTTTTTTGTGTTTTTTAATGATTATTTATTAATACAATAAATAATTATTAAAAACACAAAAAAAAAAATCACTTTGCAATTTATAATTATTACAAATTCGAATCATAATAATATTGATAATATTTGTATGCGGGACATTGTTGGGACATAATCACACTCACACTGTGTTCACAAATAAATATTTTATAACTAGTTATTATTAAAAAAATTGGCTAATTAGCTCGCCATGAGTGACGTCATCTTGAAGCAAGTACTTTTCTTTAACACTTCTAAGAACTACATCATAGAGTTACATCAGAAAAAGAATCAAAAGAAACATGAATACTTCTCTTTAAACGGCTCTTGCAGAACGAACGCTTCCAACATTTTAAATAGCCGATCGAGGCCAACATTTTAATAAAACCTCGTAAAAGAGTGTAACGACAATTTGTAGGTTGGCCATTAAGTTCAGATTTCTGGATTGATACCGGTTTTCCTGAGGTTGGTAGGTTAAAGTGACCAACAGTGAGGTCGGTATCGGAAACAAAATGCACGTAAGTCTGTCTTTTTCGACAGATTCAGCTCGACGTCAGTATGCCACTACAGGGACCCAGCAGAATACCTGCTGACACATGCTGAGTTGGGCTCCCATTTGATGCATCCGTGAAGCTCACACCGCACTATTCATTTTTTTGTTTGTTTGCCACACAAAACATTTAATAAGCTTTACTTTTTTTTTTTGCTTTTATCACTTTTTTTAATTTTTATGTTTTTATGTTTAATTTTTTAACATTTTTTTTTAATGTTTTTAATTTTATTGTGCTTTTGTGTATTGTGTGTTAATTTTGTTGCATCAAATAAATGTTTTATCTATTTATCTTATCTATCTAAGTAAATATAAAATAGGTAGGTTTCTATAATGTCTCTTAAACTATTGTTATCCTTTTGTTATAGCTGACGGTTCTCCTATGATTAAATAAATAAATAATTATAACAGCAAACCAGGGGTTTTTTTTATAAAACAAATTATAGTGCTTGACTGCTATCCCACCTGATGGTAAGTAGTGATGCAATCGTGGATAGTGAGGCGCACTAGTTTATGAGGAGCCTATACTCTAGCCTTGAAGACACCCAAAATTATTATAGAACGAAAAGACCGCAGCAGGCAAGAATTTTGCAGTCCTTCGATATACGCTGTATAAACGATGACGCGAAACGCTAAGTCCGGACCGTAGAGGTGAAAATCATGATTTAAAGTTAGCTTTCTCATCTACTACGAGTATCTGGTGAAGTTGATTGAATTAGAATGAATGAAAAAACTGCACATCGAATTCAAATGTATTAAAACTATATTAAGTTTCCTCTTATGCGTGTATTGAAAAGACATCAACGAGTGTGATGTAGCTTTTTTTAATAAATTGTAATTATTTTCTCATTTAGTGTCATGTCCTCGTAAAATTATTTTATCTACTAATATTATAACAAGATTTGTATTTTTGTTTGTTATGCATAAATAAAAAAAAAAACCCGAAACCAATTTTAAAAATTCTTTTACCAGTTTAATGCTATTTTATCACTGAATGTTATGACGAGGTCGAAGCTCCAGGCAGAAGCTAGGATTATATACATATACTGAAGATTTCAATTTCGAACCGTGCACTAGCTTCTGACGTTTTATAAGTGCCCATGTAGGCCTATGTGAAATAAAAAACTTTTGACTTGACTTTATAAAAATAGAGTAGATTTATTTTAACTTAAATATACCTGTTCTTTTTTTAGTTCCGGTAGGTTTCCCCTGAGGGGAGTTAATAATGTTAAACAATCAGTTGTCGGTAATATCTGAGTCATCATTCATAAAACACAGTTGTAAAGCATGTCACAATATTAGTACGTGTACGTGTGTTTGTACGACAGTAGTAAAAGGTCACGTATATTCCACGCACGCGCTGAAAAGGTCACACGCAACGAGTCTCACATATAGAGTTGAAGTTTGAATTTATCGATAATAGGTGAAAATCATTTAAAATGACCACTGTGACAAAAATGAAACAAAAAAGATAATTTAAAAAATAATGTAATATTAGGGCTCATCTACCATTCACATTATAGTCTGACTGTAATTTATTTTATTGATTTCTGTATAAGGTGTTCCGGAATAAACCACTTTATATTTCTTTTATCTTTGTTATATTAATTAATCTACACTAATATAAAAAAGAGGTAAAGTTTGTTTTTATGTTTTTTTGTTTGTAGGAGGTAATCTCTGAAATTACTGGTCCGATTGCTAAATTTTTTTCACCGACATAAAACTGCTTTATTCCTGAGTGACATAGTCTATATTTTATGTACGCAGGCGAACCCGCGGGCAAAAGCTAGTTAATTATAGAAAATAAACTTATAAGAATTTTATTTTCACCGACAGTAAACATAAAAAACAGAAAGAGAAATGGGTCCATATCTTATATACGCAAAAGAAGTTAAATGTACAACATTAGAATCACGCTGTAGTGATAATATTTTGTCAGCAATGTGATTGCGACTTTAGTTCATTTTTGTTATTTCATTTTTGTAACGTAGCTAAAATCATAACAAAAATGAAGAACAGCGCTTTGAAAGTAACTTCAAATAATGTTAAGCTAAACAGAATTCTCAATGAGTTCCAACTACCTTGCATTTTAATAAATGTCAGCAATATCGTGCTTATCTGATTAATTAATCTTTTGAATGTGTTAAGTTACACAGTTCGACATAAGCAATTGTCTTTCCATGGTGTCTCTAATTACGGCATTCGATGAGTTAAATAATAAGTGTTCACTTACCTGCATTGTTTGAAACAAAACAAAACTGACAAATTAAAATTGGAATTCTGCTCACTGACAAAGAAACACGCGTCATTCACTAATTTCCCTCGAGGACAAAATGACTGTCTCACATTTGATTTTGGCATGTGATTTAGCTCATTATAGTTTAAGTGAGTCCCTTTTACAAATTCTAAATAATACCAAATTTTGTTGTTATAAAAATGAATAACAAAAATGAACAAAATAACGGACGTTACTTTGAAACCAAAATTTTTATATTTTATAAATTACATATTTTTTACCGTAATCAATGGACATTAACAACGCTTTGGCAAAAAGTTCATCAATAATTAATTACCGTAGCTATTATATTTATTTAGATAATTTTTGTTACGCAATCCGTAAAGAGGACATTTTTTTTTATACGGAGATTAATCCGAGTTCGACGACAAAAAGAAATATAATGTGTTTATTATGGGCTACAGTTACATAAATCTGTGTAGTATAGCTAGATATTATATATCAGAATACTAATAGGTACTTCTTACATAATAAAATAAATCGTAAATAAAAAATATCGGGTGTGGACAAATATTGCAACCAAAATGGTCATGTTAAATGATTTTTACCCCAGTATAATCTATAATATCGACAGTACAGTAAGATGTTATCAATAGTTTCAAGTTTCTTTTTTTGTGAATATCAAAAAAAATTTAAATAATTGATTTGTTTGTACAGAAAAAAAAACAATCATAACACGGTTACTATTTTTTTTAATAAATTTCCTAAAATATTAAAAATTGATATTATAATTTAAATTTAAAACCTTATCCTTTATCTCTTATCGGCAATTTATCGATAAAAATATCGATGTTATGGAACATTCGATAGCTCGTTGCATCACTACTCATACTGCGACGAGAACAAATCGAATTCATTATAATAATTGAACACACTGTCGAACTTTATTGCTTCAGACAACTTATTTACGATGGTTGGTTATCATATCATTTATGTAATAAAAATGTTGAAGGTGTAAACTATATGTAAATGCTAAAAACGACTTAAAGGTTGTCCTCGTAAGTAGTTAGGGCCCGACTGTACTTAAACACTGCAACAGTAGATAATTATGTGTGCTCACACGATAGGGCACTTGCTAAACTTATCTTGATCGAATGTAGAACAGGTTATGTAGCTTCTAAAACCTTAGCTTCTCCGTTTTACTTTATGAGATATTATTAGCTGTGCAACAAAAATCTTATTAGAAAAAATACTACACAGAAAGAAACACCAAATATTAAGTGATTTGAACCCCGACTCGGACATCTTTTTAAACCACCTAGAGGAGCATATTTTTGTGCACAATTAGCAGTTTTGGTAGAACAACGGCATATTTTGTAAATAGGAATCAATTGTGCAACAGTTTATTAAAATTGAGGAACAGTTAAATAATGCCCTTACTTTATTGCTTACGATATGTGCCGTCCGTGTATTTTGTTAAAATGTCATAGAGCACCACTTTTGTTTAATTTTTACCAATTGCTTAAGGTTTTTTTTTGCTTGATTAAATTTGCTTTTAACTGCTTTAGGAAGATCAAATGCCTGCTTGAAATACCGTCGTTTTGCCATTTCCCTTAATTTTGATAAAAAGATTGAATATTTGGAGAAATACTGAATTCGGTCAAAGTTATGATTAATCATCATTATTGATTCTTAAAATAATAAGCAACCTGAGGAAAACTAAATCAAGGGAAAAGCCGAGTTAATATTGCCCTGCAACCATCAGTATTCTTCTACCGGCTGACCCAAATACTGAAATAAAGATTTAGCCATAAATTATTTCATTAAATGTTAGACTTACCATGATAATTTACTAGCTAAATTATAACACCACAACATTTTTTTTATGGCAAAATAATCTTTAAGTACTCTTTTTTGGCGTGCGCAGCTGATGTACACGCATTTTTTATTTCATCTAGTTATGTAAATAAAAAAACTTTACAAAAGCAAATAATAATAACTAACTTCGCTATAAAAAAAAACAGTAAAACTTTTTTTGGTGGTTTGTATAATAAAAGAAAACGAAAAAAAACATCCCTACGGAATCGGGACGGGGACAATTAATACAATAATATAATGTGTTCGATTGATGATTGATCAATTGATGTGGTAACACAAATGTGCATCATATTCGTAGGAAAAAAAATTGTGTAGGTACATAGGAATTTCCCAAGTTTCGCCGTAGCTGGGCAGGGATGGGATTTTTTATTCCGAACTGTGATCTTGAAACGTAGCGAGCCACTACGTGTGCTGCTTAGGAATACGTGATTGGTTTTGATCCGCTTACCCACCAAAGTAAGTGGAAGCACTCGAAATAGTTATAATCAAATTTTAGTACGCAATCGTACTAAAAGAACTTCATAAAAAAGTGACTTTACAAAGTCGTAAAATCTAAATAATTAATAGTAGTTTATGTGACTAGGGGATAAAGCAGTGTCTTTAAGTCGCGGGCGGCATGTTGAATTCCGAACGAAACGAAGGTTGCTGATTTTAATCCCGAACGACAGTGAGGGATTTATAAAATTAACTCCCGAGCATTGCGAGGGAGTTAATAAAGAAACCTGAGTGAAGTGAGGAATTTAAGCCGCCCAAGACAAAGACAGCTTTATCCCCGTGTTGCATACTCTATTTTTTACACCATCTGTGAGATAATTAAAAGATAATTTGGTCGACCAAATCATATATTATAGAAATATAAGTATTATTTTTACAAGTTCATCAAACAAACAAAATTCACTACTCCAAGATTCTATAGTTTCAATTTTCTATAATGCTCCCGTGTCGTCAGTAGGTACGCACGTTTTATTCTATTTTCTTTTTTTTGTTAGTGGCCAGTTTGAATCATAGTGATAACATACTCTTTGGTTTGAATTTCGAGTCAACTTGTTCGATGCGCCTACATTTTAATTCACAATGTTGACGATTCTTGATGCTCCAAATTCAAATCTCATTATTCCCTAGGGATCGACTATACTGCATTATCTCCCTAGGCATATAATGACTTGCTTTAAGTGAGGTTTGTATGACGTGTAAAACGACATTATCGAGCAGGTGGTGTAAAAAACATATTTCGCTCCACCCCGTGAAATTACTTCCTACTTTTCCATTCATTTTAAAATTTTCAATGTTGTTTTCTCAATAGTTTTAGAGTTAGTTACTTTTAAAACGATCCGTATACTCTAGTGAACAAAACAAAATAGAAAACATAAATGGTCATGCCTGTTTTTGAGTTTTAGTTAGACTAAAGAACAGCAATTGATTTTTGTAAGTACATAATACGAGAATAATATCTGAAAAATCAACAATATGTATGTTGATGACAATTGTGCACCCATTAAATCGAGACTTATAAATCCTCTGGATATGGTTTTAGGAAAACACGGACACTAGCAAGGAGTACCACCAATTATTAAATTTAGTTACAGGTCACACAGCATTTCAATTTTAAAATCAGCAATTTTGTTCCGTGGTAATTAGTCTAATGCAGTTAAAATTAAAAGAGTAAATTATGTTACATATTAACAAATAGGTTCTTAACTAGCGTGCTTCACCATCAACGATTACATCACTGCTTGCCATTAAGTGAGATCGCAGTAAAGCACTAGTTAAATCAATTTAAAAAACCTATTAAGAACTCATTGAACTATGAACTACTTATTAAAAAGCACCTTTTTACATTGTTATTTACTATACATATAGTGCATGAAGTTTTAATAAATATTATTTTACTATTACATTAATATGCTTAACTAACTTACAAATTAAAAATAAAAGCCCTAAAGAACTAAAATAGCAATCTAAATCGGAGTAGAAAAACTCCTCCGCATCGCTGGCGACTGGTAATGTACAATGTACCCAAAATACTGGCTTGGCATGTTGTATTGGCTAATTTTCGTCCCTTGATCTTGATCTAAAGACTAGAGTATCCTTATTAGGTACTGGCCCAAATAAGGATAGTTTACCTTAAAATAATGAAGTAAGTTAATATTTTTCTAAATAAATAAAAATCAAAGAATATAAGGACTTATGGATCATTTCTATTCACACCATCATATAGTAACCCATCAGTAGTTCGTCGATTATCTCTCTCTCACCATCAGCACATTAGTGTTGGATTCGGAATGCGCATATCGGTAGGTCGAGTCGCACGCGCACTCTGTTGCGCAAGAATTGGCAACCTTGTGAAGGACGCGCGTGCGATCGCCAGGAAAATGGACGCCGTCGCTTCGCGCGCATTTTCATGAGCTTACGCTTTCCTACCAGGCCGAGGGTAGTTCAAGGGTGGGCGATTGAGGTTGCCTTCGCTTTGTGTAGCAGTGAAATAATGCGTAGATGTTGCATAATTTGGAAATATTGTATGGAAAATAATGTTGTCGGAGAATAAAAAAATATAAATAATTTTATGTTGTTATTATGTATTGGCAGTTTGTGAAAGTTTTGATTAAATAAAGTATTTCTATAAAAGCATTCTACATTTTTCTTATCCACATTATTTTGAATCTCGTCAATTGGTAGAGGTGATCTACATTTCATTATTGAATTACGAGTACCTATAAATCAAAACGAAATTGGCAAACAGCTACCTACGTCTTTGATCTGTTCCAATTTTATTGACATTTCGGTAGCACTAACGTTGGCGACTGTACATTCGGCAGCTTGCCGTACAACACATTGTATACCTTTTTTTTTTTTTTTTTTTATGGTGGGAAAAAATCATGCATTGACATCCCCCGCCCTTGGGCGGAGCGGGAGATAGTGTCAGACTCTTACTGACTAAAAGACCCACCCCGTTCCTTCTAGCCTTCATACCGGGGCTCGAGCGCCCTTTCGGATAACCCTGGCCCCAGTAGGCTTCGACCCGGCTGGGTCCCTGCTGTTGCTGACAACTCCTTGAGGCGCGCGGGAACAGTGCGCGCCGTCGACGACTTGGGCTTGGTCCGGACAGTTACCGGACGGCCGGACAGTGAGCTACCCATTGCTCACTGTCCACAAGCCCGCGTCTACGTTGGCCGGAAATCGGGATCAGAATCCCGGCGACGGCGGCGGCGATAACGCCGTTGCCTGATGCGTTCGGCCTCCTCCTTTGCGAGCATTACTGCTTCGCAGAAGTCGGCGACCGCCTGCCACTCCTCCTCGCTCCGGACCATGGCCTCAACCAAGGCCCGGCGCGAGAGGTCTCCGCCGCCGATCGCCCCCACGAGGGCACGGCGATGCTCCGCCCAAGCAGGGCACACCTCGACTGTGTGCTCCACCGTGTCCTCCGGGCGTTCCGCACAGTGGCGACACCCGGGCGTCACCTCCGCATGAATCCCGTGCAGGAAACTCCCGAACGAACCATGTCCGGTGAGTACCTGCGTCATGCGGAAGGTAAGGACGCCGTGAGGTCTTTCCAGCCACGCCTCAAAGAGGGGACTTACCGCCATGATTGTGGCGTGCCCAGCACTGGGTTGCGATAGTCGCTGACGCCATTTCACCATGAGATCCCGCCGGAGCTCTGTCCGCCATGCCGCGACCTGTCGCGGCAGCGGACTTTCACCCCGGCGTTGCATCTCCACGCGCATATCGTGCATGTGTGCAAGGACTGTTGCCTCCAGATCCCACGGTGGTAGGCCAGCCAGAAGGCTCGCCGCTTCGCGGGAGACCGTGCAGTATCCCCGCACCATCCTTATCGCCATGACCCTCTGACAGGCGTTCAGTATGGCCGCCGGTTGCTTTTTCAGCGACGGTGCCCACACCGGCGCCCCGTAGAGGGCCATGGACCGAACGATCCCCGCGTAGAGCCTTCGGCAGGAGGCATCCGGACCCCCAAGGTTGGGCAGGAGCCGCTTGAGCGCAGCCCCAGCCACACATTGTATACCTTGGGACAGGACAAAGTCGGACAAGCTTAATTCAAGTTTGGTATGTGGTTTGTTTTGTAGGTAACGCTAATTTTTGTTCCTTGAATCTCTGAGGTCTAAGCTCTAAAGACTGGCATGACAAATAAAGTTATTAAAATCTGAAAATCTGTCATAGGTAGATCATTTGTTTTTCTTAATATTTTCATTTTATTGTTTTTTATGCACCTGTCATGTTTTCTCTTCACCACCCTTGGTTGACTGGTAGATAATGCCTAAGGCATTAAGTCCGTCTTTATACCTTTATGTTGTATGAAGTTTTAATAAATAAATAAATGAGTTCACATTTTTCTTTTCACAACAAATTTAGTCTAGGGCAGAACTTGCCAACGTCTACTGAGTCAGACAGATAACAGATAGACCCAAAAAATATATTCCGTTGGTACAATCTCGCCTCAGAACACAAGGCAAAGATTAATATGGTGTGCCACAGTTTGTCGCGGGCTAACGACGTACCATTAGTAGTCAGTCAAAATAGTGCGCGACCTCCGTCCTTGCGAATACATTCACCCGAGGAAACTGTCCTTTGTCATGCAGATTGAAATAGACAATAAAACATAATGAGAGAGTCTTACAAACCGTTGCAGTCGAAATAACCGTATTTGTACCTGTCTGCATTAGTTTTTAGTTCTCTGAAAATAGTTTGCAAACTTGAAAATTTTTAAGAAATCTTTGCATATTTGTCAAGTTTTTTAGAGCTATGTGTAAACATATTCAACAACCTTTATTGTGAAAAGTTTACAGTTTTTAAAACAGAGTTTAACAGGTTTCGAAAGGAACCATGGTAAATTGTAAGGTTACCTTGATATGTAACCTTAAAAACCATTTTCTAGTTTATAGAAATAATAAAAATATTAGATCAAGCTTGTACAGACTAGTTTATTCATAGCAAAGGATGCCATTTGTTTGTGTGCACATGAAATTTCGTAATTGTAACAAGTTATACGCCTGACGAGCCTGTTTGAAATGTCGGCGAGACGACGAGCGTGCGCCGAAGTAAACTAGACCATTATTTCGGTTTAGACTGATTTGTAACGAGTGACGAAATTACATGTTTGTTAATTTGAAAAAAATGTCAACAACACAAATTGAATAAAACCTGAAAGCCCTGCGGGATTATTTGAAAGCGTTCTCACGGCCCTGGAACGCAAAGGACAACTGAAGGAACACAGGTGGGTTTTAGTGAGTACACTCCCATTCGCCCCACCCAGAGCGCGAGAAGTTATTTGATGATTTTCCAACACAAAAAGAGAAGGCGATCGTCACTCGAAAAAATTAAAGCGTTTCATATTATCGGTTTCAAAATCTTTCATTTTACTTCTAAAACGTAATGTCCATTAATGCAGAAAGGCTAACATTGACTATAGTTTTAATGGGAAATGTTTTTAGCGGTGGCAGAAACATTAGAGAGTCTGCAAGATCGAGTGAAGTTCTATGAATGGATTCAAAACTTTATTATTAATTAAACTAACTGCCGTTTCTATTATACGCAGTGACTAATTGCAGACAATGAACAAGTGTCAATACACGTTCAATATACATTAGGAGCCTTGGGCTTCGTGGATCACTTCATTCACGCAAAAACGTCCTAACCACCCATTATTATGCAATCCTTGTTTCGACTTCACAAATATGATTCCTTTTAGTATCTTAGTAACCGTGAAGATCGGCAAACACAAATCCTGAAAAACTCGTTATTTTGTGAATTAAGCGAAGAATCGGTGTGACCGCGACGTTTCATAGGCCAAGTGTTGCAACTAGCCGCATTGTTTACGTGGCATTGTCCAGCTGTCCCATCGGCCGCTCGTACGTGCGTACTTGAATATATTTAAATTTGGAGATGCCACCAGGATGAAGCAAGCGCTCCACAAACTACTATAAATGCCGTTAGTGTCAAACTAAGGATACAGTTCTCAGCTCTAAGCATCCCTGAACACATCTCAACAAACAGCAGACATGGCATTCAAGGTACGGAGCGCAGTGCGATCTGTGAAGTGATACAGTGATCGTGAAACAGTGATAAAAAGTGATAAAAGCATGGTTTTCAGAATTTTTGGATTACAGAATATAGAATACATAAAAACATTAGTGATGAAACATGTAATCCCGTGTAAAAAGGAACAGGATATCTCTTAATAAATTATCCATTTCTATTACAGTTGGTGGTCTTCTCCTGCCTCCTGGCTATTGCTCACGGCAGCGGAGTGCCCGCCGTCACGTACGCGGCACCCGCAGCTGTCGCAGCCAGGCTCGAGGAGTTCGACCCGTTCCCGACGTACAACTTTGGATACAATGTAGCCGACTCTCTCACCGGCGACTACAAGAGTCAGAATGAACAGCGCAACGGAGACCTGGTGCAGGGACAGTACTCGCTGGTAGAGCCTGACGGCACGCGCCGCGTCGTGGACTACTCCGCCGACTCCGTGAACGGATTCAACGCGGTGGTGCGCAATGTGCCGCTGGTGGCTGCCTCACCCGCCGTCGTCGCCGAGCCCGCCGTGGTGCCCGCGCGCCTCGCCGCCGCGCCCGTGGCCGTCGCCCAGCCCGCTCCAGTGGTAACCGCTGCGAGGTTCACGGCTGCACCTGCCTTCGCCCGCTACGCCGCTGCTCCCGCCGCTGCCGCGGTGGCTGCTCCTGCTCCAGTCTACGCTCGCTACGCCGCCGCTCCCGTCGCTGCCGCTCCTGCCCCAGTGTTCGCCCGGTACACGACCGCTCCTGTAGCTGCTGCTCCCCTATCAGCTGCCCCCGTAGCCGCCGCTCCTGCCCCAGTGTTGGCCCGCTACGCGACCGCTCCCGTCGTAGCACAACGTTACGCCACCCCTGCTGTAGCGGCTGCGTACAGGGCCGCGTACGCCGCTCCGTTCGCTGCATACTCCCCGTATGCTGCGTTCACTGCTCCGTTTGCCGCGTACACTGCTCCCTACGCTACTCGAGTAGCAGCTGCGTACACATCGCCGGTGGCATACAGCGCACCTGTGGCTGCTCCTGTTGCCGCTGCCTACACTGCCGCCGCTCCCACGGCGGTGGCCCCCGCGCCGCTCCCGCTAAGCTGGTGCAGGAGCCTGCCGCTGCCGGGTACCGCTACCCTTGAATGCCATACTCTGACCCAAAGATGCCTGTATACCTCGAAAGACTTGATTTGTATATATACGAATAGTTCTATCTTTTTTACGACATGAAATAAATCAATGAGATTTTCAATGCTTGTTTTTCTGATTCAAATTTTGTATGCAGTCAAGTCTTTATATGCTGAAAATACGTATTGTCATAGCCGTAACGTATCATACTTACAAATATATATATATATCATACATAAAACTACTAAAACAACCACTAACTCTAACAAATGAGCAAATAAAGACAATTTGATACTATCAACTTTTTATAGGGTGACTGGTAATTAGTGACCGATACTTATACACGTTATTCTACTCATAATTACGAACAACTTTCTCAAAGAAACTTTTTTCGTAGTCATTAGTTTTATCACAACGCGCGCGCGCCTGCGACCTCCCAGCTGTTAGTCGTGTAACGCCGTTGTCTCATGTACCTTACCTACAATAATGATAGTGCACCCGCGCCGCTTGCAAACCCATAGGTGTATGTAATCAGTGTAGGTACCTACATGTTCTGGTTAAATAGTATAAGTTAAATAATGAGTACAAAAAAAAGTTTCTTTGGGAAAGTTGTCTGTAATCATGAGTACAATCACGTGTATAATTTATCGGTCACTAATTACCAGTCACCCTATATACCTGCATATTCGCAGTGTTGGCATTTTATCAAAAGTTTAAAGGTTCACTTTTCAGTACCTATCAATTTAAATAGAGTTAAATAATAATGAAGTTTACTAACCACAACTAAGATCTTAGATATTTATAACTAGTTTCTGCCATTGGCTTTACCCTCATGAATGTCGGAAATTATTCCAAAGGACAATCCCGAGACAAAAAAAATATCCCCTTCAAAATAAAACAATTTATCCAGAGTTACTTTCGCTTTTGGTATTATTAGTCGGAATTAAGGTATTATTGTAGTTACTGCCAATGTCCCTGTCATCGAGGAACTGGGCCTCCAGTCTGCTATTACAATAGTGTCAGAATGGTCTATCATTGATGTCATACTAGTCGATTTTGACAAGTTTGGTAATCTACCAATATAATGGCGTCATTACGACTTTCCAATGGTCAACCACTGATACTCCATTGAAAGAAGCGGCATAGAATAGTAATCTCGTACATATTGACAAATTCATATTTGACATATACGTTAATCTGCTAAAATTTTGACATTTTATTTGATCAGTGTTCTACCATTAGAACGTTATTGTGCAGTTATTGGTTTTAATTTGCTCGATATTATCATTCTACCACAACTCTATTACGTTACCATTGACGGATCAATAATCGATCATTATGAATTAGCAGATTACGAACTTTTACCAAAATTACAATGGGATCGTGTTGGAATGACGAATTTATAAAAATAGCAGACTTGGGCCCCTGGCCTGATGGTCTGTCATAATGTTACGAATATGTCAGTAACATGCAATGTAATTAGATAGATATGATTTAATAGAAGATTGATCAAATACGAGTTGATTATCGGATAATCAACTCATCGCAAAATTATTATGTACAGAATAAGTAAATAAGCTGCACCGAATTTCGATTACCCCCTTCCCCCTACGATGGTGCTCCAGCTGGACGGAAAGAGAAAAGTGTTATACCCAGGAGTGAGACAGTACTGAATAAAGTCGCTGGTCTGGGCGTTCTTTGCCATGGTAGCTACGGAAAACCTCTTTTTTAGGGTTCCGTAGTCAACTAGGAACCCTTATAGTTTCGCCATGTCTGTCTGTCCGTCTGTCTGTCTGTCCTCGCTTAATCTCTGTGACCGTTAGCACTAGAAAGCTGAAATTTGGTACCAATATGTATATCAATTACGCCGACAAAGTGGTAAAATAAAAATTGGAAAAAAATGTTTTATTAGGGTAGCCCCCCCTATCTGTAAAGTGGGAAGTGTTTTTTTTTTTAATTTAAACCCTAGCGTGTGATATATTGTTGGATAGGTATTAAAAAATGAATAGGGGTTTACTTAAATCATTTTTTGATAATGTCAATAATTTCGGAAATAATCGCTCCAAAAGTAAAAAAACAAAGTGTCCCCCCCTCCCCCTCTAACTTTTGAACCATAAGTTTAGAAAATATGAAAAACCGGCCAAGAGCGTGTCGGGCCACGCTCAGTGTAGGATTCCGTAGTTTCCCGTCCGTCACAATAAGTGTACCCACATAAGAGTTTAAAAAAATGCTTGCATATACGATTATACTACAAACTTAGTCCAGAAATTATTTTGTAGAACCTTTTTGTCTTTTTGTACAAAAACTGTTCATTCCATCAAGTTCAAAATGATTTTCCTAGAAAGTCCTTATAAAGTTCTACTTTTCAGATTTTTTTCATATTTTCTAAACTTATGGTTCAAAAGTTAGAGGGACACACACACACATTGTTTTTTACTTTTGGAGCGATTATTTCCGAAATTATTGACATTATCAAAAAATGATTTTAGTAAACCCCTATTCATTTTTAAATACCTATCCAACGATATATCACACGTTAGGCTTGAAATTAAAAAAAAAAAACACTTCCCACTTTACATATAGGGGGGCTACCCTAATAAAACATTTTTTTCCAATTTTTATTTTGCCACTTTGTCGGCGTGATTGATTTACATATTGGTACAAAATTTCAGCTTTCTAGTGCTAACGGTCACAGAGATTAAGCGAGGACGGACAGACGGACAGACAGACATGGCGAAACTATAAGGGTTCCTAGTTGACTACGGAACCCTAAAAAATCTGAAAAGTAGAACTTTATAAGGACTATCTAGGAAAATCATTTTGAACTTGATGGAAAGAACAGTTTTTGTACAAAAAAGACAAAAAGGTTCTACAAAATAATTTCTGGACTAAGTTTGTAGTATAATCGTATATGCAAGCATTTTTTTAAACTCATAAGTGGGTACACTTATTGTGACGGACGGGAAACTACGGAACCCTACACTGAGCGTGGCCCGACACGCTCTTGGCCGGATTTTTTTTTAAATCACTTTGCACCACTCCAAGAATTTTTTTAATTGATTTAACTACTGCTTGACTGCGATCCTACCTGATGGTAAGTAGTGATACAATCGTTGGTGGTGAGGAGCACAAGTTGATTAAGAGTCTATTCACTCACTATTACTCCTGTATCGTGGGAGCGTTCAGAAACATGTAATCTTACATACTTAAGACATCCAGATCCAGAACAAAAAGCTACAGACCATACAAATATGTTGCGAGCGAGAGTCGAACTCGCGACACGCAGCGCAGTAGTCAATCTCTCAAGCACTGTGGTCAGGTCAACCGTGCCGTCGAACCGTGCTGTAAATAAAATATTCTGAGGTTTTCATCGTCTCACCGAAAATTAGTTACCTTATATTCGGGGTCTCTGGGTCTACTGTACATAAGTCTATGTATTTAATTATATAAACGACACTGGCTAAAACTGCGACCGCTCTGGAATGCAGTTTTGATAGTTCAGTAAACAAACCCCTTTAGCTAATGGCCGTGAAACCATCGCCGACGTCGCGTATGAAATCAATTTGTTCGGCATACCACGCTTATGCGACAACATACATTTTGGAAAGGGAAATAATAATGAAAAACAATTTAATCTCCAGCGATCTGTGGCCGACTATTATTCTAATTAACTAGCGTTATAATGAATTACCGACAAAAAACCCAAAACATAAACGAAAAAAAATATCCAATTTAACAACAAATAAGAGCATGTTCAAATTACATTTTCTCCTAAAAAAATGGATTTTCGAATAACAAAACTAAACTTCCGAATAGAATACTGAACCTCCGACAAAATTACTAAGTTACCGACAACAGAGGTTTGGTCAAAATAATCATATTTTTACAACTTGCATGAACTGTTTTAATTTCTATTGTTGGTTATCAAATTTATTTTTTAGCTCTCAATAATGATGAAAATACCTCAACTGTTCGGCCCGCGCGATGGGGTTCGGATCTACGACGTAACTACATTTTCATAATAAACTGAGTTTTGTTTTATTTTTATCTTTGTTCTCGCTGATATTATAAAAGTTAGGAAATTTGTCGAATAATAATACAGTATAATATTCTAGGAAACCAAAGTCTACTTGGTTTTCGATTAAGGCATGAATAGGGGTACGTATCAAAATCCCGAAAGTTCATTATACCTATGGCTGAAATACTGACGTGCAAAACACCGAAATTCAAAATACCGAAAGGTTTAAATGCCGATAGTCGTTATATCGAAACACAAAATACCGATGTTCAAATGCCCGAAAGGACGAAATCCCGAATAGACGAAACAACTTGAACGTAGCGGTTGGTCACAGTTCTAACGTTACCTAACCTATTTCACCCAGTTCAAAGTGCAATCAAAATACAATCTACCTGTGACTCGCCTATTAGACAATGGTAAACACATTCTTACGAGAGATTGTGGCTGAAATAGGTTAGGTTAGGTTAGAATTGTGACCAAAAGCGGGTACGGCACCCCGACACGGACGAGTCGGAATTTTGAACTTCGGGATTTTAAACATTCGAACAAATGAACTTTCGGGATTTTAAACTTTCGACCATACGACCATTTGGCGTTTCAATTTTCGGGATTTCGTCCATCGATAATTTAAAATTCGGGTTTTTTATACGTACCCATGAATACGACTTTTTTAACTTTTTAACGCCTGTAATAGGTACCGATATCGAAGCATACCCGTGGTAAGTAATTCATGATATATGATGCAATTAAAAGTTATTATTACAAGTACATTTTTATATTATTACTACCCTTTTGGAAATATATCCAAAATGTATGTATTTTTGAATGGCCCATATACAAGGTGTCGTTTTGAAGCTGCAAAATATTTCAGGAGGTAATTATGTTAGTGATTCTCGACCCGAATCAATAATAAAATAAGTAGGTAATTTTTTTTTTTTTTATCACCGCGCTTTTTTTCACACACACAAACACGGAACAATAAAGGGCGTTTTCACACACACTAACTCGCAACGATAGTTTCATAAATAATGTATCATCCAATCATCATCCCGCACGCCACACCCTAGCCACGCCCCCGCGGCCATCGATCAATCGATTTAGTTTAGTGTAATTAAAAAATTAAATAACAAGTATTACTGATTATTGACCAGGTATCGTTTTTTTATATGATTATTTATGAGTTTTATTACAACCTCCTGAAATATTGTGCAGTTTTAAAACTGCACCTTGTATATGGGCCATTCAAAAATCTAACACAGCGGCAAGAGTACCTGGTCTAAGTAAAGTAACCAATACATTTTAGATGGTATATCAAGTGGGTCATCGGCGTATTTAAGCACTAGTAGGCAAGTTTTATGAGGCTGTACTGGGTCTAATAAACGGCGTGTCGTCTGAATCCAATTCTCTAATAATAATAATATTTGAATTATCAAATGTTTTTTTTTTAATATGCTTTTTTGTAAGAAATATTTAAAAATGTAAATAATGTGTATATAAAGAAAATAAATGGTATAATAATTAAATACCGCCAATGTGTGGGATTTCGCATTTCTGTTTCTGCAAAAAAGGTGCGGGATCCTGCATTTGCGAGACTGGAATCCCTAGTCGTATCAACCAACGGTTTAATAGCAACGAGCTTTCATCTGTTCCGGGACCACGAGGCTTGACTTTTTAAGAGACTTTCGCTTATAATCAACTTGATTCAGAAAGCAATATTTTTGGTGACATGGCTCGAATTTTTAGGAGGCCCTGTCCTATCTTAGAAAGTCTGATCGCCACCGGTAGCTAGCCTGTTCCAACAGGTTACTATTTTTTTAATGTAGAGTTTACTTCACGAACAGTTAACATTTAGATGGTCTCCAAAAATGTTCGGTCGGACATTTCAATCACCAAAAGTCCTAATAGTGCTAGCAACGGGCAAGTGGTACAAAGTGCTTATCTTTAATTCAACTCTTTCCGTTTCTACGTGGCTTTGGTTGATGCTAACTGTCTACGCGGAGTATTGGTAACTAAAATTCTTATTAAATCAATCAGCATTGACGAAAGAAAGACCACCACAAATCTATAAATATCCCTAAGCAGTTAGCAATCTACGCTGATTATTTATTTTTTAACCGACTTCTAAAAAAGGAGGAGGTTCTCAATTCGGATGTTTGTATTTTTTTTTTTTTTTTTTATGTATGTTCGCGCATAACTTCGTCACTTGCCAACCGATTTGAAAAATTCTTTTTTTGTTGGAAAGGGTATACTTTCCAAATGGTCCCATAGTCACCAAGTCGGGATCTGATGATGGAATCTTGGCGAAATCGAGGGAACTCCTCAAATATTATAGGCAACCATATAGTTCTTTTGATATTTTTATCAAAGACTTAAGCATTTATAGTCAAAACATGACATTTGATGAAGTGGAACTGGTGAAGAAGACCAGAAATGGGCAACGGAAGTTCATACTCACACAGATCTCCCAATGAACATAGTAACAAATAAATGAATAGTTCTGAATAGGTATGTTGAAAATGGTATCATCAATGTGACCTGATGATGATGATGGAGCTGGAAGATAGGTACCGGAACTCCGAAATTAATAATGTATCCTAGCCGTGTTCGGGCTTATTAGAATTGTCATGAGATGCACTTTGGCTATAAGGTACTATCGAACTGGTCTGATGATGATGATGGAGCCGGAAGATAGGCACCGGAACTCCGTAATTAATCAATGTATCCTAGCCGTGTTTGGGCTTATTAGAATTGTCATGAGATGCACTTTGGCCATAAGGTACTATCGAACTGATCTGATGATGATGGAGCCGGAAGGTAGACACGGGAACTTCATAATAAAGCAATGTATCCTAGCAGGGTTTGAGTTAATTGGAATTGTCATGAGAAAAAGGTACTCTGGCTGTAAGTGTATTGCAACTAAAAAGTGTGAAATAAAAAACTTTTTACAAAAAAAATATAACCGACTTACTAAAAAAAACACTAAAACTATCAAAATAACTTTAATTTCGGAAGTCGGTGTTAAATAACGAAGAGGCAAAACTATTATAGAAACACCGACTTCCGAAATTAAAGTTATTTTGATAGTTTTAGTGTTTTTTTTAGTAAGTCGGTTATATTTTTTTTGTAAAAAGTTTTTTATTTTGGACTATGGGTGCGTTCAAAAACATGTAAACTTATACAAGGCACCAAGACCTGAAACAACTATCTGTAGACCATAATAATATTATGTTCCGTGCAGGAATCGAACCCGTGACACAGCACAGCAGCCCATCGCTCAACTGCTGCGCCAACCGTGCCGTGTCATTCCTTTGGCCAAGATCGATCAGCTAAGCTTGTCACGGTTACCTTATTATGGACCTTATACATTTTTACAATTTGCGACATTTTCTCTATGACTATTATTTTCAGAACAATTAAATCAATAAAAGAGGGTTGAAGCACGAATTGATAAAGCAACAACAATGCGGCCATTTTTCGGTAAATATGTCATTTACTTAGGTATAAGTTTTTTCTCATAAGTATAAGTTTTTTTCTCATTTCTTATTACAGTTCACTTAGAGTGAGATACAAATGGTTTCTGTTGTAATATTCGCATCTGGTATGTTGGTGACATTATTGGGTACATACATATTTTTTTAATTTAGATTTAAATATTTATGTATTTTCACATTTCTTTAAATCTTCGGGTAAATCATTAAACAGCCGTATATCTTATGATGATTAACATATAGTATTGTTATAAAGGCTTAACGAGCAACAAAGCAAGCAAGCAAAGAAAAGGGATGTGTACTCCGGTAAGGTACTGGTAGGCTTGCTTGCCCTACTCCTGTTGTTACGTCAGTTCGTGCTAGCGACCGCTTTTGCAATTATTGAGTGTGCAAGTAACCCCCTGCCTTTTTTTTATGTATACTAATAATATTGTCAAGGCAGGTGCTATAGTATTAATATAGTTTTTGGTAACTAATCTATTTAAGCCTCCTAAAATCACAAGCCTATATTTTTATTTTTCGCAATGTCGCAATAGTTTCACACCAACCGGGAATTGTCTTTGGGTGTAATTGTATAGCTCGTATAGGGACACCAGTCGGTTGGTACCACGTTCCACAAAAAAAAAACACAAATACGTAATACGGAACGGAAGCCAAGAACACTAGTTAAAAATTATATGCAATTTTAGTGATTTAGTGTAAATAGCAATTTAAAAAAATCTAATTACCTACATATCTATTATCTAATGAGTCATTAAAGTCAGTCAAGGGTACATTGCAAAAAAATAACTCAAACGCATATTTTTTCATATTTTTTTTACGGATTACATATATTATCCTTAGAATAACTGATTATATCACAAGATTTCCTTATTGCTACAAAAAACAGAAAATGAAAGTTAGAGACGTATATTTTGTAATAAATTCATAGTTCTCGACTGTCGCGACCATTGTATTTGTTTGCGCATTTTTAATTTGTATTCGTGCGGTGCATTGATGAATGTAAATGCTCACTAAATAGTGTTTGTACACTACAATGTCTAGCATATTGAACTACAAAATTAAGCAAGTTAAACCTGAATTTATCGACTATATAGCGATGAGTGTTGCCTTAGTTGAAGGGTAGTTAAGGGTAGCGTAGTTAAGTTGAAGGGTAGTTAAGGGTAGTTAGCGAAGCACAAGTAAAACGTGGTTCCCGGTTGCTCCGAGTATCTGTTATGAAATATTCTTTTTCTATATAAATTAGGTAATTTAATTATTTTATTTTAACTTGGAGGACTTACAGCTTATATAAAAAAAACTGATAAAACAATCAATTACAAGTCCTCATTAGCGAACATTGTTCTAGATTGTATCCACAACTAAATCCGACCCAGGAGACAAACCGATTCGTAGACAATTTGTAAAGTTGTGAAGTATCAGCGAGGTTCTATTGTTCAGTGAACATTCCAGAGTTCCAGATGATAATGGAGTTGCAAATGATAATGGAGTTGCAGATGATAATTATGAGACATTACATTCACAGTCTCTCTGACAAGACATCTGCAATGAAACATAGAGCAATCACATTTTACAATTTACCTTTGCACTACGTGGCATTGTTCCACCATCGTCGTCCCCGCGTCGCGCGCACTATCTACGGCCGCGGCCGCTCGTACGTGCGTACTTGAGTATATTCAAATTTGGAGATGCCACCAGGATGAAGCAAGCGCTCCACCAACTACTATAAATGCCGTTAGTGTCAAACTAAGGATACAGTTCTCAGCTCTAAGCATCCCTGAACACACCTCAACAAACAGCAGACATGGCATTCAAGGTACGGAGGGCAGTGCGATCTGTGAAGTGCAACAGTGATCGTGAAACAGTGATAACAAATATAAACAGTGATAAACGTGATCCAAAAAATGGCAATTTAGCATGAGAATACGGAATTAAATCAATTACCATATTTGTGTCAAAAAGTTACTAAACACAAAAACAATGAGACACGTGTACGCGTTTTTTCGTAAGTTACATGTGACTAATGCTTTGCCGTTTTACTTTTCAGTTGGTAGTTCTCTCCTGCCTACTGGCCTTCGCTCACGGCAGCGCAGTGCCCGCAGCCTTCGCCGCTGCCCCCGTCGCTTACGCGGCCGCCCCCGTCGCCGCCAGGCTGGAAGAATTCGACCCCTTACCACAGTATAACTTTGGATACAACGTTGCTGACTCACTCACCGGTGACTACAAAAGTCAGAATGAACAGCGCAACGGAGACCTGGTGCAGGGACAGTACTCGCTGGTGGAGCCTGACGGCACGCGCCGCGTCGTGGACTACTCCGCCGACTCCGTGAACGGGTTCAACGCGGTGGTGCGCAAGGAGCCGCTGGTGGCTGCCGTGCCCGCGCGCCTCGCCGCCGCGCCCGTGGCTGTCGCCCAGCCCGCTCCTGTTGTTACTGCTGCGAGGTACGCGGTTGCTCCCGTTGCCGCGCCGGCCCCAGTTTACGCTCGTTACGCCGCTGCAGCCCCAGTGGCCGCCCCTGCACCGGTGTACGCTCGCTACGCTGCTGCTCCCGTAGCCGCTCCCGTGGCCGCACCCGCTCCAGTTTACGCTCGCATTGCTGCTGCTCCCGTAGCCGCTCCCATCGCCGCGCCTGCTCCAGTCTACGCTCGCTACGCTGCCGCTCCCGTAGCTGCCCCCGTGGTGGCTGCCCGCTACGCGGCCGCCCCTGTAGCAGCTGCTTACAGAGCCGCCTACCCTGCTCCCGTGGCTGCCGCATACTCCGCCTACGCCGCGCCTGTGGCCGCCGCATACAGCGCCTACCCTGCCGCGGCCCCTGCTGCGTATACGGCTGCCTGGTAGATCATCACCTCATGACAAATGGACGCTAGCAAACCCCTAAAGACTTGATTGTATATACTACTAGTTTTAGTTAGTTTTGTTACTTTTTACAAAATGAAATAAATGTTTGAGATTTAATTTTCTTTTTTAACTACCAATTTTCCAATTATCAAGGTTTCCAAATTCAATTAAAAAGGTTTCATCACAGAAGTATTATAAATTGTCACCAGTGAATAATATAAATTACCTATTACATGTTTAAAAAATGTTACACATAAAACAGTAAGTTCGTGACTAGGATTTGACCCTCATATCCCCATATCTCACTCACTGGAAGTCAAGTTTTATGTAGCAGGTTAAAACAAACACACTTACATGGTAGGTAATAAATGTCAGAAATATTTAAATTGAAATGTAACATAATTATATATGTATAAGGAGCTAAGAAATTGGGCTGATAGATCGGTCTGAAGATGAAATAAGCGTATGATGTACCTAATTTTCTATTCAATTAAAGAAAACTATTATAGAATTATCACTATCAATTCAAGTGTAGGCTGCGGAGTGGGAGAAATATTTTTTGCATATTTAAAAGATGTTTATAATTTTTTTTTTATAGTAAATAGGTACCTGAATTAAATACGACTTATAATCGTTGGTTTAACCACGTAATTTTTTTTGGCAATTATTTTATTACCACTTTTATAAAAACGGTGAAGGAAAATACTGTGATAGCAAGCGAGTCCTAAAACCTGTACTTAGTTCGAAGAAAGCTGACATTCGCCAACTGACATAAGGTTAACGGCTCACATCCTGTCATGGAGAATAACCCAGCAGTGCAGCAGTGGGAACACTAATAGGTTGATTTTGGTATAAGACTCTTTCTGAATTCTTTTTTGAAAAAATTGGAATAGCCTTTGGTATTCATAATAAGGCATCGGAATGATTTTCAGAGTTACCTACGTGGAAATGAGCAGACGGCCTTATAGGTTGACTCGTATGTCTACTGTCCGTCTCTTATAGCCAATTCCTCCGAATCTGCTAGACCTATTTAGATGGTAAATGTGACTGTTCCAATAAGACCCTAGGCTGATAAAATTTTCACTTTTCCTGAATTTCCCTACATGAAGGTATGAAGGTCGGCTCCCCCCTTAGGGGGGGAGAGGACGAGCCCCCCCTCCGCTCGTTCTTATAGCTTTCAACCAGAGACCTGGACAGCTCCCACCGACAGTAATGGATTTCCAAGGAATATGTCACCTTCTCCCGACTTAGAAAGCTAGGGGATTAGGTGGGGAGTTGAGAAAAACAAAGTCAAAATCAAATAGGGTTGGAAATCCAAGGGATAAGGAAGGATAATCTACTTTTCTTTTGAGTTATGAATATTATGAGATTGAGAGGGCTACAAAAGGGTATATAACACGTGACGCTTGTATTTGTAAGTTAAATTATTTTAGAAATTACTTTTAATCCGTTTCGTTCGTGCGTGTCCTGACCAATCCTACGGCAAAGGGTTGTGAGGCCTCTGCTATTGGATAAGACACACTTCCTTGAACAATTGACTACTCACTCATCACTAAGACAATACAAAACTTAAACAAGCGTGACGCATCGTCAGTCGGTCGCAGAACTATTTACAGTTGCCTTGCTAGACGCCGAAGTGGTTTATCGACACTCCTCACTTCCTTACAGCCCCAAGGTGAGGACAACATAACCGGCACGCCTCCGAGCTACGTCTAGCCGAGGTACTTTTCTGAAATGTGTCCAAAATTCGTGTCTCGCTAAATATTATTTTTTTGTATCAGTAAGAGGCCCGAAAGCCGAGTGTATTTTAACGAGATACGATCCCTAGCGTTCCTTAGAACGACTACCAATGTTTAGGATACTTGGCGGTGACTACCCCAATCTCTGTGGAAGTGTGCGCATATCAAGAACAATGTAAAATAGTCTACTGTCAGTCAGTTCTAAGGGGAGGTAGCCATCGCTAACGTTTGGTGGTTTGTGATCTCCGTATAGCTCAAACTGGCCTTAGGATGTAACGAATAGTTATTCGGTTCGACCTTCAATTGGCAGTGTTTCAGTCATGGTTGTGCCAAGTATGGCGGGAAGTGTCAAGTCCACTCGAAGGAAAGTCAATGTCAAGCTTCACTCCAAAGGAAGGCCTTCTCCGACTCCCTAACACCAACCGCAAGCTTAGGTTACCTTGTCATAGGGTGGAATAGGGAAGGATAAAACACACAATACTCACCCATTCAGTCTTCAATACAGCCGCTGAGATTCACTCGCGTACTCACACACTACTCACTAGATCACAGTCAAAGCCCATCCATTCGTACTCTGACTCACACGCACAGACCTGTACTATAAATATTTGACAAGCCTAAACTGGACTAATTGTATAAGTATATATATATATTGTATATTGTTTTGTAATTTATGTGATTTATTAGTTTATGTATTGTGTATATATGTAGATAGTACACCATCAACTACCTGAGTATCTTTTTCTCCTTCTCTGTCAAATCCATCCAAAGGTTGTCTGTAAAAGATCGCTTTTAGCGATAAGACCGCCCTTTGTGACACCCTATAAATTTTAAGTTTCTTATGTAATTTTTATTTTTGGTGTACAATAAAGAATTAATCTATCTATCTATCTATCTATCTATCTATCTGGACTCAGTCCACCTATAATATCTAATACTGTGTCACAATACTGGCACTCCTAAGAATTACAACGGGACGTTGCTCTACGATATACCGAGTCAGATGGCTTAGCTGAGCGTGTGTACTTTCTCGGGCCCTGAAGCCAAGTCTTTTACGCGTGTGTTCCCTACTCGGCCCTGACGCTAAGTCTCTGGACGTCTGTCCCCTACCAGGGTCTCACGCGAAGTCCTCTATCCTGCCGAGTCAACCCTGTGCCTCCTTTCGCCTTAAGGCTCAGTATCCCTTATCAATTCCCACGCTTTGCTAACTATTTTTTATTGCTTTATTTTTGTATAGTTTCTAAAAGGTTTGGGTCGTCTTTGTCCGACGACGCGCCCGGCGTGCACATGTTCCATCTTTAGAAATTGCATCCATTTCTTTTCTATTGTGCTAAAATATTTCCTTTTTTGTAATTGTTCCTTTCACATTAAAAGGACAATTTATGAGGGTCTAAGTGGCCTACGTCGCCAGACGTGGTGTTCAAAGACAAATATAATATTTTGTTATTAATTTGGAATTATTGACAGACAGTCACATAAACATATGAATTTCTATACCCCAAATACCGGAGCGTAGTGAATAAATAATTTAGAATATGCGGTCAATATTGGGGGAAACATCACAACGGAAAAAATCTAATAAATCAAATTGTATCATGACACATATACAATGAACGCGAAGGTCTGATTTCTTTTTACATTATCGATTTTAAAGTTATTGAAGAAAATTCAAAATACACATCGCAGACAAGAGGCACCCTTTATACCGAGGCCGCCAATATAACTAAGAATATACGAGTAAGCAAACGTTTATTGATGAAGTTAATAAACCTACCAATAATTCACATTGTGTTAATTATTACCAACGTGCAAGTAGTGAGTTTCTTACAGACGATTTGTATGATATTGAAATCATTTACGGTGTTACATTTGGTTTTTCCTAATTGTTGGTAGTGTACCTAATCACTTTGTCAAAGGTCATTAATCACGTCGACGATTTGGTATCGATTGACGATCGGTGGTGCGCTATCAATATTAATTGTTTTAACATTCTGTCTGTGATGAGTATGTACCCCTTGACCTAATAAAAAAAATAGTGTTTGCGGACACTCTAGTTGAAAGGGAAATGCAATAAGCCTATCCAACTCTAGTAAGATCTTCTGACACCACAGTGTTGGTGTCTCATTGAGGCAGCTTATGACAAGTTCATACCAATCGTCACATACCTTTTTTTGAGGTGGAAAATCATAAAATACACTAGAGGCTGTATCCGACTTATACTGACTGAAACCTATTTGTGCCCTATATTTACCGTTTGAATTCTAAGGAAAACGACAACAATTTGTAAAATACCTGACGACCCCGCGGGCACCGGCCCTACTGAGCCTTTACGATTTCACTAACATCTCTTTGAAGCGCGTATGGTCTAACTCTACACTACGCGCCTTCGGCGACTCTTACCAAACGGCTGAGACCCATGGTTACGGTGACCGAGAATCAATGTGCGACCCTCGACGCGAGATTGCTCCTGTGGCGGCGGCTGGTGTGTGAGGTCGCCCAATCCTTTGCGGTTGCGGCCGTCCTTCGTTTGCATTACTGTTTCGCAGAAGAAAGTGTCCACTTCCCCTTCCCTCTCGCTCCGAACCACGCTCCTCTTTCCGTATAAAGATACCCAAAATACTGAACATTCGAAAAGTCTCGAATATTTTTTCTAATTACAAAAAAGTAATTATTTTGTGAAGTATTTACAAACAATAAAACGTTTACAGGATTTATAGATGGCTGTATCTACAACCACGCCTACCAACCTCGCCTATAAGTACGAGTATATAATATATACATTAACTAACACGAGAAATTATTACATTTACCTATTAAGTAAAGCATGGCTTTTTTTTAAAGTTGTTAAATCATCCAATGACTTCTCTTGATCTGGGTGGGGCGGGAGGGTGTCTCAGACCGCTCGAGCCCCGGTATGAAGGCTAGAAGGAACGGGGTGGGTCTTTTAGTCAGTAAGAGTCTGACACTATCTCCCGCTCCACCCAAGAGCGGGGGATGTCATTGGATGATTTTTTTCCACCATAAAAAATAGAAAAAAAAGGGTGTCTCAGACTTTTACTGACTAAAAGCACATCTGTGTTCTTCAATTGCCCATTGTGTTCTAGGACTACGGATTTCCGGGTCGAAGCCTACTGGGGCCAGGGTTATCCGAAAGGGAACTCGAGCCCCGGTATGAAGACTAGAAGGAACGGGGTGGGCTTTTAATCAGTAAGAGTGTGACACTATCTCCCGCTCCGCCCAAGAGCGGGGGTGGTCATTGGATGATTTTTCCCACCATAAAAAAAAGACTACGGATTTATTTTCCAGAAAATCGCCGCAGTCCTAGCGGGTATCTGCTGGGCCCCTGCGGAAAGGTGAAGGTGAACACGCCTATAAAGATGATCAATTTCAAACGCCGAGAACAGGAAAACCATGAAGTATTCGGCAATGACTAATAAATCAGACCCGGAAGCCTGTTTGTTGTTGAATCCATGAAAGCATAGTTCGTGAAACGTAACATGTATTGCAAGAGTCATCGGTGTCTCGTAATTGAAGCACTTTCTTGAATGAGCCGTGCGTATGGAACTCACGTCCTGAGTTACGTGGCCATTGATATATAACGCGGGGGCGAGCCTCGGGAACCACATTCCACATCGAGGACTGTGACCATCCTATCCCACACAAACAGACATGGACTCCAAGGTGAGGTTTCAAAATTATTTTAATAACATTTTTTTTTAATTTCGGCTCCCAAATTACTATTTTAGATAAAAAATTATATATTTATTATTTTTACTGTGCTTTAATTAAATGCCAGTTTTTAATTATTTTCTAGATTAATACAGATCGCGTTTCTTTGATTTCAGTTTTTGTCAAATAATTTAGCCGATCTCAAATCATTACATATAACTAACGAATATTGTACTCAAATGCCACTGATATATAGATCTAATTTTTATTACTGTAGTGCTGCTAGACTTCTTTGTCTAGGATCTTCTCTTTTCTTCTCTCAGTAAGAATTTATACAAAATTGTAATATCTGTATAAATTTTGACATCTACATATCTATCTTTGACATATTATAAAGAGGTAAAGTTTGTTTTTATTTTATTTTTTTGTTTGTAGGAGGTAATCTCTGAAAGTACTGGTCCTCTAGCGAAATTTTTTTCACCGATAGAAAACTGATTTATCTTTGAGTGACATAGGCTAAAATTTATGAATGCCGGTGAAGCCGCGGGCAAAAGCTAGTCTTAGATAATGACAAACATTGATCTAACACCCTGTCATTCTCCACGATATCATCTAAGCCCGTCTTTATGTAGTGCGGGCCCGTGCGCACGCGCATTGACCAACGCGATCCATATCGGGACGCTTTGCGACATGCCTTCTTTCTGGCGCTTTCGATTCGACTCGCCCCGCACATAGCAATGAATTGGTTCATCCAACGTTTTTATAAAAGGTCCAATTTCATGGAACTTAAATTCATGGTCAAGTACGAATATAAAGATATCCTTTTTAACGAATCAAGTTACTTTATTTTCGTGGCATTGGAGCTTCAGAAATAATTTTGTTGATTACTAATAATAACATACATTTGGTATACCTACATAACGGTATTTATTTAGTTACATTTAGACGTTATAAGATCATTGTAATGGTTTATAAAATGCGAAATATGCTTAGCATTAGCTATCCCTAGGGATGTGACTAGTATTAACTAGCAGCCTTAGTTTAGACTAAGAAATAAGGCAAAATAGCTTTCCGTCATGACAGTCGCGCGCGTAACTATAATTTTAATTGAAAAGACATCAACGCGCGTGCACTGCTTCACACCTACTTTAAAGATGATATTCTAGGATTCCTTAATATCGATTAGAATATTTTAATAGCTCCAGGATTTAACACTATTGAGTTTTGAAGAAAAATTTTAACTAATAGACCACCATTACATGTGTAGCAGAAAATCCCGCTGTTTGTTTTAATTTACAAATAATACTTAAACTTGTAGACCGACAGTACAGTAGATACTTAATTATCATTCAGTCAAACAAAATGCAAGCGTGCGGCGACGCGGGCGCATACATCAATCCTATTGTTATTCCCGCCGCGTTTAGTTACGAAGAAAGGGTTTAAAGCATGTCGCAAGGCAGTGGACACACTTGCGAACAATGTGACACTTATAATGTTGCAACCTTATCATTATTGTGTAATGGATTTATTGCGTTATTAATACGTCATAGTTTATTCTATAGACGACTCGTCTAGGAGAAATTGTCTTGGTGGTTTGTTTTTGTTTGGCGATTTGATGTGAAAATAGAGTAATTGATAGTATTTGAGAACTTGGCTGTAAGGAATATGTATTTATTTTGAAGCAGCCCGTCAAAGAAATAAATCACAAATTAAGTTATATTGCAGCTTAAAATAACCATGTGTCTAAACCTAAAAAATGGAAAGAGTAATTAAAATATATAAGACCGAACTGCTTTAAGACTTCCGTAACTTTAGTCCTGCAATATAAAAAACCGATACATGACCGAACAAAAACTGAAAGGAGTATACATAAGGAACAAGAGTAGGATTGTTCAGTAGTGCAACCTACTCTTAAAAAAGACGTAGGTTTATGTATGTCAACACCGACTTCAACGTTCTCATTCTTTGTTCCAGATTGTAGTATTTATCTGCGTAGTAGGCGTGGCAAGCGCGAGCGTGCTGGCCCCCGCGCTACCCCTGGCTCGAGTGGACCCCCTGCCACAGTACTCCTACGGCTACGACGTGCAGGACGCGCTCACTGGAGACTACAAGGGACACCAGGAACACAGGAACGGAGACCTGGTCACTGGATCATACTCCGTGGTGGATCCTGATGGCACGAGGAGGATTGTGGACTACACCGCTGACTCACTCAACGGCTTTAACGCGGTCGTGCGCCGCGAGCCGCTGTTCGCCCCCGCTCGAGTACTCGCTCCAGCCCCAGTCGTGGCCCCTGCCCCATTCCTGGCGAGAGCACCCGCCCCAGTTTTCGCCCCCGCGCCCGCACCACTGTATGCCCCCAGGCTACCACATCCCTACTTCTTCTAGATGAATTATTACAATTTTGTTGTTGATATGTTTATGTTTACTATTAGGACCTTTTTATACTATTGTTATTTATGTAAATAAACGCTTTTGATAACTTACTTGTAGTGGTTTTTTAGCTAAGAACTGGTTTCTGGCATGCAAACAGTGCGTGCAAAGCACGAGACAAACGAACCCCTGATTGCTACCTACATAAAAACTTATACCTACATAATAACTGATGAACATACTGTAAAATTTACTTGTATTATGTAATGTTTTAACTGAAATGAAATTTAATTCTACAATGTCTTTAACCTCTCAGGCACCAGTGTACCGAATACAGTACACCTCATACCAGCTAACTTAAACCTTATTATAACGTAAAAATAAGGCTTAAGTTAGGTGTACCGAATTTGGTACATTTGTGCCTGAGAGGTTAAGTAATGAACCAATTTTTAGCATGATTAAAAAATACAGTAAAATTATATCTCATAATTCTACCGTTCAAACTCAGACAATATTAAAACAGAGGATCGTAATTCGTAATTACTCTGATCTGTTAATGTACAGGAAAGGTCAATACACGCTTTACGATTTGATTGCGTTTATTTTACTTAGTCTTGCGCACCTGAAAGCTCACTCCGGCCTTAGTATTTTACGGTAATAAGCGGATAATGAGATGCCTGACCTACAGTCGACTGAACTTCAATAACAGTATGTGGAATGCAAAAACCACGCTTGTTGGTATGAAATAAGGGCGCTGTCAGTCGAATTATAATGGACATGTGGTTGTAGGTACTTAGAGTAACGGCTCGCTGCGCGGGCGCAGGACGCGGGCGCTCGCATTCCGGTGAAGATCGCGACCTTGCCTTGGTTAACCACCTCAATTAAAAGCGAAAGTTTCAATAAACTGTCATATGTTGTACGAGCCTCGATTACCGGATCGGGTTCGTGACGTCACATAAATATGAGCATGAGTGGACGCGCGCTGAATATAAAACGAGACCGTGCACTGTAAGCGGCAGTTCGATCCTACAGTTGGACATTATCACTACCCAAAATGGCTTTCAAGGTACTTTATTAAATCGATCACTTGTAGTTTTAAAAGAATTACTGCATAAAAGTGTTGTTAATTGTATTGTTATTTGTTTCACAGTTTGTCGTCCTGTCTTGCCTGGTGGCTGTCGCCAGCGCTGGTCTCCTACCAGCTGCGCAGGTGGCCTACTCAGCCCCTCTCGCCTACACCAACCACGCTGCTCCTGCTTACTACACCGCATCCCCCGTAGCCAAGATCGCTGCCCCCGTAGCATATGCTGCCCCCATCGCCAAGGTTGAGGCGTACGACACCAACCCCCAGTACAGCTTCTCGTACGACGTGCAGGACGGACACTCTGGAGACTCCAAGAGCCAGCACGAGAGCCGCGACGGTGATGTTGTGCACGGTTCCTACTCTCTAGTGGACCCCGATGGTTTCAAGCGTACTGTCGAGTACACCGCTGACCCCCACAACGGTTTCAACGCTGTCGTGCACAGGGAGCCTCTCGGTCACGTCGCTAAGGTCGTCGCCCCCGTGGCCAAGGTGGTCGCTCCTGTAGCCTACCACTCCGCGCCCGTCGCATACGCCGCCCCCGTCAAGTACGCCGCCGCCCCAGTAGCTTACTCATCTGCTCCCTACTACCATCATTAAGTAAACTTATTATTTATATCAATCCTAAATGCCGTAATGTAAATAAATTATGTATTTATTGTACCTAACTAGTCTCATTGCCTACACCATTTTTCTACGTAAAATATTCTACTTACATCTTTTTTCAAGAAAGCGTGTTGGTTTTCGATGTGTGAGATTCACGTGACATTCTTTATGAGATAAGACGAACCCGCCTTGGTGATGTAGAACAACAGTAGAGTCATTTTTAGGGTTCCGTAGTCAACTAGGAACCCTTATAATTTCGCCATGTCTGTCTGTCCGTCTGTCCTCGCTTAATCTCTGTGACCGTTAGCACTAGAAAGCTGGAAATTGGTACCAATATGTATATCAATCACGCCAACAAAGTGGTAAAATAAAAATTGGAAAAAATGTTTTATTAGGGTAGCCCCCATATAATTATGTAAAGTGTGAAGTGATTTTTTTTTAATTTCAACCCTAACGTGTGATATATTGTTGGATAGGTATTTAAAAATGAATAGGGGTTTACTAAAATCATTTTTTGATAATGTCAATAATTTCGGAAATAATCGCTTCAAAAGTAAAAAACAATGTGTGTCCCCCTCTAACTTTTGACCCATAAGTTTAGAAAATATGAAAAAAATCTGAAAGGTAGAACTTTATAAGGACTTTCTAGGAAAATCATTTTGAACTTGATGGAAAAAACAGTTTTTGCTACCCTAATGAAAGGATTCCTTGGTATTGTTCGTCAAGTCGTTGAGCTCCTTAGTAGTCCTGAGTTAAGCTTTACGAATACTGACAATTGCTCGCACTGACTGGACAGGTGTACACAGGGGTACTTTTTGTATGGTTCTTTCCTCAAAAGACCATCTCTCCATCCATCTCTCTCTATGGTTCTCATTTGATTTGACCTTTATGTTTGCTGTGTGGTCTTTAAAAGAAACTTTGAGCCCCGAGATTTTTTTGGTGTTTCTTCTCAGTATAGTCAGCTAAGAAACAACGGCCTCATCTTGTTTAAACTGACAAAAGAATTTACGTGTAAAAGTGTTTTTTTTTAAACTTATTTCTAAAAAATGTATAATTTATCATTTAACTACATCATCAAAGAAAACAATTGTTTGGGTTAGTACAAATAAGATAATATTTCAATAATTTATCAAATAATAATATTAAATTATTCTTTAACAATTTGTTAAATAAATGGACAAGAACAGTGCGTTTTTATGTGCGCCACATATGAATTAAATAACATAAATGATAATAAGATTTGTGTAAATCAAATATTAAACAATTGTAATCCAGCGACGCCAGACTTGGGCGGTGCCGGCAGCTCTTGCTCGGGTCCAGGGATGACGGAGAGGCCGCGCTGGCGCCGGCGCTTGCGCTCATGGTACAAGTCGCTCATGGTGGGGTCGGCCTTGCGCGGCAGCACGGAGAAGCGGCGGCCTGGCGGCACCGTCGACATGCGCTTGAACAACACCTGCGTCTCCACGCGCGTCTCCGGATCCATCACGCCCATGATCTGTCGTTCGCGCGTCAACACCGCCTTACGATCGTCTCCAGTTACCGTTTCTGTCGACATTTCTGCACACTTGACCAGGAAGGCCTGCACTCTCTCCGGGTCCTGTAATTTTTTCAACCACTCCATAGCTTCTTCCACTTCTATTCGAACTTCGTTTGCGTTACCTTGTTGCATATCGCCACTCATTAGAACGAAGCAACCATTCATCCACCATGTAATATTTCCAAGTTCCTGAGCCTCTCTCTGGCATCGTTTCGCATAAAACTTTGCAAGAGCGTAGTTCTTCTGTTTGGATAGTAACCGAGCCAATTCGTACATTAGCCAGCACTTCATAGTTGAATTTTCACACATTTCGAGTGCCTGTTTTACTTTTTGCGTGGCATATTCAATATCAATGAACTTGTATGGATAATTTGCCATTACAGAATCGAAAGACGTCGGACGGCCCACAGGCAAACCCATAAGGAAAGCGATACGGCGTCGATTGCCACGCTCGCTGAGGGTGTAAGACAGCCGGTGTTGAGAAAGGTATCCCTCTCCAACCGCTCTGTATAACCGATCTAAGTATAGCTCTTTGTCAGGTAATGTTCTTGGAGTCTTTCCATCAAGGAACATCTGCATGCGCTCGGCCTGTGCCATCAAATCCATCACACGAAGCTCTCGCATACTCTTCTCAATCTGTTTCAATAAGCGCTCTGCAGTTCTCGCTCCAATCTCTCGTTCCCTCAACAACACAGCTTCCTTGTACTTAGTCTGGTGTTTAGATTCTGCTTTTTCAGCTAATTTTATAGTATAGTATGGTCTTTGAGCACGCAACATTTCCTGTCTTTCACTAAGAGATCGTAGTGCTTCTTTCACAATTTCTATCAATTCTTTACTTCCAGTCGAATTAGCAGATTTAATTCGTGGGTCTTCTAACAGCTCTTGAAGAAAAAATTTATCATAAGCCATTGGCCCAAGATATTTCATTGCAAGTACGCGAGATAAGGTGCTGAGTTTTCGTGCCTCCATTTGGGTCAGTTTGTCTTTATGCTCCTCTTTGGGAATCCGGCTCACGTGCAATTTTTTTTGAGGCTCATTATCGTCTTGTCGAGCCCTTGCAGCTTCTAATTGTTTGATAAGCGGTAGAAAGTCTAACATGACATTGCCGGCGTTGGCTCCGATGCAATCCTGTATGGTCTCGACTCCTTGATTGATACCCTCCATGAAGTAGGGTGGCTGGCGGCGCTGCCGGAGACCGCGAAAGTTCATGACGACGGAGCGCTCAAAGTCAGTCATGGTGTACATGGCGCGCGCCTGCATGTTTCGCGCGTTCATATTGCCGGGCGACAGCTTAAGCGCCAGCTCGGCGTCGGCGTACGCCTGGACGGGGCGCACGGCGTCCGCGCACACCTGCGAGCGCCCCGTCAGCGTGCGCACATCCTCGGAGTTGCTTTTGAACGCCTCATCGTACGATGCCTTTGCTTTCTCGAACTGCTCCAGGCGACGCAAGTACGCTCCTCTTTCGCGGTACACTGTGAGTGCACCATATAACTGCTTCTCCTCCATTTTAGATGTTATTTTAATAAACCTCTACAAATTAAAACACAACACTTTGGACGATTGAATGACTGACATTTGAGTGGACTTCATAAATCTTCTTTTTTTGCTGCAATATTGTCTATATATTTTTTCATTAAGTCCTTGAACTATTTACTTATCACTATCTTCATTAATGACATTATTCGTGTATGTGTTTGTTAATCTTTCACGCTTAAACGGTTGTATGGATTTGGAGGACATTTAGCACTTGAGTACACTATATCCTGGAATAGCACATAGGATACTTTTTATATCAGGAGTATGTTCCCTTCGGACCATTTTCTACTTTCAAGCGGTTGAAGCCGCTCGCAGAAGCTAGTAACATAATATAACGTGCCAAGCAGACTCCATGATTGTTCCAAGAAATGTTAAACCACCTAAGTAGGTACATTGTGGAATGCAATAAATAATTGAGTATGTTTTCACTGTAGCGTTATCTTTATAATATTAGTTTCCTAATATGGCAAACTAAAAATTATTTAAAACCGCTCTCTGCCTCAATGGCGAACAAAGAAAAAAATACAACCGGATTGAGAACTTCTTCCTTCTTTTTTTCTTCCTTCTACCGGTTAATAAATATTTTGGAGAGTAGATCGCTTGTAAATAATTATATTTCTAAGTCATACCATTGGATATTGTTTATTATAATAATAAAATATTTTGTGATACTAATTAATTATTATCTTTCTTACTATCCATAGTTTTAGATTTCTGCTAAGCTTTGTATCTGGCACATAATTGCAATTTTCCTTGAGGTCATGCAGCTTTCAGTGGTTGGTTAAGCGGTTTAAAGTCGAACATGACATTACCGACCCGGTGTTGATCCTGATCGAGTCCTGGATGGTCGCGCGTACCTGGCAGGCGCCAGTTCGGAGTCTGGATACGATTACAGGGGCCCATGGCGCTGACATCTGCTCGCGCCCCGTGAGGCGTAACCGTAACCTTATTAAAAAGCGATTATCGCTGAAATACGCGACTGTCCTGTCAATTGTTTTAGGCAAACAAGACGCGTCGATCTTCGTGCCTCACAGAGTGCTTTATAAGTGCGAAACTAAGCTTTTGCTCCTTTTTAATGCGATACGAATTAGTCATATAAGTATTTTTATGTATATAATACATAAATAGGAAAAGATTTCCCAAAATTCATGTTTTCCTAAACCTATTTTCACACGGGTGAAGCCACTAGCACAAGCTAGTGTTACATACTTGTGAAAGAATATAATGTGTTCTCTTTGCCACTGACAAGTGGTAAAGCAAGACGTAACTAAAGAGGTGTGATATTGTCTATGTAAAGTAAGCAATTTAGAAGCACTACTGAGGAAAACGTATTAAAGACCTTGAACTTGTTCTTATATTGAATACATTTTTTAGCATTCTTTGCATGTTGTCCAATTTAGAGGTTCAGAGGTTCGGTCCAGAACCTGACTAGGAGTTTGTCGACATCGGAAGCGAATATAGAACATCATTAGGTTCTTTATTGAACAAACTCATAATGTGCTTTGGAAAACCTGTAAACGCCGCCTTTTGAATTTTCGAAATCTATATATTCTTTGGTATTTTCTGAGAATAAATAATAACAATTCGTGTCGTATAAAATTTTAATTAGCCATAGTTGTCAGTCATCAGGAACCGGAATATATATGTTTAGACAGCCACAATGGGAGCAGCAGCAGGGTAGGCGAAGGGAGCCGCCGCGTACCGAGCGAACGGAGCCGTGTAGGCGGCTGCCACCGGGGCTGCTGAGTACGCGAACCTGGCCGCGGGGGCTGTGTACGCTGCTGAGTACGCTACAGGAGCGGTGTACCTCGCAGCCGCCACGACAGGAGCGGAGGCGTAGCGCGCGGACACCACGGCGGGCTCGGCGACGACGGCGGGCGCGGCAGCCACCAGCGGCTCTTTGCGCACCACCGCGTTGAACCCGTTCACGGAGTCGGCGGTGTAGTCCACGACGCGGCGCGTGCCGTCAGGCTCCACCAGCGAGTACTGTCCCTGCACCAGGTCTCCGTTGCGCTGTTCATTCTGACTCTTGTAGTCACCGGTGAGTGAGTCAGCAACGTTGTATCCGTAGTTGTATTGTGGCAGAGGGTCAAACTCTTCCAGTCGGGCAGCAACAGGAGCGGCTACGACCGGCTCTGCGAGGAGTGGGGCGGCGACGGCGGAAGCCACGCTGCTGCGCGCCACAGCCACCACGCATGCGAGGATGAGGAACTGGAACAAATCGATTCGTCAAACTCCGTCAATGGTCATCACTAGTCTCATTTAGCGACACATAAGTTGTACTTGAAACATTGACACGGTTTTGCGAGGGCGAGACTAGTGCAGTTGCGCAAGAGCATGCGCGGAGAAATTACTAACAAGCCGACGATAGCTCGGTCGTCAAGGACATGCAAGGTGTCGCCTCGCGCATTACAATGAGTTAAGTAGCGGTGAGGCACTCCGGCTTTGTTCAGTACCTACTATTTTAATTGATTGTGATTTAAACAAACATTATAGTTATGGACGTTACAAATACTGGAAGAATGGGGGAAACAAAAAAAAATGGGATTGAAATAATTAATATTTTTACAAGCTAATTAGTTTGACTCTTATTGATTAGCAAACTTTTACTGTTTGTAGTAAACTGTAACGATTAAAGAAATTTAAAAAAAAACGATTAATAGAGTACAAATTTGAAACCTAATCCAAAATAAAATTTGATAATTGTGGAAGATTTCGCTTCTTGCCAAACGGAATTGATATCAAAAATTTTTTTTTTTTTAATAAGTTCATAAGAAAAGTTACCTTATAGGCCATTTTAGTTGTTGAGAAGGAGTTTTGGATCGAAGTATTGTCCGACTATGCTCCTGTTGTCTCCGGCGAGGTATATATAGCGGCCACGGGTTGTGACATCCCGGCTCAAGTTCGCGCTTTGTATTATGTGTGCGCATCGCTATGGATGTGCACGCAATTGGAAATGAGCTACAATTTGTCAATGGCGGAAAATTCGAGCGCGTTCTTGACTTTTAGCCAACTATTATGAAATTATAAAATAATGTAACTTATTTCTCTTGACGTTAAACTGACAACTGAGGACATCATAATGATTCCCGGCAACCATTAGTCTCTTTGAGTGACTAAAGAGACTGTCTTTGTTCCAGCCACTTTACTCCAAACACTAAACCGTTTGGCTAAACTATTATTTTAACGCTAATTCTTAACTAATTGATTATTCATACAAGATGTGCAATTGTACATATGTATGCTAGGACATCGTATGTTTTGCGGGATTATTCGAAAGAGTTACCAGTGCCCTGTAACACGGGCAAATGAAGGAACACGGTGAGTTTTAGTCAGTAAAAGGCTGACACTCCCTCTCGCTCTACCGAGAGCGGGAGTGTGATGACAAGCTGACCCAACAGAGGTGGTCCTGTCTTAGCTACGATCACACAAACGCACCATGATTAAAAAGCCATCGTACTTTTCTTTTCGATTCCGTACCTCAAAAGGAAAAAACGGAACCCTTATAGGATCACTTTGTTGTCCGTCTGTCTGTCTGTCAAGACCCTTTATCTCGGGAACGCGTGGAGGTATCGAGTTGAAATTAAAACAATATACTCAAGTCTGAGGACTCTTGAAGCTGTACAAAAAATCAAACTTGTAAATTAACGAGAAAAAAAGATACTTTGGTTTATGTGGCAAAAAACGTACTTATCTTATCTTATCTTCGTGGTCTGGTTTCCGCACTTAGTCCATATCGGACCATTGTGCGTGAGCCATAGCGGCCTTTACTCCAACCAGCCCACCTCATTCCAGAAACAGATGAGTCTCTTTGGTTTGCTCAGAGCGTCCATCAGCGAATTCGGTGTTCCCAAGGTTCGTCTCTCGCTGACGGCTGTGCACTCGAGGAGCACATGCGCGACAGTTTCTTCTGATTCCATGCATCCTCTGCACAGAGGGCTATCTGTGATATTTATTGTGAAAAAGTGTTTATTCAGGGAGCAATGTCCGGTGATGGTCCCTGCCACCAGACGCAGGCTGCCTCTATCTAGTCGTAGAAGGTTGCTGGTTAGGTTTTTATTTAAAAACGGCATTGCTTCTTTAGCCTGCCTGCAGCCCGGTGCCAGGGACCACCACCTTCCCGCTTGTGCATCTGTGTGCTCACGTAGCCAACCACGCAGCTGACTAAAGGGTATCGGCACGATGGGTTCAGGTCCGAAGACCACCGCGCCAGAACCCCGCCTTGCCAGCTCGTCAGCTGCGTCATTGCCTAGTGAGCCGCTATGTCCCTTTATCCACTGTAAAGTCACAGTGTTATTATTTAACACTGTGATGCGTTCTAAAGCAGAGTGGCATTCTTGTATAAGTTTCGAGGTTGTAGCAGGTTTTCCTAGGGATTGTAGAACTGAGGCACTGTCGGAGATTATTCGAATATGAGTATCCATGACTTTCCTGGCCTCTATGGCGTTGGCCGCTAGAGTGATGCCAACACATTCTGCCTGGTAGACAGAGTTGAGTGCTCCCAGCGGCTTGGATATCTTTATGTTAAGGTCGTTGGAGAAGACTCCGACTCCTGTTCCAGTATTCGTTTTTGATCCGTCGGTGTAAATTCTCAGTTCCTTGGGGCCTGAGTAGTCGTACGGTTCTTCCGTTAGTTGGATGGTGTAGTGTTTTTGGAATAGGAGTGCCTTGGGGGCTTTGTCGTTCGGGGCCGTCATCATGGGCTGTCGCTTAACAGCATTTTCCATAATGCATGTATGTTTAATTCGAGAATCTGTTTTCAGTGTGCCCGATAATTTAAGTCTGAAACCTGCTAAAGCTGCCTCTTCCCGCACTATGAGATGCAGTGGAGGCAGTCCCAGCATTGCTTGAAGGGCGGCAGTGGGTGCCGTTCTCATGCTACTGGTGATTGCCACGCAGGCAAGTCGCTGCAGTTTTTCGAGTTCTTTTTGGGCTGTGCTCAAGTCTGTCCTGGGCCACCAGACTAATGAGCCGTATGTTATGATTGGTTTTTAGGGGTGCGTGCTAGATAACCTCCACGTGTGCTCTCTTGCTGTTCGTCCCAGTTCATGCATGTATGCATCTGCATTTTATATGCGGCTGTATGTAGGCATTCGCTGGGAAGAACAGTGGGGGGGACGGTGCATCCTGGGCGCCACTGTAGGTGGCTCTCTTACGTGTGTCATTACTTATGGCATGGGTAGGGGAATCACTTACAGTGGTGGCGAATAATCAGCAAAACCCAATCCAAGGTGTCATACGTACCGAGCCGAGGGATGCGTGGCCAAGGGGGAGCTTGGTTCCTATCGGTGTCTCTCCAGGGAGATGGCAATCCTGGAGTAGTAATTTCGCCTTACCTGGGCAAGCGGGGCTCTGCCCAGGTGGACTGTTTATTTCCCTAGCTTCTCGTGGGAACTGTATGGATCTACACCTTTTTAAAAAAAATACTCCATCTCTGGACGATGACGAACGTCCGGAACTCTCGAGTAGTCTGACTGGGTCAATTCCCGATCTGACTGCTCTCTTGCTCGGTTCTGAGGGAGACTCCCTAGTCACCTTGGACACCGAACTCAACCCTCCTGAGCTGGAGTCGGCAAACGATGGCACGAGGCCTACTGAGATGGACTCGGAAGTGCCGTCGGGAACTGACCTCAGTCCCAGGAAACGACGGTTGACAGGAGCAGCGCGTAAGCGCCTGCGGCGCCTCAAGGCTGTAGGCGTGGGCGTTGAATGAACGAACGGTTTTTTTAGACTGTTTTCTTGCCGTCAACTGTTCGACTGGTTTACAGTTAACGAATAAACCTGTTTACGCATGAACGACATTGTAAGCATCAACTTGGTTTCGCATTCTAGTCGACGACATACGACGAAACGGAACAACTGAATGGAACGACTCAACGACTCGACTGAACGAGTGATTACGAAACGCTATTCAGTCTACAATGTAAACTAGTCGAAAATTAAACTGTTTTATGAACTAGTTCAACGTGAAGGGTAAACCAGTCTCGTTTCGTCGACTGTAAAAACGTCGACGACCCACCACTACAAGGCTGGCGGTATGGACCCCATTGAGGCCTACAAGCTGGTCACGGAGCGGTTGGCAAGTGCGCATACTCCTTCGACTGGTCTAATGGCCGATATGTCCTCGGGGAAGAGGCCGGTAAAACGATCCCGATCCGAGGACGAGTCGCCAAAGGATCATGTCAAAAAGACTACGCGTGTGGACGAAAAGTCAGGGTCAATTCCAATGATCCCTGATGAGCCGTCCGCAACTCAGGTCGGACCACCGCCTGAGACAAGCGCTATGTCTTTTAAGGATGCCCTAACTAACATCCGGGTGGGAATCCGTAACAAGGAGCCCATGTCGGACGCGCAATTGGGGCTCCTTTACAAGGACATATTGAGGGCGATTCTTAACGCCCCTATGCCCAAAGCCCGCGAATTCAAAATTCGAATTGAGGGCTGCACTTTCAAGCCGGGATGGCTGCAAGTCGTAATTAAAAACGACTACAGCCTGAAATGGCTTGAAGAAAAAGTGGGGACACTAAAGCCGTGGCCAGAGGCGGAACTCTCGTTCATTAACGAGAAGGACTTGCCAAAAGCTAAGGTTGGGATCCTCCACTTCAAGACAGAAGATGTCCTGAAAACTCCAAGAGATGCCCTCAATCTCCTGGAAAAACAAAACGACCTGCAGACTGGCTTGTGGAAGGTGCTGAGCGTCAAGAAAGAAAGGGACGGAATCACGACAGTAGGATGTTATTGGGCATTCTATTCCACTTGATGCGACATCGCTACGCTACGCTCCGCTTGTCGCGTGGAATAGAATGCCCAATAACATTTTTGTGAATGATATGTTAAAAACACTGGTTCAGCGCCTATTCCACTTTCAAAATCTAATTTATAAAATACTCACTATCTTTTATTGAAGGACGGCCATGGTGAGCAAACAAGCAATCGTTTAGTTGAATGATGTCTTAAAACACTGGTTCAGCGCCTATTCCACTTTCAAAATCTAATTTATAAAATACTCACTATCTTTTATTGAAGGATGGCCATGGTGAGCAAACAAGCAATCGTTTAGTTGAATGATGTCTTAAAACACTGGTTCAGCGCCTATTCCACTTTTAAATATAATTGCTTACCTCGACTGCTTACTAGATTCTTGCGCAATGCCACTATGCCACTATAATACTAAGCAAATAACTAAGCTTCACATTTTCACTTCACATTTTTACTAAGCAAACTATCTGAATATAGTATGCTAAATTTAGGACAGATTGTCTCACGTCTCTCCATAAAATTAGAGGTTTCGTGTGTAGGTGACACGTTACTCTGTATTTTATGATCCGGATTGGACTCCCAGGACGTCTAAATTTTAGAATACCGTAATCATTAAACTAAGATTCAGGACAGGTTGTCTCACGTCTCTTCATAAAATTAGAAATAACATGTGTAGTTGACACGTCACTCCGTATTTTATGATCCAGATTGGACCCCAAGGACGTCCGAATTTCAGTTTAATTCATTCAGATACGACACCACCACCCTGCACGTCACTAAGGCCTATTCCACTTTTAAATATAATTGCTTACCTCGGCTGCTTACTAGATTCTTGCGCAATGCCACTATGCCACTATAATACTAAGCAAATAACTAAGCTTCACATTTTCACTTCAAATTTTACTAAGCAAACTATCTGAATATAGTATGCTAAAATTTAGGACAGCTTGTCTCACGTCTCTCCATAAAATTAGAGGTTCCGTGTGTAGATGACACGTTACTCTGTGTTTTATGATCCGGATTGAACTCCCAGGACGTCTAAATTTTAGGATACCGTAATCATTAAACTAAGATTCAGGACAGGTTGTCTCACGTCTCTTCATAAAATTAGAAATGGCATGTGTAGTTGACACGCCACTCCGTATTTTATGATTCAGATTGGACCCCAAGGACGTCCAAATTTTAGTTTAATTCATTCAGGCAGACAACCACACTGCACCTTACCAACAAAACTGTACTGTTATAAATACGTATTGCACCGTCACATCACTTTCTGCTATGTTAAGAGGATTTTACACTGATACAATCGCCGTCAAACGGATAATTCGCAGATATCGTGTCGAATATTCACCCTTACGTTGTTAATATGGCAGTGATCGAATTGAGACATGTCAGAACTTGCATTGTTTTTTCTTTTTGTCTGTAGACCAATAATAACATATCTTGGTTTTTCTATCTGCGATGAAGTTTTGATGGACCAGGTATGTTTTGTAGTTTTAGGCAAAGCTGGGTATTCGTACAGATCCCAATTTCTGTATATCATTTGAAGTGGGCGATTTTTTTCTAATAATTTTAACAAACCAATTTTTTCTTTGTCAGATACTTTAACATGAGGTACGCGCCATATGATTTTGTTGATCTGAACATCATCTACTACTTCGCCAGTATTAAGTTTTACTGCGATCATGTCTCGACTTGTTTGAATATGAAATTGATTCATAGCCCATTACTTATGGAGTCAGATTACCAAAGCATCATCAAATTGCTACAATAATAAGATTAAAATACATACATCGTTAGGCAGTCAGCTCAAGCGGTCACATTACGGAACAATAAAAACGGAACGAATTGTAAGTATTATCATCTAAAGATTAACTTTATAATGTTATTTCTTAGAGTGTTGTAACCATTATTAATCATAAATTTTTTTTCAGATCATCAATAATGTGTGATTCTCCTGACATCATGTTCTCCCAATATGGTCAAGGCTTCCCGACTCCTAGTTTAAGCTGGCATATTCCAGAGCAAGACAGACCTGAAGCGCCCATTAAAAAGTCCAGAACAAGACGGGAGGGCTTAAAACGCAAAGCATCGGAACATCCTTTATGTCAATCATACGTCATAAACAACGAAAAGAAAAAAGGTTTGCGACTGATCCAGATACAAGTGTTGGACATTAGTGAACGACAAGAAAGCGTGGTAAATTCAAATGACAATGAGGAGGTGGTAGTGTTAAGTGCACAATATGTAGTTAGTGAACCGGTGGACTATGTTATGGAAGAGACACAATCATTAATAAACAAAATTTCGAAGAAACTTTGTGGTGATGATTGTTATTAGTAAGTAGTTTCTAATGTTTGTATATATGTTCACTTTAACTTGTTGTATTAAATTCTGAATTTATTATAAAATTATTTGCTAATCTGCTAGTGTATTAAACTGTATCTACTTAGATCATTAAGATTTTGTCACATATTTAAATATATAATAAGGATAGGTGTAAGTAACTATTTTGTGAATAACGTGAAAACTAAATAAATAATATGTTTATAATTTAAATTATGTTTTATTGACATTACATAAACATACACTTTAAATTAGCTCAAATGAATCTCATTATAGGTTATATGTTTATAATATTTTGACATTATTAGAATACTTACTTATCGCAATTCATCTAATTAGAGCTAATATAAAGTTTGTTGTGTAGTTGTCCTAAATACATTTAAATAAAACAAAAAGTAGGTACATTTAGATTTTTATTAATTGAACATATTAAAATTAAAACATATTAAACACAGACATATTACTATCATCATACCATTTTCTAATACACACTGCATTATTTAATGCACAATTCTTTTTATGGTGCACACAATTAAAATCAGTTTTATTTTTACAGAACTTTTGTTTTAATGTCACAAAATTAGGACATCCTTTGTCACCTATATCAATCACTTCACAGTTTGCACATAACTCTTTAATCCATTTTATCTTTTCCAAACCCTTTGTAATAATTTTTTTGTTTTCTAAATAGGGTAAAATAACGCGATGAAACTCTTTGTAGTCTATGTAGCCTTCACTCCAGTAAATTCCTCGATTTCTTTCTAAACACCTCACCTGCTTTTTTTCTTCTGGTGTTAGGTAATGAAATGAATATGGTGGTTTTACCAAGAACGTCTGTGTATGATCCTGACTCACAATAGCCAATTCTTTGACGATGAAATTATTTACATAATCTTTAAATCCTTGCAATTCCACTATAAGGGTATCCGCTTTCATGATATCTTCTTAACAATATTACTTAGTGGTCGATATTCAACAATGCAGTCGTTCAGAATGAGACAGTATGCTGAAGTTTGATCTGGTATCTCTGATTCACTCTCAATTTCTACTCTCACATCCACAACCGGACCTGTCTTTAGGTTATCCGCTTGTCTAGAGCAATCGACTACAAACAGCGGCGCTATATCTCTAAATTGTTTCTCGCTTAGTATGGGCTCCGAGCGACGTCCGTAATACGACTGTTGAAATTAATCTTATTATTGTAGCAATTTGATGATGCTTTGGTAATCTGACTCCATAAGTAATGGGCTATGAATCAATTTCATATTCAAACAAGTCGAGACATGATTATGTACCAACTTGATGATGTTTTTGTAATCGGACTCCATAAGTAATGTGCTGTGAATCAATTTCATCTTCAAACAAGTCGAGACATGATTGAATAACTAAGTTGATGATGTTTTGGTAATTTGACTCCATAAGTAATGAGCCGTGAATCAATTTCATCTTCAGACAAGTCGAGACATGAGTTTTTTAGCAAGTTGACGATGTTTTGGTCATCTGACTCCATAAGTAATGGACTGTGAATCAATTTCATCTTCAAACAAATCGATAGATAATTTTGCCAGTGCGTGGTATTAGACATAACACCTGAAATAAGATTAAAACAATCTTACTTTGAATATCATGGTACATGTCCTGATTAGTGTTATATTTCATAGGTACCAGATAGCGCACTGCGCTTTGTCATCAAAAATGGAAATGAAACATATTTAAAATTAACCATAAAATATTATTTATTTCTTAGGTAGTAACTAACATTGATTATTTTAGTAGGTATTTAATCTGTATCAAACAGTAATTACTTACATAACATACAATGATCAAACAGTAACACAAAATACTATTTATTTCGTAAGTTCCTATTAACTGAAACACAATACTTGTTTTAGTAAGTGTTTAATCTATATCAATCAATAGTTACGTACACAACATACAATTTATTTCGTAAGTAGTAACTAAAATACAATTCTTGTTTTATATCAACAGTGCATAAAATATTTATTTAATGCATTACTTAAATATATTTGCATTACCCCATGCTAAAGTAGATACTTTATCACATAATAGTAACCGTTTATCATCATTGCTTGAAAGTGCTATTTTATTTACATCTTGAGTAAATATTTCATGTTTTTTTGACTTAAATAACAAATTTTTTTTTCGAATAACATCACAATTATACAAAACATTTTTATAATCTATCATATTTAAGTTTTTCGTAACACATGTTTTTGTACCTTTTGCTTTTTTTATTATTTTGTCTGCTGTTTTAATACAGTAAAGCTTTGAACGCAATCCTACAAATTCATTAATAATTTTGCCACCCATTTCATCCTTGAATAGTCCTGGAACCTTCTTGTTAATAATAGGCAAGTTAAATTCATTGTTAGAGTCATAGTTACTGGTATCAATATATTTCAGGAAATGAAGTCTTAAGTCATTATAAACGTCGTTACTCTGAATATTATAAACTAGACTATCTGTGTCAGTATAACACAATTCAATTCGGTTACCATAAAAAGGTTTTACGATAGTATAGTGAAAATCGTACATGTGAGTCTTAGACAATTCTAATACTGTATACCCTATATATATTGGTTTATTAAGCATAACGCGCAGAGGCTTCATTTGGATTGCAACTAGATCTTCCGAAAATATTGAGACACTATGAAAATACGGGCTGGATATCAATTTGTCAGCACAAGTGACCTTTTTTGTTTTATTGTTTGAATCACTCCACTTATTTACTAACTTAACATCTATGCGATGTTCATTATTTTCTAGAGTCTTTCCAAAAATACTGTTGTTTAATAATTTAAAAAAATCCTGTTCAAACGTGGATTCTGCCTGTTGACGTAGATGAGTACTAATATCGATATATTGCTTGAGATAGCTACTTTGCTTAAATATAATAGCGCGGTGGATCTTTTTCAAAACCAAACCATGCTGTAAACATTTTTTTAAATGTACATAATGAATAACATAATGATATTTATCGTACAAATTTGGAACCAGTTTTTTGTTCTTACTACCAGGTGGCAAGCATTTTTCTGGACAAAATGGAAAGTCATTATGCTCCATGTGCAAATTTTCAGGATATATTAAATCTACTTCAAGTATGTAACCGTTTTCTGCAGTATCACTGACATTTATCAAGTTCAATTGTAAAAAATCTATTTCCTGCTTACTCATAAATCTAAAATCGGAATAAGGTAGTGATTGACACATGCTATAGCCGTATAAATTGTTACAATCTAAATAAATAATAAAGGAATTTGGTTTAGTTGGATTGTAAGTATCTAAATATTTATGATTGGCTTTGACATGCCTTTTTGAACACATACAAACACCTCCTCTAATACCTTTTTGTATCATTCTAAAAATTTCATGATCACTAATCAATTCTAATTTTACTCCTGTTTTTAAAAGCATTGCATCGAAAGATAGACTTGGTGCTGTAATATAGAATGCAGGATCGAGATTGTAATGCCGCTTACAAGTTTTACGAAAATTTTCAAATATATCAGTTAACAACAGAACATCTGTTTTAAGATATAAATCTGTGTATATACCCATGTTTTCAATATTAAATTCTGACCAAACCGATCGAGCGTGCTCATAGTCTTCGTCAGTAATAGATTCATTTGTCAAAGAGTTAAAAAAATATTTTTTAGGAGGCAAACAGGTGTCTTTATAACGATCCCAATGAGACATATAGTCATATGGATACACTCCTTTACGAGTTAGTAATTCAAATTGTTTTTTATTAGGGAAATAAGATTTTAATTGATTAAAGTCTTGTTTTTTCATTGTACCAGCCAGCTTTTCTAAGCTGGTTCCTAAAAATTTGAAAGAATCTACAAATCGAACTTGTATGCTCTCTTCGGTTGAAATAGGGACAAACTTTGTGAATGAAATATAGTTTTCTTTTGTTTTAGGTATGACCTTGATAGATCCAGGAGCTTCACCTAATTCTTTTATGAAGAGGTGACAATCGTAGCCCGACAAATTATGAAAAAACACAGGCAAAAATTGTGGTACTTTGTACTGTAAATTGCAATAATTGTGCGATGCACCGCGGTATTTACCAGTCAAGTGACAATGATCACGAACCCTATCGCCAAATAAAAAGTGATTACAAATATGACAGGTCATAGCGTTCTCAAAGTCTCGAGCATTATCCTCTGTGTAAATCATAGGAACATTCGTTTTTAAAATTTGGGTTATATTTTTAGCCTCTTTATAAATAGACTTAACAAAATTTGATACACAATCCGAGCCGCGATAAGAAACGTAACGATTGTAGCTTTCGTCTAGCGCACATGTGATATGATAAGCGAAAGCTACAGGCACATGACGTTGTACTGTTACAGTGCTTGCCTTAGAGGGATCAGGGTCGCAAGATGCATAACGTTCTAGCATTGTTTCAAAATCCGCATATATAACAAATGGTACAATTTGTTTTTTATTATAATTTTCAAATTGTATGAAAGAACCTATTGGTGGTAATTCAGTTGCTATACCCCCACAACTATGCGAACTAAGATCGTCACAAGTATTAAAAAATATTAAACACGCATCACAAAAGTGTAATTTACCGTGGTGCTTAGTTATCTGAGTCCTAACAAGTCGCGGCAAGTCTTTAATGAGACAATAATGCGACAAATCGTTGCTTTCTAAATAAAGTAAATGAACCACTTTACCGTTCAAGGTTTTTGGTTTGTAAAGCGGTCCTATAACAGTATTATTTTTTAAACCATAAATATAAATACAAATTTCAGGGTTATTTACTTCAAACTGCGCAATATCTGAAAAACTTACAGGAAATGACATGTTCTTTATATTGAATACGTTACGGAAATTTGGATAAGACGATACCCTTTCGGGATGACTTTTAGCGGGGTATAAAGCAGCAACAACTGACCATAAAAAGCAATAGTTGTCGTTATTACGGATATTAACACATGCTTTTTTCGATTTTATTGCAGCAGGCAATTCGATAAAGCGTGAACCACCGCGCATAGGTTGATATTTGTTAACATTGACTTCTAAATGAGAACTGCTCAAGAACGTCCATCCACTGTCACGATCCTGAAATTCTTCTATCTTTTTTGCTAAAGAGTTTTTAACTTGTGATAATAATGAGTCTAATTCATAATTCTGATGCAGAGTAACGTTTTTTGTTGCAAAAGATTTCATTTCCTGAGAATCATTTTTAACTAATAAAAATAAAGCAAAATATTCGAAATTAACTTTTAGACACGTGTGTTTTTTAAGAGATAGGTCAATTAATATTTTAATTTGATCTCCAATATTATTTAAAAATGAATGTAAATTACAATTCTCAGATGGAGCGACAATTCTATAGGAAGCTATACGATTACGAAATGCAGAATGTATTATTTCAACACCTTCGCAAAATTGCGAAATATTCTTATTTTTATGTTTAGTACTACGTAGGTGACCTGTCCAGTGGCTGCTCTCTACAGATGTGTTACAAACAGTACAAAAAGGCATTTCTGATTATTGTAACTAATACCAACAAGATACTTAATACGTTGTAATAATTTTGATTTACTGTTAGATGGACTGACTTCAATATTAATACTTATTATGATTCTGATACGAAATCGCTATGATACATATCAATAAATAGGTACAGCTTATAAAGAATACATGGAAAGATTTGGAGGAGACTTTGCTCAACAGTGGGACTGTATACAGACTAATATACAGTGATAGCATAAAAATAACATAGCTAACTTAATTAACTATTTATTTATGCTATCGCTGTAAAAGACGGGCTCCGAATCATTAAATAACTCATGAGTCCGCCTCATAAAAATCTGTAGACCATCCCACTGCGGAGTATTGCGGTCTAACTGAACTTTAAGGGTCACCTCAGCTCTCTTCCACCGATCCTCTTTAGCGATGTTGGCCACCTCAGCCTTATTGTACACTTTCACCTCCACGTAAAAGTCTCCAGTTACATCCGCAGTCCGTCGCACTTTTCCGTTTGCGACCCGGTTAACTAGCGACGAACAGAAGTCCGCACTGGAGGTCGTCCGCGGAGAAATCTCGCTTTCCAACCCGAACAGGTCTGAGCGGTTGGAGCTGGGTTTTTTACTGAAACAATTTAATTAATTTAATAACAATATTTCGTGAACTAACTGTAAACCTGCAAAATAAATGCCTAAAACGGGTCTGTATAATATATCTTAAGGTAATTAGGCAAGAAACCCTATCGCCTAGCAATCTAGATGCGACTGTGAGTTTATTTGTTTGTTACTGTTTCAATGCACTCAAATATATCATGACTTGGAATAGGACATGAGATAGTTATATAACAATTACCTCGGTTTTGTTGCTGGCTCGGAGACCTTGCGCTTCACTGCCTTTTTTTTCGTCTTGGATGACTCCGCAATGGCTGCTGACTGGTAGATAGTGCTAGCTTCGGAGTCAGACCTGAAATTATATACATCATTTTATTAATAACATAGCCATCCAATAGACTGCGAGAGTTCTTTTGTGAAAGACAGAACCTCAATAGTCATTTAGAACAGAATTTAAATGAATCGTTATGTTTAATGGAGTACCACAGTTAAAGGTAGACTGGTAGAGAATGCCTAAAGCATTAAGTCCGCCTTTGTACGTTTATGTTGTATGTTGCATGAAGTTTTAATACATAAATAAATAAATACTAGCCGGCAGGCAAAAACCAGGTCCGTAGCTAGAAAATTCTGTAAACTTAGTAATAAGTACTTACTTACATTTTATGATTTTTGAAGACGATTGTAGAATTGTAGATAAAGTATGGTAACTAGTCTTTGCCACTAGAAAATACTGGAGCAAATGTAACGTATTGATCGAAATGGATTGGTTTTATACATAAAAAATACCATATCAGCAGTATTTGTCTCATTACAAAATTCAACCTTAATTACAGGTCTTCAAAGTTGCATGAATAATTTGTGTTAGTTACGTCAAATTAAAGCGTAATGATACTCAATTTTCTGTCTAATTACAATTTTACAGTGAGAAATGAAATATAAAACCAACCTTTTTCGCTCGCCGACAAAGATGAACCCGACACCTGGCTGTCGCTTATGATAAATACATTAGGTATTATAATTAAGTTTGTATGTTTGTTTAATGTTATGGGGAAGTGAAATAAATTTATGCAAATAGACTACAGACGGAAAATCCAAAACAAAATAATTTCATAGCTAGATTGCTCCAATGTAGACTATTACATACACATATGTAGACTAGTAGTCCACATGGACAATTTGGCATGCTTTTAAATGTAGACTAGTAGTCTACACGGGCAATCTAGCGGATAACTTCGCAAAATTACTTAAATTTAATATATAAAAAAGTCCTTTTTATACACATGTAAATAAAAATAACAAAGTACTCTGAAATCATTATTTTTATACAAAATAATTAATGGAAGCGAATCCACGTCAAGCAGTTAGTTTGCAAGTACCTATGTTGTAGTAAAACTTAAAATTATTATATAATATTATAAAACCATTAAATGTCTAAAATGAAAGTATGAGTTTTAAATAACATCGTTCAAAAGTTTTAGGTAAAAAGCTACTGCTAAAATTATTTTTGATAGAAGATTCATCCTTCTAATAATTTTAAATTGATATACCTACTATCTAATTAGAGATGTGCATACCTTAGCAAAGTCTGTCTACGTATTTTACAGTCAAACATAATCTATATTTTAATGAATTAAACATTGGTTATGGGATGTTTTGTATCATACAAATTTTAACAATGACTGCTACATGCACAAGGATCATATTCACAGCGGTTGCATTGTAATTGTAGAACCCATGGGAATCACCCACACATAGATAAATCAAACGCAGCAAATTTATATAATGCAACTTTGCAGTCTTGGTGATTGTTAAGAGTCATTTACACTTATCGTGTAAACGTTCAATATGATCGCTTCTGACGCCGTCGTCCGGCGATTTTTTTTTTTAACTAGTGCTTGACTGTGATCCCACCTGATGGTAAGTAGCGATGCAATCTTTGATGGTGAGGCGCACTAGTTTATTAAGAGCCTATTCACTCTAGCCTTGAAGACACCCAAATTATAATCGAACGGGAAGACCGCAGCAGGCAGACTGTTCCAGTCCTTCGACGTACGCGGTATAAACGACGAGGCGAAACGCTTAGTCCGGACCGTAGAGGTTTCAACAACGTAAGGGTGAATATTCGACACGATATGTGCGAATTATCCGTTTGACGGCGATTGTATCAGTGTAAAATCCTCTTAACATAGCAGAAAGTGATGTGACGGTGCGATACGTATTTATAACAGTACAGTTTTGTTGGTAAGGTGCAGTGTGGTTGTCTGCCTGAATGAATTAAACTAAAATTCGGACGTCCTTGGGGTCCAATCTGGATCATAAAATACGGAGTGACGTGTCAACTACACATGTTATTTCTAATTTTATGAAGAGACGTGAGACAACCTGTCCTGAATCTTAGTTTAATGATTACGGTATCCTAAAATTTAGACGTCCTGGGAGTCCAATCCGGATCATAAAACACAGAGTAACGTGTCATCTACACACGGAACCTCTAATTTTATGGAGAGACGTGAGACAAGCTGTCCTAAATTTTAGCATACTATAATCAGATAGTTTGCTTAGTAAAATTTGAAGTGAAAATGTGAAGCTTAGTTATTTGCTTAGTATTATAGTGGCATAGTGGCATTGCGCAAGAATCTAGTAAGCAGCCGAGGTAAGCAATTATATTTAAAAGTGGAATAGGCCTTAGTGACGTGCAGGGTGGTGGTGTCGTATCTGAATGAATTAAACTGAAATTCGGACGTCCTTGGGGTCCAATCTGGATCATAAAATACGGAGTGACGTGTCAACTACACATGTTATTTCTAATTTTATGAAGAGACGTGAGACAACCTGTCCTGAATCTTAGTTTAATGATTACGGTATTCTAAAATTTAGACGTCCTGGGAGTCCAATCCGGATCATAAAACACAGAGTAACGTGTCATCTACACACGGAACCTCTAATTTTATGGAGAGACGTGAGACAAGCTGTTCTAAATTTTAGCACACTATATTCAGATAGTTTGCTTAGTAAAAATTTGAAGTGAAAATGTGAAGCTTAGTTATTTGCTTAGTATTATAGTGGCATAGTGGCATTGCGCAAGAATCTAGTAAGCAGCCGAGGTAAGCAATTATATTTAAAAGTGGAATAGGCCTTAGTGACGTGCAGGGTGGTGGTGTCGTATCTGAATGAATAAAACTGAAATTCGGACGTCCTTGGGGTCCAATCTGGATCATAAAATACGGAGTGACGTGTCAACTACACATGTTATTTCTAATTTTATGAAGAGACGTGAGACAACCTGTCCTGAATCTTAGTTTAATGATTACGGTATTCTAAAATTTAGACGTCCTGGGAGTCCAATCCGGATCATAAAATACAGAGTAACGTGTCACCTACACACGAAACCTCTAATTTTATGGAGTGACGTGAGACAATCTGTCCTAAATTTAGCATACTATATTCAGATAGTTTGCTTAGTAAAAATGTGAAGTGAAAATGTGAAGCTTAGTTATTTGCTTAGTATTATAGTGGCATAGTGGCATTGCGCAAGAATCTAGTAAGCAGTCGAGGTAAGCAATTATATTTAAAAGTGGAATAGGCGCTGAACCAGTGTTTTAAGACATCATTCAACTAAACGATTGCTTGTTTGCTCACCATGGCCATCCTTCAATAAAAGATAGTGAGTATTTTATAAATTAGATTTTGAAAGTGGAATAGGCGCTGAACCAGTGTTTTAAGACATCATTCAACTAAACGATTGCTTGTTTGCTCACCATGGCCGTCCTTCAATAAAAGATAGTGAGTATTTTATAAATTAGATTTTGAAAGTGGAATAGGCGCTGAACCAGTGTTTTTAACATATCATTCACAAAAATGTTATTGGGCATTCTATTCCACGCGACAAGCGGAGCGTAGCGTAGCGATGTCGCATCAAGTGGAATAGAATGCCCAATAACATCCTACTCACGACCACCCTCTCTATCGATGATGCCTCTGTAGAAGCCTTGCGCAAGCTAGACTGCAGGCCGCAACTAGGCTTTCGCAAAGTCTGGATTCGCATTCGCGGCGATAATACGCCGGCGAGGGCTGAGCAGGTGGCAGGAACTAGCCAATCTAGCGCAGGGATTCTGCCACCTGCTCAACACGCTCCTAGGGCGGGGCCGAGCGTCCAGGTCTCTGGTAAAACGGCAAAGCGGCAAAACGCCAAGCCGAAACCTGGAGGCCAGGGCGTCAGGAACCGCCCCCTCGGAGCACCACCGACGAAAAGGGCTACACGTCCCAATCGATCGGGAGTGGAGAGCCGACCGGCCAAACCTCGGGGCTGCCCTACAGCCCCGAAGCCAAGCGGGTCGAATAACGCCACTTAACCCACCCACCGACACAAACACACAACACTAACACAACACAAACACACCATAACACAGACACACACAAACACACAAGTGGTGCAGATCAACCTGCACCATGCCAGAGCAGCCACGGCTGTTCTGGAAAAACACTTCACACAGAAGAACCTTCACATTGCTCTTATTCAGGAACCGTGGCTGGCTAATACTAACACGGTGTCTGGACTGGGCTCTGCAGGTAAGGTCGTATACCATATCGGAGGAGTCAAACCAAGAGCGTGTATACTGTTACGTACGTGGGTAATCAAATGCCGATTTACTAAGAGACGACTTTATTCACCACTAACAATAACAAAATAGTCCGGTCAACAATAATCCGAATCGCAATTAACACTAGAGTACCGTTACACTATCGCTTAGGTCGTTAGATAAAATCACTTCAAGTACTAGGGTAGTTCGCTCTTGATCGCAGTCGAAATCACAACTAACTCGCTTCCGGCCGGGGGCTCGTATTTATATGCGGAGCCAAGAAAATTCTAGATACCGACTTCCCACGAACGATCCAGAATTCCAGAACAATTGAATCGCTTCTCGAAGTCATAAATCATTTTTATTACTCGTGGTAATAACAGTCACTTTCATGCGAATTTCGACTCTATTGTTAACGTCGGAGAGTACCATTTCCCATAAATACCTAACTACTACTTGTAAGTACTTTGTGGATGTTTCGAGATTTTTCTAACGCTGGCTACGTACAACCATTCTAGACCTTTCGAACAGCAATGCGTTTTAATTATTACGTGCTACTCTTTATTTTCTCGGAGATATGGCGGGTTCACGTTTAATGGCGTAACAGTGCCCCCCTCTTAGTCATGCTCGTCCCGAGCATTATTAGATCCGTGATACGGCGCCAATCTATCCACATGGACAACCTTGGGTTTCCCTCTTAGCCCTTTCTTGATGCGGTAGGTCACGTCATTAATCCTTTTTAACACGGTGTAAGGTCCCTCCCATCGAGCTTGGAGTTTCGGCGACTTCCCTTTCCGTCGAAGCGGGTTGTGGAGCCAGACCAGTGTACCTTCCTCAAATCCCTTGGCATTGGCATTACGGTCGTATCTAGTTTTCATTTTTACGCTGGTGTTCATGCTATTCTCACGAACTCGTTTGTGCACTTCGTCCAATTGATCTTGAAGGTCACTTACGTAGTCCGTAACTGGCTTAGTCTTGTCAGGTGGCACGCCAGTTATGGCATCGACTGGAAGTCTCATCTCCCTGCCGAAATTCACTCTTGCTGGGGTATGTCCCGTGCTATCATGCACTGCCGATCGGTAAGACATCAGAAATAGTGGAATATACCGGTCCCAGTCCTTCTGATGGTCATCGACCACCTTAGCCAGGTGATTCTCCAGGGTTTGGTTAAACCTTTCCACCATTCCGTCCGACTGAGGGTGCGCAGGTGTTGTGCGTGTCTTATAAATTCCCAGAAGTGTACACATTTCCTGGAACAGCGCAGATTCGAAGTTACGGCCTTGATCGGAATGGATTTCCAAAGGTGCGCCATACCGACATACTACTTCTTCGACCACCTTCTTCGCCACTGTCGTCGCTTCCTGATTGGGTATGGCGAAGACTTCGGGCCACTTTGTGAAATAGTCCTGGATCACCACTATGTACTTGTTTCCGTCATTTGTAACTGGAAAAGGTCCAGCGACGTCGATAGCGATGCGTTCCCATGGGGCTCCCACATTGTACAGCTGAAGCCTGCCCCTGCTCCTAGTCTGTGGTCCTTTCACAGATGCGCACGCTGTACATTTCCGACACCATTGCTCTATGTCATCTCTACAATTGAGCCAGTAATACCGCTGCCTCACTTTCAGTAGAGTTTTCTTGATGCCCAGGTGTCCTCCAGAAGCACCATCGTGTATTTCCTGTAGCAGGGGGACTACTTCACATCGTGGTACTATTACTTGTGTGGTCACCTCTTTGCCATCGTTCGATTCCCATTTCCTACAAAGCACATCATTTTCTAGGACTAAACTGTCCCACTGTGCCCAGTAGCTCTTAGTTACGGGACTGTGTGACGATACTTCACTCCACTGGGGCCTAGTTCCGCTACGCTTCCAGTCCAGTATAGGTCGAATATCGTCATCTTCTTCCTGGGACTTTTTGAAGTCGCCTTCAGCCCTAATTAAATTAACGTGTTCTCGGGCTTCATTCTGCTGGCAGTGTCTGCAGTCCTCATTACATGGACGTCGTGACAGGGCGTCAGCATTGTTATGCCCTTTTCCACTACGATGTTCTGTCACAAAGTTAAATTCCTGCAGCTGCTCGAGCCATCTTGCAACTTGGCCCTCAGGGTTTTTAAATTGTAGAAGCCATTTCAATGCAGCGTGATCCGTCCTCAATGTAAATTGTCTTCCTATAAGGTACTTGTGGAAATGCTGCAAGGTTTTTACCACAGCCAGCAGTTCTCGTCGAGTCACGCAGTAGTTCCTTTCTGGCTTTGAAAGTGCCTTACTGAAGTAAGCGATTACGACCTGTCTGTCGCCCTGCACCTGTGACAACACTCCTCCAATTCCCGTGTTGCTGGCATCGGTATCAACGACAAATCTTCCGTCTCTGCTTGGATACCCCAGTATGGGCGCTTCACATAACCGTTGCTTTAGCTCGTCGAATGCTGACTCACAGTCCTCGTCCCAGATAAAATCTCGTTTATCCTCAGTCAGCTGATGTAGAGGTTTTGCAATGTCCGAAAAATTCTTGACAAACCGCCTGTAGTATGTGCACAACCCTAGAAATGCACGTACTTCCGTTTTGTTCTTTGGAACCGGCCACTGTTGGACTGCCTTTACCTTCTCAGGGTCGGTTCTCACCCCGTCAGCGGAAATAACATGTCCTAGGTAGCTGACCTCCTTCTTGAACAGGGCGCACTTCTTTGGGCTTAGTTTTAGGTTAGCCACTCGTATCCTGGTGAACACTTTCTCCATATTCCTCAGGTTTTCCTTAAAAGTGCGACCCATTATAATGACGTCATCCAAATATACCAGACAAACGTCACCAAGAAGGCCCACCATGACTCTCTCCATGAGGCGTTCAAACGTCGCTGGAGCGTTGCATAACCCAAACGGCATGACGTTAAATTGCCACAGGCCGCTGCCAATACCCGTACTGAACGCTGTCTTTTCTTTATCTTTCTCGCTGATTTCCACTTGCCAGTAGCCACTTTTCAAATCAATGGTCGAAAACCACTTCATGCCACTGAGCATATCCAGCGTATCGTCTATCCTTGGTAAGGGATAACTGTCCTTCTTCGTCACATTATTCAGCATTCTGTAGTCCACACAAAATCTGGTGCTGCCGTCCTTCTTCTTCACCAGAACGACTGGAGAAGACCATGGACTCGTAGAAGGCTCAATTATTCCGCTATCAGCCATGTCCTTTACCATTTCTGCTACCTCAGATTCCTTAGCCCAGGGTATGCGGCGCGGTCTCTGTTTAATCGGTCTAGCATCACCTGTATCTATCTCATGCTTGACGAGACCTGTTCTCCCGCAGTCTTTTCCCGTTGCAAAGATATCTCGAAACCGTAGCAGAAATTCCCTGGCTTGCTGCAATTCCGAAGGCGATAAATTGCTCTTAGAATTTTCCAGAAGTTGCTGGATGTGATCCGTTTCAACTTTTGTCGTGTTTTGCTTTGCTGGAGATGTATTGATTTGACGGAGATACTTTACTTCTTCACATCTCCCAACAACACTGTTTTTCTTCAGTTGGAACTCTTCTTTCCCAAGGTTCACAATCCTTACCTTGGATTTCCCTTTCGTCATAACTAATGTTCTGGCAGTGATGAGCTCCGGGTGCCGGCCAATATCTTCAACCATTACACATCTTCGTTGCCTGATTTTCTTGGGGAATTTTACTTCAACTAAGGTTTCTGTTCTCGGAGCCAATGTAGTATCCTTTAAACAATAAAGGTTGCATGAGGTAATTCCTCGCAGGAAGACTTCTTGATCTGGGAATTTCAATACTCCCCTGTCGATATCTAAAATACATCGGTTATTCCGCAAGAAGTCAAGACCCAGTATGCAGTCGTCGGTAATATTCGCAATTAACGCAGGATGGATATACACTTGATCACCGATTTTGAACTCAATTTCTGTATCACCGAGGACGGAGACTGACTGGCCGGTTGCTGTCTGAAGTCGGCAGGTTGGAGACTCTCTTTGCCATGAGATGGTTCGTTTCAGCAACTCCGGCCTTACAATGGTTCGCGACGCCCCGGTGTCAACGGTAAAATTGCAGGCACGATGATTCAGCGTTCCTTCGATGATCAAACTATTTCCGTTGTGAACTTGATTGATGGTGATGGTTGGGGCTGTGGCCCTGGCGACATTAAATTTTATCGGCTCCTCGTTGACTTGAGTTCCGGAGTCCACACTTTCCCTCTTTTTCTTAGGACAATCGGTGCGAATGTGCCCTTTTTCTCTGCACCCGTAACACGTTGGAATATAGCGGGACTGTGCTGGAGAAAAAGCCACCACTTCTCGGTGACGTGGTCGCGCTGAAGGCGAGACCACCACTTCCCTAACTCTATGCGTACGTGAATCTTGTCGTACGGCTTCTACTTCCAGAGCGTGAGCCATCGCACTTTTTAGAGTTTGGTGGTGTCCGAGTCGCACCGTAGCCCTGACTTCAGGATCCCGTAGACCGTCGATGAATGCTTGCACCAGATTAACTTCCACCGTCTCTGGTGTCATCGACCTGTACGCACGCCGGACCAGCCGTTCAACCTCAACTCCCCATTGCTGCAGGCTCTCGTTCGACCTCTGCGTTCTCTCGCGAAGCTGCGCGCGGAAAACGTGCTCGAGGTGCTTGTCTCCATAGCGAGTGTCTAATCCCTCCATGAGACGCTCCAACGTCCTGCTGTTCGGAGGAAGGTTCTCTAGGACCAGCAGAGCGTCCCCTCGTAGAGCCAAAGTTAATGCCGCAAAAGACTGCTTATCATCCCAGCGGTTTGTTTCGACCAATGTCTCGAATTGGTACTTAAATGCCGTCCAGGAAGACGTGCCATCAAAACGCGGCATATCAAATTTTGCGGCGGATGCACAGGGAGTGTGCGATGGTGAGCCGACAACAACGGGTTCGCGTGCTTCGAGCATGACAATTTTTTTGTTGATGTCCAGCAGGCGATCTTCGTGGCCATCAATTCTTGTTTCTAGGCTATCAGCTCGGGCGGAAACCTCCTTGACCTCCAAGGTGAGATTCTTTACCTTCTCGCCCAACGTGACGAGGCCGTGGTCGATTTTATCGAGGATCAGGTTCTGCTTAGCCTCCTGATCGCGGCGAGCGGCTTCCTGTTCGCGGCGAGCTTCTTCCTGGTTCGCTGCGATTAGGTCCTGAAGCTTACGCTGGTTGGTCTCCTGATCGCGGCGAGCGGCTTCCTGTTCGCGGCGAGCTTCTTCCTGGTTAGCTGCGATGAGGTCCTGGAGCTTGCGCTGGTTGGCCTCCATACTAGCTTGCATGGCGGCCAACACCGTAGCGAGGCTCATTTCCGAGGATGATTCCGTTGGCGCCTCAGCAGCTGCTGTTGCTCCCATATCAGCCTGATCTTCCTCCTCCATACGATGACGCGCAGCATCCATCTCCATTTGCCTCCTTGTTCGTGGTCGCTGTTCGTCGTCCCTCGGTGTTAATGGCATTTCACTTCTGACACCAGTTGTTACGTACGTGGGTAATCAAATGCCGATTTACTAAGAGACGACTTTATTCACCACTAACAATAACAAAATAGTCCGGTCAACAATAATCCGAATCGCAATTAACACTAGAGTACCGTTACACTATCGCTTAGGTCGTTAGATAAAATCACTTCAAGTACTAGGGTAGTTCGCTCTTGATCGCAGTCGAAATCACAACTAACTCGCTTCCGGCCGGGGGCTCGTATTTATATGCGGAGCCAAGAAAATTCTAGATACCGACTTCCCACGAACGATCCAGAATTCCAGAACAATTGAATCGCTTCTCGAAGTCATAAATCATTTTTATTACTCGTGGTAATAACAGTCACTTTCATGCGAATTTCGACTCTATTGTTAACGTCGGAGAGTACCATTTCCCATAAATACCTAACTACTACTTGTAAGTACTTTGTGGATGTTTCGAGATTTTTCTAACGCTGGCTACGTACAACCATTCTAGACCTTTCGAACAGCAATGCGTTTTAATTATTACGTGCTACTCTTTATTTTCTCGGAGATATGGCGGGTTCACGTTTAATGGCGTAACAATACTTTTCAATAATAATATTGATTTCTTATGCATACCAGGCCTGTGCAGCGATGACCTGATTGCAGCTTATGTTAATGTCAAGAGCGGAAATGGACGCCTCATCGTGTGCTCGGCATACCTGGACGGGACGAATACCGACCCATCCGAGGAGCTTGCAAAGGTAGTCGAGTACGCCTATGCCAACAATGCCGAGCTTCTCATTGGGTGTGACGCCAACGCCCACCATACCAACTGGGGCAGCACTGACATCAACGACAGAGGTGAGTTGCTTCATGATTTTGTACTAACTAACCGCCTCCAAATAGTTAATGAGGGATGTAAACCGACCTTTGTAACTAGATCGAGGAAGGAAGTTCTTGATGTAACTCTCGCTACTATTCACACTGCCAGGCTGATAACCAATTGGCATGTCAGTGATGAACCATCTATGTCTGATCATCGACTAATTAAATTCGCACTGAATACATCCAACATTTGCGAAACCATCACTTTTAGGGATGCAAAAGCCACGGACTGGGACTTGTACAGAATAAAGCTCCAGGATAGACTCCAAGACTTCCCTAAAACCATACGCTCCCCTGAAACATTGGATTATGCTGTTGCTCAAGTTACGGAAGCCATTACAGCCTCTTACGAAGAGAGCTGCCCTCTAAGAACTGTGAGGGATAGAAAAGTGACGTGGTGGAACAAAAAGCTCGATGTTTTAAGGGAAGAATCACGTAGGTTGTTTAATAAGGCTAAATCGACTGACGACTGGGATCGGTATCGGAAAGCTTTAACTACCTATAATAAAGAAATCCGAAAGGCGAAAAGACTGTCATGGAGGAAGTTCTGCGAGGAGATTACTAAAGTCCCTCAAGGAGCCAGAATCCACAAAGTCTTATCCAAATCGCCTACAAATCAACTGGGATTCTTAAAGAAACCAGACGGTGCCTTCACTGCATCAGCGGAAGAAACCCTGAAACTTCTGGCGTCTACACACTTCCCTGGCTCGGTGATGGCACCAGATAACATCGTACAAAATACTCCTCATATCCGCCTCACCAGGCCTTCAAATGAAGACTGGAGAAGAGCGGCGAGGTATTTTAGACCGAACAAGATAGAATGGGCTATAGACTCATTCAAGCCAATTAAATCTGCAGGGGATGACGATGTCTTCCCAGCTCTTCTGCAGCAAGGGAAGACTATTCTCATCCCTATTTTAATCAAAATCTTCAGAGCAAGCTTTGCCTGGGGATATATACCAGAGAAATGGACTATGGTTAAAGTCTGTTTTATCCCAAAGGCCGGTAAGAAGGACTACTCTCAACCAAAGTCCTTCAGACCAATAAGCCTTACCTCCTTCCTACTCAAGAGTATGGAAAAGGTTATTGACGAATGCATCAGGGATGGACCATTAAGGGATAACCCTCTGCATCCGAAGCAACACGCTTACCAAAAAGGAAAATCTACAGAAACTGCTCTGTTAGAACTAACAGACAGGATCGAAAGGGCTTTGGAAGATAAACAGATAGCCCTATGTGCTTTCCTTGATATTGAAGGAGCTTTCGACAACGTCACCATAGACGCCCTTTCCAAGGGAATGAAGGCGAAAGGGATTGACGAAACAACTACTCGTTGGATCGAATTCATGCTCCTCAACAGAACTATCAGTGTTACCTTACACGGAACTACAAAGAGCTTCAAAACAACTAAAGGGTGCCCGCAAGGAGGCGTTTTATCGCCACTTCTATGGCTACTCGTTGTTGACCAATTGCTGGTTGAAGCCTCTACAAGAGACTTAGATGTACATAGCTATGCTGACGATGTGGTGGCTTGTGTTGTCGGCCCCTGTCACAGCACGGTATCATCTATACTACAGAGATCTCTGAACATTATTAACACATGGTGCACAGAAAACAATTTATCGGTTAACCCGAGTAAAACAACAATAGTCCCCTTTACTAGGAAGCGTAAGTTGGACAAACTTGTAACGCCCACTGTAAAGGGGACTCTCATACCATTCTCCAGCGAAGTCAAGTACCTGGGCGTAACTATCGACCAGAGACTGACCTGGAACACTCACATTAACAATGTGATCCAAAAGGCTAAAATAGCTTTAGGAATATGCTGTCGCTTAGCAGGGAAGAAATGGGGCTTAAACCCTAAAATCGCCCTGTGGTTGTACACCGCCATAGTCAGGCCGATAATAACGTATGCCTGCGTAGTATGGTGGAGGAAAACAACTCAAGTGACAGTCATTAACAAACTTAATGGTTTGCAGAGACTTGCATGCCTCATATCAACAGGGGCCATGTCCACAACCCCAGGAGCTGCTCTAAATGCCCTGCTTAACCTACCGCCACTTCATCTATTCATTGCGAAGGAGGCGAAGGCAAGCATGTACAGAACAAACAGCACTGGCAAAGCAAACTGGCGCTCTCAAGCACTGAGATCGCTACACGAATCAGTACTTGAACACGATCAACTAGCTATGACAACAGACGTCATGCTTCCACAGTGTAATTTCACAAGGAATTACACAGTGGAACTGCCGAGCAGAGAGGATTGGTCAAACAACCTCATCACTTGCAAGGCTGGAAGCCTGATCTGGTTTACAGACGGGTCCAAAATGGGTGAGAATGTAGGATGTGGAATATTTGGCATTAGCCCGAAATTCAGCAAAAGCTTGAATCTGGGTAAACATGCTACCATATTCCAAGCGGAGGTATACGCCATTATAGAATGTGTGGAGGCCAACCGTCAACGAAACTACATAAATCAATTAATTCTGATTTACTCAGATAGCCAGGCAGCTCTTAACGCCTTGAACTCGAATACTTTAAATTCGAAACTGGTAAAAGACTGCGTTAACAAACTGAATGACCTGGGGCAAAGGAATAAAGTTATTCTGAGATGGGTACCAGGTCATTCTGGAATCAACGGCAACGAAAAAGCCGATGAACTTGCACGGGCTGGGGCTCAAGGTCATCAGATAGGTCCAGAACCCTTCTGTGGTATCTCAAAGAACCAGGCCATGCAGACCCTTAAGGGCAACTTATTTGGCGATTCAAAAAAGCACTGGTTGGTACAACCAGGTCTGCTACACGCCAAATCTCTCATAGAAGGCTACTCACAAAAACGAACTGCCGAGCTTCTTGAGCTTAGCAGGACGAACATCTGTGCGATAGCCCGCGCCTTAACCGGCCACTGCAAACTAAACAGGCACCAATTTCACATGAAACTGAGTGACACTGATGTTTGCCGGTACTGCAATCAGGAGAGGGAGACGCCTAAGCACCTCTTGTGTGAATGCGGGCCCCTTGTCCACAAACGCAGTGTCCATCTGGGCCGACACATTATTCGCCCGGAGGAGATTAAAACTCTAAAAGCTAGGAGTATTCTAAATTTCTTGGAAGCCTCCGGGCTAAAAGAGTTACTCTAACAAGGTGGCGAGTCACAATAGATCTTTTAGGTCGCAGTGACTACATCCCCTACACTATGGGTGATGCATAGCCCCTTATCTTCTAAATAATAATAATAATATGATTGGTCGGATGACTGTGGTATATAGCCAGAGGGTGACTTTTGGGCTTATGCCCCAGTTACGTCCCAACATGCGTCTGCATTGCCACATCGATATACTGGCTTTTTTTATTGTGTAGTCTGTGTGTTTTGCCCAATTCAACTGCTTGTCTAAGTAAACACCCAAGTATTTTGCTTCAGTCGAAAGGCTTAGGGTAGTGCCGAAGAAGCGTGGTAGTTTCAGCGCAGGTAGCTTCCTTTTCTTTGTGAATAGAACCAATTCGGTTTTGGTGGGGTTTACGGTTAGTTGATGCTCTTTACACCAGTCCTCTACTAGCTTCAAGGCTTGGCTCATAAGATTGCATAAAGTGTTTTCATGAGTGCCGTTTACTATTATGGTTATATCGTCAGCATACCCCACGGTAAAGTAACCTTTATCATTGAGTTTCTTGACGAGGCTGTCTGCGACTAGGTTCCATAGCAGAGGTGATAAGACACCCCCTTGGGGGCAGCCCTTTGCTACAGTGGCCCTTGTTGTGCTATTTATGGTGACTTGTACTGCTCTTTGTTCAAGCATATTTGTGATCCAGCCACTTAAGGTCGGGTCGACACCGTGTCTCTTAAGTGCTGTGCTGATACTTCGAAACATGGTTTTGTCAAAAGCTCCTTCAATGTCGATGAAGGCAAATAAAGAGGAGCATTTGTGGTGTATCGCGCATTCTATTTTTGACACCACATTATGTAGTGCGGATTCTGTTGATTTGCCCGTGGAGTAGGCGTGTTGTTGTTTGTGGAGTGGTCTGTCTGATAGAGGACCATCCCGGATGTGCCTGTCACATAGCCTCTCCAGGGTCTTTAGCAGGAAAGATGTCAAGCTTATGGGTCTGTATGCTTTAGGTTGTGTGTAGTCAGTCTTGCCGGGTTTGGGAATAAAAATAACCTTCACCTCACGCCACGCAAGTGGTACACATCGGAGTGCTACGCAGGCCCGGTATATTACTAGCAGCCATGGCATCAGTGAGTTTTCTCCCCATTGGAGAAGGGCTGGGAAGATACCATCAAGTCCGGCGGACTTATACGGTTGAAAGGTTGTAATTGCCCAGAGTATTCGGTCTTCTGTGACTATAGTCTGTGCTCTGGACCAGTCCAGATCCGTGGGTGTATGCACTGGTTCACACTCCCACGTTCTGTCCTCTAGGAGTTTGCAGTCCGGAAAATGCGTCTCCAGTAGGAGGTTGCTGGTCTCAAGATCTGTTCGTGTATAACTGTTGTCTGGATTTTTTAGCGCGCCGAGAGTGCGGTCTTGTTCCTTTGATAGGATTTTCCTCACTCGTGCAGCTTCATTATTGGATTCTATGGTGCCACAGAAATTCTGCCAGGCAGTTTTCTTTGCAGTTCTAATTTCTTTCTTATATGTGTATTGGGTTTCTTTGTACAGCTCCCAGTCCTCTGGAAGTCTAGAGTTTTTGGCTCTGTTAAATCGTTTGCGTAGGGTTTTCCTCAGTTTACCGAGTTCCGAGTTCCACCAAGGATTTGCTTTGCCTTTGGTAGGTGGGGATCTTAGTTTACAATGGGTGTGGTATGCTTCAATTATATTGTCAGTGACTTTTGTCACCATGTTGTTTAGTTGCTCTGGATTAGTTACATTCGTTATATCGGTTTGTTCCCTATCTAAGAGAGATGCTAGAAGACATTTGAAAGCGGACACGTTTGTACGACGTGGGTTACGCCGTGGCTCGGGTCTTTTGGTGTTAGTTTTAAGTTTGAAACATATGGTTCTGTGATCTGAGCAGGAGGGTTCATTAGAGACGTGCCAATTCGATATGAGATTGGCCGCGCCTTCTGTGGCTAACGTTAGATCTATAATCGTCTGCCCTCGGGCCGTGACCCAGGTGGGTTCCATACCTCGGTTAACGATGTTAAGGTTAGTAGAGAATAAATAAGTGGATAGCGTCTCACCTCTGGTGTTCGATACTTCACTTCCCCATAGAGGGTGATGCGCGTTTGAGTCGGTGCAGATGATCAGATCCATGTTGACGCTCTCGCAGTACTGGACCAAGTCTGATACTTCTTTTGGAGGGCAGTTCTCGTCGTCGCCTGGCATGTACGCCGAGGCTAGTACAAGTTCAGGATCATCGTTATCGCGCCGGAGCCTGATCGTTGTCAGGTCTCTGGAACAGAATTGTGTTAGTGGTGTGATAGGTAAGTCTTGGGGAATGTATATGCAAGTTCTTGGATTTTCTGTGTTTTGGGTACTGAAAATTACTTTACCTCCAATGCTTCCAAGTCCGCATATCTTGTTTTTCCTGACCCACGGCTCTTGGATCAGTGCGATTGTTCGGAGTTTCGTCTCCAGCACCCTGCGTAAGCTAGCCGTGGCAGTTTGGCTGTGCTGGAGATTTATTTGTACTATCTGGATAGGGATTTGGGTGGTCGTCGACGGCGCTGGAGTGGAGTTAGGGGGAGACGGATCCATCTGAAAGTTTATCCCCTTCCTCCGTCTGGCGCCAGTCGTCGCTAGGTGAAGAGGCCAGCAGCTGCGCCGTCCATCCGGGTGATGTGGGTGCAGTTTCTGCGGCGGCATCAGCCATCGCTGCTCGGGCCATCTCCTCCTCCAGTCGGGTCATGTCCGTGTCCGTCGGTGTTGGGTTCGGGGTCTCTGTACTGTCGGTTCTGACGTCAGTGGGATGTGTCGTGGGGAAGAAGCGGACATATATCGACCCGAGTAGGTACGCTATACGCCGCTCCCGACCCACGACCTTGTCAACCTCGTCGGCCGGGATTCCCAGGGTCAAATATGTCCCGTGGTTATCCCCACCGACGCTTGTTGCCCTGTACAGTGACCACCTACCAATGTCGTACCAAGCATTCTGACGAATCAGAAGGCTCTGGAGCCGCGCTATGTCCCCATTATACCTGGGAACAAATAGCGCCGCTCGGACACGGGTAGGTAGGTCAGACTGTCGCATGACGGTCAGCGTCGAGTCAGTGTCTGGGAGTCTTAATAGGGGTACGTTCTGAGTCAGCCAGGTCAAGGAGTTCTCGTCCTCACACCACATCTGCACGGTGCCGTCCGTCACCCGAGGGTACCCACGGAAGGCCGGGAGCGATGTGAGGTCAGACTCCATGAGCAGTCGTTCCAGTCCGGTTTTTATGAGTGTCGACTCGTCAAAAGTTAAGTCTCTAGAGGGGGGAGGGAAACAGATCGCTACGGCGAACCGCGCCGGAATGTCCTTCGTGGCCCGCGCATAGGTTTTCTGCTCCCCCGGAGCAGTCTGGGTCCTTACCCGCTTCGGGTCGCCTTGCAGCGCGCTCGGTGAAGCCGTGTCATCCGGGCATAACCTCTTCACCGCCCCTGAGCCACTTGGTCCAGGTTGTGGTTCGGAAGAGCCCGGTGCAGCGCGTCCAGCAGGTGCCCGAATCGGGCGCGGGCGCCCAGCCCGTTTCCCCCTTATCTTAACGTTCTGTGCGTCCGTCAGGTCTTGGTTCAGACTTCTGACTTTGGTGATTTCCTGCACGCATGTTTCCGCGTCCGACCCTTTTTCGTTCCGGGTTTCCCCTTCGCGTACTTCGGGTTGGTCGCGTACTCCTCCTGTTTTCGCGTCCGGCCTTTTTTCGTTCCGGGTTGCCCCTTCACGTACTTCAGGCTGGTCGCGTACTCCAGTCCTGGCTCCCGTTTGCGCATCGCGTTGGCCTAAGCCTTCACGGATCTTGCGCATCCGGTCGCACAGTTCCCTCTCCTTGGCGCAGATTTTTTCGTGCTTCGTGACAAGCATACGTACTTCGTCTGCGCTGGGGATTGGGGCAGGATCACTTTGATCGTCGGTCTTCCCCGCACCTTGTTCTGGGTCAGCGTCCTTAAGTCTTGTCTCGGTTTTCCGGCGCTGCCGCGCTAAAGCACGGAGTTCCTTACCGAGACTAGTCAGGTGTGCCTCGTCAGTGTCGTTGTCAGGGTTATTTGTTACACTCTTCCGGACGATGCTCTGTTGCCAGGCGCTCGTGGAAGGTGCAGTCTTTGTCGGTACATTAATCACGTTAGTGACGTCTGGGTCAGTATTCATCGGCGAGCGAACTACAGCCGGAGTCAGGGTATCATCAAAAAACGTACATTTCGACACTCTCGAGGAAATCACAATTCATAGTGTAGCCCGGAGGACACGGTGGAGCATACGGTAGAGGTGTGCCTTGCCTGGGCAGAACACCGCCGTGTCTTCGTGGGGGCGCTTAGCAGCAGTGATCTCGCGTCGGGCCTTGGTACAGGCCATGGTCCGCAGCGAGGAGGAGTGGCCGGCAGTCGCCTTCTTCTGCAAAGCAGTAATGGTAGATAAGGAGATGGCAGCACGCGCGAGGCAATGGCCCTCGCGTCCCAGCCGTCGGGATTCCGATCCTGATTTCTAGCCACCGTATGCGCGGGCTTGTGGACGGTGAGCAATGGGTAGCTCGCCGTCCGACCGTCCGGTAACCATCCGGATCGAGTCCAAGGCGTCGACGGTGCGTAGTTTTCCACGCGCGCCTCAAGGAGTTGTCAGCAACCGCAGGGTCGAAGCCTACTGGGGCCATGGGTGATGCGAAAGATATCCCCGGGACCCCGGAACAATGGCAAAGAAGGAACAGGAGTGGGTTTTTAGTCAGTAAAAGTCTGACACGCCCTCCCGCTCCGCCCAAGGGCGGGAGATGTCATTGGATGATTTTCCCACCTAAAAAAATAAAAAAAATAGGGTACTTCCCGCTGACACAGAATCCAATTTGGCATAAAGCAAGGTATTATAGCACAATCATAAGAATAAATCTGAAAACTGTTTTGTTGTTACGTCACCATTTTTTTTTACGTTTCGGATAAACCTTCCGAGACTCCATTCCGGAATTGAACTATTTACATAACATATAGTATTTAGTTTGTATGGAATCCTCAGGGCGCGAGTCCGACTCACAGTTGCCTAGTTCTTTTTTATACATTTATAGATTTCCACTTAAAAAGAGGGCGTTTGGCTGATATATTGTGTGTGTGTGTGCCAGTCAATGGGATGTTCTCATAAGCTCTGGAATCTAACGACACTGGATCTACACCTATTTGACAAATGTAAACATTATTTCATCATTAACTATCCAACAATGGATTGAGCAGCTGCTATTTGGTCAAGCGCGAACCTATCTACAATAAAAAAAAGTGCTGATCCAATATTACTGATATGATATATTTTGACTTGCCTGTTGGTCTAGTGGTTAGTGGCCCTGACTGCTATGCCGGAGGTCGTGGTTTCGATTCCCACCCAGGACAAATGTTTGTATGATGAGCACGATCATTTGTTCTGTGTCTGGGTGTAATTTATCTATAACATGTATGTATTTAGAAATATGGAAGTATGTTTATCAGTTGTCTAGTACTCATAACACAAGCTCTGCTTAGCTTGAGACTAGACGGCGGCGTTGTGTGATAGTTATGGAATATTATGAGTATTAGGAAAAAAATAATACAGTGAAATTATTTCAATAATTTAGTTGTTTATATGATTGTAAGGTGTCGGAGTTTATACTAATCACGATTTGTTGTTTCATTTTTATGTAGAGGAACTTTTCAGAGTCTTCTGGGTGATACCTAGGTTTTAGGTGAGACTGAGGGCAGTACTATGTTATCATATTGCCACAAGATACTGAGCGCCCTATTTGATTGACGGTTTCGGTAATGGAAAACATCAGAATATACAATGATTCTTCAGTGTAGTGAATACCTCAATATTGTCTCATACTCGTATTTTAGGATAAGAAAAACAAATATTTTGTTCAATAAATAGTTGTTTATTTCAGTTCGTATTAATATTAATCACATATGGCACTTTACAATTACTTAGTGGTGGTAGACGGGGGCAGAGTAGGCAACGGGGGAAGAGTAGGCAACGGGAGCAGCGCGGTACTCTACAGGGGCGACCACCTTCGCGACGGGCGCGACGACTTTAGCGACGTGACCGAGGGCCTCCTTGCGCACGACGGCATTGAAACCGTTTTGGGAGTCGGCGGTGTAGTCCACGGTGCGCTTGGTGCCGTCGGGGTCCACCACGGAGTAGGAGCCCTGCACGACGTCACCGTCGCGGGTCTCGTGCTGGCTCTTGGAGTCGCCGGTGAGCCCGTCTTGCACGTCGTACGCGAAGCTGTACTGAGGATGCGCGTTGTAATCTTCGACCACCTTGGTGAGGGGTGCGGCAGCGTACACAGCGGGTCCGGCATAGGAGACTTGAGCAGCCGGCAGAAGGCCTGCGCTGGCAGCAGCCACCAAGCACGCGAATGCTACAAACTGCAAGGAGAGAAGATGAACTAAGTTACTATGACCCAACAAGTTGATGTTGCTGATGGAAATGGAAGACAGCGGGCAAGATTTTATCGTGGAATCCAAACTTCGTTTTACAAAAAAAATTGCTGAAACTCCACTGTTACGGTTTAAAAGACGTCCAAGATCTGAAGAATAATTAAATAACAATAAAAATTGTTCAAAAATAACAATTTACCGAAATTCAACAATTGGCTACTATTATAAGTATGGGTTGAGTAAATTACGGATCCAAAAACCAGCCTTTATAAATAGCCGCCTTTAGTAAATTGTTATATTTGCGGAGGCTCAATAATTTAAACACTAACTAGTAACCTGCCCCAGCTGTGCATGGGTGCAAGTTTACCTGCTATGATGCCCATCCTGCAGAATCACTTGTACTTTTCAAGATTTATACGAGGCTAATAACAGAGCTGCACAGGTTGCAAAATATTGGGCAGAAAAATAATGATTTGGGTACATCGACCAGAAAAGAAGAAGATATACAAAAACTTTTCTCATTTATTGTTCTTTCTATTAGTCAAAACCGTGTTAATAAAAATCCGTTAAGAGAACAAATGCAGAAAGCAACTATGTTTATGTTGTTTATGCTATGCAAAGATTACCTTGAATGCCATTGTAAGAGAAGTATATCAATAGAGTTCTTAAGAACGTATGACATACAATTAGAATCATACACTGCTGTTATATACGGTTAAGATAACGCCCGAGGCGACAGCTGCGAAGCACATACACCCACCCCACCGGTCGATGACACGCTCCGATCAATTAATACAATGTACCTTGTTTTAGTACAAGGACTACCAGGCAAAAACTATTTCTTAGACGACTTTGACATTTGAAGAGTTAAGTCGTAGCTATGTTTCTAGGCATAGAAGGCTGAACGATTAGTTTGCTGTCCATTGTCATATAACTACATACTTATCTATATTTATTCGGCAGTAGAGCACGGTTTGCTCATTCCGGTTTCCTTAGTATACCAAGGCTTAACTTGGCCTGCCTGGCAGCTGTGGTTGGGTTTGCACACTGGCGAAGTGGTGATGATCAAAACCATATCAACACAACAAAATTGTTTTTAGGAATAGAAATATAAAAGAACTAGCTTTTGCCCGCGACTTCGCCCGCGTACATAAAACACAGCCTATGTCACTCAGGAATAAACCAGCTTTCTATTAGTGAAAAATTTATAGCAATCGGACCAGTACTTACAGAGATTACCTCCTACAAACAAAAAAACATAAAAACCAACTTTACCTCTATAGTATATTAGTGTAGATGGTTGTGCTCTGGTCGGGTACAACAAACTAATGTGCTTTTCTTCTAGGAATTGCTCTGCAGCAGCCCGGAGTTTGGAAGTTGATAACCCGGAATGCACGAAAAGCCGTTTGTCCTGAGACTATTTTGTCCCTTGTCGTGTCGGATTGCTGTCCTTTGGACTATGATAATGCCTAAAGGAACTGTGCAACTGTGTTTGCTCAAACGCTTGTGCACTATAATATTTCTTGCGTACTTGGCGTATATCCATTGAGACAGGCCACCGTGACCAGTTCCGTCGGAATTACTATTTCATTGTACAATTTACCACAAACGCAAAGTTTGTACTCGTACTTATCTAAAACATAGTATGCAAGGGACCAGCTAAGTTCTCATACTATTCGTATGTCTATGAATGTTATATCACAGATAAAGAGAACAGAGAAAGTAGTTCAATGAAACTGTAGTATGTACAATTTTTGGGCGACACAGTTTGCGCAGTGGTTGGGTTATTGACTTATGCGCTACATGTCGCAGGTTCGATTCCCACACTGAACATTTATATTTAAATGGCCTACAGGTAGTCGGGCCTGGGTGTTTGTGTATTTCTGTATGTAAGGTCGTAAAATTACAAAGCGACATTGAGAAAAAAGGGAATTAATATTTTTAGAAAAAATGTTTTTAAAAATGACGAAAAATAGTCAGAAAAAAATTCGTCTAAATCCGTTTTTTTTTTAAGTACCTAATAATTTTTTTCATTAATTTTAACTTCAAATCGCTCTCCTGTAAAGTTTACTCACTATCGTTTAGTAATTTTCGCCTTTTATGTCGATCTAAAAACCGTCGTGATTATTCGTTATGCATAGATACAGTTCAGTAACGCGCACTTGATGAAGGCTCGTCATCGCAACATCGCAAGTTCAAGGCCGCGTTGTACGTCTGCGCGTGTTGACGAGTAGGCGAGTCACTGTTGTACCTATTATGTCATACGTGGAGCTTCTCCGACCGCGACCCACTTTCATATTACAATGGGTGCTCGCTTTTATACTTCTTTTCTTCACTCTGAATCCACCCAATGCTGAGTATCATCATCACCATCATCATTTTAGCGAACAGACGTCCTCTGTTGGACATAGGCCTGCCCCAAGTGTCGCCACAATAAACGATCCTGTGCGTCTCGCATTCATCGGATTCCTGCAACCTCTACCAGGTCATCGAGAGACCTTCCAACGCTACGTCTTCCGGTACACGTATGCTGAGTGTTCCCCAAATGCCCCGATCTGGTTCTTCTTCATACAACCCTTTCCTGTTATTTTGACCAGATTTATTAAACCAGCGGCTTCGCCCGAATGAAAGTACAAAATTACCTCATGGGAAAATATTCCTGTGAAAGAAATTATCCTATGTGACTAAAACTGTAAGTCCCCTCTTTGAAGACTACAGGGTGCCACGGCGTCCTCACTTTCCACCTGACGCGTCACGCAAGAAGAAGTTCCCATTTCAAATTTCGATGGGACGACACGCTCAGGTGTTTAGCTCCGCTCCGCTTCAGCAGAAAACCTTTGTGTCCCACCTCAAATAAAAAACCGTTAAAAAATATTTGGAGATTTTAGAGAGCTAGGTTGCGTTAAATTATGCTTACTATTTTCATTGTTATAAACTAATGATAAGGTAATCTATTTAAGAGGTTTTCTATTTCTACGACTTGTTTTATTACTATTAGTGCTACGCTACGCCTACACGTAGCGCTACGAAAGTGCTACGACAAATAAGCTTTAAAACATTTCCTTGTTTCGTAGTAATAACCCGCAGTTAATTCATCTTATTAGAGACTTTTTTTGAACTGGATAATTATATAACGCATACCAAGAGTTTAAAATTACATAAACAGTTCCAGCAGGTTTTGGAAGGCTTCCGACTAGGTGGACCGATGACCTGGTGAGAGTCGCAGGAAAGGGATGGATGCGAGACGCACAGGACACTTTGTTGTGGCGACGCTTGGGAGAGGCTTATGTCCTACAGTGGTCGTCTTTCGGCTGAAATGATGATGATGAGGAAGAAGTTCCAACTTCTCGGAGTTGCTAAAAGTATGCACACAATTATTAATTCTATATCAAAACAAATATAAGTTGGTCTCTCATTATACTGAAACTTCGTACTACTCTAGGCCAGTAGTTTGCCGGTGATAGCACTTTAACCTTCAAAGTGTTATCACGACGATACACCAATAGTACCAGTTTTGTCTCTGCGCAGCTTTCGCCGTGGGGCTACGTCGATCGTATATAATACCACGCATGATTCAAAATTGATATCATTCGATCAGTAGAACACTATCGATACACTCCTTCCAAAATGGCATTCAAGGTAGATTACAAGATTGAATTTATCTATAAAGAGCTATTGCTATAGAGCTAGAGCTATTAATATCAAAATGATAATTATAAATAGAAGCTAAAAAATATTTGAAAACCTGCATTATTTATTATCTTCGGTTAATATTTCTAATAATCATCATCATCATCATCTTCCTGCCCTTGTCCCAGCTCATTTGGAGTCGGCGCAAAACGTTTTTTCCTTCCCTTGTCACTCGTCATGCTATCACTAACTTCCTTTTCTTTCATATCACTCTTCACACAATCCATTCATCTTTTCCAATAATAATTTTTACTTAATTATTAGCTGATTGTCCTGGTCTGCGCTTTCGCCGCCGCCAACGCGGGCATCGTCGCCCCCGCGGCTTACACGGCGTACCCCGCGCCTGTTGCGTACGCGGCCTCACCCGCTGTGTACGCAGCCGCACCCGTCACCAAGGTGGTGGAGGACTACAAGGCACACCCACAGTACAGCTTCGCGTACGACGTGCAGGACGGACTCACCGGCGACTCTAAGAGCCAGCACGAGACCCGCGACGGTGACGTCGTGCAGGGCTCCTACTCCGTGGTGGACCCCGACGGCACCAAGCGCACCGTGGACTACACCGCCGACTCCCAAAACGGTTTCAACGCCGTCGTGCGCAAGGAGGCCCTCGGTCACGTCGCTAAGGTCGTCGCCCCCGTCGCTAAAGTGGTCGCCCCTGTAGCGTACCACGCCGCCCCTGTTGCCTACTCTGCCCCCGTCTACCACCATTAACTACTTTTAAGACCCATAGGCGATTAGTGTTATTATGAACTGAAATATACAACTATTTATTGAATAAAAATTTTTTTTCTTCTCCTGACCACGTGAGATAATGAAGATAATTGAGGTTTTCATCACACTTAAGAATCACTCTTATATTTTTAATCGCCAAAACCGTCAGTCAAATAAGATTCTAGAATATCTTGTGTTAAAGCGTTAATATACAGCATGCTCTTAACGTCACTACCAGGATAGGCTCTGACATATAAGTTCCTCTACATATAGACGAAACAAGAAATCGGGACTTGATACAACATTCTTCCTCTTCTTCAGATCCAATAACTGAAGAGCATCGCCGCGGGTTCCTCACTCTACTGTCTTTCTTTTTCTGGATGGGATATGGCATACCTGTCGCCCGTCGGCTGTCGCCCGTCGCACCTCATATTAGAGTTACCGACTGTAGATAGACGCCCATCTATCAACAGTCCGTATCTCAAGTCTGAGTCTATACACACGTATAGACATCCCCCATACTTTATTACTGCAAAGAACGTTTGCCGGCTGGATACGAACCGCAGTGGCTAATCTAGAAATCACCTAGCCAAATACAAGGCCAGACTGGTTTCTGTAAATAATAATTTGACCAAATGGGAATCCTAGAGCCATTCCAAACCTAGTGCCAATGTGGAGCCTCTTCAGAAAGTATACCTATGTTAGGTACTTCCAATCCTGCCTAGCATACATTATCTAAAATTTAAGCAAAGCGAATGCCAGAGCTATCCAAGTAGCTCCACACTGGTCTGATTGCCATGAAAAGAAAAATAATGAGTAATTTCTAAGTTCTAGTTCATTGTAGTTCTTGAAGCTACTTTAAAATCGACTATTTTCTCAATCAAACCGGTATGTATATTTTTTTTATGGCAAAGTTTAACATCCCGTTTTGCTTTTATCAACTTTCTACGTTTATCAACACTTTATTTCTGTGTTCTTAATACGATTTTATTCAAAGTTCCTATTCCTAGTAGGTACTTTACATATATACATAATATTAATTAGTGCTCAAACAAAACTGTTTAACCAAAATAGCCTTTTTTTTTTTTTTTTTATTTTGGGAAAAAATCATGCATTGACATCCCCCGCCCTTGGGCGGAGCGGGAGATAGTGTCAGACTCTTACTGACTAAAAGACCCACCCCGTTCCTTCTAGCCTTCATACCGGGGCTCGAGCGCCCTTTCGGATAACCCTGGCCCCAGTAGGCTTCGACCCGGCTGGGTCCCTGCTGTTGCTGACAACTCCTTGAGGCGCGCGGGAACAGTGCGCGCCGTCGACGACTTGGGCTTGGTCCGGACAGTTACCGGACGGCCGGACAGTGAGCTACCCATTGCTCACTGTCCGCAAGCCCGCGTCTACGTTGGCCGGAAATCGGGATCAGAATCCCGGCGACGGCGGCGGCGATAACGCCGTTGCCTGATGCGTTCGGCCTCCTCCTTTGCGAGCATTACTGCTTCGCAGAAGTCGGCGACCGCCTGCCACTCCTCCTCGCTCCGGACCATGGCCTCAACCAAGGCCCGGCGCGAGAGGTCTCCGCCGCCGATCGCCCCCACGAGGGCACGGCGATGCTCCGCCCAAGCAGGGCACACCTCGACTGTGTGCTCCACCGTGTCCTCCGGGCGTTCCGCACAGTGGCGACACCCGGGCGTCACCTCCGCATGAATCCCGTGCAGGAAACTCCCGAACGAACCATGTCCGGTGAGTACCTGCGTCATGCGGAAGGTAAGGACGCCGTGAGGTCTTTCCAGCCACGCCTCAAAGAGGGGACTTACCGCCATGATTGTGGCGTGCCCAAACCAAAATAGCCTGAGACGCTTTGTTCGTACGTAAAAAGAAAGTTTTAAATCAGGATAATTATAACAGCTAGAATGACAAATAGAATAAGACTAGGATTATGCAATGATCATTAGATTCGTCTGACTCCGAATTTGCAGTTAAAAAGAGGCTCGTCTGTCATGTGCCTTTATGTCATTGAGTCATGTGAAAGTTTCATCTCATACATTCAACCATAGCGGAAATTAGAGTTGTAGTTAGTGGTTTGCACAGTTGCATGGCGGGCGGCTGTCAGAGGTCTTCTTTAATTCTTTATTGTGCACTATAACAACTTATAAAATAAGCGGATAACAAAGTTCATGTCCATTGGCGATCTTAACTTAAAGTTGAGTTTTCTTCCAGTAAACCATTGAGCGATAGAAATGACAATAGAGGGTAGGATCCAGGGGACAATTTTAAATGTACAAATATCTATAATATAAAAATGAATGGCTAAATGTGTTGCTAAGCGCAAATCTCGAGAACAGCTGAACCGATTTCGCTAATTCTTTTTTTGTTGTGTTCGTTATTGTGAGGAGAAGGTTCTTATGGAAAAAGAATGAAAATTAGGGTAGTGTAGGGTAAAGTAGGGTAATGTAGGGTAGAGTAAGGTAGAGTAAGGTGGAGTAGGGTAGAGTAGGATAGAGTAGGGTAAAGTAGGTAGGCTAGAGTAGGGTCGAATAGGTTGAGCTGGGTAGAGTAAGGTATGTAGAGTGGAGTAAGGTAGAGCGGGAGCGAAGCCGCAGGGAAATGCTAGTTATGAATAAAATAATAATACTTAAATAAATATACCTACATACATAAATACAAACATACCATATATATTATAAATATACCCAAAAAATGACACAAATTACATAACTTAAAAAAGTCCCTGGACCTCAAGGGTTAGGGGGTCTCTATACAATGTCTGCAAACTGCAAAACGATTACCCAAAAAATATATAAATCACACAAATTAGCTTCAAACTAATTAGTTGACTCTTAATCTGCTAATACCGCAATTGACACTTAGGTATTTATACCCAATATACCCATCAATCTAAAGTGGTACAAAGTTCCAGGGCCGCAAGGGTTAGGGGGTCTCTATACAATGTCGGACAACTTCAAAACGATTAGACAAAAAAAATTTTTTTGCGGCTTTTGCACTGTAAAAGCTTACCACATAATTGCATATTTTTGGGCGAACTGAGGCTATGAAGAACCTATTTAACTTTTGTGTTCAAAATAAAATTAATTGATGTTTTGAACAAATATTCATCATCACTATCATCATCAGCCTTTTTTAATGCTGCCACTGCTGGGATTCAGGCCTTCTCGCTAAGAAAGGGAATGGGCCGTAATCCACCACGCGGGCCCAGTGCCAGTGCGAGTTGGTACAAACAAATATTAACTAACCCCTACGAGTATTAACTAGTTCGCGCAAATTAGTTCCAAATAAGTTTTGATGGTCATAACTTCCAAACCTATATTCTTTTAATGTTTTGTTTCCACACAAGGCTATGTAATAATTACGATAGAAATCAAACAGTAAATTACACCTTAAACAGTAAAGTAATCGTCATACTACGTTTGTATAGAAGAATGACTGACGAGGGAGTCCATAAATACAGTACATAGGCTAAGAAACCAAGAACATATTTTTTCAAATTCTCTTTAAATATTGCATAGCAATACAAGATTAGTGCAGGATACACAACTTAAAATCCTTGTATGATCATTCATTGGGAAATGTATTGATAAAATAGTATGTTCGGTTTTAATTTGATTGTGCAGAAAATACTTTTCTACTCAATTTGATTAGCTAGGTTGGGCCAGTAAGCTTGTGTGTTAAATATACACAGTTAACCATTCTTCAGCCTCATACTCTTCATTTGGTTTTGTTAAAAGATCAAGTCTATAACATTAGTAGTTCCTGATATAATAGGCGCCTTATTGTTAAAATGACAACGATAAATTCATATTAAAAATATTTATTTGCTCATTTTAAGTCTAATGTAATAAATAATATTCATCCTCAGTTCAAGGTTTGACTAGGTTTCACTTTCAATGATGGTAGACTGGGGCAGAGTAGGCAACGGGGGCGGAGTGGTAGACAGGCGCGGCGGCGTGGTACGCTACGGGGGCGGCGTGGTAAGCGACAGGGGCGACTTTAGCGACGGGGGCGACGACCTTAGCGACGTGACCGAGAGCCTCTTTGCGCACGACGGCGTTGAAACCGTTTTGGGGGTCGGCGGTGTAGTCCACGGTGCGCTTGGTGCCGTCGGGGTCCACCACGGAGTAGGATCCCTGCACGACGTCACCGTCGCGGGTCTCGTGCTGGCTCTTGGAGTCGCCGGTGAGTCCGTCTTGCACATCGTACGCGAAGCTGTACTGGGGATGCGCATTGTACGCTTCCACTACCTTGGTGAGGGGTGCGGCAGCGTATACAGCGGGTGAGGCCGCGTACGCGACAGGCGTGGGGTGCGCCGTGTACGCCGCGGGGGCGACGATGCCCGCGTTGGCGGCGGCGAAAGCGCAGACCAGGACAACCAGCTGGAAATTAAAAAAGGATATCATAAATACAAATTCGTAATAGCTAACTTGTCCATTGATGTAATGTAATACACATTTTCCATATCTCACAGATTTTTTTTTTAATTTAGTAAACATTACTTCTTCCGCCCTAGGGTGGAGTGACTCCGGGCCTTGGTTGAGGCCATGGTCCGAAGCGAGGAGGAGTGGCAGGCGGTCGCCGACTTCTGCGAAGCAGTAATGCTCGCAAAGGAGGAGGCCGAACGCACCAGGCAACGGCGTTATCGCCGCCGCCGTCGCCGGGATTCTGATCCCGATTTCCGGCCAACGTAGACGCGGGCTTGCGGACAGTGAGCAATGGGTAGCTCACTGTCCGGCCGTCCGGTAACTGTCCGGACCAAGCCCAAGTCGTCGACGGCGCGCACTGTTCCCGCGCGCCTCAAGGAGTTGTCAGCAACAGCAGGGACCCAGCCGAGTCGAAGCCTACTGGGGCCAGGGTTATCCGAAAGGGCGCTCGAGCCCCGGTATGAAGGCTAGAAGGAACGGGGTGGGTCTTTTAGTCAGTAAGAGTCTGACACTATCTCCCGCTCCGCCCAAGGGCGGGGGATGTCAATGCATGATTTTTTCCCACCATAAAAAAAAAAAAAAAGGGTTGAGTGACTTTTACTGACTAAAACCCACTATGGTCCTTTATTTGCCTTTTGTGTTCTAGGGCTACGGTAACTTTTACAAACGTTTCCGCAGCCCAAGCAGAAAACATGGATCACTTCACGATTTATCTTCTCTGTATCGTTCCAATTTTAGAATAATTATATACTGCCGAAGAAAATGCAATATCCCACTGATTAAGAGTTTTAAAACTATAAATTAAATTATATTAACTAAATCGGCTTCGTACCTTGAAAGCCATTTTGATTGATGTGAGTGACTTCACTATGAGGAGATCTCAAGTTGAATGTAAAGAAATTGTATCTCTTCGACTTTTTATATCCCTCGCAACTCCTCGACATTGCAATACTATACGTCAGGCGTGAGTATGTAAGTTCGTATAAACCGGAATCTTTGGGGAGTTTCGAAATTCAATTGTACAAGTAAGCCACGGGTGTCTTTTGAATTGGTTCGTATAATATGTTAATAAGAACAAGTGGGCTATGATTGATCTCGGGCATAAAGATCACTTGCAGTATAATGCTTGTCGACTTTTTGGGCGCGCGTCCTTGCGACGTCGCATATTTGTTGATGTAACTCATGAGCTGGGTCATATGAATGCAGTTTAGTGTATATTCAATGAAATATACAATGCTCACAGAACAGTGAACTGTTTAAGCCCTTAAGCCTGGGCGTTAATTTAAGCTTAGGCTGTGTGGCCGTAAGTTTTTCACCGAAACATTCTCGATAGTTGAATATCTCATGTTCAAACTTACTTTCTTTCCAGTCCATCGCAAAATATGCAAAAGCTATAAACTACGCCCTTTTGAACTTTTTAAGCGATAACTGCAAAGACGGCTTTATAACTCCAAATTCAAAAGAAACATTTGACGTTGTCATCATATCATTTTCAAAGTGAACGAATGCTGAGCAAATTTTGGCTACAGTGTTGTAGATATTATCCGCGTATTTAAGTGCTTTTTTGATATAATCTAATTGGTAAGTCAATAATTTTATCTTATTATAATGAAAAGGATCCAGTAGTATAGGCAATAAGGATTAATTTCATGAGGGGCAGAGCAAGGTTCACAGATATATGCAGTACCTGTTTTTAACAAAAATCTAAACAGATCTAAGATTTTCTTGAATATTGTTGTTCTATCTGTAAAGGTGATTTGGGGTACTTGACGGGACCCAAAATTTTACCGTATGGATCTGTGGAATCTATCGGATCAATCAAGCTGCCTAACCTAAACCTATGTTGAAGTCAACTTCCAATCTACCGAATGCAACTTGTTTTACATAGAGCGACTGCTTACCTGATCTCCAGTACCCAGTACTAAGACTACATTAGACCGCCGCACACGTATAACACGCCTGATTTGTACGTACAACGACGTATCGAGTGTAGCTCTACAAGTCTAGTTTCCATATAAAATGTACAGAGACCGACGCGCAAGTCCGCAGTGTAGTTCTACCTTAACACGATATCCCTGGGTGAAACCATTCTGGTCAGAAGTTCAGAACTACCAATAACGACTTACGAAAGGCAGTGAGTGGTGGCCATCCATTATATGCCGAGGCATACCCATCCACGACTCGACCTCAGAAAGTATTGCTTCACTCTGAAAAACAAAAGGCTGATATTATTTTCTCTCATGTTGCGTATTAAATGTCAACAGGTTCAGAATGTGGTGGTTACGTCCGGCGCGGAAGCTGCGCGTGTTGGGCGCCCGGGTGTATGGCGGCATGCACGACCCTCTGGACCACGTGACCGGCATTGAAAAGAGGGAGCTACTCGCACACCTGGCTGGTGACTGCGACCCCTTCCGCATCATGGCCATCAAGAAAGGTATAGTACTAATGATTAACTTCTGATTACCTTAGACTGCATCATCATCCTAATGCTGGGCAAAGGCCCCTTTCAATGAATTCCACCTATTCAGAGCCAAGGCTAGTGTGGAACACTCGTTTGTTCTGGTAGACCCGTTAAAGATGACCGAATGAGCAAGACGACAATAGTTAGAGCATTCTTTTTTTAAAGCTCTAACTGGTTGCGCTTTGCCCTTGCGTAAAGCTGTATCTTACTAACGGCCAGATACGACATACCAAACATATCCCAGTGTAGTATTGGTATACGTGTCTCGAGGGTAAGGGCAGGCAGTGACAGTTGACAGTTACACGCCGTCGGTTGGCCAAGGTGCACGTGTTCAGCTTCGCAGCTGATGACGTAACGAGCCAGTATGTTACCCCCTGTGCTAGAGCGTATGCTACACCCGGGATAAAAAGTATCCTATGTCCTATTCCAAAACATGGTCGACACGTGTGCCAAATGTCATCTGAATACGTAGAGCCATTTAAGCATGAAGGAGTTCAGCTGATTGAACATAAAAGAGTAAGAAATACACACATACTGTAGGTAAACTGTAATAGCCACATTGATCGATCTCCAAAGTTAAACAACGCTTGCCGAGTTCAGCCTGTGGATGGGTGCCCATCTTAACTGATCACAACGAGATTCCTCCATCCCTCCGGCAGCTTGTTAAACCGTTGGTACCAACTATCATTTTTAGACCTTGGCCAATCGTTAATAGCCATATGCCAGGTTTGATAAGAGTATCGTATCGTCTTGTCCTGTGGAAGTTAGATAAGAAGTCGCTCCATGTAAAATACTGGTATTCAGCTCCATGAGGTTATACTGGAAGCCAACCCCAACTTGGGAAAAGGCTAGTAAGATGAATATCAAATATGACTTGTCTCTGTCCAAATTCTTCCAGGGCCAGGTACCCGCGAGCGTCCCAACCTGATCCCGAGCGCCTTTTGCCAGCGCCTCCTCGCTTGCAGCTGCTGCATCCACGACAACCACTTGGAGTTCATGTGGCTGCACATGGGCTGCCTCACAAGGTGCGGCTGCGGGTACTGGTTCCTGCTATGCCCCGTCGCACCGCTTTAGCAGAAAGAAGATGATAAGCTTTATTTATGTTATTAAAGATTATAGTTGCTGTATTAACTGTTTTTACGAGCTTTTATTTCGTGTGCGTGTGGTGTGCTTCAGTGAACATTCCTAAAGAAATGTGGAATTAGAAATCAGATTTTGTAAAAGTCAAGCGAGTAATGGGCTGTTAAGTTGGCCCTAAGTTCTCACATAGAGGATTGAGGGCTCACCTTTACGTACTCGTTCACGTTGACTCGCGGGCGCGGTGGCGGGCACGGTCACGAAATATCAAACATATGGCGTAATATCGAAGTGTTCACGTACGAAACGCACGTGCGGTCTTAGAAGCGGGCATGCTAGCGAGAGGCGCGCGCGGCGAGCTCGCGACTATATCAAACGCTTGAAATGTTTGTGTTCACGTCGAACTAGCGGAGGAGCGCGCGATCCACCCGCGTCGTCAGTAAGTTCAAATGGTATAAACTTGTCGCCAGGCGTTTGCGCAGATGTGACGCGTTAACGCCTGGCAGCCAATATCAACACGAACTCGTCATGTTTTCGCGACCGCACCCGCCACCGCGCCCGCGCTTTTCAACGTGAACAAGTACTACTTCTACTACTATAACGATTGTAATAATCCCAAACTTGGTTAGATTACATTAATTTACCTTTACCACCTTCTGGCTTCATCATCAGATCAGTCTGATATATCCCCCCCCCCCGTTTCCTTCAGCCAGTCATCGACTACACGTATAAACAAAGCAATATTACTTGTTACGACTGTTTTGCTGTGATCCTATAAGGAGTTCTGTGCCATATCTTCGAAGTTCATGATCAGATCATAACAATATTTCAATGGGACCAACTTGGAAGCATAACCTTTCAATCAAAAAAAGAATTTTCAAAATCGGTCCACAATTGACCGAGATATCGGAGAACATACACAAAAAAAACACTCAGCCGAACATAGAACCTCCTCCTATTTGAAGTCAGTTAAAAATGTTGATAAACATCGTGTGTAAAGGCGGGACCAATTTTTGAACCTTGAGGTACAAACATTTCAAGAAGCGTACAAAATCGTGTTAAAACGTAGGTACTAAATATACGTGGTAGGATTATTCGGTTACAAGAGTTGGTCCTGCCATTATGATTATTTATATTGTGCATGGGCATAGAGAGCTTAGTGCTCGCACGAGCGGCTGCCGGCAAAAATAACTGCAGCCGCCGTCGACGCCTTCAGGTTTTGCAGAATCATCAAACACAGAGAGACACACACGCTTGAACATGCATGATTCATTCTCCCTATAGCGACCCGCTCACCCGCCCCTGCATCGCACGGGTGTTACAAATTTTTAAAATTTTCATTGTTTCTACTTACTATAATATGCAAGTGTTATATATTTTTACCTTCTTCATGAACCATTCAATCTATAGCATAGCGGCATAATCAGCTTTATAATGATCCTATTGCTAGGACCCAGGCCTCCTCTCTAGGAGAGGAAATGGACCGTAATGGACCACGCGGACCCAGTGCCAATTGTTGGATGTCATGTTTTCGAATTTTTAGTTCTAAGACATGCCGGTTTTCTCACAATGTTTTACTTCACCGTTTTGAGAGTAATAAATGATGAATTAAATTAAACAAAGTAATGCACCTGGTTGGGTTCGGACCTAAAATCTGTCAAACTTTTCAATTTAAGAGCCTCCTTCTCAAAATATATTTTCATACAACCACTCTTACATGATTAGGTATGGCTTTATTACACATCTTTCTCTAGATATTATGGAAACACAGATACATATGTTGTGGATATAATCTACTTAGTAGTAGTAAAGTAATCTACTACTAGTTCCTATTCAAATCAAATCATAAAGTCTAAAACTAATCCAGTAAAGACCTCTGATATTTTGCGTGGACTTTCGCCCTTTTATTATGATCTACATCATGAATTTAAAAAAATCTTGCACATTTAACCAAAATTCTAAATGACGGGTTTCTTTCCAAAATGAATTTTTTTAAAAATCCGTGTGTCCATGTCCGTTATGTGTGTTATGGTTTTGTGAAACATTTGAGTAAATAACGAAATTACCTCTTTATCGAACATTGCGATGCATGAACCAACAAGCTTTAAAGCATGCTTAGGTTGATGATGGACGGGTCGGGAAGGGCCCTTTTAAGTAGGGTAAGATACATGTTTTTAACTCCAAATTTTTAATTCAGAAACCGGTCCTTAGTATTGGAAGTGAGGTGCCTGAGCCTGACTGCTTATACACCCACACAAGTCTCGCTGTACGTACCTAAGTTTAATCGATACAACGATAACATTGTTAAATATCTTTATTAAAGACCTTGTATCCCACGCGTTTTACATAACACAACCAGCACATAATTGCATGTTGCCAGCTTCAGTTCATTTTATTATTAACAAATATGTGCGTAATGACTTTAAATTCTCAAATGAGTGCTAATTGGCTTGATGGCTCGATATAAAATTCACGCACTTATCTCCATCACGCAATTCAGCGAAGAGGTAGACGCATAGCAGAGGCGTAACGTGGACTAACTTAGACGTAGGCGAAGACACATCAGAGAGGCCTTTTTTTTATAAATCCGAAACAGAGACAGCGACTATCGTACCCTAGTGTTAGGTTTTGATTGTTTTTGTAACCAACATATTATTAAAACTATTTTATATTCAATTATTCATTGCAATCGACTAATTGTGCTGGCAACACCGAAACGTGTTTGAGGTTATCTGTGAAAATTGGGGGATTTAGTGTAATGGAGGAAGTCAGTCTTGGTCCATGGAGTTTCTTGCACATTCTTCTCCATGAGATCTACGCTTTTGAATGTGCAGCTAGAAAATATATTATTTTATACTGAAGTGAGCAGTTTTATTACACTAGTGATCGATCACATCGTCGCTTACCAAAAGGTGAAATAGTGCTCAAATGCGAGTCTATAGGTTATAAAAAAAAAACCTTGTTCTGTAAGAGCCCTCGCTTGTGCGAGGTCCCTTTGGGTGTGAGACCGTGGGCGACAGCCCACTTCGCCCACGCCTAGCTACGCTACTGACGCATAGTACATCTAAATTTCGCCAGAGCGGGTTATTAACATAATAGTAGGCCACGCTGAGTAATTCCCTTGATACACTTTTAGTGACAAAACTCAATAGACTTTGTCACACTTTGTCCGACGTTGGAATCAAACCTCGAACCTCGAAATCCACTTTGAGGACGCACGTACGATCGCTTGACATTTTTCATGTTTTGTCATCGACGATACAAATGAAATTAAAAATTAGTTGCCACTCATATGAAACGATGAAACATGTAGGACTATATTATATATAATATAATTGAGTAAGTTAATTAATAAGTACGTGTTATTAACTGGTGGGGCTTCAAAAAACGCGACTTTATTATTTGGGAAGAAATGCATATTATAACCAACCAGAAATCTGTGCCAGTATGTCAATTCACTTCGTAATATATACGAATGTAACTGCTATTACACAAAAGTTAAAAATAAGAAAGTTCTGGAAGTCTTCTATAATTATTTACATTTTAAAACATTTATATATTTCCTCACACCTAATTAAATTATCACGGTTAATGAATCACGTTGTCCAACGTCCATTAGTTCTATGAGCAAATTGAAGAGCCAGACTAACTGTAACGAGAGGACTATTATCCAAAGTATATGGACCCCATCAGGCACGCGCTTGCGTCGTATTGCATTAGGGACGGTTGCGCTGAGCTGCATACAGATCAAAAGAACGAACGCTTTATTTTATAGGAACCGCCACTGACAAACACCATGCATATACTCTGTCGTCTGATGCCTGGTAGGTTACTAAGCAAACGCTAGCAACCAAAAATGAGTTTCTTAGGGCGAGCGAGCATGCAGTAATTCCCTCTCGATACCTATCGTTCTTTCGCTTGGCCTGCACCCGGTATCGCATGCTCCAACCTAGCATAATCGCTGGAAAACATAGGCAATATAATCATATAACGTTTATCGCTGGCTTCGAGGCTCGATCGAGTAAGGCCAGCCCGCTCGCTCGTCGACCCACTTCCCGCGCCTCGGCCTTGAACCAGCTGATCCGGTGCACACAACCCCGGAACTTCACTTTAGTAACATTAAAATAATACTTAATCGTTATCGCAAATCTATTTCAATGTACTCGCATTTCCTAGTGACTACAATGAAAGAGGGAAGCAAAAAGGTTAAATGAAACTGACACACTTGGTTCAAGCCGCTTAGCTGCTGAAGAAAAAAATAACAGTCAAAGTACGCATTCAGCCTTGCTTTGCCTTTTATTTTTGTTATTTCTAGTAATCTCAAACGGCTGCTGTCGTTTTTTATTTACTTTTTATTCCGAACAATTGCACAAAAACACACTCAACGAACGAATAAGTTCAAGTACACTCAATGTTATTCATTCTACATACCTATCTCTAATTAGGTACATTATTCACAGCATATTGTTTTACAGATCTCATTTTACTCACTTATCTTAATATCACAAGTTTACGATAAGAATTACATTGTACATAATCTATCAGTCTGTTCTAATACTTGTTATTTGCCGACACAGGTATAAAATACTGTCCATTAAAAGGTGGCCTGGGTTCCACTTCGTTTTGAGGGGTGAAATATATTGCGGGATGTTCTTCTATGTAGTTGCCCTGAGGTTCAGGATGCTGATATTGCACATACTCTGGTCTCGGGGTAGATGTCTGGAATTGAACATACTCTGGTCTGGGATTAGGTGTCTGGTACTGGACAAACACAGGCCTGGGGGTAGATTGATACTGGATCGCATTAATGGCATTGTAGTTGTGGTGAGGAACAGGGGGCTGATTAACCAAGGGTGGGCTCACAGGATCCTCTCGCAGCACAGCTTGGAAGCCATGTTTTGCGTCAGCTGTATATTCGACTGTCCGCTTGACTCCATCAGCTCCTTGCACCGTGTAAGCTCCAGTCACCACATCCCCTTGCCTCACCTCGTGCTGACTCTTGCTGTCACCTGTCGTCGGGTCTTCAATGTTGTATGAGTACTTGTAATCGTTCGGGGAAGGAGGCGGATCTCGGACTATGATACCGAAGACCACCGGCGCGACGCACAGAACCAATGATACCTGGAAATCGAAAACAGACGATGTAATGACATCAAAGATAAACTTTAAATGTTACGAAATGTCTTCTGCAAATCCTGAAAGCACACAAGGTCTCTATGCACTAGAATTAAACAAGTTTGGAACCAAACAAGATTGCACCTGGGTGTTACGACAAAGATTACACTTGCAGCGTATCACAAAACAAATACAGGATTAATAGATTCAATTAAAAAGACATTTACCCTTAGCATGATGCAGACTTGTTCAACAATAGGGTTCGAAGTAAATAGTGCACGCGCGGCGACCGCTATCGTATTTATAGAAGCGGCGTGCATTCACTCGAATGTTCCTTGCTGGCAACATGCGCCCGAGCCTCGGCCGCGCGGCTCGCTCTCCATCCAACTAACATCGACTTCATAGAGCCTTATTACCTAATTGTTACGTTGTACCTACGATCATTAGGTCCACAGTTCCCCAATGAAAGTTTAACTGCTTATGGATTCTCTGTGATTCAATAATCCGGTAGTTATGTTTATGTTCCTCTTACAATCTAATTTAAATTTGGTTTTATAGCTTTACTGATTGGAGCCGCTCTCATTAATACCGCCGTGAGGCAGCAATAACGCGCTTTATGCGTTAAACGTTCATAAATCAACGTGAATCATATAAAACAAGTCTTAGTTTATTTTTATATGAATCGATTGTTCTGGGGAACTTTTCAAAAGAATGACTGCCGCCCTGGAATGCAAAAGACCACAGAAGGAAGACGGGTGGATTAAAAGTAAAAATCTAACACTCTCTCCCACCCAGAGCGGGAGGAGTTATTTGATGATTACCTACCCACCTCAAAAAACCAGGTTTACTTACATATAAATATACCTTCTCGATAAAGTTCTAATTTGCATTGACAGATAGCTTGAGACAATATGCGAAATTTAGAGTTTCATACAAATACACAGACATATCCACTTTTACGACAATTTTAGCATATAGGTACACATTCATGTAATTAGCCATGATCTTGATTACATGAACCTAACATAGAGCTTGAATTAATATCTCGTTAGAATCGCAGTACAGTAATGATATTAGTTTCTTTGATATATTACGGTTTCTTTGAGGTCATGGACGGTTGCAAGTTTATTATTTCATTATTACAAATGATTTGAATAGAGCAACAAAAGTAATTGATATCTTTGAAGTTTTTTCATTAATCATCTTTTATTAAATTTATTATGGACACTTGGACAATAGATTTTGTGTATGATTATTTTATTCATGTTTGTCATTATCGCACCAATTTTATGAGCACTTGTAATGAGTTGTTTTAATTTCAGAACAAATTGGGATAATCTAATTTTAAACGGTACCTAGCCATCATCATTCTCATTGACTTTTCTTTGTCCCAATTTGTCTGTGATCGGCGCAAGATTTGTTTTTCTTCCATACTTCTGTAATAGTCCCCACTTCAGAAGACCGCCTTTACTAGGAATGTCATAATTAATACAATGCTTCTTGTAATGTTTGAGTCAAATAACATTGTTTGTTTTATTTTTATGTTACAGGTTATATTAGAGTAGGTTATGTATGCTATAATAATATGTTGTTACATTTACCCGTAATGGTTCGTTATACGGGATATTTTAATAAATAAATAATATACACTTTATTTTACGAATGCGAGCGGCTTTGCCAGTGTGATGTGACGATTGTTTTCTTTCTGTTTTGATTGATTCGTCATCTAATTTCATATAAATTTCTATCTACACTAATATTATAAAGAAGGAAAATTTGTATTTTTTTGTATGTGTGTGTATGCTTGTAATGAATAAACTCAAAAATTACTGTGCCGATTTTAAAAATTCTTTCACCATTGAAAAACTACATTTACCCTGACTAACATAGGCTATGTTTATTGCCCGTGCGAAGCCGGGACGGGCTGCTAATATATAATAAAAAGAGGAACAGACCGACAGACATATTAATGCACAGCCGACAGTACTGGGACTAGGAACTAGGACTTTGAACAAGGTTTCCATTTATAACGTAAGCGAGCACAAAGAGAGGATTTTCCTAAATTCATCCCCTTAGAGGATGAAACGAAGGTCCAATGCGTCTATGGAGAAACCTGATTTCATGCGGACGAAGCCGATGGCAGAAGCTAGTTTCATATATTTCTTTATGGGACACATTGTATTGGATGAAGCAATTCAGATATGTACGTCTTGTGGACCTAAATGCCTTAAGTATATCTAAATACGTAGGTATTATAAAGCCTTAAAGCGAGACCTTACTTTCACTGGCCACAGCTTTGTCAACTGTACATTTTCATATTTATAGTATTCTATTCAATAGTACAATGTAGAGTCGCTAATATCTGCATCTACACTAATATTATAAAGAAGTAAAGTTTGTTTTTTTGTTTGTAGAAGATAATCTCTGAAAGTACTGTTGCGATTGCTTAAATTTCTTCCCCGATACAAAGCCGCTTTATTCCTGTCTTGAGTGACATACACGATACCGCGTACATAAAATATGACATATAGCCTATATTTAATGTACGCGGGTGAAACCGCGGGCAAAAACTAGTACAGAATATAGCCAGCGAGAAATAACTGAAATAAATAACTTGTTTGTAATGTGACATTTCTGGTTCCGGTTTATGAATAAGAACCGAAATTAGTTTTCTAAACTACAATATCATTTAAATTAATTAATTGTCTAGCAATAATAATACCCACATAAATGGTGTACACGAAAAAAAATCCTGTTAACTATGATACTCTTTTTAAGGTATGAAATCATCCAATGACTTCTCCCGCTCTAAGGAGGAGCGGGGGAGCGTGAGGATGTCTTTTCTCTTGCGCGTGCGGCCATCGCCTTCGCTAGCTTTACTGATTTGCAGAAGAAGGCAACCGCCTGCCATTCCTCCTTGCTCTGGATCATGCCTGTACAAGAACCCGGCTTGAGAGTTCGCCGCGATCCATCGCCTCCACGAAGATTCAGCGGTGCTCCGCCCTAGCGGGGCGCACCTCCACCGTGTCCTTGGGGCGAATCATACAATGGTGACACTCGGTACTAACCAGATACATAAATAGGCTGTTAAATAATTTATTAATCCCTTCTGTGAATAATGTAAAATGAAATAGCCCTTATTGCAACTGCCGCATAACAGCGTGACGCAATTAAATATCTTAGCAATATCTAAATATATCAATCATATAGACTCTAAGTAGTGCGTATAAATTAGTTCTCGACAGCACTAGGCATTGAAACTTTAGTTCCGGGCAGGATTTTATATTGTCATTTTATTTTAGCTTTAATCACGGTCATATTATCGACAAAGGCTTAAAACTTTGTATAGAAATATAGCATTTATTTGCTAGATTACGATAAGGTACAATCATTTAGTGGTATTATAGATTCCGTCATACTCTACCAGACATCGACTTACATTCTACTACCAGGTAACTGATTTGCATATACATAACATATTTAAATGAATCAAGGAATAATATATTTTTTTAAATTAATAAACGTGGTAAAAACAGAAAACTTACCCAAACAAATGTCATTATTAAATTCAATAAAAAAAACATAATATAACAATTAACTTTAAATTTACTTTTAATTATATATATAAAAAGTAACAAGAACAATTATTAAAAATTAAATCCTAAGGTTGTCTGGTAGATACAAGTATCGCTGCCAGCGATAAGGCGGCCATTGTAACTAAAGATTTAAGTTTCTGTATATTTTTCTACTACTTTAGTCTACAATACAGTTTATTATATTCTATATCGGTTTTGGCTATATTAGGACAGTAACAGCAGCAGTGGCCAACGACTCCCGGATCAGTTTATCCAGAGATTACCTAGGTACCCTTTTCAAACATAATAGTGTAGTTTCCAGGGTCAAAATATTTCTCGTGGGGGCGATCGGCGGCGGTGACCTCTCGCGCCGGGCCTTGGTTGAGGCCATGGTCTGGAGCGAGGAGGAGTGGCAGGCGGTCGCCGACTTCTGCGAAGCAGTGATGCTCGCAAAGGAGGAGGCCGAACGCATCAGGCAACGGCGTTATCGCCGCCGCCGCCGCCGCCGCCGCCGGGATTCTGATCCCGATTTTCGGCCACCGTAGGCGCGGGCTTGCGGACAGTGAGCAATGGGTAGCTCACTGTCCGGCCGTCCGGTAACTGTCCGGACCAAGCCTAAGTCGTCGACGGCGGGCACTGTTCCCGCGCGCCTCAAGGAGTTGTCAGCAACAGCAGGGACCCAGCCGGGTCGAAGCCTACTGGGGCCAGGGTTATCCGAAAGGGCGCTCGAGCCCCGGTATGAAGGCTAGAAAGAACGGGGTGGGTCTTTTAGTCAGTAAGAGTCTGACACTATCTCCCGCTCCGCCCAAGAGCGGGGGATGTCAATGCATGATTTTTTCCCACTATAAAAAAAAGGGTCAAAATATTTACATTTTATTTAGTCCGTATTTTAGATTATAAAAAAATATTGGACACGTATTTTTTCTTTTTTCGATTAAACAAATTAATTAATTAATTTCGATTTAATTCGGGGTTACGTGTGACGTGACCCCGTGCGAAAAAATGCCGTGCTGCATTTATTCGCACGGGGTGACGTCACACGTAACTTTAATAGGCTATATCTTTGTTATTTTTTGTTGAATTTACAAATAAAAGATACGCGTCCCTTATTTTTGAATAATCTAAAGGACGGACTAATTACATTTTTACGGCAACTAGCCTGGCCTCTTTATTATATATCTAAGCTTAAATGTATAGTTACAGCTACTACTAAATTTACACCCTGTATTGTATCTTTGCGCCAAATTTTTTTTTCACAAAATTAAGCAAAATTTTTTTCTTTGCAATAATGGTTCCATCTCACGTTGTCTCTTCCTAGTTTGTGTGTGTTTGTTAGTTTTTGTCATGTGATAAAATATTGAGAGCATTAACGGCGATCTAACACTGTGGTAAAGCTCACCGTAGAATCAGCAATGCATTCTGACTATCGATAAATATGTATTCTAACTAAAGCATTATATGGTTAGGTAGTAATAACTCTGAGGAACTGGTAGATCTAATAATACGAACAAAACATCTGCTGCATACAGTACCTATCTGTGCCTTTTATAGTTAGGTAATACCTACAGGCCTGTAGGAATGATTTTTAATTTTGAAAATGATTTTCTTTACCCTGAACTTTATCTTGCTTCATAATGAATAGCAACTTTGAAGACCTCTGCAACAAAAAATTGGTAATTGGTGATTTGCTTTTTAGCTTTTTAGATAAACATCTGCACCCATGTTTAATAGCCAAGGCCAAAAAGCTTTCTAAAATAAGGCCCTCCCGGCCGAATTTCTATCACGGCGGCCAATCTCAATAGAGATTAACCAAATACGCAGCAGATATTATAGTGTACATACATGTGTGCATAAATACAGGTGCATTCTCTGAACCTTTACCCTCATAGTCCAAAAGCAATCCGCTCCCATTCCTTTTTCATCATCGTTCTAGGGCCTCAGTAGGCGTCAACCCTCCTGGGCCCCTACGGTTGCTGATATCTCCTTGAGGCGCGCGTGGAACAATACGCGACACAACAATATCGATGACTTGGGCTCGGATCAAACGGTTACCTGACGGTCGGACGGCGAGCTACCCATTGCTCGCCGTCGGTAAGACCGGGAAAGATCAGATACTGGACCTGACTAGTTGATGGCTTTGATCAAGTGGTGCTGGCTTCACGTGCTTTTGAGGCCCACTACCAAACCATCGGGATGCTACAAAGTAATTCCTAATGGAAAAACCCAATATCACTTTTTGTCCAACCCGGGAATCAAGCCCAGGAAATGAACCCACGCTCAAAAGTCGTGCTTCCGACCACTAGACTATTTTATTATTATTTATTTATTATATAGTTATATACTTTATTGTACACCATTACACGTACAAAAAGAAAAAAAGGTATAGCTTTATAATCCGGTAAGAAGGACTACTCTCAACCAAAGTCCTTCAGACCAATAAGCCTTACCTCCTTCCTACTCAAGAGTATGGAAAAGGTTATTGACGAATGCATCAGGGATGGACCATTAAGGGATAACCCTCTGCATCCGAAGCAACACGCTTACCAAAAAGGAAAATCTACAGAAACTGCTCTGTTAGAACTAACAGACAGGATCGAAAGGGCTTTGGAAGATAAACAGATAGCCCTATGTGCTTTCCTTGATATTGAAGGAGCTTTCGACAACGTCACCATAGACGCCCTTTCCAAGGGAATGAAGGCGAAAGGGATTGACGAAACAACTACTCGTTGGATCGAATTCATGCTCCTCAACAGAACTATCAGTGTTACCTTACACGGAACTACAAAGAGCTTCAAAACAACTAAAGGGTGCCCGCAAGGAGGCGTTTTATCGCCACTTCTATGGCTACTCGTTGTTGACCAATTGCTGGTTGAAGCCTCTACAAGAGACTTAGATGTACATAGCTATGCTGACGATGTGGTGGCTTGTGTTGTCGGCCCCTGTCACAGCACGGTATCATCTATACTACAGAGATCTCTGAACATTATTAACACATGGTGCACAGAAAACAATTTATCGGTTAACCCGAGTAAAACAACAATAGTCCCCTTTACTAGGAAGCGTAAGTTGGACAAACTTGTAACGCCCACTGTAAAGGGGACTCTCATACCATTCTCCAGCGAAGTCAAGTACCTGGGCGTAACTATCGACCAGAGACTGACCTGGAACACTCACATTAACAATGTGATCCAAAAGGCTAAAATAGCTTTAGGAATATGCTGTCGCTTAGCAGGGAAGAAATGGGGCTTAAACCCTAAAATCGCCCTGTGTTTGTACACCGCCATAGTCAGGCCGATAATAACGTATGCCTGCGTAGTATGGTGGAGGAAAACAACTCAAGTGACAGTCATTAACAAACTTAATGGTTTGCAGAGACTTGCATGCCTCATATCAACAGGGGCCATGTCCACAACCCCAGGAGCTGCTCTAAATGCCCTGCTTAACCTACCGCCACTTCATCTATTCATTGCGAAGGAGGCGAAGGCAAGCATGTACAGAACAAACAGCACTGGCAAAGCAAACTGGCGCTCTCAAGCACTGAGATCGCTACACGAATCAGTACTTGAACACGATCAACTAGCTATGACAACAGACGTCATGCTTCCACAGTGTAATTTCACAAGGAATTACACAGTGGAACTGCCGAGCAGAGAGGATTGGTCAAACAACCTCATCACTTGCAAGGCTGGAAGCCTGATCTGGTTTACAGACGGGTCCAAAATGGGTGAGAATGTAGGATGTGGAATATTTGGCATTAGCCCGAAATTCAGCAAAAGCTTGAATCTGGGTAAACATGCTACCATATTCCAAGCGGAGGTATACGCCATTATAGAATGTGTGGAGGCCAACCGTCAACGAAACTACATAAATCAATTAATTCTGATTTACTCAGATAGCCAGGCAGCTCTTAACGCCTTGAACTCGAATACTTTAAATTCGAAACTGGTAAAAGACTGCGTTAACAAACTGAATGACCTGGGGCAAAGGAATAAAGTTATTCTGAGATGGGTACCAGGTCATTCTGGAATCAACGGCAACGAAAAAGCCGATGAACTTGCACGGGCTGGGGCTCAAGGTCATCAGATAGGTCCAGAACCCTTCTGTGGTATCTCAAAGAACCAGGCCATGCAGACCCTTAAGGGCAACTTATTTGGCGATTCAAAAAAGAACTGGTTGGTACAACCAGGTCTGCTACACGCCAAATCTCTCATAGAAGGCTACTCACAAAAACGAACTGCCGAGCTTCTTGAGCTTAGCAGGACGAACATCTGTGCGATAGCCCGCGCCTTAACCGGCCACTGCAAACTAAACAGGCACCAATTTCACATGAAACTGAGTGACACTGATGTTTGCCGGTACTGCAATCAGGAGAGGGAGACGCCTAAGCACCTCTTGTGTGAATGCGGGCCCCTTGTCCACAAACGCAGTGTCCATCTGGGCCGACACATTATTCGCCCGGAGGAGATTAAAACTCTAAAAGCTAGGAGTATTCTAAATTTCTTGGAAGCCTCCGGGCTAAAAGAGTTACTCTAACAAGGTGGCGAGTCACAATAGATCTTTTAGGTCGCAGTGACTACATCCCCTACACTATGGGTGATGCATAGCCCCTTATCTTCTAAATAATAATAATAATAGCTTTATAATATTTATTCAAATCTATATTTAAATAAAAGCGAAATACCACTCACTGATTAATCACCAAATCTCAGAAACTACATATAACACCTACAAACTTATTTGTCAGGTAGGTTCCTTATGGCGTGTAGACGTCCGCTAAGAACGGATTTTACGACACTCCACCACTAAGGTGGTAAAACGAGGGTTGCCCTATAAAAATAAAATAACACTCACTGATTAATCACGAAATCTCAGATACACCTACGAACTTAAAATCTGGCAGGTATGTTCCTTATGGGGTGCAGACATCCGCTAAGAACGGGTATTATGAAACTCTACCCCTAACGGGGTAAAACGGGGGTCCAAAATTTGTATGGAAAAACCAAACACGCGGGCGAAGCTGCTAGCAGAAGCTAGTCTATTATAGTATACAACTGCCGTCACGGATCTTGAGCGGTTGCGCAGAAGTCAAATATTCGGCCTCTTTAGTGGTGCGAAGTGAGACGCGGGGGCGGGGAGTGTCAACGATTGGCTTGCCGCGCCATCGCGGCATAGACGTCACTCCTGATTCGTTCCCTGCGTTGCTGCATGTATCTAACAACGAAGACGATTGGCTTGCCAATGTATGGAATGCGCAAAGCGATCCCCACTCTGACGCCGAGCGCTCAAGTACATCCATTCTTGTATACGCCTTTTTCTCAATCTTTTATTGCACCTATCACTACTTTCTCTTGTGTGCATAAAGCATTAAATAAATAAACAAATATTGCTTTCTAAGGTCCATCGCCCACGGCGACTTTTTGTAGCGAAGTAGTCACGAAGCTTTCGCGCGTTCGCATCGATACAGTCGCGATGCCGTAGCGCGTTGACATCTTTTCTATAGTGCTTGCAAATGCGGCTAACGCACGTTAGTAGCGACAAAAAGTCGCCGTGCGTGAGGGCCCTTAGATGAAAGACTTGACAAAGCTTGAAAGTAACTTCCATGCAATCCTGATTCATCAATGTTTTTAGAATTTCGAAGAAAGTTTAGCAAATTGAAAGGGGAAAATTTCAATGATGATCATAAATAAAACTTTCAAATTGCATGCCGTGGAAACTACCTCCTTGAAAGTGAAGGAAGTCTTAGACGTTGGTCATAGCGACTAGACTGAGGAAATTGCACAACGCACTACGTCGTTCTACTAAACTTGCAAGGGCACACACGGAAGTTACTTCGAGTAAGAATGCACGAAAATCATATTATTTTGTAATTTAATGGTTTATAAATGGTAATAGTATTAAGTACTTACGAATATTTTAATACTTTGCTATAGTTTGTTGCGTAGGTATATGTCATAACGTAAACGTATACATACATACACCTCGATCATGGTTGAATTTTTGTTTCTTAAGAATTGACTTCTATGAATTTATTAGGCACTCATTTTCTTAACACATTCGAGGACAGAACGAGATTATACGTCATCGTTCGAAATTTTGATATGGCACAACGTACAATGACGTCCAAATATTTTTTTTACTTTACGACAGAACGTACATTTCCGATGAACGTTCAAGTTAAAATCCTATTGAATGTATCTTGTGTCACAACATTTAAAATACCCGAAGCTTTACTGTCACGTAGAGTAAGTTTTAAACTATTTCAAATAAGTGAGAGACATATATAATACATATACAATAAGAGTGTGACATTTACTGTGTCATTTTGGTACACAGTCTCAAGTGGTAGTGTCCTCGAACGTGTTAAATAAAGTCGGTGCTACACTTAGGGTGAGTTGCACCATTTAACTATAACGATAACAAAGCCGTTAACAGTTGTCAAATCGTCGAATTTTTTCGCCGTTTCACGGCTGGTTATGGTTTGGTTATCGTTATAGTTAAATGGTGCAACTCGCCCTAATAGTGCTACATGACAACTGCAAATAAAAATTTTTCCTCGTCATCCAAATTACGTTAAAGTAAGTCAAACGACTTGAGAATTTTTAAACAGTCCCCTAACAAAATTGAATCATTTAAAAAATACTTATATTCGATGCGTTATATCAGCTGATCACTGATCAAGACCTCTTAATCACCCCTGATTATTCAACCAGTGTTAACTACAGCAGATTTCATTGCATCTTTCAGTCACCCAAGTCGTTTGACTTTTTAGACAGACTACGCTTCTAGTTTACGAGCTACGGGAGTTAGTAGCTTGTAAGCTAGAAGCGTAGCGCGTAGCGGACCGTAGTTGCGTAGCTCTATGTAACGAGTACGCACGTATTTTTCTGGAAGGGTTTTCTCCCTGCACGAATTCCATTTTCAATTATTTTTTTATAGAATGCTCAAATCCCGTACAACTATTTTTTTACTATTTTGATGTAAGTCCTATTTTAACTGTATAAAACGTTTTTCAGTTAAGAGTTGTAATTTGGTTTCGGATAGTTTTTTAGGCAATGATCATTGGTTATATTAACTGTAGTAATTGTATCTTATAGTTCTAACCTGTATTAAAAACTGATCAAGTGCGAGTCGACGGTGCGGAACTTCGTGCGCGCGTCCGACACGGCAAAATAATCACGTTTGTTGTATGAAAGCCCCATTTAAATATTTATTTTATTTGTGCGGCCACAGAAATATTTCAATTGTCTAGCTATCACGGCTCATAAGATAAGACTTGGTAACAGACTGACAGACAGCAGAGTGTTAGCAAAGTGAGTCGGCCACCAGCTTACCAGATTCGGCCGATCGTGTTTTTTTTCTGTGGGCTTACCAAAAAATCGTAATTATTCTTAAACGCTAAAATCAGAATGTATTTTACTTTGTTAGTTGGATACTTAACAAAGTAAAGTATACGAAAAGATGTACCTAAAACTAAAAAAAAAACTAGCGCAGTTTTAATCAGCAAATAAGTAAAGATTTGGAAGATGTTGTTAGCCGTACAAAATTACGAAGTCTGAATAATATAATTATAAAAAAAAATATTTTTTCTGTTTTGCCTGCGATCAATCTATTGCAAGCGGTTATATTACTATAAGCAAGCGGTTATTAGCGATTTGGGTCTCTCTTTGGTCCGTTTCCCTTATGTCCGGTTATCGAGGATATGCCGTCTTATTAACCGTCTTATTGAGTTGTGTGGGTCCTGGATGAAGTCACGTGCCAGAGGATTGGTGTGACGACTCAGTCGCTTTCCCTGGCTTTTATTTCCTCATCCACAGTCGAGATCCCCAAGTACTGGTGAACCTCAGCATTTGTAGTTGAAAAATATCTGTTAATAATCATTTGATAAAAAAAATATATCTTAATTTTGTGTGTAGTTGAGTGCATCCGATCTGACCACCTGGTATTAGATAATTATAGTTCCTTTAATTAATCTAAGTGTACGTTACATGTTAGTACAATTTATCTATGCTAACATATCTAAGTGCAGGCATCCGCAATGAACAAATTACCTAATTGCATCTGACATTGCGCTAGATTGCACAAGTGTTTTTATTATCTACCTACCTACCTAATGTAATACAAGAATCAAGATGTAATGATCTATTTAAATAAAAGAAGAAACTAACTGACATATACTATAATAGACTAACTACATACTGAGACCAGGAGCGTGAAATTTTGCACAAGGCTTCATTTTATGTCGTAAGCAAGCACTAAAGATGATTTTCCTAAATTCACCGCTTAACCTTTCAATCGTGGAAATTGCAGACACAATAGAAAGACAATAGGTGCGCGAATGACGGCGTTCTCTTGGGGCTTAATGAATTAAAGTGATGAAGTGGGGGTCAAAAGTTTGTATAGTGAACCAATTTTCATGCAAACGAAGCCGCTGGCAATAGCTAGTCATATATATTACTTGTACGAATATTTTTGTTCAGCGACTTCGCCCGCATAAAAAAAGAAAATTATTTCAGGACAAGGTAGGTATAAAGTACCTATCATTTGTATGTATTATTTCAGGGCACGGTCGATCCGAGGGCCACATTTTATCAATCCCTTCTGCTGTTTGAGCGTAAAGGTGTAACAAACATACACACACACTATATACAAACTATCGCCCATGGACATAAGTTTATTAATTTTATTTTTTACGTGGGAACTCACCAAATAACTTCTCCCGCTGTAGGGTGGAGCGAAAGGCATATCAAACTTTAATTGACTATTAAAACCTATCAGTGCTCCTTCAATTACCCTTTGCGTTCCAGGACCACAAAACGGTGGGCTGTGATATTTATTCAGTATTTGTGTAAGTAAATTTAGTAGGTGTCATATTAAGTATGAAACGAAATAAAAGAAAGGTCACAATCGCAAGTAAATGTGAACCTTGATAATTGATACTAGACGGGTACCTGTTTTGAGATTGACATTTATTAGAACCAGTCTAAATAGAGCAGGTCAACCAATTTTTGCTAGCCCCGGTCTAGATTGGGAAACAGCAAAGTGTCGCATATCACAGACTGCGACAACAGAGCGGCGCGGGCGCAGGCTCGCACATAATGGCCGGGCGCGGCTGACACACATTCACATACGCCATTATTTCACGCTCATAATATAACTGGTTCACTTACAATAAAAAAGCCCATAAAGAACCTTAACGGAGCCGCATTTGTCTCGTAAAAGCCTCATTTCATTCATCGAACCAAAAATAAAACGGCAACAAGTTTTCGATTCCTCTTATTTATTACCTCAGCTTTAACACATCAATTAACAATACTCTACAATAAGCATAAATATAACATTAACGTAATACGGTTCAGGTCACTTCGACGGGCACAGCTCGTTTAGACGGATCTAGGTTAGATACAGATTGCTTGCATTAGATCCTGATATTATTGATACAGATGTTTATCTAGAGAAACGTGAGCGTATGTGTTACAATGAGCAAAACTAGACAATTACGAACTCACCAAATATGGCAGGTCTTAAATGCAGCTAACTTGTCTCTATCTGATTCTAAACATGACTTAGCGATCAATTCGTTGTTACAAATGCGAGCCGAGATATATACAACATTAAGTATATGGAGCTCCTGTTGTCATAGCTTATTAAGTAGCAGTCCAATTTAGTAAATCTGTCGATATTACTGACATTATCCATAATAAAATAGGTCTTAGAAAATCTAAAGCCAAAGTCCATGTAATAGTTTCAAACGGTATTAACCACTTCATTTGGCAATTAATTAAGCTTTCTCCAGGGACCGATAGTCTGGTCATCAACTTAAGCTGGATCCGTCTAACCGAGTAAGGTTTTTCTTGAGACTAGTGGTAGAAGCCGTGAGCTGCGACGGGGGCAGCCACTGCCTTCACGACGTGAGCGCCTAAGGGCTCCTTGTGAACGACGGCGTTGAAGCCGTTAGCGGGGTCAGCAGTGTACTCCACGGTGCGCCGGGTGCCGTCGGGGTCCACGAGAGAGTACGATCCTTGGACCACGTCACCGTTACGGGATTCTTGCTGGTTCTTTGAGTCACCTGTAAGAATAGATTTTTTATAGTCTCGCGACTACCCAGCCTTTTCTCCATTATTTTAGAGTCGGCTTCTAGTTTAACCCGTCCCAATCCAATACTTAACACATTTTCAATACGGGTAAACCTTCAGAAGGTGCCTGGGCTTTTAGGGAAAAAACCAGTCAGTGTTATAATTTTACCTTACTCAAACCACACCATGTGTGATTACCGTGGCGATTTGGGTGGCTGGTGATGATCAATCAACACATGGAAGGAAAACCATGAACTCTTAAAAGACAATCCCGGAAAGTCTTCTGCACAATGCCTGTTAGGGGATGCCCCAAAAGGCGTTGTGCAGAGGACTGTGTCTGAACTGTAAAATCATCCCGCTTGGTCCTGTGCACCGTAAGTCGTGATCACTGTGCCACCTTCTTTCCTGGGGTTACTCGATGTTCGGACAGAGATATCTCCAACCTGAACGTCTGCAACCCCGGAGTCCCGTTTGCCTTAAGGGGGATGCTCTAATGTACCTAACCAGCGAAATTCAAGTTTTTGGTTTTGGCAAGTCAATGTCAAGTAGTATGTTACTTCAAATATGGTTGGCGAGCATAATAATTATGTATTCGTTTACGGAATTATAATAATTAAAATCATTGATACGACCCTCTCGATTTGTATATTGAGTCGCAATTTCATGAAAAAGTCAGGGGCAAATATCATGCAAAGTTATGTTTGTTTTTTTCAAATTTGCCAGAATTAGGACGCGGATTTGTGGACGGCGAGCTATAGGATATTTTCCATTTGCTCTTCCTGTAGATCTCGGCGACCTACTTCTGGTTCATCACGGTTTTACAGAAGGAGGCCATTTCCCACCGAGTATCCCTCCTATCAATTTTCTTAAAAAACTCGGGGTATCAATTTATCTGCAAAAGTTAGTTAGTTTTCAAGAGTATCAAGGGTATGCAGCAGTGTCCTAATTAAGGATCAAAAAAGGAACGCGTCATTCCTCTTTTTGGTTAAAGTTGATTTCCTTGCGTAACTAATACAAGAAGCCTTGGCGTGTATTTTTTTCTTTCGTGAGTCATAACTATCAGTTCAGTAAAGTTTTTATAAACAAAATTGTATGGTGCTCGGTTTAATAGTAGAGTAGATACTATCTTTTTTCATTCGCCAGTTATTCGATTTTTTTATTCCATCATAATGTCAATTGTTCGGTATTGTAAAATGAGAATTTTAGACATCGGATTGTAATGAAACTCAGCAAATGGGTCCCTGTGGTGGTCTACGCGTATGCCGTACCATTAGGAGTTTATGATATAGGATACATTTTAATTCAGTTATAAGTTCCCGAAGAGAATTTGCCCTAAGGGCAAAGCCGCGGGAAGAATCTGGCCAACGATAAACTACAATAGATTCGCCATTTTTTAAAAACTAATTTCAATTCTTACCGGTAAGGGCATCCTGAATGTCATAAGCGTAGGAGTACTGAGGGTTGGGATCGTAGTCCTCGACAGGGGCCACCTTAGCGACGGCGTGGCCCAAGATCGGCGCAGCCAGGCCATGCCCGTAGGCCGGTCGGGCAACCGCCAGGGGGGCGGCGTACCCCAGGGGCCGGCCGTAGGCGTAGGGAGACGCTACCGCGGGCAGCAAGCCGCCAGCCGCTCCTTTGCACACCGCCAGGATAGCTGCTACGATTATGACCTGGAAATACGAAAATATATTTTAACAATTTTGGATCAGATTTTTCAGCAGTTGTCCAAGACTTTTGGCTTAACGCCAAAAAAAAAGAGAACAACATTATAATTCTCTAATTATGCGTTAGCCACTACAATGGATAGAAGTATTTCAGGCATGGGTTTATTTTATTATTGCGCCATACAATGTTTTTGTAGGTTTTTTTTTCTAAAAGGATCTAAAAACAATTTTGTAGATATTTGAATAAACTTAAAGAAAAGCTTCCCATACCTTCATGTTGCTTGAGTACCTTCGGTGGGCGCTCTGACTCGCTGTGACGCTGAGGGGTGCGCACACGCCGCTTTTATACACATGTGCACTTGCACTGCCTAATGCACCCGCCTAGAAAAACGTTTGATCTGTCAGGGCCGGCCCTATACCCTTTACCATACCGGTTGAATTAATATCTATTATTTGAAACTGATCAATTGGCTCGGATGCCTGAAAGTAAATTAGGGAGGTCCGATATTCTGAAGTTTGAGATATTTTAACATCAAATAATTTTTGAAATGGAATTTTTGAAGAAGAAGATTTAAAGTCATAAAGTTTACTCCTCGTCATGCGTAATTATCTTGAAATGGACAACTCGGTATTTCAAACGAAACTAATTGATCCTGATCACTGATTATTCTTATAGTAGAAGACAGACGAATCTCCATGAAATTATAATTATGTATATCACCTGTATTGAACCAGAACTAAGCTTTATATGTTTGGCGAAAACAGAACATTTTCTTATTGCTAACCCTATGTTGTCCCACAGCAAAAGGCGTCCTCAAAAGATAGGGCTGTAGGAAAAACCTTTAAAAGTTAGTGTAACCCATCTCACCGTTTCTTTATGGACCAGCCGCGTCGCTGTTTGTTGCTCTCTGGGTCCTTGTGGATGAGGAGAAGCTTAGAGATGCTAACCGCACAGCAACTCATAAGCAAACCTTTTTGGGAAGTGTTTATGGTTATCACAAACAAGCTTATTGTAGGTGTTACTTAGCTATTTACTAAAAATTCATAAAATATCAATGAAATTAACCAAAACATCACTGCTTTCTTACAATGTAGCAATATTGCATCACTGCTTACCATCAGGTAGAATCACTAAAATACATATTTTTACATACGAAATTCCATCATGCCCACGAAGAGATTGAAATCATGTCCAACTGAGCAGAGAGAGAGGGAATTTCCCTCTCAATCTTCAGTTAAGGCTTTTTATTTGGAATACTTATAACATTGACAGTGACTGAAAAGTTGATACGGAATCGTTTATCTTGGTATGGCCATGTAAAGAGGAGGGATGACACGCATGTTACTAAAAGAGTTATGAGTAGGTATGCATGTGGATGGTTGGAGAGAGCGAGGGAGGCCAAAGAAAAGATGGATGGATTGTGTGAGGGGTGATATGAAAGAAAAGGGAGTTAGTGATATTGTGACGGGTGACAGGACAGAATGGAAAAAAAAAAACGTGTTGCGCCGACCCCAAGTAATAGGTATGTGATAAGGGCAGGAAGAAGTAGAGCAGTCAAAAATTAGTTTTGATCAACGAATGCCTTCTCCTTTTCAGGTAGCTTCGTAAGCTCCGAGTATAATATGCGGCAAGGAGGCGGTATAACAAGGCGCAAGTTTTTAGGGCACAGCTGCACGTTATCAATGTGCATACATGTGTGATAGTGGTCATACAAGTGAGTCGTGAGATAATTCATAATGGCCGGGCCTTGTACGGACAATCGATCTGTGCCTAAAGTAAAGCGTTTATTATTTGAACTAGTTATTGCAATATGTTGTTCACCTTTATCTTTTAGAATAGAATTTAATATTATTTTAAAATTAATTTATGTTTAATTTCAGTTTCAACGCAAAGAAGAGAGGACCGTTACACCACTAATCCCCTGGCTGACAAATGTCTGGAAGGAGAGGCAAAAGCTGATCCCGCGTAATGGGAAGAGGCGAGGGCAAAGAAGTTGGGCACGCCACAATTATAGCGGTAAGTCCCCTCTTTGAGATGTGGTTGGAAAGACCTCACGGCGTCCTTGCCTTCCGTATGACGCAGGTCCTCACCGGACATGGTTCGTTCGGGAGGTTCTTGCACCGGATTCGTGCGGAAGTGACGCCCGGGTGTCGCCACTGTGCGGAATGCCCGGAGGACACGGTGGAGCACACAGTCGAGGTATGCCCTGCTTGGGCGGAGCATCGCCGTGCCCTCGTGGGGGCGATCGGCGGCGGAGACCTCTCGCGCCGGGCCTTGGTTGAGGCCATGGTCCGGAGCGAGGAGGAGTGGCAGACGGTCGCCGAATTCTGCGAAGCAGTAATGCTCGCAAAGGAGGAGGCCGAACGCATCAGGCAACGGCGTCCTCGCCGCCGCCGCCGGGATTCTGATCCCGATTTCCGGCCACCGTAGGCGCGGGCTTGCGGACAGTGAGCAATGGGTAGCTCGCTGTCCGGCCGTCCGGTAACTGTCCGGACCAAGCCCAAGTCGTCGACGGCGCGCACTGTTCCCGCGCGCCTCAAGGAGTTGTCAGCAACAGCATGGACCCAGCCGGGTCGAAGCCTACTGGGACCAGGGTTATCCGAAAGGGCGCTCGAGCCCCGGTATGAAGGCTAGAAGGAACGGGGTGGGTCTTTTAGTCAGTAAGAGTCTGACACTACCTCCCGCTCCGCCCAAGAGCGGAGGATGTCATTGGATGATTTTTTCCCACCATAAAAAAAAGGGCAAAGAAGTTTCAGTCTCAACATACGGTTGGAAAACATGAAATTTAGTTTGCAATTCCCAGGTCCGGTATAGAACAGGGATGTTATGGAGCTCCGTAACCGTAACCGAAATTATCGGATATCCGAAGTAAAGTTTTATCCGTAGGTAAGCTTATTTCGGAAAAAAAACGGCTTAGTTTATATGACAGATTTACGACAAGTTTTTGTTTGTTTTGTCCGGTCAAACAAATAATAATTTAGATTGTAAATAAAAATCAATTCTTAGCTAAACACAAAATGTCTACTTATTAACAAATTGGCACACACATCTGTAATTAAATAAAAACTACTTATAGTCCAGTCAAATTACACCAAAAGGTAAGGTTACAATTATTCCTACCCAGCTGAAAATTGGTAGTTCAAAACACAATCCGACACCTGGAAAAAAAAAAACTCGAGGTGAAAAGCCACAAAAATAAGTTTTTCACGATTTTCAGCAAAACGGTTTTTTTTTTTGTTATAAAATTAGCTCAGAAAAAAATTGTAAATCTTATATTTATATCTACAAAAATATCTTAATACCTACCTTCTTTCCTAAGAGCCACCGTTTTTGAGATATAATGATTCAAAAAGTTGAAAGATGTACCTAATCGTCGTAGTATCACGCCATCTTGGTATTGTCTGTGCGATAAAAGAACCGTCGTGGCGTAAAGTGAAAACAACATTAAAGATTTTAAGTAGCAACCCAACCCAGCCATCCGTCAAATGCCAAACGTCATATTATCTTGACAGAGGGTTTGTTTACTATGTTATTTTATTGTGATTTTTTAATTGAAATCTTCAGAAATGTGATAAAAAATTTCACTGAGCTGCAAGGGAAATAATATTTAATATATTACAGTTTTGCCAAAGATAAAAAATGGCAAATCACACCATTATTGATCAAAACAAAGTCACAAACTTGGGAAACATTGGTATGCTGTGTTTTTGGTACGTAACACTTTTATTATAATGTTTTTAGACTTCCTAGGTGAACTCCTGTCCCTGTTATCTCCAAATATATGTAAATTAAACGGAAATTCATTTAAACATGACGATATTTGTTTATTTTGTTTTGGTCAACATTTTCGATGGCTAGTATAAAGAGTATTGATACTTTAAATTTATAATGCATTTCGACTAACTCTTATATTTCTTCTCAGGCTTGAGTAAGGATACAGTAACTAAAATAAAAAAGGGCAAGTGCGAGTCGGACTCGCGCACTGAAGATTCTGTACAAAACCTATGAAATCAATTCCCGAATTGAATTACGAAGATTTTTCCGAATTGCAATTTTTTTTTTGTGGCTGATCTATCAATTTACAATTTTCAGATTTTTCCCTGTACTTGTTCTATGAGACCTTGATTTATGCCAAATTTCAGGATTCTAGGTCAACGCGATTCACCCTATGAACTTTGATTCCCTTGAGTATCGAAATATACGTTTTTTTGCGACTCAGAAGTCTAATTTATCACAACTTCAAAAAACCACAGACTTGAGTGTATGATTTTAATTTTAACTCGATACCTCTAAGCGTTCTCGAGTTAAAGGGTCTCAACAGATAAACAAACGGACAACCAAGTGATCCCAAGGATCTTATATACGAGATGGTCCCTTACAGGCTAAATAGATTTTTTACGAAGCAACATTACAAATTCTGAAGTGTACTTTATTTTCATAGCCATTAAGTTCATATTTTTCATTGATTAGCAAAAGAGAAAAATGTACTGAGGAAGACAACGAGAAAGTGGTAGTGTGTCCCATTTTTACCTTTATATTTAACTAGGGTAAACATAAACTTGTTGTTAGCTACAATATTCCAGTCAGTGATAATAGACCGATCCCAGTCAAAGTGATAGAATCATTTTCGTTGGAACTGGGTAAGTCGTCGTTGGCTAGATAGGCAGTATTAATAGCAGTTTCTTCACGCTATTTTCCTTTACCGGTTCGGTGTTTGCATTTAAATGTTCATCATCATTACAATCGAAATACGTCCACTGTTCGCCATAGGCCTCCCCCAGGTGTCGCCACAATTAACGGTTTGTTACTCATTACGCAAAAACTTATAAACGGATGAATTTAATGATAAACGTTGCAATAATATAGCTTATAACCTATTTTTTGCTAAGTTTCATCATGTGAGCGAGTTCAATAAATAGGCTACTAATATTATAAATGCGAAAGTTTGTGAAGATGGATGGAGGTACTCGTATGTATGGATGTGTCGCGCAAAAACTACTAGACACATGAACTTAATCATAAACATTGCAATAATATAGCACATAAGCTATAACTTTGCAGTTTCATTAGGTGAGCAAATTCAGTCAATAGGATAATTTTTATTATAGGGTGAAGCCGCTGGAAGAAGCTAGTCTAACATAGTTTCAAAATATCAAGATTTTATGGTCGCACTATAATGACGTCACAATGTTGCTCACATAACAAAAACGAGATTTATCTACAGCAGCGCCCTCAAATCTCACGATGGTTTACTTTCCGCACAGACTCTAGTGTACTTAGCACGTTTTTAGGGTTCCGTAACTCAAAAGGAAAAAATGGAAACCCTTATATGATCACTTTTTGTCCGTCTAGTCTGTCTGTCTCTGTCTGTATATCTGTCTGTCTGTCAAGACCCTTTATATCGAGACCGCGTGGAGGTATCGAGTTGAAATTACGCGGTGCGGTGTTTACTATACATTTACCAGAGCATCTTGATACTAGCTGGCAGATCCGTCCTAAAGATGAGAGCAGTACTACAAATACTCAGCTTGCATCCAAAAGAGGAGCTTTCCCAACTGGCCATGTCCGGTGAGCACCTGCATAATGAAAAGAAACATCATCAGAAGGCAAAGACACAAGAAGAACTCTTGTCTCCAAATCCTACGCTGGCAGGCCATTGAGGAGGCTCGCCGCTTCGCGAGAAACCGTAGAGCCTCTCGCACCATCCGGATGGCGATGACTTTCTAGGACGCATCCTGCTTGAAGGCTAGTCGCTTCCGTAGCGACCGCGCCCGCACCTCTGCACCAGCATCCTTTAAAAGGACATGGACCACACGATCCTCCGATCAACCCTCTAGATTGAGCAGGAACCGCTTGAAGGTAGCCCCGGACCGCCCCAGTCTTAGTAAGTATCTACCTAATTAAACTAGCAAATAAATAATGTTTTCATTACTCATACTCTGAAAGTAGGTCTGAAGTTGCCTGAGGAGCGGGCTGAAAGTGATACTTTTCATCCCTAGGGAGTTTTACTTTACAACTGACAGCTGTCAAATTATTAAAAAAAAACTAGTTCTATCTTCACATTTCTATTGAGCCATGTTCAAATTTTCCATACAGCTAGTCAGGGTTGGCAATGATTAAAACAAGTGATTTAAAACACATGTTTAAAACAGTGTTTAAAACCGTGTTGGTTTAAATTCAAACGGTTTATTACTTGTTTAAAAACACAGATTAAAACAAGTTTTAAACATTGTATAAAACAATAAAAAAAAAACAATGTTTAAAACAATTTTTCATGGTGAATATAAATGGGTATAAACTGAAAACAAATTTATATTTAGGACACTAAATAGCTTGACATATACCTACCCAGTTAAGACTATGCTATTGCTGTTATATTTTTGAACTTATATTAGCATTGTAACTAAATAAAACATCATTTTTGTGTTAAGTAATTTATTTTATCCAACAACCAGGTGTTATAAATTTTTACATAATTATTATAAACAACTCAATCAAAATAGTAACTTTTTTTTAATAATAAACAACACGAGTTTTTATAAAATCAAAATTAGATTTATTAATTATAGAGTCTGTCTAATAAGTTAAACGACTTGGGTAATTATTAGGATTTAATGAAATCTGATGTAGCCAACACTGGTTTAATAATCAAGGTTGATTAAAAGATAGAGATCATTGTTTACTAACAGAAGAACCTTATAAAAAGTACCGAATATAAGTATTTTTTAAATGATTAAATATTATACAAAATTTCCAAGTCGGTTGACTTATTAGACAGACTATAATAATTAAATTAGTCAGGTCAGAATAAGAGAATATGAATATAGCAAGATCAAGATATCAATTAATTTTTCTTATTTAAATACTTAAAAACTGTGACAAGTTTTGCAGCTTTCTCGGTACCCGAAAAGTCTCTTCCGCACCGGTGAAGTCCCGTAAGGAAAGTCCCTAATATTGACTGTCGAAAGGAGTACTTCAATGGACTAGTGGTTATTCCCCTTAACTAAATATAAATATTGGTATTTCCCCCTATTCAAAGGGGAGTTCATAAGAAATTTCTCGCCGATATAGTCGCGCTAGAAAAGTCCCCAAGTAGCCTTATTTAAAAATCAACATTAGTTAGAACATACAGGGTGAATGTAAAGCGTTCAGTATTGAATAAAGATACGCAACATAAAATAAATGTTTATCAAGTGATAGTTTTTGTAAATATTTAATTTAGTATAGCGAATTTGAAAAGACCTAGTCTAGAAATGAAAAATTATAGGTCAAATTAATTGAAATTGTGCCCATATCTAAAAAAAAACAAAAAGAACACTTGTTTAAAACAATTTGAACTGTTTGTTTTATAAAATTTAAAAAAAAACTGTTTTTTTTCCAACCTTGCAGCCAGTCAATCACAGCGCGATATAAAATTGAAATAACTTAAAGATAAGTATTAATTAAATAATATTATATTTTAAGTGATTTATTTGTTCAACTATTTCTTTAAAATACTTTATTTTTAAAAGATTACAATTAATTTCTAATTTTTCATTAATGAGGCCGAATTGCTGGCCGGCCGCAGAAAAAAAAACAAAATGGCGGGAAAGTGGCAATCAGTCGTTGGTTTTTTCGAGTTTTATTTACATTTCCGTACAACAGAGATTTGTATTAACACGTTATATTTAACAAATTAAAATAGTGATTTAATGCTTAATTTCATAAGAGAAATTGGTAAAGCAGTAGTGGAATACCTTTTACCGCCTAAATCAGAAGAAAGACCTAAAAGACCAACTTAAAATCATAGATACGACGACTCAGGTTTTACAAACTTTTTATTTTATTTTTAGTTTCCTCGTATTCGTAATGAAAAGCACAGTGTTTACCTCGGGGTGAAAGTAACCCATTTAACCCCTCGAATTAGCGACCTCGCTCCGCTCGGCCGCCAACTCCTTCTCGGGACGAAATGAGTTACTTTCACCCCTAGTGTAACAATGTACTATTTTACACCACCTGCTCGATAATGTCGTTTTATACGTCATACAAACCTCACTTAAAGCAAGTCATTCTATCCCTAGGGAGAAAATGCAGTATGGCCGATCCCTAGGGAATAATGAGATTTGAATTAGAAACAGCAAAAATCGTCAACATTGTGAATTAAAATGTACGTGCATCGTGCATCGCACAAGTTGACTCGAAATTCAAACTGGCCAGTAAAAAAAAAGAAAATAGAATAAAACGTGCTCACTGACGGGAGCATTATAGAAAATTTAAACTAGAATCTTGGAGTAGTGAATTTTGTTTGTTTGATGAACTTGTACATATAACACTTATATTTCTTTAGTATATGATTTGGCCGATCAAATTGTTTTTTAATTATCTCACAGATGGTGTAAAAAGTAGAGTATGCAACACGGGGATAAAGCTGTCTTTGTCTTGGGCGGCTTGAATTCCTCACTTCACTCAGGTTTCTTTATTAACTCCCTCGCAATGCTCGGGAGTTAATTTTATAAATCCTTCACTATCGTTCGGGATTAAAATCAGCAACCTTCGTTTCGTTCGGAATTCAACATGCCGCCCGCTATTTAAAGACATGCTTTATCCCCTAGTCACATAAACTACTATTAATTGTCGATTTATTCTTTAAACATGGAAACTTTTAAGTCTGTTGTACTGAGTTAATGAGTAAGCAAAGCCCCTTGGGGTTCCCTGTCCCAGACCTGTATCAGACTACCTGTAGGCCCAGTCCTCTTAGTCCTCTACATATAAAAAAAAAAAAAATAACAATATTTATTTTACATTCTAAACAAGCATAGTAGCGCCATCTAGTATGAATCACTAAAACTTCTCCATCAAACTTAGCAGTTTGAATATAACAAAAATAACTAAATAAGTGAAAGGGAAAATTTAAAATGCGCTGAATAAACGCTGGAACTTGAAAGTTTTTTCAAAGGATATAAAATCTTTGTTTCAAATAAACAATACACAGAATTTAGTGCAGAAGAATGCCACAAAATACATGAACACTTTCAAATTTAAGTATAGCAACATTATTAATTTCTGTGTTTATGAAAGAAAACGTCACATTTGACTTTCTGTATTCCTTTTTTCGTGAATGTGTAAAATCCAACAAACACTGTGCTTTGTTATGTGTTTATAATATTCGGAATTGATTTTTTAGTTAGTGTTAAGTACAATGGCAGACTTTGATGCAATATACCCTGATGAGACGGAACTCGAGGAGAATATAGAAGAGACACATGTGACGCTAGTGCCTGATCCGATCGTGGTTCGAGGGGCTGGGAACATGACAGTGTAAGCTTTTATTTGTGCTATCTGTTTAATAACATCAGCTGTTAGGTCCCTACTAACTTCCTAGCTCCGTAGCAAGGGGCTGGCTGGTCTGCAGCTCGCGTACGGAAAAGTTATTCTCGACTCTTTGTCACTCGACCTGTGGCATTGAAGGACTATTTTCTTTATGCATAATATTGACCAGGCGCCAAATTTTCAATGTGTTATACCTTTAATTAGATTAGATTACCTTTTTACTTTTGCCCATTTGTTTCAACAACATAGCAGGGTTTCATTTAATAAACAAACACATTTGTAATTATTTTGTTTTTGTTTTCACAAAACTTTTCAGTTTCAGATACTTAATTACATGTGTGTGATCATCCTTATTCGTCTAGATATAATAATTTGAATGAGGATAACAATTAATTGAACACACAAAAATACTGCAAGAATGTTAAACCATGACCCAGTTTTTTTAGTTTGAAATGTCTTCACAACTTAATAATTACTGTTTATCTTTAATCATATTGATGCAGTAGAATATGAAAAAGTTATTAAGTTCAATAAAAAATAATTATTGAATAACATCTGAATCAAAATATTATTTTATTTTCTTCAAAAAATTATTGTTATTCAAAGCATTAAAAAGTGACTAAAGTAGCTCGTTTACTTTTTAATACATGAGACAAGAGGCTCAGACAAGTTAGTCACTCAGCCAGGACAAAGAGCTTTATGTACACAGATAAAGGAAACCATTACACATTTAAGTACTCCAACATCATTGTTTGTGGTTGTTTTTGTTAGCCTAAAGCTAAGTTCACACTTGAAAGTCTTAACAAAGAACTTAGGTTTATCTTGAATTAATATGAGATAAAACATCCATTAGTGATGTGTATGTACATATCATAAACATAGTATGTATTCCTGCATGTATTTGCACTTTTTCCTCTACTTTGAGAAACAAATCATTTTTTATTCAAATTACTTCAAGTTGTTGTTGTAATGATAACTTTGACTTTATTATTGCAGTTATTCAAAAGAAATAATAATAATCAATGATTGCGTTTTACTTTAATTGGAAATAACTGTAAGATATATTAGTTTGTGGCTTGTGGTTTTAGTAATCATTTTACATAATGAACATTGTATTGTAGAACACAATATAGTATAAAAGGTATAAATATGACCTGTATACACATTACACAATGTCTATAATTACCTGCTGCTTATCAGTATTTGTTTAGCTTACTCACCTACATAACAAGATGTAACAATCTCTATCTGAACTATGCTAAACCTACTTTTCAAGATAAAAGTTCTCTAATTACTGTAGCATTTGATGTTTACACATTTAGTGCCAAAGACCATGATCCAAGTTATACAATAATCAAAATTGTATAATAGAGTTAGACTTGTTAGTCAGTTTCTGATTATAACCACAAGTCGGCAACAGCTGTTTATTATCAATGACTCAGAATGCAAATTGTGAGCCCACATAGAAATTATTGTATGTTCCTTGCACTGGAAGTGTTAATTGTCAGATTTATGTATTTTTTGTAGATTACAGGTCAATGTGTAATCAATATAGTATTATCAATTCTTGAAATCTGATAAGATTGTTAACTCGTCCCTTCTTATCTTATCTTTGTGGTCTGGTTTTCGCACTTAATCCTTGGTGGACCAATGTGCATGGCCCATGACGGCCATCACTCCAACCTGCCCTCTTCTCTCCAGAGGCAGATGAATCTTTACAATTTATAGGGCGTCTATAAGTGAATTTGGTGCTTCCAAGGTTTATGTTCTTATATCACTGACAGCTGTACACTCGAAGAACAGATGTGCAACAGTTTTCTCTGACTGCATGCCTGCTCTGCACAAAGGCTATCCGTGATACTCATTGTGAAGGAGTCTTTGTTCAGTGAGCAGTGCCTGGTGATGGTAACTGCTCTCTTAATGAAGGCATTAGGTAAATGAGTCATTTAGAAAAAACCTTTACATACAAAATAAGTATTTGTCATGGTAAAATAACCTGTATGAATTATGTGTAACTAGAAAACTTGTTCAGCCTGTTAATATAATTACCGTCTGTTAAATATGCATACCTAATGAAGTTTTAATACATTAATGTGCAAATAATGTTTTTTTTTTTCAGTTTTTTTTTTTTTTATTTAAGAAGAAATACTTCCAGATTGGCCCTCCAATTTTGTAAATTAGTAATGAGAAATAAATAAAGTTTTAAAGAAAAAATACAACCAATTTGAATTGAAAAGATATGGTAAATACTGAAAAATTTAAACAAAAAATAATAATTTCGGAAATCAGTGTCTCATCGTTTGTAACACTTACTTCCCAAAAAAAGTTTTAATAAATGTTTTTGTTTTATACTATACAAGGTCAGGTTTAACAGTTAATATTGTTTAAAATATATATGAGTCATTACTTCATTAGCTTAATTATTTACCTGCTTTTAACTATTTACTTCGAAGAAACAATTATATTATCAGTGCCGAATGAGTCACGTAGCAAGAATAGCAAACGGTAAGGGCCCCCGCGCATTGGTGTGGCCCCTCTTGAATGTACAGAAACAAATCAAGATACATGTGCCATATGAATTTTCCGTTTTTTCCTTAATCCTTCCGGATTTACCTTTAAGACAGGCTGCTTACGGACCCATCACTACCTACTGGTCATGCGGGTTTGAAAAATTAATTAAAGAAGGTTTAATTTGGTATCTATGCTAATATTATAAGGAATTTTTCAGTCAACGTCAAAGTGTCGCACCGACACTTACAGATCTGTTTTTATCCCTACTCTTTTTAGGCACGCAATTTTCCGTTTTCCGCGCTAGTGCGGAAAAGTGCATAATTTCGCTCTCGCCACAATTTATTGTATTTTTTGTACTATCCTGGGCGACAAGCACGAGGCACCGCGCAGCCTCTGTTTATTTATATTTCTTCGTAAGTGAATTAAAAAACGACGTTTGATACACGTGAACAGCCTAACACCCTCGCCTGTGGCTCGGGCGAATTTTCTATGTCGCAAAGACAAACTTTGTCCACTTGTTTTAAAATGTACTTTTCCACTTTTTACGTAGGCGAAACCGCTGGCATAAGCGAGCCTTTTCATAAAAAGTTAGAAGGCCTCTTAGTAAAAGCTACGGGCCCCAGGCTGACTTAATCCGGTATTGCATATTATTAATTATTATTATGCACAGTGCATATGTGTTATCTTATTCAATGTGTATTTGCTATAATCCATGCTAATATTTTAAATGCGAAAATAAAGTCTGTCTGTCTGTCTAACACCTCTTCACGTCTTAACGACTAGACACACGAAAAAACCATGCCCTGGAATACTTTTGGTTTCGAAAGTTAGTTGCATACTTTCGCACGGCCAAAGCCAATCTGTTCAAGGTGAAGTTAAGATAAACCAAGATTAATAGCTATATTTCAACAATACCGGTTAAACTAATACAAAGGAAAAATTATTAAAACTAATGAGGTGAATGAGATGAGATTGAGTCGCGCCCGATATGCTATCCGAATGCGTACTGACTGTAATTACTTAGGTAATACATAAAATAATAAAGCCATCGAGCGCGGTGTCGCAATTACGCTGACAGGTTCATTATTGTTCGGTGATTGACCCAAACACAATCCTCAATCTAATCAATCCTCCAACAATTTTACTTTAGTGTTAACACACGTTCGAATTTGGTACGGACAAACTACTGATTTGGTTCGCTTCTGTTCCAAATTTGTCTAATTATAGAGTAGTCCGGCGACCATCATTATTATTGTTATTAGAATCCGTCTAGGTCCGCTACGGATATCGTTCGCTCCGTAACAAATCAGTACGTGAGGATGGCCCGGTTGGACCAACCATTTTTGAATCACTAGCAGTCATAAATCAAGTTCTTAAAGAACGATTTCCTAAAGATCGACTTGTTTACCATGCAACGTCCTAAAAGGCAAGGTAGGGTATACAACATTCACATAAAATTTAGCTTGAGGAAAAAAGGACGTTTTTAAATAATAAAAATATGCTCCCATACCGCAGAAAAAAAAATCTCGATTTCAAGTTTCTGAAATCGACTCATCGAAACATTGTTTAAGGTCGATTTAAAAATTCGATTTTCTTAAATTTTTTCATCGATTAAAAGACCCGAGATCGCCATCCCTACACTTGATATCGAACGCAAAGTCACGTTCCGGTCCGGTCGTCTCTTGCGAGAACGGATTTGCATCATACCAAATTGGACCGTGTATTACTACAAATAAAGTGTTGCGGAGGTTCGATTCCATTTCTGAAATTGTAACTTCCGATAGATTTTACACGTACCACATCTAATGCTACGAGCATAGTTACCTATTACCTAGATACAAACATATATTACATTAAAAGCAAACCTACACAAACTCTAAAATGCCGACCCTAGCGGCAGATTCCACTGCTAACTTTAAACCATTCCATTTAGAGCCCCACTTTTGAAGGGCTTGGTAAGGCAAATACTTCAGGTTGTATAGGGTACAATTCACTTGAGGCGATCAATTGATAATCTTGGGTAAAATCACAAAATCTTTCATGAAAAACTAATCTTCCCGACATGCACCTATATGCCATCTGCATGACAAGCGGTCTCAACTTGCCCCAGTTAAATATATAGCTAAGGAGACCAGGAGACATTTGTTCGCTGTACCTGCCAGACACATCATTGCGCGAGCCCAGCACCCTGTCCCTCGCACTCTCTCTGCGTTTAACGGACAAGTGGAAGATGACTAAATGTCTATATCTGGACTTCTGTGAGAGGATCTAGCTGTCAGACGGCTGGCAACTCACGCAATAGTTCGCAATGTACAAGTGGCCACAGTGAGTACGAAGGCGGCGAGCGACGGCAACCCCGTCCCTACTCCCGCGGCGCTCCCCGCACCGCGCTGCTAATCTGGCTAAGCAACACGCGCGTTCCGGTACTCGCGCGCCGCGCTGCCAGTGTGGTCGAGCACTTAAAGTAAAATAAATAAGTACCACAAAACATAACCATCTTTGTTAACCATTCCAGTTTCGGGCTGAGCAACCGCTTCAACGGCGAGTTCCCCTCAGGCCTTCAGTCACGCGTGGCGCCGGAGGAGTACCAGGCCACGGTGGCGCGCATCAACAGCGTGCTGAAAAAGACGCTGCCCGTCAACGTCAAGTGGCTGTTCTGTGGCTGCATGTGCTGCTGCTGCACGCTAGGATGCTCTCTCTGGCCTGTTATTTGTCTAAGTAAAAGGGTATGTTTCTGATATTCTTGTACTTTCATAATAGTCTTAGACGATCTGAAAATTGTACATGCTTGTAGGTTGTGTTAAAAACTATAGACAGACAACAAGATATAACATGGTAGATTTTCATGTGGGTAGGTAAGCTGGGCGTTTATTCAAGTCACCTTTGCATGCATCTTCATCATCACTTCAGCCGAAAGACGTCCACTGTTGGACATAGGCCTCCTCCAAGTGTCGCTACTATTAACGGTTCTCTGCGTTTCGCAACCATTGGATTCGCGCAACCTTTACCAGGTCCGTCTTGTAGGAGGCCTTCCAACGCTACGTCTTCCGGTACGCGATCGACACTCCAGAACCTTTCGGCCCCAACGGCCATCTGTTCTGCGCCCATTGCCACTTTAGGTTAGCAGTTCTTCGTGCTATGTCGGCAACCTTGGTTCTCCTACGGATATCTTCATTCCTGTTTCGATCTTTAGCAGGCATTTTAATAAAATATAATAACATAATCACTGTCGAAACATGTTCTTTTTGAATAGGTTTCATTGATAAGTAGTATCAAAGAAATAATGTAAAGAAGACAGCTAGTTATTTTGGTGCCAGCTATGGATATTTACTAATGAGGCATTTCATAATAAGAGTTTTAAAGAGCCAGAGGTAGTATCTTCAGACAGCATTCGGAAGGGGTTGCTGGCAAACCTGTTCCTCATTTATCAAGATTCTCAAACGCCAGCCTAGTATTTCCACTTGAAGAATTGGCATTAATAACATGCACACAGTCGTTACATTGAGTCGCCTCAACCTTCAACTCTACTTCGATCGAACAGTTACTACCAAATAGGTTCAACAGAGTGTATTTTTATACCTTAGCTCCACCTTATTGATTTAGTATTATAGGCACCTCGTTTACTGCTGCTTAGGTTTAGAATATGACCTTGAATTCGGCTACAAAGGTTTACCGCTTCTAAGTAAAGGAAAATGTTTTATTAAATATTAAAGTAAACACATATTCTTAGAGTGAACTGAATTATCGTATTTATACATGCTTGGTTTTTCCTGCCTCTTCGCTTCTGTCCTTTTCTGTTGGATCCGAACATATTTTAGTTTTAAAACATCAATCATATATATATAATATATATTAAGTGATATAAACTAGTGCTTGACTGCGATCCCACCAGATGGTAAGTACTGATGCAATCGTTGATGGTGAAGCGCCCTAGTTTATTAAGAGCCTATTCACTCTAGCTTTGAAGACACCCAAATTATAATCGGACGGGAAGAACGCAGCAGGCAAATTGTTCCAGTCCTTCGAATAATAATTATCCCAACTAGCTGTTACTTACAGTTTCGCTTGTGTCTTTAGTTATTGCTCCGCTCCTATTGGTAGAAATACTCGATAAATAGCCTATCCAACACTAAAATAATTTTTCAATTCGAACCCGTAGTTCCTGAGATTAGCGCGTTCAACCAAACTCTTCATCTGTAGTATAGATTATAAATAAGTCTATTAGTTGCCATTAGTCGTTGCGGACCGTACCTCTTACATTGGCATGAGAGGGAATTGGCGAGATCATTTTAATGTAACCAGCAGCGCCTTCGACACATGGTCACGTTTCTGTGCCGCCCGTCTATTACCGTATTACCCGAGTTACGTTATATTGCCTGTGTATCCGTATAAATATATAAGTGCTAAACATAAGTTGGTATCATGGCATGGCATGTTTTATAATTTGCATTTGAATTAAATACATAGTTAAGACATTATTAAAAAAAAAAAAACGCTACGGTATATTATAGGTAGTTACTCCAAAACTCTCTGCTGAACTTTATTTTAAACTTAAGGATAAAAAAAAAAGTTCTTTAAACTGTTCTTTGTCTTTTTCTCCATTCTGAAATCAATCCTACAGTCCATCTCTACTCAATGTAATGTTAGTAGTCACATCTAAGTGACAAGTGTATCAAAGAAAAAATGCGACGTAGTTATGCACTTTGTTCCCTTTAGATAATTGTGTACAGATAAATAATACATATATTTCTCATTCATAGATAATCTTTTAAATTATGCGTGAGTGAGGCTATTAGCAGCTGTGTAGTTTACTGATAAACAGCGCGCAAACTATCAAGAATTACCTACTACGTTGTACATCATAGATAAAATTATAGATCCTATTTTGCGCGTAGGACCAGACTCATTATATTTTCATTTGAGTCTATTATGCATCGGATAAACACATCTATACAATATACATATCTCCAGCTTCAAAACTTCGCCTTGGTTGGTAAAATTTAAACAACCATGAAAAATATGCACATATATTTTGATCTCATACCTGTTTTTTAATCGGGTTATCTCAGACAGGAACAGGGCCAGATCAGTAGCCTGATTCACGTAAAATCAACAAGCCAAATATCGTTGAAGATTTATAGTCGTTCGATCGAAGTCCTATCCAAAAGCGGTATTCACGATCTACCGACTTATTTCCAGTTACATTAATAAGTATTCTACCAGGATAATGTAATACAGATGTTTTTTTAAATCGACGAATTTCAAACGACTATAAAATCGGTGTCGTTCAAACTCGATTGATGGATGTGAATACGGAAATGGCCTAAACGACTAAATCACTATGATATTGTTACGGTTTTCATTACGTGAATCGGGCTACTGGGGTGGGAAAATGCCGGAATAATGTCCAGAGTGGCAAAATTTAGGGCGATTGGAGGCTACTAGAAAAGTACTTAAGTGGCTACTATAAAAATACTTATGTTTCATTAATGGAAGCATAAATAAAAAAAAATGAAAGCTCTTTATTTTTACTTTTTAAAACTGACAGCCCTATTCGCTTAGTCAGAAAAGAGTTTTTAGCAGGGTGGTACTCATTTTCACCTCATTCTCCCTTCCTTCCTTTAAACTAACAATGCAACATGATGAAAATTAAAAGTACTAAAGCCGAACAGTGACAGCACTCCCTCACATTTAAAGTGTACCTTAGCAATATTCGATGTGACGTGCATCCGTCGTAACTCCCTTGCCCTGGGTGTACCCTGTAGTACTGTATTGTATGTATAATACACCCAGAACGACATCTCCTATTGGCGTCTCCGCAATTATGAAGACTCCAGATTCTCAATGCTATAAGATAATAAATATCCAGGCCTGCGTCCACAAGAGTAGAAAGGCCTGGATAACATTTTCAACGATTGTGGTCAGCCGTTTTCAGGAGACGTCCTGATCACATTTGTGCGAAAGGTAGACATGCTAGACCAGGCTCACATAGCATCTTAGGAAGGCACCAAATTCAAGTCTCACCCTGCTGGTCCAGGGTGCTACTAGGATGCCAGATGTGGATTTGCATATGGCTAGTAGGTTGGATCGTCAGCTGACAACAGATCCAAACCGCTATTCATATTATCAATATCTTCACTTTTAGGTCACCATTGTATAGCGAAATCTGGATGAATGTAGTGCCCGCGGCGACGGGACAGATTGCGACCTTTCTTCACATGTTAGTCTTGGAAGCTTTCTTGCTTTTCTTCAGATTTGTTGCGACAGGGAATGGGTTTATTACATTCCATTCTCTGACGTTAGTTAACGAAGCTGGAAGATTGTTTGGCGCCGAATGTAATCGCACGGACGCGCTTTAACACGTGGCAGCCTATCAATAACAACAATTTGGAGAAATTTGGTTGCCCGAGGCTGCTAAATAGCTGAATCGCAATCGGGCCCTGGGTACAAAACGAAGAATACATACATACATGAATTATTTGTCCATAATATACGTCGTGAAGCGGCTACAATACTCTGTATTGATAATGTTATTTGTTGCAATTAATTAATTTAAATTATGTCGTTGTATTGTTTACTAACTATGCTTTTAATTACCTACCACTTATCGTTTATTTATTTATTCAAACGCAATTTGAATGTACGTTTATACAGCAACAAACAGAGATTTCTAAATATTCTTAATGAATCAAATTTTCTATGACATTACTATTTATGTTGCTAAATAAATTTTCATGGTTTTTGCCCGTACTTCTTTGAGAGGTTACGACGATATAGACGATATTATAATACAGTATAATTACTGAAATAGCACACGATCTTCGATCAATATTATTTATTACGTTAGCACCTAGAATGTTTCACATAAATATTAACTTTGTTATTTACGCCCATAAACTTGTCGATCAATAGTTAGCAGATACTACGTTCTAAGTTTGAACTATTTATGGTCTGTCGATGTATAAAATTAGATGATATAGCTCTATAATAATTTGTTTGTTTTCTTTCCAGACGCAACACTCTCTGAACAAACTCCTGGAATGGGAGAACAGTCGACTGTACAACAAGCTGGGCCTGCGCTGGCGACTCACGAAGCAACACTGCGATTCTTCCTCCATGATGGAATACGTACTTCTCATAGAGTTTATTCCTAGAATACCCATATACAGACCCGACTAAGGGCCTCACGGCCCAGTATTGTAGACTAACTGTACTGTAAATATAACACATAAATCATTACTGTACGTCATTGCATCTCGAAGATAACAACAAGCAATTTGCATGGCCAAGCCAATGAGCCTGTAAGCTAGAACATTTATAATGTATTTGGAAAGCAGCCCAAGTAGAAATCTGTCAGAATGTTGTGGGATTTACACATTGTTACCGTCGCGTAGCGAGCACGATTTGGTATATTTAGGGTTACAGTGTTGGACGCGTATAGCGGTGTCGTTCCTGACATGGTGCCGTTTATGTAAATATAAGCTAACGGTACATATAAACACGGACAAATAAGTGCTACTGTTAAACGCTTTTTGTGTATAGTTGTCGCAATATATCGCAAGCTTAGACTGCAAATGTTATCGCAATGTGTATATATTTTTTGAAGTTTACAATGTGTAAAAGCTTTTTGGAAGCTGCAATAAGTTATCGAACTTCTGATAATAAGTACTTTAATTAGTATTTTAGATGTTTGGCTAAGTGCTAGCAATATGTAATATGTACGGAACCTCTTAGTTTTTTGTTCAATGTGCAATTGTACTGCATCAATACTCGAATTTACACAATTGTATCTTTATATGAACTTACTACAGACTTCGTCTTAGAACATTACTTCAGATACCTTTATATCTGAAGGTTTATGTTGTCAACGCACTTTTTATACTTACAATTATCTAAAGGTAGATTACTGTTTAGTATCGGTCTGTGAAGTGCTGTGTACTGCTATGCATGTGCTGCTTTCTGATGATCGCCAAACAAGTGGCTTCTCGGGGAAACAGATTGAAAGACCTGACAAATATGTGTATGCTGTATGCTCAAAAACATGCCTTTGTATTTTTGTGGTGTCATTGTCATTGCTATTTTTTTTTATTTTTGTACCTAATTAGTTAATTTCCAGCTGGCCTGTTTCGATAAAACTTAAGGATCAAAACAAATATCAATCTCATATTACGCATTTATTTGAAATGCTTTATGTACTTATTCATTAATTAACATGTTCGTAACGTACTTCGTAAGCTAAGCAGTCTGTTGCCTACCAGTTACCACGTTTTTTTTTTGTTTCGTTATCTTTACTACATATGCTTAACTAGTAACTCGCCCTGACTCCGAACGGGTAAAAATTATATACATGAATCTTCATCGTTTATTGGTCTTTTACTAACCTAAAACTTTAACTAGTAAAAATCGCAGCAAATCCGTTGCGAGGTTGAGGTAGAGTGAGCGAATAAACAGACAGACGCAGATTGTTGCTTTATATTAAGTAAAGATGTTACGGTTTACGAAAAGAAAAGGAAATGTAATTACGTTAATGATGTTATCTATGTTAATAGAATGGGTAATGTACCCGACGTATAGAAAGATGTACAGTGTGCACCGAGTGTAAATGTAACGGAGCAGTCCTCCTCTCGACAAACCGCCGCGTGGTCATGTCAGCGCTATTTTTATTCACATTTATTGAACAAACTATATTGATATAGGTCGGTGGTCATTATTCCTCCAATTCATTCTCATCACAGCAAATTGCCTTGTCATCCGTTCATAAATATTCGTTCATTTTTAAAGCGTATACTTGCTTTATGTATGTTATGTACCTGAATGTCCACGATAGTTCTGTAGGAACGGTTAGTCTGATACAATAGCGACAGTAAATCGCGAGCCGATTCTAAAGTATATGCTAGGGTAATGTTTGGGACTGTGTTATTAGACGATTAGCTTGTATAATGTTATATGTAACATTAGAAGAATCCCCGCCCTCTTTTCTCTTTTCAACATGTTGTGAATGTCGTGAAGGGCCGATATGACTTATCATCGCTACTAAACTTATCCGTAATTATAAGATTTTCATTGAATCGTAGATCGCTCGGAATGTTCTCTTGCCACCTACACGTTTTAGTTATTAAATAGTGTTTGAACGCAACGGTTGAAAAGCGAACAGGGTATGTTGACAGTAAGTTGTAAGTTAAGGAATTGTAAATATTTTAAGAACTTATAGATTATTTTTGTTCAAATAATAAACTCACTACATGTGATGAACATATCTTTGATTGCAATGGCAGTGCCTTACCTCATACCTACTTCCTGGACCTCTTCTCGTGCAGGCGCACTTCTTTGCAAGTACCTTATCTATCAGCACTCAATTGGGTACCTATTTGCTTGTTCAATGTTTTATACTAATCAACAAACAAGACTAAAAAGAAAATTTTCTTTCAAAACCGATGCAATGAAGAAGAGTAGGGGCGTGGTGGAAAAATCTCGCTATCTTTTTTGCATAAACTTAATTTAATGGCAGTGACGACACATTTCAATAAACTTACACTATAATATCAGATTTGAAAGGATTCCAACTTAATATTGAATTTGGAGGGACGGATTTGAAAAATCCGTTCATTTGTAATTTTTGATATAGAAATAAAGTTACCTTTAACCCAATTGACACGCGTCGAAGCCTAAGTATCGTAAATCAACGCAAAACAACATCTTGCCTGTACCTAATTCGGTAGGTAGTTGGTATCGCGGCTTCAAAGTCTTGAGCATTTCGGGGAGTATGCGTCAGAATTGCATAGTCTAATTCCGCCAAGAACGTTCCATCATTGGTCCTTGGGCCGCGGTTGGGTCGCTTGGTGAATCGTAAGGCGATGCGCCACCGGTACATGGTGGACATCCCACCTATACACAGAAAACGTTTTAGGAACACATTCATTGTGCGTACAGCTAAGGAGTGGAATTCCCTGCTGGAGTCAGTTTCCTGATGGGTACAACCTGGGGATCTTTAAGGCCAAAGTGAATAAGTTACTTTTAGATTAGCGCGCTCCATCGTGGACCGCATCGTCACTTTTCATCAGGTGAGATAGCAGTCAAGTGCGGACTTGTAACAATAAAAAAGGTATTCGCTGTACTATACTCACACCCACGTCGCCCCATGTAACAGGAATCGACCCTATTGCCATTTAAACCTGTATCTTACTAGGACACCAGTTGTATCACCATCAAAATGTATTCAGCTTCTACCTCCCCTGGTACCCTCTTGGTCGTGCATAAATGAATTTATTTTGACAGCAAGACGACACAATAAAATCTAATAACCTGCCCGACCCGGGAGTCGAACCCAGGACATACAAATTATGATATTTAGTTTTAGTGTTGGCAACCACTAAATGTGCGAACCTATCAAAAAACTTTATGATTCTTTAGGTAAATGGACGTCGACATCACAGGTCGATATAGAACTACATGATAAGTTTCTCTTACAAACCTGTCAGTGCAATTACAAATAAAAATCATACTTATAGTAGAAATTAGTCTACTTACTCCCAAGCGAAGCCAATTTGCCCTGCGCAAGAGCTGGTGTTTAGCAAATGCACTGAATGCCTCGATGCTGAAATATAACGTCAGTAGATACATGCCAAGGTGCCTCGTATTATGTGCCACAGGTTACCCAATAAGGATGAGTAAGTAACTGACATACCATTCACTAACGCAGCCGTCTAATCCCGGGATCCTGATCCCGATTTCCGGCCGCCGTAGGCTCGGGCTTGCGCACGGCGTGCAATGGGTTCTTCGCCGTCCGACCGTCCAGGAACCGTCCGGACCGAGCCCAAGACGTCGACGGCGCGTATTGTTCCACGCGCGCCTCAAGGAGTTGTCAGCAAACCGTAGGGGCCCAGCAGGGTCGAAGCCAACTGGGCCTAAGGATCTGTTTCTCAAAGGAAGATTCGGCCCCGGTACGAAAGGGAACGTAGGAACAGGAGTGGGTTTATAGTCAGTAAAAGGTAAAAGTCTAACACTCTCCCGCTCCGCCCAAGAGTGATTTTATTAAGAGTGATTTTCCCACCCAAAAACAAAAAAAGCCGTCTTATCCCAGAGTTGTTACCAACGACTGCAACCACACCACTACGGTAGGTATACGTAATAGAAAATTAAATATTACTTTACGCACACAGAAAATTGTGAATCTATACACACAATTAAAAGCAACCTACCTCTGTGAAATCGAATAGGTAAGTAGGTATCTTGAGGAACTGTATCTAATCAATTTTTCTGTGGTCACTTAAAGTCAAAAGTCCTAGCCTAGGCCTAGCTGCAGGAGCGTCTCCATAACCGAACATATCAATTAATTTATCGAAGCTACATCTTGTTCCTATTTTTTGGGGCAAGTTAGTCTATTGGTAGGTGAGTGCAAGGTTTTTTTTGTTTCCTCTCAAATATTGATGTATTGACTGTAGCGTCCACATAACACGTTTCAGTCAATAAAATTTATCTACCTACTTTTTTTTGGCTTCCCACCGCTTGTGTATTTACCTATTTATACTCAGTCATCTGCAGTGTCAAATTTTAGAAAGTACCTGTGTACCTACCTACTTTATCTTTTATTTATTTTTTGTTTTTGATTTTGATATAGAATAATAATATTTAGTTTTTGATATAGATAGAATAGTCAGTCCGTTTTCCGTTAGTGGATATGACACATTCCAATGTTTTTACAGTATTTGGCTGCTAACGTATTAAATCGGTGTTCTTGACAAGCTTCGCTAGTAGAGGTAGTCTGATGATGATTATTATTATTATATCTAGCCCATACTCTTCCACTGCTGGGCAAATGCCTCCCTCCATTCCTTCCAATGTTCCCGGTTTTGAGCCAATTCTTTCCAATTCCCAAGGAAGACATCCAATTCGTCCCGTCATCTCCTTCTTGGTCTAACGCGACCCCGTCGTGGGATTCAGGGCACCAATTTTGCGTTTTACTGGCCCACCGCTCGATCGACATGCGGCAGACATGTTCATTTGCCCACTTAAACTGGGCAGCCTTCTGAACCACGTCAATGAATTGCGCTTTGGTGCGCAGTGTAGTGTTTCGAACGCGATCCGTTATTTTAACATCTAGTATGCTGCGCTCCATAGCACGTTGGCAAACCTTAAGTTTGGTAGTCTCATACTCAACTAAAACTCTCAGTTCCATTTTCAACATCAATTCCTGGTAGGATCAATTCGCGAATAATTAAAATTGCGACAGAACTCAATTCGCAAAAATCCCGGCAAAAAACCACAATAGAACACTTGTTAACATTTTTGGGCACAAATATAACATGTGCGCTGTGGCCTGTATTCTGTAATTACTGTGTATCCAACCTAGTTTCGTTTGTAATGTTTGTATATCGGAATAGATATGACGTAACTGTGTATGTTGTTCAGAACGCTAGCTGAATATTCTGTATATTTTATGCTAAAGGAAATCAGCCGGGTGATAACAATTGAAAGAGGATATTAATTGGAATTATTAGATTTATTTTGTTATAAATTACTTCATCATATACACATAAGTAAATACTCAAGGCACTTAACATTATGGTCCCTCCAAATAATACACTTACAAGTTATGACACAAACAGAACAATAAAAAAAATGTACAAAACTGACACCTAACACAATCTTTTAAACAACAAAATATACTGTAATTTCACGCCCGCAGGCTACATGCGCTTTAAATACTACTTTTTACGACATTTTTTTTTTGTAATTAATAATACAATTAATATATCTATAGACTACAAACAGATTTTAACGTTGTAATAATAAACAACAACGAAATATTGCATAGACCGACGATATAGGTACAGCTTTACCCAACTAGTGTTAGTTTAATCTCTGACAAATTACAAAATCCTTTGTAGTAAGACGCACTTCGTGTCACGAACTATATGGGTACCATTGCATACGTCTTGATTTAAAATAAAGTTAATGTCATAATCAATTTAATTAAAACGAAGAATCAGATCGAAAAGAGACTACACAACCATTACAAAATAATATCTACAAATATCTAATTTAGGGACGTTACTTTATACAAGCTCTTATTATTTACATTCAGTCGTTGGAACGTTACTACTCAATATATTAATTTCATAAAAGCCCGAATTGGTAATACAGCAAATAGCGGGCATTACGTTATTATGGCAACATTAGTGCGAAAACGCAAATAAATCATTATAATTGTACAAATCCATGGCTCACACTTCATTCTCTGATGTATTTGGAAGTTTATTAGGTATAATTTAATAACTTGGGACGGACATTGTTCTCCTCATAAAGAAAATCTTATTGCACCTAGGGAAAACAAATCTCCATCAAAAAATAGACCGTTAAAAGTCTGCCATATCTCATAAGTGGTAAAACACCTTTTATAAAACAGTGACATCATGACAATATGGTAGACGTCAGTCTTGGTGTAGCAGTATCACATGTTACTCGCAATTTATTTGACCAGCAGGCCACGAGGCGCGGGACTGGTCCGCTTTAACTCCTTGTTTAACTCATCTGAACGTAGTTAATGGGGAATTGTCCTTTCAGTCCATTGCACTCACCGAATAACCATTCTTCGTTAATTTTGTATCTGACTTGTATAGTGTCGCCGGTGGCGAAGCGTAGGTCGCCGGGCTGCACGGGCTCGAAGTCGTACAACGCGAGCGCGACGCCGAGGAGCGGGGGCGGCGGCGCGGCCTCGTTCGGCAGCGGAACCTTGATCTCCACGTAGTTGGACGGGAACAGGCCCTGAGCGCCGCTCCTCAAACTGCCATAAAGCCATTCGTGGTCCTCTCGCCGTATCAACTTTATCCTCGAGTTGGCCTGCAAATTACAAAAATTGATCTTGAGACATTGAACTGCTATCATCTATTCTAACCTCATTCTGAGACGCAATTATCTCGATTTAAACGTCAGCATTTAGAACCTCGCGATAATCATAAAGCTGTCCTCCATATGTTTTTTTTATATGACTTTATTACCTCTGAGACCATACATTGGAAAACAGATTTTGCCAACAAACAACGTCACAAAACAATTACTGACGACAACAACTTGTTAACAAGCAATAATAACAAACTAAAATGAATAAACACAAAGTGTACTGGCTGACATTGTAGTCAGTAACGCCAATACAATTATTGTTCTAATGAACGGTCAATCGGCATCAGAGGACGCGAATTCAATTGATCAGTTATAATTAGTGACCTATTAAAATGATGCTCACGCGATAAGTACATCCTCATATTAAGGATCCGACCTTCTGCGAGAAGCGAAGCGTTGTGACCTCTATAGTATGTATCTTGTTCTTGCTATTAGCACTAACGTGCAATTGTTACCAAGATTTATAACTGCACTGAACTCATGACCCGCTCTGATTCACTAATCATTATGATTACGAAAACGTTGCGTGCTTGTCTTTTAGTTAAATCACTTGCTAATTGCGAACTACGCATTGTGCAGGTTAAAGACATCGGTAGGTTTTATTATTGACTTAATTAACTTTCCCTGTTTATTCAGAATGACGCTCCATAACGTCGTGATAACTTACTGATGAAATACAGTGATATTAAGAATATTTTTGGATGTCTATCTACTAGATCTAATCTTAGGTTTGTTTACAAAAAGTTTCTAAACGAATTAAAACGCACTTATTTAATATGAGTTACCTAATTCATAGCACTTATCTGATAAGATATTATATCTAGAAGTACACAGACACAAAGAAAACAGTTTAAATTTAATCCGCGTCGTCATATTTTCTGCGACACATAAAACTGAAGTGTTTCTTCAAAACAAATGATAATTAAATATCATCTAGCTATCAAATAAATATCCGCGAATGTACGTCGTCCGTTTGAATATCGCTAATTTTATTTGTAAACATCGGAAAACGTTACATTGTCGAATTGGGATCGAATGATATCCTAAGTATAAAGTTTCAGTACCCATCCTACGTTTTATTAATGTTCATTGAACCATAAAATCCTCTTAAATTAAAAAAAAATACCTACTTACTTATGTAGATACTTTGTGGTAGCAATCAACTAAGTGCATAAGAGATACATAGTAGATAGTCATATGAAAACGACGACAAACCTCTGAGTCTGCTAAGCCATTGAACCTAATTTGAAATGCGTGTGCATGTTTTAGTTGATTTCTTGGAACTGAATGACACGTTTTCCGTGAAACTTCGTATACTATATATCTAGTCGTATACGAAGTTTCATGGAAAACGTGTCATTCACTACTATGCAAAAGACAGTAGTTGAGAGAAACTATTAATTGCTTAGATACTTTTACATATGGGCAAATGAAAGTTATGTTCTTTACATTGTGAGGAGTGCCTTTGGCAACACACTGTGACCACCGATGCGTTCATCGAGCATGATGATTATAGTAACATTGCCTCATGAACTTTTCTTTGTACAGTAGTACTAGCAGACTACTAGTTTCGGAGCAAAGAAATCGGTCTGAAATTAATTACTTGTCTATATGCTCACACGTTGCAAGCCACATTTAAAACATTTAGAGATTCTTACTTTTGTTAGTATTAAAGAGTTGTTAATATTTTCATTTACTATTAAAAAAGTAATAAATGATACTGCCTTGTACAACACTCTTAATTCATATCAGACCAAGCAGAGGTTTTATTAGTTCCAATGACTGCATAAACATTTCGTAATTAGTTCTAGGATCCACGTGGAAGTTTTGCCAAACACGTTTGTCGGTACTGACATACAGTAATACAGTTTAATAAACTAAATTGGTTTAATTGGATTTTTCCATGCGGCATGTGGCTTCGCGCAACGCTGACGGTTTTCATCCGCTAAACTGCTAAACCCACTACTGACCACTTAAATCTATTACATACAGACCACAAACGAGAAAGGTGACCCGAACTCGCGAAAATAAAATTAACTTAACTCAATAAATATGTCAAGTTAACACGTATAAAACATTTAGCTTTAAATATGAGGAATTTCCATTACAATAATGGTGTCAATAAAATCTTGTGAAACTATCAACACAATAATAGGGGAAGTGCCGCAGATAACAAGTTCCTGTCCAAATGATAAAGCCGCGCTCAATGCAAAACATTTTATCAATAAAATTGCCAACACGCGTGAAACGTCAGTAAATGATATAAACAATTGCGATTAGGAATTGAAAACAGACACGACGATGTACGCCCCAAAACAACGAATTCCCGGAAAGTCAGAAACGTTACGATTACATCTTCCAGCCACGTTTGTAACGTAACGGACACCGGGCGGCTCATTGTGCGCTTACGTCACGACATGTGTTCCACTCTAGAATGGCAATGCATATGGTAATGCGGAAAAACAACCAATAAAAGTTATCGTTGTAAATTTGAACAATTGGTTAGCATTGTTGTGAGCTCGCTAACGTCATAAACTTGTCATCTACCTTTGAATTCTGAATAATATCCTTTACAAATTAAATTGTTCCATTATGCAATTTATTTTTTCTTCACAACTACGTGACAAGAACCCATTTAGGGGTGAACCCGTTGTCAGGGGGAAAGAGGAAAAGGGAGCATAAGTTATTCCACTCATTCCTTCCTTTCTGATAAGCAAGCAATAGGATATTTATGTACATAGAATAGACCAGTACAGTATAAAAATCCGTTTCCCTTGCTCACGCCATATAACTTGAGAACGACTTTACCGATTTCATTCGCATATTTTTTTTTAATTTTCTTAGAAAATTGGAAAATTTCAGAAAACTACGATAAAACCTTTGCGTGTTTAACAGTTCATAGTTAAGACAGGACAAAGTCTGTCGGGCTAGTTAGTATTAGAATAATTTTAACGCCCATACAAACCTGTAGAACTGTGTTTATTAGGACATTAACCCATTCTACATTGAAATTCATGTAGCAACAATGGTACGATAAAGTTATTTGCTATAGCTATAGCTATATGTATTACCTACTTACACAATTACCTTTATTGAGTTAACGAATTTCCAATACATATAGAATGAAAGTATTATTAAGGCAAGAGTTTGTATGTTCGTGTGTAGGTGAGTTAGTTACTCTGTCACGCTCAAACGGCTGAACGAATTTAGTATTTAGGGGGTAACCTATGTCTTGAAATAGCACACAGGATACTTTTTATCCCAAGAGTATGTTCCCTTAGTAGATATAATTTTCTAATATCACGCGGTCGAAACCGCTGAAAAAAACTAGTATAGTATAAAGTAAAAGCCTATTGAGGGCCTCCGTGGTTGCTTAACAAATGTTCTAGCAATAAACCGCTCCTATAATGTTCATACTATAAATACGCAACTTGTATGAATTCGAAAGTAGTGCACAGCGAAAACTTACGCGTCTCGCTAGCCCAAGATATCACTTTAATTACGCTTGTCTTCTGTACATTATACTTAGGTTATACGCTGCAAATTACGATTTTATCACTGCCATATGAATGATTATTATGATTATGTCTAGTCTACGAACAAAGACATTTAAATGGAGATTAATGTCACCTAGTTTTTCCATATCAGGATCAAAAGCATCAAGATTGCTTGCTATTTCCTCATAGACCTTTTTACGTTGTATTCCTAGATTTTATTCTTCTTTATTTGCTGAGCATCTAAAATAGTATGGTCGTATCACTAAGAAAGTTAGTTTGAAAACTAATAAGCCGATAGATACCTATTAAAAAATAAGGAGGTTACATTTTCAACAAAGAAAGGTGGTCACTAGGGTTACCAACCATACTTTTTAATGCAACGTATCTTTCTTTAGTTTTGGTAAACATGCTTTATTTTACTTTGATTGAAAATACTCTATTTTCAATCTTTATCTTTTCTGTGTGTTTTTAAAATGAAACATTATTTTGAACAATATTGAACTATTTTTTCAATTATTTGTATTTCTACAATGAAACACGAATGCATTCTCTTTCAAAACAATATTGTTTTTTGTAAATGAGTTGCTTGTTTATTTAAATTCGGAGTATAAAAATAGTGTAAAAAACTGAAAGATAAAAAAAAATTGTTAGTGTGTGCTATAGTTAGTAACCCTAGTGGTAACCCCACCTTTCCTTTCCGAAAATGTAATTTCCTCAGTCGGCAACATAATTCTGACTCAATATACCTACTTAATTGCTATGTAACACCGTTCAAGCCTGTTTCGTATTAAATAAAAATAAAACACAATATAAAATGTGTTAATTTCTCAATTTCGTAAGCATCGCACTACGTGATCATCGACTGTGAAGAATACAAACATTCTAAAATGTTTTTGTTGAAAAGCAAATCTGTTACCATGAATAAATGATTGTTTATTGATTTTTCTATATTGTTCGTCGACTATACATGCCGATAAAACAATGGATTGATGATGAAGATGTCTTAGGAATTCTATTTTCATTTGAAAAGTTCTGAGCATTCAAGTTTACAGGCAGTCTATGCAAGTATGCACCTCTACCCTACCTATGATGAATTGCCACTGGAAGGCCAGCCCTATATCAGTAAGCCAAGCCAGCAATCATTCATTATTACTCGTTTATTTATTATCCATATGTGATTCATAAAGGGGAGTTACGTTATTTTTAATCAAATCTCGAACTTCGATATTGTTTGTATCAGAAATCAGTGTGTAATGGGGCAATGTAAATTGTAATGCAATCAACCATTATCAGGCGTTTGCGCAAAATTCCCAACCTTATCAAATTCAAGCTCAGAACGACGTGACATGAAAAACAGATGTATTGAAAGTGCCTAAATACTAGTACATATATTGACCTTAAACTTGTTCTAAGACAAAATTTTAAGCCAATGACGATCCCGATACTTACACCTACATAACAATTTCTAAAAATAATCAGGTGTTTTGGCCACCAGCCACGAGATGTAAACAAACAAAACCGCCTAATATTTGCAAATTGTATATCAAGGCATCGCGAATTCCGTGTTCTCTCAGTCTGAGATGAAACGATATGGAGGAAACGAATTATTTATCTAACAAATCTGTAAATAAATCAAGCTTTAGAGCTCAGTACAGTTCCTGCAGTCTCGAATGCACTTACCGAAAAGCATAAATCGTCCGGATGATCAGTGAAGTAGTCGAAAAGAGCAATCGCGTATGGCTCTTCTTCTTCCTCATAGTTGGCAAGTTGATCGGGTGCGAAGTCGGGTATGTCAGTGGTCCAGGCGCTGGTCACCTCATCATCGGCTTCTGGTGGGGGAGGAGGCGGCGGGATCGTCGGCATCGGCGGAGAAAGCTCCCTCTCCGGAGAACCTTCCTCTTCAGCGTCATCCCAGCCGAACGACTTTGATTCCTGGAGCAAATCGCAAACATAAGCATGGGATGGGCGCTATAAATTCTGCATAGATTATATAGAATCTCTAGTGTAAGAAAAGATTTTCAACACTAATTTTAACGCTTCTTTTATTGGTATGGAGCTATTTAAAATGGTTGAAGGTTATCGCACTTATCGCTATTATAAATCTGCAAATACTAACACTGGGCTATTTTTAAGTAGATACTGTAAACTGTATTCTTTTGAGCATCACAACTATTTAATTGGCGGAATAGTCTATTTTCCGTATCTGCGCCAAAACATCTGAGTTGGGGCATAATAACGTGCTTAGACTGCTGTGTGAATTCAAAATTATATGTTCTTAGTTAAAATTCCGGACGAGTCATGGTCATGACTCCATGAGCACCTTTGTGTTTCTCGTTGGATGTTAATAAAGTCGCTAATAGGCGATTTATGAGCTGTTTTTGCTAATCTCTAAAGTCAAACATTCTGTTTGATAATCTTAATAACAAGTCTAAATGACGCATTCTGTTTATTCATCATTGCGTAATGTCTAAACAGCGTTAGGATTACTAGTGTCTAAGACCCAAATAAGACACAAAATTATATCTAATGCTTATCTCAAAATTGATGAATGTGAGAATTCAAGATAAACAGGTTTCTAGATGTTCGAGAAAATAATGAAAAGATACATCACTTCATGTTGATGTAGTTATCATCTATATAAATAATATGTTTTTATCAATTCATCAATCGTGATGAAAAATTTAGGTATTTCACTGCTGAAGGTGAGCCGGGCGCCTTTCATAAACATGAGTTGAAAGCATGTTTTTATCGCTTTTAGCTAACAGGAAAACCCACTAATTACGCTTAAGCTCGTCTTGGTTTTAACTAAAATTGTTTATTTTTTATTTTAGATATTATTGTTATTGTATTTTTAATAATTTAAACCACATGTATAATTGTAGAATTTTCTAATTTTATTATAATTTTCTAATTGACATAAATATTAACAGTTACTGTGCCCTGACAGGATCTACAATGAATGCTCCATAGCTTTAAGTATGTTTGTTACCATCTTACCAACATTGTGGAAGCAAACAAATGAGTATGAGTAAAAGTAATTAAAAACTAGGTTAAATTCGATTTTCCCGTTCAAGCGTTCTGATCGCTGGCGTGGTTAAAAATTATAATCGAAGGTCTGACGTATGGCCAGCAAATGCACTTGCGAAATCATAATGTGCGCCATATTATTTGCTGATACAAAATACTGATTGTTCGCATTCTTGTAGCTCTCTATAAATAATATAGGTAGGTGATAAACATGTTTGATCGAAATCTAAGTTGATGACTTTTATAAATATCATGTGCGCGACGTAGATAACAAAAGGTAACTCGATAGCCACCTATCCGCTGCGGCTTATTTTATACCGTTTTAATGAAAACTTACAATTTAAACAAAGAGCTCACGGACATTGTGATAATTATCGTGCAAATTTTAAAGCCCCTTAATGAATGGTACGGTCATGAACACAAATAGCATGCATGCCTTGCGAGCATTATAGTCTGTAGTGCCGACACACGACCTGCTATCATGCCTCCGCTTTTTTGTTTAGAAAATTTTCGCACACAGAGGTGAATACCTGCAATCTTACGTGAAATTAATTAATTTTAAAAAGCTTCCCTGACACATCGCAGCTGACTAATGAGAGATATCCGGTATCTAATCATTGGGAAATTATTTGTGATAACAGAATTATGTTCATTGATTGAAACAGCTTATTCATTGCTTGAATGATTTATATAGTTAATCTTCATGCGTGTTGCATAGGCGTACATAGGCGGACTTAATGCCTTAGGCATTCTCTTTCAGTCAACCTAGGGTAGTGCAGAGACAATAATTATGTTATGCGCATAAAATGAAAATTTTATTTTGAAAACAAGAGTAAAAAAGTATATGTACATATAATTAAAATACACATACATATATATATAACATACGAAATTAGCATGAAGCGATAACAAAATAATTTTATGATAAAACCCTAAAATATTAGGTTTCAGTTATATAATATGTATACTACATAAACATTAATATAAAGTAAGGACAGAAGTTTTGAGACAATTCTCCAATAAATGTAGAAAATGATTCCGCAACTTCCGCTTAAATGCATACCGACTTTCGGCCGTCCTGATATCGAGAGGAAGCGCATTCCACAGAAGGATGGACTATATATAGAAGGAAGAATGAACAAAATCAAAAGTATGAGAAGGACAGAGAAGTAGGAGATTGTTAGAAGAACGCCGATTTCTTGCATGTGAAGAACAAAGATATTGAAAGTGATTTATAAGGCAGGATGGAGGCGTGGGAGAGTTAAGCAGAGAGAAAAGTGTAGTCAGAGCGCGCAAAGTTCTTCTCTGGCGAATAGGCAACCATTTGAGGTCAGACCTGAAGTTCCCAAGTGATAGTCGAGGAAAACTAGATTTTAGTTGGAAATAGTTATGATTAGTATCCCTCGATTTTTGATTTTGAAGCATTTGAAGTTGAGTATTTCTCAAACTCTACTTTAGCCTGGAAACCTGCCGAAATTTGGCATCAGGGTTTCTACAATCTTTAACTCAAAATACTCAATTCAGAACCCCACTCTATTTAATCTTTCATTTTAAATCACGATTACAAACAGTATATTTCTAGATTGTAAGCCTAAATTTCAAAAGTTTACACAAGTAAAAAATATTTAAGTAATTACTGTTTACGAAACCAAAGAGAAATCAAAAAGTATGTAAATTTACTTACGAAACTATCGCCAAATCCGTTTGCGACTTTTTGTATAGGCGTAGTGGTGTTCACGGTCATGGTAGTCACAGGGAAGCTGTTCCCAAAAGTAGTCTTCAACAAGGCCGAGTTGTCGGGAGGCTTTGGCCTGGCTGGCTTCGCTCGGATTATCGTCGGCCCCTTCAGCATCGGCGCTGGAGCTGATACGTGGCTCGTAAAATTATTTGATACTTCATATACATTTTCCTTACTTAAAATAGGTTTCTTCTTCAAGGCAGGTTTTCTGGTCAAGTTCGTGACTGGCTGAGGCGAAAATGGGTCAAGAGATGTGAAGTCATCCAGTGTATCCTCCTTTACAGGCTTCCTCGTGTTAAGGAACAGATCGAAATCATCTTCAAACCCACTCTCAGCCTGTGATGCGTTGCCACCGTTGTGAGCATTGTGATGGTTGGTAGATGTAGTGGCATCTGAACCAAAGCTGTCTACACTAAGACCATCGCTACTTGACCTGGTAGTGAACGTCGGTGAACTGGGAGGCGATGAGAGATCTATCAAAGCACCTGTCTGCACATTCTTTGGTTCACATTTAGGAAACATTTTATGAGTGTCCACATCACTGTTTACTTCTTTTATCATACTTGGTTGGACCACATTCACATTTTGATTATTCACTACTGTTTTAGATTTACGAGATAATAGAGAAGTGAGCACTGTAGGCCTTCTTATAAAATGCGAAGGTTTTGCAGGAATATCAGGTTGTTTGTTAATCTTTGGTGGTGGGGGACGTGGTGGGGGTTTCTTCTTCTGTGTGAAATGTGGTGCTGGCTCAAAGACATCTGCACCAAAGGGGTCATCATCCCAATTTGTAACAGGAGAGTATCTGTTCACTGCCGTGCCAGGAACACTGGGAGCTGGCCGAGTTGGGCCCTTCATGTCTGTGGACAAACTTTATTATTGAGCATTCAAGTAATACATATTATTATGTTTCTTTTATCATAAATATACACTTTATTCATTATTTCCAGTTTCTAACCACAAAAACATAAAATAATTGGTTTTGTCATTGATAAACATGGTAAATTTTCCCACTGAAACACAAATTATGAATAATTTTCATACTTAAAATCTACAAATCCCTGGAACCTTTGTTCAAAGTAAAAAATACAAGTTTATGTATCTCTTAATTCAATAAATAATTCATAATGCTCTAGCCTTGAATATCAACAACATACTGTTTTGCTTGGCTATTTCATATTTAGAATTTTAATGTATTAGAACTACTCAGACCTGATTGTAACTAATATTCCTCTGTAAAAGTTAAACTGAACTTATCAAGTTAGTATAGTAATTTAGATATTGTAAGAATTAAGGTGTCTAAAAGTACCGAGAAGTAATGTGAGAATGTTGATGTTTTTTAAAGATTGCTGCTACCTGCTTCTATTCTACAGTTGAATAATTTTGATGACTACACTAACATACTTATAAATTATGGTATTTCCAGTTATTTAAAAACAGTAAAGCAAAAAATTACTTCTCACATAACTTGTTTGAAGATTCTAGTAACATATGACTCATAGAACTTGACAATTCACTAACACACTTAATAAATGGTTAACAAATTCTACAAAAAAATACACAAAAACTCACTTGCTAGTTGAATCTTATTGGAAACACTTAGAACAGTATCAAAAACATCACTATATTGTCTGTTAAGTCTACGACTATGATACTGCGTTAGTAAATCGCAGTTTCGAACACGAATGCGGCAAGGCGTGGACAAAGATCGCAATACACTGCGCACAGATCGACCTGCTAGCAATTGTGCCGAGCGACCAGCCGACCAGCCCAGCCGCTACTCAACCCGCGATAAAAATATTATGATATCGAGATCCACCCACTGAACGCTAACGCACACCACTCCGCAGTAGTTGTTCCAACTCTGAACTCAGTATCGCGTGCCAGGTACGGGACAGCACGGTCCGCGGCCTTGATAGAGTTCGACGTAATCGCGTGGAAGGATTCATTACTGACGTTAACTCCTGTGTTACAGCAGTGACTTTGGTCGCAAATTAACATTACAATCATGTCTAATACATACCCTTAAATAAATCCATAGAGGCCACGGTCACTTCAACAGTGCAGACATAAAACAACAATGATTTATTTTGACAACGTTTATTTTCAGACAATAACAAATCAATAACTTCTTCAAGAAACCATCGAAGAGCTCGTTTACATAAATTTACCTTGAAGAACTAAACAAACTTAAACACAAACGCTACACAAATTCGTTTATCACATTTAATTTTGTAATCGTTTCCGTTCAGTTTTTAGTATTTTCTTGACCCTACGAACGAAAGAGATTGAGAAAACGTTCGTTACGCTTTTACATCCTGCATCCCTTTCACGCTTAGCTAATTTTATATATTCCTTTCCTGCTGTCATTGATGATGATGTTTTACGTATGTTGCTTACATTTAGTATGGAGTTAAGAAGTACTACATAAACAAATACAGATTATCAAATTAATTTGACATAAAGTTGTCACCTACAAGTCCTGCAACTGCAACCAATTTTATATACCATAAGGACAAACTGGATTGGATTGATTACGAAGCAATATTACAAACTATATGGTGTACTGCATTAACATAGTCAATATTTTCATATGTTTCATTGACAAGCAAAAGGGGAAACCGAGCAAGACAACGACAAAGAGTGGTGTGTTCCTTTCTTACATTTAAGTTATCTCACTCTTATAAGATAAAATCTGTTCTGTGTCTCTCTGTTCGTGGATTTTACTAGAAATAAAAAAATTAAATTGCATTTTTAACATTTAAATAGAATTTTTTACAAATCTTGATGAAATTGTTGGCTTCTTAAATGCAGGCCCGATATCTGTTTCGTATTTCGACAGTTGTTGTACAGTCTGTCTAATAAGTCAACCGACTTGGGAATTTTGTATAATATTTAATCATTTAAAAAAATACTTATATTCCATACTTTTTATAAGGTTCTTCTGTTAGTTAACTATTATCTCTATCTCTTAATCAACCTTGATTATTGAACCCGTGTTGACTACACCAGATTTCATTAAATCCTAATAATTACCCAAGTCGTTTAACTTATTAGACAGACTCTACGAAATCGTATTTTGTCCTTAATTATATTGAAAGCCGTTTCAATGTTTTGAACTTGTACCTCCATTGTTGGAACATCCGTGGTGTATACCAGCTCTTTGGCTTGGAGTTAAGGGCCTATTACACTGCGCTGAATAACGCGTGCGATATTCAGACTCGTACTATATTTTATTCATACAAAGACAGTCTAACCCATAATACACTATACGCGATATGTCGAACCATAGGCAAAACGAGTCTGAATAACGCGCAGTGTAATAGGCCCTTTAGGTCAGGAGAACGTGCCGGCCATGCATTAGGTAGGACTATCACGAACAATCCACGTATTGGGGAACTCATCGTCGAATTATTCCCTCCTCACAGTCAAACGCCAATTTATTTATTTACAATTTACTTATACAACATTACAGTCTAACTAATGCGTTGTACAGAAACAAGAAAAAAAATCAGAAAATAAAAAAAAAGAAGAAAACATATACATTACCACTAATATAAAATAAAAAACCGCAAAACCAAATAAGACAACGTTTACTATTTTTCATCTATCCTTTCACAAAACCTCAGACATTCACGACACATATCTATTCATCTCCCAACAAACAAGTCACACTCTGGTGTTAGAGTCAGAAGAGCATTAAGCACAGAAAGCGCACGAACGAGTGGCGAGTTAGCTCTTGACACTGTCTGCGATAAAGGATCAGTGTGTTCGCGGCCTGAGGTGTTGTTTAGGTACAGGAGGAACAAACAACCTCACCAGCTGAGCAACTAATTCAGGACAATCAGATTCACCCCGAAGAACTCGACAAGCGAAGACGAGTAAAAAGTAATTACGCCTTGCTTCCAGAGAGTTAAATTTCAGCATTCCGAGTAAAAATTTTGTAGGATATAAAAATGGTCAGTATCCAAATAATTTCTTATACATGAATCTAAGGAATGTTTTTTGGAGTTTCTCTAGAAGCAAGACGTAAGAAGTCTCATAGGGATTCCAAATAATGTAAGCTGACTCTAATTTATTTCTGACTAAGGCCATGTAGACAGGTTTTTAAATTGCCAAAGGGTTATTAAATTCACGCATGTTTCGGATTGTGTATCCTAGTCTGCGATACGAATCAGTGGCAAGGTTCCGCATATGTTCGTGGAAGGTTAGTCTCTGGTCGAACAAAATACCTAGAACTTTAATAGAAAAAACTCAAGAAATCGGTTCCGCTCCTAAAAAATATTGCACATGCAGAGGGTTATGAGCTCGACTAAAGGACATAACACTACATTTAGCCGTATTGAATAAGAGCTTGTTTTCAATGCTCCATTGGAAGACTGAATTAATGTCAACTCTTCAGGAGGAAGAGTTAAGGTATCGGCCATTTCCTCAACTCCATATATCAACTTGAGATCATCAGCGTAGAGTAAGCACCTGGCGTGTTTGAGAACGTTCTCTAGATCATTAACCATTATTCCAAAAAACAATGGTCCCAAAATGGACCCTTGACTCACGCCAGACATAGTGTGATATGGTTCTGAAACGAAGCAACCATACCTAACATATTGTTGGCGGTCCCTCATATAACTGGCGAAAAATTTTAGTAGTTTTGGTGAAAACCCAATGTTATTAAGCTTGACAAGTAACACGTCATTATCTACGCAATCAAAGGCTTTTTTGAAGTCAAAATATACAACATCAATCTGTATGCCTTTGTCTAAGTGCTGCGATATAAAGTCTACAAGCGTCAAGAGGTTAGTACTGACAGAACGGTTCAATCGAAATCCGTGTTGAGAGTCACAAAGAAATGGTTGGATCTGGTAACTTAATTAATTTATGTAATACAGATTCAAACAATTTAGGAAGTGATGACAGTATAGCTATCGGCCGATAGTTTTCAACATTTGAAGTGTCCTTGGTTTTAGGTATAGGGTGGACTCGTGAAATCTTCCAGCGTTGTGGATACTGACCTGTGCAGAGTGCTATATTAAATATACGTAAAGTACGGGTGTAATAATATGTTCTTTGTTCTTTGCCAATGCGCGGGACAGCCGTCATGCTGAAATACTTTGGTCACATGTTCATTAAATACGGGCACCTATGACACTAATTCGAGCCGGTCATTTTGAAGGAACTCTAAATTATTATCGCCAGGTTATCGGCATCCCCGGTTTTTACCCTCGCCTATAATTACTGTTACTGCTATATGCTATTGCTGTTTGTGTTGGTGTGTGTGTGTGTGTGTGTGTGTTTAGTTGCTGCTACTGTAATGTGTGAGGGTGAAAACTCGTCTTTAGTTAGAGTCTGTGCGGAAAGTAAACCATCGTGGAATTTGAGGGCGCTGCTGTAGATAAATATCGTTTTTGTTATGTAAGCAACATTGTGACGTCATTATAGTGCGACTGTTAAATCTTGATGTTTTGAAACTACTGTTAGACTAGCTTCTTCCAGCGGCTTCACCCTATAATAAAAAATATCCTATTGGCTGAATTTGCTCACCTAATGAAACTGCAATGTTATAGCTTATGTGCTATATTATTGCAATGTTTATGATTAAGTTTATCTGTCTAGTAGTTTTTGCGCGACACATCCATACATACGAGTACCTCCATCCATCTTCACAAACTTTCGCATTTACAATATTATTAGCCTATTTATTAAACTTGCTCACGTGATGAAACTTAGCAAAAAAAATAGGTTATAAGCTATATTATTGCAACGTTTATCATTAAATTCATCCGTTTATAAGTTTTTACGTAATGTGTAACAAACTGTTAATTGTAGCAACACCTGGGGGAGGCCTATGTCGAACAGTGGACGTCTTTAGATTGTAATGATGATGAACATTTAAATGCAAACACGAACCGGTAAAGGAAAATAGCGTGAAGAAACTGCTGTACTGCCTATCTAGGTAGGTTCCACCAACGACCACTTACCCAGTTCCAATGGAAATGGTTTTATCACTTTGACTGGGATCGGTCTATTATCACTGACTGGAATATTGTAGCTAACAGCAAGTTTATGTTTACCCTAGTTAAATATAAAGGTAAAAATGGGACACACTACCACTTTCTCGTTGTCTTCCTCAGTACATTTTTCCATTTTGCTAATCAATGAAAACTATGAACTTAATGACTATGAAAATAAAGTACACTTCATAATTTGTAATGTTGCTTCGTAAAAAATCTATTTAGCCTGTGAGGGACCATGTCCTGTGATCCTTGGGATCACTTGGTTGTCCGTCTGTTTATCTGTTAAGACCCTTTAACTCGAGAACGCTTGGGGGTATCGAGTTAAAATTAAAACCATACACTCAAGTCTGCGGTTTTTTGAAGTTGTGAAAAAATCAGACTTCTGAGTTAACGAAAAAAAAAGATACGGCCGTTTATGTCGCAAAAAAACGTATATTTCGATACTCAAGGGAATCAAAGTTCATAGGGTGAATCCCGTTGACCTAGAATCCTGAAATTTGGCATAAATCAAGGTCTCATAGAACAAGTACAGGGAAAAATCTTATAAATTGTAAATTTGTAGATCCACCACAAAAAAAAATTTTTGCAATTCGGAAAAATCTTCGTAACACAATTCGGGAATTGATTTCATAAGTTTTGTACAGAATCCTCAGTGCGCGAGTCCGACTCGCACTTGCCCTTTTTTATTTTAGTTACTGTATCCTTACTCAAGCCTGAAAAGAAATATTCTTAGTTAGTCGAAACGCATTATAAATTTAAAGTATCAATACTCTTTATACTAGCCATCGAAAATATTGACCAAAACAAAATAAACAAATATCGTCATGTTTAAATGAATTTCCGTTTAATTTATACATATTTGGAGATAACAGGGACAGGAGTTTACCTAGGAAGTCTAAAAACATTAAAATAAAAGTGTTACGTACCAAAAAAACAGCATACCAATGTTTCCCAAGTTCGTGACTTTGTTTTGATCAATAATGGTGTGATTTGCCATTTGTTATCTTTGGCAAAACTGTAATATATGAAATATTATTTCCCTTGCAGCTCGGTGAAATTTGTTATCACATTTCTGAAGATTTCAATTAAAAATCACAACAAAATAACATAATAAATAAACCGGTGTCAACATTTTATGACGTTTGGCATTTGAGGGATGGCTGGGTTGGGTTGCTACTTAAAATCTTTAATGTTGTTTTCACTTTATGCCACGACGGTTCTTTTATCGCACAGACAATACTGCTCTGCTAATAAAAGTCTGACACGGCATTTACACCTTCGTGTTCACCACTCGCCTAGCCATTTGCCTTGCCATTAGCCTCGCCACTCGCTTGTAAATGTGACCTCCCTCTCGCTCCACTTAGAGTGGGAGTAGTTTTCAAGTTTTTAGTAGATACCGGTTTACACTATCAATAAGGACAAGATTCCTGGTTATGTCTACAGTTTTTGGCAGAAAATTAACTATATTCATACGAAGTACAAAAATTGTCTTTTTAATCCCACTTCTGACGTTTCGTGTTGGTCGGATTTGCAATATTAAATAAATCACTTGTATTGTATTGCAATTCAGAACGCAGCGAATGTGTCAAAAAGCTGGTTGTCATTTTTGATTCGAGTATTTTTGTCAAAGTCCTGTCATGGATTTCGGACTCGGTTGATATTGTTAAGCAAAAAAAAATTATAGAATATTAATAAATACATAATGATCCCATGTGAAACGTTATGACATAGAAAAAAGTACAATGTCTACTGATAATATACAGTTATTACCCGTTGATATATTAGTAAATATTTTTAAGCGGTTAAACTTATCAGATCTTCATAATGTAATGCTATCTTGTAAGATTTTTTATGATCTAATTAAAAATGATAACACCATTTGGAGACCCCATGCTCGAAATAGACTGATGATTGACTTCTCAGACAGCAGGTACCCTGATTTCCAATCTCAATTGCTGCAATATTTATTACTCCATCATAATGCCCTTGGATCTATTATTCTAACTGTTCTGTCGTTCTAATGTTGCTTATAACATCTACCTATCTTTCAGTAAATCAAATGAATTATGGTTTTATCGATGCAGAACTTCATATAACTGGTGTAAAGGTTATTACCAAAGTAAGGTATATAAACATATTTTTTTAAAATTACCTTTTCAATTAAACAACTTATGATACTTCAACTAAACAATGTTGTTCATCAACAATATTAATTATGTGTTCCCCAGGTGGTTATCAATCACTACACCAACTACATGCCATGGCTAACGTTCCACAACTCAGAAATCTTACTAGTATCTGTTGGTTCTGAACTACACTGTTACCCCACAAATAGGAAAGGATTTCCAAATTGTAGAGAAGCATTGTGGAAAGTAGATGTACCTAAGATACCAAGGCCAGATGTGAGGACCCATGACATCTCCCGATTTGTGATAAAAAATAATTATGTAATTAGTGGAAATAGGTTAGTATCTTTGATTTATATAGAATAGTGGACCTTCATTTTGGATTTAAATAGAATATTTTCTATTTTATCACTAACTAAAAGTATGGGAGCTTCAAGAGGCATGCTGGCTTGGTCGAGCAGAGCCTTTTCTGTTACAAATAGTTTTTTTATAAACATTAATACATATGCTGCCAGTCTTCTGGGCCAGTACTTCGACGCCTGAGTGCACTTTGTTTTTTGTATTTTATTTATGTACATTAGGTATTTATTTACGTTTTAGTATAAATAGTTTAAGTTTGTTTGTTTATGTAGAGTAACGGATTATTTGCAAAATTAATAACAAATACTATACATATGCAATCCTTTAATCTATATTTTTTCAGAGATGGCTGTTTGGCTGTATACGTAGCAAACAATCTAAAAAAGAGGCCATGGTTACAGTATCACATACAAGATTGTCACGGGAATGGTCAAAAGGAAGTCACTGCAGTAGAACTGTTGGATACTAGAACTCAAATAATGGTTGTAACAGGGTCTTATGTTAGTAATGAGTTAAGGTTCTGCAGCTTTAGTAAGGAAGACAATAGCAATACAACATATATATTGAGAGGGGATGAACCAAGTAAGTGTATCTTAGTTATACTAACAACTTAATTTCGAATACCATAATTAGAGACCCAATAGAAAGTCAATGAGAGAGTGAACGCTGGCATTCTCTTGGGGGTTAATGAATTAACAGACGTCCTATTAAAGAAGCAAAAATGCTCCTGAAACAGACAAATATTTTCTTTTTTTTATTTACACAGCTTGTGAGTTTAGCCAGTATCAATTTTAGAAAATATTTAGTTTTTACTTTTTATAGGCACTTTGTTCCATTAGATTGTGGATGTTACACATTCTAATGTCTTTGCTATATCCCCTCGAGTGCCGATAGTACATACGTTTGTACAACTTGAATATCCTTGAAAAACATTTAATTGTCGTTTTGTACACACGTTTGTACGAAAATTTGGCCGAAAATTTTGGTTTGGCTTTGTATTTCCCAGAAAAGTCCAGAAAAAGTTTTTTATTTTTTGATGATTTATGTAAAAACGCGCTCTTGTTTCAATAAATCTACATAATTAATACCCAGTTGTGTAGATACTAGAGATACCAATCTACACTAATTTTATATCACAATTTCCACTACACTACACAAATTGAAAAAATTAAAACAGCCACTGAATTTCTTACAAAAATTATTTACTTACAAAATTCTTAAAATATTATGAGCTGGTATTGTAATCCCCTTTCACTTTATTTCAGATATCAAAAGTATTAGTTTCTATGAAAATGCTGGCACAAAATGTTTGGCTCTCAGTAAATTTTCAGACAAATTAGCAATAGGCCTCAATGGAAACAGTATGCCCCTCGTGCTCGATATGTATGCGTAAGTACATTTAAATTTATTTATTTATTCACTCAGCACAACCAGATTTTGGACATATCAGCTCACAGCTGATAGATCAGCTGATTTAACAGGATGATACAAATTACGTCATGAAATTCAAATAAGTACCATAAATTTCAACAATCGAATTTTTATGTACTGAAAATTATGTTTCTACAGCTAATTTAAATCATCAATTTGTGAGAAATTACTTTATTTACATACAGTGGAGGTCGTTCAAATCGCGTCAAGCTTCTACTAAATGCGTAAAATACGAAGTGCTATAGTCTGTCTTAAAAGTCAATCAACTTGGGAATTTTGTATAATAGTTAATCATTTAAAAAATAATTTCATTCGATACTTTTTATAAGGTTATTCTAACGTGAAAAATCATTCAATGACTTCTTTCGCTCTAGGGTGGAACTATGTTCTTCAGATGCCCTTTACGTTCCAGGGCTATAGTCACTGTTTCAAACTTTCCCGCGCAGCCCTATCAGTCATCGGCTTTACTCTGGGCCCCTTCAGTTTTGCTGACATTTCTTTGAGGAGTGCGTAGGTACAACACGCATCATTGACTCGGGCCTGGTCCTCGCTGGACGTGTGAACGTCAAGGTTCTCATTGCTGGTCGTCCGCAAGCTCACGCCTGCTGTGGCCGGAAATCGCTCTGCAACTCCTGACGCAGACCTACTTATAATTACAATTCCCGAAACGAATCTTGAGCGCTCGGCGTCAGAGTACGGATCGCTTTACGCATTTCATATATTGGCGAGCCAATCGTCTTCGTTGTTAGATGCATGCAGCAACGCAGGGAACGAATCAGGAGTGACGTCTATGACGCGATGGCGCGGCGAGCCAATCACTGACACTCCCCGCCCCCGCGTCTCACTTCGCACCACTAAAGAGACCGAATATTTGACTTCTGCGTAACTTGAAGCCAGCGCTCAAGATCCGTGACGGCAATTGTATGTAGATTGAGTGAAGTGAAGCAGAAGACGTTATGGTCGCGCGTGACAGACGAAGACAACACGGCTCTGAGCGAGAGAGAGACAATCTAATGCTGTGCCGTGTGTCATTTTGAACGCACTTAACATGTGTGACAATGACGTGAATGCGACTGATATATTTTACTTTATAGTATGTATCTAATTGTAATAGCTTATTATCTGGACATTTAGCGTGGGACGATCAGGCGCAAATTGAGACGCGTCCCCAGACCACTCAAAATCGGGACATTCCGCGCAAATCGGGACACCTGGCAACACTACTCACGACCCAGCATCCGCGACAGGAGGCGCCCGGGGCGTCGAGAGTCGCAGGACGACTACCGGCCACCGTAGGCGCTTGCTTGTGGACGACGAGTAATGGGTAGCTCGCCGTCCGGTAAGGGCCGAGCCTCAGTCGTCGACGGCGCGTCGTGTTACAGATTATCGTATTCCGCAATCCGTTTTGTTGCATAAAATACGACATCATAGCTACAAATACGACTACATGCTTGCTTAGAAGTAAGTGACCTAATCACTCTTGACTTTCAAGTCAAAAGTGATTTGACTCTTGACTTTAAGTCAAGAGTCAGTCAGATTCAAGCAACAGAAAAAAAATACTTAAATCAAATGTTTTTTTTCCGTTACTAGAAAAAGTAATAGTTATCATAAAATTAACAACAGTGTTATTTCAGCCCACAATTCCTGATGACTGCTGACGACACCAAGAATCCTAAACAACAAATACGTGACATACGATGGCATGATGAGAACACTATATTGTACGTCACACACTCCGGAGTCCTGCAAATGGTCGATGTTAGAACATGTGAAGTGGTAAAGTTTATTAAATTATTACAGTCAGCTTATCAAATTCCACATGGCATTTCGGCAACTAAAATTCATAATATTCTTTTCAAAATTTGATCTAAAACACTATTATGGGAAAATAGCGTAATAGGAAACTCAAGAAAATTTAAAATCATAATTGGTCATAATATTATAATATTCCACAACTATCACACAACGCCGTCTACTCTCAAGCTAAGCAGAGCTTGTGTTATGAGTACTAGACAACTGATAAACATACATATATATTTCTAAATACATACATATTATAGATAAATTACACCCAGGCACAGAACAAATGATTGTGCTCATCACACAAACATTTGTCCTGGGTGGGAATCGAACCCACGACCTCCGGCATAGCAGCCAGGGCCACTAAACACCAACAGGCCAGTCAATATTATTATTTCAATAAGTTAAATTCCAATTAATTGCATGTTTATATTTATTGATTTAAGGACGCGTGAGCAAAATTCACTCGCTCGAATTTAGGTATCTTGGTCGCAATACATCGACCTTACGCGCACGCACACATAGAGCCCATTGTTCGCTCAATTTTATACTTTAACCGAACATGTCTTGATATTTGAGGTATTATTTTATTTTTCTTAGTAAGTATTAATTGAGTCAAGCTTGTTTGATTTTTAGTGTCAGTATTACTATATGGCAATATGTAATTGCCTGCTTATCCAGTTTCGAGTACTACTCGTATAGCAAAAATAAGTAGTTGCCATATCGATGCTTCCGGCAACAAATGTCGTAAACGCCATTTTGGCGAAAATGAGTTAAGAATGCAGTCCTACTTAATTTTTGACGCTGCGTCGATCTAAAAATGTGAAAAAAATATTCGCCTAAAAAAAATACTTTTACACCCAAAATTTTTACTAGTATAATCAAGATTTTTTAGAAAAGAGGGTATGTATAACTCATATTGCTTAGAACCGAATAACCGTGCAGGTCGTATAATACAACGTACAAACAGCTGTCGGTCGTAAGAACATGAATACATAATTAATTGTAATTACACCCCACAATCATTTTTAAAACGTAAGCTCTGCTGAGAAATACAATATAATCGAGTAAAGCAGTTGACTCCAAAACAGCTATATACGGATAAACTACCAATTACCGCAGCTAAATACAAAGATCTGCAACGATTGTGTGATCAGGGGATAATACACAAACGGTTTCATGCCGAATACAAACAGCTTCCTTGTCAGTCTCATAATGTCATTGATACTCTTCCTGAGACTGACGAGGAAGATGAAATTTCTGATTAATTATCTTCTATCAGAAAATCAGGTCTTCAAATTTCTGGTTAATAATCTTCTATCCAATGACAGAAGATTATTAATCAGAAATTTGAAGACCTAATTTTCTATAACTCGTCGTCGTATTATGTATTGCATCTACTTTTTTATTATCTTGTCGATAACACTTTCCCATTTTCACCAACGACACTAAAAGTTAGGTAGACCATAGTACAGAAGCTTTCCGAACAAACAAGATCTAGAAAGATGAACTACCTAAATTTTTAAGGGCGTTGGTGAAAATTTGCATTGTTTATTAAAATTATTAGAGCAGTAAGCTTGGTAGAATGTTTACTTATATTTTTTTGTAATTCATTATCAATACGTTTTAAAAAAATGTCGTGATTATAAAATCTTCTTGAAATCAATGAAACAAAATGATTACTTAACATTTTGAATTATGTCTGGCTGGTTAGGTACGCCGTTGGAGGTAGAACACTATAGGCATCTTGTAACAAACGCTTGATTAAATTATACGGGACGATGCCTATAATATACTTACTTAAGTGTATTTTTATACCTTTAGGACCTGCCAGGTCCTAAAGGTATAAAAATTTCGAGCCGCGACACAAACAATGATGATGAATGATGATTGATGTACAAGATCTTCTAATGGAAATTTAAGTGATTGGTTTAGACATTTTTTTACTTTGAATTTGTATTAGTGCCTTGCTTAACCATTATTTTGATTAAACGATGACGGTCAATGAATAAAAAACCTTTTTTAATTATGTCAATTTGTGTTTTATTTTATTGTTTTTATTACAAGTAATGAAAACTCAACTTACAGTCTTAAATTCATTGATTTGCTTCAGATATTTCCATGTTTGTTACATACCATCGCATCAGATCGTGGTGTTTACACTCATTTTTATTTCAGTATATGGTTTTTAAAACCAAACCCAGAACTATTGTATTTAAAAACTGGTGCATACTTCTAACTTCCGTTAGACAAATCGTTCTCCATTGATTTGTTAGTGGTCGTAAATACCAACTTCTTGAATTTTCTGGGGTGTATGTCCAAGCTAACTTTTAAAATAAGGCTTTGACATAAATAGCAATAATATATTATGAAACACCATCGTATTTTACGTATTTCTTGTATAGAACACAATTTTACAACTTTTAAAGTTAAAAAGATATAAGCCAAAAACGAAATTATTTTTTGTTTTTCGTTGATTACCAAAAGTGCTATTTTGGTGTTTACGACCTTTGTTGTCGGAAGCATCGATATCGTTACGGGTAATAACGACCAATTTCTTTGTAAACCTACGATTATTTCCCAGGCTTATTTCTTTAAAAATATTATATTTAACAAAATCAAATGGGTATTTGAGATTAATTTTATCAGACAATTAGGTACAACGCACAACCCCTCTCCGACATGAATCTTCAAACTCAATAAATACTCGTACGATGTCTGAAGCAAGTAGGTATTTCCAATTTAATATTCGATCTAATCGTAAAATACAGTTAAAACTATGAAAACTTATGTATTTTTAACCGACTTCTAAAAAAGGAGGAGGTTCTCAATTCGGACGTTTGAATTTTTTTTTATTTATGTACGCGCATAACTTCGTTGCTTAACGACCGATTTGAAAAATTCTTTTTTTGTTGGAAAGGGTATACTTCCCAAATGGTCCCATAGTCACCAAGTCGAGATCTGATGACGGAATCTTGGCGAAATCGAGGGAACTCCTCAAATATCATAAGCAACCGTATAGTTCTTTTGGTATTTTCATCAAAGACTTAAGCATTTACACTCAAAAAATTACATTTGATGAAGTGGAACTGGTGAAGAAGACCAGAAATGGCCAGTGAAAGTTCATACTTACACAGATATCACAATGAACATAGTTATGCGACTACGATAATACAAATAAATGAATGTTTCTGGATAGGTATGTTGAAAATGGTATCATCGAAGTGACCTGATGATGATGGAGCCGGAAGTTAGGCACCGGAACGCCGTAATTAATCAATGTATCCTAGCCGTGTTTGGGTTTATTAGAATTGTCATGAGATGCACTTTGGCAATAAGGTACTATCAAACTGATCTAATGATGATGAAGCTAGAAGATAGACATCGGGACTCCGTAATTAATCAATGTATCCTACCCGTGTTTGGGCTATTTAGAATTATCATGAGATGCGCCGCACTTTGGCTATAAGGTACTATCAAACTGATCTGATGATAATGATGGAGCCGCAAGGTAGACACGGAAGCTTGATAATAAAACAATGAATTTATCCTAGCAGGGTTTGAGTTAATTGGAATTGTCATGAGAAAAAGGTACTCTGGCTGTAAGTAAGTGTTAAATAAGGAACAAACAATATCGAGAAACACCGACTTCCGAAATTAAAATTATTTTGATGGTTTTAGTGTTTTTTTTTGTGAAGTCGGTTATATTTTTTGGAAAAAGTTTTTTTTTTATATAATTATAAGGTAAAATATACAACGGATTTAGCCGTTATGTGTACTATCCAGACCCTATTTGTAGCATAGCCAATTTCTGTATTGTATTTGTGTGAAAAGATTGTATGGGACTGAATAATTTTAAAGCATGTTACTGGGAGATGAATAAATCATCGTTAATTTAATATCATGATATTGTGGCAACTTTAATTCCTTGTATATCAAAATGGCAACAGGAAAAATTGATTTATAAATACACTAGCTTTTGCCCGCGGCTTCGCCCACGTGGCGTAACCTAATGTTATTTCCCATAAATTTTGGACCTCCATTTTATAAGCGTGAGCAGCGTAGTTCTTACTACCTTAATTCACATATACTACCATTGTTGGTTTTGTGTTAGTTAAGAAAACAAACACAAAACAAAAATGCAATTATAACTTTTCAACAACATCCAAAAGAAAACACAACACACAGTCATCAGTCGTGCGTTATTGTCGTTCGGCTTATTAGCTAAAGAAACAGTAGGCAAAAAGGTGTGGGGGGACGATCAGCGACCGCGTCATGCGTAGCTACTGAAGAGCGGAACTCGTGAACTCGTGAATTTAATTTTGAGAATTATTAAATTTATGAAAGCTTTCTAATGGTACCTCCGAATTAAATGATTCAAAAAGTAATTTACAGATACTAATATAGTATTGAACGCGAAGCAACTTATTTTGATAAGAATTAATACCGTAACTATGTAAATAGCTTTCCAATAAACACTTCATGAATGCCAATTTTTAAAGGTAGTAAAATGGATATATTATGTTAACCTTAAGAGATAGACACATGCCACCGCGGACTTTCCTGTAGACCTATATAAGATACACAATTCCACGAAACATTATTTTGTTATATCTCGAAGGGTTTAGGAAGCGTTTTCGTTATAAGCTCCCAGACGGCTTATTTTTTCTCGACCTCTTCAACAAATATCGTTAATGTACACAAAAATACATACAAAAACTTAACAAATTATATACTTAAAGCTTCCTCAAGAATCACGCTAACGAGTGGTGAAAACTGCTTGAAAATCGGTGCAGTAAATTTTGAGTTTATCGCGAACAGACAGACAGACAGACGCGGCGGGGGACTTTGTTTTATAATATGTAGTGAAAAGTGTCCTAATTTATCTTGGTACTGGAAGATATTGTTTTATTTTGTACTATACTCGAATTGCACTACGATGTCATACGTGTCATTATAACCTATATTCTAAGCTCGAACAAATTATTTTTATCGAGTTTCAAGGTTCATGACAAAATTCAACGCCCGATTGGATTACTATAGGGTTATCCATCATCATCAGATCAGTTTGATAGTACCTTATAGCCAAAGTGCATCTCATGACAATTCTAATAAGCCCAAACACGGCTAGGAGACATTGATTAACTACGGAGTTCCGGTGCCTATCTTCCGGCTCCATCATCATCAGGTCACTTCGATAGTACCTTATAGCCAAAGTGCATTTCATGACAATTCTAATAAGCCCAAACAAGGCTAGGATACATTGATTAACTACGGAGTTCCGGTGCCTATCTTCCGGCTCCATCATCATCAGGTCACTTCGATAGTACCTTATAGCCAAAGTGCATTTCATGACAATTCTAATAAGCCCAAACAAGGCTAGGATACATTGATTAATTACGGAGTTCCGGTGCTTAACTTCCGGTTCCATCATCATCATCAAATCAGTTTGATAGTACCTTACAGCCAAAGTGCATCTCATGACAATTCTAATAAGCCCAAACATGGCTAGGACACATTGATTAATTACGGAGTTCCGGTGGCTATCTTCCAGCTCCATCATCATCATCATCAGGTCACTTCGACGGTACCATTTTTAACATAACTATTCAGAACCAAGAGTGAATAGGTTACTTCTAGGCAAGCGTGCTCCATCGTCGGCCACATCATCACTTACCATCAGGTGAGATAGTGGTCAAACGCGAGCCTATCAATAATAATAATAAAAAAAAAACTACTGAGGTGTCAAGGGACACCCGGATGGAACGAAGTTCCGTTCTGGCTTGCTTTCTATAAGAGAGAGAGAGTGACAGACAGAGAAACATTCGCACGCCGCACGGCTTACAATAGCTTACTATAGCAAAAAGCGTCGTTACAACTTTTCGTGAGAATTTTTTCCGTCTAGCCAATACAATATAACTAAAAAATACTATCCTATTTTATGTTCATTTTGACAGCACTATTTCAACATCTTCGAAACCATGAAAACGACACTCATGACGAAAAAGTTGATAATTTCTGACAGCCGCCATCTTAAATTTACATTTTGACAGCACTATCGGCTTCAACAACCTCGAAAACCTTGAAAAAGACACCCATATCGAAAAAGTTGATAATTTATTGCAGCCGCCATCTTGGATTTACATTTTGACAATACTATCGGTTTCAACACCCTTGAAAACCATGAAAACGACACCCATGACGAAATATTTAATAATTTTTTGCATCCGCCATCTTGAATTTATATTTTGACAGTACTATCGGTTTCCACACCCTCGAAAACCATGAAAACGACAACCATGACGGAAAATTTGATAATTTCTTGCAGCCGCCATCTTGGATTTATATTTTGACAGTACTATCGGTTTCAACACCCTCGAAAACCATGAAAACGACACCCATGACGGAAAATTTGATAATTTCTTGCAGCCGCCATCTTTGATTTATATTTTGACAGTACTATCGGTTTCAGCACCCTCGAGAACCATGAAAACGACACCCATGACGAAAAATTTGATAATTTCTTGCAGCCGCCATCTTGGATTTATATTTTGACAGTACTATCGGTTTCAAAACCATCGAAAACCACGAAAACTACACCCATATCGAAAAAGTTAATAATCTATTGCAGCCGCCATCTTGAATTTCCATTAATAGATAAAGATTTAGTTTCCAAGCCAAAAACATTAAAAAAATTGTGAAGGAATATTAAAGAAGGAAAAAAAAAAGAAAAAAAAAAGCAAATGTCGGTACAACGTTTCGTGAGAATTTTTTCCGTCTAGCCCCCTTTCACAACGCGCGATAAGGAACTTCGTTCCAAAAAAAAAAAACATTTATTTATTTTTATTGTCATAGTCGCCTATCTATCTACGTTGTGATATCTATGTAAGTATGAAGTTCCGTTGGCCATTTCTGGTTTTTGTTTTAGAATAAAACTCATTCTGTATCAGCAAGTCCATTATTAGTCCATAATAACAATTAAAAAAAAATGAGTATGATATTTGTACTTTTATTTCGGTCCGAAAAAGTAGCACGTCTTTGCAGTCGTAGTATACAAGTCGGCACACATTTTAGACGTATTTATTTTTTGTAAGAGAGCGATACAGACACCCGTTCACAAGCGCTTCTGAGCGCGGACTGACGCTAGACATCGCGCGTTCAATGAAAAATGTATGAAGAAATATTGAGAGTGGTTTTATTTTGGTCATAAATCATAAAGTTATTTATGTAGGTTCAAAATAATTAGCTACAGGTGTTGAAGACTATATAAGCTGTATTATTTTATGTTTTTTAAAGTAAAAATGTTTACTGGATTTAAGTTACGGGTTCCTACTCAGACTCTGTGTTTCGTAATTTTCTTGTATTAGTGCGTTGGTAAAATCGTATTTACATGAAAATTTTATATGAGACCGTAATATTTTTTTTATGCCATCCTGGAGATAAATATATTGTCTTTTATTTGATACCAAGATGTACTCATAATTATGATTTCTAGAGCATCATAATGGTTCCCGAAAAACCGTGATATTTGTCAAAATAGGTGAATACGTCCTTAAATTGTACTGTTTGCGATTACGCTAGTGAAAGAAAATTTTTGATCTACGCCCTTGACTGACAGTAGTTTGCTTATTGATTTTGATGTCTTGATCACATTGTGACGTAGGTAATCAATATCACGTGATGGCTTGGGGCGTTTGCGTGTTTCGATATAAATAATAAATTAATGAAATCTGGTTTTTTATTAGAAATAAATTATAGTAATTAATTATAATAAATTATAGATAGATGAACTATTTATTTACATAAATGGCATAGCATAGTCGGCCTTATAATGTTTCCAATGTGCGGATTCAGACCTCTTTGGGGGAGGGAATGGGCCGTAATCCACCACGCGAGCCCAGTGCGGGTTGGTGGACGTCACAATGTCTTCGAATTTTTGGTTCAAGGACATGCCGGTTTCCTCACGATGTTTTCCTTCACCGTTTAGAGATCAGTGATGATGAAATAAATTACACAAAGTAATGCGCCTGGCTGGGGTTTTGAACCTGCGACCTACAACTCGTAAGTCGGGGCCGTTACCACTCGGCCACCACTGCTCTCACTCCACCACTCTCTTTTAGTATATGTAAACAACAAATTCAACAAATTCGTCAACATCCCTTTTGTACGTTTGCCGAAATATTCAATGAGTAATGCTCTATTGAAGTTTTTTTTTTTTTTATTTATTATTGATAGGCTCGCGTTTGACCCCTATCTCACCTTTTTTTTTTTTTTTATGGCGGGAATAAATCATGCATTGACATCCCCCGCCCTTGGGCGAAGCGGGAGATAGTGTCAGACTCTTACTGACTAAAAGACCCACCCCGTTCCTTCTAGCCTTCATACCGGGGCTCGAGCGCCCTTTCGGATAACCCTGGCCCCAGTAGGCTTCGACCCGGCTGGGTCCCTGCTGTTGCTGACAACTCCTTGAGGCGCGCGGGAACAGTGCGCGCCGTCGACGACTTGGGCTTGGTCCGGACAGTTACCGGACGGCCGGACAGTGAGCTACCCATTGCTCACCGTCCGCAAGCCCGCGTCTACGTTGGCCGGAAATCGGGATCAGAATCCCGGCGACGGCGGCGGCGATAACGCCGTTGCCTGATGCGTTCGGCCTCCTCTTTTGCGAGCATTACTGCTTCGCAGAAGTTGGCGACCGCCTGCCACTCCTCCTCGCTCCGGACCATGGCCTCAACCAAGGCCCGGCGCGAGAGGTCTCCGCCGCCGATCGCCCCCACGAGAGCACGGCGATGCTCCGCCCAAGTAGGGCACACCTCGACTGTGTGCTCCACCGTGTCCTCCGGGCGTTCCGCACAGTGGCGACACCCGGGCGTCACTTCCGCATGAATCGAGTGCAGGAAACTCCCGAACGAACCATGTCCGGTGAGTACCTGCGTCATGCGGAAGGTAAGGATGCCGTGAGGTCTTTCCAGCCACGCCTCAAAGAGGGGACTTACCGCCATGATTGTGGCGTGCCCAACCCCTATCTCACCTGATGGTAAGCGATGATGTGGCCGACGATAGAGTACGCTTGCCTAGAAGTAACCTATTCACTCTTGACTTAAAGGTTGTAGCTATCAGGGAACAAGTTTAATGTTTTACATGAAACCAATGACAGCTGTGAGCAGATCGATTAGTTAAAATAATTTTCTAATTTAGATCCTGAAACTTGCTACTCCGTAATTATCCGTTGTACGTGTTTACCCCCAGTTTTCCCTACCCGTAAAGACTATAAACTGTGTAACTGTGTGTGTGCTTGAGAACATACAAAAAAAAAAATATAAATATATGATTTTATTATTTATTAATTATGTGATTCAGATACACGTTTCTTGTTATTGAATAAATGACTATGACTACACATCCCAAAGTTATTGAATTGAAGACCACGGGAATCCACTGGTGGAAACATGCTTACGGAAAGCTTTTAAGGGTTCCGTACCCAAAGGGTAAAACGGGACCCTATTACTAAGACTCCGCTGTCTGTCCGTCTGTAACCAGGCTGTATCTCATGAACCGTGATAGTTAGAGTTAGCAATTTTCACAGATGATTTATTTCTGCTACCACTGTAAAAAAAAATACTAAAAAATAGAATAAAATAAACATTTAAGGGCAACATGCAAGCACAATAAAATAAATATTTACAACAAACATGACTTTTTGCCGTCTTTTGCTACGGACGGTACGGAAATCTTCATGCGCGAATCCGACTCGCACTTGGCTGGATTTTTCTAATAGCCGCAGGAGATTTTCGGCAAAAATAGTTATAAAGTAGTGTCACAAAATATATAGGTACAGAAGTCAATCTACATAAAAAGTGCGCTCGAGCAACGCACACATAGACACCGCTCACAGACACGATGTCTCAGTCGCGTCTCGGACCACTCGTCGAACAGTTCCGGCTCAAACGCTCATTAGTGTGCGTCCACCGAGCGTAGGTATAAAAAGTGAACTACATACATGAGATTGTCTTCTGTACCTATCTATTTTGTGGTAAGTATTCAATATTTCTGTTTCATTTTCCCAGGTATACAATTCAAAGGACCCTTTTCAATCGACATTTTATTGCGTGAAGTCTGATGGTCAATGGGGCGTTGTAGCAGGATCGGCTGAGTATTCACGTTGCGTACTGTTTGATATACGCAGTCGAACGAATCATGTCCAGGTCAATAGCCATAGCTTGTGTTCCCAATGGATTTTTTTTTTCAAACATATTGGTTTCTAGTGAACCACTTACATCTCAATAAGTTTGCAAAAAAAAGATCCGGCTCGAAGGACCAAATGGTAATAATGTAAAGAGTTGGGAGACAAGGAATTTGAGGAGCTTGAGGATGAGGGGAAATGACAACCACACCATGCAATTGACAACTGAAAAATAATTTTGTTTTATTACTTTAATAATTATGTATAAAAACAAAAAGTGTTTATAAAAAAAGGTTCCATTGGGAACAGATTGCGTTATTATTGTTGCACTATTTCTGATGATAGCAATTTATTAGTAACAGCTGTTGTGTTAACTTTTCAGATGTATTTCACGCAAAGGAAAACTTCACCGGTGTACAGTTTAGACTTTGACCCGTACCTCCTCATAACTGCTGTGGATCGGGGCGTCGCCGTATTAAACTTCAATATAACCGCTGCGTCAGACCAACAGAAAGATTACTCCCATATATTTTTTTGAAAAGAATTTTGCATGAAAGTAATATATTATTCCGTATGCTAAATTGAGTTTTACTACTTTCTTATGGCTATATTTCACCGGGACACCATGGTGGCGCGACCCGTTGCGCCGCCATGGTGTCCCAGTGAGATATGGCCCTAAGCTACCAAACTAGCACCATAAAGACATCAGAATCGCACACGTCCGAGCTGGTGGCGCCACCAAATTTGTTGCGCAATCAAACGCAGGTGAGTAACTCTCTATAGAGCTGTATACATTCTGTTGGTAGCAGCGACTGGTCGTGCCGCCGCCGCTAAACTACGTGACTCCACGATCTACAAACGCGATCAATACCTACCAATATTAAACTCTCCAGCCACCGCAGATAGACAATGCGATACACCTCATACACCGTGGCACATGACGTGAGTTGTGACCACCTTTAACCCCTTGTATGCCGGAACGCAGATCTACGCGAGACAATGGCTGTATAATTGAGACACAATTAAAAAGCCATTGTGTCTCGCGTAGATCTATCACTCTCGATCTCTAATTACGGTATACGAGAGGTTAATTTGAGCCACAAGAAGGAACAATGAAGGATCACGGGCCGTTTATAATATTACGTTTGTTCCCGAACGAAAGCGTAGATGTCAAACACCAGTGTTGACAGATACAAGATAGACATTTTTTATAGTAGTTTGCTATTTCTATTTAGATTACAGTAATACCGTTCCCGTATTGCAGACTTGCTGTAAATTATGTTTACTGCTTCAGACATGAAGGCATGACCATACTTCTTGAGTACCTAACATCAATACTTACAAAAATAAATCTGTAGATGTTTTTAGTTGGGCGCATATCACGTAAAATGTACGAAATCGATGTAGTTTGATAACTTTTATACATAAAAAAGGTGTTAGACTTGTATTACTTTGGCTATAATTCATCGCAATCGGTCGGCTATATCGAAAGATATACTATATTCATTGACTGTTAGACGGTACGAAGTTCACTGGATCAGCTCAGTTACAAATAAAAATAAAACCTATGTTTCGTCTCAGAAACAAATTGAAAATTCTTCGTTGGAAACATTGAATTATAAAAACCCAAGAAGCACAGTCTCGAACAAAAATAACACTCTAAACTGTCACCAAATACTCAAAAATTCTATGTAGGTAGTTATAATCATAACATAAACATATTTTTTAACCGACTTCTAAAAAAGGAGGTTCTCAATTCGGATGTTTGTATTTTTTTTTTTTTTTTTATGTATGTTCGCGCATAACTTCGTCACTTGCTAACCGATTTGAAAAATTCTTTTTTTGTTGGAAAGGGTATACTTCCCAAATGGTCCCATAGTCACTAAGTCGGGATCTGATGACGGAATCTTGACGAAATCGAGGGAACTCCTCAAATATTATAGGCAACCATATAGTTCTTTTGGTATTTTCATCAAAGACTTAAGCATTTATAGTCAAAACATGACATTTGATGAAGTGGAACTGGTGAAGAAGACCAGAAATGGCCAACGCAAGTTCATACTCACACAGATCTCCCAATGAACATAGTTACAAATAAATTAATAGTTCTGAATAGGTATGTTGAAAATGGTATCATCGATGTGGCCTGATGATGATGATGGAGCCGGAAGATAGGCACCGGAACTCCGTAATTAATCAATGTATCCTAGCCGTGTTTGGGCTTATTAGAATTGTCATGAGATGCACTTTGGCTATAAGGTACTATCGAACTGATCTGATGATGATGATGGAGCCGGAAGATAGGCACCGGAACTTCGTAATTAATCAATGTATCCTAGCAGGGTTTGAGTTAATTGGAATTATCATGAGAAAAAGGTACTCTGGCTGTAAGTGTATTGCAACTAAAAAGTGTGAAATAAAAAACTTTTTACAAAAAAAAAATAACCGACTTACTAAAAAAAACACTAAAACCATCCAAAATAACTTTAATTTCGGAAGTCGGTGTTAAATAACGAAGAGGCAAAACTATTATAAAAAAACACCGACTTCCGAAATTAAAGTTATTTTGGATGGTTTTAGTGTTTTTTTTTAGTAAGTCGGTTATTTTTTTTTTGTAAAAAGTTTTTTTTGCAAATTCAACCTTACTCGAATTGCTTAAAGTTGTTTTTACAAAGCAGTATACAAAAAGCAATAAAATTTTACGACCGAATTTAGCCGGCAGAACAAATCATGGAGTGGAGACGAATATTTATATAGTTTTTATTTTTATACGATATTGAATTAGATTGTTAAATTGCGTTCTAAACAAATTTATCTGAGCGTAAATATGTTTTGGGTAGGATATGTGTATAAATCAATGAAACAAATATTTACATTTATTTAATTATTTGGTTCAAAGGTGAAACTGAGTAGGTGAATGATAAATGATATTTATTTTGCAAATGGGTTTAAAAAACACTTTTACACGTAAAATTTTTTTTTCGTCAGTTTAAGCTAGATGAGGCCGGTGTTTCCTAGCTGAGAAGAAACACCGAAAGAAACTCAGGGGTCAAAGTCTCTTTTAAGGTCCATACAGTAAATATGTACAGTCTGTCAAGAAAGTCATGAAAAGAAGGGAGGGCGCCACCATCATTAACATGGTATCCCAATAAACTTCGACTAAAAGATATTGATACTTTTATTTATAAAATAATAATTACAGATTTACGGTCCCTTTACTGCCGTGTAGGTACATTATTTTACCGATCTATCTGACACTCGTCTATCTATTTAATACATGCTTGCAAACGAGTTTTGACTTTCATTGGTAGTGGCTCCCTGTAAATAAAAGTACTTACTCTGTCGTAGTGGCGAACAACATTTTTATTAGAACTAATTTTCATTCAAGTGACGTTTAATTTTACCTGATAGATAATAGTTATAGTAGTTCTCATTTATTTATTAAAACTTTATCCAACACAAAAGTACAAAGGCGGAGTTAATGCCATAAGCATTCTCTACCAGTCTGAATTTTGTTTTATAAACATTGCGACGAAACCAGACTTCTCTATTTGCTTATTAGGATAATTATATGTTTATCTTACGTACCTACACGCAAGAGTTTATCAAAACAGACATTCTTCTGAATATCTGGTTTTATATTCATAAGAATGTCTGGTTTGATCAACCCTTGTTTTCGTCCTTTCAGCTACTAGCATTTATGTACTTACTACAAAATGCAAATCACGATGTTTTGCCTCTCTGCACTGCCGTCAGCATGGCGCTGAGTATCGATAGGTATGAGCTCATTGCAAAAATAAAAAGTTTATGAAATAAATCTTTTTAATCTGAATCCAAATAATCAGAGTCGAGGTATTCGACTCCAGAAATGTTGCCTGAAACTTCTTCAAAATGAAACCGGCCAACATCTGACTCGTAGTTTGTTTCGTAGGTCGGCCTTTCCTGTGTTTTCCAAGCGTTGAAAATTTACCTCCATTCTTCATGCCTTAGTCCACAATGCGCCGAACTGTACTTTCGGAAACACCTGAAGTCAATAAAGATATGTTAAATATACAAATACATTTATCATACCTAAATAAAAAACATCAAAATATCAAAACCGTAAAGTTGTAGTATAATAAATCGTAGGTAAATTTCATAACCTAAGCAAGACATAAACAATGTTAAAGATAGATAAATTGTACTTAAAAACAGAAAATTGTCAAAACATTATATTTCTGTTAGTGTGTTAAACTTTAGAATATATTTACGTGCCGGTTAACTTTGCTGTTCGACTATAAACATCGTCTTTGCTCGTCCCAGCACTCCCACCTTGAATTTCGGCCATACACCCTTGAAAAACTTTAAATATAATTTGTCTCGCACCGCTCTTATAAACATTTCGATTCATTTTTTGTATCTTAACGCTTACACGATTAAAAAAACTCGAAATAGCACCGAAATATTGTAAAACATCAACCACACAGATACGACGTGACAGTTTAGGTACTCAGCTTAACAATTATTCAGTGTTGCCAGTATTAGCAAAAACAGTAGTTCCCAAAACATTCTTTTCATGACTTTCTTGACAGACTGTAATGGTAGGTATTTAGTAGAAGGTAATTAGGTACCTAGCAAAATTGTCAGGGTATAATCTACTAGGAATTTCTCTTCATTAACCGACTTCATAAAAAGGAGAAGGTTCTCAATTTGGTTATATTTTTTTACGTTTATTACCTCAGAACTCCGTCATTTATGAACCGATATTCAAAACTCTTTTTTTTTGTAAAAGGTTGTGCAAAGGCAAAGTAGTTTGTTGGTCAAAAACATGGTAATGTGAATGTTAAATATAATAATAATGAATCTCTAATTTGAGCAAATCTTATATTGTGTTCGTATCAATATCTTAAACTTAAGTAAAAAAAAAACAATTCTAAATATATATAGTATATACAAATAATATAGTATATACATATAACCCATAAATATTTGTTTAAAACTTTATTAGAAATAAATTCAAAATTATTAAAAAAAAATATTAAACACAATAAAAAAAAATCGACTCCACAATTAAGAACAGGAGTTATTTGTATTATACGAACAAAATAATAGTAGGCTGGTAAACATGGTTCTTACACTGACAATGCGGTCATTGAAATTTGCCGTATAATACTTGGACCTATGAGTGAAATTTTCGGACAAATTAAATCAAAATCACATATTACAGTGTATATTAAGTCATAAAAACAACAAAAACAATTCAATAAACACTTTTACTTACCGAAAATACGATATGCCATCCTTTTTTAGCGTTTTTGACGTAATATTTTTACAATTTCTTAACGAACACTTCGGCATTTTTAACGAGCGTGCAGTGACGCGGGCGATGCGAGACTATTTGAAAAGAGCGCACTTTGTCGAATGTTGCGCTCTTTTTTCGCGGACGTTTTTGAGACGCTGACTGTGTATCTTGGGTTTTTTGTATATCAATGGTTGGAAATAATAATAATCTGATTTTCTATTATTTCTTAGATCAGGCAGGCAACACAAAAATGTGAAAATGACACTGACAGCAGAAGAAAAAAAAAATCATAACATAACCTATCGGTTGTCATAATTTTTCTTTCTAATTTAACAAAACTGAAAAATGATGTAAAAACAATTATTTTCACCAGGCTGTCCTTATTCATTCCATTTACATTATGTTTATGAAGAGACTATTAACTTTTATGAAAACAGCATATCGAACTCACGGTAGGATGGTTGTCACAAAAATGCGGAATTATACCCCTGCAACCATAGGACTGATAACTACGGCGTATTGTGACGACAAACGAAAAGAATTCGATATCATTTTTGATGCAGATAGTCTGGAACATGACTTTATGATCCGTCAAGCTACGACTATCAATGTAAATGCAGCTTCGCAGCTTTTGACTGTTACTTTGGTCGCTATCCAAGACACTAGTGAAAGGTAATGATTTAGTTGTTTTTGATAACACTTGCAGTAGATATATATATAAATGGAGAAACTGACTGACTGATATATCAATGCACAGCCAAAACTACTGGGACTAACAGAGTAAATTGACATAGGCAAGCACTATGAAAGAACTTTTCAAAATTCATCCCTAAGACGATGAAACAAGGAACCAAAGTTTGTATTTAGAAACCTACTCTCAGGCTGGCACTGGCGCTGGTCACTTCATAAAGTTGGGCTTCATTATCGTTAGCCTGATAAATTTCCTTGGTGTTTTAATTCACAGTCAGATGAAATAGAATTCTATAGCTTCTTTTCTAAATATCATTACTACTATAATGACTGATGATTTACAAATATAATGTAAATTTTTTTTGGTTTTTCCACCATTGTAGATTAAGAGAAGCATTATCTCGTGAGATCTGCTTGGTAAAACAAGCTCTGGAGTGGGGCGACGACAGCACTCCACCACATCATTGGGACCAGCTGGTTGCTGTTAGAGGAACGCTATGTGACTTAACACACAATCTTCATACTTTATTTAGTAAGTTATTTATATATTACCAATTATGTTACTTATTACACATGATATTTTATGTTAATTATGTTATGCATGTCAGTAATAAAATGCATGCACACTGTGTGATACATAAACCTTTCGACCCAATTATGTAGTAAACGCTACCTACTACTAAACAATATTGTGGCTACTGTATTGCTAGGCCTCTGCCTAGCCTGCCCTACTACTCTGCCTACCTCTGTATGTCTCTATTACCACCTCTTTCCATTCGGGGTGGAATTCAAAACTGCCTACCAGTCAAATATTATGAATCAATTTTCCAGGTTATATGGATTATGCAGAAAAAATTGCTACAGTTGCAGCAGAGATATCATATCTATCTGGAAACATTGCTGCATCAGATGCCATATGTGAGCGAATTGATCATGCATGCAGGTAAATAAACAAAAAGTACAAAAAAAAAGAGTTTATTAAAGCATGTTATGTTTTTAGACAAATATTTTACAAAGATTTCATTTTTTTTCCTCTTTTATATTTCATAGGAGTGCTCAAAATTAACAGATTGCTTTTTTAAATTAAATTTAATACATATATTTGATATTTCTTATGCACATTAATAATAATATGTAAAACAACAATAGTCACTTCTTTTGACTGCTAACATTGTAATAATGATAATGTAACAAAATTTTATAAAACAAAATACTCTTATAGTTAATTGATATTCTGTGTATATACATATAGTGGCAGTACTGTGTGTGTTGCAGGGCTTGCAATGCGCAGAAACAGCTGACACACGAGTTGCAGCAAGAGAGCTTGGAGCTGCAGCAGCAGGCCATCCTCAGCTCTCCACAGCTGCAGGACAAACTGAAACAGGATGCCAAAAATGAGAAGAAAAAAAAGACTTAAGATCCACTTCCACAGGCAGCAACATCCAGCAATTTACGGCAATGTTAATATTGAAATTACTAAGAATTGCACAATCTTAGTTGCCTGCGTGGATTAATCTCTAATACTCTGCGTAACTTGCGGCAAATGTGTATTTTATTATGTTTTCTTACTACACACTCAAAACTGAATTGAAGCCTTAGAACTGTTGTTAACAAACTTGTTACTATCGTAAAAATGTAGGTTTCTTGATAAGAAGTAGTAACAGATAGGACTAAACAACACTTCTAACGCGTGAAGCCGTATTTAATAGTTTGTGTAGAATATTGTATTATTTTGTTCATAATTTATATAAATTCGATTCTATTCGGGAGAGTAAATCAATCGAGTTTGTAATTAAAAAACAGAATAATAGCAAACTACTAACAAAATTTGTTTGTATATATATTGTTATAGCTGTAATTTAGTGTAGTAAATAAGATACTGTTATAACATTTTTGTTTTTATTCATGTGAAACGATATTTTTTTTTAATTAGACTCGTAATTAAAAAAAAAACCATATATTTTTATTTCACATAGGCCTACACTATATCTATATGCTTCACACAGAACCGAAAATATTCTGTATTACAGTTAACGCAATGAATTGTTTACTGCCTTAAGGTTGAAAGCAGGGCTTGAAATACCGTTAAAAATATGGTATCGTTACCGCCTTTTGATGCAGATATCGTTATCTAATAAATAACGTTACCATATTTAACGTTATATCTGGCACATTTTACCGTTAAACATACGTAACGTTAAACGACTACGTTATCGTTATGAGTTAGTTTTGTCACCGTCGCTCTCGTCCAATCGCAACAGTTTACATTTTGTAGACACTATCAGAAATTGTCATTCTAGTGAAATAGATTTAACAGACTCTGAGAAAAATAATTAAATTTACAATATCTACGATTACAGTGTAGCATGACGTAACTGATTGGTATCGATTAAACTCACAATTTAAAGTAGGTAGAGCAGAGTCACTATCTATACGACACATGGTGATCAGCTGTCGTTACTTAAAATTATGAGAGAGTAGAAAATAACTTTGTTTTTTCCTTTTTCCTATTATGTTAGAATATATCCTAATATATCCTACAAAGTATGGTAAGTTGAAACCCAGAGATAGGAGACCCCTAGATAAACCTTAATAACCCCTATGAATGTTCTACGATTTTTCGTAGTTTTCGAGTTATGATTATTTTTATTTTTTTAATACCTAGCTACCTATTATAAAATCATTGAAAGATAAAAATGATGTATTTTTTTTTGCTTTAGCCTTCAATGATTTTATAATATTATTTGTTACGCGGGATTATTTTTTTTGTTGCTCTGTGTTTACAGCTGAGGACAAAGGTGATGATTTTGTTGGTCTAATCATATCATGTATCCAGCAAAGTAAGACAAAAAATGTGGCCTGCATCTATGCTATTGACATTACTGTACACAAAAATCTACACTAATATAATAAAAAGGTAAAGTTTGTTTTTTTTTTGTTTAGGTAATCTCTGAAAGAACTGGTTCGATTGCAAAAAAATTAACATTGATAGATAGCTGCTTTATTCCTGAATGACTTAGGCTATATTTTATGTACGCAGGCGAAGCTGCGGGCAAAAGCTAGTGTCTTGTATGTCAGAAACTGTTAATAAATAGACTAAGGAAAATCATCTAGGCCCGTCGGTTTGGGTAATTAACTAAACGTAAACAATCTCGGTATGTCTTTTTATTTCAAGAAAGTCGTATAAAAGACATACATTGATTATTCCATCATATACGAGTATATACACCGTTAAATTTTAATCGTTTTAATCCCGTGGACGGTCGATCCGGTACATGAAACACTATCGATTTGTAAAGATAAAATTAAAAAACAAAGTATCTTTTTTTCAAAACTCGTATTAATTTACGCATGTACGAAATTAATTTCTTTAAGAAAACGTCAGCTGAGCTAGCTCAATGACCTGTAGGTAGAAATCGGAGTTGCGTACAAACTACCTACAGGTCATTGAACTCGCTCATCATTATTTGGCACTCGTTTGAGTAAGCGGAATGGGAGATTTCGAAATACACGTGAGTGAATATGCAGTATCGATACGTCATTTTGTGTCATAAAATCAAGAGCGCCCACACGATGAACAAAATCTTTCTTGAGGATGCGTGCCCATTCACGATTAACCTGTCTTAGGACCTACGGGTTTGCTTTTTAGAAATTCCCTATGGCCCTGCTGGACTCCTACGGTTTGATAACATCTCTTTGAGGAGCGCATGGATCTCGGCTGGGCTCGGTCCGGTTAGTTACCGGATGGCCGGACGGCGGGCTACACCATTGCTCCGCGTCCACAAGCCCGCGTCTACCGTGGCTGGTTATCGGGGTCGGAATTTCGGCGGCCAAAGGACCTTCGGCCTCCTTCACTAGCATTACTGCTTCGCAGAAGGAGGCGACCGCTTGCCATTCCTCCTCGCTCCGGACCATAGCGTGAACCAGGGCCCGTCGCGAAATGTCGTTGCCACAAATTGCCTCCACGAGTACACAACGGTGCTCTGCCCAAGCGGGGCACACCTCTACCGTATGCTCCACCGTGTCCTCCGGATGGTCCGCACAATAGTGATACCCGGACGTTACTTCCGTCTGAATAAGATGCAAGAACCTCCCGATGGGTGTATACGGGGTCTCAACCAACATCTGTCGGGACCCAAGCCAACCTCACCTGCACGTGGTGCACCCTGCTGAAAAACGGATTAGGCTATGGCGACCAACCAACACGCTCTGGACCAGCGTGGCGGGCTATGGTCCGAACCTCTCCAATGGAACATAACAATACACACAGGCCCCAAATGCCCGGCGAGTCCAGTGGTTGTGTTGACGTGGACGGGCGTGGGCGCAGCCCTGGGGTCAGGGGTGCTTAAAATCTCCGGGCGGGAACGTTTAACCGCCGACGACTGGACCTGGCAACCTATAACGTACGTACACTTCGGTCCGACGAGAAGATCATCGAACTGGAGGAAGAGTTGAGCGAGTTACGATGGAGTAATGTGGGATTATCTAAAGTCCGAAGACAGGGGGAGGACACGATAATTCTCAAATCCAGTAACCTGCTTTACTTCCGGGAGGGTGATCAGCAGTCCCAGGGTGGTGTCGGGTTTATCGTCCACAGGTCCCTCCCCCTGGAGAGTGTCAACTAGGGTGGCGTACCTTATACTCAGAATATCATCAAGATATTCGCTGAAGGCCATACAGGTTTATGCCCCGACCTCGACACACCCCGATGATGAAGTGGAGTCCATGTATGAGGATATATCCAGAGCCATGCATGGTTCTAAGGCTCACTTCACCGTGGTCATGGGGGACTTTAATGCGAAACTGGGCAAACGAGACGATGATGAGCTGCGAGTGGGGCAATTTGGTTTTGGACATCGGAACCGTCGGGGACACCTACTGGTTACTAGTTTTATAGAGGAGAAGGACCTCTACATGATGAAGTGGACCTAGCAAAGCCCTGATGGTGTAACTAAAAATGAGATTGACTTCATCATATCGAGGAAGAAGCAAATATTCTCTGTGGTCTGTGTCTCTGTGATCAATGCGGTGAAAACCGGGAGTCATCACCGTATGGTAAGAGGCACATTAAATATCAATGTCAAGCTTGAAAGATCTCGACTGATGAAGTCTACGCTCCGTCCTGCACAGATCCAGATCCAAAACTCCGAGAGCTTTCAGCTCGAACTTCAAAACCGTTTCGAGTGCCTAGGAAGCTCCGTGGACAAATATAATGATGGGTTCGTGGAAGCTGTCCGTGTTCATACAGTCGGGTCTCAGTTTTTTAAGACTCGTACAAGTAAGACCAAGAGGCTCACGGATCAAACTCTCGAGCTCATGAAGAAGAGGCGTGAAATGACTTTGCAGTCTTCAGATAATGCGTGCACGTACCGGCAGTTCAATAAACAGATCTCGAAGTCTCTGAAACGCGACCTTCGCCGATTTAATACCGAGAGGATTAAGGACGCGATTGAGCGGAATAAGGGCTCCAAAGTTTTTACACGGGATCTGTCTATTGGGCAGAGCCAGCTCACGAAACTGAAGACCGAAGATGGCAGAGTCACATCCGCCAAATCGGAGCTTCTAGGAGAGATCGAGGCATTTTATGCACAGTTATAAACGTCAATCTCCAAACCCGCTACAAATCTGGCAAACGACCCAAGAGCTAGATTGACTCGACACTACATTGAAGATATCCCGGACGTCAGCCTGTACGAGATTAGGATGGCTCTGAAGCAGTTGAAGAACAACAAGGCGTCGGATGAGGACGAAATTACGGCTGAGCTCCTGAAGGCGGGTGGAAAACCGGTCCTAAAGGCCGGTCTACAAGCTGTTTTCCAGGGTCATCACGAACCGTCTCGCGCGCAGGTTTGACGACTTCCAGCCTCCCGAGCAAGCCGGATTCCGAAAAGGTTTCAGCATCGTAGACCACATACATACGCTATGGCAAGTCATACAGAAGACCGAGGAGTATAACCTGCCTCTCTGCCTGGCATTTGTGGACTACGAGAAAGCTTTTGATTCGATAGAGACTTGGGCTGTACTGCAATCTCTCCAAAGGTGCCAAATTGACTATCGGTACATGGAAGTGCTGAAGTGTTTGTACGAAAACGCCACCATGTCAATCCGACTCCAGGACCAGACCTCGAAACCTATCCTCCAGCAGCGAGGTGTGAGGCAGGGAGACGTCATCTCTCCGAAACTGTACACGGCCGCAATGGAGGATGTGTTCAAGGTTCTGGACTGGAGTGGACTAGGCATTAATGTCAATGGCGAGTACATCACTCACCTTCGGTTTGCCGACGACATAGTAGTCATGGCTGAGACTATGGAGGAGCTCAGCACAATGCTCAATGACCTCAGTAGAGCGTTTTTAGGAGTGGGTCTTAAAATGAACAATGAACATGGATAAAACCAAAATCATGATTAACAACCATGTAACGCCCACTCCTATCAAGGTCGGATACTCTACACTCGAAGTTGTGGACGATTACGTCTACCTCGGACAACCAACTCGGTTGAGCAGCGTTCAGGAAGCTACGTGGTATCTTCTCGTCCAACATTCCACAGTGTCTCAAGACGAAAGTCTTTGACCAGTGCTTGTTGCCAGTGATGACATGACTCCGAAACGTGGTCGCTCACAATGGGCCTCATCAGAAGGCTTAAAGTCACCAAAAGAGAAAAAAAGGAAAAAGCTATGCTCGGGATTTCCTTGCGTGATCGAATAAAAAATGAAGATATCCGCAGGAAAACTAAGGTTGCCGACACAGCACGAAGAATTGCCAAACTTAAGTGGCAAGGTTCTGGAGTGGCGACCGCGTACCGGAAGACACAGCGTTGGAAGACCTCCTACAAGGTGGACCGATGACCTGGTGAAGGTAGCGGGAAACCGATGGATGCGGGACGCACAGGAACGTTCGATGTGGCGACGCTTGGGGGAGGCCTTTTTTTTTTGTATGGTGGGAAAAAGTCATCCAATGACAACCCCCGCTCTTGGGGAGGCCTAGGTCCAACAGTGGACGTGTATCGGCTGAAATGATGATGATGATGATGGACCTCCCGATCTTGTCATGTCCGGTGAAGACCATGCAGGCGCAGGTAACATGGGAAAGTCAAAAGTAACGTAAAATGTTTTTAAAGTAACTTGGGTACCGTGCACCATTGGCCGCATCCTACTCGCCTCATTCCTCACCTTTAACGTAATATCCTGAAATCTAAGTAGATAACCGGTATAGCCTGCGTGAACAAAGCCACGGGCAATAGCTAGTTATTTATAGTGATTGTTTTAAACCTGTTTTTATTTGACTGTACTTTATACGTTTGAGCAAGATGACTACAGAAAAAGTAGGTGAAATCGGAAGGTGCCAGCTCGCTCGGACTCGCGCAAGTCGAGTTGACGAACAATCCTTCTTTTCTTACGCCCCATGTTGAATTTTTCGTAATCGTTACTCAAAACACAAAAACTAAATCAGCTGTAGTAGCTAATCTAAATTGAAGCTATAATTCGTGAGCGTGTTCTGTAAGTGCGACTGACTGCCATGAGAGTTGAGAAAACGACAAACGAAATGGCAACAGCGCGTCAGAGGGGCGCGCGCCGCTGCCACCACCCGCCGTGCCGCGCCGGCGCCCGGCCTTGGAGAAAACGGCAACGTCGCATAAAATAACCAAAATATACCGTTTACTTGTTACCGCTATTTTCACAATAACATTAAAAATACCGTTAATTTATAACGAAATTTTTAACGTTCTTATAATGTTATATGCTACTAAGTAACGCTACCAAATCATACCGATATGCAAGTATCTCTATGGAAATACCGTTACTTAACGTTATTTTTAATGTGAATTGGTAACGTTTTCAAGCCCTGGTTGAAAGTCATTGCACAATGACTATTATGTTGACAACAAAAACAAAATATTTCTTTGACTTTACTTACGCTAACTGCTGCCTGCGTCTTCGATCGCGTGATAGTAGAAAATTAAACCAAAGGAACATACTCCCGGGATAAAAAGTATCCTATGTGCTTTTCCTGGAAATGGTCTACCCATATTCAAAGTTTCACTGAAATCCATTCAGTAGTTTTAATAAAACCAAATGACAAACCTTGATGTTTAAAACGTAGCATCTTTGTTGAGATGTGTCTCGATGTCCACGCGGCAGATCGGGCAGTGCTTGTTGGTGCTGAGCCACTGGTCCACGCATTCCATGTGAAACAGGTGCATGCATGGTAACCGCCTGAAATAACACCAAAATACCTTTAGGATGTTTTTGTCTATTGATCTATTAAATGTAACCTACGCACGGATTTAACAATCTATTCAAATCCTTGATAGTCCTAATAGAAAAATTTTAGGTAAACAAAATTAATTTTATGCTATTTTAAATTAAGATGACGATTTCCACACACTATAAAAGACCTACAGCTGACACATCAGACGGACTACATAGCAGCGCGCGGTCGATATATTTATTTTTTTATTGGCCGATAGGCGTGGCGGTAGGTATTGGACTCGATGACGGCGGAAGTGGTATACAGAGTCGTACAACAAACCTGCAGTCGGAGTCCACTTCAAAGAGCGACAGACAGATGGTGCACTTCTCGTCCTGGTGCGCGGGCGCCGGCCGGTAGGCGTGGCGGTAGGTGTTGGACTCGATGACGGCGGACGTGGTATACAGAGTCGTACAACAAACCTGCAGTCGGAGTCCACTTCAAAGAGCGACAGACAGATGGTGCACTTCTCGTCCTGGTGCGCGGGCGCCGGCCGGTAGGCGTGGCGGTAGGTGTTGGACTCGATGACGGCGGACGTGGTATACAGAGTCGTACAACAAACCTGCAGTCGGAGTCCACTTCAAAGAGCGACAGACAGATGGTGCACTTCTCGTCCTGGTGCGCGGGCGCCGGCCGGTAGGCGTGGCGGTAGGTGTTGGACTCGATGACGGCGGACGTGGTATACAGAGTCGTACAACAAACCTGCAGTCGGAGTCCACTTCAAAGAGCGACAGACAGATGGTGCACTTCTCGTCCTGGTGCGCGGGCGCCGGCCGGTAGGCGTGGCGGTAGGTGTTGGACTCGATGACGGCGGACGTGGTATACAGAGTCGTACAACAAACCTGCAGTCGGAGTCCACTTCAAAGAGCGACAGACAGATGGTGCACTTCTCGTCCTGGTGCGCGGGCGCCGGCCGGTAAGCGTGGCGGTAGGTGTTGGACTCGATGACGGCGGACGTGGTATACAGAGTCGTACAACAAACCTGCAGTCGGAGTCCACTTCAAAGAGCGACAGACAGATGGTGCACTTCTCGTCCTGGTGCGCGGGTGCCGGCCGGTAGGCGTGGCGGTAGGTGTTGGACTCGATGACGGCGGACGTGGTACACAGAGTCGTACAACAAACCTGCAGTCGGAGTCCACTTCAAAGAGCGACAGACAGATGGTGCACTTCTCGTCCTGGTGCGCGGGCGCCGGCCGGTAGGCGTGGTGGTAGGTGTTGGACTCGATGACGGCGGACGTGGTATACAGAGTCGTACAACAAACCTGCAGTCGGAGTCCACTTCAAAGAGCGACAGACAGATGGTGCACTTCTCGTCCTGGTGCGCGGGAGCCGGCCGGTAGGCGTGGCGGTAGGTGTTGGACTCGATGACGGCGGACGTGGTATACAGAGTCGTACAACAAACCTGCAGTCGGAGTCCACTTCAAAGAGCGACAGACAGATGGTGCACTTCTCGTCCTGGTGCGCGGGCGCCGGCTGGTAGGCGTGGCAGTAGGTGTTGGACTCGATGACGGCGGACGTGGTATACAGAGTCGTACAACAAACCTGCAGTCGGAGTCCATTTCAAAGAGCGACAGACAGATGGTGCACTTCTCGTCCTGGTGCGCGGGCGCCGGCCGGTAGGCGTGGCGGTAGGTGTTGGACTCGATGACGGCGGACGTGGTATACAGAGTCGTACAACAAACCTGCAGTCGGAGTCCACTTCAAAAAGCGACAGACAGATGGTGCACTTCTCGTCCTGGTGCGCGGGCGCCGGCCGGTAGGCGTGGTGGTAGGTGTTGGACTCGATGACGGCGGACGTGGTATACAGAGTCGTACAAAAAACCTGCAGTCGGAGTCCACTTCAAAGAGCGACAGACAGATGGTGCACTTCTCGTCCTGGTGCGCGGGCGCCGGCCGGTAGGCGTTTTTTTTTTTTTTTTTTTTTATTGTTGATAGGTTCGCGCTTGACCGCTATCTCACCTGATGGAAAGCGACGATACGGTCGACGATGGAACGCGCTTATTCACTCTCGACTTAAAGATTCCCGGGTTGTAGCTATCAGGAAACACAGACTCCGGCAAGGAATTCCACTCCCTAGCCGCACGCACAATGAATGTGTTTCCAATACGTTTTGTGCGTGTTGGTGGGATATCCACCATATACCGGTGGCGCATAGCCGTACGTCTGGTAGTCCGATGATGAAACGGGCTAGGCGGAATTAGGTTATGCAATTCCGACGCACACTCCCCGAAATGCAACCGGTAGAAAACCGACAGGCTAGCAACTTTGCGTCGATGCTCAAGACTTTGAAGCCTCGACTCGACGAGTGTATCATCGCCAATTATCCTTCTGGCTCGCCTCTCAATTGCCTCAAGTGCATCAAGCTGGTATCGGGCAGATCCGTCCCAAAGATGAGAGTAATACTCCATACACGATCGAACTTGCGCTTGATAAAGTTTGAGCAGCTGTACCGGCGTGAAGTACTGTCTGACCTTTGCGAGAACTCCCAGCTTTTTTGCAGCCAGTTGAGCCTTTGCTTCGATGTATGGCCTAAAGTTGAGTGTTGATGTCAGCGTAACACCAAGAAGGTCAAGATGGTCGGTTATCGGCACGGTTACACCCCGGAAAGTTGGAGCGGGACTAAATTGGCTCCTTTTAGCGGAAAATAGACACGCCTGGGTTTTTGCAGCGTTGAACCTGACCAAATTGGCATCGCCCCATTCGGAGACTGCCTCCAAGGACAAGTTCAAGCGCTCAACCATAGCCTCTCGAAGAGACTGGATCTGTGACCCACTAGCTCGCGCGCTGGATATGTAACTCTCAGCAACAGTGCTGTCGTCTGCATACCCAAAGGTACCGGGCTTAAGCAGATCGTTTATGTGCAGCAAGAATAATGTTGCCGAGAGTACTGACCCCTGAGGGACCCCGGCATTAATAGCCATTTGATCAGACGAGCAGCCATCGATAACCACTCGGATGGACCGGTTACTCAGGAAGTCTGCGATCCAAGCACACAATCCAGGGGGTAAACCGAAAGAAGGAAGCTTACTAATAAGGCCTTCGTGCCAAACCCTATCGAAAGCCTTCGAAATATCGAGGGAAACGGCAAGCGCTTCCCCGTGCTTCTCGATGGCCTCACTCCAGATGTGGATGGCATACGCTAGAAGATCTCCAGTTGACAGATTTCGGCGAAAGCCGTATTGACGGTCACTGAGAATATCATTAGCTTCTAGGTATGCCAGGAGCTTAGAGTTGAGAACACGTTCCATAGTCTTACAGAGAATGGACGTTACTGAGATTGGTCGGTAGTTAGCTGGGTCAGCACGACTCCCTTTCTTGGGCACGGGCTGGACATTAGCTTGCTTCCATGCCATCGGCACTTTTCCAGCCTCAAATGAAAGCCTAAATAGGCGTGTCAGGATCGGAGACAGTTCAGGCGCACACGTTCTCAGAACAATTGCTGGTATCCCGTCTGGACCGCTAGCCTTGTTCACGTCAAGGTTACGCAGTACCCTACGGACGTCCTTCTGATGGATGCGAATATCTGACATACTCGCATCGCAACCATCAGGATGAGCAGGGGGCCGCGCGTTACCTGGGTCTAGACGCGAAGATTCCGCAAAGAGTGAGGCAAACAAATTTGCTTTCTCCTCAGCGGTATGTGCCAGCGACCCGTCGGGTTTCAGCAGTGGCGGTAGTGAGGGGCGGCAGAAGTTCGATTCAACCGACTTAGCCAGGGACCAAAACGCCTTACTACCCGCAGGGTATGAAGCTAGTTTGTTCCCGATGCGGCTAATATGGTCGAACCGAGACCTCCGCATCACCTTCTTGCAAGACTTGGCAGCTCTGTTGAAGGCTCTCTTCTTCTGGCTTACGTCATTCGTCTTGCGCATACGAGCGTCGGCCCATGCCTGATATGCTGCGTGCTTGAACGCGTTAGCGCGGCCACACTCCGCACCAAACCAAGGGCGAGCTCGGCCAGACATGGCTACGTCGGAGAATGAAATATAGTACTCCATCCCCCGCCGCAACACATCCGTCACAGCTTCTGCGCACGACGATGGATCTCCCGAAGAAAAGCAAGTAGGCTGCCAAGGATAACAAGCGAAGAAAGATCGCATGCCATCCCAATCTGCTGACCTGTATCGCCAAACCCGCCTGGTGCCTCTAGGGCTGGGATCGGGCGGAGAGTAGACTGATACAGATTTCACCAGACAGTGGTCGGAACTACCTAACGGTGATGATATTGACACTGTATAGCGGTCTGGATCTGTTGTCAGCAGAAGGTTTAAGCAATTGGCCGTGTGCGAATCAACGTCCGGCACCCTTGTTGCTCCCTGGACCAGCTGGGTAAGAATTAACGCTAGCGCAAGCTTTCGCGTCTCTCGACCAGCATGGTCTGTGCACTGGTATGGGAAGAGCCACTCCTGATGGTGTGCATTAAAATCCCCCAGTAACACCAATTGTGCAGAAGGGTACCTCTGCTGAGCCGCATCCGCCGCCTCACTAAGGTACTGTATGAGCCCGGTCGTCTCCTGATCGCCACTGTGCGAACGGTAGACACAAGCATAGATAATTTTATCCATGCCTGTGTCCACCAGAGCCCAAAGCGTTGAGAACCTGGAATCTTCAAGGTTGCGGAGACGCCGATAGCAGATGTCGTCCCGGGCGTACAAACACACTCCAGCGCGCGGTTTAAAATTTTGCTCCAGGGTAAACCCTGGGTAAGACAGGTACGACACATCTGACGGTTTTCGTATCTGCGTCTCCGAAAGAAAAAAGAGAGATGGTTTTTCAGTCTCCAGGTGATGATGGACTGATGCGAGATTGGAGTGCAGCCCTCTAATATTGCAGAGGTGCACTTTAAGTGAGAGGGAGTGCAGCCGCTGTTTGACATATCTCTTTTTATTGCTTTTCATATTGAGAGTGAGGTAGGAGAGGAGAAGGAAGTAAAATGGAGTCCCATGCAGCTAACCTTCAGTCATGCACTGGCAGGACAGCATCATTGGGGTACTAGTCTGGAGACTGCGGGGACGCCCGAGCCCCCCCGGAAATGACCATCGGGCCCTCTCATCTGGTCGCCAACCAGCACGATGGTGCATTCCGGGATTTTTCGCTAGTTGGCGGGGCAGCCTTTCATGTGTGGCTGGTACATTACTTGGGCCCCCAACTAACTGCGGTCGGCCAGCGGTTCACCGTGCCTCGGATCCCGCTACCCTCCACGACTAGTCTCCCGATACGTCAATACCAGCACGAGTCTGGCTGGTCTGCAAGCATTGGAACTGCCACTTTGACCCAACTCCTCTGAATCGGCTACACCGGGCATCGTACCGAAACACGGCTAGGCCACTTGACGGTACGTCTTTGCCCAGTGGGTGGTCACAAGCCGTCGGTCGAAACCTACCACCAGTTAGCGTGGCGGTAGGTGTTGGACTCGATGACGGCGGACGTGGTATACAGAGTCGTACAACAAACCTGCAGTCGGAGTCCACTTCAAAGAGCGACAGACAGATGGTGCACTTCTCGTCCTGGTGCGCGGGCGCCGGCCGGTAGGCGTGGCGGTAGGTGTTGGACTCGATGACGGCGGACGTGGTATACAGAGTCGTACAACAAACCTGCAGTCGGAGTCCACTTCAAAGAGCGACAGACAGATGGTGCACTTCTCGTCCTGGTGCGCGGGCGCCGGCCGGTAGGCGTGGCGGTAGGTGTTGGACTCGATGACGGCGGACGTGGTATACAGAGTCGTACAACAAACCTGCAGTCGGAGTCCACTTCAAAGAGCGACAGACAGATGGTGCACTTCTCGTCCTGGTGCGCGGGCGCCGGCCGGTAGGCGTGGCGGTAGGTGTTGGACTCGATGACGGCGGACGTGGTATACAGAGTCGTACAACAAACCTGCAGTCGGAGTCCACTTCAAAGAGCGACAGACAGATGGTGCACTTCTCGTCCTGGTGCGCGGGCGCCGGCCGGTAGGCGTGGCGGTAGGTGTTGGACTCGATGACGGCGGACGTGGTATACAGAGTCGTACAACAAACCTGCAGTCGGAGTCCACTTCAAAGAGCGACAGACAGATGGTGCACTTCTCGTCCTGGTGCGCGGGCGCCGGCCGGTAGGCGTGGCGGTAGGTGTTGGACTCGATGACGGCGGACGTGGTATACAGAGTCGTACAACAAACCTGCAGTCGGAGTCCACTTCAAAGAGCGACAGACAGATGGTGCACTTCTCGTCCTGGTGCGCGGGCGCCGGCCGGTAGGCGTGGCGGTAGGTGTTGGACTCGATGACGGCGGACGTGGTATACAGAGTCGTACAACAAACCTGCAGTCGGAGTCCACTTCAAAGAGCGACAGACAGATGGTGCACTTCTCGTCCTGGTGCGCGGGCGCCGGCCGGTAGGCGTGGCGGTAGGTGTTGGACTCGATGACGGCGGACGTGGTATACAGAGTCGTACAACAAACCTGCAGTCGGAGTCCACTTCAAAGAGCGACAGACAGATGGTGCACTTCTCGTCCTGGTGCGCGGGCGCCGGCCGGTAGGCGTGGCGGTAGGTGTTGGACTCGATGACGGCGGACGTGGTATACAGAGTCGTACAACAAACCTGCAGTCGGAGTCCACTTCAAAGAGCGACAGACAGATGGTGCACTTCTCGTCCTGGTGCGCGGGCGCCGGCCGGTAGGCGTGGCGGTAGGTGTTGGACTCGATGACGGCGGACGTGGTATACAGAGTCGTACAACAAACCTGCAGTCGGAGTCCACTTCAAAGAGCGACAGACAGATGGTGCACTTCTCGTCCTGGTGCGCGGGCGCCGGCCGGTAGGCGTGGCGGTAGGTGTTGGACTCGATGACGGCGGACGTGGTATACAGAGTCGTACAACAAACCTGCAGTCGGAGTCCACTTCAAAGAGCGACAGACAGATGGTGCACTTCTCGTCCTGGTGCGCGGGCGCCGGCCGGTAGGCGTGGCGGTAGGTGTTGGACTCGATGACGGCGGACGTGGTATACAGAGTCGTACAACAAACCTGCAGTCGGAGTCCACTTCAAAGAGCGACAGACAGATGGTGCACTTCTCGTCCTGGTGCGCGGGCGCCGGCCGGTAGGCGTGGCGGTAGGTGTTGGACTCGATGACGGCGGACGTGGTATACAGAGTCGTACAACAAACCTGCAGTCGGAGTCCACTTCAAAGAGCGACAGACAGATGGTGCACTTCTCGTCCTGGTGCGCGGGCGCCGGCCGGTAGGCGTGGCGGTAGGTGTTGGACTCGATGACGGCGGACGTGGTATACAGAGTCGTACAACAAACCTGCAGTCGGAGTCCACTTCAAAGAGCGACAGACAGATGGTGCACTTCTCGTCCTGGTGCGCGGGCGCCGGCCGGTAGGCGTGGCGGTAGGTGTTGGACTCGATGACGGCGGACGTGGTATACAGAGTCGTACAACAAACCTGCAGTCGGAGTCCACTTCAAAGAGCGACAGACAGATGGTGCACTTCTCGTCCTGGTGCGCGGGCGCCGGCCGGTAGGCGTGGCGGTAGGTGTTGGACTCGATGACGGCGGACGTGGTATACAGAGTCGTACAACAAACCTGCAGTCGGAGTCCACTTCAAAGAGCGACAGACAGATGGTGCACTTCTCGTCCTGGTGCGCGGGCGCCGGCCGGTAGGCGTGGCGGTAGGTGTTGGACTCGATGACGGCGGACGTGGTATACAGAGTCGTACAACAAACCTGCAGTCGGAGTCCACTTCAAAGAGCGACAGACAGATGGTGCACTTCTCGTCCTGGTGCGCGGGCGCCGGCCGGTAGGCGTGGCGGTAGGTGTTGGACTCGATGACGGCGGACGTGGTATACAGAGTCGTACAACAAACCTGCAGTCGGAGTCCACTTCAAAGAGCGACAGACAGATGGTGCACTTCTCGTCCTGGTGCGCGGGCGCCGGCCGGTAGGCGTGGCGGTAGGTGTTGGACTCGATGACGGCGGACGTGGTATACAGAGTCGTACAACAAACCTGCAGTCGGAGTCCACTTCAAAGAGCGACAGACAGATGGTGCACTTCTCGTCCTGGTGCGCGGGCGCCGGCCGGTAGGCGTGGCGGTAGGTGTTGGACTCGATGACGGCGGACGTGGTATACAGAGTCGTACAACAAACCTGCAGTCGGAGTCCACTTCAAAGAGCGACAGACAGATGGTGCACTTCTCGTCCTGGTGCGCGGGCGCCGGCCGGTAGGCGTGGCGGTAGGTGTTGGACTCGATGACGGCGGACGTGGTATACAGAGTCGTACAACAAACCTGCAGTCGGAGTCCACTTCAAAGAGCGACAGACAGATGGTGCACTTCTCGTCCTGGTGCGCGGGCGCCGGCCGGTAGGCGTGGCGGTAGGTGTTGGACTCGATGACGGCGGACGTGGTATACAGAGTCGTACAACAAACCTGCAGTCGGAGTCCACTTCAAAGAGCGACAGACAGATGGTGCACTTCTCGTCCTGGTGCGCGGGCGCCGGCCGGTAGGCGTGGCGGTAGGTGTTGGACTCGATGACGGCGGACGTGGTATACAGAGTCGTACAACAAACCTGCAGTCGGAGTCCACTTCAAAGAGCGACAGACAGATGGTGCACTTCTCGTCCTGGTGCGCGGGCGCCGGCCGGTAGGCGTGGCGGTAGGTGTTGGACTCGATGACTGCGGACGTGGCGCCGCGGCCGCGCCACGCTCGCGTCTCCGCTTCTTCCGCCGCCTCGGCTGCGTATACCATCGCAGCGGCCATGGCGCCCGTACCCTGAAATATTTACAAGTTATTTTTTTTTGTGTTCACCATATCATTCCATCTTCAAATGCTAGTGTTCTTCCATAGAGACGAAGAAACATAAACGTAAATCCCATGCTGTAATCTAAACTTGACTTTAAGTTCCAGTTACAATTTAACTTTTCAAAAACTAATATAATTAGCCTGAGCCTTCAAAAAATTCGTCGATCAATTTTATTTGCAGGCTTTGTGATTGAATTGACTTACCATAAACGACGGCTGTATAGATATGTGTAGATGCGGCGGCGAGGGATGCATCTGCATGTAATGATGCATGTGATGGTGGATATGTTGTCTATCACTGGAAAAAAATACTTTTCATAAGACTCTTTCAAATTAAAACCACAAAACGTAAGTCATTTATGAATGAAAAGCTGTAAATTCTGTAAGAACTGTAGACTGAAGTGGTAATTATATTGTCAAAACTGTTAATTTTAAAATGAAGATTGCAAATTCGTAGAGTAGATAGTTGAACAAAGTAGACGAAGCGACTGAATTGAGCTTAGTAAATAGGGTACATTCCTAAAAAAATCTATTTGGACCGTCAATAAGGTTATCAAAAAATATGGACGCTTATTTTTTCTTTAGCCACGGAAACAAAAGATGGAGACGACGCGGCGCGTTGAAATATCGCGTGACGTCACGCCTTCTGGTAAGGGCCAGATGGGGATTCTGCGCGATACTTGAGCGCGTCGGAAAATCATATGGGGAGAAACCTTGCACCCTGTAATGTACCCCTACCACATATGAACCCTTAATATCGTGGGGTTCGTTGAGGGCAGTCCGAAAGATTAGTAAAAAAAAACGATCCTCAGAAAAAATCGAGCGGGTCAAATTAAGACAAAGTACATGCAGAGAAGTGTATATTTCAATAATCGGACAATTTTAGCGTGGCATAAGCAAATAGGCGAGTTATATATTATAAAGTTAGGTTGAAGGTTCCTGCTATTATTTTGTTGATACGTGCAATTTTTTTACCAGTTTCCCAAGATAATTTTGTTAGGAATGTCGAAAATTATACACATTGGTTTTTCGTAATCCTGATAGGATTACCTTCAAATTAAAAAAAAAAATTAATCGCGCCCGAGTATTTCGAGGTGATGTTTATTTTTATATTTTTGTAAATTCTTACACGCTCTCCCCCCACTAAAATGGAAACTTGTCATAGACTGTTTGTCGTTTTAGAACCTAATCTTCACAATCCAACAGGTCCCCATGACGTTTTAGTAACTGCAAATTTAACATCCGTGCCCCCTACTATACGTAAAAAAATACTATTATTTTACCTAGAAGTGACGTAACAAGTCCCCCAGTCCTGAACATGATGTGTTAAAAAATTCGTGTCCAATTTTTTGACAATCTAACAGACGATCAAAATAGAATTTTTTTTTTTTATCCAGATTAGTCCCTTTTTGTATTATCTACACTTCGCCTATGGAGTTATAAAGGCTGATGATACCTCGTGGAGACGGGTCTTTGCCCTCGGATCGCTGCAATCACCCGGCTCGCCAGTCGTCGCCGCCTAGAAGCGAATACATTTGTTCTCGCCGCGCGGACTTTTGTCAACAGCATTAGACAGTACGAGTCTATCGATATTTGGGCCCAACAACACTATCGGTTTGTACGAGTTAATTCTTGCGATCATGGATGTTTAACCATGTTCGCCACCGAAATATCAATAAGGCAAGTAGCAGATTTAATAGTACAGAATAATTTGTAGATATTTATTTTTTTGAAGATACATAGAATCTTGATATAGGTAGATAATCAAATTTAATAGAAAAAAAAAAACAAAACTGTTTTACTTACAGCATCATGGGTGGTGGCGGTGCTCCTCCGATATCACGTTGTTCCAATTCATCGGGGAACTGAAAAGATAATACTATTACTACTGTGGGATACAATAGTAGTGTGGCTCAATCGATACTTTGACTAAGGTATTATCTGCCTAACCCTCCCGCTAATGAGATGGAGCATGATTCTAAATCTGAATGTAGGAGAATTTTCAAACTCAGTAGGCACTTTTGAATTGTCAAAGGATTATTATGGAGCTACATTTGAAAGCTGACGTAGACTTCTATTTTAAATTTAATAAACAGTCACAAAGCTTTGGTTTTGACATAATTATACTTTCCGCTTAACGTGGAAAAGCGTCAAGAGGGGATTTATTCATTTATAAAGTAACATCAAATGGACAGCCAATAGTTAATAATAAATTAATGATGGTATAAAATAAACAAAAAGTGAATATACAGCGAGCACTGTGGTCGGCGGCAGCGGCACGGGCGGGAACTGAGCGAAGCCGGGCCCGAAGCCATCACCCATCATGCTGCGACGCTGCAGCTCCTGCAATTGTAACAGAAATAGTCAAATATTTAGAGTATACTCTTGATGGCCTACGCGGCCTCTGCTCCACGTCCAACATATATGTATATTTTTATGCGAGTTTAGTTAAGTAGTACCTAGAAATGCACTTACCATCATGTGATGTTGTCGTTGCCAAAGTCGCTCGTGCACCAGGTACGGCGGCGCCACGGACATGCCGTCCCGACGACGTTCACCCACTGTTTGTGCGGAAAAATAATTTAAAAAGGCTGCAAAATTAAATTTGACAATTTAGACTTCAATATATGTAGAAGGTACCTGTTTTTTAAGTTATTCTTCTATCCTTTTCATGCTATTAAGTTTGGATTAGGCGCACAAAATGTCATATTGTCAAAACGCCATAACGCAAAACGTCACATTAGCAAAATACTATTCGCGCAAAATGATTTTCCACAAAATGCCATTTTCAAATAAAATGTATACAGTTCTATAGAGAGTTACTCACCTGGTGTCCGTTTGGTAGCGCAACCAATTTGGTGGCGCGACCAGCTCGGACGTACGGCAACTCTGGAGTCTGTATGGTGTCTAGTTTGGTAGCTCAGGGCTATATTTCACCAGGACACCATGGCGGAGCGACTAGTTCCGCCCACCGTCGTCCCGTCGTCCCATCGCCGTGTCGGTGATATATAGCCCTAAATTAAGGAGATAGGCTAATAAATAGTAGTGTAGAATGATACTCACTATGTGCAGGCGGCGCGTGATGATGGTGGTGATGCGTGGGGTGCTGGTGCGGCGGCTGGTGCGCGTGCAGCGGCGCGTGCGGCGGCGCGGCGCAGCAGGCGCAGCCCGCGTGTCCGCAGCAGCAGCGGCGGCAGCCCCCGCACGCGCCCACGCGGACTCTGCGCCACAATCAACATATATGTATATTTTTAAACACAATAAAATTTATAGCACACTTAACTACCCATATAAATATTTGGTCAGTGCGAGAATAGCACTCGCGCCACGCAGTACGGCAGTCAATCGCTCAACCACTGCTCCAACCGTGCTTCAAAGCAATGCTTTTACTCACAATGGGATGTATTTTATAAGCAGTGTGGTTTGAGTATTCATATTCCACAAAATATCAGAGGCTACTAGCACTACACAATCACATGAATTATTTTATAATACAGTGTAAAAAAAAGTAATGGACCATGTCTAGTGCGGTCAGACTGATCGATATGATGAAATTGATTATCTGCGCTAGCTACATACAAATCAAATAAAAATGTCGGACAGAATTATTAAAGCTTTTAATACGATTCATTTAGAAACTCAATTATTACAAAAAAACAGTAATAGGGATATCTAGATCACCTTCTGGTCTATAGACATACATAATTAAATTATGTTACGCTCCAAGGCATCGTTCAATGAGCGACAAAATTGTTCACAACAGTCACAACGCGTTGTAAATTCTTTTAAATGTCGTCAATTTCGCATTGTAGTAAAAAAAAATACGACAATGACGCGTTATGGCAATGAAAAAAGCTATGACGCGTTGTGGCAATGAAAAAGCCATGAGCCTTTGTGGCAATGAAAAAAGCCTTGACGAGTTGTGGCAGTGAAAAAAATCATGACGCGTTGAGGCAATGAAACAAGCTATGACGCGTTGTGTCAATGAAAAAAGTCATGACGCGTTGTGTGCCAATGAAACAAGCCATGACGCGTTGTGGCAATGAAAAAAGTCATGACGCGTTGTGACAATGAAAAAAGTCATGACGCGTTGTGCCAATGAAAAAAGCCATGACGCGTTGTGCCAATGAAAAAATTCATGACGCGTTGTGCCAATGAAAAAAGCCATGACGCGTTGTACCAATGAAAAAAGCCATGACGCGTTGTGCCAATGAAAAAAGCCATGACGCGTTGTGCCAATGAAAAAAGCCATGACGCGTTGTGGCAATAAAACAAGCCATGACGCGTTGTGGCAATAAAACAAGCCATGATGGGTTCTGATCCTTAACTGTGGCATCCACATCGAGAAATAAATATTACGAACCGAGCACTATTCGGACAACCGAGAGTGAATAAATCGAAGTCACAAAAGATATGGATCGCTATCATGATTGGCTGATGGAAGACGAACAAGGTGGTATTCGGCTACAATTTTATGACACAACCATTGCTGAAAGCAGAAGACGGGGTCGTGGTATACCACTAAAGACATAGGGAAACGACTCATATGTCATCCGTAGGAATTTGCATGAAATGGCGCAGAAACGAGAACAATAGACAGAAAGTACAAGCTTTACCAACCTGGTCCGAACGAGATGCGCATGCGGCGGTAAGTCGCTGTGCGTGAGGTGCGGCGGATAGCTGCCCCGGCGCGGCACGCCCAGCAGCGGCCGCGCGCTGCCCACCCAGCCGGCTGGCGGCGCCTCGGGCGCGGCCGGCGAGCGCGGCGCCGCCTCCTCCGCCGCATAGCCCACGCGCCCAGGCGACCCTGTTAGGTCTATCACTTCTTGTTGCTATAATAAAAGTGGGAAATTCTTAATGACAGACCTGGAAGTTGATGGTGGGACGCCGCCCCTGGTCCTGCGCTTGATTTCTCTCCAGTCATATCGGATTGCAGTTTCGTCGTACAGTGTACAGTAAAAGTGAGTGAAGAGAGTTCACCTGTTTTGTACACACTTTTGTACACTAATTCGGTTTGACGGACAACCTTGATTATAATTAGTATGGGTTTACTAGAACTGATGAACTATAAAGCAAATAATTACTGTTTTATCTATTATATTAAACAACTGCCTGGATTTCTTTTAGAATTTAAAGGAGAGAAATGACAGAACTAGGACGCTCATAAAAAATTGGTTGTTTCCTATGGAGAAGAAACGGCAAGATACTCCATGGTTACTCTTTTAAAAAAATGGTTGTACTTACAATATTTCCATATTACAGTATTAATAGGTATTATTTAAGAACAGTGTAAACCGGTCTATATTGTACTCAAAAGCACAATAAAAATAATCATTTAAAAAAAGTGAGTCAAAATATGAAGTAATCTTAGAATTCGTGGAGTCTACAGTGTTCGTCCATTTACATTATAAAAAGAGGCTATATAAAAAAAAAGCTAGAAAAAAATATAATAATTACAACTGTCAATTAATGAGACGTTAACAACCAAAAAAGAAAAACTAACGAATTTAATGTGGTTGGAGTCAGATAATATAAAAAAAAATATTGCAAAAGCAATGTGTTAGAAAAAAAAAATGATACAACAAAGATGGAGCAGTTAATAGATACATTCACACAATATTATGAGTTACCAGGGGGCCACAAGTGCAGAGGCAGTCATCTGCCAAAATAAACACTTCTTCTATAAATTTTTACAGTTGTTTGGAAATAACAGACTCCCTGTCAAATAATTTTGGTTACGGAATTTAAAAAACGGAACTGTGTCTGGCCTAATGACCAGTTTCGCCATATATATCTGATTGATCTTATGTTACAGTTCATGAATTCAGAAATATGGAAAACTTCCAAATGAGAACTTACAGCATTAGAGTCGTCTCCCACGAGCATAACGCCATCATCAGAGCTGGAGTCAGACACCCAATCTAACTGCAAGTCAGGAGCCGACAGCACGTTACCAGGCGCCGCAGATGGCTCATTTACCGGAGTTTCCTGATAAACAAAGACAAAACCCTGTCAAATCCTATTAATTCCAAATCCATCTTGACATTATGGTAAGTAGGCATATGTAAGAAGGTACCTGGTTGTTTGTAGGTCTGTTGTCAGTCACCTGCCGCCCCGAACTGGTCCCTGGCTGCGGAGACGTGTCCTTCGGCCTCCGGTCACCGCCACCATCGACTTTACAACACCTCCTCGCATTGTCAAGTTCTTGCTTCACATCAACGTTTTCAGTAACATTTCCATTTGTGGTACCAGGCTCTATCTTAACTTGGCAAGGCTCTACAACTTCTGTCTTGATGGCACTGACTGATGGCAAATTCTCGTCTTTTGTTGGTTCTTGTTTTATAACAGGCTGTTGTGTGCCAGGTTCTTCCTTTACTTTTACAACAAATCCAGATGGTTCGCCACTAGTGCTTGCATTGCTAGTACTTTGTTTAGGTACTCTGCTTGCTTGAGAGCCATTCGGTCGATTGTGATGTGGACTGCGACACTCTTCACTGTGATTATGAGCAGGCTGTGACACGTCACTAAGGTTCACTTTGCATCCACAATTATTGCGAGATCCACAACCTGTGTTTTCTTGTTTTATTTGCACATTCGAAGCTGGCGTGTTGTGGTACCGGCTGTTCAGTCGTTCTACAGTTTGCAAAAGTAGATCGCATACATTTGGTACATTACCATAATTTGTGTTCCTTGGTCCAGGTTGGACTTCAGGTTCACCTTTAATCTCTACTCTAGACTGCCCTCCAGAGTGATTGCTACTTGCACCACTTCCATTGCCACTCACAGACTGGTGTCCAGCTCCATTGTCACATTGCTTTTTTCTTGGTGTTGATACATTATCTTCTTCTTCTGAACTTACTTCTATGAGATTTGGTACTTCATTCTCTTTTGAATGTCGTCTCCGAGGAGAGATGTTGAGCTTACGACTGGGCCTTTCTAAGCCACTGGGTTGATGTGCGTTATCTCCTGGTGCAGTTGCTTGACTATAAGCATTAGCCCTTGGGTGTGTTGTATATTGATATTCTGGGTGGTTATCAGGCCGGCTAGTCATTGAGTAAGCAGGCAGTGGATGAGGCAAAAAGTTTCTACCATCACTCAGGACAATGACGTTGTTATGATAAGGAGCTCCATACTCTCTTGGGGGTTGAATGCCTGGATAGTGTGCATAGTTAGGAAAGTAGTAGCCATGTTGGTTAAGTGAGTGTGGTTTAGGCTGGTAACGGATGTTAATATCTGGTATTCGCCTTGGGCCAGTGCCATCAGTACTGTCAGGATTATTATTACCAAAAGAGTAGTCGAGAGAGCTGGAACTATCAGGTAAGGGTTGATATTCTTCAGGGACAGGAGTGTGTGAGTCAGCAGGGTGGGAGAGTGAGGATAGGTTAACTTCATATGGTTGGTTCGGGGTCGTAGAGTTAACATAGTTTGATGAGACAGGTTTTGGTGCTTGTTCATTAGTATTTGCTTCAGTTCCCGTAGAGACACTTCCAACTGGTTCAGATGTTGTTGGCATCACTTCTACTTCTTCATCACTTTCTGCAAATAGAGCATCACACTCCATTTGTTCTGAAATCAAATACGGCTTATTTTTCTTATTAGTTCTTACTTTATCAGTGAACTGCTGATGATATTTAAACATGGAACATGATGAAAGATTTCAATAAAACAGTAACCTATACTGTGGTTAACAAGTTTCTGTAACTAATTAAATCCTAGAGCAGTTGTTATTTTCTTGTCCCAGAATATAATGTTGTTTCATGTACACTTACTACCTAATAATAGAACAATTTCTGTGGGATGTTATCTTTATCAATATCCTTATACTTAAGGCTTATAGTCCCTTGAACCATCTGGCCAAAATTATGTGGACGCACCTCTCGCACCCGTCTAGGCGGCAGTACGCAAATCTGTGCATTTATTTGCAGCCAACAGCGCCCGGAAAGCGCGCGGCTGACCTTTAAATCCATTTTCTTTGCGAAATATTGATTGATTTACATATGCAATGTTCACTTTGAAGAACATTTACCACCAATTTTTATGTGTAAAAATGTTTTTAAAGATCCAAGCCGTTTCGAAGGAGTAGGGAAAAGTTGCGAAATTGTTAAATATTTTTTTTAGAGCAAAGTATTAATAGCACGAAAAAATTAAATGTTGTTCATGAATCTATAATAAACATATATTTTTTTCAAACCTATTAACCTGGCCGTTACCGAGGAGTAGGCTTCAGAAAGTCACTGTTTTATGGTACTTTTCGGGCGCTTGGGCCTTAAGAGAGTAGTATTAGTGATGTAGATATTAGAAACAAACTAAACTGTTCAAACTATAGCTAGCTCACATGGTCAGTGCTGATTGCACTAATCTCTTTTCATTGAAAGATGATGCATTAAAGGCTGGAGTAACTTCACCTAAGCAACTACAAGAACTAAAGGAGACTGTCTGTTTTTTCAGAAAAACTTTTTTTTATTTACAATCATCCATGATCCTGTTTTTAATTCAGATTAAAAAGTTTTTTTAAAACTTTTTCAGTGAGAGAGCTATTAAACATTTGCCTAGCCACTATACTCCATGGGTTTAGGTAGTTAACTAAAGGTAAACAATCTTGATATGCCTTTTTGTATAAAATAAATTGTATAAAAGACATACAAAGATTATTTAAATTTAGTTAATTACCTAACATCGGTTTAGATAAACATTTTAAGATAAATTTTTTAGACAATTTTTTTTGATAAAAGACATGTTAAATTTTTTTACATTTAGTTAACTACCTAATCAGATGGAGTATAAATGCATATACAGGCTTAATAACATATTAAATATTTTCATTCTATTCCTTGCTATAATTTCTTTTTTAGTTTTATTAATTACTTACTCCTTGTATCTGTAATATAACTCCACGAAATATTGTACTTTTTTTCTGTAATAAATAATTACTTATTATGGTAGCCTTTGATAATGTACTTTACTGATAGAACGATAAAGAATTTTCCTATTTCTCTATGTACTTCCAGAAATATGGTGATCAGACACAAGTCTATCAAAAATATTTAAAAGGGCACGCCACAATTATGGCGGTAAGTCCCCTCTTTAAGGCGTGGCTGGAAAGAGCACGCCGTCCTTACCTTCCGCATGACACAGGTCCTCACCGGACATGGCAAGTTCGGGAGGTTTCTGTTCCGGATTAAAATGGAAGTGACGCCCGGGTGTCGCCAATGTGCGGAACGCCCGGAGGACACGGTGGAGCACACAGTCGAGAGTTCTCGCGCCGGGCCTTGGTTGAGGCCATGGTCCGGAGCGAGGAGGAGTGGCAAGCGGTCGCCGACTTCTGCGAAGCAGTAATGCTCGCAAAGGAGGAGGCCGACCGCATCAGGCAACGGCGCTCTCGCCGCCGCCGGGATTACGATCCCGATTTCCAGCCACCATAGGCGCGGGCTTGCGGACAGTGAGCAATGGGTAGCTCGTCCGGTAACTGTCCGGACCAAGCCCAAGTCGTCGATGGCGCACACTGTTCCCGCGCGCCTGAAGGAGTTGCCAGCAACAGAAGGGGCCCAGCCGGGTCGAAGCCTACTGGGGCCAGGGTTATCCGAAAGGGAACTCGAGCCCCGGTATGAAGGCTTGAAGGAACGGGGTGGGTTTTTTAGTCAGTAAGAGTCTGACACTATTTCCCGCTCCGCCCAAGAGCGGGGGTTGTCATTGGATGATTTTTCCACCAATAAAAAAATATATTTAAAAAAATTTATGATGATTAACTAAGGACAGAATGTCAACTAATTAGTTGTACTCCCAGATTTGTCAAATATAGTAAATAGGAAAATAACATTAAAAGGAAAAGCATTGCTACAGTCATGTTTGTGGTAAGTATAAATATAACTTGATAAATGTGACAGTTACAGCTACACTATGATTAGAATGTGGTAATCATAACTTTACTTTATTCTTGTTCCTTTAATTCATTAAACCCCAAGCAAATGAGCTCTGTCATTGTCTTTCTATTGTGTCTCTAATAACGGCATGTGAAAAGTTAATAAATTCAGTGTTAAGGACTAGGGAGTCTGGTTGTACAATAATCTAATATCTTAAAAAATCTAAGTATACAAAGCATACTTAAAGTTGGACTTACTAGTCGGGTACTGGACACAAACATAAGACAATCATAGCTATGTATTACAACAACTCGGGAGGTAGGTTTTCGGCACACAAACCAATTATTGTACTGGCACTGAAAGTGTTGAACAAATCTAAACTATTTGTCAACGGTCCACCAGATAATTTTGAAGATATGTTCAGGTATTTTTTTTTTTTTTTAAATTTCCAATTCTGAGCAAAAGCTCTTTTAATTTCTATAGGTCTATTATTCAAGTTAATTAATTCAACTAATATCAATAGGTACCTGAATTATATTACAGATACAATGCAAATAGTTTATATTAACATCTGCTTTCTATGGGACTTTCAAGATTATTCTATTTTTAAAATTCAATTAAATATTCAAACCAAATAAAACCACATGCATAAGTGTTGTTACAATAGATGCTGAAACTTGCTATTATAATAGTACTAGGAACAAACTTACTGGGATTATAATTAAAAAGGAAGTTAATGTAGGAAATACATTAGTAAGTGAATTCTTGATGAATAAAACAGCTATCATACTAAGACTCGCTAGAGAATGAATCTGTGGTGCCGAAAGCTATATTAAGTACTTACCATTCCTCTGTTGATTGTCAGAAGTTGTAGATGTAAACACAGTATCCAGGATGGCTGCCAGAGATGAAGGACCAGCGATATCCCAAGACGGCGACAACTGCTCACCCTCGTAGCCTTTTTCGGTCATTGTATTAACAATAATACCGTTCCATATCGTTCCAACAAAATGAAACGTACAAGGTAACTTCGTAACTCTTGATATTGTCAACACTCAACATCCGACATGAAGCGACTCATATTCACTTAATTTTAACCATGTTTATAGTATTTTCTAATTAACTAAAAAGCATTAGGATATAATCGTCCTGACTACATGAATGCTGCGAGAAAATTCTAATAGAAAAACAGAAATAAAACTCCTGAATTGTCTGTATACCTATCAATAATAAGTACGATTTTTTTTTTATATGTGTGACAATACAAGTTTGACTTATTCTGTACTTTTTTGAGTATCGACTAAAAGTTCGTAACGGAGTTAGTCGATAATGTGATAACTTTAATTTTCTGTCAACACCTGAGTCTATCATTAAAATTGTCAAACTGTACAGTGGCTTTTTTATTTAGATTGTAGCTGAAGCGGCGCGGCGTCTTCTTGCGCATGTAGGGTAGAGACACCGGGTCGCGTTGAATTCGCATATATTGCATCGGGTCGCTTCGCAATCACATTCGCGTAGAATTGTTCACGTGGGAGTGACAGGGCGCTGCATCATGATCTCTTATTTATTTATTGCTTTATTGCACACCTTAGCTTATTACAAGACAAACATTAACAAAAAGAATAAGTGTATAAATTGGTGGTCTTAATGCACAAGGCAATTTCTACCAGACAACCTTTGAACTCGATCACTCAGTCACTCGATTTTTTTGACTCGATAGCGATATGGTCGTGAATCGGAACGTGGGGAAAGACAGCTGGCTGTCTTGTTGACAAACGGCACGTCAAAAGTCAAAAATACGTCAATTTTATGAAAACACGTCTGTGTTCGTCTGTTCACTACAGCAATACAAATCCTAATTTATTTCAGTCTTGATCAGACTTTGGATTGAAGAGACATGTTAATATGGTGTAGCGAACTTGCATAAAAGCAGTGCTTAATTTGCTTAGTGTCTTAACTGTTAGTTTAACTAAACTAAAATATTTTTCCGTCAACTTGTGACTTGTGTAGTATTTACTGAGTTTTCAAGGATTTTACCAAGTATTTAGTGTGGTAAACTCGAGTACAATAGACTGTTTGTCTTTTATACTATCCACTGTGATAAGACGAATAAGCATGTCGACAAAACATTTACCACTATTTCTTGAAGGAGAAGTTGTAAAAGGCTTTGGAAGAGGCTCTAAGGATCTTGGATGCCCCACAGGTAAATTAAAAAAAATACGTTTTTTTATGTTTGTTACCGTGAAATAATTTGATAAAAAATAGTTAATTTCAACTCTTGTGTTTTTTGTAGATTATCTGCTTATTTGTATTACCTTTAATTGCATCAGCAGGTCAGTGTTCATTTTAGAAGAAAAGTAAAACTAAAACTAATAACTTGCACTAGTAACTTGCTATTAATATTAAGCCAAAGGAATATTTTTTCTTCTTAGTATTCAACTGAATCTAGGATCCATGAACACAATATTATCTTCCACATTCTGACTGTTACCTGTCTGGATATAGGCCTCAACCAATGCACAGATTGGGCAAAAATAATAATTCAATAGTGCCCACAGCAATATTATTTTGGTTAGAAAATTGTCTAGAAATATTTCTTTTATCAATTTTAAATATATTTATTAAATGTTTTCTATTTTTTTTTAAATATTATTCCACAGCAAACTACCCCCTGGAAGTAGTCCAATCCTTACCCAATGACCTGGAGCCAGGAGTGTACTATGGGTGGGCACAAATAGACAAGAGTGAAATCTACAAAATGGTTGCAAATATTGGATGGTGTCCTTTTTACCAAAACAAGCAAATGTCTGTAGTAAGTATTTTATTTCATTACAGGGATTGGAAAATTACTACTATAAATTGAGTTATTTATCACCAGTTTTTTAGTAATCTTACTAAAAAACTAATGATCAATGACTCGATTTATAATTATAATATTATAATTTATTTATTTATATAATTATTTAGTTAATTGCTATTGGTATCTACCAAAAGCAACTAACTAATAATACTAAATTAAGTAAATCCTACTGTCTTCTCTTGACTACATAAATCTCATCACAGAATTTCTAACAATATTTTATTTCACTCAGTATCAGATAGGAAGAGCCAATAAATATTACATATTAGGTTTAAATTGCAGCCACTAATTACATAAGACATAATTTTGCAGACTCATTTCTTATCTTTGTATTTAAAATATTATTTACATTTCTGATCATGTTTTATTTATACAGCTTTTTCAAAATTCTTGTTAATTTATCAGGGACATACCTAATGAATAATTAAACTGCTGTTTTACATTCATAAGATAACAGTTAAACTATGGTAATTAAGCCTTACAATTAGTTGTCTGGGTTTTACAATTTATCAGTCTCGGCTTATCTCTTTAGTTTTGAAATACAATTATATGATTGCTCGTAATATGTCCTAATGATACAATACTATGTGTATTTTAACTATTTGTATACTGGATAATGAAAAGTAATCAATTTTCTAATTAAAACTTAACCATGTCCGTGTCTAAGATACTCTCATTTCCACTGCTTAGATAATAATATTATAGTTTAAGTATAATTAGAAGTGGTAGGCGTGGGTTTGCAATGGTTAGCTCGCCGTCCGGTCGTCCGGTGACCGTCCGGACCGGCGAGTCGACGGTGGCGCGTAGTGTTCCACACGCGCCTCAAGGAGATGTCACCAAAACCATAGGGACCTACTGGGGCCATGGGTTTGAGAAAGAGAACCCCAGGGTTCTGGAATGAAGGCAAAGAACGAACATAGGAATGGCCTTTAGTCAGTAAAAATCTCACACACCCTCCCGCTTCGCCCAAGAGCAGGAGAAGTCACCGGATGATTTTAGACCTAAAAAAAGTATAATCATATATGTATTAAGTTGCATAAATCTTTGTCTAAAACGGTCATCAAATCAACTATTATTTTGTCATAAAAGCAAAGGCCGACGATTTATAGCATGCTACAGTCTTATCTAGACATTAAACCCAAAAATCACCATCCCACATTTTTACTCATTTCTTATCTGATTATTACTTAATTACTCAATAATCATGTTTTTTTTATTTGTAAGTTTGTAACACTAAACCTCCTCTATAGCACTTAATCAAATCAAATTATTTGGTTAGGCCAAATCAAGTTCTTATTTTTTTCTATCTAGCCTATTTTAACCCATTACTGGGCATTCCTTTCTCTTCCCCATAATGCTGTCATTTTGTAATGCACGCCAATTTTTATGATAGGAGTCGGGCTCGCCCTCAGGGCCGTTTTATCCATTAGGCACTTTAGGCAACTGCCTAGGGGCCCCGACAGGTTCAGGGGCCCGCGCTTCAGGAAAAAAATAGACTACATTTTATAAAAATTAAAAAATAATTGAAAATTTCGATGAGTAATCCTAGCATTGGATTATGGGAAAAGCTGTCAACAGACGGAGTTAATAAAACACAATCTTTCATTAGCAACGTGTGAGTGCAGAGCATATTCATTGGCATTTGTTGAAAATTTTTAACCGGCTTCTAAAAAAGGAGGAGGTTCTCAATTCGGATGTTTGTATATTTTTTTTTTTTGTATGTTCGCGCATAACTTCGTCGCTTGCCAACCAAGTTGAAAAATTCTTTTTTTGTTGAAAAGGGTATACTTCTCAAATGTTGTCATAGTCACCAAGTCGGAATCTGATGAGGGAATCTTGGCGAAATCGAGGGAACTCCTCAAATACTATAGGCAACTATATAGTCATTTTGATATTTTCATCAAGGACTTAAGCATTTACAGTCAAAAAGTGACATTTAATGAGGTGGAACTGGTTAAGAAGACCAGAAATTGCCAACGGAACTTCATACTCAAACAGATATCACAATAAACATAGTTATGCGACTGACAATACAAATAAATGAATAATTTTGAATAGTTATGTTGAAAATGGTACCATTTATTTTATATCAATGGGTACCATCGAAGTGACCTGATGATAGTGATGGAGCCGGAAGATAGGCACCGGAACTCCGTAACTAATCAATGTATTCTAGCAGTATTTGGGCTTATTAGAACTGTCATGACATGCACTTTGGCTATAAGGTACTATCGAACTGATCTGATGATGATGATGGAGCTGGAAGATAGGCACCGGAACGCCGTAATTAATCAATGTATCCTACCCGTGTTTGGGCTTATTAGAAATTTCATGAGACGCACTTTGGCTATACGGTACTATCGAAGTGATCTGATGAAGGAAGGTGGAAGGTAGACACGGGAACTTCATAATAAAATGATGTATTCTAGCAGGGTTTGAATAAATTGTCATGAGAAAAAGGTACTCTGGCTGTAAGTGTATTCCAACTAAAAAGTGTGAAATAAAAAACTTTTTACAAAAAAAAAAAATAACCGACTTCATTAAAAAAAAAAACTAAAACGATCAAAATAATTTTAATTTCGGAAGTCGGTGTCAAATAAGGAACAAACAATAACGAAAAACACCGACTTCCGAAGTTAAAATTATTTTGATCGTTTTAGTGCTTTTTTTAGTGAAGTCGGTTATATTTTTTTATAAAAAGTTTTTGTTTATATCAATTTACATAATATAAAATTGAATCAATCAACTACATGGAAAAACGAAACATAGTTCGATATATTACTATACGCCCGTGTACAGCACTGCATATTTTTTTAAATCAATATTTTAAAATATTTTTTTAATTTATAAAACGAAGATCTTCTGCTAAATATATTGTAGAATAATATATATTTTTACGGGATTTTTAAAGGTACCATATTCTATGGACACGCTACTTTCATAAGATTGGCAGTACTAGTTCGTTCGTATGACCGGGGCATTCCCCGATTTGTTTAATACGTATTACAGACAGCATTTTCGTACTATTTAATCGTCGAATTTTCACTGCGACGAATTTCTTTGAGAGTTTTACGGCCGTGAAAAAAAGAGAGTTTTACAGTTTGTGTTTGAAAACTTACGATTTTAGATCTTAGTATTGGATATTTTTTTGTAAAGACTGCAGAAGTGCTTCGGGCTTCGAGAAAATCGATGAAACGATGACAAAATTAAAATAGTGTAAACTAAAGTTTCATAAACTGAAGTTAGAATTATTATATCTACGCAAGTTTTATTATTTTTTTATTCACCTGATTACAGATGTAAGGCCGGTTTAAAACTAATTAAACCCATCCGTTTAATACCAATATAAACCATTTTTGTTGATTTAAACGAAACTATAAGGGTTCGTAGTTGACTAAGGAACCCTAAAAACAACGTAATTATGAATAAATTTATGTAAGACACAAAATATAATAAGAAGACAGAAAAGGGTAGGGGGGCCCCGAGACGTGCATTGCCTAGGGGCCCCGACATGCATAAACCGGCCCTGTCGCCCTGCCATCTTCGCTTGCCGCGATGTCGTTTGCCTTTAAATCGGAACAATGATCAATAAATTGTCGAATGGTTCATTTGACGGTGCGTAGTGTTCCACGTGCGCCTCAAGGAGATGTCAGCAAACCGTAGGGGCCCAGCAGGGTCGAAGCCTACTGGAGCCATGGGTGATACGACAGAGAACCCCGGGACCCTGGATCGAAGGCAAAGAAGGAACAGAAGTGGGTTTTAGTCAGTAAAAGTCTGACACACCCTCCCGCCCTGCCCAAAGGCGAGAGATGTCATTAGATGATTTCCCACATAAACAAAAAATGGTTCATTTGGCATTTCATCTACACTAATACGAGTATAATAAAAAGGTAAAGTTTGTATTTTTGTTTTTATGTTTGTAGGAAGTAATCTCTGGAAGTACTGGTCCGATAGCTAAAATTTTTCACCGATAGAAAGCTGCTTTATTCCTGAGTGACATAGGCTATTATATTTTGTGTACACGGGCGGAGCCGTGGGCAAAAGCTAGTACTAAAAATGTTTGGTCTACAATCCCACTAAGCCCGCTTATGCTTAGTGCCTTTCTGATAACGCTCATAATAGTATTGGCGTACAGCATTCACGTGTTCCTTACTCAATAACTTTTATTATGTTACTGTTAAAACAAAGTTAACAGTAAGTACACTGTATTTGAAAATGCTGATAGCAAAAATACGTATTCTAAACTAGAAATACTTTGAACATTTGAACTGTAATTTCGAAAGAAATAAAGGAAATGCGCTATCATGATCATTAGGTACCTGTCTGTGTGTTTTCTTCTACATGTATTAGTCTTTCTTTAGTCCTCTATTTTTATAGCCATCCGTATTCAACCTGAACATTGTTATCAATACACTTACTCGAAAACCCGCTCTTATCCCACCGATTTTAGGCACGGAATAGACTGTTTTCCGCGCTAGTGCAGAAAAGTGCGCGTGCTCTCCCCGCCACAATGTTATTACATTTATCGTATCAGGCTGGGCGCGCGATCCTCACGTGTCGCCGTTCATCCCCCGTTTATTCATTTCTTCGTAAGTGTATTGAAAAAAGTCCTTTGATACACGTGCAAATTTGTCACTGCAGCCCTGGGCATAACACACTCTTGCCTACGGGCACGGCTCGTGCGAATTCCGCCTCGGCCGCAATGGCAAACTTTCTGCATTTGTATCAAAATATGCTATAATTATCACATTCCCTTTCCTCTGCATCAAATCTGTTTTTTATATTTCTATGAAATTCCCCGACAACAGATGTTCCCAAAACATTTCAATCAACGAGATGACGAAAACGCGCGGGCGTCGCAACGCCCGCGCCGCTTTCCACTTCCTCTTATACCCCAACGCCGGCTTTACTTACCCTTCTCATCACAGTAATATTATAAAGATAAAAATTTGTAAGTCTATCATGTATACGGGTAGACCGTGTCCTGGAATATCACATTTAACCCAAGAGTATGATTTTTTGGGGTCAATTTTCTACGTTTAGTGTTCACGCGGGTGAATCAACTGGCAACTGCTAGTTCACATAGTAATTCTAGTAAGAAATGAAATTATAACAGTTAACAACCTTAACCGTTGTAAACTTACTAAAAAGTTTACGCAGTGGTTCAGCGATTAGCATCGCGTCTTCTACGCTACGGGTCGCGGGGTTAATAAAATTACTTAAAATAAATGGAAGTGCGAATTCGTATCAAACGATCAACAGTCTAAGGCTAATTTGTTCAGAGTCTGGATGATTATAAATATAAATAAAATTGGAGTGTCTGTTTGTAATATTGAAATAACCGCTTTTTACTACATGCATATGAATATCGTATATACGGTACAATACATACACCAAAATAACATTTTTTACAATTTTTGTGTCTATTTGTTCCGGCTAATCTCTGAAATGGCTGGACCGATTTTGACGGGACTTTTATTGGCAGGTAGCTAATGTAATAAGGAGTAACTTAGGATACTTTTATTTTAGAAAAAATAAATTCTAAATCCTGTAGTCCACGCGAAGTCGCGGGCACAGCTAGTAGAGGATAATACGAGAAGTAAATATTATCAATATTTACTTCTCGCCTAGGCCTACCAACTCTTGAACGGAAGAAGGGATGCTACGCATCCAGTAGGAGCTTTGAGAAAATAAGCAGGCATCATAAACAACTGTTGTCCATTGCTGAGAGAAAGCTCCTCCCCTCTATTTTATCCATTCCTCACGTTTGTGTTACAAGTACTTTCCAAGTTATTCCATTGGTCCATCTCCATCATGTGGTCCACCCTGGTAGCTTCGCTGTATCAAGTCGATTAAAACAAAAATAAGACCTACTAGTGAAAAACTACAAATCCAATGTCCTACTTTGTTATGAGACTTTTCAGTTGCCTATCTCTATTAGTATCTTTCGTTACGGCCATTGTAAACAAACTAAATCAATTACCTGAGAGATGACCTTCCTCAACTTATTTGATATTATGGCCCATAACAGAACTGTTTCTTCTGCAACATGTCGCCTCTTTGCTTCGACGTGCTATGGTCCAATGGACTTATAACTTCGAAGCAAAGGTGATGTACAGTTGCCATCACGGATCTTGAGCGCTCGGCATCAGAATGGGGATAGCTTTGCGCATTCCTACATTGGCGAGCCAATCGTCTTCGTTGTTAGATTCATGCAGCAACACAGGGAACGAATTAGAAGTGACGTCTATGACGCGGCGAGCTAATCACTGACACTCCCTGCCCCCGCGTCTCACTTCGCACCACTAAAGAGACCGAATATTTGACTTCTGCGCAACCGCTCAAGATCCGTGATGGCAACTGTATTGTTTGCATAGTGTCTCATACATGTGCTCGCCGGCGGGCGCTCCTTGTTGAACTTGTAGTATACATACATATTCTCTTTGATGAAGGCGGGCTGTTCTTGGATATGTGGTCACAAGAAATAAAGTGTAAGTGACACACTAAGACGATGTGATAGAACTGCTTGTCTTTATGGGTATACTATGTACCATATCTTCAAGGTAATGGTAGTTTTAGGGTCTCTATTATCATATGAATTATGTTCTCTATTTACATATCGCACCTCCGCTCAAATAGTGTCACAACTCAAAAAAAATCGTTTGCTGATGATTAATATGATGCTATTAATTAATTTCAGAATTTATCATAATTTAAGGTCAGATATTGTCATATTTGTAATTCAATTATTTGCCCACTAGTGACGCATTTTTTGTATTTATATATAGCGTTTATAAATACAAAATATCCCTGAATTATTAGAACTTAAAAGCCTTTTTCTCAATAATTTAATTTTTGAGTTGTGACACTATTTGAGCGGAGGTGCGCGATATGAATAAAAAATAACCTACAAATGTATGCATCTATTTTTGTTATAATTCATGCATAAACATGAGTATTAAATGCTGGGAACACATGAAAAACCCCTGCTAGGTTTGTTTCCACTCCTGCATACCCTATTCACCTTGCTTGACAGTATAGTATTTTTTTTGTTATGCTAGGTAACACAACTAGCCAATATTTCAATTATCCACAATTATTATTTGTGTGTTATTTTCAGGAAACCCATGTGATGCACAAATTCGACAATGACTTTTATGGGTCAAATTTAAAAGTGAGTTTAGTCGGATATTTGCGGGGAGAGAAGAATTTCAAATCTTTAGATGACCTAATACAAGCTATCAAACAAGATATAAAGAATGCAGATGACGCCTTGGAGCTGCCTCAAGCACAACTAGTAAAGACTCATACTTTCTTTGTAAATAATGTATGATTTTAGTGAACTAGCCATGTTAGAGACCATTTTCTGTAGTATAAATACTACTAACTGTTATGAATTTATATTGACATTGTTGATTATTCAATTCCAATTATTGTTATTTTTATAGGATTACCTAGTTTAATTTTACACTAAGTTTTTATTGTTTGTTGAAATACTTAAAATCCAAAATAAATCTATGTATAAAACCATTGAGGCTGTATTATAATATTAGCAGTCTGTAGCTGCAGACATCACATGCTTTCAGTGTAAGTAAATGTTTACATATTGTAAAAGCTAGCTATATAAGCTTGCAATAGAATTGTATTATAAAAAAATTATGTATGTATGAGGGATATTCCTTGACATGTGATATTTTTGGAAAAATGTGCAATGAAATTAATTATAAGAAAATAAACATATTTACGATAAAGTTACATTTATTTTAAAGAATCAAACCACAACATTCCCTTTGAAAAAGCCTTTTATTGGTAGTGCTTGTCTGGATCCATTTTAACAAACTTTTGTAAAATTTCTCACCTTCTCACATTGGAAATAAAAGAATCTTAAATTAATAGGGCTCTCTCTCCAGGATAATTAATGTTGTTTTCTCCTAAACGAACATCCTGAAACAAAATAATCTTGTGTTAGTAAACAATATCTTTCAAGATTATGATTAAAACAGAAACAAGTGCCTTTCCAAGTTACAAGAATCATCATAAGAAACACTGATTGCAATTTACAAGATAAAAACAAATACAGTGGTCACCAACCCCTATCACTTGTAACTTGACTTTAGATAAATATGTGTTTAATACATATGTATGTCATAGAACAACAAAACAAAAATATAGGCATATCAATCTTTAATATAGATAAGAGCAGCAACAAAGGATACAACAAATTATTGCACAATAGGTGCAATGTAAATAAATCTTTAAGATTACACAATTTACATTAAGCATTTGAAATCATTTCAACGATAAACTGAATTTATGCCACAGGACTATTAGGGGCACACATATTTGGACAACCTTCCTTCCAGCTTATAAATTATTTGAAGATCTTAGATATGGATCTCGTAAACATATACATGTTTACATGATAGTCTGACATAGATGATAATTATGAGGGGTGGGGAGGATCTTGTGAAGATGTCTAATACAAATGAATGAAAGAAAGATGTTGAACCTCTCCAGATGAATCGGGATATGTGTAGAAGGTTTATGGTAATGAAAATTTGTTCAGTGGACGCTCTTGCACAACTTTATGACATAACTGAAACACTGCTGCTGGTTAGATAAATCAAAAATTTGTTAAAAGCTTCCATGATTTGGTTATGGATTGCTACTGAATATAGCTTTTAGATGTATTGTTGACATGCCAATGTCATGCGAAACATCAATAATTCAATGTCAATCAATTAGACTTGCTTTGCTATGGCCTTTATGTAATAATTAATTACACAATTTGATCAAATAAGTACATTGTGCAATAAATAAATAAAAGCTCATCATCATTATGAGGCAACCGGTAAAAGTATTTTCACAAATGCTCTAATGAATTGATGTACTGTTTGTTTTTTATAGTTTCAAACATTTGTTGATTGAGTTGTGGTATAAAAAGAACCAAGTTTTGCAATGTAGTGTAATAATAATAACAGTATCACAACTGTCAAGTTTCTTATCAAGGAGAACTCTTGAACACTGAAAATGAGTATAGTATTAAATGCAAAGGTTCTTACCCTCCGTTAATCTAGCGCGACCACCGGTGGGCTGGCAAAGGATCGTCGAGCAACCTGCGCATACGACTACCCTTTGCGCGTGACTGAAAACCGTTGTGATTTTGTAGCAGCCAGGGCACTTGACATCCATGAAGTATGAGTTCGGATGTGGCACCAGCCTCTTCAACTTGTGTTTCCTTTTCTCCGACGCGGGAGAAGGATGCAGTAAATCAATTGCGAGCTGAAATCAACACGCACATTTAGGTTATTTGGTCACTTCGCAGTAAATCAATTATGTGGATGTAGGAACTTTTAAAGCACTGATTGATCGCTAACAAACTAATTTCGTTTAAAACTATGAAACAATTGGCTAAATCTTGAAGTTTTTTGTTAGTTATTCATCTGACATGTCAGGTACTGCCATGTGTATCCGCTTGTTTGGTCGAGACCGAGTTTCCATTTTGACGATGTAGGGCACTATTACAAACTACCGAAAATATCAGAAAACAATTATGAACACGTGAAACTTGTGATATCATTGAACACAGCGAGATAATTTACTCAGATAAATAAAAATACACACCGGCATGGTTACAGCTTTGATGCAGAACCGGAAAAGGAAAGGCTGCCAATTGCCAACGACAAGGAAAAATATCTTTTAAAACCATAGGCAAAAAGATAAGGATGCGTTCATGAAGCTAGTAATATTTGCTGCGTTCATAGGTCATAACTTGATTCTTGAGATTACTAATAAAATAAATCTGAAACTAGAGTCTGTGCGGAAAGTAAACCGTCGTGGGATTTGAGGGCGCTGCTGTAGATAAATATCGTTTTTGTTATGTAAGCAACATTGTGACGTCATTATAGTGCGACTGTTAAATCTTGATATTTTGAAACTATGTTAGACTAGCTTCTTCCAGCGGCTTCACCCTATAATAAAAATTATCCTATTGGCTGAATTTCCTCACCTAATGAAACTGCAAAGTTATAGCTTATGTGCTATATTATTGCAATGTTTATGATTAAGTTCTGTCTAGTAGTTTTTGCGCGACACATCCATACATACGACTACCTCCATCCATCTTCACAAACTTTCGCATTTATAATATTAGTAGCCTATTTATTGAACTTGCTCACGTGATGAAACTTAGCAAAAATATAGGTTATAAGCTATATTATTGCAACGTTTATAATTAAATTCATCCGTTTATAAGTTTTTGCGTAATGAGTAACAAACCGTTAATTGTGGCGACACCTGGGGGAGGCCTATGTCGAACAGTGGACGTCTTTCGATTGTAATGATGATGAACATTTAAATGCAAACACGAACCGGTAAAGGAAAATAGCGTGAAGAAACTGCTGTACTGCCTATCTAGGTAGATTCCACCAGCGACCATTTACCCAGTGCCAATGAAAATGGTTCTATCACTTTGACTGGGATCGGTCTATTATCACTGACTGGAATATTGTAGCTAACAGCAAGTTTATGTTTACCCTAGTTAAATATAAAGGTAAAAATGGAACACACTACCACTTTCTCGTTGTCTTCCTCAGTACATTTTTCCCTTTTGCTAATCTATGAAAAATATGAACTTAATGACTATGAAAATAAAGTACACTTCAGAATTTGTAATGTTGCTTCGTAAAAAATCTATTTAGCCTGTAAGGGACCATCTCGTATATAAGATCTTTGGGATCACTTGGTTGTCCGTCTGTTTATCTGTTAAGACCATTTAACGCTTGGAGGTATCGAGTTAAAATTAAAACCATACGCTCAAGTCTGCGGTCTTTTGAAGTTGTGAAAAAATCAGACTTCTGAGTTAACGAAAAAAAAAAGATACGGCCGTTTATGTCGCAAAAAACGTATATTTCTATAATCAAGGGAATCAAAGTTCATGGGGTGAATCCCGTTGACCTTAAATCCTGAAATTTGGCATAAATCAAGGTCTCATAGAACAAGTACAGGGAAAAATCTGAAAATTGTAAATTTGTAGATACGCCACAAAAAAAAAATTGTTTGTAATTCGGAAAAATCTTCATAACTCAATTCGGGAATTGATTTCATAGGTAAATTTGTACAGAATCCTCAGTGCGCGAGTCCGACTCGCACTTGGCCTTTTTTATTTTAGTTACTGTATCCGTACTCAAGCCTGAAAAGAATTATTCTAAGTTAGTCGAAACGCATTATAAATTTAAAGTATCAATACTCTTTATACTAGCCATAGAAAATATTGACCAAAACAAAATAAATAAATATCGTCATGTTTAAATGAATTTCCGTTTAATTTATATATATTTGGAGATAACAGGGACAGGAGTTTACCTAGGAAGTCTAAAAACATTAAAATAAAAGTGTTACGTACCAAAAAAACAGCAAACCAATGTTTCCCAAGTTCGTGACTTTGTTTTGATCAATAATGGTGTGATTTGCCATTTGTTATCTTTGGAAAAACTGTAATATATTAAATATTATTTCCCCTGCAGCTCAGTGAAATTTTTTATCACATTTCTGAAGATTTCAATTAAAAATCACAATAAAATAACATAATAAATAAACCGGTGTCAATATTATATGACATTTGGCATTTGACGGATGGCTGGGTTGGGTTGCTACTTAAAATCTTTAATGTTGTTTTCACTTTACGCCACGACGGTTCTTTTATCGCACAGACAATACAAAAAATATTAAGATGTTTTATTTTTCTGGGGATGAGCCACACAGAAAAATTGTTGTCTTTTATAAAACTTAAGATTGACTCATAAACGTGAGAATAGACTTGAGAAATTAAAGGATTATCTTAGCCCAATGCTGATAGTGTGCCTGTGTGCTCATCATCATCATCATCATCATTTCAGCCGATACACGTCCACTGTTGACATAGGCCTCCCCCAAGCGTCGCCACATCGAACGTTCTGTGTGCTCAGTCGGGCGATTTTTATCATCATATTGATGCTAGAGTAATTATTGAAACATAACCACCATGTCCTCCGTGGTCCCATGCCATGCTCCATCACTTCCGAAAAGTTTGATGTCTACACCTTGATTTTTAAAAACCAATGTTCTCTGGTCATTAAAAATTCATATGTTTGTCTATGATAAAGTGTCACTCTAGTCTTGACTTGAGTCTTGTGGTTATTATTCGTGTGACAAAATAACATAAAGTTAACCTCTATAATCTAAAAGTGTTTTATTACAAAAAGGCAAAATTATTTATACGTTTCAAAGCTTAAACTTCAGCGAACAATTTATTTGTGCTTCTTTGTCCTTTTGACATAATGGCTGATGAAGAATACGAAGCAGAAGACGCGGGAGCAGACTATGACGATATCGCTGAGGATGACAACGATATTGAGGAGGCAGAGGAACAAGAGGAGGAATACAACGTCCAATGCCTTGCGCCCGGCCAGGCTGGCGGAGGTGTCGAGAAATCTAAGCGGATTACTACGCGTTACATGACCAAGTACGAACGGGCGAGAGTTCTCGGTAAGGCTATGTTGTGAGATCTGATACACAACGCATTTTGCACCCTCGTTCAGTTATTGATATGATTCTCACAAGTATCAACTCAAATCTTTAAACAAAAACACATATATCATGCAATTATCGTATTTGTGGTTTACGCGATTGGCTATTTTACCACCATAGTTTACTTTGTCAATGGTATTTTCTTTTATATAAAACTAGCACCCAAATTCCGATCTGTTTATCGTTGATGTTACTTATAAACTCATCATTTTTTTGCATAATAAATGATAACTTACTTTTACTTACTTACCTACTTTATCATTTCAGGGACAAGAGCATTGCAAATAGCCATGTGTGCTCCAGTAATGGTAGAGCTGGAAGGTGAAACAGATCCTCTGCAGATAGCCATGAAGGAACTGAAGCACGGCAAGATCCCAATCATAATCAGAAGATACCTCCCCGACCATTCCTATGAAGACTGGAGTATAGACGAACTTATTATCATAGATCATTAGTAAGATTAGAACTGTAATAGATAAGACTAGACCTTTCATCAAAATCATAAAAAAGGAATATGGATAATAGGGTAGTTTCTAGGGTCGAAATAATTACATTTTATTTAGTCCGTATTTTAGATTATAAAAAAATATTGAACACATATTTTTTTCTTTTTTCGATTAAACAAAAAAAAACAAAGACAGCCCATTGAAGTTACGTGTGACGTCACTCCGTGCGAAAAAATGCAGCATGGCGTGACGTTACACGTAACTTTAATGGGCTATATCTTTGTCATTTTTGGATTAATTTACAAATAAAAAAATATGTGTCTATTTTTGAGTAATCTAGAGACGGACTAATTGCATTTTTTACTGCAGCTGCCCTGCAGCTTCACTTGTGTGTTTGATTCTCTGCTCCTTTTCATTTTAGTATGATATTATAAAGACTATATAGCCTTGTTGATAAATGGGCTGTCCAACTCTAAAAGAATTTTTCTGTTTGAACCAGTGGTTCCTAAGATAAGTGCATTCTACCAAACTAACAAACTCTTCATCTTTATAATATTGGTATAGATTTGACTTAATCTGATTGCACCCAGTCCTCATATCCATGCAGACTTATTATTAGTGTAATAATATTTTTTTATCTCATAAGTTGCATTGAAATGTATTCCGACTAATTTACATAGTAAACTTACTTTAAATGATTCAAACATACTGCGCCTTCACTACATTTATTGTATTGATGAGTTTTTCCTGTTATGCTATGGTCTTGATTTACCTATCTTCAATATATTTTTGCGTACATTCGTACATTATGGATGTCATATAATTGTAAGTCAATAGTTGTAAGAAATAAATTAAGATTTTATACTTATTTAGTGTTCTTTGCTGTCTCAAAAAGAAAGTATCCATTATCCAAGATGGAAATAGATCCAGGTTTTATATATTATTGCTCTTTATTATAATTTTAGGTGACCCAGTCCGCGAGTCCGTCTCGCACTTGACCGGTTTTTAGGGTTCAGTACCTCAAAAGGAAAAAACGGAACCCTTATAGGATCACTTTGTTGTCCGTCCGTCTGTCTGTCTGTCAAGACCTTTTATCTCAAGAACGCGTAGAAGTATTGAGTTGAAATTAAAACCATATATTCAGGTCTGCGGTCCCTTAAAGCTGTAAAAAATCAAACTTCTAAGCACTTCTACGAGTAAGTTAACGAATAAAAAAGATACGGCCGTTTATGTGCCAAAAACGGTATATTTTGATACTTTATCGAAATTCATAGGGTACTTCCCGTGGATCCAGAATCCTGAAATTTGGCACAAAGCAAGGTCTTATAGCACAGAGATAGGAAAAAATCTGTGAACAGTAAATTTGTTGTTACCTACCTAAGACAAAAAAAAAATTTTTTTTTGCAATTATTGCAAACTCTATTCGGGAATTTTAGTTTGCGCGAAACCCTCAGTGCGCGAGTCCGACTCTCACTTGCCCGGTTTTTATTATTTAACACCGACTTCCGAAATTGAAGTTATTTTGATCCTTTTAGTGTTTTTTAGTGAGGTCGGTTATTTTCTTTTGGAAAAAGTTTTTTGTGTATTTTGCTGAGTAAAGACTAGGGAATCCAGTCCCGCACCTTTTCTGCGGGATTACTCATGCGGGATCCCGCAAAATTGGATTCCGACGACCTGCCGCCGTTTTGATGATTTATTAGACCCGGCTCATCCTCATTAAAAAGTGATGAAACCATTTTTCATGGAGCTTCTGATATGTTTTATAGAATTTGTATGAAAAATAATTATTTTGTTTTCGATTTTACCTTGCAGCTAAATATTTTTTTAAATTTCTATTTTGTGTTATGTAGAATAGAATAGAATAGAATAGAAAAACTTTTACTATATGTGAGTATCGCATACCTATATTGCAACTGGAACGGAACGTAATCATTGTCAGTTTAAGTACCTACTCTATGACCAGGGATTCCCCAAAACAACGTGAATTTATTTTCCCAAAAGATGAAGGTCCGTTAAATATTTTATTATATTGTCCCATAAAAGAGTTACAAGCAAGCAAGCAAGAATCAAACTATTTACATAGGTGGGTAAATAAGAAACCCTCTGTGTGCAAGTCCGACTCGCACTTCACCGATTTTTTTATGTTCATTAACTAAGCAAAGAAGAAATTAAAAATCCCAATTCCGTAAATCCCGCGGGATCTGCGGGATTGCTGGCTACAATCCCAAAAGTATGCGGGATTGGATTCCCTAGTAAAGACCATGGAGCACAATAACCAGATAAAGATGATAATAACTTAAAACCCTACTTTTGTGAATGATGCTGAGCAAGACTGAATTATCACATCAGATGACATTGCTTTCATCATTCAGAGGCAAGAGAGATTGATCCTTGGGGAACTCCAAACTCTGACTAGATTCTGGGACGGAATAATGGTTTTTCAAATAGACCCGATGACTGGTGTTGTCTTGTTATTTATTTATTTATTATTGATAGGCTCGTGTTTGACCACCATCTCACCAGAAGGTAAGCAATAATGTGGCCGCCTGGAGCGCGCTTGCTTAGAAGAAACCTGTTCACTTTAGACTTATTTGTAGCTATCAGGATACTCAAACTCCGGCAGGGAATTCCATTACTTAGCTGTATGCCCAATGTGTTTCCTGAATGCAAAGTCTTGAGCACAGGCGAAGGGTAGCCAGCTCTTCGGTGTTTTACGGGATGCACTTTGGAGAGTGTGCGCAGGAATTAAATGACTTGATTCCACCATCCCACTACTACCATCGGACAAGCCGACGAACGGCGAGTATCCACCCTTATGTTGTTGAAACCTCTATGGTCCGGACCAAGCGTTTCGCCTCGTCGTTTATACCGCGTACATAGAGGGACTGGAACAATTTATTTGCCTGCTGCGGTCTTCCCGTCTGATTACAATTTAGGTGTCTTTAAGGCAAGAGTGAATAGGCTCTTAACAAACTAGTGCGCCTCACCATCAACGATTGCACCACTGCTTACCATCAGGTGGGATCGCAGTCAAGCACTGGTTTATATCAATATAAAAAAAATGCTTTGTATGTCGTACAATTGCCGAAACGGATCATTCATTGAGCGCTCGGCGTCAGAGTGGGGATCGCTTTGCGCATTCCATACATTGGCGAGCCAATCGTCTTCGTTATTAGATACAGCAATGCAGGGATCAGGATACATGCAGCAATGGAGGGAATCAGAAGTGACGTCTATGACACGATGGCGCGGCGAGTCAATCACTGACGCTCCCCGCCCCCGCGTCTTATTTCGCAGCACTAAAGAGACCGAATATTTGACTTCTGCGCAACTTGAAGCCAGCGCTCAAGATCCGTGCCGGTAATTGTATGTATGGGTGAGATTATGTCTACCATGTAGTCCTAGTTATCCGATGTTTTGCAATTCCAGTGCACACTCCTCGAAACGTCAACGATTGAAAACCGAAAGGCCAGCTACTCGGCGCGATGCCCAAGACGTTGGATCTTCGACGCGACAAGTGACTCATTGCCCATGATCCTCTCGCCTCTCAATTGACTCTAATAGTGCAAGCTGGTATTTGGCAAAACCCTTCCAAATATGATAGCAGTGCAGTATCTACTCCAAACATGATCAAACTTGCGCTTGATAAAGGTTGTCCGTTGACCGTGTCATCTTTGCCAAGATCCCCAATTTTTTTGCAGCCTATTGAGCATTTGCCTCGAGGTACGAGTCTAAATTGAGCGTAAACGACAACGTTACCCCTAGATCGGAAGTTCAACGTCACAATTCAGAAAGATATATGGAGGCGAGTGAAATTGACATAGTTCAGCGGAAAAAAGACCAGCCTAAGTTTTTGCACATGACATTGCACTTGACCAGATTGGCATCGCCCCAATCGGAGATTGCCTTTTAGGATGAAGGCGTTCATCCATGCCTCCCGGAAAGACTGGATCTGTGACCAATACTAGCTCGTGCGTCGGACACGTAGCAAGAACAGTGTTGCCGAGAGTAGACCCTTGAGAGACCCCGGCATTAATATCCATATGACCAGATATTACCTAACGAGCAGCCATCGATAACCACTCGGATCGATAGATTCCTCAAGAAGTCTGCGATCAAATCACACAGACCAGTGGATAAACCGTAGGAAAGAAGCTTACCAATAAGGCTTTCGTGCCAGACCCTGACGAAACGAAATGTAAAACGATGTAGATTGATCACTCGTGTCTGGTTTATTCCTCTCCGTACACAGTACTTTACGTCCACACTCGCCCGCGGCTCTGGTGGTTCTCCCGTAGGCACTTGTACCTACATGATCACACGAGATAGTGTATGTATCGTTTTATTTCACATACACTCATCCGACTGTTCTTTTTAGGGTTCCGTAGTCAACTAGGAACCCTTATAGTTTCGCCATGTCTGACCAAACTTGACCGTCTGTCTGTCCGTCCTCGCTTAATCTCTATGACCGTTAGCATTAGAAAGCTGAAACTTGGTACCAATATGTATATCAATCACGCCGACAAAGTGGTAAAATAAAAATTGGAAAAAAATGTTTTATTAGGGTAGCCCCCCTATATGTAAAGTGGGAAGTGATTTTTTTTTTAATTTCAACCCTAACGTGTGATATATTGTTGGATAGGTATTTAAAAATGAATAGGGGTTTACTAAAATCATTTTTTGATAATGTCAATAATTGTGGAAATAAACGCTCCAAAAGTAAAAAACAATGTGTCCCCCCCTAACTTTTGAACCATAAGTTTAGAAAATATGAAAAAAATCTGAAAAGTAGAACTTTATAAGGACTTTCTAGAAAAATCATTTCGAACTTTTTGGAAAGAACAGTTTTTGTACAAAAAAGACAAAAAGGTTGTACAAAATAATTTCTGGACTAAGTTTGTAGTATAATCGTATATGCAAGCATTTTTTTTTAACTTCGTTTACATATTTTATTATCCTGAACGTATCTTCTTTCAAACAAAAAAAGAATTATTAAAATCGGTTCTCGCAATCCAAAATTACCACCGAAAACTTCTTCTGAGTACCTATGTATTAATTAGTAACCCAATTCCCCGAGAGATGGCGCTGTACCTACTTTGGGTTATTTCGCGTTCGCGCTGTTAGGATTTTTCCCGAGTTGATGGGGTCAGGTATTATGGAATTGTTCGGTTGGTCTCTCCTTGGCATTGGCGGTATTATCTTATAACTACATAAAACTTCTATCAGGAACATGCTAAGGCAATTTAGAACAAAACTAAAATTCCTCTTTTTTAACGCCATCTATAAAAATGTTAAGTTAAAAACCAGTTCATAAATAGTTCGATAGATGGCGTTGCGTAATGCCGTCATCTTTTTAAAAGTCGATGTTAATATTTTCCGTGCTTTCATGACCTACCGTGGTAAAGAATCGTTGTTTCTTAAATATATTCGTAATTTTACGACTGCACAATCTCTGAAATTTCTACTTCTTGCATACTGTTTTAGTTATCAACGTCCTTTGTGGGCTCGTTTTTAGGGTTCCGTAACAAACAGCCTTTTTTTAAACTCATAAGTGGGAACACTTATTGTTACGGACGGGAAACTACGGAACCCTACACTGAGCGTGGCCCGACACGCTCTTGGCCGGTTTTTTCCACACGGATCGTTTCCATTTTGTGATGTATATAAGACGAGTGACGTTGCCAGACCATTGCGTTGACCTGAAGAATGATGATATAGACGATTAGTTAAATACTAGACGTTTTATTTCTTTTGGTGCAATCCCAATAGATATCAGTCGTTTCGATGTAATAACATATGTTTGGCAATCGATAACATTGCCACTTGTGCCAGGTATTTATTGCCCTAGATATTGGTTGCGGTCGCCCCCCGTAGCATATTTTCATAATGGCGCTACGCTATACCTATGATCGGTTTATGAGTATCTGGGCCATTCTGGGCTTCTTCACACTGTTAACATTTAGTAGGTATGCCAACTTTTTTTTACAAGAAATAATAGTAGTTTATGTGACTAGGGGATAAAGCAGTGTCTTTAAGTCGCGGGCGGCATGTTGAATTCCGAACGAAACGAAGGTTGCTGATTTTAATCCCGAACGACAGTGAGGGATTTATAAAATTAACTCCCGAGCATTGCGAGGGAGTTAATAAAGAAACCTGAGTGAAGTGAGGAATTCAAGCCGCCCAAGACAAAGACAGCTTTATCCCCGTGTTGCATACTCTACTTTTTACACCATCTATGAGATAATTAAAAGACAATTTGGTCGACCAAATAATATATTAGAAAAATATAAGTATTATACCTATTTACAAGTTCATCTAACAAACAAAATTCACTACTTCAGGATTCTATACCTAGTTTCAATTTTCTTTATCGCTCCCGTCAGTAAGCACGATTTACTCGTATTCTATTTTCTTTTTTTGTTTGCGGCCAGTTTGAATTTCGAGTCAACTTGTTTGATGCACGTACATTTTAATTCACAATGTTGACGATTTTTGATTTTCCTAATTCAAATCTCATTATTCATTTAATTATATGTATATACATATATTGTATATTGTTTTGTAATTTATGTAATTTATTAGTTTATGTATTGTGTACCTATATATATTTTAAGTGTATTGTGACAACCTATTAATTTTAAGTTTCTCATGTAATTTTTATTTTTGGTGTACAATAAAGAATCAATCTATCTATCTATCTATCTTATTATCTTATTCCCTAGGGATCGGCCATACTGCATTATCTCCCTAGGGATAGAATGACTTGCTTTAAGTGAGGTTTGTATGACGTATAAAACGACATTATCGAGCAGGTGGTGTAAAAACTAGGTTGACTGGTAGAGAATGCCAAAGGCATTAAGTCCGCCTATGTACTTTGTGTTGCATGAAGATTAAATAAATAAATAAGTGCGCGTAAAATGAAAGAAAAGGGAATCCGCTTCACAGACATATGTTCGTGACGCAGGAGGGAATGGGAGAAGAAAATGTTTTGTACCGACTAAAAGTAACATTGGACAAGGGCAGACAGATGATGTTTTGGCCCCAAATCCTTGTACGGTTCATTAACACACATAAAAAGTTTTAAAAAATTACTGTGAATTAATAAGATATGCGAGAAACTCTGAAAGCTATGTATTTAAAACATTTAACAAATAAAATACTGTTAATTTTTAGGGTTCTGTAGTCAACTAGGAACCCTTATAGTTTCGACAAGTCTGTCTGTCGGTCTGTCCGTCCGTCCGCGGATAATCTCAAAGACCGTTAGCACTTGAAAGCTGAAATTTGGTACCAATATGTATATCAATCATGTTGACAAAGTGGTAATATAAAAAGGGCCCTCCCCTTTTTATATTACCACTTTGTCAACTAGTGGAATTCCTTGCCGGAGTCTGTGTTTCCTGATAGCTACAACCCGGGAATCCGTGAATAGGTTTCTTCTAGGTAAGCGCGTTCCATCGTCGACCGCATCGTCGCTTTCCATCAGGTGAGATTGCGGTCAAGCGCGAACCTATAAACAATAAAAAAAAAAGTGGAAAAAGAATGTTTTATTATGGTACGTGTAGGGGACACGTAAAGTGGTGAGTGATTTTTTTTATCATTTCAACCCTAACGTGTGATATATTGTCGGATAGGCATTTAAAAATGAATAGGGGTTAACTAAAATCATTTTTTGATAATGTTAATATTTTTGGAAATAATCGCTCCAAAATTTAAAATAAATGTGCCCCCTTCTAACTTTTGAAATTTAAGTTTAGAAAATATGAAAAAAAATCTCAAAAGTAGAACTTTATAAAGACTTTCTAGGAAAATTATTTTATTAGGGTTGAACAGTTTTTTGAAAAGTCGTACAAAATAATTTCTGAACTAAGTTTGTAATGTAACTGTACCTATATGCAAGCATTTTTTTTAGCTTAGTTTACACAGGTACATATTTTATTATCCTGAACGTATGTTCTTTCAAATAAAAAAAGAATTATTAAAATCGGTTCACGCAATCCAAAATTACCACCGAAAACCCAACAATGTATGTTGAGTTTTCGGTGGTACCTTAAGTACCGTATCGTACAGCCCCGGATCTACGATTGTTTCGAACCGGGGCAAAACCTTGATACTGGCGCCCCCTACCTTCACTGTTTGAGAAAAACTGTTAATACTGCCAATGAGTAGCATTTTTGTGACCATTTGTTAAAATAATAATCCTTTAATAAATTTAAACTTTTTATTATCCAATAACTAATAACTTTCATTTGTAACATAAAACAGAAACACAGAAAAAATATATAACCAGGAAAGACTACAACTTTACACGGCGTGCTTTCTTTTCTGCGAAAGAATCTAGAATATATGATTTCACTAATAAATTACTTATTTTATTAACGCTGATTACTCGCAAACGCAATCAACCACATAAACAAACAGTGTTGTCACTTGACGTTCAACTGTTTGAATTTGTTCGGCTCGGCTCGTATAGATATGTGACGGGGATTCCCCTTGGCAGAAAGATCACGGACCCTACGCACGCGTTCAAAAATTTACTTGATCTGTTAAGATACGTTTATAAATCACTTAGTATGTGTTCAAAAACTAACTGGGCGTATGGAAATAGAAAAGTTTGTTTTTCAAACATATTATAATAAGATTCGATTACTTGATAAAAACCTATGAGATTGTAGGAAAAGAGGCTTCATTTGTTCGATATTTCGAATTCTCGTCTCAAGGATTTAGCGCCCCCATGAAACTGCCGCCCGGGGCAAGTGCCCCGGTTTGCCCCCCCTTAGATCCGGCACTGGTATCGTAACCCGTCTAGTTTGTATAAATTAGTAACCCAATTCTCCGAGAGATGGCGCTGTACTTTTTAACTCCTTATTGTGATGGACGGGAAACTACGGAACCCTACACTGAGCATGGCCCGACACGCTCTTGCCCAGTTTTTCGAAAATACTGTTTAATATTCTTCTCAAAAAAAAAACTATTTCGCGTAAAAAAAAGTTGGCAACCCTAGATGCGAGATAGTGGAAACTATAACTAGTTATAAGCAGGAAAAACTAGAAATTCACCTGGGGGATATACATGTACGTCTCCTTCGTAACATCTGAAAACCGTTTAGCTTCCAAGTAAAATATGCGTCTTTCCTAGTAAAACGTGTAAGTATAGTTATACATTGTATAGGGTAGACCGGGTACAATAGTAACACGGGGCAATAGTACCATCATCGATATTTCTCCTTCTGAGCAAAATTTTGCGTGTGTGAGTGCGCCAGCACACGCGCTACTCGAGTCCCGAGGCACCCCTCAATTGCCGGCGCGCGTGCTGTGAAATGGGCGTGATAGGGGCTAAATTTTGATTTTCGGCTACCCGAGGTAAGTTTTTACGTCAAATATAATTGAATGTAACTCGTAATACCAGAGCCTTTTTGATAAGTAATTGTTGTTGCCTTATTATACAGATATTAAACTTTTTATTTTTAATAAATACGGAAACTATACGATTAAAATTATGTGTTTATTAGACGTTTTTTCTAAATTAGTTACTTGGGTGCAATTGTACCAACATCGTCGGGGTCAATATTACCGGTACAATTGACCCCATGGTAGAAATAACCCCATACTTACTAAGAATAATGAAAACTAAATAGGTACTTAAAATATGCAATTACTTATTAGACATGTTCTTGTTATAATATATATGCCACGAAATAGAATAAAAAAGATGGACCGTGGGTCAAGAGATACTTTGTTGTATGAACTGACGTATGATGAGATTTTAAAAGGGCATACGCACCACTCCGAATATGTTCAACGTTTGTCATGTTTCTCTGATAAGATATAAACTAAAAAAGAAGCTAATCCTGACAAATTTATTTCTATGGGGTATAATCCAGCAACAAAAACAAAGTACATAAAATGTGATTCCAGGCAGAAAAAGAAATCTGCAGCAAAAAATGAGCCTGAAAGTATTGAAGAAAAAAAAGAATGGTTTTGTGTTGTATGTATGGATACTTATATTGCTCGTCGCCCTAATGAAATGTGGATTCAATGCCGATTATGGACACACGAGGAATATACACCTCAGGAGTCGATTTATGTTTGTTACAATTGCTAATCTGACTAATATATTTTTTTATTATTATTTAAATACCTAATATTCTATGGGGGTCAACTGTACCAGGGGTCAATTGTACCTCCATACTAAAATATTTTTCTTGATTATTTCTATTCTATCATTGTTAGACAGCTAGATAATAGCAAATATGCATCTTGTGAACCAAAGTTGATTACATGTTAATAAAAACTTATTTTATTTTTGTTCTAAGCGAAGAATTGTTATGTTAATGTTGTGACTTTACATTTGTGTTTATTTAAAACACCAATCTCACGATTTTTTGTTCCAAATTTTTAGGAATGGTAATAAACCCATAAGACTTTAAATAAATGACTGAGAAAATATGATTAATACCTTTATTCGCGTTTTATTACCCAATGCAGTTTTGGTACAATTGACCCTCAAAGGGGGTCATTTGTAGCACTAGCCATCATTTCATTTAAAGTCAATTTTGACCAAGTTCGGTTCGATCTAGGCCAACTTCAGATATTTTCTTCGGTAGACAATAAACCAAGGCTGTAAAATAATAATATTTAAAACAAAAAGCAACAGTCAACTTTGTGTAAGCAACCGATGTTTCGAAAATGGTACTATTGTCCCCGGTCTACCCTACCTAAATACGTTGTTATGACACCTACGGTACAAGTACTATCTGTAAATAGCTGCATATGAAAACTATATTTGCGTAGACACTGGCTTTGAGGGTGTCACTGCACCAAGTGCAGTAATTTCCAAAGCGACACGCTGATGTATTGAAGCGGCCGCTCACACACCAGCAATGTCAGCCCGCTCTCCTGCCAACAGATCTTGTATGACGACAAGTATTAATGCTTCGTGAACCCTACTCCAACATCTCGCTTGTCCTATTACGTTATTCAAAGCCATTTGGCTCGTTCCTATTATATTTATTATCTAATCTTGGACGAAATTAAACCACAATTAAAGTGGGAAGACGTCATAGAAGACGGGGACAAAGTTTCTCTAAAATACGTGGACTGGCATTGAAAACCATGTGTTACAAATTAGAAATGTTAGAGTTAGGACTGGACTAGGATAGCTTTAGTTAGAACAGTATTTACCGAACCTAATGGGAATTCGAGGATCTTTTATTATGAAGTAGACACGGTAACACCTGTTTCTAATTGGTGATATATGTGCTGTGTTGACTCATACTCCACAGAACTTCATTTGGAAAGATAAGTAATTCGTTATAATAAATCAGTCTCTCATTCTTAAGCGTTTGTTTCTTTTAGGCTCGTTATGATAGTCAAGACGTTACGTATATTAGAATAACTGTTGGTTAGAATAATATATAAAACACGTGGATTATAAACAAAATAAGCTTTATTGAGGCGTCCAGGTTGTGATGTGAAGCAGGTTGGTCGCGCGGGCTGCGGGCGCCGTGGGCTGCGCTTGGCACGCGCACCGCGCTGAATATCGCTGAAAGCTCCGGCGCGGGGAGAGCCTCGCGCTCTCGCCAGTACCCCTCCGACCAGCGATGCTGTGCTGTCTCCGGAAATAGAGTACGTCCGTCGTCTTTACGTGCAGTGTCGCGTACCGCGAGCCGCTGCAGCCAACATTTTAGCCATTGAATCGCGGTTAATAATAGAGTTGTCGTTCAGTAATTTATTGCTTTCGTATAACATTTATTTGACTACATCTCTCGGTTCGATCAGCTCTAACCGCGATTTAATGACTACGGGTTCGACCCGAGTTGCATTCCTGAGGGGATGCGAGTCGGGTTGAGCCAACGTATTAAGTGAATTCGCTCATTCAGTGTAGATGTGTACAACGTCTTTAGATCGGCCGACCAGGTGCGCGAGTGTGTGTGCAAATGACTGATAGCCCAGCGTAGCGGGCTTAACTTGAACAACATGTGGAGCAAAGGATTGACGCCATGGAGGATACTGTTGTGCATGTTGTTGGTGGCGTCGGCGTGCGCCGCGGCGGTGCGAGGTGAGTCCAGGCGGCGCAGGCGGCTCGCGAGTGGGGGCCGGCGGCACTTCTTCGCTCCCACTCTGCGTCACTACATCGTTGCTATTTTCGGCGTAACTTGCGCTGAAATTATGTAAAAAGCTCACGTATGTGCTCTATTTTTGGCGATAACCTTAGGTGAAGTTTTGTATGACAAAATGATCTAGTGACCGAGTTATTATAGGTTTTTTCTATTCTCTTCTATGTTTATCAGACAGAGTGAGTGAAGGTAGAGCGCCGGCCGCCTCGCTACATCGCAAAGCTAGATACGTAAATAGAAATACAGGGATTTGTCGTTGTGCGTCGCCATCTTGTGAAAAACGATAGGATCGTGACGACATTATAAAAGTATGACATAGATCTAGGTCACGTCATAACTGCATGTTGCCCTTCATCATTAGCGTAAGACTTGGGGTTAAGAACTAAGTCTCTCTTTAATCACATTTGTAGACAATAAACCAGTATTTGGTTAGCGTCCAACTAGATCACCTACAGTGTTACCGTTAAATATTGCGGCAGCATTGTGGTAAACACATTTCTTCTCTAGTCATTTCTTCGCTACTGAATTTGGGCACAAGATGATTTATTGAGGAAAATACGCTTACTATGTGAACTGAAAACGTACTATGTGAACTGAAAACGAACGAGAAAATTTACCTAACACATAAAAAATGCATATAATCATAGATGTGGGTAGTTCAAAATTTGAGAGGAGATATATGGTTTAAAGCAGCAGCGTGCTATATCTACAGAAACTCCACGTAGAGATTGTCAGCTCTAGATGTAAGTCAATGTCAGGCAGCATAGCATGCAACATAAAACACAAACAGCTCGACTCTGTAGAGCGACGCACCAAGGCCGGCAATAAACTGTCGGTGAAAATACTACACATGAGAAAATCCAAGATCACACAAAAATATTTCGAATATCTCATTTCCTGCGTTGAATTCCTTCATAAATGTTATAAATATAGATAAAGGGCCCCCAAAACGTGAATAAATGGTAAGTAACTACAATGCAGGTAATCCTTCCAAAAAGTTTATAGGTTGCCTTCACATGGGTGAGACTGAAAGGTAAATGTGAACTTAACCTGTATCTATAGCAGTAAATGCAATGAGATTAAAAAAAAAGGTCGTGATATCGTGTAAAAATCCAAGAATGATAATGTTTTCATTATCAATTTATATCATTTAAAATATCAATCGATGAATTAAATACATATGAACTGTATTGCGAGAAATGAAAGTAAAGGCAATTTATTTGAACAAATATGGGACAGAATAATAGCAATAAAGTATAATATATTAGGCTAATAAGAAGTAAATAGCTACCATGCTTTGGTAGCTATAGGTAGACGGATAGTTTAAAGATGAGGAATGAAGGTGATTCACAATTTGACGTATCCACAGCTGGTAGGTAATGACGCAAGAGCACGTGATGATAAAATTATGATTTGATGAAAATTTTGTTGATGGTCGCAAAACATTGAGTAATTATAAGTATTAGAAAAGATCGACCAACATAACTATATTGAATTGAAGTGCCCGACTGAGACTGAAATGAAAAGTATCGAGATTCAGGTGCTAGCTTTACCTAATTAAGAGAGGCCTAGGACTAGCAGCGGAAAGAGAAAAGCTGAGTTGATAGCAGTTTCCAAATAAAGATATTGAAATTATTATTAATCCAACAAGCGTAATTTATTTAGAAGCAGAAACAGATAAGTAAATACAAGATCTTGAATACATTTTTAACGCAACTGAGGACGCAACGTGGTTGTGCTAGGTTGGCTCACGTTTCTCCTCTAATCTAGAGTATCGGAGAAGAAAGGACTACAAGGGTATTTGAATGAAAATGAATCTGTACAGACTGCAAATCTATATCCCACCAGCTAAAAGAGGACAAAGAATTTTAAAAAACTATATGGATGACATGATAGAAAATCCAAATAATGGTGAAGAATGAATTTCAAGGCAATCTGTTGCTAGATATCTAAAATCTTTCTTACTTGATCGAACTACCATTTTCGTGTATTTACTGGGTCGGGGTTCTCGTGGTAAGTATTTAGGGCGGTTAAATTTTATTTTACAACATTTTATAAATTACTTTCAGCTGACGACGAAATACCATCTGAGTCACAATGCCGGCCATACATCGAGAAAGCTCTTAAAGAGCTCGAGTCAGGAGATGTGGAACCAGGTAAAAGCATTTTAATTGCTTTTCTTGTAATTTACTACCTAGTTATTTGTACTCAACGAATCGCCAGAATTAAAGTTTTAAATGAGTTCATTGTTTAAGAACTTTAAGACGACAGTTTTAAAGTAGCTTATTCATGAAATATTTGGCATAAGAACCAATTAGAATCAAAATTAGTTAAACGAAAGAATTTGAATTCGAGAAACAACGGTGTACATATCTAAGTAACGATAAACACAAGGCCAAGGAATTACCACGGTGAATTTTCTTTTAAATTATCTTTCTGCATTCCTACACATATTAATTTCAAAACTTTTAAACAGATTGGGCAGAATTCAACCCTAAATAATTTACTATGGATTAGAATTAAACCAAAGAATACTGTATGGTCAAAAAACCTTTTTTTCAAAATCGCCTGCATTGTCTGCTACAATGTGAATGTTGTGAAATTTCAAATTATCCAAGTCTGTTGAAGGTTTCAGAATTTATGAAGTCGACCATCGTAACAACAGACATCTGCGATATGGAGCCGGCGGCATGGTTGTCGTCGGGCAACCATATCGCCGGCTCGTCATAACAAAAGCCGACGCTTTTGGCTTGCAATAATATCATCACCATCATTTCCTCTTTCCAGTATATTTGTAGCTGGCGCAACATGTCTTCTCCCCTCATACTTCTCTATAAATCTTAATCTCAGAAGTCACCCTTATACTAAATATATCGTCTTTCACATCCTCATCCATCGATACTTTGGTCTTCTTCATCAAAATATACATAGAATTATTTATTGGTTTATTTGCATTTAAAACGAACCAGATTACAAATTTTCCCTTATTATGAAATCAGGTTCGTCTACAATTTTCATTTCAGACATCCATGAATAGTTTTCTATCTGTTACTGTACGATATACATTTAACTTTAGAGTAAACGCTATTAAATGTGACCTCAGTGAAACCAGGAATAATCTCGGATTGACACAAGTTTGCTGGTGTTGAGATGTCGGATCTATTTTAATTGCGCGGACGTAGGCGCGTCATCGATATTAACGTCGTAGGCTAAATAATAGATGCCACTAGATCATCCAAACATTTTTTTCCATTGTAATTATTCTTATTAGTGTTAGTTACGAGCACAATGTGAAAATAATATAAGTAGCCAATGAAGTTAGAGATTCAAATATACATTTCGTAAACCTAGAAAATTATTAAATGGTTAGAATAGATCATTCAATATGACAACGACAGGCTGACTGCCGTTAATATTTATGATTGCACCATAGTATTTCTATACTAAACTAAGCAATAAAAGCACCGCACTGACTTGTGATATCTAAGATGTTTAACAAAGTTATTAAATTTCAGACATAAGACATGCGCTAAAATATTATAATGTTGTTTTATAGTCATTGTCCTCTAAAACGTATTGAGGCTGGGCCATCTAAAATTAAACTTGTATTTATAACCACGCTACGTAGAAATTCACTTGAGAGCGTCAAACTAGAGATGTGACGGACTGTTAATAAGAAATTATGACTTTGAGACGACTGCACGGATAGTCAAGGACAACAAATCGGATGGATCATTACGTAAACCTGGTGGCAAAGAAACTTACAACAGTGTTTCCGAGGAAAATTATAATAAATTCCTGGAACTGATGGATATAAAGCAATATCTTTTAGGAACTAGGTTATTGTATCGAATATTCCTTATGATGTGAGTCACAATTTAAACAGCTTGGGTCGAGAGTAGTGAAGATACCTACGCGTATATAAGACGCGATATTATGCTAGAATTCCTTTTTCGATATTTCACCATATGCGTTTGCATCAAAAATAATACTAACAAATAATAACCTTTTTAAAAGTTTTCCTATAAGAACAATACATAATGTTCACAGATTCTGCCGAAAAAAACGACAGTAATGAAGTAAGTGTCGACGACGGAGGCGATACCAAAGAAGATGATTCAGCAGAGAGTGGTGGGGAAGCAGCTAATAGTGGAGAAGACGATGCTCCATCAGTGGAAATAGCAGATGAACCCTACGTACCCCAAGCGTCCGTCGAAGATTTACAAGCTGAATCTGACAACACTGACTCAGGTGAAACCGCGGCAGACAACACCGACGGGGACAGCAACGAACAAGAAGCTGGTGATGCAGACAGCAAAGAAGAAGCATCTGCTGATGAAGAAGCAGCTGACCAAGGTGAACTTAAGCAACAATATTATTGCCAATATAGCATAGCATAGCACAGTTGGCCTTATAATGTTCCCTCTGTTGGGACTCAGGCCTCCTCTCTAGGAGAGGGAATGGGCCGTAATCCACCACGCGTGCTCAGTGCGGGTTGGTGGATGTCAGATGTCTTCGAATTTTTGGTTCTAGGACATGCCGGTTTCCTCACGATGTTTTTCTTCACCGTTTTTGAGAGCAGTGGTGATGAAATAAATTAATCAACGTAATGCGCCTGGCTGCAACCCGTAAGTCGTAAGTCGGGGCCGTTACCACTCGGCCACCATTGCTCCATTGCCAATATGTTTACTTTAAACTGGTACAAGTTTTAGGTGTCATGGTCATTATACATTATTTAGAAAAAGACAATATAAGTACATTATTTATAAACATTATTTAGAAAAAGACAATATTTTAATACATCACTAAATTTAAATTAGTACAAATATTTAAAGGGTTTATTAGACAAGGTCTTGTTATGATTTAAGTAGTCCAATAAATAATGTTAGTAATGAGCAAAATGTCACTCAATTTATGGAAAAATTGTACAAGCTATTGACTACGAATGAATAAATGGCCATGAAAATGGAAAAAAACAACTGCACGTAGTATTTTCTAGTAGCAAATGTTATAAATTCAATTATGCATTTACCAATTATGACCAATTTTCGAGAACAATTTTGGGATTTCGTTTTTTTTTTTTACTTTTGACTACACAAATATGATAAGTAAAAATAGGGGTGTATAATATTAAAATAAACAATGTAGTTACAATTTCTTCATTTTAGAGAGTGGTGAAGCAGAAGACGAGGCCAAGGGAGAAAGTAACGAAAAATCCCAAGAAGGATCCGAAGAAGACAGCAAAGAAGTAAAGGAAGAAGACAGTAAAGAAACCGATGCTAGTCAAGAATCAGCAGACGATGATGACAAGTCTGCTGAAGCCGCAGACGCGTCCGACGAAAATAAAGACGATGATGACAAGACAAAAGAAGATGATGATGGATCTCAAGAAAAGGCTGATGAATCTCAAGAAGATGCAGACAGTAAACAAGAAGACTCTAAAGAAGGTAAAGATGATGAATCCGACGAAGGAAAAGCTGACGATGAGTCCGGCGAACAAGAAGCATCCGTAGAGGGAAAAGATGAATCTAAAGAAGAAAAGGACGAAACTGCCGAAGACAAAGACGACTCAGGAGAAGATAAAGGTGATTCAGGAGAAGAAAAAGAAGAGTCTGGAGAAGATAAAGCCGATTCTGGAGAAGATAAAGCTGATTCTGGGGAAGAAACTGAGGAAACTACAGATGACAAAGAATCAGTAGAAGAGAAAGGTAAATCTGAGGAAAAAGAAGAAGCGTCTGTGGAGGAAGCTGAAGGAGGGGTAGAAGAGAAGTCACAAGAAGATGAGGAGTCTGCTGCAGACAGCAAAGAAGAGGGAGATGGAGATAAGTCCGAAGAGGCCTCTGAAACTGGTGAGGAGGAAACTGAAGCTACTGATGAAGAAGCTTCGGAGGAAGAAGGAGCGCCCGAGGAAGACTTGTTGATTGTAAGTACTCATTGTTGTTGTTTTGGATCTTATACCTAGCAGGTATAAGATCCAGATCACGTCATGATTTGTTCATTATATTCGCAAATATACCTGAACAATACCTAAAAATCTATATTTTCAATAAGTATAATTTGTGGATAGGTACCGACGATTAATTACCTACCTACGAAATCCGAATGAATTGTTACGTGTTGAGTAACTACTGAATGACAATCTGGGCACTGTTCCCGTTGACAGCGAGTGGATAAATTTTTTAATGCCCAGTCATTGATATACCAAAAATGCCCAGTGAATTCTTTTTATACGCGTCTGTACGTAGGTACTATTCTTTTCAGTTGGAATATACTCGTATATCTGTTAAGTTGTTTATTAGTTTCAGTATTAGTAAGCATAGTATTATTAATTAAGTATTTGTAAGGATACAAATTACACAATGACTAATAAAACTAATGAACTCTTTGCTTATTTCAGACCATGGATATTCCCGAGAACTTAAGACCACGTGACCACATTACCAAAATCCTAAGATTAGATGAAGAAGCGAGTGAAGATGAGCTTACCGTTGAAAGATCTGCCGATATTGTACTCAGAGATTTGAAGAGGCTCTACGAGGGCTCCATCAAACCATTAGAAGGTCTTTACAAGTACAGGGATCTGAGTAACAGGCATTTCGGCGATCCTGAGATCTTCTCCAAGCCTTTGGTACTCTTCATGGGTCCCTGGAGCGGTGGAAAATCTAGCATTTTGAACTACTTGACCGGGCTTGAATTCACCGAATGGTCTCTTAGAACTGGTAAGGTATTCAATATTAGAAAATATTAAAAGAGACATGAATTATTACATATTTATTCTTTTTTAGGGGCGGAACCATCACCTGCATATTTCAACATTCTAATGCACGGCAAAGAACCACAAGTGTTAGATGGCACTCAGTTGGCCGCTGACTGGACTTTCTCGGGACTTCAAAAGTTCGGACAAGGTCTGGAAGAGCGTCTGAGGGGCTTGAAATATCCCAGCAAAATATTGGAAAAGGTAAATTAATTTTATACTTGAAGAATAATTTTGAATATTCAAACACGGAGAAAACTTTTGTGGTTTGTATAAACTGAGAAAGATAGGAAGGTAGAATACGTTTATTGGGATGGGGTGGAACCGCAGCACCGTGGTACAAGAAACAAAAGCCCTACAATGTAATACAGCATAGGAGGTACCCAATCATACGTGGTAAATTGGTAAACGTCTATTTCCAGGTGAACATTGTAGAAATTCCCGGAATACTGGAAGTAAGGAAGCAAGTGTCTCGTGTGTTCCCCTTCAACGACGCCTGCCAGTGGTTCATCGACCGCGCCGACATCATCTTCCTAGTTTACGATCCTTCCAAACTAGACGTCGGTCCCGAAACAGAAGCAATACTCGACCAACTCAAAGGCAGGGAGTCTCAGGTAAATAAACCAGCTCATTTAAAAAATGTTAATGCCCGAGCTAAACATGAAACTGGAACTATTATGATAGGTACTCATAGCTTTATGGAGACGTAAAACAGTGAAAGAAGAACGTAATATCTATAATAAATATAGTGCCATGTCATTAGATAGAGCAAATACGTCTGCATCATCTGGATGGTAGTATACGTACGTCCAGTAGTATTGAGTATGTGACTCTTTCATCGCCTAATGTTCAGTTTGGCCCAGGTGCCAGGTATATTTTGATCGACAATGGAATGAATTGTTATGTGGATGCGTCAGATGAGTGTAAGTAACATATAAATAGGAACAATCATTTGATAAGATCTAATTATAACGTTCTAAATAAAAGTCACGGAAAAGTTCGTAACACATACCTATGTCGTAATGAAATACGACGAATAAAAAAAACTTTTCCTACGTTTTCGGCCTTACATAATATTTAAACTCGGGTTACATCAACGACGTATAATTTCCAATTTAAAAATAAAAAAAACACTATAAATTTGCAATGACTCAACCGTAGTTGATCTTGATGGCGATGATGGGATTTCCAAAAAAAGCTAAAACAAAACACAACATTGTCATGAATTCCAAAGTATTTACCATTTTCAATGATCCTTCAGACACGCATCGTGTTGAACAAAGCAGACACGGTGAAGCCGGAGGAGCTGATGCGGGTACAGTCCGCGCTCATCTGGAACATCTCGCCGCTGATGAGCTCAGCACAGCCTCCAGTCATGTACACGGTGTCACTGTGGTCGATGCCGTACGAGGCGGGTGCGCCCGTAAGACTGCTGCAAGCCCAGGAGAGAGAGCTCCTGAGGGACTTGCGGCAAGCCATTGACAAGCGCATTGAGAACAAGATTGCAAGCGCTAGGAGATTCGCTGTAAGTAGACATGTTTAGTAATCACGTGAATGTAAATGATGACCTTATTTCTTGTTTAAATATTGAAAGTTAACCGTAGTAAAAGACTTATAGAAAATAGCGGTTGAAAGACGTTAAAAGGCAACGACCACAACAGAAAACAGTTTGGAGAGAATTCAATTTTTGTTGAAGATATTCTTAGCCATTCGAATACCGTAATTAGAGACACAATACATAAAAGACAATGGTGAGCGAACGCAGGCCTTTGCTTGGGGTTTAATGAATTAATCGTAATGGGAACTTTGAGAATTGTTGAAAGTGGATCTGAAAAATCACAGGTCTAAACTACAAAATTCTTTAAACATTTTCTTAACGACTGGGAAATATTTTCATTGCCTGTTAAATAGTATATGAGAAATTCATTTTAATGTTTATTTTTGTAACAGGTTCGCGTGAGGAACCACGCGAAGATGGTTGACTGTTACTTGACAACGTATTACAACCACAAGACGATCTTCGGCAACAGAAAGATCATCGCCGACGCCATCATTGAAAACCCTCAGAACTATCACATCTATGAGGGTCTAAGCACACTCACGAATATTTCCAGGTATGTATTGGTAACCTTCCTACCCTAATGATTTTGGTCTATTATGTATTCATTATTTACGAGACTTGGCATTTACTCCCCCCAGTCGTTTGGTTATTACAAATCTTTGTCTACTTTAATGTGCATGTATTAGACACTTAAACCTTCTTTATAAATGATTCTGTTGGTGAAAACGCCAAAAAAATCCGTTCAGTATTTTTAAATTCGTTGCCAAAATACAGATCGACGTGGGACTTTGCTTCATAATATGTAAAAGAAGTAGATATTCCATTTCATAAAAATGTGTACTCAAGCGAAAATGCTTGACCTAGAGCATCTTTAGATCCTCATCTTTCTCTAATATAGTTTTATATATTTTTAGCGGTTTTTCAGTGTGGCAAAACTTTACTTTTCAATCGGAAAATTAAAAATTCATGTAATACTCGTGTTTCCAGGTACGACCTGCCCGACCCCGAGACGTACCGGGACTTCTTCCGGTTGAATCCCTTGTTCGAGTTCCAGCAGCTGTCGGCGACGTGCACGTACTTCCGGGGCTGCCCCATCACGCGGCTCGACGTCGCCATCGCTTACGACCTGCCCGAGCTCGTCGGCAAGTACAAGAAGATGGTGGAGACCGCCACGCCCCAGGGCATGCCCAAGAGTTGATGCCTCCGAGAACGAACGAACCCCACACCACACTACACACCCGCTTTTTAACTGTAGCCAATTGGATTGGACATTTATTTTGGGCACATTTTGCATTTCTTCATTTAATCGGGCATCAAATCACTAGTTATTTTTCGTTACATCGCATTTCTGTATTTATCTGTAATTTATTTTGCTTAATACTCGCTTGTTCCTGTTTTTGAGATGAATGAGGCGTATCGTATGTTTTATTGTGATTTTCTTCGTGCGTTTATTAGTGGTGATGATAGAAAACGCAAGACAACTTCCAATCCTAATTATCAAAGTGTTTTTTATACATGTCTCAAAAATGCAATAATATACCTACTAGTCATTATTGATGAAGTTTGTTAGTTACACTTGTATCTATTCTAAGGTATGTAAATGTAGGTATTCCTACTACTAGGTCTAATAAATCCCGTACTTAAGCGGTGTTTGCCGTTATTATTTCTTTGTTAGTTATTAATGAGACACAATGTGACTATGTATTTAAGTAAAAAATTAATAAAATTCATCGGTGTTTTATTTTATCATTATGATAATGCCCTATTCTTTTGCCTGTTGCTGCAAAAATATGCCGTTCTGAGTAAGGGAATGAAATAAACGAAACAATAGACTGCACCACAATTTCGCGTCGCTAGCTTCACTAGTAAAATGTGTTAGGTATAGTTTCTTAAATAGGTAAGTTGAACTCGAGATATGTTGTACATGAGTCATGACATACGTTATGTGCATCATGGTTATCCATAGTCCTACTTCGCACTTCCGTAGTAGTGTTCACAAACATGTAACCTAAAAGAAACAAAAGAAACCCAGACCCGAAACATCAATCTGTAGACCATACAAATATTTGTTTCGTGCGGGAATCGAACCCGCGATATGCAGCGCAGCACCACCGTCACCAGCGTCATCCATGCCCGTCTATCTCTACCAGAATTGAGATTGCGCTTGTTTTAAAGATTCCACATATTGACCAGTTGTGTAGACACTTGAGAAACAAAACTGTACCAATTTTAAATTACAATATCCAAAAATAAAATGGAGTCAGTGATAATACGTGACAAAATAGACTGGAAGAAAAAGACGTGTTGTGTCGTCGACCCCAAGTTACATGGAACAAGGGCAAGAAAGAAGATGCTGAAGAATCAATTTGGGAGTAACAAAAAACAGATGCTAAACTTCACTTAAAAAAATCCCGCCAAAAAGAGAATTGATCTTGATTGGCTTAGCATTCGACTAGGGTCCAAAACAAAAGAAAAATATTCTTAAGATCCAGATTTTTTTTTTAATTTCTCTGGTTGAGTGATTCTGTGGTTCATTGCGTCAAATGCCAAAATGTCAATTCGAAATATCAAATTCAAATGTCAAAAACTTGACAATCGAATTCTGTTGAAAACAGCAACAGCTTGTGTTGGTCGGCTTTGAAATAATTTATACATTTTAAAAACCTACACCGGTTCTGTTAATACATATATAATTCTTATAGAGACCTAACGAATATTTAGTTATGCACACAGACTTAGCACCCCACTTACATACTGACGAATGCAATGTTTTCATACGAAAGTTGATGGATTGTCACACCGAGGTAGGTAAGAAATAAACCTTAATTGCATAACAAATTAAGTATTATACGCAACAGTAGACACATTTGCCGCAATTAAATACTAGACAATATTATATAATTTTCGGATACGCGTTATCTGATATTGAAAATAACCTCAATTTGTAGCACGCAGTTTTTTTTTTTATAAGACTTCCACAAGGGTCGGCGCAAACAGGCCACTGACTACAGCCACCGGTGGTTGCCGCGCGCTACGGCCACATTTGTAAAGCGACCATTACACGGTAATGCAAGCGTCAATCAATTCCATCAATCATGAATGATGGGGAATGATGGTTTTCGTCAATCAGTATTAATAACCGTCATGCAACGCATTAGACGGTAGGTTTTTCGTCAATCAAGGTTTTGACTGTGAAAACTGACGGCAAAACCTACCCTGTAATGTTCGCCTAAGTGTCAGAAGCGAGCGACAGCCATTGGTGTTCGGAAGCTACCACTTTCTGCGTAGTATTACGATGGACGATATGAATTTTTGGATTATCTTGTCAATGAATAATCCTGAAGAGATTTTTTTTTTTTGTTTTAGCATCCATTTAGAAAATTTATGGGATACTGCAATGATTATGACCGGGATATGAGAAAGTGTTTGAAAGCAGAACGCATCGCACGACAGACAGCTAACTTGCAAGAGTCCCGCAAACTCCGTGCTGAGATCCGGGCTCGAATACTGGCCCAAGAGCGAGCCAACCGAGCCAACCAAGCCAGTTAAATTAGATAAACTGCATATAACACACAGAATTTATTTTTGTAACAATGGAAGAGATAAGCATACTAGATTCAATACCAGACCTAAACAACTTTAAGACATTCACAGATAGATATTTTAGTAAGAGGTATATTACAGATGTTGACGGAATAAAGAATAATGACATTATGATAATGTTCCACTCAAACAGGATTGCTCTGCTGAGCCTGGCCCCAAGTCATTTCTTTTTCAGTAAGGATAAAGAGTACAAAGTGAATTATACTGTAGGAAAAGTAGACAGATTGAAGAATTCTGTCAGGGGCAAAAGTAAGAGGGGTGGTCAGCAGTTGGGCCCTAAGTCCATCATATGCAAAATAGAGTTCAAAGACGGATCAGGTTTTGATATACCTTGTTGTATGAAAGGGACTTTAGTTGAAGTTAATGAAGAGTTGGTAAATCAACCCAAGCTCCTGAAGGAAATGCCTGATGCCGATGGTTATATCGCTATTATCTTATCAAGTATTGCTATTTCTGAAGCTACCAAGAGTGAATTGTTAACACATGAAGAGTATTTAAAAGTATTGGATAGTTGTGAAATAAAAGATTAGAATATAGACTTTGTAATGCTGTTTTATTTATTTTTACTGAAACCTGAGTAGTTGATGTCATTTATTAAACTGTTGTTCCATTTGGCTATTTCTGGTTTGCTAATCATCCTACTATACAGAGAAAGAAGTAAGAAAGGCATTTTCCAAATTTTTAGAGCTGTAGCAAACCGTATGTATTCGGTACTGAGTAACGGGTGCGCCATCTAGTACCGAGTAACGAAACGTTACTCACGAATGCATTTCGTTACTCGTATGTTTCGTACTTTCAGTTAACTCGAGTACCATTGATAAAGATAAAGATAAAGATATTTTATTTGCTTAAAACATGGTATAAAAGGTGTTATTGAAAATAGATTGATCAAACATGTTTTGCTTAAAACTAAAGCGTGCAAACTTATACACTAAAATATTATGTCAAAATTGAAATTAATTACATTAAAAATTCATTTTAAAAGTCAATACTATAACAATTATTAAAAATTCATTTTAAAAAGTCATTAATACTATAATAATTATTATTATTGAGCCATTTATACAGTTGCATTTTGAATAGCTTACAATTTAATGTTTTAAAAATACTTGGTAATTTATTATACAGTCGTATACACATAGCCAAACAATTTTTATTATATTTTGCTGATCTAGGTAGGTCTTCCAGCACAAGCCTATATTGGTCACGACGACTTCGAGAGCTTTTAAATAGTTCTTCTGCTGTTCTAAATAATTCTAAGTGCTTTCGAACAAACATACATGCTTCATATATATATAATGAAGGTAACGGTAGCAAACCAAGTTCCTTAAATACTGGTTGACATGATTCGTCCGATGGAATCTCGTATACAGCTCTTAGACATTTCTTTTGGGCAACAAATGCTCTATTGCGGTCAGTACTATTTCCCCACATAATTAGTCCATATCGTAGTGAGGACTCCACATATGCGCGGTATGTCATCACAGCCGTTTTTATATTAGTCACTTTTTTTATTTGTCTCAAAGCATACACAAACTTATTTATTTTATTGCATACAGTATCTACCTGTGCTTTCCAGTCTAAATGTTCGTCAATTACTACTCCTAGAAATTTAGTTTTTGTCACTTGTGTAATTTTCGGAATATCCATTTTAAAATTAAATGTATTATTATAAGATTGATTAAATTGTATATATACTGATTTATTTAGATTAATTGATAAATTATTATTATTTAGCCAGTCAATTAGATTATCTATTGTATTATTTATGTCCGCTTCATGATCTGTAAGTGAGTTATATTTTTTATCGGTAGTAACGATTATGGAAATGTCATCGGCAAAAAGGAAGCATTGATGATTAGTTACATTAACTATGTCATTTATATAGAGTAGAAATAAGATAGGGCCCAATATGCTACCCTGGGGGACGCCCCTTTTTATACTTCTATATTCAGACGAATATTCTGTCATGTTCCTACTTTCATTTAGTATAGTAACAGTAACTTTCTGTTGTCTGCTAGTTAAATACGACGATATCCATTGTAGTGGCAGTCCTCTAATACCAATAGCCTCAAGTTTTTTTAATAGTCTTTCATGTGAAACGAGGTCAAATGCCTTAGACAAATCAAAGAATAGCCCTGTTGTTAGCTGTTTGTTGTTGATATTAGTCAATACCGCTTTCAGAAGGGAAAAGATGGCAAGAGATGTGGACTTGTGTTTCTGAAACCCAAATTGTTCTTTTTTTATAATATTGTACTTTCCGCAGTAGTCGACTATTCTTTGACACATGCACTTTTCATAGATTTTTGACATGATGGGTACCAATGTTATGGGGCGATAATTATTCATGTCACATTTTTCTCCCTTTTTAAATATCGGTTTGACAACAGATATCTTCAAAGCGTCAGGAAAGACTCCTTGTGAAAAGGAGAGGTTAATGAGATGAGTCAATACTCCGCTTATTTCACTAACACATGCCTTAATAATTCGGGTACTGAGTTCATCATAACCTACAGAATTGGTATTTTTCAATGATAAAATGTGTTTTCGTACCTCATTTTCGCTTATAGGTGTAAGGAACATAGAGTTAGCAGTTAAGGTATCACTGCGATAACTATTTGTACAATTTTGAGTAGGAATAGAGTTTATAAAATAATCATTGAAGGCAGAAGCTATTTCTACTGGTTTGGTAAGTACAGAATTATCAATTTTAATACATTCAATGTGGTCTTTGGGGTCCGTATTATGTATTTCATTTTTTACGACTGTCCATGCGGCTCTACATTTATTGTCATTATTATCCATAAACTTTATGTTAGCATTTCGTTTAGCCTTGTAGATACACTTTTGTAATAATTTTGAATATGTGATATATCTACTTTTGTTCATTATATTTTTATTTTTGTAATATTGGTATCGTAAGAAACGCTTTGTTTTAGAACTTTGTTTGAGCCCCTTACTTATCCACGTTCGTTTTTTATTGTTTAAATTTATCTTAACCCTAACTTTTGGAAAACAGAGATTAAAAAATAAACATATTAATTCATGGAAAACGCGGAATGCTGTATTCGCATCGCTTTCCATGTAAATATCTGTCCAGGATAGATTTTGTAAGCATTCCCTAAATTTACGCATATTATCTAGACTGTAGTCTCTTTTGTAAATATGGTATAATGCGGTCTTTGCTGTTTGAAGTGTTAAAGGGAAGCTTAGCATTTGTGCTGTGTCGTGGTCAGAGAGATGCAGTGGTAGTACTGTTGGGATTGCATTAGGTATGTTGCTCAATATATGGTCTATACAAGAAAGTTTCCGAGTAGCAACCTCAATATGAATTTCCATATTGTGATTATTTACCAGGTCTTGAAATTCTTGAGTGATTTTACTTCTTTTTAAGGTATTAATATTGAAGTCACCAGTCAAGACTATACGTGTGCTAGATTTGTATTTCTTGTGTAAATCCTGTAAGACTCTATCTAACTTAATTAAAAATTGATTAGGGTCCGATTGCGGTGTTCGATATAAGCAAACAATCACTAATTTTTTATTTTCTATTTCTATACCACATGCTTCGAACGTATTTACCGATGCATATGTTTTTATAAACTCTAATTCTTTGTAGTGTAAACCCTTTCTGACTAGAATGCAAGTGCCACCTCTATTTTTATCCCTGCAAAAATTTGTAGCCATTTCAAAATTTAATAACTTAATATAGTTCTCTTGACCTTTTTTAATGAATGTTTCGGAGAGGCAAATTACATGAGGTTCATTATGTAAGTCACGCATTTCCTGTAATGTTAACTCCAACAGTTCCCGTTTAGATAAAACACTCGCAATATTTTGGTGGAGTATTTTAAAGTTGTGTGATATAGGTGTTACATTTTTAGGTACGAAAAAATGTATCGTTTTTTTTTAGTGTGGGAAAATAATATGGTATTGTGCCTTTTCTGTGCTCTGCAGAAAGAAGATGAGAGTTGACATTTTTTCCAGTGTCGTTATTTTTGTTAATTCTGAAATAAAAGGGAATAGTTCCTTTTTTGGGTATTGTTTCCAGATTTCGCAAAGAACTTGATTTGCTACTCGCGAGGTGTTTTCTGACTTCGGCTGGATTTAAATATTTTTGGTTATAATATTCACAATCTAATAGGTAATTTATTGTTTTGCAAATGTCAGATACGTTGTTATGAACAGAATTAATAAAATTACAATTTTTATAATGTTTGCAAATATTTTTGATACGATAATTCAATTTTTCGACATCTAGATGGTTACTTTTCACAACATTTAATATTATACTATACTTAGAAAATGTCTTTAATAATTTTTTTAATTGAAACAGTACATGTCCCATATTATTGTCATTTTCACCTAAAGATATTACAATTTTGTCACCTGGTTCAAAGTTTATGATATTACAGCTTTTCGTTATTGTGTCGCTCTGCGCATTTGGCATCGTGTGGGCGAGGACTCTATATTTTTCATACTGTGTAGTCTCTCTCGAATGTATAAGAGCAGCAGCAAGACCGACGCATTGTTGCGCACCAAAGATCCTTATAGTTTTTCCGTATCTTTGTTTTTTTAAGCCTGGGGAAATTGTGTTTGGTGTATTGGCTAAAAAACTCTGTTCTGGTTTTGATGTAGTTTTATGAGATTTGTTCAAAATCTGTATTTGTGTATTTAGAGTTTTTATCTCATTCTCTGCGATTTGTAGTTCCTTTTGTAACGCTGAGATATTTTGTTCCAGATGCAAATACATAAAGTTATTATTGCGTTCGACATTTGTAGTGAGTTTCGGCGAGGAGGGAGTTGAAGACACGATTTGACTCAAACGAGAGTGTCTTTTCTTTTTGTCAGTGCTTATAGGGCTGCATTCTTTATTTGTAGACGAATGACATAATGACTTTAAAACATTAACTTCTTGAGTCAGCTTGCTCACTTGTCTTTTTAATTCATTGTTTTCTAATATTGTGTTTTCCAACTCATTCTCCGTGCTATCTAATTTTATAGTCAGCTGGGTAATTGTATCTTGCATTTCAGACATAGAACATATATTAGACGTAGTACCGTCTACACTTTTTGAGAGTTTATTCGGTGTGGTGTCAATTTCGGAAGATGTATCGCAATCGGTCAGTACATGAGAATCCTGGTCAGGGGACGACTGTTTTGTCATTGTGTAAGTTTGCTGAGCCGTTTTTATAGTAGGATATGTTGGTGTTTTTCTCATTGTTACATTAGATGGCTCTGTATAATTCACAGCCTTTTTCTTAATACACATCTTGCAGCGCCATTTGTTTTTAGATTCTTGATTCAATAATCGGTACGACTGTTCCGGATAACCATCGCAGTCTGGTTCAAATCTGTTGTTACATGTTGAGCACAGCGCAGTTCTTTTTATGTCAACAGATTTTTTGCATTTGAAACAAACCACCTGAGCTGGCATCTTGTGGCCTTTGATTGAACTATTTGTGGACGTAGATTTGGATGACGACATGTTATCTTTCAATGCGTATTATGTATACAACCTTGTTCAGACACGTGTAACTAGATGGCGTTATTATTGAATGACAGCATAAATCATCGCACGTATATGACAGCAGTTCGATATGATACCACTACTCGGCGATAGATGGCGATGTTTTCAATTTTGTTTTTGTCTTACAAATTCTCCATCGTTTGTTTGCATCACAGGGTTTAGTAAACGAAATTTAGACTCAAAGTTGCAAACATTTTCAGGCAACCAATGCTCATCACGATTTTTGGCACTTTTATGGTGAATTATTTCTATATAGAAGAAAATAAAAAGTAAGAAATGTTCTTAATAATTTGCAAAAAGCTCGTTGATATGTAGGTGAGGATCGAACTAGCATCCCGTTGTTTTAAAAGCGTTCACGCTACGTACTGACTACAATTGCTAATTTTATATAAGCCAATTTAGCGGTGTTATTCTAAGTGCGCAAGTTTTGAATCAAACAAAGTCGTTAGGTTGACTCATCAGTAAACAATTTTTCTCCGCATTTTTGCACTCACTTCAAAAACACTTTTGTTAAGTATTGTTATTTTTTCATATTGTTTAGCACCACGCGCACTGATTTATGCGATATTATGGATTTGCTTTCGAATATTGTACCTAGTAATATTGTATTTATTTGTAAGAAGTATATTCGTTTTGTCACTGGTTAGCGTCAATGTTCATTCTTTGAGTTTTGCCATTTCAAAGATTTAACAATAGATCACACTTTCACTGGCACTTTGGATCTTTCGGAACAATATTTAGCACTTAGATGTTTCTAAAACACTTGGTAATATTTTTATTAGATAAATTAATACGGAGCCGATCTTAACGTGACAGCTAGCGCCATCTGTCAAATGATGAGTGCATTCATGTATAGTAACGTCTGTAAACCGTATGTATTCGGTACTGAGCAAAGATTTTATTGGTACAGAGTAACGAAATCACGAAATGTTACAAATTAATATATTTCTTTACTCGCATTTTTCGTATTATAATACGACTTGATTTTTGTTGTAGATAATATTAGTTAGTTTTATTTTTTTTTCGGTATTGCCATCAATGCCATGCCATCCCCATGAGGAAAGGTAACGAGTAACGTAACGATACGATAGTAACGAGTACTAATTATTATAGTAACGAATACATACGGGTGCGCTGTTTTTCGTTACTTTTACACCTCTACAAATTTTGCTTGCAAAGATGCCATGCCATCCCCATGAGGAAAAGTAACGAGTAACGTAACGATACGATAGTAACGAATACTAATAATTATAGTAACGAATACATATGGGTGCGCTGTTTTTCGTTACTTTTATACCTCTACAAATTTTGCTCACAAAGATGTCAGCTTGAAGGGCAATAGTGGTTTTCTATTTAGTAGGCAATCGTTTTTATTTACCGAGGAGAAAACAATTGCCAAAACGGATCTTGAGCGCTCGGCGTCTGAGTGGGGATCGCTTTGCGCATTCCATACATTAGCGAGCCAATCGTCTTCGTTGTTAGATCCATGCAGCAACGCAGGGAACGAATTAGGAGTGACGTCTATGCCTCTATGGCGCGGCGAGCCAATCACTGACACTCCCCACACCCGCGTCTCACTTCGCACCACTAAAGAGACCGAATATTTGACTTCTGCGCAACCACTCAAGATCCGTGATGGCTACTGTACCATGACATAAAAATGTCAGGTGTACCAGCGAGAAAACTCTATTCAGTCTAGGTCGTCAAATGGATCGCGTTAAGATTTTGTGGTAGTGGGCCTCGGTAAGGGTTGACTCATACAGAGTATAAGGAGAGCGCGCCGCTCCAGCTTCCATGGCCGGATCTATGTTATAGCTATTTGAGCAGCAAACCAGGGCCCTATGAATGTTCAAAGGACTTCTTTTAACTTATTATATAAAAAGGACAAAATGGCTTGATCAATTCTGCAAGATTTGGGAAACATTGCGATTTCGTCGGCAAGGCAGCGGTTCTAGTGACCAAGTTCTTTAGATATCGCCAAGTAGTCGCCAATTTTATAACGCCGTGCGATCATACCATTTCACCCCCCATAATTTTTAAACAGTTAAACCGTTTTTCATCTACACTCATATAATAGAGAGGTACTTAAAGTTTGTTTTTTTGTTGTTTTTATTTTTTTGTTTTCACACATAGAAAGCTGCTTTATTCCTGAGTGACATAGGCTATATTTTAAGTACGAGAGCGAAGCTGCGGGCAAAAGCTAGTACTTATATCATAAAGTTTTGTAATACAGGTAGGTGCATCATTTGACCAAGTTACTATCCCTATTACTTGTAATTGGCTGAACCGATTTTGGTAAAACATATCTAACAGCCATCGATAGGAAACCTGCTTTCAAATAAAATAAAAAATTCGAATCCAAATCGGGTCACCCGTTTAAGAGCACTGTGCCACTGATAGACACATAGCGGTCAAAAATAGCGCTCTACGTCGCGGCGCGTCGGTGATTAAAAGCAGCATCGTTTGTTAATTTTTTCCATTAAGATACAGGCGATAGGCTCGTAATGACACAAACAAATGTACATATAAGTAATGGAGCAAGATCCATTATCATTAACTCTACATTATTTATTTGTCGATAGCGTCAAATATTCCCAATAAACAGGCACCCCCACTACCGACGGAATGTAACATAATCACTTATCAAGACTACCGATTGACCGCTGACCTTTTCTTATAACCACTATAGATATTGTTTGGCCAGATGTAGTAATCATATAGTTGAAAGAGTTTGGACTGTGAAAATGTGTTCGGTAGCGCTAAGTAGAGTTCTGTTTGCTCCAAGAGTAATTCCTAAGGTGATAGTCTCTGGGACAGTATCCTCACGGTGGTACAGTGACGAATCAAAAGCAACGAAGACACCACTGTACGATTTACATACAAAATATGGAGGTAAAGTGGTTGATTTCGCCGGATTTCTACTACCAGTGCAATATTCGGATTTAAGTCTATCTGAATCACACTTGTTCACCAGAAAAAGTGCTTCAATTTTCGACGTGTCTCACATGCTGCAGACCAATGTGCGAGGAAAGGATTGCTTGTCCTGGTTCGAGTCGATATGTCCAGTGGATTTGAAAGGCATGAAGGATGGCTCTAGTTCCCTTACCGTGTTTTTGAACGAGAAAGGTGGAATCATAGACGATTTGATTGTAACTAAAGTGAATGCAGAGACTTTGTACATTGTCTCCAACGCCGGACGATTGGAAGTAGATAAGCAACACATGAAAGAAACATCGGAAATATATCGAAAAAAAGGTAACGACGTGAATATTGAATTCTTAGAGACTAGCCAGAGAGCACTGATCGCGTTACAAGGTCCTAAAGCAGCGTCAGTCTTGCAGAAACTGACAGATATATCTGTTGAGGATTTAATGTTCATGACATCAAGATTAGGTAAAGTAGCTGGAGTTGATTGCCGTGTTACACGATGCGGATACACAGGGGAAGATGGCGTGGAGATATCCATACCTGCGGAAAAAGCGGAAGTCGTTACGGAGGCCTTGCTGCAGTCGAGTGATGTGAAACTCGCAGGTCTCGGAGCAAGAGACTCGCTGCGTCTAGAAGCTGGACTATGCCTTTACGGCAACGACATCGACGAAAGTGTAACCCCAGTCGAAGCGAACCTAACATGGTTGATAGCCAAACGAAGGCGCACCGACGATAACTTCCCGGGCTCGTCAATTATTTTGCGTCAAATCAAGGAAGGCGTAACTAAGAGGAGAGTGGGTATTCGATTGGAAACCGGACCACCGGCAAGGAAAGGCGCTGTTTTGAAGGACGCGAAGAGTTCAGAAACTGTAGGTGCTGTAACTAGCGGATGTCCGGCACCATCACTTGGCGGGAGTGTTGCCATGGGTTACGTCAGCGAAGCTCTGAAGAAAGCAGGCACTGAACTATTTGTAAACATTAGAGGCAAAGATGTCTCCTGCGTAGTCGCCAAAATGCCATTTGTCCCTTCAAAATATTACATAAAGAAATAAAAAACTAAGTTACAAAATGATACTTTTATTTACAAAACTTTTTACATAACAGATAAAATGCTCCATACGATAAAATATAATTCCGTTATTCGTCTTATTTTCAAGAGCTTTAACGAAAACAATTCAAATTACTATTACTATTTAACACAATAATAATTGAAATTAACATTAATTTTAATATAACAAGTCTTTTTCATAGTAAAAGGCCATAGATATGAACAAGTATACCTACTTACCTGGGGCCGTATTAGAAAGTTTCTGAGGTATCGTGGTTCATTGTGAGAGGGAGATAGAGCCATAAATCAATAGCTTTATCCCTTTTTCGTAACGGAACTGCGAAGGCTTTAACACTTCGTAATACGGCCTCTGCAGTGTTTACATAATCATACAAGTAAAACTTGACATATCACAAGGAATGTGAATATTTTTGCACTTTATTGTGTAATACTGTTTTCATTTCATTATTCTACAATGTACTTAACTATCACAGGAACAATTCACTAAACGGTTAATGGAATGATCTGGTCATCTAAAAATTCATTGAAAAAAATATTCTATGAAATTATTCTATGTTGGGGCTTGAGCGATTGTCATAGTTTAAACGCAGTCTTTACGTTACATATCAGTTCTCCCTGAGAGATATGCCTTGCATTACCCTTTTTAAAACTTTGTATAATACTTTTACATAAATTCTACATTAAGTACAAACACTGGGGCTTTCGATTGTCTTACTTTTAACAATTGTTACCAGTCGTTTAGTCGTAACAGTGACCTGCAGTCGCCGCGGAGTTTGCCATCATTTGTAATCTTTCAGGTAATCCCTAAAGTTGGACTGCGTCAATCGCGTAAAATCGTCGTTGAGCTTATTTAACTTATCTGTATACTGAAAATAAAAGAACACTTTTAAGATTTTAATTGTTTTTTTTTTTAAGCTATTGCATAGCTTTTATCGCGGGCCTTGAGCGTAGAGACCGAATCCAGAAATTCCGTAACGAAAATAACCTAACACCCCCCACTCATTTGTTTTTTGAGCGTGGTGACCGATAAGAAAACAAATGAGTGAACAATCAATCAAAATTCAATTCAATGTGTGAAAGTGTAACTTCAATTAATATCAAAGAAAAAAAAATACTGCATAAATAAAATAAATAAATAATTATAATTGCATAAGTTGATAAAAATGCTATGCAATAGCTTTACCGCAGCAGTCCCCGAGTGCCACACGTCTTTTTTATTTATTTTTTAATAGGGGTAAGCCGTTTTGAAGAATTTTAAACGAGTCAATTTCTGGAAAATCAACATTTATTATACAGAAAATTAAATCTTACCAACTTTAGCGTTAATTTCAGTCTTAATATTAGCTTTGTTTGTTGCTTCTAATCACACACAAATTGACTTTTAAGCAGGTAAATCTTATAGTTATAAAACGAACTTAGTTAAAAACCATACTAATTCTTATTAATTTATTATTTATCTAGTAATTCTAGTGTCAAAAAATTCGAACTATTGGTACTAGGTTTACGCGCCCATTATTTTCACATCTAGTGCCCGGATTTTTTCGTAAAGCCTACAATACAGTTCTTCCGCAAAGCCAATTAGTGCAGTTTTACTAATATTGTGAGACTGTGAGGTATGGAGACTAAGAATTTCGACTATCTTGTCTCGTCTCGACCCGAAAGCCCTGGGAGTCAAACAATTAAAATTACGAAAAGTCCCGGGAATTCAAGACACGAGACGTCCCGGGACCTAAACCCTAGTGAGGTGTCATTTGATGATTTCCCACTTTAAAAAAAGGGGGGACAAAAGTTTGGTGTGAGCCATCTAGCAAACGTAGATATAACTTACATCGGTCGGTTGCGAACTCTGCGGCTGTACTCGCTTCCCTTTTCTCTCGTCCTCCAGCCTGAGGTTGATGTAATAAGTCAGTTGATTCTGCAACTTCACGAATATCTTCCTATACTCATCTTGTATTCTGTTCATTTCGTTGTTCACATGACAATCTTTTTTCGATACATAATCCTGTAAAAATAATAGGAAAAATCAGTATTTATTTATCAATATAAAAGATAGATTTTTAACTTTTTAGGGTTCCGTAGCCAAATGGCAAAACACGAAACCCTTGTACATTCGTCAAGTCTGTCTGTCCGTCCGTATGTCACAGCCACTTTTTTCCGAAACTATAAGAGTTATACTGTTGAAACTTAGTAAGTAGATGTATTCTGTGAACCGCTTTAAGATTTTCACACAAAAATAGAAAAAGAGCTATAAATTTTGGGGGTTCCCATACTTAGAACTGAAACTCAAAAATTTTTTTTTCATTACACCCATACGTACGGTATCTATAGATAGGTCTTCAAAAATGATATTGAGGTTTCAAATATTTTTTTTTTCTAAATTGAATAGTTTACGCGTGAGACACTTCCAAAGTGGTAAAATGTGTCCCCCCCCCCCTGTAACTTCTAAATATAAGAGAAAAATATAACTAAAAAAAATATATGATGTACATTACCATGTAAACTACCAACAAAAATTGGTTTGAACGAAATCTAGTAAGTAGTTTTTTTTAATACATCATAAATCTAAAAAAAATATACTATTATTAAAACATCGATCAAAGTTACAACAAACTACAAGAACTTTTATATTATGTTACTTGCTGCTACGGAACCCTCCATGGGCGAGTCCGACTCGCACTTGGCCGGTTTTTTACTTATTAACCATCACTAGAGTAACGAGGCGTGGGCACTTGGGCGAGGACACTTTAACCTTTCAATCGTGGAAATTACAGACACAATAGAAAGACAATAGGTGCGCGAACGATGAATTAAGAATGAGAGTTTTTTTTATAATTGATAGGCTCGCGTTTGACCATTGTTGATGGTAAGCAACGATGGTATTGTATAATTCAGGGATTTTTGTCGTCTATAGACAAAAGTCCCTCGTCTGCGCAGACATTAAGGGGCCGGCGGAGGATGAATTTCCATACAAACGTAATACCACGCTCATTTGCAGTTGGAGCATATTTCCAACATATTATGATGATATTTGGTTATAGACAATATTTATCTAGGTTCCTACGTCTTTCTTTTTTAAAAAAACAAAAAGAAATTTAAGCAAATTGTATTTCGCACTTTTTTATAGCGTAAATCGCAAAACATGCCATTTGGCTTTTCTTGTATTAAAAATAACAATATTTCTAATATTCTCGACGTAGGAACCTAGATAAATATTGTCTTTAACCGAATATCATCATAATATGTTGGATATATGCTCCAACTGCAAATGAGCGTGGTATTACGTTTGTATGGAAATTCATCCTCCGCCGGCCCCTTAAGACAGTAAATTATTGTGTTCGTATATTCTAAAAATGTTAAAGAAGTTGCGTACCTTATAAGTAAAAATAGTCTTCTTAGCATTTTTGTACTTATCTTCAATTATCTTGTGTTCCATCTGAAGCTTATCATGCTTTTGTTCAAGTTCCGTTAGTTTTGTTTGCATTTCCGTTGCTCTGGCTTTCATCGCCATACACTCTTTAGCGGTTGAATTGAATTTTAATTTAAAATGTTCTCTTTCGGATTTGAAAGCTTCTTCTAACGATTCAAGCCTCATAACTTTTTCTTTGTACTTCTCGGCTTTTTGTTTCCATTCTGAAATCGACTTGGACTGGTCCAAAAGTGTTTTGAACTGGTCTTTGGCTTTCTGACATTCTTCTCTTAACACATTATGTTCTTTTATTAGTTCTGATATTTCGTTCTCTTTTGCTTCAAGTATTTGCGTGACTTTCGCCCTCTCGTCGAGTATGAAATCTTTCAAAGCATCAACTTCCTTTGCTTTTCTTTCGAGGAGTTCTTTTATTTTTGTGACAGTTTCCATTTGCTCTTTCTCAATCTCTTTAATTTTCCTCGCGCAGTTCATTTCGACGGTTTTCATCTCTAACGTGAACTTTTCGGCTATCTGGTCCCTGATAGCTTTCTCTTTTACCATGAGAGCAGTCTGTAATAAATATTTAAATTAAAAGATGAATGTTTAGGCATGACTAAATTTTCTAGAAGTTCCAGTTTCTAGGACTTTGTCTGTTCCACATACTAGATTGTCGACCTACAAAAAATGACATAGGACACGTGTGCTGAATATTTAAATAAAAATAGTTCTAATGTTCACTACTCAATGCGATACTGCCTCGAACTCAGCGAGGGAATGTGTTCCCTTATGTCATCCGTGGTTTACAACTAGTACAAACCTTGGCAGCTAGCGCGTCATCACAGTTCTGTACGAGCTGCTCGATGCTGGATTGCTCAGAAGTTGGTGTGTGTGTCCGTTCCGTTATCTCGTCTGTGTTAGTTCCTATGCTCCGTTGTTCGCGCAGTTTATTGAAACGGTCTATGATGTACTGTTGGAAGAACTCCGCTTTGGTTTTCAGCTCCTTCATTAAGGTTTCGTTGCTTTCTTGTGACGCTGTTGACCAAAACAACCACATTACCTTAAATACCCATTGAATACTAAATGGTATAGCACAGCAATAGCATAGTCGGCCTTACAATGTTCCCACTGCTAGGACTCAGGCCTCCTCTCTAGGAGAGGACTAAATGGTAATAAAGAGTAAATAAAAACTTTGTGAACTTACCTAATTTAATAGTGCATTTACTAAGTTGGTCATCTAAGTATTTGATATGTTTTATATTCTTTTCGCATTGTGCACACGGCTCCCTTTCTTTTCGCATCGCGGACTTTTCATCTGTCAAATAAAAATAAAAAAAACATTTTTTAACACGTACAACGCCATGTCGGACATTGCTGGGCGACACTTAACTTACCATATAAGCCATACAAAATATTTTAAATTAACAAAATCTCAAATTTTTGTTTTATTGTTAGTGTTATTAAATATGAATTTCTAACTTACAAAACATTGACATGGCTACAGAAATCTTTATAAATGTGAAGATAATTCATGTCGCCCAACATTGTCCGCCATGGCTTGCTGCGTATATTTTTTTGAGTTTTCTTCCGTTGAAGCCGCGCGGGTCAAAGTGTCGCCCACTCCCGAGCACCCACCCGCGCATCATTATTATCGCGCGCATTGTTATTTCATTTCTTTTAATTATTTCTAAACCTAAAAAACTGTTTATGTTAATTTACCTAGTAAACATAATTGAAAATGTACGTTTTCCCATGATCTCAAATATTTTAAGTTTAAATTTGATAATATTGTTCCTATTTCCTAAGTTTAAAACAATAAAACTGATTTTGATTTTTACTATCCTGATTTTTTAATTTATCTATAAACCGAACACTAAATTTTTCCATAAAATCGAAAAAACAAATCAAACTTGCATTACACAATTTTATATGTATGTTAGTAAAATAATATTTTTAGAAAAACTGACGTAACTTTTTTATTTATATACGTTTTTAGAGTGCTGATGTGATTACACTAATCTAGGAGGCCGCGCGGGTCACGCTGCGTACAATATTGCCTTGTATTGTTGACCGACAGTTTAGTAGAGACGTTTAAACATAGCTCTGACTGTCGGACAACATTGTCTGACACGGCCCGAACGGAACATATCGGTGTCACCCATCATTGTCCGACATGGCCTGAATGGAAATTTATCATTTTATTTCGTGGCGTTATACGTGTTAAAAGCAAAACAAAAAAAAAATATCTGGGCAAGTGCGATTCGGACTCGCGCACTGCGGGTTTCGTATAAACTTAATAATAGTTTAATTCTCGAACGGAATCTCGAAGATTTTTCCAAATCGCAAAAAAAATTTTTTTTTTGTGACGTTATTTATTGTTTTTAGATTTATTCCTATACTTGTGATTTGCTTGCTTAGTGCCAAATTTCAGGATTCTGGGTCAACAGGAAGTACCCTATGAATGTTGGAACTCGAAACTTAAGGGTCGATGCCTAAGGCATTAAGTCCGCCTTTGTACCTTTGTGTTGCATGAAGTTTTAATACATAAATAAATAAATACTTCCACGCATTCCCGTTTTAAAGGGTCTTGACTGACAGATAGACAGACGAACAACAAAGTGGTCCTATAAGGGTTCCGTATTTTCCTTTTTAGTTACGGAACCCTAAAATCATTAACTTAACTAACAAAAACGTAATTCTCCTTTGAAAGTTGGGTATAAAACAAAAGAACTCACCTTGCAAGTACTTGTCAAGCTTTTCAGTGAACTCCCTCTGCTTATCAGTGAACTCTCTTTGCAACTCCGATATTCTCTTGTTAGCTCTTTCCAACTCTTCTTTCGTGTTACTCAAGTCTGAAGTCAACTTCTCAATCTGCTGCTTTTGCTTTTCCAATCGCTCTACATAGTCTTTCTCTTGTGATTTGTAGAGTTCCTTTTCTTTTTGTATTTTTGATTGTAAGTCTTTTAGTTCCCTTGATACTGTGTCGCGAGAGCTACATGCCTGTGAATAATTAATTTATTATGATTAAGAATGAGACGAATGAAAGGGCGAAGTCGGAAGATACGTTAATTGGTCTCAAGAAATATTGGGGCGCGATTCTATTGAAATTAGTTTATTTATCTATGACTAGAATTTCTTTTATATAATAATGTTTTTGCCTGGTCCATGTGGACTGGACTCAACACTTCCATAGTCGCACTTCAGAGTGACGTCGAATTTGCTAGATTAATCGATTCGTTTAAAATCTACTTTCTGCCAACTGATGTTATTTACACTATAACAAATAGTTAATTATTGTCTGAAGGTGATTATAAAAATACTATAGTCTATTTGTGTTAATAAAATAGTGATTCATCAGTGCAAAATTAAACCATTTATATCGAAGTATTTTTTTATTATGGTATTTTTATAAGTAATTATTAAAAAAATCCAATAGAATTTCCACGTTAATTTTATCGAATAGTTGAGCTATTTTTTTTTTTTAATTATAAAAGACGTGTCCATACCGTTTGAAGAGCTTACGCTTTACTGGTCAATGTGAACAGAACACAGTTTTTTAATTTAACATGAACTAATTGGTCAAGAAACGGCTAAATTGAGTTAAAACGATGAGTCACTATTTTACTATTTATTACTATTACTATTGATTGATTACACTATATTACTATTGAATAATCGTGAATGATTGAAGATTTAGCGTAAACCGACTAAACCGAACCGTTAAACCCCCAAAATAACCCAAATTGTAGTGGGAAACCACAACGCAAAAGCAGTCACGCTTGATAATAGCGGAATAAAAGACCATTTTTTTGCTCATTAAAAATATCTAAATAAACCATTATGCTGAATGTTACGGGTGGTCAAGAACTATAGTTGGACATATGACCAGTCACAATAGTTTGACTAAGTTAAAGAATAATAAATGTCCGATTTTAGCAAACGCAATTTCCTTGACTCAATAAACTCAATAAAAACAGTATAGCATAATTAGCCATGTCTTCGAATTTTTGTTTCTAGGACATGCTGGTTTCCTCACGATGTTTTCCTTCATCGTTTTGAGAGCAGTGGTGGTTCAATAAATTACACAAAGTATTGCGCCTGGGTTTGAACTCGCGACCTACGACTCGTAAGTCAGGGCCGTTACCACTCGGCCACCACTGTTCCACAGTATAAACTAAAAATGTTGAATTCAACGCCATATGCTAGCTATACCTGGAGATACAAAGTCTTGAGCTCCCCGTTCTCTTTGAGCGTGTCCTTGAGCTGTCCGCTATAACGTTCCAGTTCGCGCAACAAGTCCGCGTTCGCTTCCTGCACGATGGACGCGCGGCTGCCCTTCTCTGACTTTAGCTTGTCGTAGTCCATCTCTAGTTGTGTGTGCTTGAGATCCAACTGTGGGAGGATATTAGGTATAATATGATTTTTATTCAAGGCATGTTTAATATCAAACAAAATGATTTAACTACCAGGTTAAGGTTGAAAGATTAAAATGCGCCGATTAAAACTGCTTTTTTTAATCGGCGCATTTTAATCACTGTTCCTACTTGCAAACGTTAATATTTAGGGCCGTTATATGACTATAGAAATCAACACAGTCTGAAAAACAATGCGAAATGATTACGGCAGTATGTTGGCTAAGGATTACTAGAAAATAACGCCTGTTCAAACCACTGGTGTACAATAAAGAGTATATAATATCCATCTATCTGGTATCTTTGATATCTACAGTACTACTGATAAAACTATATTAAAGTAATTTTCTTAATAATCATGATCATTTCAGCTGAAATATATTACATAAATGCTCTTACATTTTTCAATTCACTCCTAACCTCCTCCAACTCTGCCTGCAGACCCTCATTCTGCTGCTTATAGCTCTCCAGGAGCTCACTGTCGGAGTTACTGCCGAGTAGTTCCAGCTTGTTCTGCAGCACGGCTACGCGCGAGTTAAGCTGCATCTCCAGACCTTTCTGTTCCTCAAGCTTTGCGCGGAGGTCCAGTTCCTGCTTGCGATGTTGCTCAATTTTTTTGTCCCTGAAATGAGTAAAATAATTTATCACTAATGTATTTGCGTTAAGAAAATAGCGGATCCGTATATTAATCGGATGTCAGCGCGTTTGTTCACACAGACAATTAATTAATCGGTTGTAGGCCACGATCGAAGCTCGTGTCAATTTTAAGCACTCTACGCGAGGCGACCGTGTACGATGGACGTCGACGAAGTTCTTGTGGTGATGTATTGTTATTTAAGAAGAAAACGAGGAAAGACAGCCAAGGAAAGCAAATATTGGATGCACCCAATCCTGAGAAAAAGATTTAGTTTGGGAACATTTCAGAACTTAATAACAGAATTGAAAAGTGACGAAATTAAGTTTTTCATGTCAATTTCAACGAAGGAAAGAGGGGTTGCAGGGAGTGGGTTATCAGCCCCGGCATTAGACAAATGTGAACAGCGCCATTCTTAATCATAGGCGAGCGAGATCCGACACGATTTTTTTCCGGGCGTAATTTTTTTTTTTTTAAACACCCGACATTTCTTGTCGGAGCCGACATAAAATCGGTTTGCGATAAGTGTGAATAGCTTCATTTATAATGCTTTGCCACTATAACCTCCGATTAATGTACGGATCCGACACCCGACAAGTGGGAACGAGCTGTCATCGTTGTCACTCAGCTTAGCCACGCCTCTTGAGCAATTAGAATGATCTAATTGTTGCATGCTTTTTATGTGCAAAGAGCGATAAAACAGGTAGTATTTTGTATATGTCAATGTTTGTGTATGTTGTTCCAAGAAAACTGACATGAACTGGCGACCAATCACTGCACAGTTCTACAATCCATTCCATCCGATTTTCTTTAATACTTTCAACTCGATAAATTATTTATTAATATGTGCGTATGTTAAGTAAATCGATAAATAGGCCTGCATACAACGCTGCATGCTGATATATAAGCCGCCAATGATAAAAGCTTTCGATGCCTTCCTATAACAGTATCAAGTATATTTAAAAAAAAAAACTGTGTCCTTTCGGTAACGTGTATTTCGTTACCTTTTACTTATTTCTTCCTGTAACGACGACAATTTTTGCATCTGTATCTTGTATCGACTCAGAACTTCTTTGAGTGTTGACAATTTCCCTGGCGAAGGAGGTTCACCTGAAATGGTAAAAATAAATATAAATACACATACAAGGTGTAAGGGTCAGCCCTCCACAAACTTTAAGGGCTTGCTCAATAGACGAAACTGAACCACCTTCCACAAAATTTTTTTTAAGGAAACGAAAAAAAAAATCGGCCTCACCATACAAAATGATAAACTTGATTGGACAATTAGTATGGCGAGACCGATTTTTTTTTTAAAGTTTGTGGAGGGCTGTCCCTTACACCTTGTATATTATAAAACAAAATTTTCTACCACGTCCGTCCTTTGATAAACTCAAAAACTACTGAGCGGATTTTCATGCGGTTTTTACCAATAATAGACAAAGTGATAAATGCGGATTGTTCAGGTGTATAATACATGCATATTATAGTAGAGAATTTCAAACATTTTTTTCCACCCGTTCGAAGCTGAGGCAGGTCGCTCGAAAAAATATAATTACAAAATTTTAGCATTAGCTGAAATTTACAATTACCGTCACGGGTCTTGATTGTACAGTTATGTAGTCGAGAAAATAATAAGCAGTTATTGAATAGGGTGCAGTCACTTTAACTTACCGAGATACGTGTTTTCGGGTAAAGACTCCATTAAAATCTGATGTAATGTTGTTCTCCAATGTTCATATTCCTTTTGAGTGCCGGCCAATTTGTTCCTGAATAGAACTAATTCATGTGCAGTCAACTCAAGCTTGGACTGTGATAGAAACACGACTTCGATTAATATTTTATGAAAGATGCTTGCAAATGGTAGATTTAAAATTTAAAAGGAATTGGAAGTTAGTTCAAATTATATTGATGGTACTAGTAGAGGATCCGGTTAAGAACGACCTTCACCGGTTTGTTTAATGGATGAAACGTATTTTATGATAAATTTAGTATAATAAATAATATAACGCGGGTGGGTTGCCTGAGAAATTCCTGGCCAAACAATTTTTTTTTTTTTTGAAAATTGGACCTGTGTGTTTAACGAATAAATTTAATACTAACCGAAAGAGTGAAGCCTTTAGAACATAAAAATGTTGGGTTGCCTATTTGTTTCCTGGCATAACTATGGGTTGCCAGGTATAAACAGGTATGTATAAACAGGTATGTATAAACAGGTGTGTTTATTTTGATATACAACAAATTCTATATCAAAATAAACACTGTTTCATTACGAATACGATGTTATAGTGTTCTTAACAAAAAAATCTGATATGAATAACGGGTGTGCATTTTTCTAGAAAAAAAGTAAATTTTCAATTTTTAATTAATAATAGTCTGGCCAGGAATTTCTTAGGCAACCCACCCGCGTTATATTATTTAATACACAAAATTTATCATAAAATACGTTTTATCCATTAAACAGACCCGTGAAGGTCGTTCTTAATCGGATCTTAGACTATACAGTTGGCGCAGTGGTTGAGCGATTGGCTGCGTGTCCTGGGTCCGAGTCCCGCATAGAACAAATATTTGTATGACCTACAGATGGTTTGATCCGAATCTAAAGCCTGCAATACACGTTGGCCGAGCTGAGACCAACGCGAGCCTTGGCGAGCCTAAGCAAATATAGGCAAATTGACACACCGCAAGCGCCTCTACACGTTCGGCAAGCGCCTCTCTACACGTTCGGCAAGCTTGAACCAATGCAAATGGCCAATAAGACGAGTTTTTTGGAGACGCCCACATGTTGGGCCCTGTCAGTTGTTATTGTGCATTTAAACAATATGGACGACGTAGAAGTCATCGCGGCTGCTGCTATTTATTTAATAAGCGCTTATAATTATTATTATTAAACGGAAAAGTATGAAAAGAACCGAAAACTTCATGTTTGTTTTTTTCAAATGCGTACTTTTTTTTAAATTAATATAAACTAGATGACGCAATCTGATGGTGAGGCGCACTAGTTTATGAGGCCTATGTCCAACAGTGGACAGCAATTCTTATAGCGCCTAAATGGTGATACTTGGGGGAGGCTTATGTCCAACAATGGACACAAGTAATTATAGCGAGGGGAGACTTATGTCCAACAGTGGACATCAGTCATTATAACGCCTAAATGGCGATACTTGGGGGAGGCTTATGTCCAACAGTGGGCGTCAGTCATTATAACGCCTAAACGGTGATATTTGATGGAGGGTTATGTCGAACAGTGGGCATCGATCATTATAGCGTCTAAATGGCGACACTTGGGGAGTCTTATGCCCAACAGTGGGAATAGGTCATTATCGCGAGGAGGCATATGTCCAACAGTGGGCATCAATTATTATAACGCCTAGATGGTGACACTAAGGGAGACTTATGCCCAACAGTGGGCATAGGCCATTATCGCGAGAGGAGGCATATGTCCAAAAGTGGGCATCAATTATTATAACGCCTAGGTGGTGACACTTGGTGGAGGATTATGCCCAACAGTGGGCATAGGTCATTATCGCGGGAGGAGGCCTATGTCCAACAGTGGGCATCAATTTTTATAACGCCTAAGTGGTGACACTTGGGGGAGGTTTATATCCAACAGTGGGCAGGGGTCATTATAGCTAGGGGGAGGCCTATGTCCAACAGTGGACAGCAGTCATTAAAGCCCTAAATGGCGATACTTGGGAGAGGCTTGTGTCCAACAGTGGGCACCGATCATTATGGTGACACTTGGGGGAGGCTTGAGGGAGTTCGATTCTGATCAAGCTGACGACAGTGAAATCGAGATTTTGGCTGAGGAATATTATTATTATTATGTGTATAGTGGGCGAAAATGTACCACTCGTACATTTTCGCCCACTATAATATTTCAATTTCAATAAAACTTGTTTTTTTTTTCAATTTTTCATGAAATTAACCGAAACAATGAATAAAACATTCGAAAGATTTCTATTTTGTTCCCAAACGATTTTTTCCGCAAAATTACAATGCAACATGTGAAAGAAACAATTGTTTCTTTATGAGGTCTATACACGTTGGCGCACATTTGCGAGCGCCTTTGATTTGTGCAGAAAAACCGACACCGCTCCGAAGTGAGGCAAGTGATCGCGAGCGGCTGCGAGTCGTGACAAGCTACTCCAAATGAGGTCTATACACATTGGCGCACATTTGCTTTGATTGGCGCAAGTCTACTCAACCAACTAGGCGAGCGACACCGAGCGATGGCAAGACAAGGCAAATGTACTGTCTACATATTGGTATTGGCCTTCACTCGGCAACGCTCGGCCAACGTGTATTGCAGGCTTTATGTTTGTGACTTTACATGTTTATGAGTGTTCTCACGACACACGAGTAAGTCCTAGAGTGGGGAAATGTTTAAAAAAGATACAGGCTCTTCCAAAAAGTTACGATAGAATATTTAGGACAAGGCCAAAATTCGTGTTAATTTCTATGAAGCCATAGCTACCATTTATAAAATTTCTTCCTATCAAACATGCTTATGAATAAATGAATAAAAAATTGCCAGTAAAGTAGTATTTTCATTGTTCGATTCACTTACGCCCAGCTCCTTCACTTGTTCCCTCGCCGCGTTCCTCTCTGTAGTCAGCTGGGACACCTTCTCCTTCAACCTCGAAGTCTCGCCACTGACCAACCTACTCTGTGCCGCCTCTAGTTCACCCGCTAATCTATTGATTGTGGCCCCTTTCTCTATCAAAATATCTTCTTTTTCTCTGTCTTTTTCCATACACCGTCGTTCTAGAGTTTTTATTTCATTGTCCTGTGGGTTTGATAATTTAATTAGTGTGGGTACTATTTTTATGACTGAAAATATTTCTGGATTTATGACGAGCTTGTATTTACTTTTTCGTCTAGTCTGCTTTTAGCTTTGGTCAAATCGTTTTGTAATCTTTCCATTTCGTCACGATGCCTGAAAGAAAAACTTTTTTTTAATACATGTGAACATAATTTATCATATTTTTTAAATTAAAAATTTCAATGTATTATAAAACATACCTATCTTGCTGTTCTCTAAATATGGCATCAGTATCATGTGTGTGTGCAACCTGCAAGCAACACAGAATTTGTTTTTATAATGTGTTAACCATGTAGAAAAACTACACAGACATGGAGCCACAAACCATGTCACCTGTTATGGGGGAGAGGAAACTTATGACTCTTCCATATTCCACAGAGGTGTCATAAATTTCGTGACGTCACATTTCAATATCTACATTGAATGTTTTGTTATTTTGACTTTATACTCAATAAAAAAAATACTTTAATTCATTAAACCCCAAGCAAACGCCGGCGTTCGTGCACCTATTGTCTTTCTATTGTGTCTGTAATTTCCACGATTGAAAAGTTAAAAGAAAAAAAATGTGGTATACTAGGGATTTTTTTATGTGGGAAATCATCTAATGACATCTCCCGCTCTTGGGCGGAGCGTGAGGTATGTCAGACTTTTACTAACTAAAACTCACTCCTGGTTCGTTCTTTGCCTATGTTCTGGGACCCTGGAGCTCTCTTTCGCACAACTCATGGGTCCAGTAGGCTTCGACCCTACTGGGCCCCTAAGGTTTTGCTGACATCTTGAGGCGCGTGGAACACTACGCAATGTCGACGACTAGGGCTCGGTCCGGATGGTTACCGAACGGTCGGACGGTGAACTACCCATTGCTCGCCGCCCTCAAGCTGGCTGACTGGCTGGAAATCGAAATTGGGAGCCCGGCGGCAGGGGCATTCGGGCCTCCCTCGCGCGTGCGGCCGCGGGAGTTAGTGTTATGTTCTCCCTCAAACAAAGCTACAATTTACCTGAAGAGTATGAAGTCTTTGCTGTACGTCCTGCAGACTGATATTGGCCGAGCGTAGTTCTAGTTTGAGCTGTTCTTTCTCTTGATCACTCTCTACCAACTTGTCTGTCAGGTTTGTTACTTGCTGCTCCAGCTCTATCAACTTGTGCTTGCTTGATGCTGAAAATGTTTTAATATACTTTAATTTGTTGACTTTTAATGTACTGTTGCCGCTATCACGAGAAATACTAAAAATAGAATAAAATAAATATTTAAGTGAAGCTCCTATACAGCAAACAAAATTTTTGGAGACAGAAGCTGGAGAGGTTAAAATAGTACATTATGATATAAGTGTGTAATGTTAGTGATTATCGACGAGGCGGTATTTAGACCCAAGCCGTGGTGAGGGTCTTAAGAGAGCCGAGAACGGTAATCATTAATTACTCATGTGTGTCATACGACGTTTTTCAATACACTTGTGAAGAAAATAACTATAAAACTAGTAAACTTTTGTGGCGGTAAAAATTTGTTTTCATATGCGCGCCCATATTTTTTTAAATTTACCTTTCAATACACTCACTGAAATGACTAAACGGGGGTTGGCCGGCGACTCGTGGAGGACGAGCTGCGCCCAGCCTGATACGATAATGTATTCAAATTATGGCGGGGGAGAGGTTGAACAATGGTTGGTAATCGAATGGTAATCAAAGAAAAAGCGTAATGGTAATCAAAATGTCACAGTTTGGTAACAAGGGCCATTATGTACCTAAGTACAGTGCAATAAGAGTCATTTTCTGAGCAAGTGTATTGAAAAAATCATTACCAAATACTTGCAGAAGTTGATATAGTGTAGCTTACTCTCTAACTTAAGCTTGTGTACATTGCCATTAGAACACCAACACAGTAAATAAAGTTTATTTTGCTCTAACAGACAAGTGAACATGTGGCTGCCTGTGTCTTACAAAATAACATGAATACAGTACTAACAAAAGATGTTTGTTTACCAAGCAAGTGATGAGCTTCTTGTAGAGATAATTCTGCCTTATCCCTGTCGTTAATAGCAGCGGCAAGACGAGCGCGAAGGCTGTCTATTTCTGTATCCAGCTTCTGCATCTGACCAGCTAGCTGCTGACATTCCTTCACACGAATCTATTCAACAAATGATATAGTATTTATTGAGTAACACATACAAATTATGATGATATTAATGACTACTTCAGAAAGATATGTTACAAATTATTTTTTGTGTTGAAAATTTATCAAATAATTCACTCATTCTCTGAGGAGCAAGTGTCAAAAACCTACCGTTGTTCCTTCAATTGCGCTCAGCGTCCCAGAGCCACAGTGTCTCTTTCCAAACAATACCACAGTCAAAGCAGCTTGGCTCCTCTTGTTTAGTGCTAGAGTCTATGATAGGAAAAGTAAAGTATACTTACATCATACATAACTTTGAGTTGTTCATTGTTCATAAACTCTTGTCTGTCACAGTTATTGATACCATTCATGTGACCTGAAAACAACAACACAATTTTGTCACATCCATTTGACAACACCACTACTACTACAGTAGTGTGTTCAAAAATAACCAGAGTCAAGTAGAGTTGCAACCCAGGGTCGTTCATAAATAACTGGAGTAGCTACCCTAGAGTTAACCCACCTAACCCTAACTTTGAGCAGGGTAGGTTGGAGTAAGCGGCAATATGCTTGACATTGACAGTTGCACTCCGTTTGCATTAAAAAATGCCAGGGTAGAATAATTACCCAATGACGTCATTAGAGTTAACTCTAAACTCAATTTTGAATGCAGCCCTGGTAGTTTTATCTAGTTTAAATTGACAGAAAAATTTATATATTGAAATAAATACCATTTACCATTTATAGTTATTGCATTTGTTTTAAAATATTTCTCCTGCGTTCATTCACATAACATGTATGCACGCTAGCTTTTCCTTGCACATACAAGTTATGTAAATAAACACAGGAGAAATATTTTAGTGTCCATAATTGTCTCAATTTTTTTTTTCCTATTTGAAGCTGTCTCTCTGCTGGGCAAAGGCCTCTCTCAAATCCTTTCAGACATTCTTCTCCTGTGCCATCTTGAACCAGCCCTCTCTCTGGGCCGGCCACAACCTCACTTTCCCTCTGCAGAAACCCAATGGAACACAGAAACTAACCATTTGAAAAAACCTTTTTTTTAAAAGTTGGACCAATCTATATTATTATTAATAAGCAACGAGTTCAATGCATAATGTACCTCTATAATCCTGTTGAAAATAATGGTTCTGTCCATCACCGGCACCATAAGGACTAAACTGTGCCTTCAGCGCTTCCTCCTGGTGTCTCATGTGACCCATATGGTTTTTAGGAGTCTCGCAGTAAAGCTTGGGGGACTCAGACCCATGTTGATTCTCTTTCAAATGATTTAGAGACTCCACATATGTTGGAGGCAAGCCTGTTCTTGTTTGGACTGTGGAGTTAATTAGTACATTTAAAAGGTATAAGACAGAAAATTAAAAAAAAAGATTACAAGTAATGCAAATTATGCTCAGAAAGGTGTTATTGAATCTTTGAAATTGATTTCGAGACTCCACATATGTTGGAGACAAGCCTCTTCCTGTTTGGACCTCACTCAGACCAACAAAAAGTTTGGACTGTGGAGTTAGCTGTGCTGTTATATTAAAGTTCGAGTACAACGTACCAGTGTAACTTGACCATTTACGCCCCACACTCACGTGTTTCACGCTACATTTAATAAAAGGTAAATAATAAGATAGAATAATAAATAAAAAAAATGTCAAGTAATGCAATTTATGCTGAGAAAGAAGTTATTCAATCTTTGAAAGGTGTTCAAGTGATAACTTTGGCAGAAAAATGAATATGTAGTGCTTTTTTTTTTTTTATCTGCTATAAACTAGTACTTGACTGCGATCCCGCCTGATGGTAAGCAGTGATGCAATCGTTGATGGTGAGGCGCACTAGTTAGAATAGTAGTAACAAAACATTAATATGAACAAAGTAACATACCTCCATTGCTCTGAGCTGGATCCAGTGTGTAGTTGCCACTGCTGTTGACTGAGCTGGCTTCATCGTCGTCTAACAGGTCGTCAAACGCATTAGCGAGCTTATGCTTCAGCTGAAACAAGAAACATTAGAACCTGTTACAGAGAAAGTAATGTTTTTGTCAAGAAAACCCATCTCGAAACACAATCGTAGCGTAATCTTGCATTGTGTACAATTATTCTTTTATATAAAAGTGATTAAGTTCTAAAGTTCATATTTACCTCCTCATTCCTACGTTTCTGGTCCTCGAGTTCTTCCTGTTCTTCAAGCCTATCTTGAGCACTGTTGTTTATATGGATACTCGCGGCGCCTTGAAACAAACTCATTCCGGGACCATCCATACCGAATATTTAACGTCCCACAAGACGAGGCAGAGCGCAATTTTCACTAAAATACATAAGACTACAGTTTGCTACTTTAGAATAAACAATCTTAACAATAAACTCCTTTACAGCATGTTACGTAGATTTTTTGTAAATTATTTAATAACCAAAACAAGTTTTGAAAATCGTTCACCAATGTTACCAGATATTAATGCGTAGGGTAGAAAAGCCATAAAAATTGAAAGCATTTTTCTACCATGTGGAATTTGTGTAAATTAATATGCCCATTAATCTATATCCAAAGTTTTATAAATCATCCATAATGACTGTTACCAATATAAATATGTTTATTTTCCAAAATAAACAATTAGTAAACATTATACAGTAAGGAATATTAGCTCAAGGTCATTTATTTTTAGCATTAAAAATGATTTCTTTCAGTAATAGTGTGTCACATATTCTATTTGGTCCGGTCATACTTTTGACAAAATAAAATAAAGTGTTTATTTTAGAAAAAAATACCCAATATCTTGTCAATACTATTCAAAACATAATACTACACAGCCAATCTTTATGAATTTCTACCATTTCTCAGCATTAAACTCGTAAAACTTGGCTACATTATCACATTATCTGTATTTGACACTTCACAATTTGACACGTCGCACGCTGGGTTACCAACAAATATTATTTTCCATTTTCAAAGCTAGTTAGTTTGTTAAACCAAAGTTTCTCGTCATTATATTTTAAAAAAGTGAGTGGGATCACTAAATATAAGACAGTATTTCACCAGCGATATAACTATTATTTATTACGTTATAATTTAAAAATGATTTCAGAAATGAAAGTGTCCAACCATGTTGACGCCTCAGAGGTCTTTTCATAGATTGTATTTCAATCGATTTCCAAACGTCACCGCCTTGCAATGGATAGGGACAACATACTCGTATCAACTGGTATAGTTCGTTTCGATAAACTATTAAATACATAATATTTTACAAATAAAAATTCCGATTCTAGCAATTTTGATTTTTGACGTGTTTCGGATTCGGAACGCGTCGTTTTTAACTGTCACTTGTTACAGAACCAAAAATCCTGAAATTGTTTTAGGTTATAAATAATAAAAATAATTGCAAAATTAAACGCATTTGTGTGTGATATCAGGGGGTTCAGGAGCAACAAATTCTGTGGTATTTAAATTAAAATGGCTTTTCGTCCAGTAACACACGTACTTTTCGATATGGATGGTTTAATATTGAGTAAGTTTTTAATAGTGACGTGTATTTAAGTAGTAAATACTTCAGCTTTTTAGCTTTTCCTTGTGCTTTGCGTATGCGGAATGATGTATATGTTTGTGAGATTGCAATAATCAAGAGCACCTATTTCAGAAAACCTAGTGTAATTTTAGATATTCTTTTGTGAAAGGCTTTCAGCGGCTTCTTAGGTTCAGGGATGTTATGGATTTTAAATTCCGGACCTGGATACGGATCTAAGAATGTATACCGGTTTTGGATATTAAATTTTTTCGGATTATCCGCTTGTTTCGGTAATGAATTAAGAGTGAAATACAATAATATAATATAATTTAGTACATTCCACAACTATCACACAACGCCGTCTAGTGACAAGGTAAGCAGAGCTTGTGTTATGGGTACTAGACAACTGATAAACATACTTAATTATATTTTCTAAATACATACATATTATAGATAAATTACACCCAGACACAGAACAAATGATTATGCTCATCACACAAACATGTCCTGGGTGGGAATCAAACCCATGACCTCCAGCATAGCAGTCAGGATCACTAACCACTAGACCAACAGGCCAGTCAATTAGAAAGATTCGACTTTAATTTGTCCATAGCATTTAGGTATGTTGGATTTGGTTAAGGATATTTATTTATTTCTGTTATCTGATACTGTTGGTTAGGGTTACGGAGCTCCATAACATCCCTGCTTAGATTGGTTAACTCTTGCGTTCCATGCAAACCTCAATAATATGAGAGTGTAAATGGAACCCATTACAGCCAATGCGTTTTCTGAATGCAGGTGAGTTTCAATAAGTCTGACATTGCCTCTCCTGCAGCTCACGTGGTGCTCCACGAGAGCGGTAGTAGTAGTCATTTGAAGAGAGAGAAAAGAACTTTTTATTTTTGATTACGGGATAATTATCAAAAATAAAAAGTTTGCTTTAAAGTCATTTCAGATACTTACCAGTTAAAATCTATGTGTCAATGTAGATAACTTGCGAGATTTTTGCCTGAGGTAGCTTATCTTTGTGATACTTATGGTCATGTTTACAAAGTCATTTACGGGGTGGACAAACCTAAAATATTTTTATTACGTTTATAGATACAGAAGACTTATACACAGTGGCATTTCAAAACATAGTGTCCCAGTATGGAAAAAATTACACTTTTGACTTAAAACTCAAACTAATGGGACTGCAAACGCAAGAGACTGCTAACATGGTTGTATCAGCTCTTGATTTGCCAATCACTCCTGAACAGTTTATTGAGGAAAGTAAAAAACAGTTTGATGTATTATTTCCTGATTCACAACTCATGCCAGGTAAAATAATTTATAATAAATATTACTTAAAGGCTGATTTCTTAATTGAAGATTATGGTTTAGCATGTATTGAGCCCTACTTTAATGCCAAAGTATGACAGATTTTTAGGCTAAAGTAGAGAATAACTTACCATTATTTTTTCAAAAATTAGGGCTAACCCCCAATTTTAGAATTGAGCATTTGAAGCTAAGTATTTCTCAAAGTAGCCTGAAAATTTGTTAAAAAGATAGTCATATAGGGATTAATATATCCTTAACTCAAAATCATCCAATAGAAACCCACTCTATGAGTTTTATTTTAATTGCCACTTTACCCAAGAATTAATTTATAGGTGCAAAGCGGTTGATAGAACATTTTCACAACAATAACATTCCAATTGGACTTGCAACGAGCTCTAGCGAAGCGAGCTATGATTTGAAAGTAAACAAGCATCACAAAGAGCTGTTCACTTTATTTCCATACAAGACATTTGGCTCATCAGATCCTGAAGTAAAAAATGGGAAGCCACATCCAGATATATTTTTGGTTTCTGCTAACAGATTCCCAGATACAAAGCCTGAACAGGTAATTTTTTTTTCATGAATTAATTTTTGAATAAAATTATTACATAGAAAAAGTTCTATCTCTATGAGAAATTTACCAAAGGCATTTCTAATATTTAATTTGAGGAGGAATGAGGAGTTCATAGTTAAACTAACAGCCACACTGACTGATCTTCTTGAAGGTCAAGCAACGCTTACCGAGGTCAGGTTTGTGGATGGGTGACCATTTTAACCAATCGCCACCATGCATCGAAAAGTATGTTAAGCTGTTGGTCCTGGCTGTCATTTGAAAACCTTTGACAATTGTAACAGATAGAAGCCAGAAAATGACACCAGCCTTGCTGGCCATTGTGTTACTGGGTCGTGAAGGTACACAGACAGTTGCTCTATGGAAAATACTGGTGTATTCAGCTGCACCTGGATAGACTGGAAGCCGACCCTAACATGTTTGGGAAAAGGCTAGGCAGACTATCATTTAGCATAATAACATAATCAGCCTTTTAATGTTCCCACTGTTGGGAATCAGGCCTCCTCTCTAGGAGAGGGAACGGGCCGAAATCCACCACGTGGGCTCAATGCCGGTTGGTGAATGTCATATGTCTTCGAATTTTTGGTTCTAGAACATGCTGGTTTCCTCACGATGGTTTTCTTCACCGTTTTTAGAGCAGTGGTGATGAAATACTTTACACAAAGTAAAGCGCATGGCTGGGTTTGAACCCGTGACCTACAACTCGTTAGTCGGGGCTGTTACCACTCGGCCTCCACTGCTCTAACATTTAGTGAAATAAATTCAATCCTATGAATATTTTTAGTGTCTCGTCTTTGAGGATGCAGTTAATGGAGTGCTGGCGGCCAAGGCTGCGGGCATGCAAGTTGTGATGGTACCGGACCCACGAGTGCCTAAGAATCTGAGAGCTGATGCTACTCTTGTCATTGATTCTCTACTTGACTTCAAACCTGAGCTCTTTGGTTTACCACCGTTCAAGCCATAGATAATGTGGTGATATCCAATATTATTAATAACTAGCTTTTGCCCGCGCGGCTTCGCTCCCGCTCTTCCCTACTTCAGCCTACTATACCCTACTTTACCCTACTATACCCTACTCTACCCTACTCTACCCTACCCTACTCTACTCTACTCTACCCTACTCTACCCTACTCTACCCTACCCTACTCTACTCTACCCTACTCTACCCTCCTCTACCTTACTCTACCCTACTCTACCCTACTCTACCCTACCTTACTCTACTCTACCCTACTCTACCCTCCTCTACCTTACTCTACCCTACTCTACCCTACTCTACCCTACCTTACTCTACTCTACCCTACTCTACCCTCCTCTACCTTACTCTACCCTACACAACCCTACTCTACCCTACACTACCCTAATTTTCATTTTTTTTTCCATAAGAACCTTCTCCTCATAATAACGAACACAACAAAAAAAAAATAGCGAAATCGGTCCAGGCGTTGTTGAGTTATGCGCTTACCAACACATTTTGCGATTCATTTTTATATTATAGATAATTTAGGCTGCTTTGTCTACCTCGTAAATTAGACTTTTTAATATGATTTATAATTTTGTTATTATTTTAAAATTATATTTACAGTATTATTTTGTATATATGAACAAATTATAATATTAGTTTATTCACAATCATTCTGTTTTTCATTTTATACGTTTAAAGAGGAGTCTGCAGTAATGGAATAGTACAGTTTGATACAAGTGCAGAAAGTTTGTTATGCGACCGAAGCGAGGGCTGTGCAGTGACTTTGCACGTGTATTAAACGACTTTTTTCAATACACCTACGAAGAAATTAATAAATGGGGGTTGACCGGAGTTTTGTGGGGGACATTCTGGCGGGGGACAGCACGCGCACTTTTCTGCATTAGTGCGGAAACAGTCTATTGTGTGCCTAAAAGCGGTGGGATAAGAGGTTTTCGAGTAAGTGTATTGAAAAAATATTTTGCAAGTAATTTGTAGACATTATTGTCACTTGTGTCTATTGTATTTGTTTCCATAGAAGGAATAGAGCAATCAACATTGCACATTAGCATATAACATGCAAGTGCTAAGTACCTGTATTAAGTGAATGAAGACTTGGTATGTTATACAGAAAAGTGTCTACTTGACATTGCTATCATCATCATCATCATTATCTGTAGTATCGGAAACCATACAATACTGTAACAGTGATTTTAATTACCTACGTATTAGTTATATAAAGACTGGAACAGACATGCAGATAAGATATAAGTTTTCATAACAACATCTCCCAGTCATATGGCATTGCTAAAGAAGCCATAAAGTATTATTGGAAATATTGTGTAATCTATTAGTGGAAGCATTATATTAAAGAAAATGTTTAAGCCAGTGACACATGTTTTGTTTGATATGGATGGTTTATTATTGAGTAAGAAACATCTTTTTAATTTAGTTTTAAAGTATCCCACTGTTGGGCAAATACTTCCTGGTATTCTTTTATCGAGTTACCTCAAACCAGTTTCTGCAGTAGGCTTACCTATATTTAGATAATAAATATGAATAGTATCTTCCATCTTACTTACGTAATATATGTATAGTCAGAAGATGGTTCGATGATCTGATCATGTTCGCGGGGCAAACTTGGCCAGAGATCGCCCTAGTCAGAGAAGTTTGGAAGGAGAAAGGTGAGGCCTTTGCCCACAAGCGGGACACACAATAGGCTAATAAAAAAAAAGTCATTATCAATACTGCTATTTTCAGATACGGAAGATCTCTATACTGTGGGATTTCAACAAGTAGCTTCTCGGTTTGGCAAGGAATTTACATTTGCTCTAAAAAGCAAGATCATGGGTCAGCAGAGCAAGGAGTTTGCAAGCACCATCATCGACGACCTTGGCTTGCCACTCAGTGTTGACGAGTTCTTGTCTGAAACGCGCGAAATATTCGATGAATTATTTCCGCAGTGCAAGATTATGCCTGGTAAATAAGGTTGAAAAGTACTTAAGTAGTAGAACACAATTTGATATATGTATGATAATTTTGATATCTTCAGTAGTAGGTACCTATTGTAGAACATACCAATCTAAGTAATAAAGTATGATTCACGCTACACCGTACCGGCCGTGCCCCGGCCGGGCCACGTCCACCGTGCGCCGGCCGGGCCAGTCATTCATGTTACACCGGGCTGTTTGGGTGACGTGACGACTATATCTAGATCTGTGTTATATGGTTTTTGTTAGCTCGCTTGAGTAAATAGGCAATTTTCACAATTTGCAATTGCAAATTGGCAGCTATTGCAATTGCCATCGATGACAAAGTATTGGAAAAACGAAGCGGAACTACTAAAAGAAGATGGGGTGTATATCCAACCTATTTTTTTTTTTTCATGGTGATAAAAATCATCCAATGACATCCCCCGCTCTTGGGCGGAGCGGGAGATAGTGTCAGACTCTTACTGACTAAAAGACCCACCCCGTTCCTTCTAGCCTTCATACCGGGGCTCGAGCGCCCTTTCGGATAACCCTGGCCCCAGTAGGCTTCAACCCGGCTGGGTCCCTGCTGTTGCTGACAACTCCTTGTTGCGCGCGGGAACAGTGCGCCCCGTCGACGACTTGGGCTTGGTCCGGACAGTTACCGGACAGCGAGCTACCCATTGCTCACTGTCCGCAAGCCCGTGCCTACGGTGGCCGGAAATCGGGATCAGAATCCCGGGGGCGGCGGCGAGGACGCCGTTGCCTGATGCGTTCGGCCTCCTCCTTTGCGTGCGGCATAACCAAGGCCCGGAGCGAGAGGTCTCCGCCGCCTATCGCCCCCACGAGGGCACGGCGATGCTCCGCCCAAGCGGCGCACACTTCGACTGTGTGCTCCACCGTGTCGTCCGGGCATTCCGCACAGTGGCGACACCCGGGCGTCACTTCCGCACGAATCCGGTGCAGGAACCTCCCGAACGAACCATGTCCGGTGAGGACCTTCGTTATACGGAAGGTAAGGACGCCGTGAGGTCTTTCCAGCCACGCCTCAAAGAGATGTATATCCAACCTGGAGAAAGCGATAAGCAGAAGAAGAATTTGCTTTATTTTTTTACTTGAAAAAGTAAAACCAGACTAACCAAAAAAAAATTACAAGATTTCAAGAGCCTATATGTGCCAGAGCCGAAAAACAATACCCACTGACATTTCAACTCCGTGCCCCAGCGGCGCACGGCCGGGGTACGGCCGAGTCACGGTCAGGCATGAATTACTTCATATAAAAAGTATACCATAATATCTGACCGTGCCCCGGCCGGGACACGGCCCAGTCGCGACACTGTGTAGCATGAATCATCCTTAAAAGTCACTTATGAGCGATAGATAGACACATCCATGTTTTCTGCAAAATGAAAAAAATGAGTTTAACGGCTCTGGGTGGAGCAAGAGGAGTATCACACTTGCTATGATATGATTAAAAGTCTCTTGTAATCCTTCAGTTACCCTTTGCGAGAGCCATGTTAATTCCTTCAAAAAATCCTACCGCCTTGGCAGAAAGTAGTGTGTTGTGTACTCTTTTGAAATCACCTCTTTCTTCCAAAACCTTTGATTTTGTAAAGATTCTCCTGCCTATGTAATAAATATTTAAATTTTTACAGGAGTCGAGAAACTAATTCGTCATCTCCACAATAACAACGTAGGCATTGGATTAGCGACGAGCAGTAGCAAGGAGTCCTATGATCTAAAGACAGTGAACCATCAGGAACTATTCGACTTGTTCCCGTGCAAGACCTGGGGGTCGTCAGATCCCGACGTGAAGAGAGGGAAACCGTTTCCAGACATATTCTTTGTTGCAGCCAACAAGTTTCCTGATAAACCTGCTCCTGAAAAGGTAGTTTATAATTTCTTACCTTTGTTATGCTTTTGACGTAACTGTTTAAATAGTTAAACATTAATTTGAAAACACGACGTGCTGTCATTCCATTTTCAACCTTATTGTCTTACAAATAGAGTAGATTTTTGATCAAATGTAATAAAATATTGAGTTTTGTCAGTTTGTCAATGAGATAATCGGTCTAATATAATCGTTTTGTTCAAAGGTACTAATTTGTTAACATTTCAAGTCAAGCCACATACAACTGCCACCCTAGATCTTCTATTAATTATGATGTAAAAATTCTTTTTGAAGTGAAAACTTCTTTAGCGGCGTTGAGCACTTTTTCTGTAATGGGTATAAAATCTTAAACTCGCGTCAGGACACGTGACCTGATCGAAAAAGCGTAAGACGGATGGAGAGTAGACAGCTATCCTTTATCGCGCGTTGTGAAAGGGGGCTAGACGGAAAAAATTCTCACGAAAAATTGTACCGACACTTTTACTGTCAAAATATAAATCCAAGATGGCGGCTGCAAGAAATTATTAATTTTTCCGTCATGGGTGTCGTTTTCATGGTTTTCGAGGGTGTTGAAACCGATAGTACTGTCAAAATATAAATCCAAGATGGTGGCTGCAAGAAATTATCAAATTTTCCGTCATGGGTGTCGTTTTCATGGTTTTCGAGGGCGTGGAAACCGATGGTACTGTCAAAATGTAAATCCAAGATGGCGGCTGCAAGAAATTATCAACTTTTTCGCCATGGGTGTCGTTTTCGTGGTTTTCGAGGGTGTTGAAACCGATGGTACTGTCAAAATATAAATCCAAGATGGTGGCTGCAAGAAATTATCAAATTTTCCGTCATGGGTGTCGTTTTCATGGTTTTCGAGGGCGTGGAAACCGATAGTACTGTCAAAATGTAAATCCAAGATGGCGGCTGCAAGAAATTATCAACTTTTTCGTCATGGGTGTCGTTTTCGTGGTTTTCGAGGGTGTTGAAACCGATAGTACTGTCAAAATGTAAATCCAAGATGGCGGCTGCAAGAAATTATCAACTTTTTCGCCATGGGTGTCGTTTTCGTGGTTTTCGAGGGTGTTGAAACCGATGGTACTGTCAAAATATAAATCCAAGATGGTGGCTGCAAGAAATTATCAAATTTTCCGTCATGGGTGTCGTTTTCATGGTTTTCGAGGGCGTGGAAACCGATGGTACTGTCAAAATGTAAATCCAAGATGGCGGCTGCAAGAAATTATCAACTTTTTCGTCATAGGTGTCGTTTTCGTGGTTTTCGAGGGCGTGGAAATCGATGGTACTGTCAAAATGTAAATCCAAGATGGCGGCTGCAAGAAATTATCAACTTTTTCCTCATGGGTGTCGTTTTCGTGGTTTTCGAGGGTGTTGAAACCGATAGTACTGTCAAAATTTAAATCTAAGATGGTGGCTGCAATAAATTATCAACTTTTTCGATATGGGTGTCTTTTTCATGGTTTTCGAGGTTGTTGAAGCCGATAGTGCTGTCGAAATGTAAATCTAAGATGGCGGATGTCAGAAATTATCAACTTTTTCGTCATGAGTGTCGTTTTCATGGTTTCGAAGATGTTGAAATAGTGCTGTCAAAATGTACATAAAATAGGATAGTATTTTTTAGTTATATTGTATTGGCTAGACGGAAAAAATTCTCACGAAAAGTTGGAACGACACTTTTTCTATAGTAAGCTATTGTAAGCCGTGCGGCGTGCGCATGTTTCTCTGTCTTTCTCTTATAGAAAGCAAGCCAGAACGGAACTTCGTTCCATCCGGGTGTCCCTTGACACCTCAGTAGTTTTTCGGAGAGATAAACTTTTTAATGTAAAATAATTGTAATAGTTTTAAAGTGTTAAATTTTTAATGTAATATAAATTGTCATGTTTGTCTACGATAGCGCAATAAATGAATATTGTATTCTACCACATAAATGATAGTACTTTTATACTGATAAAGCAATTGGTGCAAAATTATTCCCTAACCATTCCAAAATATCAAACATGCTCAACGTTAATAATCAAGTTTTTTCTCAGTGTTTGGTCTTCGAGGATTCTATCAACGGCGTGAGGGCTGCGAGGGCAGCTGGTATGCAAGTCGTTATGGTGCCCGATCCCCGCCTAGATCGCTCACGCACTACAGAAGCAACGCTCGTACTAGACTCAGTTGAAGACTTCAGGCCAGAACTGTTCGGACTCCCACCATATAAGAAAAATGATTAGAAAAAAAAATCAATGATAAATTATCTCAATTTTATTATTTGTTTAGCAAATGAAAAATGGCACAATTGCCTAGTGGGTGAATGATGTCTTGTCATTGAAGGACGGTGTTTATTTATATTTAGTACAATTCATATTTGATGTCTATTCTTGAGGTACAACAGGTGCTAAGACAATGATAAGTGAGTCTTATGTACATTAGTGTATATTGTAAATAGTAATAAAACAACATAATGGTGCTGTGAAGTTTTGTATTTTTTTATTTAATTATGACTAGACATAAGAGGTCAATGTTTAACACATTCAGGTACTGTAGAGGTGTAATACTGCTGCTTGTATAAGTATACTGTAAATCTTATTTCAGATCATTGAAAAACATTAAATGTTTATCAAACAGTTTTCATTAACACCAAAATAAAAACTAAACTAAGTACTACTTAAGTAGTGGTTACTAAAACAATAAGCACTGATCATGTGATGATTGACAATGTTATAAATACAAGCACCAACAAATACTTATAATTACAGTTTCCTTTAATTATCATAAGCTGGAAGACCAAATAACTCAGGTTGGAAATCCTCCAAGGATTTGAGAACCAATGTAGCAGTCTGAAGTTGATCATCCTCTATGCGAGGATCAGGTACCGCTACTACTTGCATGTTTGCTGCATTCGCTGCTTTTATACCATTCACAGCATCTTCAAAAACAAGGCACTGCAAAGATATGAATATCATGAGAACACTATATCATTTGTTTTAAATAAATCAAAAATATTGTTAAGTAACCAGCGGCTTCACCTATTTGAAAATATATGCCACTAAAACACATAAACTAGCATTCTACTAGTGTAAGAATTTTAAAATTGATCCTAAAAATTAATCATATAATATTATTATTATTATAAGTTAGATGATGATTATTATTGCTTCAGTTCCTATTATCAAATATAACTACAAACAATCTGACATCTAAGGTCATGGCTATAACAAATCAGTCTTAACTACTCACATCTTCTGGCTTCGGCTTTTCAGGAAATCGAGATGCACAGACAAGGAATATGGCTGGATCCGGCTTTCCCTTAGTGACCTCAGGGTCTGTAGATCCCATGGTCAGATGGTGGAATAGACTCATGAACTCTTGATGGTTTTGCATCTTCATGTCCACACTGTCCTTACTTGAACTTGTAGCTAGAGCTATCGGTACTCCTTTCTTGTGCAAGTGCTCCACTAGCTTTTGTGCACCTGTAATTTTTAATTTTACTAAGTAGAAGTTCGATGTATTTTAAGCATACCATTGAAAGACAGTGAAATGATTTCATTTTTAACACTTGTGCCAAGAATCTAGCATAATAATATTAACCTTTCAATCATGGAAATTACAGACACAATAGAAAGACAATAGGTGCACGAACACCGGCGTTCGCTTGGGGTTTAATGAATTAATTAATCTAATCCCAAGCAAATAAAAAAAAAGTGTTGTAAATAAAAAGTGTTCGCTCTCTCATTGTCTCTAATTATTGTATTTGAAAGGTTAAAAGAGGAACATAAATGAAAAAACAACTTAACCTTTCAAATACTGTCAATTAGAGACACAATAGTAAGACAATAGCAGCGTGAACACCGGCATTCACTTGGAGTTTAATAAATTAAGCTTGACAAAGTAATTAAATGGCTAGTATACCTTTATCTCCCTATAAATATCTTCTAGTTAATTCAACTGTTAGCCAAGAGTTCATAGGGATAAATTTGAAAAATTAACATTTTTAGGGCACTATTGATACAGGCAGCAGTGTTATTGCAAATAATTATATACACTTAAAACATTGTTTAATATTATTCGTAGGTACTCAAAGAATACACACATATCATGCAGTTCAATAACATTTTGATATCCAAATTTAATTTTACCTGGCATAAGCTGCACTTTAGGGAACAGTACCTCATAATATTCGAAACTCTCCTTCATAAATTCCTCCTTGGTAATCGGTAATTCTAACGTCTTTATTATTTTTTCCGCACATTCGTGACCTTGGAATCCCAAAAGGCTGGCTTTGACTTCCCAGGTAAAAGTTTTCCCATATTTTGCACATACAGCAGTAAAGGCTTCTGTATATAAGATTTCAGAATCTACAACATAAAATCAGAATAAAGGTAACCGGAGTTTAATCAGTCCATACAAATCTCACGCAATATCATGTAAAACTTACCCAGAAGCAATCCATCTAAATCGAACAACACGTGAGTTACATTTTTGAATTGCATTTTAAAATATTTCTCAAAAATATATGTGTATAAGAATATTAAGTCTTATCCTTTTCCCTTATTTTAATTTTAGAGCAATCGTCGCTACAGTAGTTTCGTGCTGGATTTTGACAGTTTAAGCCTTTGGCCTTAACTTTCAGATTGAATGACAATTCCAGTGACTGAATTACATAATTATATCAGTAATCATATTTTCAGTTAATTCTAAATTAGGAGTTTTCGACTTGTTACTCTTCTAATGTTGATTTTAAAATTATTGTGGCTAAAATTAAAATTATATTTAATATTACGTTTCGTTACACTGGTAAAAGTTAAAATAGGCATAACCATTAATTTACAGATTTTAATTAACTAATAGCAGAATTTCACTAAAGTAAATAATCAAAACTAGATTAAATAAATAGTTAGTTTTCATGAACATAAGCCGATAAATCTAACCAATTTTCGATTTGAGAAACTGATTGCTGCGTTAAACAAATCGTACAAATACAATTAAAGAAACGTTCTACTGATAAATCTAAGGAACCAACTTCTTTAGTATTGTATAATGACCATTTTTCAAAAAATTTAAATAAAGATATTAAAAAAAAATCACGTTTTCAACAAATAGGTACTTACTTATATATTTTGAAAAAAGTTTTATGCGGGTTTGTACATTGAAACACCATTAGATAGTTGAATATTAAATAGTGAAACGTACCCTATCCAGCGGGAAGTTTATGTAGGTATTTCTAACAAATAATTTAGGTATATGAGAAACTGACTGACTGACATATCAACGTCGAAACTACTGGGACTAGGAGCGCGAAATTTTGCACCAGGTTTCCATAGAAGACATATAGTAAAGGATACGGTTAAGAACGACCTTCACCGGTTTAAACGTATTTTATGATAGGTAAATTTACTCTAATAAATAATATAACTCGGGTGGGTTGTCTGAGAAATTCCTGGCCAAACAATTTTTTTTTTTTGAAAACTGCACCGGTGTGTATAACGAATAAATTTAATACTAACCGAAAGTGTGAAGCCTTTAGAACATAAAAATGTTGGGTCGCCTATTTGTTTCCTGGCATGGCATAACTATATGTTGCCAGGTATAAATAGGTATGTATAAACAGGTGTGTTTATTTTGATATACAACAAATTCTACATCAAAATAAACGCTGTTTCATTACGAATACGATGTTATTATGTTGTCTGCAAAAAAAAATCTGGTATGAATAACGGTTGCTCATTTTTCAAAAAAAAGTAGGTAAATTTTCAATTTTTAATTAATAATAGTCTGGCCAGGAATTTCTTAGGCAACCCACCCGCGTTATATTATTTAATACACTAAATTTATCATAAAATACGTTTCATCCATTAAACAGACCCGTGAAGGTCGTTCTTAATCGGATCTTAGACTAATAGGCGACACTAAGGGAGGATTTTCCAAAATTCATCCCCTTCAACCACATGAAACGGGGATCTAAAATTTGTAAGTAAGGAGAAACCTATTTTCATGCAGGCGAAGCCGCTGGCAGAAGCTAGTTGTAAATAACGAAATGTCAACCCTTTTCAGAACGCGACAATTTTCAATTTATTTTTGAGGAATGTATTATTTCTTCCTTAATTAAAAAGTATTTGCAAATATATGTTAATAGTTCATTCCAGGGCTTGAAAACGTTACCAATTCACATTAAAAATAACGTTAAGTAACGGTATTTCCATAGAGATACTTGCATATCGGTATGATTTGGTAGCGTTACTTAGTAGCATAACATTATAAGAACGTTAAAATTGAGTTAAAAATTAACGGTATTTTTAATGTTATTGTGAAAATAGCGGTAACAAGTACGTTTACTTGGTATATTTTGGTTATTTTATGCGACGTTGCCGTTTTCTCCAAGGCCGGTCGCCGGCGCGGCACGGCGGGCGGATGGTGGCGGCGGCGCGCGCCCCTCTGACGCGCTGTTGCCATTTCGTTTGTCGTTTTCTCAACTCTCAAGGCAGTCAGACGCGCTTACAGAACCCGCTCGCGAATTATTACTTCAATTTAGATTATCTATTACAGCTGATTTTGTTTTTTTGTTTTGAGTAACGATTACGAAAAGTTCAACATGGGGCGTAAGAAAAGAAGGATTGTTCGTCAACTCGCTTAAGCGATTCGCGCGAGTCCGAGCGAGCTGGCAACCTTCCAATTTTACCTACTTTTTCTGTAGTCATCTCGCTCAAACGTATAAAGTAGTCAAATAAAAACAGGTTTAAAACAATCACTATAAATAACTAGCTATTGCCCGTGGCTTTGTTCACGCAGGCTATACCGGTTATCTACTTAGATTTCAGGATATTACGTTAAAAGTTGAGGAATGAGGCGAGTAAGATGCGGCCAATGGTGCACGGTACCCAAGTTACTTTAAAAACATTTTACGTTACTTTTGACTTTCTCATGTTACCTGCACCTGCATGGTCTTCCTCGCCATAATGACCTATGCCCACTGTTGGGCATAAGCCTCCCCAAGTGTCACCGCCTAGGCGCTATAATGATTGATGCCCACTGTTGGACATAGGCCTCCTCTCGCTATAATAACCTATGCCCACTGTTGGACATACGCATACCCCAAGTGTCGCCATTCAGGTGCTATAATGATTGATGCCCACTGTTGGACATAGGCCTCCCCGTCTCTATAATGACCTATGCCCACTATTGGGCGTAAGACTCCTCAAGTGTCGCCATTTAGGCGCTATAATGATCGATGCCCACTGTTTGACATAAGTCTCCCCTCGCTATAATGACCTATGCCCACTGCTGGGCATAAGCCTCCCCAAGTGTCACAACATAGGCGCTATAATGATTGATGCCCACTGTTGGACATAGGCCTCCTCTCGCTACAATGACCTATGGCCACTGTTGGGCATAAGCCTCCCCAAGAGTCGCCATTTAGGCACTATAATAACCTATGCCCACTGTTGGACATACGCATACCCCAAGTGTCGCCATTCAGGTGCTATAATGATTGATGCCCACTATTGGACATAGGCCTCCCCTTCTCTATAATGACCTATGCCCACTATTGGGCGTAAGACTCCCCAAGTGTCGCCATTTAGGCGCTATAATGATCGATACCCACTGTTTGACATAAGTCTCCCCTCGCTATAATGACCTATGCCCACTGCTGGGCATAAGCCTCCCCAAGTGTCACAACATAGGCGCTATAATGATTGATGCCCACTGTTGGACATAGGCCGCCTCTCGCTACAATAACCTATGGCCACTGTTGGGCATAAGCCTCCCCAAGAATCGCCATTTAGGCACTATAATAACCTATGCCCACTGTTGGACATAAGCATACCCCAAGTGTTGCCATTCAGGTGCTATAATAATTGATGCCCACTGTTGGACATAGGCCTCCCCCTCGCTATAATGACCTATGCCCACTATTGGGCATAAGACTCCCCAAGTGTCGCCATTTAGGCGCTATAATGATCGATGCCCACTGTTTGACATAAGCCTCCCCTAAGTGTCACCACCTGGGTGTTATAATAATTGTGCACGACGGCATCAAAATATAGCGGCGCCAACGCTACCTTTTTCGTACTCAATAATATTGTAAAACCTGTATAAACCTGTCAGCGTATTAGTAGGGCGACGGAGCCGCGAGTCCGACAGGAATGAACCTGTTTCCGCGGCTCGGTCACGTCGCGCATCGCCATTGGTCGACAAAAAAGGACATGGACGTTTCACGCCCCCGCGGATCGGCACATATAAAAGGGCCCGACCATGGCGATGCACGACGCAGTCGGAAAGTAACGGGTCAAATCAAACTGTCACTACCTATGTGTGTTTTTAAGTTTTTAATAAACCATCATAATTAAACAGAGTGAGTTTCAATATACAGTCCACTCGCTACACATTCTGGTCCTTCGAAAGCCGAATCGTTAAGATCCAGCAAATTGAAGATGGTGTTAACACGCAGCCGTAGTGGCGACTCAAGAAGAGAACAGACCCAACAAGAGCCTTCAGTGACCGCCGGACCGGGTGCCAGCAGCTCGGCACCAGAATCGAGCACGGTCGGCGTGACAAACACAGGCAGCGGATCTACGACGACTACCAACACCGACGCCACGCGAACACATGGTACGCTCAAGCCCGGCGATACCAGGTCACACCGTTCTACATCTTCGAAAAAGAAGCGCCTCGCAGAGCTGGAGGCCAGAGAACGGCTGGCTGAAATGAAAGTCAAGCAAGCGCAAGCAGAGAGAGAGCTGCAAGAAATACAGCTGCAGCGCAGAACCGAAGCTGAGTCGAGTGAAGACGAAGACTTGGAAGACGACCTCGCCTCCGTAAGGATTGGAACGTGGCTCGCGCGACCGGCGCCGCCACCCGGAGGTGAGACTCGGCCGCCGCCATACGACGTCAGCAACGGGAGGAACGGCAGAGAAGCAGCGAAGGACACCGGCGCCGTGACAGGCGCTCAACCGCTGCGAGACGACGACGACGGCTACGGAGAAAGTGTGTGTGCGAAAATAAAGGGCAATATCGCGAGTGAAGTGTTACACGGTAATGTGAGTGATAAAGTGATAGACGTAGGGACACTCGCCGCGGCCCTAGCGCAGGTCGCGCGCAGTTCGAGAGAGCCCCCGAAGTACGTCCAGCAGTTACCGATCTTCGACGGAAAACCCGGTGAGTGGTTAGCTTATAAGGCCGCGTATTGTGACTCACACACGTATTTTTCCTATGTAGAAAATGTCGCTAGGATTAGGATGAGCCTCAGAGGCGCCGCAAAGGAAGCTGTAGGTTGTCTATTGTTCAGTCAATCTGACCCTCAGGTCATTCTAGACGCACTAGAAAGACGTTTCGGTAGGCCCGAGGCCTTGATTATGGCCGAGTTAGATAATGTAAAATCATTACCTAAATTAAATGATAACCCTAGGGATATTTGTATTTTTGCTAGCCGTATTGCAAACACGGTGGGTACGGTAGAAGCACTAAAAAGAAATCAATATTTACATAGCCCTGAAATGTCGCATTGTATCGTTGAGAAGTTAACGCCAATATTAAAAAACAAATTTTATGATTACGCGGCTAATAAAAAAACTGAAGATATTCCCGTATTAAAGCTCTTGTCTATGTTCATGAATGAAGAGGCAGACAAGTGTGGCGCGTATGCTCAGCCAGAACGTGGGTACGACGACTCCAGTAGTGTACGACAACGGCGCAGAGTTGAGCGCACGTTCAACGTGAATATGGAAACATCGAATGACCAATGCCCGGCATGCAAGCAACACGGCCACAAATTACCAGATTGCAGTAAATATAAACAGCTAGACATAGATACTCGATGGGAAATAGCAAAAAACTCTAACATGTGCTTTAGATGCCTACGAAACAAACATAGAAGGTTTATGTGTAAAGCGCCTATTTGTGACGTAAAGGAATGCAACATGAAACATCACAAACTGTTGCACAAAGAGCGTAAAGTTGAGGCGTCACACAACGTAGCGACACCGGCGCCGACACCTGTTATCACACACGAAACCGTTACGTCGGCGCGGGAAAATGTATCAACGATTTCGCCTCAGAATCGCCGCGCGTATTTAAAGATAGTACCTGTCACATTGAGCGGACCACATACGAGTGTCGATACATATGCCTTGTTAGACGACGGGAGTACAGTCACCTTGTTAGACGCGTCAGTAGCAGATATCTTAGGTGCAGATGGGCCAGCGAGTCCTATGTGGATACAAGGCATAGGCACGGAAGTCAAGCATGAGCAAAGCCGAACAGTGAGCCTCCACATTCAAGGTAAGCACCATAGCGACCCACAGAAGATAGAGGCTGCGCGCACCGTGACCAGGCTTGAAATTATGGCGCAAACTGTACAAACCCAGGACATAAATAATTGTATGCATTTAGACGACATAAGTAGCACTCTTGTTTATGAAGACGCGCGACCAATGATCTTAATAGGCCAAGATAACTGGCATTTATTAGTAGCCACAGAAACACGGACAGGTGCGCGTGATCAACCAGTAGCATCGTACACAAAACTCGGTTGGGTACTACATGGGTGTCAGTATTCTGTAAATAAAGTCATAGCTACATTTTGCGGCCACATTAAAATTCAAGAAAATCTGGAACCAATAGAAGAAACCATGAGAAACTTTTTCAAACTAGAATCACTAGGTATAGAACCTAGGATACCTAGAGACGACCCGCAACAGCGAGCTTTAGACATCCTAGAACAGAAGAGTCGACGATTACCCGATGGCAGCTTCGAGACCGGACTATTGTGGAAACAAGAGGAACCTAAAATACCAAACAATTACCTAGGTGCCCCAAAACGGCTAGAAAATTTAGAACGGCACCTAGATAAGGACGAAAACCTCAAGACCCAGTATTTGCAACGCCTCGACAATTTATTTAACTCAGGCTATGCAGAAAAGGCACCCGACACATATACGCCAAATAAAACCTGGTACCTACCTCATTTCCCAGTGGTCAACCCAGCCAAGCCACACAAGCCGCCACGACTCGTGCACGATGCAGCAGCTAAGACAGCGGGTTTGTGCCTAAACGACCTACTCCTATCGGGACCCGACTTATTACAATCGCTGCCCGGTATTTTAATGCGTTTCCGTCAAAATAAAATAGCTGTGTCAGCCGACATAAAAGAAATGTTCATGAGGATAAAGATAAAGGAAGAAGATCGCGATGCGTTGAGATTTTTATGGCGAGGCGATCAACGAAGTGGACCGCCAGGTGAATATCGCATGACGTCTGTTATATTTGGCGCGACGTCATCCCCATGTACGGCGCTATACATAAAGAATCGCAACGCTAGAGACTTTGCTGATAAATACCCAGCCGCCGCGTCAGCAATAATATATAATCATTATATGGATGATTACCTTCAGAGTTTTTCCAGCGAAGAGGAAGCCAAGAAAATAACAGCACAAGTAGATTACATTCATAAAAAAGCCAACTTTGTTTTATGCGGTTGGATATCAAACAATAAAAATGTGTTGACAAACAATGACCTCGCGTCACAAGACATCAAAGTATTAGGCGGCGACGACACCGAGAAAGCACTAGGACTACGATGGGATACTAAAAAAGATTGCTTTATATTTCGGATTAATAAAAACAAAACACCTATTGTATTATTAAACAACACACGCCCACCCACCAAACGGGAGGCACTCAGCATAATTATGTCCATATTTGACCCGCTAGGAATAGAATAGAATAGAATAGAAAAACTTTTATTCGGTACAGACACAGCACAACGGTTATTACACAAAGTAAATAAAAATAAAAGTACAAAGTACGCCGAGCGTGCCCGCACCGAAAGGGTGACCACCTCAGCATTTGCTAGACGTTAGACACCCAGCGCTGGTTTTCAGTTGGCACCCCGCAGTGACGCACGGATTAGGGTAAAGCATATATATATACTCATAAGTGTAATTGAAATAGATATTGATGTAGTGTACTTACGGGTGTAAAATTTTATTTAAATAAAATACATAAATAACTATTTGATAAATAACAACACAATATTATAAAATAAAATTTGTGCCTCATTGAATAAAACGATAAAACTATAAAATAACTTAGTACCCACAATACTCCGATAAAAAAACATCAGCCGACGCGCGGCGCGATGTTCAACGCCATGATAATGAGCCACCGCTGCACCGGCCCGGCAATTACCGACACCTAGGGCTAATACTATAACTTTATCTATAAATTAATATACGAAGCCAGTAAAAACAAAAAGAAAAACATTGCCGTCTAGAAAATGTTTACAAGTGCCAGTAAAAAGTTACTATTATGTGATTTTTTATTTAAATTGCAAATGGAAAGGAGTCAGGCTGAAATAAACAAAAGTACCCGCCAGCTACCTCCATAAAGACTAGAAATGGGTACATAACGTGAAGGTGAGTTTTTTAAATTATACGATAAAATTAGTTGTTTAAAATAAATTATTAAAATTCTAAGAATGCGTCATTGGTAATTTATTAGATACATTATTATATTCTTAAAAACTATTAAATTAGCATTATTATTGACTTAATTATATAAAAGATTTATCAACATTAATTTCATTAAATTGTATTTGCGAACTTAAAATAAACTGCTTAAGTCTAGCCTTAAAACTACTTATATTTTTTAGGTCCCTAATGGGAGGAGGAATGTTATTCCAACATTTAGTGGCTGAGTACCGAAAACTACCTCGAAAAGCTGCAGTTCGGTGATGTGGAGTAACCAGCTGCTGAGCACAACGCCTGGCCACGCGCTGCCGGTGACTATTTACCCATGCAAGCTTTGAGTACAGGTATGATGGACATTTAGTCTTGATGACGCCGAAAAGAAGACAAGCCAAATGCAACTTGCGACGCGATTTCATTTTTAAAATGTTATGTTTGTTTAAAAATGGTGTGACGTGGCTTCTTGGTGGAATGTTGAAGCAAAATCGTGCGCAAGCATTTTGAACCCGTTGTATTAGTTTTGCGGTGCGTGACAGTAGTCGAGGTCCTACGACGGTATCGGCATAATTTAGCTTCGACAGAACCAAACTTTCAACTAGCTGTACACGCAGGTCTTCGCTTAAAAACGGACGCATCTTGTACAAGACTTTCAACCGGTAAAAGCAATTTTTTACGCAGTCTGCAACATGAGACTCAAAACGTAGGTCTTCGTCCATGATCAAACCTAGATTTCTCGCCTGTTTGACACGCTCAATACATTGTCCCATCACGATTACGTTTGCACGGGGAGAGGTTATTGTGTTGAGTTGACATTTTGAACCAAATAGCATAAATTTTGTTTTGGCTGGGTTAAGTAGTAGGGAGTTTTGTTTTGACCAGGTTACTATCCTGTCCAGATCTTCATTTAACAAATTTACTGCTACATCATAATCTTTAGGTTTAAAAGAAAGGTACAATTGAATGTCATCTGCATAAATATGAAATTTACAATTTTTCAGAACTTTAACAATGTCTGCACTGTACAGAATATATAAAGGGGGACCCAGTATAGAGCCCTGAGGAACGCCTTTTACCACTGGAGTCATATTAGATAAAATACTAGAACCATTGGCATCTTGAATTTCAACCAGCTGTTTACGGTTAGTTAGATAACTCCTAAACCAAGCAACCGCAGGCGCGTCAAAACCATAATACGTCATCTTAGAGAGCAAAAGAGTCAAATTAATGGCATCAAATGCTCGGGAAAAGTCCAGTAAGACTACTAGGGTACAACATCCCTCATCTTGAGCTGATATTATATTGTCTGTAACATCTAAAAGAGCTGTTGCAGTGCTACGACCCTTCCTAAAACCAGATTGCGCGTCCGGGAGAATATTATTTTGCTCAAGGTAGGTCGTTAATTGGGCATTTACAACTTTTTCCAACACTTTTGACAAGAAGGGCAAAATGCTTATAGGCCTTAAGTCCTTTATAGTGCTTGGGCTCGTGACTTTAGGAATCGGACGCACAACTGCAATCTTCCAGAGGTCAGGAAAGGTTGACGTAGAAATAGAATAATTAATAATAGAAGTCAGTATATCTAAAGTTTGGGGAAGAGTCTGATAAAACATGTCAAGCGTAATACGGTCAAAACCCTCTGCATTAGATTTAAATTTTGATAAAATTTTGATTACGGTAGTTTGGTCTACAGGATTCATAGAAAAAACACCCTCATTAAATCTTTGAGACTCATAGTACGCTATACATGATGCTGGTGCAGTACTATCACCCGGAACATTCAAGAAGTGCGAATTGATTACATCAGGGTCGTTAAAATGAGAGGGCAATTCGGACACTATTTTAAAAGGTAATAAGGTTGACTTCAGGTTTTTCCATAGAGTTTTGGGATGATTAATCTTACTATTAATATTATGTTTAAAATAAGCCACTTTTTCGTGATATAAAGACCTATTTACTAAACTTTTTAGCTCTCTGTAATATAAAGTTTTACTCTCTGAGGGTGAGTTTCGGCATCGTAAATGGGCCTGATTACGCAGGGACATCATGAGTTTGATGTTATTTGTTATCCATAGATACGACCTTTCCTTAATAATCTGAGTCTTACGTGGAGCATATTTATCAAAAAGCGTGATAATATTATAATTTAATTCAGCCACCATAGCATTTACGTCACCTGACACAGCCATCGCAAGCCAGTCCACCGAGACTAAATCCTCGTTGAACTTGTCCAATGGTATATTTTTTATATTTCTACGAGTTATAACTATAGGTGGTATTTTCTCTTTTTTGAAATAAAAAACAGCCGTTATGAAAGCATGCGCACCAAGCGCACTAATCCAGTCCACCTCAATGGAGCGCGCCCTAGCATCCGAGCACACTAGGTCTATAAGAGTTTCGCTAGTGGAGGTAAAATGAGTAGGAGATGTTACCAGTTGGCTTAGGTCAAGACATTGAAGAAAGATATTCAATTTGATTGTTTTGGAGTCTGTTTGGTTCAAAAAATTAATATTAAAGTCACCCAAGAGAACGGTGTGCTTACAAAATGTTAAGGAATTAATAGAACAAGTAAGCGCATCCAAGAATAAATCAGCATTCATCCATGGCGGTCTGTACGCAGTGCCGATTGCAATTTTCACACCATTAGTGGTTAAAACTAGCCACATTTGTTCAACTGTCTCATGAAGAGGGTCAACCGGATGAGAATGAGTACGCACTCTTATCCCGCGTTTGATATAAAATCCTATGCCACCGCCGCGACCACTGCGCACGCTCACCGGCCGCGGAACATGCCGTAGCCGGTACCCGGGCACGGCGGGCGCGCGCCCATCTTCATTTTCCTTTAACCATGTCTCATTTATAGCCATTATATCTACATCATGACGCTCCAATGCAGCGATGAACTCATCATGATTAGTGCCCAATGACCCTGGGTTCAAAAATCCAAATTTAAAATACTTTGCACTCATCGCAGTGAATCTGCGTCACTAAACAATACAAAGCAACATTGGAAACATTTATTTGCAAAGTGGTGGCAAATATTAATCGGCTTTTCGAAATAATAACAAAGACTTAGTTTTATTGTAAAATCAAAAATAGTGCTTTGAAATGTTAAAATAATATATATACATGCGATTAAAAAGTCATTAAATACCAATAGTATTGTGGCTACTTGTAGTGCAATTGTGGGTGAATAAGAAATGTATGTATATAATGTGGAATAATATCACCTATTACTATACCGGCTAAAAGGATACTTCAAGACACATGGAAGTACAAAACGGAGTGGGACAAGCCGCTACCCGAAGAACTACTACCGAAATGGAAAGAGTGGATGAAGTCACTGAGTACTATAGAAACATTACTGATCCCACGTTGCTACGATTATGGTGACGTCACAGCCAGAGAAGTACATACTTTCGTAGACGCAAGCGAGGAGGCATACGCCGCAGCGGTATACTGGCGAACAGAAAGGTCAGACGGCAGCGTACAAGTGACCCTGGCGGCAGCCAAGAGCAGGGTAGCCCCACTTAAACCTGTTTCAATACCTAGGCTGGAGCTGCAAGCCGCGCTGTTGGGAGCGCGCCTAGCCCGGACGGTCGTACAAGAACACGACTACGAGGTGAACGACCTAACATACTGGAGCGACTCTACCACCGCTCTGGCCTGGATTCAAGCTGAACCACGCACATTTAAAACTTTCGTGGCGCATCGTGTAGCTGAAATTGAGGAACTCACCAAGAAAAATGAATGGAGGTGGTTACCCTCGAAGGATAATGTGGCAGACGACGCGACACGCAGCACACCAGAACATTTTAATTCGGAACACAGATGGTTTCGCGGCCCCGAGTTCCTTAGAAAAGGTAGAGATGAATGGCCACAGAATAAACAGGTCATTGCCCCCATGGACACGGGCGAAAGACGCGTCAAATGTCATGTAATTAACAACACAAAATTGAACGATCATCTCCCAAATATTACTCGTTTTTCCAAATGGACACGACTGATAAGGACAACTGCAAGAGTACTTCAGTTCATTGACCTGTGTAGACCATGTAAACATAATGTCGAATATAAGTGTACTAAGAAAAAGGCATCAAAAGATCCAACATGGAAAAGAACACACAGAAATAAAACTGTTAAAAAAGTTACGCAAAATATGACAAAGAATAAAACTATAAACTACATACCTATACCTGCTACTTATATACAACAAGCCGAAGAACAATGGGTCAAGGGCGCGCAAGCCGAAAGCTTCTCAAAAGAAATTGCCGCCATAAAGGATAACAAAGCGGCGCCCGGCGACAGTCCGATATCGGTATTAAGTACATACCTAGACAACGCAGGTGTTCTACGTTTGCGCGGGAGAATCACAGCGGTACAAGACGTCAATGAAGAAATAAAAAACCCCATTATACTCGAGGGTAAGCATAGGTATGCGAAGCTATACATAGCGTATATACATGAAAGTTTACACCATGGCGGGACCGAGATAACAGTAAATGAGATAAGACAGCGTATTTGGATTACAAAACTACGTCCGTCTGTAAAAAATGTTATAAAGGGCTGTTTATATTGTAAAATAAAAAAGGCAAAGCCGGCTAAACCGTCTACGGGAAACCTACCGTACCCCCGTTTAGCTCATCATGTACGTCCTTTCACTTTCACTGGACTAGATTATTTTGGCCCCATATCTGTATCTGTAGGTAGGCACAAAGAAAAAAGATACGGAGCCTTATTTACCTGTTTAACGTGTCGAGCCATACACATAGAAATAGCTAGCTCGCTCAGCGCAGACTCGGCTATCGCCGCTCTTAGGCGATTTATAGGTAGGAGAGGTTGTCCCAAAGAAATATGGAGCGACAACGCTACCTGCTTCAAAGCGGCGGATAGGGAGCTAGGTGAAAGCGCCTTAAGCGCTTTAGGTAGTGAGTCCAATGCGCGGTCCATAAGCTGGAAGTACATAACTCCCGCATCGCCGTTTATGGGAGGAGCGTGGGAAAGAATGGTAAGGGTCGTCAAAGAAGCACTGTACGTCACACTGAAGGAAGTCCACCCGTCCGACGAGACCTTGGCCACGCTACTCGTGGAAGTGGAAAATACGGTGAACTCCAGGCCACTCACGCATGTCAACGTGTCACCAGATGAGCCCGAAGCCCTCACGCCTAACCATATTCTGATCGGCCCTAACCCACATGTACCCTCACCGGGTAATTTCACCGCAGCGGACGTCACAGCGCGGCACCAATGGCGGCGCGCCCAGGCACTAGCAGACGTCTTTTGGCGAAGATGGGTACGTGAGTACCTGCCGCTCCTTCAAAACCGGCGGGAGCCCTACGGCAGCGGCACCCCACCCAAAGTTGGAGACGTCGTCGTGATCTGCGACCCTAACCTCCCACGCAACACCTGGCCTAAGGGAAGGGTGACGCAAGTGTTGCCAGGCGCAGATGGAGAGATACGAGTTGTAGATGTCATGACCAGAGGACTCGTACTGCGAAGACCAACGAAGTGCATCGTCGTGCTCCCCACGGAGTCGCCTGATGGCGACGGCGGGAGAAGTGTGCACGACGGCATCAAAATATAGCGGCGCCAACGCTACCTTTTTCGTACTCAATAATATTGTAAAACCTGTATAAACCTGTCAGCGTATTAGTAGGGCGACGGAGCCGCGAGTCCGACAGGAATGAACCTGTTTCCGCGGCTCGGTCACGTCGCGCATCGCCATTGGTCGACAAAAAAGGACATGGACGTTTCACGCCCCCGCGGATCGGCACATATAAAAGGGCCCGACCATGGCGATGCACGACGCAGTCGGAAAGTAACGGGTCAAATCAAACTGTCACTACCTATGTGTGTTTTTAAGTTTTTAATAAACCATCATAATTAAACAGAGTGAGTTTCAATATACAGTCCACTCGCTACAATAATTGATGCCCACTGTTGGACATAGGCCTCCCCTCGCGATAATGACCTATGCCCACTGTTGGGCGTAAGCCTCCCCAAGTGTCACCACCTAGGCGCTATAATGATTGATGCCCACTGCTGGACATAGGCCTTCTCGCTATAATGACCTATGCCCACATTGGGCATAAGACTCCTCAAGTGTCGCCATTTAGGCGCTATGATGATCGATGCCCACTGTTTGACATAAGTCTCCCCTCGCTATTGTTTGACATAAGTCTCCCCTCGCTATAATGACCTATGCCCACTGTTGGCCATAAGCGTCCCCCAAGTGTCACCACCTGGGCGTTTTAATAATTGATGCCCACTGTTGGACATAGGCCTCCCCTCGCGATAATGACCTATGGCCACTGTTGGGCATAAGCCTCCCCAAGTGTCACCACCTAGGCGCTATGATTGATACCCACTGTTGGACATAGGCCTCCTCTCGCTATAATGACCTATGGCCACTGTTGTGCATAAGCCTCCCCAAGAGTCGCCATTTAGGCGCTATAATGATCGATGCCCACTGTTTGACATAAGTCTCCCCTCGCTATAATGACCTATGCCCACTGTTGGCCATAAGCCTCCCGCAAGTGTCACCACCTGGGCGTTATAATAATTGATGCCCACTGTTGGACATAGGCCTCCCCTCGCGATAATGACCCTTGCCCACTGTTGGGCATAAGCCTCCCCAAGTGTCACCACCTAGGCGCTATAATGATTGATGCTCACTGTTGGACATAGGCCTCCTCTCGCTATAATGACCTATGGCCACTGTTGGGCATAAGCATCCCCAAGAGTCGCCATTTAGGCACTATAATAACCTATGCCCACTGTTGGACATAAGCATACCCCAAGTGTCGCCATTCAGGTGCTATAATGATTGATGCCCACTGTTGGACATAGGCTTCCCCCTCGCTATAATGACCTATGCCCACTATTGGACACAAGATCAAATCAATCAAATCAAATCAAAACATTTATTTCAAATAGACCATTTACAGGCACTTTTGAATAGTCAAATGTCGGTCAGTCCAAGAAAAGTGAAGCTAAATTGCACGTTCCAAAGAGTAGGTCTCTATGGAGAAGAACGTGCAAGAAACTCCATGGACACTCTTTTAAATCATATTATGTGTTACATATAATGCTTGGTTACATATTACTTGTTGCTTCTATCATGTGAGCACAATGTCGATAATGAAATAAAAAATGTAAAATAATTAAAAGATAGAAACTGAATTAAGCCACTGGCAGCTAAGAGATGACCAGTCCCATCTGACGGCACCCGTTCACGAGCATGACGCGTGCATCAGCCCCACTCAGCTCAACCATTTGAAGACTCCCCAAGTGTCGCCATTTAGGCACTATAATGGTCGATGCCCACTGTTTGACATAAGTCTCCCCTCGCTATAATGACCTATGCCCACTGTTGTCCATAAGCCTCCCCCAAGTGTCACCACCTGGGCGTTATAATAATTGATGCCCACTGTTGGATATAGGCCTCCCTTCGCGATAATGACCTATGGCCACTGTTGGGCATAAGCCTCCCCAAATGTCACCATCTAGGCGCTATAATGATTGATGCTCACTGTTGGACATAGGCCTCCCCTCACTATAATGACCTATGCCCACTGTTGGACATAAGCATCCCCGAAGTGTCGCCATTCGGGTGCTACACTGTAATCGTAGATATTGTAAATTTAATTATTATTCTCACAGTCTGTTAAATCTATTTCACTAGAATGACAATTTCTGATAGTGACTGCAAAATGTTAACTGTTGCGATTGGACGAGAGCGACGGTAACAAAACTAACCCATAACGATAAAATTAACGATAGCGTAGTCTTTTAACGTTACACATGTTTAACGTTAAATTGTGCCAGATTTAACGTTAAATATGGTAACGTTATTTATTAGATAACGGTATCTGCATCGAAAGGCGGTAACGATACCATATTTTTAACGGTATTTCAAGCCCTGGTTCATTCTACTATATTAGTATTTCTAGATGAATAAGAAGTTAGGTATATTTTTATAGAATGACTCCTGTCAGGCTGTTGCTGTACCCTGCTACTTCGTCCGCGTCTAGGTAGTAAAACTGAAATTCTGTTTGCGAATTTCGAAAGTAGTTAATTGCATATACCTAATGCCTAAATTCTCCATTTCGAAGACGTCTCTTCTCCCCGATATAATCTTGAACCCGCGAGAAAAAAAAATAGCTTAATTTTATTATAAATAATATTATATACTTAGTTATACCTATCTCAGAGAAAGCCCCGTCTTTGGTTCAACTGTTTCGAAGATGTATTCTGCAGTTTGAAGGTTCCGTTCTCGCAAGAAAATATAGAAGAAGGAAAAAATTAAAAGTAGACAGCCTAAGTCATTTGTTGTAATATCAGCTATCAATTAGTTAAAGTTCCGTCAAAATTGGTTCAGTCTTTCCGAAGTTACCGTCCTCCGAGAACTATCACCAGTTCAAGTTACTTATTACATTATTCGAAAAGGTCACCGCGACTCTGGAAGTTGCTAAGAGCAACTGAAGGAACACGGACGGGTTTCAGTTAGTTAACTTCGGACATTCCTTTGCGCTCCACGCAGAGTGAGAGTACTTATTTGATTATTCTCCCATTTAGACAAAGCAAAAAATAATAATCGTAGAATGGAATGACTTCTTGGGATAAGCAGCTATGTAAGATTAGACAGGCTCTTAGCTGACCTACAGGTTGGTACCTAAGTATTCTAATTTATCTAACATTCATACTGACAACGCCGCTCATTGTTGATAAATAAAACCCTTCAAATTAAAAATAGATTGAATATGGTCTCCAAACCCTCAGTTTTGTATTAGGACTAGGAAGGCAGGAAGCTGAGTTTAGCAGTTAAAAAGCTCCCCGTAACGGAAACCCGCGCGGATCGCCGCTACGAACATTGGAAGCACTTTTGTAGAGGACCGTGCGGGCGTCAGCTTAACGCAGTTTCGGTCCTTAGTTATTTTGTGTTTACGTGCTCCCGGGCGGGAAGTTCCCTCACACACAGCTGGGGAATGTGGCATTTTTCATGCTTTTCCACCCTATTGTTTCGTTACTGTTCACCACCTAGTTACTGTACTGTCAAATGATCGAAGATTTTATATATCCTACTAGGATATATAAAATCTTTGCAAATGATATCTTTTGACAAGACTTAATGTCAGAGCGACGCGACGTACAGGCTTTTGATTATTCATATCTACCGTTATAGATCTACGAATAAGTACGTGCTTCCTAAAGCACAAGGTAGCCCACGAAATTAAGAGAAAATCAGAATAATTCATTTGCCAGCAATGTAATTTATTTGTTTATATTAATTACTAGCTGTGCCCGCGCGGCTTCGCTCCCGCTCTTCCCTACTTCAGCCTACTATACCCTACTCTACCCTACCCTACTCTACTCTACTCTACCCTACCCTACTCTACTCTACCCTACTCTACCCTCCTCTACCTTACTCTACCCTACACTACCCTACTCTACCCTACACTACCCTAATTTTCATTTTTTTTCCATAAGAACCTTCTCCTCATAATAACGAACACAACAAAAAAAAATTAGCGAAATCGGTCCAGGCGTTGTTGAGTTATGCGCTTACCAACACATTTTGCGATTTAATCTATTTTTTACTTATTTATAATTTTCTAAAGTATTTTGCATTTTGCACCTCCAGTGAGTAATATTTATCAGAATGAGAAAAGCTATATAAAAATGCTTTCAGGGTGCCCCGTTTCTGTAGCGCCTCAGAAATGTTTGTAGAGTCCCATACAGACGGCTTTCAAGGCATAATTCTTAAAAAAGACTCGCATATTCGCATTGCATAGCAATCCAGGGTGCGAAGTAGTCGCAACTATATCCTGAGAGCGATACCGTGGCTGAGAGCTATACGCCAAATATTAGCCATTTTGTGCGGAAAGTGATTAGTAGGAAACATATTTTCCTGCCTCGTCATCCTTTGTACCGACTTCGAAAAGGAGGAGGTTCTATGTTCGGCTGAATGTATGTTGACCGATTTTTTTAGTAATAGGTTACTAACACTAGCATATAAGTTATTTGTAATACTAACAAAATACTCGTAATGTATGAGTATGGATCAGTGATGTCCCAATTAATTGAATGAATAACCATTAGAGATTGCAGCACTGTTTACCATCAGGTGGAATTGCAGTCAAGCACTAGTTTATATCAATAAAAAAAAATTGCAAAAAAAATTAGTTTGTATGTACTATCACTTGCAAAAGTCCATAAGAATTCTTAAAACTTATTCGTTTGACGTTTAGTTTGACTTACGACCTTTTATTTTCAAGTTTCGCCAACAAATGATTGAAATTCACAATTTCATCAACTTATCATAAGTCAAGATGGCCCAGTGGTATAGGCACACAGATTGAAGCGCAAATCAGCGTGCCGCAAGTTCAAATCCCACGCAATTATTGACTTTTTGTAAGTTCTTACCCGATTGGAAGTTATGTATTTGCATTACATATATTAAATTATTCTTTAACTTGTTCACACATTTCTTAGAGTTAGAAAGGTAGATCACAAAAAAAACTAAATAAAGAATTAGATTTCTGCGAGGTAGACACGAGTTTTAACTTAACCGAAATGAACTGTCGTTTGGTTGTAGTTGTTGGTTAGTGACGTGAGGTTGACAGTATTGTAATATTCGCAAAATGCAGGCTAATATTAGTATTGAAGTGAGGGCGACTATCATTGGGCTGCATAAAAGTGGTCTTAATAAAACACAAATATCTGAAGAAACCGGACTGAATGTGAGTATAATAGCTATTAATGAATTGTAACTTTATTACAAATTAATCTTCTAATTAAAAAGTATGCCATTTATGAATCCATTCATCGTATCTTTATGAGGTTTAAAAGAGAAATACGTAAATCGTTGGGTTTATTGGATTGGTTATTGGATTAATAAATGCAGTTTTATTTTAAAATTATATTCAATAATTATGATTATTAACATTTTATATAATGAAAATGAAGTGAAGTAGGTATAGCTGCCTAATATATATATTTTTTTTTATTTTAGAAAAATACTGTAAATCTTTGGCTAAAAAGATATGAGGAAGAAGGTAGCCTTGCTAGTCGAAAGAGAAGTGGGAGATCGAAGCTTATTAGCGAGGCGCAGCGACGACATATGGTGGACGTATACGAAACGAATGGTTTCGCACCAACGAGACATTTTGCGGAATTATATGACACCTCGATGGATACTGTTCGCCGTGCACTTCACGCTGAAGGCGTGCATCACAGAAAACCTGCTAAAAAGCCGTACTTGACAGAGAGGCACAAACAAGAACGATTACGTTTCGCACTAAATATTTAATGTTAACTAAACTAAATGGCCTACCATTTTATTTTAACATATCTGTGATTATTCGTTAACAAACACTGTATTATATTGTGTTTACTTTCGTTTAAAACAGCTATATCTTTTAACTTGTGCCATCGCCTCATCTTAAGAATGCAGTGAACTCGCTATCAATTTTGTTGACAATAATCATGAGTCTATTTCGTTTTTTATTCTTCTACCCGCACTGTTTTAACATAATACTATAGTTCAATTTATTTTTCTCATATATTTGACGATTATCTTGTGAGAACTAAAGTTCTTTTAACAGAAATTGAGGTTTGGTTTCAATCTTCTTTTCGTCAAGAAAATGAACAATTAAGCTATGACCTCAATACATTCATTGTGACGTTACACAAAAATAAAATGTTTACAAAGTCCAAATCATATATCACTTTTCAATAAATAACTGGATATAAACAATTACCTATATTTTATTTTATTAAAATTTGAATATCCGTTCATTGTTACGTTATTCATATTATGAATGGTCTAAGTGGGTATACTTCCAACAAACAATCTTAGGCGTAACATAGATAACGGTTACAAGATAACTTTTTGTCTAGGTAACAATTCGACGTCACAATTCTCATAAATGTTTAATTTGTAAATATAAAGAATAAACATTTTTATTAAACACGTCTTTTTATTTCCACCTTATAACATCGAAAAGATGTAACAACTAAATAATTGCAAATTACGAATGTGATTCTTCTTGTGGTTAATAGATCACATTCGTAATTTGCAACTATTTAGTGCAAAAAATGCAATAGTATTTTTCATAGAAATAAAAAAAAACAGCTATATCAATATAGATTGGGAATTTTCAAAGTAAGAAATAACTGCAACGGACCGACCATGATTTGAACTCGGGTTACGTGATTTGCGAATCCAACACTTAGTTCACACGGCTACCAGCACATGACGTATTTGGTACGAATTTTATCAATGCTACCATATAGCTCACTGCGACGACAGTTCCTTAGTGTGTGTTATCTGTGGAATGTGGATACTCATACATGCGCACACATACGCACGGAAATATCGCGCTCGCTCGGTTCGTAGCAATGTAATCATTAGCGTTCCTATGGACTTTTGCGGCCTTACTGTACAAGCTAGGTATATACATAGGTAAAATACCCACATGTAGGTACAACCAATGATTTCACTGCTAAACTCATTTAGAACAAAGATGACCGTACGCGACTGACTGCTGAGCGAACTGAAATTAAATAGATTCGATCTAGATCTAATTCAAAACATTTTATCAAAACCAAAATCGGAGGCGGCCAGAAAACTATGTTGTTTTATTAAGTTAGGTTATATATATATGTAAGTGTATAAGTTAGTAGGTACTTAAATGTAGGTATCTATATGAAGTATTTGTTATAAGGTTATTGCATCACTGTTTACCATCAGGTGGGATCGCAGTCAAGTACTAGTTTATAACAGATTTAATTCATTAAACCCCAAGCGAACGCCGGCGGCGTTCGCGCACCTATTGTCTTTCTATTGTGTCTGTAATTTCCACGATTGAAAGGTTTAAAAAAAAGCTACGATGGGGCTGACACATCCTTTTTAGACAAAAGACCCTAAATAAAATCTTGAATAATACAAAGGCTAAACTCAGCTTCCTGCCCAGGGGCGTAGTTAGTCCCAAAGGGGACCCATGTCAAAAGTTATTGAGGTTTTTTTTTTACACCGTAGGGGCCTACTAGCTCAGAGACATGAGACAGAGTCATGATAGACCACGACAGAGATGACCAGACTAACTGGATAGATTTCGTCTATGTAAAACAGAAACCGATGAACTTTTTAATCGATCTCAAAAACAGGAGATTCTATGTTCGGCAGAATGTATATTTTTATTATAGTATTCTGGAATAGAAGAGAGGTTAAGTTTTTATTGTGATTATACATATGTAAAGAATGCTAGCACGAACGGAACAAGCAATAAAAATGGAACATCCTATCATTTAGAAATTATACATTAACTACGCAGCTCTCATCAAAAAGAGAATTAAAGGTAACATGTTACGAATTTTTACACGGGGCCCCTGTTGCCCTGTTCCTGCCTTCCCAGTTCTAATACAAGACCGAATGTTTGGAGACTTTATTCAATCTATTTTTAATTCGAGGGGTTCTATTCATCACCGATGAACAGCAAATTTTTTTAATATACTAGTAAGTATGAATGTTTATTTATTTAAAATTATGTAGATAACACCATTACAGCAATTAACGCCCATGCGAAAGAAATAATATACATTAAGTATTAAATTAAAAAACAACATAAACATACAATATAATAACCTGTACTACGTTTATATTTTCAATGCACTTTAGTGCTGCTTCAGTGGACTTCGGGAGGCTGCATTGAAATAGATCTGTTGTGAGTACATAGCAATAATGTTCAGTATTTTTATGGCGCTAGACATGGGGGCAAATTTATTCAAGTGGGGCGGCGCGTACCCCCGCAGCCGTTAGATAAATTAGATCACTTCGGTACCTATCCAGCTGTAGGTCAGCTAAGAGCCTGTCAAATGTTGCATAGCTGCTTATCCCAAGAAGCCATTCCATTCTATTCTACGATGGGAAATTGTTAAATAAATACTCACGTTCTGTATAGAGTGCGAAGGAGTATCCAACTTTTGACGTTTACTTATTAAAACCAACTCGTGTTCTTTCAGTTGTGCGTTGCACGTTTCAGGGCCGCAGTGACCCTTTCAAATGATTCTGTACCTCTGGGCATTATAATATATTACTAGCTTTTGCCAGCGTCTTCGCGCGCATACATATAGCATAGGTCACTCAGGAATAAAGCAGCTTTCTATCGGTGAAAAAAAATTCGCAATCGGACTAGTAAAACAAAAAACTTTACCTCTTTATAATATTTATAAATATATATAGTGGAAAATTAACCAAAGGGAACATTCTCCCGAGATAAAAAGTATCCTATGTGCTATTCCATGACACATAGTCTAGCCATGTACCAAGTTTCATGGAAATCGGTTCAGCCGTTTGAGCGTGAAGAAGTAACAAACATACACACACCCTCTCCACTTTTATAATATTATAGTATGATATATGCTGTGGCGACACTTGGGGGAGGCCTATGTCCAACAGTGGACGTCTATCGGCTGAAATGATGATGATGATATATGCTTGTATTTTTTCCTTAAATTCTTTTCAATAAACCATAATAAGACGACAGCCTAGGAACAAGGCACACTATTCCTCAATTCGTGGTTCTTATGCCTTGATCACACGTACCGAGTTAACGGGCGAGACAGTGCTCTCGGCCGAATACTCGGTAGGTACGTGTAAAAAACCGTGTAAAAATTGGCGAGTGCTCGACCAAGCGCTTATCTCTACAATTCGCTTATATCACAGTCTCGGCCGAGCAACATTTTACTGTCACAGCCTTTTACTCGGTACGTGTGACCAAGGCATTAGTGCTAGTGAGTTCGTAACTCAACCCATGTGATGCGGAAAAACACAGCCACAACGTTTCATCTTTTCAATAGGTTCCTACTATCTATTTCTTATCGTCTAGGCCAGCTCTTAGCTTTGCTATATTAGTAAAATGTTATTTAACCCTTTACCCGCTTGCGTCGGATTGATCCGACGAGGATTTTCGTGTCTTACTCGCCAGGGTCGTGTATTTGCGTCTGCATTTTGATTAGGTCTTCAATCCACATAGGTGACGGAAAAGCTGTCGAGATGAACGTACGTATATCTATTGGAGTATTTGGTCGTGGATGTGCGACCCTGGCGGAATAAGTGCGATAGTGTTTGTAGAAATATCCGGTTTGAAATACTTAGTAGAGTCAGTAGAGTCGTTAGAGACGAAGCTCGAGAGTCTAGCAGCCTATCTTCAGTTATATATTTAACAGTAGTGGTATTAATCTATGGGGACATAATGCAATAAGGTTGAAAACCATTGGGTAGATGACAAAACTCTACCAGTCAACTTTTGGGTTATAAAAAGCTACTAAGCATAAAATCAATAACAGAATTGAAACAGAATGAAGTACCTAATAAGATTAGGTAATCTGAATTTCACACTTGAAGGAAAATCAGACATAGAGGTCCATTGACCAAAACTTGCAAAGCAAAATAACTTGCTTATAATTTTATTATGGGCTATAAACCAAGTAAGAAATCTCTCAGGTGGTGTTGTCAATTTATAATTATTTTAAAAAAAGACGAAAGCTATTTGAAAGGTTTTTCATTTAAAAAAAATGGTTGGGGTTAATTCATGGCAGCTGTGGGTTGTAGGTAGCTACGAACTATGTGCCATCTACCCGGGCGTCCTTCAGACTTCTGCCGGGAGCCGGATACAAGGTGACCCCAGTATTATTTGGCAAGGTCTAATTCTGTCTCCTTCCTTTTTGTTTTGCTTTTCCTTGTCCTGGGTTTAGCCTCATTTCTTTTTGTATTTTTTGCCAACACGGAGTAAATACGTTGTGATACACAAATGTGTGTCTAGAAACTTATGGATTAACAAAAATAATAAAAACAATGAGTTTCAAGTTTTGCTGATAAATCACTGAGAAATGAGTGACCTTGTATAAAAACTCTGGTACATTCACCCTTAAATTTTATCAAGGTTGTGTTTTTATTAAATATTTGCACTGTTATTTAACTTCATAAAGAACTTTGTTGACTGTTCAAGAAGATTGTGTACCATTTTTTGTGATCCCTGCACAAGGTTCTCAAACGTACAGCACGGCTACGGGCATGGCCTACTCGTGAAGTACTTAATACAGTAAGCCTTGAACTAATTTCCCTACTTTTTCACAATCGCCCGACCCTTCCCGATAGATTAGGTCAATACAATTAATACACTGTGGGCAGTAAGAAAGTCGGACAAGATGATTGGTAGTCATGTGCACCATTTGTATGCAATGAATACTTGCTGTTCGATATCCACAATCCATAATTATTAATTCATGGATATAGAGCGTGAAATAAAGCATTCAGGCAAAACAAGAAGTAAGTAGGTATATAGGGGCGCAACGTGTTGGCGGATTCTCAGTCGTTAGTGACGAGGCTCGCGGGCTGCCGGGCGACTCCCGTGAGCGACCTCGTGTATGAGCTGCCTATCGACACAGATAAAGGAATTCCTATGTGATGTTAGTAAACAAAAAGTGTATAAATAAAAAGCGCGGCGTGTTCCCTCTGTCAGTCTACTTGTGAAGTTAAGCTGGCTACGATGTCTCTTCCGGGAGTTTTCCTTTTTTCACACTACGTGGAGAGCTTTTGGGTGAGTTTATTACCTATCATTGTAAATAAAAAAATATAGCCTTTACTCGCGGTTCCCTATTTTATGTTTAGTCGTTATAGTTTAATCTTTTTAATTTTTAATAAAGCGTAGGTACGTACCAAGCGAGCAAGCACGTAGGTAATTATTTTTTTGCACTTAATTCACAGACTGCGTCTGAAGTGGGTAACATGAGTGCATGATCCAGACTAGATTGAAAGCACTATGCTTACCTATCATAATATGAACGAGTTTTTATTTAGCAATATACCATTATAAATAATGTTATTTATTTTATTTATGTGTCTAGTTTTCTCTGCTTTATCCCGGACACAAAGATCCAGCCGAAGCATAAACTGTAAGAAGTTACGGCTGCAAGTAGAAAATATACATTATTCAGACATTTTTCTTGCGAATTATGAAGCGCTACGCCTAGCTTGCGTGTTTTGGAGAAGTTATGTTGCAAGTTAATTTTTAATAGATGTTTTTTCTTCAGACGAATGACGCGAAAAAAGGTTTAAATTGTTGCATGTAAAGTTTACCCTATACGCTGTGAAAAGAATAAGTAAACCAAACTGCTCGCTAAATGGGTGCAGTTTGGTTTATGAGGCGCAAGAAATTTATAGAATTTTTGCTTGGGTAAACAATTTAAATGTAAAGTCCGAACTATGATACTACTTGGTAACAATGCTTGATTTACGTAATGTAGGACCTAGCGCAGGCTATCTAACAATTAAGTAAACTGGGTAATTCATCCATAACTAAAGTTACGGTTGAAATACTTTCGTAAAGATCACAACTTCCTTCGTGTGTTGGTACCTAATTGGTTGATAGATTCTGACCTTTACGGAAACTATATCATTAAAATGCAAATAGCGACCTATATTTAGAATTAACCCACATTTTACTTCATTAATGAACTACATGCAGAAGTTCTTTCTTAATGAATAGGCATTTTACAAAAGCTGTTGTATTCGATTGAATTCGAAATGGCAGACGGTTCTCGTTTCGCAGTCGAATTCTTGTTTTACTTTTTGTTATCAAGAAACTTGGATTGCTTAATCGGAGTGAGCGAAAAGTGTGAGGACGATTTATGGAGCTGAAACTGTGTTTTGCTCTGAGTGTTGAGTCATGGTCATATTGTTGTGGTGCAATGCGCTGCTGTCGCTTCCTATTGCCAAACAAGCGCTCCGGCAGCTCCAGGAGTGCGTGAGACTGCTTGACCGAGACGTTGAATATTCAGCATTTGTTCACTCATCGCTATATATTAATATTCAATCGGTCGCTCCTGCCTCTGATTCAAGGTTAATTTTTTACCCGGTACTAATTAAGAATAATTGCGAACGTTGTTTTAAACGATAATAGTTCGTCGCACAACATTGATTTAGAAAACAGCGATTGTATTTTGTAGTATTGTTAATATTGAACTTGCATTAGCAAAAATATTTCGTACATTTTTCTTGTATGTAAGTATAAATTTATACAGTATGTATCTAGTCTTGTGCTAAAAATGCGGGTGATATTTGGTGTTATCATGTGCGACATTTCTGCTTTGAACATGTGTTGAGAGTCGTGACCGGATGTTCTTCAGCGTTATTACCTTGTCTCAAATATCTAGAGACTTTGATGGATACAATTAATTTATATCTAGTATTAAATCATAAGCTGCTTTATGGCCTTCCACAACATATTCGTTTTTAATGAGTTTAAAAGAACAAAAAAAGGTCTAGGTATGAAAATTTCAACGACAGTCCGACCAAAATGTTCCTTTGCATTCGATCTGTAGGAAATACACATACTTGTGTTGCCGTGTGCCGTATTAACGTTTCTCGTAATATTTTCGAGCTCTGTTAAAGTATATACAAACAACAATACAGATACATCTCGGAACTAATTAAACGAGCCTGTTAATGAATACCTATATCCCCGTAATAAATCCGTAGCTCCTTTTAGATCTCCGATAAACACCACCTACATATTATGATCGCATTTTGTGATTTTGTTTTTTACTGCTTCACTTTTGCGGTATGGATGGCCTTCCACAACTGGTTAGTTGGCTAAAACTACCCTATTAGTATGATAATGGATTGCCGAGTCGGGTCGTAAACCATCGTCGGTACAAAATTTTGTATCGGCGATGACGCGCCCGCCATCAACCTACCTACTGTTCGCCTTGAACCTCATACAAGGACACGTTTTTTGTTATTAATTAAATGTATTGTAATAATGTTATTGATTATAGAGTTGATTAAAATAAAAACGCTCTTGTTATGTAAAATCTATCGTGCTTATATTAAAATGGAGCTATATTGTGGCCTACGCAGTTGGTGCCTACGCGCTTTTAGGAATTAACAATAAAGAACTGACTTGCTTGACACTTTTTCCAAGTGTCGCTCATTGATATTCTCAATCAATTAGAGTAAAAAGCTAGTCAGTCAGCTTTGATTGACTTTTGCGAAGCTTATAGGTTGATTCCTGTTTGCATCGATGCTTGCTTGCTTCCATCGACAACTTTTTATCTTCTGCGTACTTTTGTATATCAAAATTCACAAAAAAATGATGTTTGTTTGATCTTACGGATTAGATACACTACACTACCTACTCTTAATTATATCTATGTAATAATACGATGTATACATATTACGCAATTAACACATTTTGCTGGCAAATGAAATAATCAGCAGAGCATATCACGAAATCAGCCCTCGTAAGCATGAGTTCGCAAATGTAGCATGTGATAAGTCGGTCCTTGAAACCTGGATGTGAAAATAGCTATGCTATCGATTAAAATAAAGTATCAGTTTGAGACTGTTCGAAATATGATATGAAAGGTCAGGGTTACAGTCCTCAGAATCTTTTTGTCTTAATATCAAGTCTCAGTGTGGAAGTCACATGAAGGGAAGCAGACGTATGTATAGTGTTATAGTGACACATATCCGATGCGGCGAGACGACCGGGACTGGTCGGCCTTCGGGGAGCAAAACGAATCGCGCGCCGCCCTCGACCGCCCGCGCCATCGCGCACTCTGCAGGGAAGCACACTATCTATACTAGACGTACCTACAACCGCCAATTATATTTGATCTGAAAGTTCTTAACCTCATAGCCGTCTTGATATTTCACTGAACTCATCAATGAATGTCATATCAACTGTCATTCGCTATGAACTCCATGGTTCATCTTAACGCATTTCAATGACAAATGTATTCGTTTGACTAAGGATTGATCTGCAGAAACTAAACTCTTAGATACCTATTTAAAGTTGATATCACTACTATTTTGGTTCCGTTATCATGATAATGAGTCCTACTAGGTGCTCTAAAACTAAAGCTATAAAATAAGTACCTACTACAATTCTTTAACGTTCAATGACTTTCACCTTATGGAATCCTTGAGTTGAGTCTTTAATTACATTTTAATTGCTATAGCATTGATGATGGTATCGAGAAGTTCAAACAAGTAAGAAAAACGAATACCAAGGAACTGCTAACATTTGTAAATACTTTAGCAGTGAAAGGTCATAAGTAGAACAACTGCTAAGTATCGATCTGAAAGATACAGAAGTCGGTTGAAGGAGAAGGAAGCAACCTATAATCGCTCTGGTTATGTTTACTGTCTGGAAATCTAACCAGCCAGTCAGAAGTCTGTGCTAGGCTTGAGGTATTGGGTGAGTTTTTAGTCTCACACAGAAAATAGCGGACTGTAGCATAATTTATTCTATTTTGTCAAGTATTCTGAGCCACGTTATTTTCTATTCATCGTGTATTCAAAATCGTTATTTGTTTATCTATATACAACTGGCTAATTGGCACTTTGATCTTTAAAATTAAAATAAGACGATTGAAATTACTCGTCCATTAATAATGAGGAGAAAATACGCCAACATTCGTTTGACATACGATCTATGATAAGCGGGTCTGGTTTTCGTAAATTGGATTGTTTTGTGAATACCTACTTGCGTTGTTTTGAGTTTTAATTCAAGTAGAAACTAAATGTAGCTGAATACGGATGACTGATTAGTATAATGTATTTTCGGTCTATTCAATATTCGTATTATTGCTTAAAATTAATATGTGATGCTTCCACTTTACTCGCAACAATGTTGCAGAAAACTGGATGAAATAATAAGATAACTTATCATACGAAAAGTTTTACATAGATCGGTGCTACACTTGACATAAACCGCCACAGATAGGTCCAAAGTACTTCGTTCTGATGTCGTTAAGTGATGAACATTAAAGATACAACTTAGTCTCGCAATAACTGAGAGTAAGGAGCGATGGAGTGCAATCAATTACAGCGACGATGAACCGCATGAACCGGCCTCAATAAACGCGGAAGAGTCGATGCAGCTGACAAAGTGACGCGACGCCTCCCTTCGTGGCGTTATGTAAATTATGTGCAAGTTACTAGTGCACGCATTTACTATGACGTCAATGCTAAAATATCACAAAGAACAACATGGACTAACATTTGAGGAAGATCGAAATGCAACGAAGTTTATTTGTGTTTTGGCTTCGTTTTTGCGAGAATTTTTGTTTAGTCACCAGACTATTTTCGGACACTCTATAATACATAATGATGTATCATAATGGTAATGATTTAGTTTAAATTTAAACCTGTGTTAACCACAACGGAACTATGTAAATAATACTTATAGGTAAAGTAGATACAAATGTATTGCTGTGATTTCATAACAATACCAACTTATACATACATTTTACCCACGTTAAGCTTACTTAGTGTACACAAGATTTTTATTATTTACTTTCATAATATTATCGTTTGTAGGCATGTGTATCATTCTTAATTCATTGACCTTACAACGCCGACTTGTCAATGAAGTCTAACTGTAAGAATTTTATTTATGGGCCTATTTATCACCAAGATAATAACAATGTTTTTATTCATGGTTTTTCAATAATTATGTGATATACTTGTAATAAATAGCTGATATAAAAAATCTAGCCATCGTGACGACTGTGAACAGTTAAAAGTCCGCAATTTATGTTGCTACCCACGTATATAAAACTTTCAGTATTCAAACGACTGATAAAACAAGAGTCAAGTTATAATTTTAAATAATCCCTTGGATTTTATTGTAACCCACATCTTCCGCTTACTACGAGAAAAGATGATTTCTAATCTAATCATGGAAAAGGATTTAACCTAAGGTCAAACAGGTCTGATAAAATACTTGTACATGGGGAAGATAAGAATAGAATAGAATAGAATAGAATAAACTTTATTGTACACCAAAAAGTAATACAGTTTAAACAAAAACTTAAATTAACGGGCACAAAGGCGGTCTTATCGCTGAGAGCGATCTCTTCCAGACAACCTTAGGATGGATAAGAACTTAAAATAATACAGGGGGTAGTCTGTGGTGTACTGCTTACAAATTGATCACTCTATTTAAAACAAGCAAGCAAACAAGCAAGCTGGCTTGTACCCCGACTTGTTAACATTTAACCAAGAACATTGATTTATTGAAGTTAGTGCGCGTTTTTTTCTTAATTGTCATTCACAACTGTTCCTTAGTTCTGTATTCCTTCTGTTTTTGTATCCCTAGTAACTACATACATAGGTATTATGGTTCCATAAGATACCCATTATGCATTATAGGTACGTCACAAATGAACAACACCGCTCATCTAAATGTTTTCCCTAGATTCTATTTTCTTTTGTGGCGGTTTGGATTTACTGAATTTGTATTTAGTAGTTATAGGTGCTTTTTTAGATAGTTTAATGTACTTGATCTTTGGTGTTTCCAAATACGACAATTTATTATGCGTTTCAAAATTAAAATTAATTATATTATTTCTTTCAAATAGTGTCCTCAAAGCTTTTATTTAATTCATTTGAAATATATGAAATATTTTTAATGAATTTAATAAAAGCTTTTTACAAAAAGTAACTTTAATTTCGGTACGGTGTTTCTCCTTTTTCTTTATTTAACATCGACTTCTATATTAGCGTGTAAGCTCTTGGGCACGTCATGAGTATGGCAGTAAGGCCCCTCCACGAGGAGTGGCTGGAAAGACCTCACGGCGTCCTCACCTTCCGCATGATGCAGGACATGGTCAGGTCGGAAGGTTCCTACACCGGATTCGTGCGGAAGAAACGCCCGGGTGTTGGTGGTGACACCCGGGCGTTTCTACCTTCTCTGTGTGGACCACCCGGAGGACACGGTGGAGCATACAGTAGAGGTGTGCACCGCTTGGGCAGAGCATCGCCGTGTCCTCGTGGGGGCGATCGGCGGCAACGATCTCTCATGTAGGGCCTCGGTATAGGCCGTGGTCCGAAGCGAGGAGGAGTAGCAGGTGGTCGTGTTCTTCTACGAAGCAGTACTGCTAGCAAAGAAGGCGGCCGCATGCTTGAGGGAACGGCCAACGAATATGGAACCAATCTGAAACTAAAGGACTTAGTTTCAGATTGGTTCCATTGGACCTATCAAGTTAGAATAGCATTTTCCAAATCGGGCCATAAAAGACAAAGGTCTGTGGTAACAGAAAAATATAACCGAATTGAGAACCTGCTCCGTGTTTTCAAGTCGGTTAAAATATGATTCATTATATTAATTCTTATGAAAAATTATACTTTACGGTAAGTACTTGAACACTAGGGATATTATAATAATTTTTAGAGACAATTAACCCAGTCATTCTTTTGGCAGCAAAGGATAACCTCTTGACTGCACTTTGGCTTGTTTAAAAGATTTAAGAGAAGGTTTTTAATTACGAGAGATAGAGTTATCTAAGGTTATTAATATTGCGTAGGTGCCTATGTATCCATTTGTTTTTCTGATACAAAGTAGGTACATCAGTTTCGTAACCTGGCTAAGTAGTGATGTAAGTACATAGTGAGGACATCTAGAAATAAATGGTGTCTTATCCAATGTCAAATGTTTACTAGTCGGTATTGACATATTTGTAAACGTTTCAATAAATATTGAAAAAGTGCAAGCTTTGATGAAATAATGATATCGTAGACATTACGCATCGATCAATGTGAATAGGTACATTCATTGAATAGTTACGTACCTACTTAATCAATGATGATCCATCACGAGTAACCTAACACGTATCAAGTTTTAGACCTAATTAGTTAGTTTAGTTTTTCTGATATCTATTTAAGAATTGAATGAGATTTAGAAAATATGTTGATTGATATAGCAAAAATTGTTTAGAACATTTTTATTTAGTATTTGTAGGTATTTGGTTGTATTTTTAATTTAAGGACAGCAGTCCAGTTCCCTACTTATAAAGCCTTTTAAAAGATAACACCCCCTCCTAATAATCCTGATCCTAATAATAAACGGCGGAGATCTCTTTCGCCGGGCCTTGGTTGAGGCCATGGTCCGGAGCGAGGAGGAGTAGCAGGCGGTCGCCGACTTTTGCGAAGCAGTAATGCTTGCTAAGGAGGAGGCCGACCGCATCAGGCAACGGCGCTCTCGCCGCCGCCGGGATTCCGATCCCGATTTCCAGCCACCGTAGGCGCGGGCTTGCGGACAGTGAGCAATGGGTAGCTCACTGTCCGGCCGTCCGGTAACTGTCCGAACCGAGCCCAAGTCGTCGACGGCGCGCGCTGTTCTCGCGCGCTTCAAGGAGTTGTCAGCAACAGCAGGGGCCCAGCCGGGTCGAAGCCTACTGGGGCCAGGGTTATCCGAAAGGGCGCTCGAGCCCCGGTATGAAGGCTTCAAGGAACGGGATGGGTTTTTTAGTCAGTAAGAGTCTGACACTATCTCCCGCTCCGCCCAAGAGCGGGGGTTGTCATTGGATGATTTTTCCCATCGAAAAAAAAATCCTAATAATAAATAAGTATGTAAATAAATAAGATTAAAAATTGGTAGAACCCCCAGATACAATTACTCACGAAATTGACACAAAGAAACAAAATTATAGTAGTGTGGCGAGGTTTTTGACCCAGGTAACTACTCTGTCGAAAACAGAAACGTTATAGATAATATAACCATAAAGATAATATATGTACACTTTATCAATTTGCTCTTATGAGATAACCTCGGATGAAGAAATATTTGGAGGAGACATTAGAAAAAAAAAAACCGAAACATTTATCAACTTTTTGTTTTGTTCAGTGCTGTTTAAAATGTTTAAACTTAGTAGATATACTTATCACAATTTCATTAAGTTAATTTGTCATTTATAAGCAAATGGTTCGGTGTGCAGACACGCGCAGTTCATATGGACGGTTGTGTTCGTGTTATCTTTTTACAAAATACTCCATTAAACATTTCCGCCACACCTTTGCGGATTACGTATCAAACGACAGAATTTGCCAAAACATTTTGCAAATACAAGGAAGTTTGTAATGTTTATTCATCGATCGATATGTTTAAGTACACAAAGATAAACGTCAAGGGAAATACTATCAATTAAATTTATTTATACAATAAGGTGCATTTACGGAAATAATGAAGAAAGCCGTAAACTATTTAAGTAGATACTGTATGTTTAAGGCTATGAATTCAAAACACATGAATTTTAAAGCTTCTAATAAATTTAAATATGTACCTTTACTAGATGTATCTAAAAAACATTAGATAGAGAGAGTATTGTTATAATTTGTCTTAGTATTATCATTTTCTCAAACTTGTTACTAGGTGTCGTCTCAATGGTAGAGCCTAGAGTCATTATGGTCCAGCCAGTGAGACTGCATTGAGAAATAAATGACCAGTTGAAATGAAACTTAATGATGACTTTGTGTTGGCCGATTCAATGAACATGTAATTGTTGATTCAATACTTGTTTCAGACAAACACTGGCAAGTCATTTGCATTACCGGTGTAATCACAATTATTTATACTAAGTACGCGTATGTTTTTGGTTTAATCAGACGTTATTAAAAGGGACTTATTGTGAAAAGTTTCTTCGGAAATTGTAAGAGTAAGTTTTGTGATTGACTACAAGTGGAACTATTCCCACTCTTGACGAAGAGGGTCAGACGCCCTTGAGGGATACTTTACCGAATGCAGAAGAAACAGGGGATGCCTACTCAGTTTATTTACTTAATTACTTATCTCGACGCGTAACCAAAAGGTGTGCTAACGTCTTTGTTCATTCCACATTACTTCGCACTTGAGCAAACTGATTATTCTAATAAACAACTTATTTGTAATTCAAATGCTTATTAGTGTATGCTCCAGTAAATCGATTAAGAATCACTAGGTAATGCGATTAAGGACAGTCACTGTCTGGGCTTGTGTCTGTTTGATGCTCATTACTTTAATCACATTTTAGAGAGTGTATTTGTGGAGAAAGTGACGTAACAGGTACAAGAGTAGCTGGTAGGCTATTTATTTTATTATTTTAGTAAAAGGTTGTAGTTATGATACGGTTCGCGATTCCGTAGGGTCTTAAGAAACCAACGTTGGCTGTATCTACCTGATATGTCTAAATCAGTGGCACAGAGGACTATTAGATCATTCAACCACATGGTACAATTGAAAATGTAGATAGTCACCGCTTTGTATTCTCATAAACAAAGATACGTTTTATTTTATGAGAGTCATAAATTGTATGCTGCTCGTACGTTTAAGCAGCCCTTAACCTTTCGTGTGTCCGGAACGTGGATCCACGCGAGACACAATAACTTTTTAATTGTGTCTCTAATTACGGCATACGAAAGGTTAAATACAAAAGATACTATCAGACCCTTTGTGAATTTAGGAGCGACTCCCATTACGTGAAAGCTTCAGATTCGCGTGAGAGTACGTGGTAGTATTTGATTGGCGTTTTAGTATCCAGCCGATAGGGTTCAAAAAATATTTTGCTTTTTTTAGACTTATCATCACCAGCCTTTTTAATGTTCCCACTGTTGGGACTCAAGCCTCCTCTCTAGGAGAGGGACTTAGTTACTAACTTTTTTTAGACTTAGTTACTAACAAAATATAAACATAGTATAAGGTTGTTAGCCTATGGAATGCTTGAGGTGTTCACCAGCTGAATCAAGGCAATTGAAGACTATGAAGCAACCATGCGAAAAACTGGCTAATCGATACTAACATTGTAAGCATTTTCTTGTATGTGGGCCACGTTTGCAGGCCCAGTGGTTCTATGGACGACGCAAGGTATAATTAGCATTAAGTAGTGATGAAAAACATCCCCGCGTCGACGCCGATGTTCAATTATATAGACGATTTTGTATTATCAAGGCTCGTGATTTTTTCTCATGTCGATGAAAGTAAATAGTGATAAAAACAAAGCTAAACACTAATACCCTGTTTCAACACGTTTTCTAAAGTTTCTGTTAACGTATGGATAGGTTATAGGCTTAGGTACTAGGATCTATAGGCGTTTAGTGATATGGCTCGAGTTGGCGTGGTGTTGCAGGGCCACTTAAGAGAACTAGGTATATCGTCGTGGATTGCTACAAGTTAATCGAATTTCTAGTGTTATCACGCTAGGGGCAAGGTTAAACACCTCATTATTTTTGCCGAACTATTGAGCTTTAGTTAAGAAACTGTCAACAACGTTCTATTTATCACATTTGTTGAGTCTTCGGCTCAAATTAGTAAATATCTTAATTTATCTTAGTTAACCATGAACTGGACAAACCTTTCATTAATTACTGCACTTAATACCTACAAAGGATACGAGTGATTTTCAACAAGAGAATAAACTTGTGCTTTATATAATTGTATGATGTATTTATTTATGTTTGCATCTGTATATAGCGGACTAGTTATGCAGGAACATACAGCAGCCATGCATGCACCTCATGCATACGAACGGTAATAAATATTACTTTGTAGTGAAAGGAAAAATATTAAAGAACTTGTTTATTAAGTTTTGTTTGACACTCGTATTTTATGAGGGTTAAAATAAATTATGGGTAAGTTCGTAAATTTCCTATTTTTTGCAACTCTTAACCGAACGATTTGCTACTGCTACAATTTAATGCATGTCCGCTGCGTGCCGGCCGAAGACTGCACATTGACGAGAATTGGATTGCGTTCGATACCAATCGTCGTAACTAGCGCCGTTTTTTCATTGCTACGCAATATTACAAAGTCATTGATATAATTCGTAACTGGTTTGCGAAAGTTGAACTCCCGTTAAATTCCAGTTAAGGATTCCTGTGAAATGCGGGATCCGTTACAATGGCAATAAAAACTTGTGCCACCAGTATCGCTCGATACTGGAGAGATAATTTCCCACATATTTAGCTGTCACTGAGTGCAGTTAGGTAGCTGAGACGGTCGGCCGTTGACGCCGTGTCCGGTGCCTGCGGCGGCGTAATGTTACGTAACGAGAGACAGTTACGTAAAGCCAATGTCAAGAGCGCCGCGTCAACGCGGTGCCGGCGACGGCGCGAGCGCAGCGTCCGCACCTCCACACACCCAACACACGCGCCGCGCAGCACGGCCACACGCGGGGTCAACGACCACGATACCAAACAAAAAGTCGAAACTTGAACTTGAACAAAGATTTGAGAAGCTGATATTGGCAAAAAGATTTAAAAGAATCGACGTAGGCACAGTAGATAAATATACAGTAGGTTATCTAAGGCCGCCCGCCGAGTTATTAGCCTACTCTTGCGTTGATACCCAGGGTTGTCACTTTTACTTTTAGTTAATATTTTCGAACAAGCAGCACTTGATCTAAATTTATAAAATAAAAAGCATATTATGATTGAATATTTTACCAATTTATAAATTTAGTAAAAATAAAAAGCTTTTATTCACATAACATTTATTATACTAAGTTACAAATTTGATACCGAGAAAATTTTTCTCCTGTTTCTGCACGTCCGGAACGCTTTATTATTATTTGTTAATGTAAAGTAAATTCTCATTCTTATGTAAAGTTTTTGTAAAAAGCTTTTGGGAAAGCATGGACAGGGCATCTTAAATTCTACATCATTCAGTTGATCGTAAATTGACCGGCCAATTTTAATGTTGACGTGGTCCTTTTCGAACGCTTTGCGAAACACCTGCTCCATCCTTTCTACATTATCGACAAAATCATCAGGTGGGATCATGAGTAAATTTCGATCTTTGCCGTAATTCCTGTAATGGGTGTATCTAGATTCTACACTTAAATTACACGCTCGTTGATTAACATCGACGTAATTATTTAAAAAATCGCAATTCTTATGGTAATCAACACATTTTTTTAACAAAGCGCCACAAACATAAAAAAATGCATTTTTTTCCGGTAGCTCATGTTGTATTGGTACATATTCAGAACGTAAGATTTCCGACAAAATATTTTCATTTCCTTGTGTTTGATTGCTACTGGTCAGATGTTTGTCGATTACTGAGGCACTTGTTTCGAAATGTTTGTGATTTTTCAAACTAATCAAAAATTCTGTGATATCTTCAGAACAATTACCATCTATTGGAGGCTTTGTAATATTTGTATAATAAATCTTTCTATATGCAGATATGAATTGCCTACTGGTTGGCTCTGTAGCCATCCCGTTTTTTGACCGAATTTTTCCAAAAAAATTTTCAATAACATCTTGATTTAGGCGTCTTGTCAATAAGTATTCAAACCCTTCTTGTTTAAGATCATCAAACAACTGTAATATAGATTTGATAGTAATTTGAAAACCATCAATAAACTTGACTGTTTTCGTAACGTCGTTACCGTTTTTTGGATTATATAACTTTAATGTTTGAAAAAGTATTAACATTTTATTAAAAAATTCTATTTGATTGTCATTACCGCAAAACGCATTTTTGTAAGTATAGCTATGATAACGCGTCGAAGAGTTAAGTGCGTCAAATAAATCATTCATATTTTTTATGAATTCAACTGTTGGTCTTGCAGATTCATCAATAATTTTAAAATCTATGTACGTTAATAAGCTAACTGCAACAGTCCTACTCAAAAGTTGAGTCGCATATCTGACTTTCATTTTTTCAAAATTGGTAGGGTTAATATGGCTGTTTGTTAACTTATATGCCTGTTTAAATGTTTTGTTTTTATCTTGCTCATAAAATTTAAGAATATGCTCATACTTTGCAACTCTGCCATTTTGTAAATGAAAATGATATGTCATCAAATTATTACGAACTAATTTAATTAAATGAGGTACGTCAAAAATGTAATATATTTTATGATCATTAATAGTGAAATAGGTTTTTTCCACGCATATTCCCCTTTTTTTAGCCGCATTTAATAAATCTGATCCCAGATCAGATACAAACACTCTAACTTTCAACCCGACTTCAAAGAGTTTAAGTATAATTTTGTCGATCCATTTGGATATATTATTGTCATTTTTACATTCTGATAACAAAGCAAATCCTATCGGTTGGGACCATTTTACAAAAATACCCCTCACTAACACAACTAAAGCGTGTTTTGCCGGTAGTGGGGATTGTACGCCATCTACTTCATGAAAACCAATGATTTTGTCGTCCTTAATATTATAAAAGAGATTTGTTTTAAGACTCATTGCATCCACTACTAAAGTACATTGCTTCTCTTTGTCAGACATGCTGTTTACTTTTAATTTAAGAACTGCCATTAAATCCTCATTGACCTGTGTAGTTATAGGAATGTACAGCTTATTTAATGTAGTTTTACATGGCATGCAAAGAGTTTCTTGTAATAAGCGGTAGGCTTGTGGGCTTACGTAATACAAACTCAAGCAAAACATTTTATAAGCCAGAGTGTATCTGTTGCCTTTATAACTTAACTTTTGATCTACTTGCGCTTTTACAATATCGGCAAATTTTTTTGATAAAAAGCGGTCACATAGCTTAAAAAACATGTCTTTTTGCGAATCACCCGAAGTCTGTCCCGTTTCATTTAGTTTTAACCTTTTTTTTACACTAGACAAATCAGATTTTAATTTTCTTTTGCGCGGAGTATTAGCAGAGAGCGAAGCAGCAGTTTGAACTTCTGTGTTGCTTGATGTACTGATCTTCTCTGTTTGGCATGAAGAACTGCATGATGGAAGATCAATTTGGGTTGAAGTGGTGACTGACGTTATTTCAACATGAGTTCCTTTATCTTTTTTATTTTTAGGCAAACGTAAACACGGTAAACAATTCTTCTTTAATCGTTTTCGTTGAGAGTTCATAGAAATGTCTTCTGCTTTAAAATGTACTTCACATATTCGTTCATTATGTTTTGACTTGTTAGATAAGTCTTCGCGATCAATTAACCGTAGCCACTGTAAGCGTCTGAAACAATTAAACAAATTGGTCAAGTGAAATAAATAGAGAGTTCCATACGTATTTTCGCGAATATGTAAAAAAATATTTATCACCTATTATTTTTCTTTCATGATACCTTACTTTAATATCTAACTATCTGATGACGTAGGGTTTTTTTACTTTTACATAACATATACAATATGCACATCAAAATACTCGTTACAATGTCTACTTTCACATAAAATAATAACCTTTTGCATAACTCAATACATAAAAAAGTTTCTAGAACAAAAACTGCAAAAGATACAATTTCGGTCATATTATGAAACACAAATCTTTCGATTTCTCACCCAATATTATACCAATTGTCAATCTAATGGCTATATTATCATTTTTTAGTTAAGTTTTAACTAGGAATACAGTAATGGTGAGAATTGGACACAAAACAAAAAAGGTAAACATCAGTTTACAATTACGTAATCGGGATCGCGAACATTACAACCTTCGATCATTTCTAAAACTATGCTATCTTGAATTTATCGTTCCCAATATACTATATTAGACTCAAAAACACTAATTAACTACATAGAACATCTATCATGTACCGACAACATAGATAAAATCTCTTTCAAAATAGTTAACAAACAAATTTACATTTTCACTAATAAATTCGCACTTTCTTATTCATTCTTATTGGAATCTTATTAGTTATTCTATTTTGAACCTTACTAAACTAAGAAATCGTTAATTAATGGCAAAACAGAGACTTAAACTAACATAATCTTACCTATACTTTCGTAAACACAACATAAACAAAACAAAACTTAGAAATATGTTACATGACGCTATTCTATAGTAAAACTCAGTCTATAACTTACACTAATCTAATAAGACATAAGTTCCTAAGCCTAATAAAATCAAAACAAACATTTATGAAGTAAAAACATCCTATTCTAAGTTTAAAATGTACATAAAAACTACTTGCGTGCTAGGTGGTCCCGACCAGTACTTGCGCCCTGGTGCTTGCAAGGGACCTCCGTCGCCGACACAATACCATATTTTCTAATAATATTTAAGTATAAGTAGGTACTTACATTTCTGGTTGAGTAGGAAGTATGAAGAATGATAAGTCCGGGTTTGCGAAATCATTATTGAGGCACCCGAAAACACTACAATATTTTTTTCCCCTTTTTGAAGTCATGATACAATAATTTACGACAAGTGTCCGCCGCCCGCGCCGGCGAGAGTTGACGAACGCAAGCGGTCATGTAGCGTACGCGCGTGCTCACAGTCGCGCTGCACAGCCCGCACTGCCGCCACCTTATTCCCCCATATATTATGCTAGCGTGTGCGTGAAATCGCGTGCCGACATGGCGCGCGGCGCGCACGCACACATTCAAACCGAGAGCGGCACGTTTGTATGAAGATGTTTTACTGTATATTTATCTACTGTGACGTAGGTCCACAAATATTTGAGTGCGGTCAATAAACTTATTATGAATTGTTTTTATTAGAAAGGTAGTGCCAATGGTGTGGTTTATGGTAATTAATAGCCCACGATAATCTCAAATTACCCACAGTAGCATCTTAGAGTGAGCTCATGTGTGGTCAAACCGTTTAGATGCCTAGGTCATGCATGACAATAAGTATGTACGCTGTTAATCTGAGGGCCTAAAAGCGGTGGGGTAGGAGCTAGTGTTGCCAGGTCCTATTGGATAAAAATCGGGACAGTTGGTAAAACAAATCGGGATTTAGGGTTTTAGATCGGGACATTTTCTTTAATAAAGTTTTTTGTCTTGTGGGAAATCTTCCAATGACTTCTCTCGCACTATATCAGACTTTTGCTAACTAAAACGCAGGATTCTTCTGTCCCACTGTGCGTTCCAGGGCCACGGTCACTATTTCAAACGTTCCCACAGTCCTAGCAAGCATCGGCCCTACTAGGCCCCTTCAGTGAAGCGCCGTGTGTCATTTTGAACGCACTTGACATAGTGATGCGAATAATGATGGCTTTTAATATATGTATCTTTTGATTTATCGGGACATTTAGGATCCCGATCAGGTGCAAATCGGGACGTGCCACAAGACCCCTAAAAATCGGGATGTCCCGCGCAAATCGGGACGCCTGGCAACACTAGGTAGGACCTACTTTTCGAGAAAATTTGTTGAAAAACTTTGATTGACCTACATGTAGATAAAGTTAGTAGGTAGGTACCTCGCTTACATAAAAAATGATATTTACTTACTACTACGATTGCAGATCGGGGCAATTTTATAAGCAGAGGTCTATTGAGAACCGTGTCAGCTAACTTTGCACTATCCTTACTTGGTAATTGTTTTGGCTACGCAGGGCACGCCGCCTCCACTGGTGGACTGGTCATATGTACCGACGGTGGTGCTAGCAGTGATCTTGGTATTGGTAGCGGCCACTGCGTTGGTAGCACGCGCGGCAGATGGAAAGCAGTCGACGCGCCTGCCTGGACCGCAGGCTCTCCCTTTCCTGGGCACGAGATGGCTGTTCTGGAGTAGATATAAGATGAACAAACTACATGAAGCTTATGAAGGTGAGATTTTATAGCAACTCTAAAAAATGTTGGTTAGAGAAAGTAGAAAGCGATTCCATTTCCTTAAAACTAGCAACAGGTAACAAGCAAGTCACATAAGCAACAAAAAGCGTTTAATGTTAGCATGTATTGAATTTAATAAAGACCTTATTTACTTATGAAATAGCTCATTTTATAGCTAGAGAAATTCAATAAGCCAATCTATCTATATTTTTAAATTAAAGCAACATTCAAGCGATAAAAACATAGATTAACAGAATACCTACAACTACTTAATATTTATTATGTAGGTAAGTACAGCACATGAGTTACAGAAAGTTCAAAATATTTTTTTTTATTTATTAGCAAGCCAAACTGTGCAAAGGCGTTAATTGAATTTTATTCAAAGCTTATTTTCTTAGAATTTTTTTGATGTTAGTGTTTCGTGATTTCAAGCAGCAGTGCTGAGGGATTGAATGCAGGACACGTTGATCTGCGAATGAATATATCCACTAAGATTAGTATTAAATGAATCTGTCCTATCAGAGACAAAGTTGTCTAGACCGTGCAATCTAGACCACAGAACAGGCATAATTAGGTTTCGAGACTAATAAGAAATTCCGATGTCAGCTATAAGTAACTTGATCTAGTTTAAGATTATTTATAGTTCACTGTGTGTGCTATTTTGATAACATTATAATTAACATAATTATGTTAAAGAGCAAAACAACATGAGATCTAAAACAAATAACAAAAATAATTTTGTGATGAACTACCCCATTGCTCCGAGTAAATAAGTCTTGCGTGTGACATTACGAAAATGTTAAATGGAACTCCTTGCAGGCCTATACTAGGCTGAGGCTTAGAGATGTATGTGCCTTGTTACCTGGCAAATTTGGCTATACTCATGATTTCAAAGTTATCTAACTAGCAGCCTAGCAGCGCTATCAGCGAATACAACAATAGCTGTTCATTTTGGTGATGCCTTCGAAACGGGTTTTGGACAAATTAAGGGATTAAAGGAGTTATACCCATAATTTTTTCAAAACCCATCTTTTGTTCGTTCTTTCCTTTTCTAACTGATGTGTTCTATTATTATGTAAAAGCTAGTTTACGATCACAATGAGAGATTTGCACACAGACATGTTCAGGCGTTACGGGCCGGTATTCGTGGAGACGACTCCTGGGGGCGCATCTGTGGTGTCTATCGCGGAGCGCGCAGCCTTGGAAGCCGTGCTTCGAGCACCGGCCAAACGACCTTATCGTCCTCCCACCGAGATCGTGCAGGTCTACCGAAGAAGCAGGCCCGATAGATATGCCTCTACTGGGCTTGTTAATGAGTAAGTATAAAGTTGTATATATTTGGGTAGAAGCTAGGTGAGATCAACGTGGGTTGCTGAGGATCTGTATAAAACTGCCTTGAAATTGAGGTTCTTTTCGGTAATATTATTTATCGGTTTGAACTTGACCACTTAACCTGGAGAGATAGTGATCAAGACCGAGTAGGGAATCCGAATGCAAATGCCCAGAGATTTGTCCAAGGCTGAAGGCTAGTAGTTGTTAGGAGCGAATCTGACTTAATCACTTTCCGAGGGAATACCGGTATCTATCTAAAAGCAATCCATTAATATTAATGTGATTACGAACCATAAGCGTGACTAGGAATTAATTGTATTAGTTTTTATAAGGGTAATCATAAAATTATATTCGCATGAACAAGTGTCAGTGCCTACCTTAGATTAAACATCTTTTATCTCAAGGTTTGGTATTATACAGTGCCTTATTTAGATGTTTGAGAAGGTTATAAATAAGTTGACGGCTCGATTATAGATAATGTCAATCATCGAGAGTAATTGACATAGATACCTAGTTAGACTAGGTTATCTTTTAAGTAAGTATTCATTCACAGCGGGTGGCTTGACCTCGAGTCTCGGGCACTCTCGGGGCTAAAGTAACTATTGTGTCCTGTGCTCGTGATATTTTGGCAAGGTTTTGTACCTACTCTAGTCACGTCCATATAGACTTCAATATAACTTCGCAGTTACATTAGCATTTTTTTTTAATAACGTTATGTTGCCATTTCCTGTAAATGAAGTCTATGTTGATAACACCGACAGTTTCATCATTATGTTCAACAATGCTTCATCAGATTCGATTACAATCTTAATTTTGTTGTTCCTTTTGAAACTGTTTGTACTAAAAGCTTATTTAAATGTTACCTAAGCAAATGTATTACTGTCACTTTGGAGGCAAGTGTTTAAACAAGGTTATTTCTTTGGTAAAAAAGGAAATAACAAAGTGTGCCTAACTATTATTGCCTAAATCGCTAGCGTGCAATTTATAACACGATCACGTTTATTCGGCAGGTAGAGGTTTCAAGGCCAAGTGAACTTATACATACAGTGGCTGTAGCAGTTAAAGATCTGGCTAGGATAAACGTAACTATTAATGGTAATAATAGTCCGAAGACGTTGCACGGTCAAGGTTGCAACTTTACGAAACTTCGTGGGTTTACACGTGCAGGGCGAGGGCAGGTGGACAGCAACCTATGCTATTTGATCATGTTATCCTTAATAAGGAATTTACCTGCAGATGGTAATGATTATCAAATATGATATACCGTATTTGATAGCAGAACATAGCACCTAAATATCTACACATAACTGAATTTATCAATCTTGAAATTAAAGCCTACCTACTGTTGCAACTGTAGCCTAAAATAAACTATTTTCAGACAAGGCGAAAAATGGCACCATCTTCGTCGACACTTGACGGCGGAGCTGACAAGTCCCAATACAATGCAGGGATTTCTTCCCGAGCTGAACAACATTTGTGATGACTTCCTTATCCTTCTGGACTCCTGTCGCCGAAACGATGGAACGGTTGCTGGCTTTGATCAACTCACTAACAGGATGGGGCTAGAGTGTAAGTAAAATATTTTGATTAGTTGTAAGTTTACGGCAGGGATTATGTCTCATCATGAAAATTTTCCATCCAGAGGCTGATGGATGGATTTATGGAAAATTTTCTTCGCATAAGAATTTTAAAGACAGCTATGCAGCATAAAGCCGCAGGAAGCTAGCTAATAGATGTACCTACTTTCACAGTTATCGATACGGACAGTACTGTAATCTAAAGAAAAAAAAACAATCGAGATGCTCCATTTGACAGGTTATGTAATTTGAAATCGAGTTTAGAAAGAATGGAAGAGAATTGTTATTGACCCTACTAGATAATTTGATAGTCTGTCGACTATTGTGTAGACATTGAGTAAGCATGAGTCAGACATGTGTGTTGGAATTTAAGATAAAAGTTGCGTTAGTGACAACTAACGACAACGGCGATGTCTATTGCCACCTCATAAACATCAGAGTCCAAACCAAAAAACTGAGTTTAAAAGCTTTATACCTTATCATACTTTTACGTCGTGGGCCAATGGAATTTTTGAAATAGATACCGTAGTCCTGGAAAGCAAAGGATCACTAAAAGGGCAAAGGTGGGTTTTAGTCAATAAAAGTGTGACACACCCTTTCGTTCCCCCTTAGAAAGTCATTTGATGATTTTTCACTTCAAACAAAAAAAAAAGTAGATATTTTTAGGGCGGCCTACGTCCAGAAGTGGACGTCTTTCGATTGAAAGAACAATGGTTGTGATCACTGGCATTCTGGTTCTTCTAAACATCACCATCTTAGTAACAGATACCGAGAAAGATCTAAAACAAGGTGGTAGGAAATGTAATTATCTAAACGCGTAGTTGACAGTTCGCGTGACCCCAAAGGCTGGTTTTAAGTTCGGTCAGAGATTGAGCATTGCCATACAATTTGGCAATGGCAAAAATGGCAAGATAGACTAGACTTTCTTCTAACATGCCTTGTGGTGAAAGGCTCATCATACCATGACCGTACTAGAAACTTATCAAGCACGCAAAGAAACAGGACACGGTGTACCTACCCTAGTACACCGTAGGCATATCAAAAGCGTAACGGATCTAGTGACGGTAACATCCGCTTTTTATCCCCGTATCTTTCGTTTGCCTTATCCGTACCCGTTCTCTCGGTTGGGTTTAGTAGTTTTCGCGTAAAGTAGGCGCATTAGGATGAGCGAGTGCATATGTCCTGTGATATACCTTAGTATGCGATGGCAAAAATGTTATACATAATATAGTGTGCTTTCAAACGACGCCGACGTTATGTCACGGGATTAAAACCTTCAACACTTTGTAACCCGCAGACACACAAGTCCAATGGTTTGGTAACGTCGCGTGCCATAGCTATACACCGAGCGTATCAGCACCGGCTATACAAGGTGTAAGGGACAGCCCACCACAAACTTTATGGGCTTGCTCAGTAGACGAAACTGAACAACCTTTCACAACACTTTTTTTCAGGAAACGAAAAAAAAAAATCCGCCTCACCATACAAAATTATAAACTTGATTAGACAGTTTGTATGGAGAGGCCGATTTTTTTTTTCGTTTCCTGAAAAAAATTTTTGTGGAAGGTTGTTCAGTTTCGTCTACTGAGCAAGCCCATAAAGTTTGTGGAGGGCTGTCCCTTACACCCTTTATAGAATTGGTCGGTGACAATGTTACTTTCAATAAAAAGATATTTTTTGCCCGACACGTTCTTAGCACAGTCGTATTGGGTAGACTTTTCAAATTGGGAAAAGGATATTTACTTATATCTGTATTATTCGTTATTATTTAGGTGCTCCCAGCCTTGTACTTTGAAATGTGTTATCTAACAAAACGCATCTAATAAATTAATATTGTGCGCTGTCGCGTGGAGTTCAAATGCTAAAGTCAGTGGGTCTTAAATAGATTCTGACAGAGGTTTGCGATAATAATGACGAGAGAATGACGTTTGTCGAGATAAGAATGTGGGTCATATGTGGAAGAAAATAGCGTTAGACGGCCAACGTACTCGCGTGCGTGCGTCGCGAGGAATGCAACAATCAACATCAGAAATGTATTATAAAATTGTAAACTGCACCGGATTACATAGAACCATTCTCTGCGTTCAATGTTATCAGCTAATGACCGGAAGCTATGTCGCGTATCTGTGCTCACATTCTTCCTTCGTATCGGGATTTCATGGTTAACCATAGCTTCATATCTTTTTAAATGTTGTCCATTTGAATGCTATGCGTAAAGGTTTTACAGTAGGTATGCTTAGATATGTGTACTTTAGACGTGGGAGAATCACTTTATGCGAAACTTCTTGTATATTGTCAGAATAAATTACTGTAGAGTGTAGGTACTCCAGAACACTTTCATTAGGATACTGTAAACTAAAGTTTTATCAATTTCCATAACAAAGTCGAAGACAACTAAATGAAAGTTTCTTTCTTTTAGACAACTTTCTTTTTGTCTGACCAGTTTCTAGTATCTGATCTGAAAGTTTTTGTTTATGGTGTTCTATAACGCTTTCTAAGATATGAGACTCCTTATTTACTGTAAAAACCTCCCCAAACACTCCTCAGAGTGTCAAGACCAACCGTTGGCTCATCACCTTAATACAACTTGTTTTCATTTCGAGAATTTCAGGAGCAAATTTTTATCATACTGTTACAGCGGTATGCGGCCTAATGTTGGGTTCAAGACTTGGCTTCCTGGAGCGTTGGATGTCGGGTCGAGCGGCTACTCTTGCAGCAGCCGTGAAGGCCCACTTCAGGGCTCAACGAGATTCCTACTACGGAGCTCCGCTGTGGAAGTTTGCACCCACTACACTCTACAGGACTTTCGTCAAGAGCGAGGAAACCATTCATACGTGAGTTAGTTCCCCCAATCTCAATTTAATAATGAAGCAATGCGTAAATATCTCAAGTAGTTACGACTTACGGTATTGACTTTGTGATTGATGGGCTATTACTCACAATGCGTGGACAGTGTTTTTTATAAGATACAGGACTGTTTTACACTGTGACATTGGACGATGTGTACCTACAGATAAGTATAGAGCACTTATTGTTTACCGATCGTTCAAGTTCACATTGAATAGGTATCATTAGTGAGCAAGTTTCATAATGATGCCTTTAAGCATCTAAGTTTCTGCGTGCTCTTCAAGATTAATCATCCCTTGGAATAAATTGTACATGACGCATAAGTTTGGATGCCTTTAATATATTATATCCTTGAACTCGACCAAGCTTTAAGGTGATGCATCACTACATATTATAAAACAAATTCCCCCGCCGCGTCTGTCTGTCTGTTCGCGATAAACTAAAAATCTACTGCATCGATTTTCAAGCGGTTTTCACCACTCGATAACGTGATTTTCGAGGAAGCTTTTAGTATATAATTTGTTAAGTTTCTGTATTTATTTCTGTGTACATTAACGGCATTTGTTGAAGATGTCGGGAAAAAATAAGCCATCTGGGAGCTTTCAACGAAAACGCTGCGTAAACTCTTTGAGATATAACAAAATAATGTATGATGGAATTGTGTATCTTATATAGGTCTACAGAAAAGTCCGAGGTGGCATGTCTATCTCTTAAGGTTAACATACTATATCCATTTTACTACTTTTAAAAATTGGCATTCATGAAGCGTTTATTGGAAAGCTATTTACATAATCACGGTATTGGTTCTTATCAAAATAAGTTACTTCGCGTTCAAGGCTATATCAGTATCTGTAAATTACTTTTTGAATCATTTAAATCGGACGTACTATTTGAAAGTTATCATAAGTGTAGATAATAATTCTCAAAATTAAATCTGCGCGATAGCTCCCGCGAGTTCCGCTCTTCAGTCGCTTCGCATGACGTGGTCGCTGACCCTTCCCCCGCACCGTCTTGCCTACTGTTTCTTTAGCTAATAAGCCGAACAACAATAACGCACGACTGAAGACTGTGTGAATTTTCTTTCAGGTGTTGTTGAAAAGTTATAATTGCATTTTTGTTTTGTGTTTGTTTTCTTAACTAACACAACACCAACAATGGTAGTATATGTGAATTAAGGTAGTAAGAACTACACTGCTCACGCGTGTAAAACGGAGGTCCAAAATTTATGGGGAGTAACCTAATGCTACGCGGGCAAAACCGCGGCCAAAAGCTAGTGATTTATAAAATTAGGTTCTTCCTTAATCGAGCCTCTTAGCCTTGACCGAGCTCTTAGCTTTTTTGTGCAGTAAATAGACGAAGGTTAGGAACCTTTTTGTGGCTTTTACGCCAACCAGACAGTATTGCCGCAGTCTGGATATGATGAATCAGCAACAAAAGCGCAACAACTAAAAAAGCTTTTAGCCTTGATGTCTAGTCTATTATATTTAAGTCTGGTTTAGTCCAAACTAAGCCTTTATTATGGCGTTTTTATAAGTTCCGTTGAGTTAATAGCTGGTTACGCTAGGATAATATCCTAAGAGATATTATTTCTTACATTATATACGGTCAAATTTTTCTGCGAACCCAATTATTTCTAATGCAGTCAAGCAATAATAAAACCAAACTGTTGGCAGGATAGTATCGGAGCTGATGGAGGAAGCAAAGAACAGGACACAAGGCACTGCTAACGATGAAGCCATGCAGGAGATCTTCCTGAGGATTCTAGAGAACCCCGCCCTTGATATGAGGGATAAGAAAGCCGCAGTCATTGACTTTATCACAGCTGGCATTGAGACGGTATGTTTACTATTTTGTTTGAGTAAATCATGATGTCCGAACTTCCAATGTATGTAAATGTTTGTATTGTCAGTTTTTGAAACGGTATTATTCATCGAATTTGTAGGTAACTATGAATATTCTTGGGAATATTTGTACGCACACGTTATTTATTGGTCGATACACATTATGTTTCACAGTTAAGCTGCATGTCATAGTAATAATGCCTTGTGAAATAAGACGGTATTCTTTTCGGCATATTTATGTGAAAATCAAGAAGTTATGCATTCAAAATGGGCAATGTGAATTTTCTTAAAATTTCTATTAACTAGTTATCGGTTTGTTTCCGTCAATCGAGAATCGTCATGCTGCAAGTATGACGGTTCCTCCTTACGTATCATCTAGTTTTAATCTTTATTCACAGTTGTAACTCATCTTTTGTTAACAGCTGGCGAACAGCCTGGTCTTCCTGCTTTACCTGTTGAGTGGGCGTCCCGACTGGCAACGCACAATTCGCTCTGAGTTACCCTCCTGCAGTACCCTGAGTGCCGAGGACCTTGCAGCCGCCCCGTCAGTTCGTGCAGCTATTTATGAAGCGTTCCGACTTTTACCAACTGCGCCGTTCTTGGCCAGGCTTTTGGATACACCTATGACTATTGCTGGACACAAATTGCCTGCTGGGGTGAGTTGATACTTTTAAGAAGAAATACGCTGTTCGTAGTTCTAAGAGCTGTTCTGGGAAGTTTGATTACTTACTATGTTACTTGCTCTTGAAGCAGCAGAAATCGTTCGTTCAATTCAAATATATATACATATATTTAATTCTGTCTGGACGGGACTTCCATATACAACGTTTGCTTAAAAAAATATGTATATGTTTCTGAGGAAACAAGATGAGTCTTGTGGATTGATTTTACAGGTATGCGGAACAAAGTTTAAAGTCCCTTACCCTTACAGGACGAGACTTCATTAGATTAATTAGCAGCATTTCAAGACTGAGACTCTGTTTTATTTTTCAGACATTCATCCTTGCCCACACGGGAGCTGCGTGTCGACGCGAAGAGAACTTCTGGCGAGCCCGCGAGTTCATCCCCGAGCGTTGGGTAAAGCCTACCGCACCCCATGCTGCTACATTAGTCGCTCCCTTTGGACGGGGACGACGCATGTGCCCCGGAAAACGCTTTGTGGATCTTGAGTTACATTTGCTACTTGCCAAGGTCAGCATAATTGACTTTTTACTTCTGTTTACAGCTGGTTTCAGCCACTAATCTAGCTCAGATTGATGTGGATTCGTCTAGTGCAAAAATGTTGTATGCATCTCGCGAAATTTGTATTAACTTAGACAGACTATTGCATTGTTATCCATCCAAACTATATCAGGACACCATAGTTGGCAGTCTCTGTGTGACGTTATAAAGAGAAGCTGTTGGTTCTGCCGATCTTAATTCAATTTTATTTGTTACCTACTTCATTTCATGTTTTTCTCCTTTGACATTTACATAAAAAAGATCCTGTAAATTCACACTTCTTGTTCATGTTCTCAGATAATGCAAAAATGGCGCGTGGAATTTGATGGCGAGTTGGACATTCAGTTCGATTTCCTGCTGGCTCCTAAGTCTCCGGTGTCACTGCGATTAGTCGAATGGTAGTCGCACATTTGTATTGTTACCTATTAGTAACGTGCTATTGTATCCTCCTGCTTCTTACAGCAAAACTATCATTGGATAGATTATACCAATATCTTGACATTATTAGCGTTATTATTTAGAGATGGTATATTAAAGACCTGCTATTTTCCTTGTCTTGGAATTCATCTTTGAATATAGGCACACGAAATGGTACGGTTGTATAATCAAAGCTTTATTAAGACTAAAGATCGCCATTTATTTTTATATTCGCTGTTTAATTTTAATGACTAATAAAGTCCGTCTTATATCTTGCTATTAATTTTCAGCGAGTGCTCGAAATGTCTTCCTCTTGCTTAGTTAAGATGATCGACATTCATCTATTTATATGCTTCTATATAAGTAATTCTAACGTGTCGATCCGGTTAGTTTCACTTCTTCCAATTAATTGTAACTCAGTTGCCATGACAGCTCAGTGTAGGGTGCGTTACAGGGTATTGGCACAATCTGCTCAAATCGCACACTTCTTTCTAATTTTGAAAGAACTGTTCACAAATTATTGTATAAGAAGGTATTGTACGTGTAATATTTACGTAGAATACTGATATAGTTTATAGCTACACAATATTATAAAAATATGGCTGTGTTAATATCAAAAACATATTTATATAAAATGTTATAACCGCAAATACCTCTTGTTTTAAGACTGTGCACTGCCAGCACAAGCATTTGTCAGAATTTTTAATGCAATTTTTAATCTTAGTGTAAACATTTAAGTAGCATTACAATCATTCCATTTTAAAATAAGTTTTTGGTAATACCAGCTTCGATATTTATAATAAATTCATAAATAAATTAGAAGTGGCCATTTCCTATGATTATTTTATAATATATATGTTTATGTTGATGTTAGTATGTACAGCATAAACACGGATAGGTACATCCTTGTTAGCTTATATTAAAATGGGTTATTTTGTATAACATTATATATAGGAAACACACATACATGAGGATATTGTTATAAAATATATTATTTGGAAATAATGAAGTGGACCTAATATTAAATATAAAATTAGTAAAGAGATTACAATGAAACTGTGTTTTATTTACCTACTTGTGTGATGTTACCTCCTTTGGTTTATCCTCCAATATTAATTTATACTGAAGTCAACCAGTTTTTATTTTACTCAAGTCTAGATCCAGCTGCAGCCTACATAAATCGTAACATTTGTTATTCCAAATTCAGTGAGCCACCAAATTTTCTACCCAGATTGATCAGTAGGTTTCTGGATTTGATTTTGCCCCTACCATTTTCGATTAGCAATCCTCACCTAACGATCATTTTGCTCTTTAAAAGCTACCAGTGCTTCGGCAACGATTACGTTACTACACTGGCCAGCCCGCTTCATTACAGCGATTTTGTTAGCTTCATCGTAATTATGTTCTGAATGGCCTCTTCCTGAATTTCATAAAGTGTAACCCAACAGGAAATCTGTCCGATTTCTTTAAATTACAAGCGCGCAATATTGATGGTCTCAACAACGATCGCTGTACGTCTGGCATCCGCTCACCACGCTTTCCCGCGACTCTCAACAGGTCATCAGTCCACCTTGTGGGAGGCCTTCCGACGCTGCGTCTTCTGGTACGCAGACGCCACTTTAGAACCTTTCGACCCCATCAACCATCCGTTCTACGAGCTTCATTCCTGATGCGACCACGCAAGGAAACTCCGAGCCTTTGGGTGACTGTAGGCCTTCTTATGAGGCCCATTGTTAGCAAACACATTTCAGTACCATAATTATGTCATCACTGGCAAGTACTGGCAACACGCACTGATCATAGACTTTCGTCTTGAGACACTGTGGTACCTTGGACGAGAAGATACTGCGCAGCTTCCCGAACGCTGCCCAGCTGAGACAGATTCAACGATTGAACTCTTTTTCAAAGTTAGACCTACCCAACTGGATTGTCTGTCCCAGGTAACCGTAATCGTCAACAACTTCCGAGTGTAGAGTCACCGATCTTGATCGGAGTGGGTGGTACATGGTTATTTACCATGACTTTGGTATTGTCTATGTTAATTTTAAGACCCACTCTTTCGGAAGCTCAACTAAGGTCATCGAGCATTGTACTGAGCTCCTCGTTAGTCTCGGCCATGACTACTATGTTGTCGGCAAACTGAAGGTGAGTGATGTACTCGCCATTGACATTAATGCCTAGCCCTCTCCAGACCAGAACCTTGAAGACATCCTCCATTGCAGCCGCTTAAACAGTTTCGGAAAAATGATTTCTCCCCACTGCAGAAGGATAGGTTTCGAGGTCTGGAGAGACTGCAGTACAAACCAAGTCTCGATCGAATCAAAAGCTTTCTCGTAGTCTAAACGCTAAGTAGAGAAGCAGATAATACTCCTCGGTCTTCTGTAATCAGCCGGAGCGTATGTACCTATGTGGTTTACAGTGCTGAAGCCTTTTCGAAATCCGGCTTGTTCGGGAGGCTGGAAGTCGTCGAACATGTGCGCGAGACGATTCGTGATGACTTTGGAAAACAGCTTGTAGACAGTATGGTTCCGAAGCGAGATGGGCCTGTAACTCTCAAGCAGGACATTGTCGCCTTTCTTAACGAAAAGTATCACCATATCTCTGTTTCACGCTTTTTGCCTCAAGTATGACGGAATCTAACAACATGTGAAGGGCCTTACATACATGCTGACATCCAGGATATCTCCGGGGTATAAAAGTAAAAAACTGATGAAGTAGCTTACCTAGTTAAAGTTTTGATGCGCCGAAATATTTCATTGTGGTTTGTTACGAATGTTACTATATCTTCTGTAGATAAATGTCTATTTATAAATATAAACAAAGATAACAAACTGAGGTTTCGTACCAACTTGCGGTGAGATAGGTTATCAGTTTATATAAAATCGTCCACTTAAACCAAACAATAACTAAACGTAAACGCACATAATTGCGTTAGCTCTGTAGCAGGCAACATCTAACCTCTAACTTGAATTGTTATGAAAGATGAAGTTCTGTGCAAACTTATCTTTTATGTTTACGGAGGCATCTTCGATGCTAGAGAGATATGCTTTAGCTAAAGATGCTGGATTCAAGGCGGTGGAAAGTGGATTCCCTTTTGGTTTGACAGTGGAACAAGTGAAGGACGCTAAGGAAAAAGCCGGCGTTGAACAAGTGTTGATCAATTTGAAGACAGGTTAGTAGGTAAACAAAAATATCTCTTAATAAGTAAGTAGGTTATCTAATTGTGGACGATTTCGAATAGTTAGACAGATACTTACTTACTGAAAAAAAAAACAAAATCAATTGTGACAACACTATCAAAAATGAGAGGACATTTGCACTGAGGCACTATCAATTTAGTTTGTGATCTACATTTCTTTATTAACATTGTAAACGGAAAAAGATTTGTATTTTTGTATGTAATTAATTAATGAAAAAAAAAAAAAAATTCAAAATCTATTGGACCAATTTAAAAAAATTCTTTTACAAGAAGAATGCTACTTTATCATTGTACCCCATAGGCTATGTTTACTACATTCACACCAGTGAAGCTGCTGGCAAAAGCTAGTATGACCATAATTATCTTTTTTAGGAGATGTAACTAAGGGAGAACTAGGAGTTACAGCAGTGCCAGGAAAGGAAAACGAATTCAAAGAAAACTTCAACACCACAGTCGACTATGCCAAGGCCCTCAATGCAAGGAAAATACACATAATGGCAGGAAAATTACAGAATGCTACATCACAAAACTGGGATACTTATGAGAAGAATTTAAAGTATGCAGCTGATGTATTGCAGAATGAGAACCTTCTTGGGCTTATTGAGCCTATAAACCAATATTCAGTGCCAAATTACTTTTTGAGCGATTTTAACAAAGGTATGGATGACAAGTTTTTATATATTAATTTATTTTTATAGAAAGCTTACAGCTCAATAGTTAGCTTAGTTTCTATTTTCTACATTATCCAGGATAAGAAGTTCAAATTTATATTTGCATTAGATATGATTTTACCCGGCCGGCATACATTGGCACAATTAGACATTTTTTATTACCAATAAAGTCTCCTAAGTTACTTAGTTTAAGTTATCTATATTTATTTAAAAAATACATTATTTGTAATATTTTTAATAATAAGTATTAATAATAAGTTTTTTATTTTGAAATATTATGTATTTTATCTATGGACCTTGGTTGCCTATACAGGAAAGGTATTAAAAAAATTGCGCATCAAATTTAACATTTTCAGTTTAAATTAATAGGTATATTTATGTAGATTTCCTTGTTATTTATTATCTTGTTTGCTACCAGTTATTAAATATTTACTCAAGTCCCGTATCTCTAGTCTCTCAGTCAACAAAGTACCCATGATTGTGTTTCAGCACTGGATATCATCAAGCGCATAAACAGCCCCAATCTGAAGCTGATGCTGGATGTGTTCCACTTACAACAAATATGTGGCGATATATCTCATAGCATCACCAACTTTATGCCCTATGTTGGGCATGTGCAGGTAATATACCACAAAATAGCAATATGTAGAATAAGAGTGGCTTCCACGTACCGGAAGACGAAGGGTTGGAAGGCCTCCACATGGTGGACCGATGACCTGGTGAGGGTATCGGGAATCCGATGGATACGAGATGCACGGTACTGGTCGTTATGGCGACTCTTGGGGGAGGCTTATGTCCAACAGCGCAAGTCTTTCGGCTAAAATGTACAATAATAATTATTACATAATGAAGCAGATATTTTGTGGACTAGACATATCTACTGCACAAAATAGATGACAGATTATCTTTTTTTTTGAGGTGTCATATCACCAAACTTTTGCTCTCAGTGGAGAAAAAAAGGAATCACAGACTTTTACTGAGTAAAACTCACCTGTATTCCTTCAGTTGCTCTTTGAGTTCACAGGCCACGGTAACTCTTTCGAACGATCCCGCAGCCATAACAGGAATCGCCACATTGGGCCCTGTTTTGCATACAAATATTAGATGATACAATTAAAAGAGATGCTTACTGTGTCAGATGCAAAATGCTAGAAAAATACTTGACATTGAAAATCAAATCAATAAAGTTAGAACTGTACTGCGCACACGTGTGCCACGTACGCCGATCTGGGCGCGTCGGTCTTCATACATTTTATGTGGAAACTAGACGTGTAGCACATGTGAAACATGCCTGATTTGTAGGTACGTAGAACGACGTTGCGTGGCGTGTATTAAGTGTAGCTCTCCAAGTCTAGTTTCCATATAAAGTGTGTGGAGACCGACGCGCCCAAATCGGCGTGTGTGGCACACGTGTAAGCAGTGTAGTTCTACCATATTGCTTTAGCAAAATGTTAGAAAAATATATTACTTTGATAATTTAATCAAATCAATGCAATAGTTGAATGCAGAATGCATTCCCTTGATGTACTTACCATGTTACACTTAAGTGTTATTTTGTTTATAATTGTTCTGAGGCTTTACCACGAGCACATAACCCGATGACCCGAGATGGCGCTATATGGGGGTATAGCTCCATCCCTCTTTCTCGCTCGCACGCCTGACTTCTTAACACGTCATGGAAAGGCCCCAGATGCAGGGCCCGATCTACGGGGAGGCAAGCCGGGCATTTGCCCAGAGCGACAAAAAATGAAGGGCGGCAAAATTGACTTATACTATCTTTCAACCTAGCTATTCACACCCAAGTTGTCAGGTTGAGAATTTTATGTGCCACCTTCCAACCTACTTCAGGTTGGATAGTAGAAATATTTAAGACTTAAGCCTAATGACTTATATACACCACTAATTTTTAATTAGTACAAATACTTAAAGGGCTTATTAGAAAAGCCCTTATTATTATTTAAGTAAAGTCTTAACAAATAATATTCATATACAACAAAGTTATTAGCGTTTGTGTTTATCCCAAAATGTCTCTCAATTTATGGAAATATTGTACAGGCTATTGATTATGAGTGAATATATGACGATTAAAATAGAAAAACACTGCCCGCAGTATTTTCTACTAGCAATTGTTATGTATGATTGAATCTACGATGAATTTACCTTTTCGTGGTCAATTTTAGGATTTGGGTTTTTTCTACTTTTGAATACAAAAATATGATCAGTAACGGGTACAGATACAGCCCCATTTTTTTGTGTACTAATTAAAAAGTAGGGGTGTGTCGTATGGTTTTGTGTATGTAAAGGGCGGAGGAAACTATCTTTGCTCAGAGCAGCTAAACAGCTAGATTGGGCCCAGCCCAGATGTTATAAATGTCTGTTTTGTGTAAAATGTCTATACTAAATTATAAATTTGATTGCAGATAGCTCAAGTGCCAAACCGCAACGAACCGGACACAGAAGGAGAGATAAACTACAAGTATGTCCTCAATCAGATAGAAAACAATGGCTACGTTGATTGGATCGGTCTCGAGTACAAGCCGTTGAAGAATTCCAAAGACGGACTCACTTGGGTCAAGAATTATGGCTATACTCTGTGATAACATGAAATGTTGATAATAAAGCTAGAAACTTTGTGTAAATTGTGATACATAAATATTAGAAATTTAAACAAGTACGTTAAAGCTAGAACTACATTAGACCGACGCACAGGTGTAGAGTCTGTCTAATAAGTTAAACGACTTGGGTAATTATCAGGATTTAATGAAATCTGATGTAGTCAACACGAGTTCAATAATCAAGGTTGAGTAAGACATAGAGATCATTGTTAACTAACAGAAGAACCTTAAAAAAAGTATCGAATATAGGTTTTTTTAAATGATTAAATATTATACAAAATTCCCAAGTCGGTAGACTATAACACGCTTGATTTGTGCGTAGAATCGTGTGGCGTGGATCAACCAGTCTAGTTTCCATATAAAATGTATGGAGACAGATGCGCCCAGGTCGGCATGTGTGGCCACGTGTGCAGTTCTAGCTTAAGGTACTTTTATTAAAAGAATATGAATTTATACAATCAATTTCATATCAGTTGAATATTTTAAAATAGGTACTTGAAAGTTTTTTTCTTATACTACATTCGCAATAATAATAATAATAATAGACAATTAAACAAACCTTTTTTACTGTCCATTCAACCAATTGATTTCTATTACATTGGTTGCATAATAAATGGCGACTGCCGAAAATAGTTTGTATTGTAACCACTTTTGGTTTTAAAGCCATCCTTATGCCTACGGAATAGAGACTATAATCGGTTAAACGGACAGTAAACACGTTTGTTTAAAGAAGAACGGTCACGTCCCATATAAAAAAAACCCAGACCCGACAGAAAAGTGACATATCTCAGTTTTTTTGTTATTATTTATATAATCATATTATATAGTTTTTATATTCGAAATCAATGGCTAACACCAAAATATTGCCTTATGTTTTTGTTCAGGGTTTACACTAAAAAAATACAAAATGCCTACTTATCTACACAATTCGTAATGTATGTAACTAAATGACGATAAATAGTTATGGGATGTATCCAGGAGACCTGGAGATACAGCTGTATTATATAATTTTTGAACTCCGAGTACAACATTCAACATAGGATTTTTTTTTTTAAGGTGGTTTAAAATCATCTAATGACATCTCTCGCCCTTGGGTGGAGCAGATGAAAGAGTGAGATAGCATGATTGGTTTCCGTCACCAAAAACCAGCTGAGCCGTAGTAGGTATGCACACAGTACGTGACCGTTTTTATACATACACACAAATAACTTCCTATACGAACATTATTATTATTTTTTTTAATACATCCCATAACTACTTACTTTTCTACGTCATTTAGTTACATATATTTACGAATTGTGTAGATACGTAGGCATTTTGTACTTTTTTAGTGTAAAGCCTGAACAAAAACATGAGGCAATATTTTGGTGTTAGCCATTGATTTCGAATATAAAAACTATATAATATGATTATATAAATAATAACAAAAAAACTGAGGTATGTTACTTTTCTGTCGGGTCTGGGTTTTTTTTGCCTGTTCTTCTTTGTTATCATATTGCGAAAGAAGTATAGTATGCTCAAATAACGAAGAATTGTGTATGTTTATATAAATAAAAATATTGATTTTGAAATATAAAACATTTATTACTATGATTAAAATAATAATTAATTAATGAATTAATACTAACTTAACAAACTTCTATGTGAATACTATGCGCCGTTAGTCTGAAACTGTTGCACCCAGTAGTGTTTTTTCACAGCATCCAGTGATAATCTGTCTTTGCTTGAGTGTTTTAGAAGCTGCAACAAAGAATTAATCATGACTTCTATTCTTATTTAGAAGAGGTCTCAGAGTATACAAAAGAGTCATTGCAACCCGAGAATGCTAAGGGTAAATAAAGGAACATGTGTGGGTTTTAGTCTGTACAAGTCTGACACTTCCTCTCGCTCCACCTATATCGGGAAAAGTAATTTGTTGATTTCCGACCTGACATACTAAACAATTTAGAAGAGGTTATGAAATCACTTATTTCATAAAAAATCATTTTGAATTGGAGCTTTGGCATTTATTTTTACTACACTAAATTTAAATAGTGGACAATCTAATTGTTTACTCACAAAAACCTACACTGAAGGATTATAATCTGCCTTGGATTATGGTCTTGTGTCGGGGAGAGAGGAGAGATATAGGGAGGAGGCAAAAGATGATTCTCAGCAATAGCAAAACTACAGGCCAGTTATGTAGTGACTCTATACATTCATTTTAATGACTAGCTGACCTGTGTCTGCTTCGACGGGCGTGAAATATTTTTAGGTTCAGTAGTTCCAGAGATGACTTCCCAGTCCCAAAAACAAAATTACAAATTTACCTCCTAATGATATTGTGTAGATTTGTAATACTAACCTTAGAAATAAGATCCTTAGCTCCTTCAGGTACATAACTAGGATACACCATGTCCAAAGCAAGGATCCTGGCATAAGTCTTGTCTTGTCCCTCGCTCTCAAATGGGGGCTTGCCAACGAGGAACTCATACAGCAGGACACCGATGCACCAGTGGTCCACAGACACGTCGTAGACTTCACGCTTGATCATCTCAGGAGGCAGATAGTCCAAGGTACCACACATGGTTTTACGCCTGTAACAAGAAGATAGAAAGCAAAGTATAGTACAAAGCTGTATCATCTCAAAAATATATGAAAGAAAAGAATGAAGCTAGAATTACATTAGACCGACGCGACGACGTGTAACACGCCTTATTAGTACGTAAAACGACATCGCGTGGCGTGGATCTAGCTCTATAAGACTAATTTCCATATACAATGTATCCATATAAATTATGGTTTATTCTTGCAATCTGTCACTTTGTCTTGAATGAACTTAGCCCATTGGCTAGTCCATCGGCACAAGCAAAAAGTCATATGAGGTAAGAAAAGTACCTCAACTTTTCTTTTTATTTTATGAAATGTGTTGATGGTCGTAAGTATCATATCAACATCATTATGATCTGTGGGCTATTCTATTTTAAACTTACCTCTCAGAAGGTGCATGCACAGACCAGCCAAAGTCGGCCAGTTTGAGATCTCCGCTGAACGCGACCAGAATGTTCTCAGGTTTGATGTCTCTGTGGATCACATGGTGCTGGTGGCAGTACTCCACAGCATCTGCAACCTAGAACGAGAATAAGAGACATTATAACGCTGCAAGTGACTGTGTGTTATCAAACATAGCAATATTTTTGAATAACAATTACTTATAATCATATTTGAAAAGGATAACAAGCCATCTCATACTATCATTTATTGTGAACATCAACTTGTTTACCATATTTAATTTAACCTTTTAAATGTTTGGTGCAAAGAATTTATTTGTGTGCCACAATCCACATCTCTAGTTATTGTTATAGCTATTCTTGACTTGTGTTTCTAGTAGCAAGTCTGAGTGGTAACCCAACTAGCAAGTATGCTTAGATGTGTTGTTTTTTTTAAGTATTGCTCGGAACAGTATCAATGATCATATCATTGGGAAAGAAACAATGTTGTCTCACTTTTTGATTAATTTGAAGTGCTTGAACCTAATTTACTACTCAATGAACAATAATTTAACCTTTCGAATACCATAATTAGAGACACAACAGAAAGACAATGAGAGAGTGAACGCTGGCATTTGTTTGGGGTTTCATGAATCAACAGAATTGCTTCCAAATATTTTAAATTAAATCTCATAATAAACATAAAGCTACCAACTACAACAAAAATAGAAAGACAATAGGTGCGCGAACACCGGCGTTCGCTTGGGGTTTAATGAATTAACTAAATTAAAGAATAACTTTTTAATCTTACCTGGTAAATATATCTGGCAGCTTTAGCTTCAGGGAAGCGACCTTTGGGTGAGTTGGTGAGATGTTTATACAGTTCTCCACCAGCTGCAAACTCTACCACTAAGTAGATACGACGCTCATCGTGGAACCAGGTCAGCAACCGTAGGATGTTAGGATGTCTGAAAATGAACAAGAGTTGCAGAAAAAGAACTCTCAAATAAGTTGAAAAAGTAACTCATTTGGTTGAAAACTGAGAAAATATATATTTAGTATAGTGGGTTATTATTTATGTAGACTTCGTACTTACTTCAAGTGCGACTGAATTTCAATCTCTCTCATCACCTGTCGTTCACATTTCGACCTCACAATCTGAGATTTGAAAAGTGTTTTGATGGCCACTAGATAGCCGGTTTTCTTCTCTCTGGCTACATGAACGTGTCCGAATTTACCTTGACCTAGGGCTGATCCGAGCTCGAAGTCTCTGGGTGACCATTTATACCTGAAATACATACGTGAAGAATATGTAAACAAAATTCTTACTTCAATCAATGCTAACTTTTTTGTTCGGATAAGATTTACTTACGAAGTTCCATACGCTTCATGGTTTATTATTTTAGTTTCCAATTCTAATACTTCACTCTTCATTGTCATATATTTCTGAATGGTAGATCTTGTTAATCAATTTATTTTGAAGAAACAATACAACCAATGCAACACAACGTTCGCTTCTCGTCCGTTAAGTTTTGAAAACTTTGACAGAATCATCAGTGCTGCCAACTCTAAAAGTTCCAAGACGCTAGACTCAATATCAAAACCAAAAGTCGCTAGAAAATAGCTGACTATTGGATCTGTTACGGGTATACTACTAGGGGCAGATCCAACAAAAGACTGGAAAAGAGGCTCTTGTGTAAGCAATTCAATTGTAATTAAATACCTATTGCATCGTTTGCAATAAAGATTGATAAACTATGAACAACAACCACCATTGACCTATTTTTGTATTGTTGTATATCAGTCATTTAATAATCGTTATTCTATAATCAGTGTGTGGTTATTTTAAAGTCAATGGTGGCGCGTGGTATTGAGGTTAACGTATCCGAGAATAAAATAGAATAGGTAGAAACTTTGTTTGAAAATCGCTGTAGTAAACTCGTTTTCTTAAGCCTGCTGGCCGAGCTGAGACCAACGCGAGCCTTGGCGAGCCTAAGCAAATATAGGCAAATTGACACACGGCGAGCGCCTCTCTACACTTTCGGCAAGCTTGAACCAATGCAAATGGCCAATAAGACGAGTTTTGAGGAGACGCCCACATGTTGGGCCCTGTCAGTTGTTGTTGTGCATTTAAACAATATGGACGACGTAGAAGTCATCGCGGCTGCTGCTATTTATTTAATAAGCGCTTATATTTATTATGTCACTGTATACCGCACTAAAGTTGTGAAAATGAAAAGACAAAAAAGACGGTGGTGGATGTTAAGCCTGCTTTAAGTGAGGTTTGTATGACGTATAAAACAACATTTTACACCACCTGCTCGATAATGTCGTTTTATTAAATACGTCATACAAACCTCACATAAAGCAAGTCATTCCACACATTAAAATGTACAAGCATCGCATAAGTTGACTCGAAATTCAAACTGGCCACTAACAAAAAAAGAAAATAGAATAAAACATGCTTGACGGGAGCGTTATAAAAAATTGAAACAATAAGAATCTTGGAGTAGTGAATTTTGTTTGTTTCATGAACTTGTAAATAATATAATACTTATATTTCTATAATATATGATTTGGTCGACCAAATTGTTTTTAGGGTTCCGTAGTCAACTAGGAACCCTTATAGTTTTGCCATGTCTGTCTGTCCGTCTGTCTGTCCGTCATCGCTTAATCTCTGTGACCGTTAGCACTAGAAAGCTGAAATTTGGTACCAATATGTATATTAATCACGCCGACAAAGTGGTAAAATAAAAATTGGAAAAAAATGTTTTATTAGGGTAGCCCCCCTATATGTAAAGTGGGAAGTGATTTTTTTTTAATTTCAACCCTAACGTGTGATATATTGTTGGATATGTATTTAAAAATAAATAGAGGTTTACTAAAATCATTTTTTGATAATGTCAATTATTTCGGAAATAATCGCTCCAAAAGTAAAAAACAATTTGTCCCCCCCCCTAACTTTTGAACCATAAGTTTAGAAAAAAACTTCTTCTGGTGCCTATGTATTAATTAGTAACCCAATTCCTCGAGAGATGGCGCAGTATTGGCGGTATTATCTTATAACTACATAAAATTTCTATCAGGAACATGCTGGCAATTTAGAACAAAACTAAAATTCATTTTTTAAACGTCATCTATCAAAATGTTAAGGTAAAAACCAGTTCATAAATGGTTCGATAGATGGCGTTGCGTAATGACGTCATCTTTTTAAAAGTCGATGTTAATATTTTCCGTGCTTTCATGACCTACCGTGGTATAAAATCGTTGCTTCTTAAATATACCTATTCGTAATTTTACGAGTGTACAATCGCTGAAATTTCTACTACTTGCATACTGTTTTAGTTATCACCGTCCTTTGTGGCTCCGTTTTTAGGGTTCCGTACTTAGTATGTCAACGTAACAAATAGCCTTTTTTTAAACTCATAAGTGGGAACACTTATTGTGACGGACGGGAAACTACGGAACCCTACATTGAGCGTGGCCCGACACGCTCTTGGCTGGTTTTTTTATTATCTCGCAGAAGGTGTAAAAAGTAGAGTATGCAACACGAGGATAAAGCTGTCTTTGTCTTGGGCGGCTTAAAATTGCTCACTTCACTCAGGTTTCTTTATTAACTCCCTCGCAATGCTCGGGAGTTAATTATGTAAGTCCCTCACTATCGTTAGGGATTGCAATCAGCAACCTTCGTTTCGTTCGGAATTCAACATGCCGCCCGCGACTTAAAGACACTGCTTAATCACATAATCTACTATTACGATTCGAAAAAATTTTGAGACTTCATTCGGGAGTTGAACGAAGTTTTAGTTAGTAAAAGCGGGAAATTTGATGGTAACTAAAAATAACCGTTACCGAAATTACTTCAAATTGCAGTTAAGCAAGCAAGCAATCAAGAAAACTTGGCTTACTTTATTAAACACTAGCTTCGCCAGTGTGAAAGTAGAAAATATAGCCTATGTCAAACTGTAATAAAGTAGCAATCTATTGATGAAAGAATTTTAAAAATCGGTGCAGTTGTTTTGTGTTTAATCATTCATCATCATCATCATCATCATCGTCATCAACTCACATAAACTACTATTAAAAACACAAATATCAGGAGATTTACTAACAAAATCAGTAGATCAGGAGAAACTCGGCAAAATCAGAAAATCTCCTGGAAAATCAGGAAGTCTGGCAACACTGGCGCGGACAAACATGTGAACACTATTGGCCGAGCGCACGCGAGCGCCTTTGATTTGTGCAGAAAAACCGACACCGCTCTGAAGTGAGGCAAGTGATCACGAGCGGCTGCGAGTCGTGACAAGCTATTTCAAATGAGGTCTATACACATTGGCGCACATTTGCTTTGATTGGCGCATGTCTACTCAACCAACTAGGCGAGACACCGAGCGATGGCAAGACAAGGCAAATATACTGTCTACATGTTGGTATTGGTGTGCATCAGAATGGCGGGTGTAATTTCCAGATTTGTCTAAATTTATTACAGTTATTTGGTACCTTCTGTGTACCTTTACGTACCTCTTTTGAAAATCTGTGTACCTAAACCCATATAATGATATTTTAAAAATTAGGTACACCCGCCATCCTGACGTCAGAACCGCGGGTGTACTGCTAACCAATATATGTAGCCAAGCGTACTGTATAAGTAAATTTGGTACCTCTTGTGTACCTTCACGTGCCTCTCTTGAAAATCTGTGTACCTACACCCGTACAATGATATTTTAAAAATTAGATACACCCGCCATCCTGATGTCAGAACCGCGGTTGTATAGTCATTGACCGCGGGTGTACTGCTAACCAATATATGTAGCCAAGCGTACTGTATAAGTAAATTTGGTACCTCTTGTGTACCTGCAGATACAAGTATTAAATAGACGAAATACTGTAACGTTGCTGCCAAAAAAAAAAATTCTTTGACGTAATTATCTTTAAAAATAACAATCTACGTAAGTACTGATAACTTAAGTTAAATATTAAATGTTGCCTATTTTAGAACTGTGAAGGATTAATGGAATTAGAATGTTTGTCTGTCAGTGTTTCCAGAATCAAAATAAAACAAGAGACAGTTTTAAAGTATATTTTAATTGATTTGAACGATAACGAAATAAGTAACGATTAAAATGAATAAAATATGATTAAATTAATTAATAATTATTTCATATGGGCGCCCATATTTTTTTTATTTAACTTTCAATATACTCACTGAGATGTATAAAATGGGGTTGACCGGCGACTCGTTGGGGAAGACCTGCGCCCATCCTGATACGATAATGTAATAAAATTATGGCGGGGGAGAGGTTAAACAAAAGGTTTAAACTAGATTATGGCACTAGTGCGTAATGGTAATCAAAATGTCACAGTTTGGTAAGAAGGGCCATTATGTACCTAAGTGCAGTGCAATAAGAGTCACTTTCTGAGCAAGTGTATTGAAAAAATAGTGTAGTTCTAGTCAGATCAGGATGGGCATGGAAATAACGATTATTTCCATGCCCATCCGATACAATAAAAATTGCTAGTTCAGAATATTCAAAGAGATATTTTTCTACGAAGTTAATTTAATTTTTTCAACCAAAAAAGAAATTGTTTAATTGTAGACTGCCAGTGGTCCAGTGGTCGTAGTATGCGACTGCTGAACACGAAGTTGTGGGTTTGATCCCCACATAAAACAACAATTAGCGGATCTCCTGAGTCTGTGCGTAAATTGTGTCCGTTAATTTCATTTCCGACTTCCGGTATGGTCACGCAATAGTGACTAAATGATATACGGAGGTTTGGGATTCCTGATATTAAACATATTACACATTAAACGTATTGTGGCCATAATGTTTAATGTAGATGTTCCTTTGACGTCGTTACTATTTTAAGTTGGTGCTAGCTGTGCCCGCGACCTCGTTCGCGTGGACTACAGGATTTTGAATTTATTTTTTCTAAATAAAAGTAGCCTATGTTACTCCTTATTACATCAGCTACCTGCTAAAAAAGTCCCGTCAAAATCGGTCCAGCCATTTCAGATATTAGCCCGGACAAACAGACAGACAGACAGACAAAAATTGTAAAAAATGTTATTTTGGTGTATGTACCGTATATATATATTCATATGCATGTAGTAAAAAACAATTTTTTCAATATTACAAACAGACACTCCAATTTAATTTATATGTATAGGTGATTATAAAATAGTAACGCTGTATAAGAAAAATCTTTTCTGTTTTTCGCAGCCACATTACATTATTTCGTTTATTTAATACTTGTATCTGCAGGTACACAAGAGGTACCAAATTTACTTATACAGTACGCTTGGCTACATATATTGGTTAGCAGTACACCCGCGGTTCTGACGTCAGGATGGCGGGTGTACCTAATTTTTAAAATATCATTATATGGGTTTAGGTACACAGATTTTCAAAAGAGGTACGTAAAGGTACACAGAAGGTACCAAATAACTGTAATAAATTTAGACAAATCTGGAAATTACACCCGCCATTCTGATGCACACCAATACCAACATGTAGACAGTATATTTGCCTTGTCTTGCCATCGCTCGGTGTCTCGCCTAGTTGGTTGAGTAGACATGCGCCAATCAAAGCAAATGTGCGCCAATGTGTATAGACCTCATTTGAAATAGCTTGTCACGACTCGCAGCCGCTCGTGATCACTTGCCTCACTTCAGAGCGGTGTCGGTTTTTCTGCACAAATCAAAGGCGCTCGCGTGCGCTCGGCCAATAGTGTTCACATGTTTGTCCGCGCCAGTGTTGCCAGACTTCCTGATTTTCCAGGAGATTTTCTGATTTTGCCGAGTTTCTCCTGATCTACTGATTTTGTTAGTAAATCTCCTGATATTTGTGTTTTTAATAGTAGTTTATGTGAGTTGATGACGATGATGATGATGATGATGATGAATGAATAAACACAAAACAACTGCACCGATTTTTAAAATTCTTTCATCAGTAGATTGCTACTTTATTACAGTTTGACATAGGCTATATTTTCTACTTTCACACTGGCGAAGCTAGTGTTTAATAAAGTAAGCCAAGTTTTCTTGATTGCTTGCTTGCTTAACTGCAATTTGAAGTAATTTCGGTAACGGTTATTTTTAGTTACCATCAAATTTCCCGCTTTTACTAACTAAAACTTCGTTCAACTCCCGAATGAAGTCTCAAAATTTTTTCGAATCGTAATAGTAGATTATGTGATTAAGCAGTGTCTTTAAGTCGCGGGCGGCATGTTGAATAATAAAATATCATTGTATGGGTTTAGGTACACAGATTTTCAAAAGAGGTACGTAAAGGTACACAGAAGGTACCAAATAACTGTAATAAATTTAGGCAAATCTGGAAATTACACCCGCCATTCTGATGCACACTGGTATTGGCCTTCACTCGGCAACGCTCGGCCAACGTGTATTGCAGGCTTTACAAGTTTGATCTTCACTTAATGCTAAAGTAACCAATATTTGTCGTTAGGGATCCAGAAATTTATGAGAATGAATGTGCTTACTATTTACTCTTTATTTAAACATTTACGAAAAAAAAAATTCTTTTTATAGTTGCCAAAAACCCAACTATTACCTAAAACGGTTTTAATTTGTACTCCAAAAGTCTTTAGATTAGTCATCGTTCTATTTAAATTATTTTTGTCGTTAAAATTATTTCTTTATCGCTAAGTTAGCGACTAATCGCTAAATTGGCAACACTGAATATTACTACAGAACATTAATACCCCATGTTCCTAGGAATAGCTTTGGTGCCATAGATTATACGCTCTTGTGCTTAGGCGGCGGCTAGGCTGCGGGTACTGTAAATATTAGGATTAAGTAAATTGCTAAAAAAAAGGAACTTGCTTGCTGACACTGACTTGATGGAAAAAAATATAATGTTGCAAAAGCAGCTCATATTTCAGTTTGTAGAAACAGCTGTTGCATTTTGCATGTAGTCGTTTCACAGTATTTTACCTTTGGCAACAATCGAGTCCTTCATCTGCTCTTGAGCCTATTAGCCCTCCAGCTTCTTATCTGTAATTTTATGTTCTAAAATTACAGTATAACACATCTTTTTTAAGTCGTTTGTTTTTTTATATTTATTATTCAGTTTTTTGTAGTGGTATCCCACAGCGAAAATTAAATGGTAAGCAAGTTCTCTGGTATGGTAGGTACCTATGTTACTTTATGAATAATAAAATAAGCCAGCACGCTAGTGCGCCAGAACCGGAAGCCATGGAACAGTCTGTGGTGATTCCCCAATGGGTCAGGGTGGTGCTGTCCCAATGAGCCGGGATGATGCCCCAATAACTCGGGGCGATGATGTCCTAGTCATAAGTGAGTTGGGATGATATCGTAGTAAGTCGGGGTGATAGCCAGGTAGGCAAGCTGGAGGTCAAGATAACCTTATAAGTCGTGAGTGCTGACTGTATGGCCACTCGAAAGCTTGAGCAAGTGATGACGACGTTACAAATTGTAACGTCGTCATCATTTGTCAAAACTGCCTTTGAAGAATTACACATTGAAAGTGCTTGTAAAACTCTTTCTGTTAATTACGAAAGAATAAAACTAATAGAAGAAGTAGGTAAGTATTATTATCTCAATTCAAATGCGATTTAACCGAATATAACATTTTTAGGGTTCCGTAGTCAACTAGGAACCCTTATAGTTTCGCCATGTCTGTCTGTCTGTCTGTCTGTCCGTCTGTCCGTCCTCGCTTAATCTCTGTGACCGTTAGCACTAGAAAGCTGAAATTTGGTACCAATATGTAGGTATATCAATCACGCCGACAAAGTAGTAAAATAAAAATTGGAAAAAAATGTTTTATTAGGGTAGCCCCCACAGAAATCTTATTGCCTTATTATTAAGATTTCTGTGGTAGCCCCCCTATATGTAAAGTGGGAAGTGATTTTTTTTTTAAATTTCAACCCTAACGTGTGATGTATCGTTGGATAGGTATTTAAAAATGAATAGGGGTTTACTAAAATCATTTTTTGATAATGTCAATAATTTCGGAAATAATCGCTCCAAAAGTAAAAAACAATGTGTCCCTCCCCCTCTAACTTTTGAACCATAAGTTTAGAAAATATGAAAAAAATCTGAAAAGTAGAACTTTATAAGGACTTTCTAGGAAAATTATTTTGAACTTGATGGAAAGAACAGTTTTTGTACAAAAAGACAAAATAATTTCTGGACTAAGTTTGTACTATAATCGTATATGCAAGCATTTTTTTAAACTCATTAGTGGGTACACTTATTGTGACAGACGGGAAACTTTTTTTTTAACGGTTTTTTAGTCTTTACTACGCGTTCCAAATGAGAATAGGACCGATTCCTATGTTTTGACGTCTCGTCGTAGAGTCTGTCTAATAAGTCAACTGACTTGGGAATTTTGTATAATATTTAATCAATTAAAAAATACTTATATTCGATACTTTTTATAAGGTTCTTCTGTTAGTAAATAATGATCTCTATCTCCTAATCAACCTTGATTATTGAACCCGCGTTGACTACATCAGATTTCATTAAATCCTAATAATTACCCAAGTCGTTTAAATTATTAGACAGACTCTACTCTCAAATCGAAGAAATTTTGGCAAAATTGAAGAACATAGAGATGAGTAAAATCGAAGAACTGGATTCAGATTAAATTTTTTTCGTTCACAGTTCATAAATAAATTAAATTTTTCGTAAATTAATTAATGTTTAAAATTTTCTTTCCTCGATTTGACAGTAAATCGTGACATCACAACATGGCGGGCGAACCTGTTCTCTTTTGGAACGCATTGTACTTGATTTTGTAGTTTTTAGTTCCTATGTGGTGGTATGGTCATGTAAAGAGGAGAGATGAAAAGCATGTTGCTAAAAGAGTTATGAATTTACATGTGGATGGATGGAGAGGGAGAGGGAGGCCAAAGAAAAGATGGATGGATTGTGTGAGAAGTGATATGAAAGAAAAGGGAGTTAGTGATAGCGTGACGAGTGACAGGATAAAATGGAAGAAAAAAACGGGTTGCGCCGACCCCAAATTAAATGGGACAAGAGCAGGAAGAAGAAGAAGTTCCTATGTGGCGTCATAGATGTCAGTACCTACTCATAACTATTCTTTTCTCGCGTAGGTACCGCCCCCAAGTAACAAAATGTGGTCTTGTAGTGGTTCCGGAGCCAGGACTATTACAGGCTAGTAAAAGTTTATAACCACGGAAAAGGGCCCATTTTATACGCGTACTTTTGCCAATAAAACACTCATAGTAGACTTGACGAGCACCACTTAGACCAATAATACACTTACAGTTATCTGCTCCCGCGAAGTTCACTAAGAGCATTTAATAAAACCAGGCAGGCGTGTAACGTACTCCGCGCTTCCATTAGTAGCTACTTCAAACATTTGTAACTTTTTGTTGTATTGTGGAGCAAAAAATAAAAATTAAAAACTAGGTTAATATTAAATTTTATATAAAAATGTATTAACAAGTATTTCGCACGTAATATTATATGTGCATATATGTTAGCACGGCAAACGCATAAATATTTTCGGTGAAGTATATTGTGTTTTACATCTCAATTTTTGTTCGCCTTTTGAACACGGCGTATTTACTAAGTTGTGTTTAAAAATAATATTAGTCCTAAGGTAACGCCATATTGTAACAAAATGGTCGTGAAGATGCGATAAAAATTAAAAGCTTAAACGGACTTCACGAAGATGTCTTTGGATACTAATAGTTTTATAAGAAACCTTTATATAGAAATTAAGACTATAACAGCATTCGAGAGTCCACAATAATACCAAGTACACTTACTCTTAGAAGAAACTACTGTAGAACTAATTCCCATAAAATTAGCACATAAAGTTGAGTTATAAACCCCTTTAAGGTCAAGTAACAAATGCAAGTGCATTCTAAGTGCATTTAGTTCTATAAATTACTATTACTGGCGTACACTCTTATAGTGGATTTAATTACTTCTTGTAGACGATTATAAGTGTAACTTACTGGACCAAGGTTTTTCAAGTGTATTTACACTTACGCAACACTTTTATAGATCATCTTAGCCTTTACTGCGCCTATAATTTCGTTCTATAGACGACTATAAGTCAACTTATAAGAACAGGTGTACTATAAACCCAAACGAACTCCGTGTAACCTGTTATAAGCTTGGTAGTAAAACCTGGAACCACTAAGAGAGAGCTACTAGTGCTGTTAGCCTGTAAACTGTGCGCTACAGGAGAACTTTGTTACTTTTGCCGCCTTCATGGCGCCGTAACAAAGCGCGGGATCTTTCTAGCCGAATTTTATTAAATGCTCGTAAAAAAATGTCCTTTCTGTATATACCGCGTTAAATTTTGATCGTTTTAATCCCGTGGAGGGTCGATCCGGTGCATGAAACACTATCGATTTTTAAAGATAAAATTAAAAAATAAAGTACCTTTTTTTTAAAACTCGTATTAAATTACGCATGTACGAAATTAATTTCTTTAAGAAAACGTCAGCTGAGCGCGTTCAATGACCTGTAGGTAATTAGTACGCAACGCCGACTACTACCTACAAGTCATTGAACTCTTTAATTTTATCTTTACAAATCGATAGTGTTTCATGTACCGGATCAACCCTCCACGGGATTAAAACGATCAAAATTTAGCGGTGTATATAAGATAAGCTCGTGCTAGGTCTTCATTTAACAGTCTTGACTGTTTTCTGCTTATCCGCATCTGGAGAGCTAAATTTTTTTCGTTTTTCGTTTATCGCTGCGGTGTCCTAACTCTGCAAGATTGACCACTCTTCTTTCAATCTTCGAAGAGAAAGAGAAGAGAGTTCAAAATCCAGACATGTTTTGTCTAAGTGGTTGTACCATAACTAAAAAGTGTAAAATAAAAAAAATACAGTCGACTTCAATGTAAAAAAAAAAATTCGGAAGTCGGTGTTTCTATAATAGTTTTGTCTCTTCGTTATATAACAACGACTTGCTTGCTTTATTTAAATTAATCTGAGTATAATAGGCCAGTCTTCGATAGTATAATTAATAATAATAATAATAAAATTTTGACAGAACTTATCAAGTACCGTTAGAATACCTCTTCTACTCAACAATCTACTATTAGATCTAAAGCTCAGCAACCAGAAATATATACCAAACATATAAAAGAATCGTCTGTGAGTATTAACATTCCGACAGTAGCTAATAACTTTCCAATTTTCAACGAAGAAGTAGTAGGAGCTTCCTAATTTCAACACGTGATAATTGATCGGTGCGACACGAAACCGTTCTTACCAGCTTATCAGTGCATCTCTTCGATATACTTAACCGAAACGTTAATGGAGGGAGGCTTCGTATCACGATCGTAGAGGCTTTGTCTTAGCAAATTGTCAAGATTAGTAGTTTCCACACACACAGTTTAAATCTTTATAAATGACACCAAATTAAAACTCTTTTATTTTCAAACAGGCCTTGAAGCTCTTAGGTAGTGATGGGTCCGTAGGTATTGAATTTATTTGAAATCTGGAACTGGTTAGAATTCATATGACACACTAGGTATCTTGAGATGTGTTTTGCGTTCATGCGGGGCCCCCCATTGCGCGGGGCCCGTAGCATTTGCTGCTCCTACTATGTGGTTAATCCGCCACTGTAGGTACGAGTCTAAAGCAAGCACTTTTGGCTCATTTGCTTACAAGCCAACAATACATTAGTATTATGCGCACCTCATTTGCAAGTTAGATCTTATCGATATTTCTTCCGTAAACCGTTGGAACTCTTTCGTGTGTGTCGGATTTGATAAGGCTACCTCCTAGTGGTATAATAGGTTCCCACAAGTGTTTGCAATTTAAAAAATAAATGAGGTGAGAAACCTCATTTTTTTTTCGGTTACAGACAATTCAATATCAAAAGGCGTTGTTCAAATCAACCTTACAGTAACGTAAGTCTCGCTCTCCGGTTGACCGGTAACCGTCCAGACCGAGCTCAAGTCGTCGACGGCGCGTAGTGTTCCACACGCGCCTTCAAGGAGATGTCAGCAAAGCCGTGTAGGGGCCCAGTAGGGTCAAAGCCTACTGGGGCCCATGGGTTCGCTTTTGAAAGGAAAACCCAGGGTCCTGGAATGCAAGAGAAAGAAGGAATATACGAGTGGGTCTTAGTTAGCAAAAGTCTCACGCGCCTTCCCGCTCCGCCCAGAAGCCGAAGAAGCCATTGGACGATTTCTTACATAAAAAAAAAAAAACGGTAACATAAGTCCTCATCTTTTCTTTTTTCAATTTATTTCCACATATTAACAACAACCTTAATCACGTTCATAACTATTGCTTACTTATTATCTAAAAAATAATTGCGATCACTTTGAAATAAAAATAAAAAGAAACGACTGTAAAGCCTCGACGTTGTAATTATGATGCTCAAGTGAAGTTAAAGGATGTACTTAGTTGCCAAGAGGAGGTTAGTGCAGCGTGGGTGCGTTGTTGTGAAAACACTCGTTGTTGGCAGGGGGAGAGCGGGGAACGCGGGTATAGCGGAGGTCGGGGGGGGGGGGGTGAGTACAGGGTGCCACCGCTCCCTAACCCACCCCAATGTTAACGAGCTCAACCCCCATTACTAGATCTGTTTATTTCTAAAGGCAACGATGCCTTGCACATTAACAGATCGCAAATGTTATGGATTTAAGTTTTCATAACATATTAAAGTCTACTGAATTTTGATTGGAATATTGTAAGCTGTGATTTTGGTACATTTTAATATGTAATTTGATTTAAAATATATTCGTTTGAATGGTTTGTGAATTTTCTGTGTTATTTACGTATTTAATTTATTTTTGGGACATTCGTGATGTGTCGTTTAGGGGCTAAGTTTTGCTCTTAGGTAATTTTGTTTTTAATTCTCTTGCTTTAAAGAATAATAAGAAAATACTTATTTCTGTATCTAGTGTTTCTTAAAATATAATACAGGAAAATAGTGCATCTTGGCCAATGCTATTTTATAGGTAGAACTTACTTTAATTATATTGAGAAAAGTAAACATTTCGACAAAATTTTCTCATATTCCTCATCCAGCTTTTTATTCACGGGTTGGCAAAACAAATTCATCATCTCGAAGACTGTAATATTTACCCAATTTTCCAGGAAACACGATACAAAAAGCCTTTCAAAACTCATTTGTTATACAATACAATGTCTGTATGATACGCAATAAATGTAACAAGATCAGATCATGTTATAGGTTAATATAAAACAAACAAAATGCGCAGTAGTTCGCGCGGCGAGAGTTTTCAAACCACCCCGGTACCGGGCCGGTGGCGGGAAAGCGTGGAAAACGCGCGCATGGGGTGGCGGGCAGGCTCATTCCGTGTTGAGGCGCCGCTCAATCGATACACCGCTTTTGTACGACAAAATCAACAATTTCCATCTCTAAAATATCATAATTTCACCCAAACATTCCCTTATGATTTTTATTACAATTTTAAGTTGTGCTAGTTGTGATTTCGTGAAGTTTCAACGATGTGTTCAGAACCATAAACAAGTGCGTCGCAAAATCGCTTCAGTCTAGGTAAGTAATAATTATTGGCACGTTGAGATGACCTAGTTATCGCCATCGTGTAGGGACCTACTGTGTCGTATTTTAGAGTTAATTTCATAACGGTATTCATTTTTATTTGATTAAAAGCTACCTAAGCTTTTGATTTCTACGCAATACGCATCATCATGTAGAAAAATTTCTTCAAATGTAAATATTATATTAAATTACCGGTGAATGAATCTAATTAAAAAAATAACCAACTACAGTTCCTATGAATCTGTATTTTTCGTGGTTTTATTTCATAAAACTACTCAGCGAGCTTTTACACTTCCTACGATTTGTTTTGGTGTCGCGCAATTTTCACGAGTCATCAAAATAGTTACGCAGTTTTTGTCACCAATTTGGAAAATTGTTATAATAATCATTCTAGTAATTTATTTCCTCAAGTACAGTACCTATTCTTGCTTATTATGCCTTAAGTTTCTAAGTACATTTAAAACTATAACACAACATTTTTCGTCAATCGTAATTCCGCATGGCCCAATCAGCCGTTCCCCTAACGGCCACCCCTCGAAGTAGGTTCTGAAATCGTGAGTGTCAGTGACCGTGAGCCTGTGGCACGGTGCCACTGCCACCCTTGTCGTCTCGCTGCGTGCCAAATCCGTCACCTCCGACTCTTAAGGATTGGGGCGCGCTGCCAAACGACTACAGTTTGGGGATTTACAGCTGTCTGAAGATATTGCTTCGTTTCCTTGAGAAGATAGTTCTGATTAACCGTTTTTCGTATTGGTGTGTGTCGAATTGGTTCGACGAGTGTTTTAATGTCCTATGGCGAATAGGGCACCTAAACACAACACTATACAAAGACAGTACGGTCGTGTTTGTGACTGGGCATTCCCCCTCGTTTAACTCTTCAATCCCCATAGGTGACATAAGACCTGCCGAGATGGAGTATTTGGTCGTAGATGTGCGAGCCTTGCTGAATAAACACAAGAGTATTTGTCGGATATATTCGACGTAAGCAGTTAACCTTTCAGATGCCGTCAATTTGAGACACATAGTAAGACAATAGATACGCGAACGCCTTCGTTCGCTTGGGGTTTAATGTGGATTAAATAGCTCTGATTTTCTATTACAGAAGCGAATCTTTATCTAAACATTCAATATTGGTCAAGTCTTTCTCGTTGTTTTTTCTGCTACTCACAGTTTTTACTAAAAAAACATTTAATCACTTTATGGAATATTACAAAGTTTCTCAAAGCTCTTTTGTAGCGTCCCTTGAAAGTTATGCAATATTAATTAGTAGCGCTGCAAGCCACGACGTAGGTGCGCCCAAAGGTTTCGCAGAACTTCGCCATTTCATAACATCGCAGTACACAGAGTTGATTTACTTTTGATCTGAAGCCGCTCAGTAATTAAAGCGCTACGTTTTTGCTTTCACTCTTGATAATTATTCGTTTATCTATATATATAAAAGGAGAAACTGACTGACTGACATATAGTCTAAGATCCCATTAAGAACGACCTTCACCGGTCTGTTTAATGGATGAAACGTATTTTATTATAAATTTAGTGTATTAAATAATATAACGCGGGTGGGTTGCCTAAGAAATTCCTGGCCAGACTATTATTAATTAAAAATTGAAAATTTATTTTATTTTTAGAAAAATGCACAACCGTTATCCATACCAGATTTTTTTGCAGACAACACTATAATATCGTATTCGTAATGAAACATCGTTTATTTTGATATAGAATTTGTTGTATATAAAAAAAACACACCTGTTTATGCATATCTGTTTATACCTGGCAACCCATAGCTATGCCAGGAAACAAATAGGCAACCCAACATTTTTATGTTCTAAAGGCTTCACTCTTTCGGTTAGTATTAAATTTATTCGTTAAACACACCGGTGCATTTTACAAAAAAAAAAAAATTGTTTGGCCAGGAATTTCTCAGGCAACCCACCCGCGTTATATTATTTAATATACTGAATTTATCATAAAATAGGTTTCATCCATTAAACAAACCGGTGAAGGTCGGTCTTAACCGTATCCTGTACTAATATTATCGCACACCCGAAACCACTGGGACGAGGAGCGTGAAATTTTGCATAAGGTTTCTTTTTATGACGTATGCGAGCTAAGAGAGGATTTTTCAAAATTTACCCTCGAAGGGGATGAAACGCGGGTCCAAAGTTTGTATAGAGAAACCTGTTTTCACGCGGGCGAAGCCGCTGGCAGAAGTTAGTTTTATCATATATGACTGACTTCACGAATGGTCGAAAGTCGTAGCCCTTTGCGAGGAAAGCTGTTTACCGTCGGCAACCAGTCAAACATCGATAGACTCAAGTGTGACGACCACGAGAGAAAAGCTTGAGTAGGGTGACCATTAACCAATCGTATTACTTACTAGCGGATGAATAAACGGTTAGAACATAAGATTTATAGATGTAAAACGTTTTAATGGATTATAAAAGACAGTTTTATAACTACTGCGTAGATTTGAATGCTGTCATCATAAAATTAGGGCTTCCTTATGACGTTTATGATTAGATAAATGGGTTAAGATAGTAATGGAGCTCATATTATTGTAATATATCATTTTCCGGGTTGGGCAAATTATGTTATTGGGCTTTTTCAATGAAAATTAATATGTAGCAGCCTGGAGTTTGGAAGTTGGTAGTGTGACACCCCAGTACTTCAGTCAGGCGCAAAACCAACAGCTTTACGTGCTAAGCCGCGTACAGACATCACGAGGCGTGCGTGCGTCGCGAATGGTTCGTCACGCATGCATGCCTCAACCTGAGGCATACGACGGTACCCTTACTTTGTTCATCGTTCTATAAGTTTCTGTGAGAAAAAGGCGTGAGTTTATATAGGTATTGTGTATGATTTTGGAAGGATTGATTTAATTAATAAAAATCTCGTGTCGCAGTATTTGCTATCGAACTCTTCTGAAATTCCTCCTAATTTATGTGAATTTTTGTATATATTTATTTGGTAGGTCGGAGAATAGGTTGTAGGTTCTTGTTGGCCCCTGTTGTTTTCTTTAATAATATATGTATATGGCAGAACAACGTTTACCGATTCAGCTAGTAATTATATGGAAATTGTACATTTGCAAGTCTGATAGTTAACCAAGGAAAAATAATGGAATTTTGTAGTAATGTAGCCAAAAGATTTGTTTACTGTATACTTACAATATAGATGCTTATGTTTACAATATACATATAGGCATTGGTATATAGCATGATAAGCATAGATACATTTGATAAAAATAGTCGGTAGTGTTGAAACAGTATAAGAGTTCTTAAAACAAAAATTAATTAATAATATTAATAATTAATATTATTAATTAAGGTTGATTGGTAGAGAATGCCTTGTGGCATTAAGTCCGCCTTTGTACCACTATTGTACATGAAGTTTAAATAAATAAATTAATAATTATAAAAAATTCATGAAAAAAATAATCAAAACCAAAAGTTTATAAGGTGGTCGAACAAGTGTTGAGCAGCATCCAGACTGGCTCGTCTACGGGACAGTCTGGGAGGAATTCCAACTCCTGCCAAAAATAAAAATATAACAGTGTGAAGACTATGACTGACCTGATGGACTAGTGGTTAGTAGCCCTGACTGCTATGCCGGAGGTCGTGGGTTCGATTCCTACCCAAAATAAATACTTATGTATTTAAAAAAATATAAGTATGTATTCAGAAAAAAAAAACGATTCCGAATATGTAGTTAGGTATTTAACTCAATTTGGAAAAAAATAAAAAAATGTTATTTGTGCCCTTTTTAATTACGACAGCAGCATAGTAGTCTCCGCAAACCCAGATAGGTGGTCCCTTCAGGCTGAAGGTACTTAGCTAAAGTACCGCTAACCGTTCGGTAGGGACACTTTCACTGTCTGGCTGCACGCCCGAGCCCGATCATCTGATAACTGTCAGTTTTGACACAGATACAATACGTTACGTACTTACGCCGCGTTTTTCTTGATTTGTCTTATTACGTAAAGTATTATGGCGCACGGAAATGAGAAAATTAATGGTTTTGAATGGATTTTTTTAGTAGATGGCCACGTTAGTCACAGCATTAACGGTTTTTTTATTCCACAACTATCACATAACTAGAAATGTGCCGTGGCCGGCAATATTGCCGAAAAGTGGGAATATTGGGGGCAATATTGCCGAAAAATGGGAATATTGGGGGCAATATTGCCCGAAGTATGATATTGGTAGCATTTCCTCGTGTTTGTGGTTATCTCCTACTTTAGTATTACTGCTTTGTAGAAGGAGACAACTCATTGCATTCCCTCTCGTATCGGACCATGTACTGAACCAGGGCTCAGTGCGAGTAGTTAACGCCGGTCGCCTCCAAAAGGACACGGAAACAAGTCAACAAAATTACTTATCAGTTGTTACTATATTGGTTTACTGAGCTTGATTTATGGGGCAACATAATACATTGTACTAGCATTACTAGCTGATGCAAGCGGTTTCGCCCACAAAATAGTAAAAAAATATTCCAAAGGAGCGTATCCCGCGATAAAAAGTATCCTATGTGCTACTCCAGAACATGATCTACTCGTGTACCAAGTTTCATCGAAATCCATTCAGCAGTTTTTGCGTGAAAGTCACAAACATGCATACGTACAAACTTTCGCGTTTATAGTATTAGTAGGATCAGCCCCCCAGCCAAGTTACAACCGTTTAGTTTCGATTCTCTTACGTCGATCGCCTCGAGTTGGCCGCTCAGTCACGTGGTCAGAACAAAAGAATCAGAGGCGTGGCTAACTCGATGTTAACATGTTAGGCCGCAGCTGGGGCATAGCCCCAAAGGTGACCCACTGGCTATATACAACTGTTATCAGACTAATAATCACATATGGCTCACTAGTTTGGTGGCCCAGGACTGAACTGAGCACAGCCCAAAAAGACCTTGAAAAACTGCAACGACTCGCCTGCGTAGCGATCACAAGCAGCATGAGAACCACGCCCACGGCTGCCCTGCAGGCGATGCTGGGACTGCCTCCACTGCATCTAATAGTGCGTTTCGGGCACCCTGAGTAAAGACTCCAGAATCAAACACATACGCATAATGGAAAACGCTATTAAAAGACAGCCCATGATGGCAGCACCTAGTGACAAAGCTCCAAAGGCGTATCATTTCCAAAAGCATTTCAATATTCAATTAACAGAGGAAGCACACGACTACTCAGGCCCAGCTGAACTGAGAGTCTACACGGACGGATCAAAGACAGACACTGGCACGGGCGTTGGAGTCTTCTCCAATGACCTCAATATCAGAATATCCAGAACGCTAGGAAAATTCAACACCGTCTATCAGGCGGAATGTGTTGGCATAATCCTAGCGGCCCACGCCATAGAAACTAGAGATGTAAAGGACACACACATTCGGATACTCTCTGATAGTGTCTCAGTCCTACAATCCCTAGACAAAGATTTTACCACCTCGAGAATTATACAAGAATGCCACTCTGCACTGGAAAGAATCACGGTGCCAAAGCGAAACACTGTGATACTACAGTGGATTAAGGGACATAGCGGTTCGCTGGGCAACGACGCGGCGGACGAACTGGCCAGGAGAGGATCTGGAGCGGTGGTTTTCGGGCCCGAACCAATTGTGCCGGTCCCCTTTGGTCAGCTGCGTGGTTGGCTACGCGAACACACACAGATACAAGCGGAACGCTGTTGGTCCTCGACATCGGGATGCAGGCAGGCCAAGGAGGCCCTACCACACCGCGATAAAGACCTCACCAAAAAACTTTTAAGAATGAACAGAGGCGGCCTGCGCCTGGTGACGGGGACCATCACCGGGCACTGCACACTGAATAAGCACCTCCACACAATAGGCATCACAGACAGTCCCCTGTGCAGAGCATGCTTGGAGGGGGAGGAAACAGTCGCACATGTGCTCCTAGACTGCACAGGTGTCACTGAAATACGCACACGAACCCCCTTACAGATGCCCTGAAAAACCTGAGAGGCCTAATCTGCTTCTGGAGAGAGGTGGGCTGGTTGGAATAAGCCCACCCAAGGTTATGGCCGCTATGGCCCACGTACAATGGTCCGCATAGGACTAAGTGCGGAAACCATACTAACCATACCGACAAGGGGTTCCCAAGTCGTTTGACTTTATAGATAGGCCGCTTTGCGCGTAGAAAAGCTATCTCATGTCTGATTTTTTTTGATCTGTGATGATCTTGTGGCTAACTCGAGGCTTTCGATACAAGAGAATCGAAAGGAAACGGTCGTAGGTTGGCTAGGGGGGCAGTAGATTGAAGTCGTTTTTATTTTTCTCTAGATTCCTATGACTAACGGTAGATAGGAGGGTAGACACAAGTGGTTTCAACACATTTCATAAAACACTTGCCTGAGGCGATGGCCCACCCTATTTCCGTTTGCATCTGAATTCGCAAATTTTCCAAAGAGCGACCCCTCCGCGTAGACATAAGGGTGCACTTTATTGGTTCCGGTTTACTTGTTATGGGGGACAGCTCCATTTATGGTGTTGCATGGTGCAAATATTTTGAAATTGAAATTCCTTTAGGCTCTTTTCTTTTCCGTCAATAAATATTCATTAGATTCTAAACAGTATTGAGAGATCTTGTCGTTTTTCTCGTTTAAATCTTATAGGACGCAATGCTTGACTTTCACGGGTTCAAACCCGGCCAGGCGCATTAGTTTATGTTGTTTATTTCATCACCACTGCTCTCAGAACTCACAACCGGCCTCATCTAGTTTAAATTGACTGAAAACAAAATTGACGTGTACTTTTACACGTCAATTTTGTTTTCTGTTAGTTTTTTTAAAACCATTTTTGCAAAATAAACACCATTTATCATTTAGAACGGTGAAGGAAAATATTGTGAGGAAACCGGAATGTCTTAGGACCAAAAATTCGAAGACATGCGACATCCACCAATCCGCACTGGAACCGCGTGGTGCAATTCGGCCTATTTCCTCTCCTAGAGAGGAGGCCTGAGTCGCAGCAGTGGAAATATTTTAAAGCTGATTATGCTTATGCTTGACGACCAGGAAAAAAGATACGACATTACGCTGTGAAAAGGGTTTCGACCTTACACATTTTTTTTTTGTGTTAGGGGATCAACCAATGACTTTTCCCACTCCGGGGTGGAGCGACATGGTGTGTCAGACTTTTACTGACTAAAACCCACCTACGTCCTTCAGTGGCCGTTTGCGTTCTAGAGTCACGAAATCCCTTTCAGAAATTCCCTTAGTGACCATACACATCCTGTGTTTGGGAAGAGTCAAATGAAGGCCTCTGAGATGATATCCCGTTTGGCCAGACAGCTAGATAAGATCTGCAGTGGCTATCTTTAGCTAGCAATCAGTTAAAAAAATTTCTTGTCAGCTGCAGTAACAGGAGCCTTACCATGAATTGTTAACGTAGAGGTCCAGCAGGGTTGAAGTCTACTGGGCCCAAGGGTTGTGCGAAAGAGAACCTTGGGGCCCTGGAACGAAAGCAAAGAAGGAACATGGGTGAGGCTTTTAGTCAGCAAAAGTCTGACGCGCCTTCTCGCCCTACTCTAGAGCGGGATAAGTCATTGGAAGATTTCACACCTGAAAAAAACCATAAGGTGTTAAAATGTTAAGCGTGCGAGCGAGAAAGAGGGATAGAGCTATACACCCTATATAGCGCCATCCCTTTAGCAGTTCAGTTTAGGTCGTCAAATGGATCGCGTTAAGAGCTCGTGGTAGGGCCTTCTATTCTATTAGAGATGTGCTATGCGTTATGCTGCGAGGATCTAATAGCTAAGCTGTGAAACTATGTGACCGTTTCCACTGCTACTAAGCTATGTAGCGGTGCGAGTAAGATGTGCTATGAAGATGTGGCGCCACAAAGTAGCTGCGCGAGGAAGATGTGTAGCTCGAGCTATGCGATGTACCGATAGTAGGGAAGAGGCACATAGCTACACCACTCGCGACCATACATAGCACGCATCCTCCCATATATTATGTGGACTACCCGGAGGACCTTTTTTTTTTTTATGGTGGGAAAAAATCATGCATTGACATCTCCCGCCCTTGGGCGGAGCGGGAGATAGTGTCAGACTCTTACTGACTAAAAGACCCACCCCGTTCCTTCTAGCCTTCATACCGGGGCTCGAGCGCCCTTTCGGATAACCCTGGCCCCAGTAGGCTTCGACCCGGCTGGGTCCCTGCTGTTGCTGACAACTCCTTGAGGCGCGCGGGAACAGTGCGCGCCGTCGACGACTTGGGCTTGGTCCGGACAGTTACCGGACGGCCGGACAGCGAGCTACCCATTGCTCACTGTCCGCAAGCCCGCGCCTACTGTGGCCAGAAATCGGGATCAGAATCCCGGCGGCGGCGGCGGCGGCGGCGGCGGCGGCGGCGATAACGCCGTTGCCTGATGCGTTCGGCCTCCTCCTTTGCGAGCATTACTGCTTCGCAGAAGTCGGCGACCGCCTGCCACTCCTCCTCGCTACGGACCATGGCCTCAACCAAGCGATCTCTCGCGTCGGGCCTCGGTACAGGCCATGGTCCGCAGCGAGGAGGAGTGGCAGGCTGACGCCTCCTTCTGCGAAGCAGTAATGCTAGAAAAGGAGGCAGCCATCACGCCCCAGCCGCCTGGATTCTGATCCTGATTTCCAACCACCGTAGGCGCGGGCATGCGGATAGTGAGTAATGGGTAGTTTGCCGTTTGACCGTCCGTTACCTGTCCGGACCGAGCCCAAGTCGTCGACGGCGCGTAGTATTCCACGCGCGCCTCAGGAAGTTGTCAGCAGCCGCAGGGGCCCAGCAGGGTCGAAGCCTACTGGGGCTGATGCGAAAGAGATCCCCGAGCCCCTGGAACAATGGCAAAGAAGGATCAAGAGTGGGTTTTTAGTCAGTAAAAGTCTGATACGCCCTCTCGCACCGCCCAAGGGCGGGAGATGTCATTAAATAATATTCCCAGCTAAAAAAAAAATCTCCCATAAAAAAAAAAACATATCTTAGTTGAATCCGTTTCCACCAGTGCTATGTGCACCATTTAATATGATTGGTGGATATCAAACGCATCCATAGCAACGTAGCATTGGCTATAGCACATCTTAGGTGGAAGAGCACCCTAAGCACAGATTGTAAATGTAAAGAACCGTTTGCTAACAAAGCGAGGTGTCACTTAAAGTTAAAGACTACTATAAATTGTTAGATTTCAAGATTCCAATAACCTTTAAATACTTGCTGCCCACCTGTAATAAGTATGTCGCCGGAACCAGTTTTCATTAGTTTCCCTGTTACAGATTTACGTGGGATGATAAAAGCTAGTTTTTAAGATTCCGTAGGTACACAAACGGTAAAAACGGGACTCTATGCCATCACCCTGCTGTCCGTCTGTCTGTCACCAGGCTGTATCTCATGAACATATAGCTATACAGTGGAGCACAGATGAAGTATTTCTGTTGCCACTATAACAACAAATACTAAAAACAGAATAAAAAAATCACGTTTGTTATATGGGACCCCACTTAAATATTTAAATGGGGTCCCATTTAACAAACGTGTTTTTTTTACACGACTGCCCTAAAAAAGGAGTGTTTTGTTTTTATTTTCTTCTACACACGTAAGTGTGGAAACCAAATTGCTTTTTGCTTCTGTCTGTTTACCAGCTGACTCATCCTAAACGACACTACGGATTTTGATGCAGTTTTTACTAACAGAATGAGTAATAAACGTTGACGAGGTTTATATGTGTATATAACTAGCTTTTCCCGCGCGGTTTCGCTCCCGCTCTTACCTACTCCACCCTACTATACCCTACTGTACCCTGCTCTACCCTACCCTATCCTACTCTACACTACTCTAACTCTACACTATTCTACCCTACTCTACCCTACTATACTCTACTCTACCCTACCAAACTTCACATAAACCATCTACTAAATAGTCCGAACAAAGCTTAAACATTTGGTTTGGATAGGTGAGCCCGTTCTTGAGTTATAAAATTACAACGAAAAGTGGCATTGATGTTTAAATATAATAGATTAGCACCCAAGCGAAGCTGGGCGGGTCACTAATACCTACTAGCCTTTTATAAACTATAGGATTGCTTTTTTCAGTCAGGACCTACTTAAACTTCAGTAGATATCTGCTAATGTTCGAACTGATAGTTAACACCCAAATGTTTTTCGAGGATTACAGCTCATTTCCTCTCCTAGAGAGAAGGCCTGAGTCCCATCAGTGGGAACATTATAAGGGTGATGTGTGTGTATGTGTGCCGTGTCCTTTGGCTATGTCTATTTCTTTTTAGCGAACAATGTCATCACCATCATCATCATTTCAGCCAAATGACGTCCACTGTTAGATATAAGCCTCCCCTAAGTGTCACGCAACGTCGTTCGTTGCGTGACACTTAGGTTCCTGTGCATCTCGCATTTATCAGATTCCCGCGACCCTCATCAGGTCATCGGTCCACTTTGTAGGAGGCCTTTCAACGCAGCGTCTTCCGGTACGCGGCGGCCACTCCAGAATCTTTCAGCCCCAACGGACTCAATGTGCCCTGCCCATTGCCACTTAAGTTGCGAACAATGTGCTTACTTTAAATACAGTCCACCGAAAGCACCATTCAAGATAACGGTTGCATGTTGGCAGTACATCCAAAAGATAAAACGTCGACCTCTGGTCTATTCTTTGTGGGTTCCAACTTTCAGAATAGGTTCATGAATTTTTAAACGAGGATGTCTATTCATTAATTTACAATGATACTGGCAAGGTAACAGCAACCTTGATGACAGTCTATGGTTGAAATAGAGCAGATCGAGTCGGCCGGCGACCGCTACACGGCCCATTGTGAATTATTAAGTGTCCCACTATCTCCGTGCTTGTCTATGGTACCTACAGGTTGTAACGCGGCATAGATTACATTGGCTGCGTGTACGGTAATAGTGTATTATGGAAATGATAGCATATTAAACGGGGGTTCTGTCAAGTTAGACCATTATTTAAAGTGGTCATTAGTAAATGTACCGTCAAACCGCTCCATATAAGACTTATTGGTATTCAGATTATGGTCTGGTGGCAGCACAGAACTAGGTACTTACATGTTTTATTAGGATTCCGAAGTTCTTCTCAACCAAAAGTGGTTCGACGCTGTGTTTCTGGCGTAAGGCCACTACACTGCCGTGTATGCAAGCACTACAGCGTTTGTAGATACAGGAAAACAGTACAAGTCATGGCACCATATGAGTGTATTCAGTATGGGCGGACACTCCTTCTTCTTTTTGCCCTTATCTCATATTACTTGTGGTCGGCGCAACACGTTTTTTCCTTCCATTCTGTCCTGTCTCCCGTCAAATTATCACTAACTCCCTTTTCTCTCATATCACTCCTCACACAATCTCTCCAACTTTTCTTTGGCCTCCCTCTCCCTCTCTATCCATCTACATGTATACTAAGAACTCTTTTAATAACATGCGTTTCATCCCTCTTCTTCACATGACCAACAAAGACAAACGATTTCCTTTCAACTTTTCAGTCACAGACGCCGCTTTCATACTTCCTCTAAAATACTCATTTCTCACTTTATTCATTCTCGTCACACCGCACATCCATCTCAACATTCTCATCTCTGCTACGTGCAGTCTTTTTTCATCCATCTTTTTCATAGCCTAACATTCTGACCCATACAGTATGATGAGTATGGGCGGACACTGATGATACTTCATTTTGCTTAAACCTATAAATAAGTATACCTGCTCTGTAAGAGGATGTCAGAAGAGTTATCAGGGGTTTCATGGCGAATCACTGATTCAATGTCGTGTGACATATAAATGTCAATTCTCCAAATAGAAATCAACGTAGTTGCAGTTAGACCACTATTCGTCCTAATGTCGTCAAATAATTAAATGTAATTAATACTTGAACGAATATTCCGCTATTTAGAATCGTGTTTATGTGCACTAATGAATATTTACGACTACTGCAGGATTTAATTTCTTCGAAGCAAGTTTAGTGAGGGCTATTAACTCTGACCCAAATGCCACCATTGCAGGTAATGCACTTTTCTATAAAAGCGCTGCAACTAACTGACATAATGGCAACTTTGAATGAAATGTATATTATACCGTTACTTTACCACAAATACCTGTTCGATGTTGAGGTATTTTTGCGGTTGATCAGAATGTAGGAGCTTCCTGATGGAATGCTGTTTATTGTAGATAACACTACTTACTTGCATTACCTACTCCTACCTATAGGTTTAGACTTTAAGTGTTGTTATGAAGAATCGTGGATACTGTTTAGAAATAGGTAATTACTTCCTCATACAAATATCATCATCATCATCCTCATCATCAGCCTTTTTAATGTTCCCACAGCTGGGACTAAGGCCACCTCTCTAATCCACCACACTGGCCCAGTGCGGTTTGGTGAATGTAACATTTCTTCGAATTTTTGGTTCTAGGACATGCCGGTTTCCTCACGATGTTTTCCTTCACCGTTTTGAGAGCAGTGGTAATGAAATAAATTACACAAAGTAATGCGCTTGACTGGGTTTGAACCCGCGACCTACAACTCGTAAGTCGGAGCCATTACTACTCGGCCACCACTGCTCTCACACAAACATAGTAGAGGTCAAAAAAAGATAAATGGGTAGCGTGGGTAAAGCGGCCCCCAGCCCACGGCCTCACAACCAAAGTGGCCTCGTGGGCCTCTTTAAAAACGAGGGTTTTTCTTAGTAAATGATAGGCTCCCTTGACCATTATTTCACCTGATGGTAAGCTACGATGTGGCCGAACACTGGGTTGTAACAGTCGTTTTCTCGTTTTCGAATTTGAAAAAGAACTCTCTGGTACGTCTTCGTCCACGTCAAAATTAGTTCACGCTTCTTCTATGGCAGTGGTGTAACTATACCATCTGAGGCCCGTGGCTAAGTAATTCGATAGGGCCCCAAAAAATTATCACTTTGTAATTTATTTTGGATAAATCATTGGAGTAGTGAAATTATTCTTTATTATTTATTAAAGTACTCTAATAGGTACACGAAGATTTTTCTATTTTGTCTCTGAACGTGGCTTCCCGGTAGCGTAACTATAACTTGCCAAGCTGGCAAAATACCATGGGAAATATATATTATTCGAAATTATTATAATTTATTTAGACTTTAACTATTATCATAATTTTTACTTATATTTGTTAAAATGTTAGGTCAATTCTTTTAAAATTGCGATCTGTCAGAATGGGGGCCCCACCAGGCCAGGGGCCCGTGGCATTTTACCAGACTTGCCACCATATAGTTACGCCACTGGTATAAAGTGCGAGGAGTGATATGAAAGAAAGGGGAGTTAGTGATAGCGTGACGGGTGACAGGTTAGAATGGAAGAAAAATTACGAATATACGAGTATGATGATGATACAATTTACGTATTATAATTGAATCCCTGTTCCGCTTAAAATGAAAACTTTTTATCATTTTGCGTTTATTAATAGACTTCAAACATTTTAACTGTTTACCTTTTTTCAGGCTCGTTAAATTAAGTGGGTAGTTAAATTACATACAATTAACTACTTTTATTTTAGTTAGCACTGATAAACAGCTGTAATTTAATATTATTAAGTTATTAACATAAACAGGACACTTATTCTTTATTATAGGGTGTTGTTCTGTCGAATAATTTCTAGGACTATTCATAGATAGGTACAGTCAATTCACGAGTAATAAATGATTATACATTTCGTGAGTGTAAATTGTCTCGTATTGACTTCCGTGTGTTTTGTTAATTAAGTTACATTGGTATGTTTTAATGTTTTGTTTTCTGTCATATACCTTTGTGTCTACGTTCGTTTCTCATTCTTCTTATCTCCTGCCACAGATCTGCTGTAACAATGTTCTATTGAAATAAGCAGTTTGTGATTTTTTATATTAATCTGTGTAAATTTTTTGTGTTTTGATGTTTTGTTTTGATATAAATTAATACTTACCAAAAGCCTATACCTATGAATGGTTAAAACATGAATTGAATAAATTAATGATGCTCAAATATTTTGATTATTCGAATATCATTAATTTATGAAATTCGATTCGATTTGTCGATATAATATCTACTGCAAAGACAAAAATATAATTTATCGTATGCTGAGTTTTGATTTATGATAGCATAATATACGTCTCAATCATACGTATAAGCTACAGGCCCGAATGTGTCCATGTGTCCATGTAGTAATTTCAACTTATTTAATTTATTTTGTTTTTAGTGTATAGGAGCATTAAATCTGTGTTCGCGGACACCGGACATTCCACTTTATTGGACTTAGTCAAATTACTCGAGTTTAGAGTCATGTATTATTAGAACTAGTATAGCATATACGACTAATAGTCAGAATTAGGTGGATTTTGAGGGAATAATTAGACTAAGTTCAACAAAATAAAATGTTTGATTTTCACAAATACCATTTCCTTGACTCTCTTTCAAAGTCACTACTTCACAGAATATTTTAAATGTAGAACCTAGTAATCAGCGTTCATTTAAAGTAATGATATGGTTATTTTTTTATTTTATTAAATAAGGCCCCGCCCGACTATCCGGGATTACAGGTATTAAATGACACTCAAAAGTGTTGTCACTACCAAAACATCTCACCGCCACACCGCCTATAATTTCACTTTCATCTCATTTCATCACAATGTTCACGACAAACGACATCAAGTCTAATTGGCACTTTTCTCTTTCCAGAGATATACCTTCACAAAATTGCTAGGCGTCGCCTCCATCGGGTTCTTTCGGTACTGACTTGTATGCAAGTGAAATTATAAATGAGAGGGTAGTTGGAGATTAGTGCTGGATTCAAGATGGCGACCGCAGCTCCAGCAGCGTCGTGCATGAGCACAGAACATGGCTGCGTCATGTTCGACTGCCTCGTGCATCTTTGGGAATGGTGAGTGTTAATTTTAATGCTGTTATTACATTTTTTATTTACTTTTTCTGACTTGTGAAATCATCCAAAGACTTCTCCCGCTCTAGGATGGAGTGGTGTCAGACTTTTACTGAGTAAAACAACATCTGTGTCCTTCACTTAGGTACCCTTTGCATTCTAGGACCACGGGTTTCCGTTTTAGTGATTTCCCATGGCCATAGCGGGTATTGGAATGGTTGTTAGATGGACTGATGCAACGCGACATTGCAACACCGATATAAAACAATCTCTATGAAAAATGGTCGCAACTTTATTGTATTTTCTCGTCGTACCCGTATGCGGGCTGAATTTAAGGGTGTTTTTAATATCATGCGGTTTAAATCATGATTTTATATCATGCGGGATTGCCCTGCACGCGTAACCCCTGCAAATGTCCACTACATACAAGTATTTATTTATAGTAATGCGCGGAATACATACGTGAGACGCGTTTTTTTTTAACATTATGAAATTTTACACATGAACACCGCCTTACACGCCTTTTTTTACACGCCTTTGTACATGAACTCTGATATCCACTTATTTGTTATTTATCATGGTGTACAATAAAGAATTAATCCTGAAATTTTCTGCATAGGGAGCAATTCCGCATACGTGATGAAATCCGCACGGTATTAAAAACCCCCTATCCCTCTTATTAATAAAAATATTACCTGTAGTTCTAAATATTATTGGGGCAGTCCACGTGTCAATAATATTTAATGTTTCACTCAATACTTATGAAAACAAAGGAGATTATCATAACACTATTGTTACTACACGGTAATAAGAAAATATTGTATTGTACTGGAATTGAATCGGATTATTGTAAGGTATGTGGAGCTGATTACCTAAGGTATAAGGTATTATATGATGTACATATGTATATACTTCCATAGATGGTTTGTAGTACTATCAAACCCCATTAAATTTAATTGTCCTGATACAATCTATAGATAGATCTACATTTTTATAATAAAGAGTTAAAGTTTGTTTTTATGTTTTTATTGTTTGTAGAAGGTAATCTCTGGAAGTACTGGTCCGATTGCTAAAATTTTTTCACCGATAGAAAGCTGCTGTATTCCTGAGTGACATAGGCTATATTTTATGTACGCGGACGAAGTCGCGGGCAAAAGCTAGTGTTACATAAAATGAGAAACTGACTGACATAAGTATCAACGCACAGCCGAAACTACTGCGACTAGGAGCGAGAAATTTTGCACAAGGGTTCCTTTTATGACGTCGCCTACGTCATAAAAGGAACCCTTGTGCAAAATTTCTTATTTCGCATTAAGAAAGGATTTTTTAAAATTTGTATAGAGAAACCTATTTTCAGGCGGGTGAAGCCGTTGGCTAGTAAGTAATCATTTCTTTCGCTCTGGATAGGAGGAAGAGAGATTCTCAGTAGCCTGATTCACGTAATAAAAACCGTAGCGATATCGTAGCGATTTAGTCGTTTAGACCATTTCCGTATTCACATCTATCAATCGAGTTTGAACGACACCGATTTTAAAGTCGTTTGAAATTCGTCGATTTAAAAAAAATCTGTATTACATTATCCTGGTAGAATACTTATTAATGTAACTGGAAATAAGTCGGTAGATCATGAATACCGCTTTTGGATAAGACTTCGATCGAACGACTATAAAACTTCAACGATATTTGGCTTGTTTGATTTTACTTGAATCAGGCTACAGGGCGGTTTATTCAGAAGAATTGAGCTATCGTGTCGAAACTATACTTAAATATCAAATTACAGGTTTTCAGGCTAAATTAAAGTTCGGAAAATACTCAACTTCAATTGCTTAAACCACAAATCTGAGGTCAGGCTCCTACTGACTAAAACCCATCTGTACCTTCAGATGCCCTTTCGTGTTCTAGGACAACTGTAACTCTTTCGAACAATCTCGCAATATTATGAGTGGTAGTATAAAAACCGTGAGGTGTGTTGAAGTCATTTTGTATCATTAGGAAAATTGATCGAGTTTCTTAATTGATATTTAATAGTTGTTTTAAGCACAGTAGTAATTATAGTTAAGTACTTGATTTTAATTCACAATATAAATCTACCTCTACCGCAATCATTCGAGGCATTCCAAATTATAACTTTGCAGTGCAGACACTGCAGACCAAGTTTTTAAAACCAACTATTTCTACTAAAATGGCCACGAAATGAGAGTTTTCCTAGTTTATACGTTGAGGTTGTATCATCAAAGACTCGCATTCGGTCCGTTTGTGGCAGAAATGGCTGCTAAAACGATGCACGCAGCTTATAAATGATGTGGTTTTATGAAAAACGTTATAAAACTTTCCTATTTTATGTTTCTATTACGTAGCAGGCACATTAACAACATGACACATAGAAAACACACAAAGAAAGCTAAACGTCTCGCGCGTGTAAATATTTCATAAGTTTTTTCGTTACTCATCTACCATTAACATATGTATTTTTTTTTTTTAATTATTATTGATAGGCTCGAGTTTGACCACCATCTCACCTGATGGTAAGCGATTATGTGGTCGACGATGGAGCACGCTTGCCTAGAAGTAACCTTATTCACTCTTGACTTAAAGACATATACAGTGAAACGGATAACTGGGACTTCAAGGGACCTGCTTTGCCTCACTTAAAGAAGTATTCCAGTAACCCCGTGTCTCAGATATCCAGGTATAAAAAAATATATCTATCTCATTTATAGAGGGTTTCATTAATAGAGGTGAGAATTGAGGTTGCTTCAGTTGTAGAAGTTCGATTATTAAATAAAATAAAGTATTTACGCAAATATTAAACATGTGAGAGTTACAGAGGTGAAAATTTGATGTTATTTCAGTTAGGTACAGGGGTGAGTGCCTATACCATTCAAAGAAAACAATTTAGAAAAATAAATTCTCATTAAAAGAGGTAAAATACACTCGCTGTCTCAATTATAAAGGTAAGTATTAAGACGTATGAACGAAAGAACAGAGGTAATTCAGTGCTAAAGTGTCGGGACCTCAGCATGAGTTCCAAGTATAAAAAAAAATCTTTATTTTTTATTATACAGAAAAATTTTAACAAACAACAAAAAAATAGGACATTCGATGAACATAGAAAAAAGAATCTTTTATTCTCAGGCATCAAGGCCCATAGTGAATTAGTAGACTCTACTTAAATAACTATGTTAGTAGGTTATCACAAAAACAAATACAACAAATACATACACACTTATTCAGGTCCCACTTAACCGAACCGAAGCGAACCTTCACTGTATTTGTAACGTGTCAATATATCCATATCGAAAAATATTGATAAAATAAGTGCACTAAAATAAGGAAGAAACAGTATATTGTAACTTTGTAGTTTCTCATTTCGAACGAAGCCGTTTTCGAAAGCTTTAAACAGTCAGACGTAAATATCGATCGTTGTCTCGGTGAGTTATTTTCCTGCCAATGGAAAACAAAGTGACCGCCGTTGTCTTTTCGCCGTATGAAATATTAAAGTGGCTGTGGTTTTGTTTGTCTGTGGCTGTGAACTAGCAGTCGTTGACAGCTGCCTCTCTAGTGTAGGTACCCCACTACTTGTGCTACGGAAACTGTCGCCTGTCTCGCGCTTCATCCACCACAAAGCCACAACTCTCAAAGCTGCGCAGTAAATAGAACTTTTCATCTCGTAATACGTTTGTTTATTTAGTTACGTGTTAGCTTGCTCTTAGTTCTTGCTAATTAATTTCTGTTTGTTAAGTAAAGTTTAATATATCAAACGTATGAAGGCTTGATAGCTGAAACCACATTTTGTTTATCGTTGTTATTTTTATTAATATGAACTAGCGTTTGATTGCGATCCCACCTATTGGTAATCAGTATGCAATCGTAGATGGTGAATCGCACTAGTTTATTAAAAGCTTATTCACTGTAATCTTTAAGACACCAAGTTTTGATGACGCTGAAGAATAAAATGAACAAATGAAAATAGAATTTTCTAACCAATGCCTAACGGCTAAAATTCTACATTTACTTTGATCCCATACAAATACAACACTACTACAAAAACAGAAGTGATATAGTATTAGAGTAGTACACTGGAAATGTCTCTATTTTAGTGCAACGTAAGACAATGTTCTCGCCATCCATTTTCGTAGTTTTCCTAAAATAAATCGTCCAATTCCGGTTTAATATTTCAGCATTTCCATTGTTCGGCCGTTAGCTACAGTTCCGTGGTATCGCGACGTCTATAGCAGTGCGACTACTATGAATGAAGAGTCTAGACGTATTGTTAGAAAATAGCAGACTTTAGGTGGGCACAATGTCGATGTGTGCTGTTACACCAAGTTTACATTTGTACCGGATGGCGGATATTACAAGAAATGACTTTTAGGATTCCCTTAAAGAAGACTAGCTTTTACTTCGTACTTAAAATATAGCCAATGTCACTCAGGAATAAAGCAGCTTACTATCGGTGAACAAAATTTTAGCAATCAGACGAGTACTTTCAGGGATTACCTCCTACAAACAAAAAAACAAACTATACCTCTTTAAAAGATTAAAGTGTAGATTTAGGCACAGACAGGTACATTCATTGGGTAACCTTCTTGTAATAAAATACCTTAAAATAAGGGCATGATGACGGAGTACTTACTAGTGAGGAGTTGAGGAGAATGACACTGATCTTTTTATGTATTTTATTTTGGTAATCTGTTTCGGGCTAACGGCAGATTTGAAGTTAGTATATCAGCTGTGAGATTGGTAAAATTGCAAAATTTTGACTTTGTGTAATGTTTAAATTATTTCTATCTCGGCGGTATTATGTAAGTTTAGAATGAAACATAGTACAAAACTTGTATAATGCTTATTCTATTTGCGATTGGATCGATTTGTACTAACTAATTGAGTTTTTAAAATTGCAAAATTCATATAAACAGCATTGCTTTTCCATCATTGTTAACTGCATACAAGTTGGTTTATTGCAGTTTAGTCAGACTATAAAACAACAAGTTTTTAAAATACATCGTTAAACATTGCGCAAACGCATTTAGCCTGTTTCGTTTATTTCCATAGTTAATTGTGCAAAACAGGTCTATTTCTACGTTAATAGCGTTTCTTTAATCTTTTAATAGGTCCGCAGTTAGACTGCAACAATCTACATCGTTCATCTTATCGTAGATCAAACGTTGTTTTGGGCGGGGAAAGTAAATTATGTCTCAAATCGATTCGGTCCCACAACTCGACCGTCGTTTACCAGAATCCGTTTCCTACCAAAATGGAGGATGGCGAAATTGAAATTTCATGTTCAATTTGAATTCTCATCTGTTTGAAATGCTATCCGTCTGTAATGGTTTTGATATGCTGCTGTGAGCTTTATATTTTCACGCTTGCTGTACCTTACATATGCTAATTTTTTTTTTGGCTAGAAAATCATCAAATAGCTCACTCCAGCTCTAGGAGGCGCTGTATTAGGAAGTATCAGACTTTTACTGATTACAACCCACCCTAGATCCTTTGTCCTTTGCTTTCCAGGGTCATCATAACTCTTTGAAACAATCTGATACCCCACACACAGTGATACTACGCGCACATTTTCGGTAGTACGAGTAATAATAACGAGTAACAGTTCCTCAGCGGCAAGTTCTATTTTTCCATTGTTAATTCCAGTATACATTCTGAGTGCTCCCATATCCCCAAAGGTCAAATTAAATTTTCCAAGACTTTGTCCTACTTTCATATCCAAACCTTTTACATGTTGGCTTTACAAAGAAAGAAAATCCTTTTAAGCTAAATTGCTGGCACGCTCACCATCAATATATCATTAGTTTACATTGTACTAGGTTGATTTGATATACTACCATAAGGTAAAGCGTACTGCGTATATTGTCTCACACGATCAATACTATCATTTATTATTTACACAAGTATTTTTGGAAGGTTGCTTTTCGGCTCTTGACAGCGTTTATGTAGTTGGACATTTTGAACTGGACGCTAGCCACAAACGGCAGCATATATGACTCTCAATTAGGAGATTGGATCACGGCAAACAGGTTAGACCCTTCATTGCACACATATCTTGCCTTTAAGATAAATGTACACTTTGGTGTTTCATGCCTTTTTTTTTAATTTCTGATTTTTATTTAACTTTGCTCGAATTCTTGAATATTGCATTGTTCATATCCAAAAAAATCACAATAATCGTGTAATATTTAAAGATTGCACAACGCCAATAAGTACGTCGTTAGTGACGATTTAAGTTATAATATTTACACTTACTACCCTTCACTGTGAAAAATAATAATATTAAAAAATTAAACTATACCGATGACGTACTAGAGAAAACTATGAGAAGCTATGAGAACTATGAAACTATAAAAAAACTTTATTGGCGTTGTGCAACCTCTAAACATATATATTAACCGATTATGGTGATTTTTGGTAAATGAACACTGTATCTGTATCAAGAATTCGAGCAAAGCCAAATGAAAATCGAAAATTTAAAACATAATGAAAGACTCATTGCACACCTTCTAAGATAAAAACGTAAGTAAAGGCGTGCAGATACCTACGACGGCTAAGAATTCCGGTTTTAAGGTCAAAGGCTGTCGTGTTGAAGATGGTAAATGAATCGAGAGCTCCTCAGCCTTCATCGTTGTGAAGCCTTTCATGTTCTCGAAGCCTTTGATTTTAATAGTAGTAAATTGGTTATATTGGAGAAATCAATTAAAAGAGATGAAAGAAAAATCTGCTTAAGCAGATGTTTGGTAATAGGTACAGAAAGGATCCCGAAGGTTTTTTTTAAAACCTCGTTAGTAGTACTAATCAAAGTACTGACCTTTGGTAAGTTATACATATAATAAATTTGTTGATGTTCTTAGTTGTGCGCGCATCACGTAAAATGTACAAAATCGATGTAGATAACTTTTATACATTAAAATTGTTTGTAACTTGACATATTACTTAGGTTTTGTTTCATTCCAATCGGTTGACTATATCGAAAGATATACTTCATTCATTGACTGTTAGGCGGTACGAAGTTCTTCGGGTCTGCTTGCTTTTAAATATTTTTATAAATCGCTGTCACAACTTTTCCCTTTGCTAATACACCGGTCTTTCTCTCAAATACCATTTATCTTTTAATAAGTAATAGATTTTTTTGCCTGGTTGGTTTACTTACTTCTCCCATAAAATTTACAGTAAGTAGGTATGTATCTAATCCAAGTATAAATTTTCTGTTGATACAATGGAAAACTTCAACTGGCTAAGAAGAACAACTTTACTTATTGTACTATACCTATTTTCAAGGTTGTTTGTCTGTACAGGATTGTTGCGCTGTTGCTTGTTTTATATTACTGTCCTTTTTAATATGTAAACTTTGACATCAATGATATATTTTTGGTAGTATATGTTTAATGTCTTTGTAATTTTGAAATTTTTATTTAACAATTTGACATAAAACAAAAATAAATTTGACATGTTTATGTGTGAATAGTTTTTTGCTTTACAGTAATTTAAATGTACCTATGTCTGGCAATTTGGTTAATTTATATGGCCTACTCTGACATCCTTTCTATGGTATTGTCCATCAAGTCATTGAGCTCCTTAGTAGTCCTGAGTTGAGCTATACGAGTACTGACAAATGCTTGCATAGACTGGACAGGTACACTCAAATCTGTGTGGATATTTGCTTAAAAACCATGACTTTAAAAGAGGCTTATATATTTGATATATATTTGACTTGGTTTTGGTATTTCTTCTCAGGGTAGGCAGCTAGAAAACATTGGCCTCATCTGGATTAAATTGGCGGAAAAAATGTCGTGTAAAAGTGTTTTAAAAAGCTATTTGCAAAATGAAGATCATTTATCATTACCTATTCCTTCTCGCTCACACGACTGTACGGATTTAAATAAAATTTGGCACACGATCCACGGGTAGACCATGTTCTAAAACAGGATTATAATTATGATAATTTTTGTCGCAGGAGTTCCCTTGGGAGAATTTTCTACATTCACATAAAGTGAAGCCCCTAGCTGAAGCTAGTATTGTATACATATACAATGCTTTTAGGAGTGTCATCAACAGACTTAGAGATTCCTCGTAAGAAACCCGAATATAACGCGATACCGTTTATACTCAACTTGGGCCCGTTTATGACGAATCTGGTGGCACGCCGCAACCCACAAAAGCTGGCTCTGATGCATATATAATCGATATGTTGGCATGAGTCGCACTGTGAAATATCCATGTAGGGTCATTACTATTCATCAGAGAAAGGGGTCAGTAGTCGGTTCGATTTCCATTGGCTCATAGCTCTTGTACCATGCTGATCACGCAGTGTCATTTGGCGAAAATTGGTACCTCGAAGCTGACGCACTCCATTCACTTGGGTCATATCCGTTATTAGTTGTGGACTTACGAACAATGCCGTGTGTTGTGAGTTTCTTTGAGATCAACAAAATTTAGTTACATAGGTTCACATAGGTTTCACTAGCACGCCAAGAATATTAAAAATATTATATTCGGTTAAATCGCATTTGAATTGAGATAATAATACTTACCTACTTCTTATAATATTTTTATTCTTTCGTAATTAACAGAAAGAGTTCTCCTTTCTACATTGGACCTCAAGTACCAATGTCGTCGAAGATTCTAGATGTGAATGTTAAACACATTTTTTACATGCCGCTCGTTCTGATCTTCTTTGTGTACAATTTGAAATAAGCCTTGTAACTAGGAATTTTATGCACGTCCAAATAAATTACGATAGGACTGTTTTTCTTCAAGGTAATTTGTATTCTTGTAAAAAGGCGTAGAAATCGGAAAGTGATTTACTTTCTCTTTTCCGAGTCTACCTCTTTAATGTAAATAGAGCATTTTTTCTTAGGTTTTGAAGTTTCAAATGAAATGTAAAGGTAATTAGTAAGTATATGCTATTCACAAGAAAACAGATGGAGGTGAAAATTATAGCTTTCTCAAAACAGGCAAGTTTTTCAATCAATCAACATTACCTTCATGTAAGGTACCTATTACCACTATTACCACCCACTTACAAGACAGCTAATTGATGTTAAAGCTATAGTAATAACATTGCGGAGGTGAGAATTAGATGCGACCGTAAGAACCGAGGGAAGCTTACAGAATACGGATACAACGCATCTGATGGCACACTTCTTGCTTCTTGTAGTTCATTGTTTCCGTTTGATTTGCATTTTGGAATTGAAAATTGTAGCTTCACAAAAATCAAAAGCAGGGAATTACAGTTTAAAAGCTTTTAAGAAACACTGACCTGAGAGAAGATGATGCTAAATTCTAAAATAACTGAACATATAGAAAACATGCAAATTTTGATTATCTTATGCTAATGACAATTGGATTAAAAAAATAGGATATCTTTTCTATTTTCTTTTATCAAGCCAGTGAAACTGAAAAAAATATTTAGACCAGGTTTAAAAAAAAAAACTTCTGCCTGCATACGAGTAATTTTTTGCGTTTAAAGAACAATAATAGGAAGGGAGTATAAAAATGTCGTAACACAATGGAGAATTGTAGCAGGTGTATCGAAAGTGTGTCGATATCGAATAGATTTTCACTTGTTTTGGGAAACAAAGCCACTTCTGTCGACCGCTCTTGCGTCGAGCGAGCTAATTGGTAAAAGTGAAGCTTTTCTTTGTGCGTAAAAAAGGCAAATAGAAGAATAACCGCGTTGCTGTATTTTGAATCATATGAAGCACAACCGATGCGTTGTCCTACGATTTGCACCAAAATTTGGTGTTTATTGACTTACCCGTAACGCGATTATTGAATTAACGGATTTAGCAGTTATATTTGTTTCTACGTATTTTAGGAATGTAAGTACTTGCGTTTAGAAAGTGCTCGCACACCATTGTTGTGCGGTGAGAAAATTTTAAAGACTGCCAAATTAAGAATCGATGATAACCAAACACGGTGGAACCGGTTTGTTGTTATCAACACTAGGCGGTATTAAAATCTCTCGTTTCACTTGAAGACTCGTTGTGACCGTTAACGAACCCAGTATTCAAATTTAATTTATTAACATTTTCTTTCGAACTGTAACCCTTTACGACTTATATGTATAGAGCCTTCGACACAAATCTCCGTCTTTTTCACTCTACTGGAATTCAAATTACCTTATTGGCACGCCGTCGGACACAGGTAAAACCGGTATTATACGGTAAAAATGGAGACCCTCGACTTTGTGAGTTATTTAATTTGTTTACTGGACAGTTTTCATTAGTTGCTTTATAGATGTACCAGTGATGACGTGTATGGTCGTCTCCCTCGCACGCACGCGTTACTCGTAGCACTGTCTCATGATCCTCCTCCCACTCAACGTGGTGGTTGCCGCGATGCTAGTACGTTACTACTCCAACAGTCGACGGCGGACGGCCGCGAGCGTTCTCCGATATAATCACTAATCGAAATTAATTTAATTGTAAATGCGGTAAAACAAAACAATAAAAGTGATAATAATAAATGAAAAGTAGTCGACAAGTATGAAAAAGTTATAACAGAAGTAACACAAAACGAGTGAAAATCAGTAGAAGGAATAATCAATTAGATTTAAAAGTTTTTGTGTTTAGTGTAAAGTGTCAGTCGTGTTTCTATAACTTAGTGTTATTTAAAAGATTGCAGTAAATGAAGCAATATATCCTCCGAAGCAGAAGAGTGCCAGCGAATAAGGTACGGCAAACCGGATATTGTACTAGTTCCTAGACAGTCGTTTGACTAGTTTAGTATAATAATTATAGCCGGCATCAGAGGTAGAAAAATAATTTCGAACTTTTTATTTTTGTTAAGTTGTTAAGGAATTTTCACCGAGGCGGCTCGAATGCATCACAAGTTCAGTCACGCGACGTTTAAATATTTGTAGATGAGATAAACATTGGTGGTCGGGTGCACGCCACTGCACCCCCGAGTGTGCCCGCACCAGGTGTGCTGTCAACAGGTGGACTCGCTTCACTAACACGTATGTTTTTATCATTAAACCTTAACATAAAGAACTTGAAAGATCCTCCGCAGACCACTGCAGATCTCAACGTTATCTGTTTATTTCTTAAATTAACTTCCAGACACGCACTTGAATAGAACTAAGTGCAACTGATACGTTTTGAGAATGACCCACTTTTCAGTAAACTCAATATCAAAGGTTATCTTGGGTATTTTGTTGCCAAGAAAAGTATTAAGGAAACCACAAGTTTGAACATGACCGCAGCGACCGCATCAGGAAATAAATCTGTTGGGACCACGAACCAAACCATCAAAATAAAATAATAATAATCCCGTAATCACTCTCAACTCTGAAACTAGACAATAATTCGCGAGCACATGGTCAATTGGCTATAGAATCAGTTTTTGCCACGAATTTCACGGTTCAAACTTTTTGCTTTGCCGGACACACGTGAGACTTCATTAGGTGCCCGCATTCAAAACCGATTCTTTATTCCGCTGATGAGTCACTCTATGTGACAATTTTGTTGCTAGCATTATAGGTGAAATAATTTGCAAACATTTGGGCACATCATCATCAAATACAGTGGGGCCAGAGCGATGTGTCATCGACTGCAAACTACGGTATTTATCACTTGTAATATTCAACCTCGGAGGGGCCTGACGTCAATTTGTCTTTGAAGCAGGTAGTTGAGCGGACCTTTCGCAGCCAAGAGTTTTTTGTCTCCAGACCTTTGTTCGGTATTGAATGGCGGTGGAACATTCAAAGCCATAAGACTTGTTTGAGAAGCACTTGTTACTATGAAACCTAATATTTGCATTTATGACGTTATAGCTATTTCTGTGAAATAGCTTGAGACATTGACATTTGCGCTCTCAAAGTGAATTCACAATGTCTTGTACTTTTGAAATCCCTTACAGATTGGATTCATACATTGAAAGTGAATAATTTGTAACAATTCAATGTTATGAAATTACTTTTCATTCTTTCGATTGAACATAAGATACGATCTCGTGGTAAAGGTTGCAAAATTGTGCAACTCTAATAACTATGATTGAATAAGGTGCTCCTACAATACATACAACACCCTTGAGCACAATATAGAATGAGCAAAAGATATCTATCACCAAACAAGTTTCTCAAAGAAATAAGATGATGTGAAATATTTAGTGTACTAATATTTTCGCTAGAAAACGGGTGCTAAGAAAAAACAAACAACTGAAGAAAGGGTTTTTGTCAACAAAAACAAACAATCTGATCTTTATGCCTTCTGGAACTTGAATCAAAGTAAAAAATAGAATTTGGATAAAAACAACATGTAGAATGATGAAATAATAGAAGCTTTTTTTTTAAATATACAAAAAAAAAGGGTTGATCTCGATTAAACATAGTCTTGAAAAGAATTTGATCCAAATTCTTGAACGGATGAATCTGATAAAGGATTTATCAGAGAGGCCACAGGAGGCACTTCCGTGGATCACAGCTGAGGCAAGGTATGGGTTGTAGTGGCATTTCCCCGCCCCTCGTGTCCTACCCCGCAGGGTGAGTGGCCTGCGCGCGCGCCCGCATGCCGTCCTCCACAACGATCAACTCAACAGAAAACTTTCTTTCCTTTTCCAGTTATGCTGCATTTGTTTCAACAGTCATTTGAATATCTCCAGGGCACCAATTTGGTTAATGATTTAAATTAGTTTTTGGTACAAATTGATTTGCCCTTGCCCGTTTTAAATCGTCATCTTTTTTGTTGCTTCCAAATTCTCTTTTTGGATGCTGTAAAGGTTGTTTAAGTTTCTTTGAATATCAATCATCAAGAATAAAGGCAGATGAAAACAGTTCGTGTCATTCATATTCATAATACACGAGAACATGATGTTTATAAACATATGTATACCTTTATCTCGACAATTTATTGACTCGTTCTCAGTGCGGATATTGAAAAAAGTTGCAGCGGTAGCTTGACTACGGAACATGCCTATATCCTTATACCGCAAGTAGTTTTTAATAAGCTCGATGTTATTTGCAGTCGCAGCAAATATTCCGTTCCCTTATTGGCTAGAGTCTGTGAGGTCGCTGAGCAATCTGTTCTTCGACATTTAACCGATGGCACATTGCGCAGATTATTGCGAAGCATTCTAAGCGTGAAAGGACTATCGGAATGCAGTGAACGACGTCTCCCAACTATCAAACCTTTATATCTTTTTACGGAATCCTCTGCTGTTTCAGTTATATCTTTGACAGTATTTGGAGGTTTAATAGTATTGTTTTTATTTGCTGTAAATGGAACGTTTTATGCTTAACATATCGTCTTAAGTTCAACTAAAATCTTAGTTCTTCTTGTAGGAATTTGTTGACCTCATTGAAGATTTTTTAAAATTATTTTATTGTTAAAAGTTTCTGGTTTAATTAATTGCTCATTTCAAGCGAAGCCTTTATTAAACAAAACCTTTAGAGTTTGGTTAGAAAAGGCTTCGTTCGCTATTATTATTTTATTATTGTCTGAACAAAGTTTAGTATTCCCATTAACGTGACAATGACAATGCTTATTGTTTAAAGCTTGATAAGAATTGTTTATGTATTAGCTTTTGCTTGGAAAACCGTCACTTGTTTCCTAGTAAAAGTTCAATATTTGAGGTCAACTGGTATCAGATATTTCCTATTTCTCAGCCTCAGGAGATTAGCTTCCTGCTTCAACATTGGAATTCGGATTAAACACTTGGTTTCCTAGAATAAAACGTGATCTCGACCCTTTAAAGCGTTTCAAGGCAATAAACTGATAGACGATCTCTTGCACACAAACTTGTGTAAAACCATAGAAATCTATTGTTAGTGCCCATAACATGCAAACTGTTTTAAAGTTCTATTTACTCGTAATACAACAGGTATATATCTAAATTAAACGTCGTCATTCTCCATTACGATCGTTTAATATTTTCTTAGAAAAGCTAGGAAATAGCTTGTAAATCGAATGTTCGTAGAATAATACTTAGGACGAGTAAAGACATAAAAGCTGTCTGCATGCGTGCACTTTAACTTCAGAGCTTTTAAGGTTTCGTGTGGTTTAATGACACTATTACTTACGTATGTGTGAATTCTTGGATTAATTAAATGAATATTGATGCTTGGATTCACCAGTGCGTTTAAGTTAATCTTTTTTAGCTATAAGTATAGCTATAAGTCTCTATCTGTTTTTTTCTGCCGAGAGAAAAAGTAGATAGAGACTACACTCTTATACAAATTCTTGAATTATGATTGAAATAGATCTAGCAAAAACCTTTACACATATCATACGTTCTAACTCCTAAATATGAAATATGTATGTTAAGACGGATCCTACAGTACATCAACGTGGTATGCAGTTAGGTGACCGGTCGATAGGTACTGCAGCCTGCGGTACTTACGTAACACCTGCGACCGAGAGGGCACAGCCGGAGAGCCGTTTATCTCGATACTATATACAGTTACAAAGTTTGCCTTACACCCACTACACACAAGGCTGTTTACATTATAAACTAGGCCCCTAACATTAAACCTGCTGACACACGCGTCTCATAGAAGATAAGGATTGTGTCAGAATGTTAAAGGAATTTTGAGCCTGCCTGTTACGAAATTTTAGACTATGTTAAAAATTTATGAAGCTTTTATGAAGGCGGTGATTAAGGGTTTATACCTGCACTTTAGTGACCGCAAATGACGTGTAAAAGTTATTTTTTGTATGAACAAAGATGTTACTTTTAAAATATGTACATACATATCTGCATCAAGGAATGACGTGAGCTTGAATGTATCATCTGTTTAGAATTTAAATCTTATAGGGTGTACTAGCTAAACAAAAAAATAAATAAAGAGGAGAATTTCACTTCAACACTCACATAAGCATTTAAGCCTTTAATCGGGCAGTGCACTTAACACTGCAATCACAGCTTCATACTAAAGTTCCTTTGGTTCTTCTAGCCTTACTAATCTCTGTTGATTCACTGCACTTTAAAAGCTAAATCGAAAGGTTTATTGTGTTAAAGATTGGTTCTTAGTAGTTAAGCATTATTGTCTGAGTAATCATGACCTGTAATCGCTCATTTAGCTAAAGCCACTTAAGAATTCAACGGTGTTATATTTCGTGGAACAACTTAAGGGTCGCGTTACTTGTTATAATAAGGAGCACGTTATGTTAGATATTTTGTTATGATAACACTAAGAAATGCCGACGACGCTTAGTTAGACGACGTACCTAAACTTTATGAGTTATTAAAATTAACTTGTATTACAGGCCTTATGCCTTAGTGCTAATGCCGCAGTTCGCACGGAGGCTACAAATATCTCATTGGTTTTTATAAACTTTTTTCATTGCATTCCTTAAAGCCGCACTCATATTGACATTGCCTTATATTTTAGTGACATATATATCGATGCATATTGATGTAAAGATTTACATACATGACTCAATTTTACATCGAAAATCAAATGTTTGAATTCAAATTTGTTTTTCTATTAATAGGCTTGCGCTTGACCACTGGCTCACCAAATGGAAAGCTATAATGTGGTCGACGATGGAGCATGCTTGCATAAAAGTAACCTATTCACTCTTGACTTAAAGACCCCTAGGTTGTAGCTAAAGGAACGCAGGCTCTGGCATGATATTCCACTCTTTAGCTGTACGCACAATAATTAAGTATTCACAAAAAACGTTTTTGTGTGTATGGGTGGGATGTCCATCGTGTGCCGGTAGAGCAACGCCGTACGTCTGGTGGTCCAATGACGGTCTTGATATTGTTAATTGTTTCAGTTTTCATCATGACTTAGATTTCAGGCTGTTAAGAAACACAAAATTGTTTGCATTTTGCGAGTGTTGATTTAAACTAGTTACAAAATAAAACGACAGTTACAAAACCATCCTATAAAAAGGAAATTATTTGCCGGAATGAAGATAGAACACGACAATTCTGAAATACCTCTTAAGCAAAGAATTTTCGTAATCAGCGCCACAGAGTACAAAAATGTAGCCAGAAGTCTATATAAACGGACCATTAAAACGTAGATAAAGCACATAATTTCTTTGTACTGAAGTTATTATTAGTAGAAGTACTGTGTGTGACAATGACTTTCATCTCTCACGATTCTATGTCACTTCGGTTGGCTGACGTGACGATGTTATCTATGGGAGCACGTAGGCTACCGGTTATAAAATTTAATTCAAATATTTAATGCTAGGTTTCACTATCCAACTATCATAGTAAATGGAAATGAAACTAAAAAATATTTTTTGAAATTCGAGGATGAGCTAATGGAATTATTTTTTTTTGGGCGAAAGTGTGTTTAGTAGGTCAATTTTTTTATAAAATAGAAATGGGAATTTATTTCTTATTATATAATTTACTGTAAGCCTTTGTAACAACGATCTTAATAGCTTTTGAAACGGTAAATCACTTCGAGCCAGTAAAAGTTAATGAAGTATTAAATTTTTACCTTATTTATACCGGTTTACTCAAGTTTATCAAAAAATTACGCCACTCCCGGTTACGTAAGGGTACTGCTACATAATTACCGTCTTACAAGAAATGTAATGAAGTCAGTCGGTCTCGACTGTGTCAGTGAGACTATAACTTTCTTCTCTCACGACTTTTGTCTCAATTCGCGGCATGCGTGTTGTAAATTAAGTACACAATTATACATGCCTGCACGTAGAATAAATAGGCTTATTTAATGTAATAAAATTTATTTTTGAATATTTTTGCTAACCAAAAACTAAATTTTAATTTGTTATGCTTGGAATTTGGGTCACTTAAATATTCACACTCCGCAGTGTAACCAAGAATGTAATTCCCTGTTGGATTAAGTAAGCTTTAAACCGATTTTTCCACTAACACGAATCTGAGCTGAACTTTCTGAGTATCGTAAAAAACATTACATTACGATCAAGCAGGTGGTGTGGATGTTACTCAAAATACACTCGTCGTCAGTAAAGTCTCTAATGTAATATTAAGTATAGAGATAGTAGCATTTCCTCGTCATAATAAAAATGGCTGTTAAGTTAATGTCTTCGGCAAGTGAAGGTTGTCAATGTGAAGAGGTAGAGTCTGCAAAACAAGTCAAAACAGCTACTGCATCAAAAGATAGAAGACGAAAACTCACAAATTATAGGTACATACTTGTTTCAATTAGCATCAATTATGAAAAAGTCTAGAGCATATTGAAAAGATGAATAGCTACTGAGTTTGAATTAAGATTTGATGATGATGAAAATAGCAAAATATTTTTTGCGTTGTTGTGCTAACCATACCACCGGCTACTTTAAATTGACGACGACGAACGTTTTGTTGAAATTCACAATAACAACAATGGGCTATACTTTGTAGGTACATTCATCGTTAGAACTGTCATGAAAATTGAGTTAAAACCACCTTATTGCTTCGGAATGTCGGTTTTGTCACTCAGCATTAGATTAGCGAGTTTCGTCGAGTGCTTTCGACTTGAGAGGCCTCAGCGGCGATAATCTTCTGGCCTAAGTACCTCGTACTTACCTATTGAGTTATGACGAAATACTGCTGAGCTTCTACGTGTTCCGAATAGACATTACTATTCTTATCTCTGTTTACGTCAATTGAAGCCTTTGTTATTGCCAAGTCGGTTGTAGCATCCATTCATATATGTACATTTACCTGTTGTACAGCATATTATTGTGATTAGGTATTATTAGTCTGTATAGAATTGCCGACTGCTGAACAAGTAGGTTCGGTACATAGTCACGTTTTCGCAATTTATGACGAGCGTGTTCGATGTTGAAGTCTATATTTTTGGTTCCGAAAATATTGTTTTATTGCTACGCGTCGAATACTAATAAAATGTTTGAATTATTTTACACTAGCGACTTGCTCCATCTTCACACGGGAGTCATATATCTTTGAAATGTTCGGCTTTCCTCTACTTATGGATTTATTAGACGACTCCTCCAATCCATTTTGTAGTTTTTTAATTTATCGCGAAGAGATAGAGAGAGACGTGATGGGAAACTTTGTTTCATAGTATGTTATTGTATTGGCCAGGGATGGCAACTTATTTGAAATAATTAGTAATATTCAAAGCACGACCCGTTTTTCTTTGTGTTTCCTTTCCAATATTTGAGATTTTTTATGAATGCTGTAATACACGTCTTACAGAATTGATTCTATTTATTTCTATACCCATGCTGTGGAGATACATTGTTTTTAGTTCTCTATTATTTTCTACAAAGAAATAAAATGTGGCACGAATTGACACTCATGAGAAAATTTTCAATAGGTATATCTGATATAATGCAAGGCATATATTGTACCGTGTATATTATTGTAACGCTAAAAAGACAAAATTTCAATAGCGTATTATGATTATGAGCCTTAAAATCGTTATGATATTGCTCACAAAATGTGTATACCTACATTATTAGGTACTTTACTTATTAATAATGTGTCTGGCCTGAAAATCTCCATCATGTACGTTCGTACTGCTGCAAATCAAACCACGATTAGAACTCGCACGCTTGCCAAGTGGGTCATAACTGCATTTTGTCACAAAGTAGGGTAAAACTTATTAACCACATGCTATTTGGCTGCAAAATGTAAACACGAACTGCTCATTGTTAACTTCGTTATATTGTTGTGGGTTATAATAGATGTATGTAACTGTTATTGCTATGATGAGATCATGTAACCTTCTAAGTACAGTATTTGAGTACTGATGAAGTTATGTTAGTTTTGTAGGTACTGTTTAGTTAGCTCTTCCAGTAAAGATCTGTGTACTTACATAATGCTCAAGAAAATCAAAGGAATATTTTCTTTTGTGATGAAATGGGTTCGGACTTTGGAAAAATACTACACAATTGACTAGCCATGTTTTATTAATCATTCTAAGATTAAAAAAATGTATTAAAATAATCATAAATAAAATGTAATTGAGATAATTTGCTGTAGCAACATTGATAATAATTATGAGTGTTCGAAATAAAATAAATCCTATTCTATTTTACTTTATTATTCCACAATAGTTTGGTAATTGCATAGTGAACTTAACTTTACAAGATGCGATCCTGGTAGTTTTATGACAGATCTGGAGGTTATAGTTCATTAAAGTTAATATCTTACAATGCACGAAACGGTCATATAGAAAAAGGTTGACACCATTGACTTATATTGACACATAGTTAAACGCTAAATTTCAAAGCTGGTAAAACGATCCCCTACGTATCATTTCCTACCCCCCGCTTCCGCTTCCCACTAAACTCACAGTCTCCTGCACCAAATGGGGAGCTATACTTAGCCGGGGACAGCAATACAAATTCATTAGTAATTCAAACCCTCTGTCCAAATGTGGACTACGACAGACCAAATTGATTGATTGAAACGTTGCTTGATAATAATAGACTATTTTATTAACGTTATCAGTAACATTCGTTAAGTAGGTACTTACTTAAGAGCCGGTTGTAATCACAGAGTATTTTGTAGGTACTGGCCCGGGTCAATGTTCATTTCGCGGACCTGTAACTGCGATTTTATTTTTATAAAAATAAACCATAGTAAAACGGGGCAAACTTGGCCAGAGATCGCCCTAGATAGAGAAGTTTGGAAGGATAAAGGGGGGGCTTTTGCATAGCAGTGGGACACACAAAGGCTAATTAAAAAAAGCCATAGTAACTATTTAAGATTTTTGATTTCGCCAGACCGTTTTAAAAGACAAGCTTTATTATTTTATGTAACTTTTTTTGAAATCGTTAATTAGGGTCAGATTCGTGATTTTTTTATCGAGCCAACTAATTTGTGTCATGTTTTGATTTTTACCCAGTGGTTGGCCATAATTACGGCCAATTTGATAAAATATTTTCTTGGTGATACATATTTGTGGATTTTCAAAGGTTCAAAAAAGTAAAAAATGAGTACAACCTCGCCTTAAATCAATCATTGTTGTTAAAAAGCACGCACCGGCGCGTGTCGGAGCATTTTGTAATGAATTATGTATTATAGAGCATGGCCAAACTTGTCCTTGCATACCAGTCGCCAACATTAGCTTAAGTAGGCTAGGAATTAATAATATAAAATGTAAATTAATATGAACTACCTTTGTATAATGGAGCTCGATGTAGATCTTAACGTAAGTGTTAGAGATCTTATCTGATTATGTGTTAACATTGAACGTATCAACATAAATAATAATTTTATGCTTGTATGTATTTTTATTTCTTTAGCTTACATCTATGTATTAGTATCGTAGGGACCCAGCAGGGCCGAAGCCTGCTGGGACCATGAGTTCGTATCGGAAAGGAAAATTCGGGGTCTAGGAACGCAAGGTAAAGAAGGAGCACAGGATTGGGTTTTGGTCAGTAAGTCGTAAGATTTTTACTTACTACCGACGCCCTGTGGCTACGCCCTAGAGCGGGAGAAGTCAATGGATGATTTCCTACCAAAAAATAAAAATAAAACAACTATTAGTACAGGTTTTGGTTTTTAGTGGTCAATGCGATAAATGCGCTTATCCTAACATCTAATAAAGTATTGTACTGAGTGCCTAAAAGGTGACCCGTACTGATATGAAAGTGAAAGTAACTGTCTATTTGTCTGTCTGTTACGCTTTCATGGTTAAATTACTCAACCGATTTCGATAAAATTTGGTACGGAGTAAGCTTGAATCCTATGGAAGGACATGGTTACTTTTTATCTGACTTCGATTTTGCGTCCGTAATAATCGACATTTGAGCAAAGTCGAGGGTAAAAGCTAGTAGCTTATATTTTAAATAACTTCTGCCAGCAGCTTCACCCCGTGAAAAGGTCTTAAGTTAAATATATATTCGGGAGTCACAGGGCGAGCCCCGGCTATCTCAGGCGCAGGCTTATGGACGACGAGCATCGGGTAGCTCGCCGTCCGGCCATCCGGTAAGGACAGTGTCCGAGTCACCGATGGCACGTAGTGTACTACGTCTACCTTAAAGAGATGTAAGCAAAACCGTAGGGGCCCAGCAGGGCAGATGCTCGCTAGGGCCACGGGGAATTTTTGAAAAGAAGATAATGGAGACGTAAAATTTAAAACCTGCCAAGTTCGAGTCGGACTCGAACACGAAGGGCCCCGTACCGGCCCTAGAAAAAAACGGCAAAGAATCACGTTAAGTTTATTGTATGGGAGTCCCTTAAATATTTATTGTATTCTGTTTTTTAACGGCGACAGAAACATCATCTGTAAAAATTTTAACTGTCTAACTATCACGATTTATGAGATACCTGGTAACAGACAGACGGATGAACAGCCGAGTCTTAGTAATAGGGATCCTCGCAGGCCCCAGTGTACCGAAAACGGTATAATTTAAACCTTGAGGTACAGCCTGGTGACAGACAGACGGGCAGACAGCCAAGTCTTAGTAATAGAGACCCTATTACTAAGACTCACTTGGTTGTCCGTCCGTCTGTCTCTCCGCCGTGCGCCGTGTCACTGTGCCGCGTCGCGTCTCTGTCGCGTATACGTCGTTTTACCTTTTGAGCACGGAAGCCTAATTACCATTTGGGTACGGAACCCTAAAAATGAATGCATGTAGGTCCATTATACTTTACGACGGAAAAAAACCATTTTTAGGCCCTCCGGCACTCGTGACTGGCTCATTGCCACCTCCAAACTGATCCCTTGACAGTTGACTGGCCAGTATTAGGCCCCTTGCCCACGCCGATTTTATGTAGCAATGCTGTAGCGCGTTGGCATTTTTTCTATAGTTCTTGCAAATGCGACTAACGCGCGTTTGCTTCGATACAGTCGCGATGCTGTTGCGCGTTAGTCAGCGCGTTGGCATCTTTTCTATAGCGCTTGCAAATGCGACTAACGCGCGTTTGTTTCGATACAGTAGCGATGCTGTAGCGCGTTAGTAGCGCGTTGGCATTTTTTCTATAGCTCTTGCAAATGCGACTAATGCGCGTTTACATCGATACAGTCGCGATACTGTAGCGCGTTAGTAGCGCGTTGGCATCTTGTCTATAGCGCTTGCAAATGCGAATAACACGCGTTTGCATCGATACAGTCGCGATGCTGTAGCGCGTTAGTAGTGCGTTGGCATCTTGTCTATAGCGCTTGCAAATGCGAATAACACGCGTTTGCATCGATACAGTCGCGATGCTGTAGCGCGTTAGTAGTGCGTTGGCATCTTGTCTATAGCGCTTGCAAATGCGAATAACACGCGTTTGCATCGATAGTCGCGATACTGTAGCGCGTTAGTAGCGTGTTGGCATCTTTTCTAAAGCGCTTGCAAATGCGAATAACACGCGTTTGCTTCGATAGAGTCGCGATGCTGTAGCGCGTTGGTACAGCGTTTGCATCTTTTCTATAGCCCTTGCAAATGCGACTAACGCGCGTTTGTTTCGATACAGTCGTGATGCTGTAGCGCGTTAGTAGCGCGTTGGCATATTTTCTATAGCTCTTGCAAATGCGACTAATGCGCGTTTGCATCGATACAGTCGCGATACTGTAGCGCGTTAGTAGCGCGTTGGCATCTTGTCTATAGCGCTTGCAAATGCGATTAACGCGCGTTTGCTTCGATACAGTCGTGATGCTGTAGCGCGTTAGTAGCGCGTTGGCATATTTTCTATAGCTCTTGCAAATGCGACTAATGCGCGTTTGCATCGATACAGTCGCGATACTGTAGCGCGTTAGTAGCGCGTTGGCATCTTGTCTATAGCGCTTGCAAATGCGATTAACACGCGTTTGCTTCTAAAGAGTTGCGATGCTGTAGCGCGTTAGTACCGCGTTAGCATCTTTTCCATAGCCCTTGCAAATGCGACTAACGCGCGTTTGCTTCGATAGAGTTGCGATGCTGTAGCGCGTTAGTACCGCGTTAGCATCTTTTCCATAGCCCTTGCAAATGCGACTAACGCGCGTTTGCTTCGATAGAGTTGCGATGCTGTAGCGCGTTAGTACCGCGTTAGCATCTTTTCCATAGCCCTTGCAAATGCGACTAACGCGCGTTTGTATCGATATAGTCACGATGCTGGAGCGCGTTGGCATTTTTTTTATAGTGCGTGCAAACGCGACTATCGCGCGTTAATAGCGAGGGGCCTTAGTGCCTCAGTATATATTTATATACAGTATAACCAGTCAATCTTGTAATTAGACTATATTTAAACAGAGTGACATGTGGCATGCTGGCACGTTGTGTTTTGTGCTAATGGATTGCATGTGCATATTGAATTTGCGGATATTTATGTCATGACTTCCGTGTGGAATTAAGATTAGCTGTGAACTATACGGAGGGTAGCGGAATTGTTTGAAAGAGTCACCTAAGGTCCTCGCTGTTCTCAAAAATATTCTTAAGCAGCAAGTCTAGAACACACACTAGCGCCATATTTCGTTTGTGCATAGGTAACTGCGGTAACCGGGGTCTAAGTTTGGCTGGAGTGGATCTATACTGGCGAAGTGCATCCTCCAGTGCGCTCCTCAGTCTTTCGTTGCATTGGCTACTTACTGTGTCAAACCTATCATCTAACTCATTTTCAACAATATTTGACCGAAAAAATGAATTTGAACCTGTATAGTTCCATCCTTTTAACAGTTCAGTATAGGTTGTCAAATGGATTGCGTTCGATCGCGAACAAAATAATAGGTACAGAAGTCAATCTACATACAAAGTGCACTCGAGCAACGCACACAAAGACACCGCTCAAAGACACGATGGTCGGTCGCGTCTCGGATCACTCGTCGAACAGTTCCGGCTCAAACGCTCATTAGTGTGCGTCCACAGAGCGTAGGTATAAAAAGTGAAGTACAAACATGAGATTGTCTTCTGTACCTATCTATTTTGTGGTGGTAGGGCCTGAAGTACTACTTACTGAATTTATGTATATGTCACCGGAAAATTGCAGACTCCGTATGATTGAAATCAATCTTTGTTAGATTATGATTTCTCAATATATTTATTATGAAAAAATTGTTTAGTACCTATACGATAAACCACATCCACAAATTTCCAACATAATCGTGTCCTATAATTTAGAAAAAATTGTTTACAATTTCTCTTGACATTTTAAAATCTTACGGCTACAATTTTCCTATGAAAATATCCTATTTACTATTCTAGGACATGGTCTACCCTTGTACCAAGTTTTATCAAAATCCGTTTAGCCGTTTGAGCGTGAAAAAGAAACAAACATCACATGAATATACTCATAAACTTTCGCCTTTTTAATACTATAATGGACTACTACTAATAGTATACTGTAGCCGTAGCACAGCATTCTAATTCTAGACGATCGGCAAAAAATTTTACTAGACTTAAGAATTTTTATAATATAAAATATATTTTAAAAAACCTAGAATTCAGACACATTGAAACACTGCACTAGGTACCTATACCTACTATATCCAACAATAGAATCTTATTTACAAAAGTAACAGGTGTGTTTGGTGTAGTCTAGTCGTGCCGCAAAGAGGTTCATGCCTTTTATTATTCAATGCCATCAATGCCCTAACCGCGTTCACAAACAAAATATCTTCGATCATAATATGGACTATATTATGTATTTAATAGCAACACTATTGACGCAAACTGACCTCCACTGTCATAACTTTACGATAAAATAATTGAATTCTAACAACTTTCAGTATGATTAAAATATTGGCATATCCATGTTATGTTAATCGATATTTCAATCGATCATGTTCGTTGACACCGAGGTGTGACATCATGCAGGTGGGGTTGGTATGCCTGTATCGTCAGTATAAAAGCGCTAATCCCACGCAGATTTATTCAAATAAGATCCGTCATAATACCAACATAATAATAGATACCATAGAGTTAACGGATCCTTCTAAATTCAATTCATCTGTGGTCCTTTGTTCTTTTTTTAATTCAATAGTAAAATAGGTACTGGCTGAGCTTTTTATCATCTACGAGATTGAACGCAATGAAGAATTATCGAGTTCATTCTTTCCATTTCTATTTTAATCAGGGCTTAGCTCCGATTTCGTTTATATCGCCCGTATCTAAATGTATGAGTGTTCTAACGACCAAGAAAATAGAAGTTAAAGCGGACACTTGAACCTTATTGGTGTCGTAAACCCTTTTGATATTGTGTATCCTTTTGTACTCGTAGATAGATACAGTGCGAAATGTGTTTTATTTGCGAATTAACACATGTTTTTCCAAGAATATTTCTATATGAACAAAAATGTTAGAAGTGTCTCGAAGAATGTTAGCATAGTTATGTTTTCTCTTTCATCTAGATTAGTTTTGGTTTGATGTGTGGCTATTAAGTTGTATGCCAAATTGTACTTGCTGTAAGAGATTGTATTATTACCGCGGAAAATATACATATATTTTTTAGAGTCGCCATGAAAAGATTTTTCTTCATAACAGCTTTAATGACAGTCAAGAGAAAACAGTTTCGCAAAAAAAACATATTAAGAGAAAGCTAAAATAAAAAAGTCACTATATTATTTTACTGTCTACGGAATTAAAGAGCATACGACTTCAGTGATGTGAACCAGTTTACCAAACGTAGCTAGTTCGGTATGTTAATGGAGTTGATAAAACCCACATCAGCGTCAACGCATCCGTGTCGATAGTGCTATGAAAGCTTGTGAGACAGGCAGGCTGCGAAGCTACAGACATTACTTAATTTGGTAGTCTATGTGTTCTTGATCCGGTAATACATATAATAAAACACTTAAGGTGAATGCTCAGTAGGTACAATACTATCCGATACTGAGATGCAAATTGTTGTTATGGTTGTCTGGTGGATATCGCTGTCAGCGATAAGACCGCCATTATACCCATAGATTTCAGTTTGTAAAACAGTTTCACTACTATTAGTACTATTTTGGTGTACAACGAAGTTTATTCTATTCTTAATTGTAGAAAACTTCCAAATTTTCGTAAGTTAGTGTTTTGCGGACTACTCTGGAGCATTCACCGTGACTCGCGTCTATCTCCATTTCTTTTCTTTTTATTCTTAGGTAGTAAAATAATCTAATTACTCATCCCCCTTTGAATTGATCGAGAGGGAATGTCAGAGTTTTATTGATCAAATTCCACCTGTGTTCCTTCAGTTGCCTTTGCGTTCCAGGGCCACAGTAACTCTTTCAAAAAATCCCACAGCCTTGAATGGCCGTTTTTCTATTCTCCCTATTTATTTAGGGTCGGTGTCAGCATGTCTTCGTCATTATTTGCTGTTATCTCAATAGCCGTTTCATTCTCCTTTCAAATCTTATCATCTTTTACACAATCCCTCCATTCTTTCCCGACATTTTTAAAATGTTTTATGGGATCGGAATGGTGAGAAATAAATCCAAGATCAGGCAACATCTTTGTTACATTATAAGACTGCCACGGACGGTTTGTTTAAAATGTATGTCAAATCGTTATCGTAAATACACCATTGTTTTATTGCAATGCATACCATTATTTACATTCAGATTGCTGTTTATTTAAATACATGCTACCAATGTACAGTTATTTTCTACCGAAATTGCAGAAGTATCTGTAATATTAGAAATTACATTTTGTCAGAAAAAAAAATTAAGAATCCGATTGCAGCGCCACCTACAGAGTCCAATTATATTTTAAAACCATCTAGGGATCCACTCAAATATACTCACGAAATTACATCCAAGTCGGTCAATCCGTACTGTAAGACCGACCAATCAGGGACAGTCTTCGGACAGTTGACAATTTAACACGTCACAGATTGTGATATAACAGTTTTGCTTCGATAGATTATAATCTACCAAAAAATAATGCGTTAAATTGTGAGCATTATGCAACGGTTCACAATCTTTTGATAGTTTACAATCTCACGAGATGGATTATAAATAAATAGTGTTCACGATTTTACGGTAACATGTATAAAATTTATAATATTATATAGTATAGTAATCTTTTCAAAATTATTTTTATTTTATATTTTCTTGTTCTTAAATTTGATTTTATATAAGGTCAGTAATGAATACTAAAGTTTTGCAATGGGCCAGACGGTTAATAAGCTCAAGGTGGACTTGCACCTAATTAAACTCATTCAATGGTTGATTAATAGCACGGAACTGATTCAAACAAATATTTCTACTTGAGAAAGTTGTGAAACGTTCTGGTTTTCTTGTTAATCATAGTCAAGTTTGATTAGATAAGAATTATTTATGTATTAAATAAAAACAAAGATTTCCTTAAATTTAGAAAAATTCAATTAAACCCCTAGGTTCTCTGTCAGCATACCACAACCTGATAATTGATCAACGCACTATTAACTGTCAAGATCAAATTAAATATATTTGTATAATATGCTTCTTCAATTTACACTTTATGTCTTTACTATTAAATGAGCATGTGATGTTCACAAGTTTGGGTTTTGAGTAAGAAACTGTACGGCTACCATAAAAGTTACTTTTTCGTGGCACTTGAAGTAGCTTCATATTTTAATGGTATTTGAATATCACTGAATTATTTAATAGTCAGTTATTTTCATTGTTGGGAAACCATAAAACCTATATCCACTTGTTCGAAATTATTTTAAGTAATGCGTTTACTTTTAAAATGATTGTCTCGTAAAACGGAATGTCTCAATATAGTATTTTGAAAGCAAACAATTTTAAATTACATAATTTTATTAATGGATAAGTAATAAACTTCACCTGAGTCTTGATTTAGTAATACGTCATTAACCTGGAATACCGTTAACCTCATTAAGTCCGTACTTCCCGTAGTTAAGTTTCATTTCCAAAAAGTCAAACAACGATCTAAACAAAAGTAAATATTGCTTGATTACAAGGAAATGTCACTCGTAGCTTTCTTTTGTTTTCCTTAAAACAAACATTCACCGTTAATTTCTGGTTTGTCCCATTGTTTTTGGTTTAGTGAACTCGGTGGAGACAGACGTGGCTTTTTTGTTTGAAGTTCCGACCTGTAACGCGGTAACTCTACACTGGCGACCGGCGACCGGCGGCTGGAGGGCACTACAATCGCGACAGCAAGTCAACATAACAAAACTTATTGTGAACACTCTCTTTGTCAAGTTTTCATGCTCTGCCGGTCGGTACAATGTACACTAATGTCAACTCTATGACTGCTCTGAAAAAAAAAACCATTTCGTTTGCAAGGCGTATAATTGTTTCATTACCATTGCATTATCCTCATAGTACCTTCTTGAGTTGGAGGCCTAGTTGCGTCTCGCAAATTTCACGGGAACGCTCTTCAACACTATTTTCTTGTGTAACAGGGTGCGAAAAACCACTTTCCGCAAATAAGTAGGGTTGTTGCACTAAGTAGTCGTGACACATTATTTTTACGTTCGAAATATGAAAATTATAACGACATAAACCAGCCAGGTTTTTAAAAGAATACGCAAAATGTTGCCATTAATTTTAGAATATTGCGAATAGTTTCACGCTGAGTTGTTTTTTTTTTATTTTAGCATATTTAAAGAATGGCTGACTTTTTCTAAGCTGCCTGAATTCTTAGTACCTAGAAAGTGGTTAGTGTGCCGTGAATATAAGCATAAAATTATTATAATTGTTTAATCCGTTAAATTGCTTGTTTTAATAGGCTGATTTATCGTATCGCATTTTTTAATCATTTAAATACGATGTTATTTGTATATTGTAATGACTTTAATGATGAATTTTGTGCTTAGTAGAAAGTAACGCTTACGTGTTTCAACATAATTTTGTGCTCATTTTGCATGGTCAAAAGTTTTTAGAAATTCGAATTTATTGGGAAATATTTTGATACTTTGTTGCCATATTTGAGGATAAACTCGTATAAAGTTAATATTTATGAGCGATTCTAAATATGTAGCGCAAAAATTTAACAAATATGTGCGAAATTCTATCGGATATTGTTTCATAGTGAGAAAATCTCGTACAACGAGCGGTTGTACGCATAAACACATCTTGTCTATGGTCGTCTATGGTCACGGTACTCAGGTTACAGTTTACCACCGACATGTGAATTATCTTACCACGCTGGTCCAGCGACTGACTGAGTAGGGTTGACACTAGTTGATATTAAAACGCTTGTTAGTCAACATACGTTTTTGAATTTTTCGGCGATCACTATGTGGCACTGATTGGCGATTGTACAATGATCAGAAGACGGACTCTAGTAGATTTTGTTGTATCGCTGAATAAAATAGCATTAAACCATGCTTAAAAAGATTAAAAAAGAAAAACAAAGAAAATGAAAAACTTCATAAATAACCCATCTTTTGCTCTATGATTCAAACAGTTTCCTTTAGTACTCGAGCGCGTTCAAAGATCCACATATCTACAGTAATTACTATCGTTAATTGGTAGGCAGAACCGGACTCTATCCCGTCCAGTTTCAACGGAAATGTGGCCACACTGGCAAGTACTGGCAACCCTTGGTACGGGTTGTCGGAGGCTGTGTAGAAAGGAACACGCGGCTCCAAGGACGACGACGTGCGCGGCGGTTGTTCACCTCGCGTCAAGAATGCGCGGGAACGCCGCGGGAACCCAGCGGGCCCGCGCGCTGCGGGACCGGCTCTGCCAATCGACGCTGCCTTAGCATTCCACTGCGGTGAATCGTACAACTTAGTACAGGGGTACTCAAACCATCGATCGCGACAGCTGTCCAAGATCGCGGAAATTTCCAAAAAGTGTTAATATCGAAAAAAAAAAACTGGCCAAGTGCGAGTCGGACTCGCTCATAAAGGGTTCCGTACCGTCCGTAGTAAAAATCGGCTTTGTTGTATGGAAGACCAGCTTAAATATTTATTTTATTGTGTTTTTAGTATTTGTTGTTTTTAACTGTTTAGCCATCACGGTTCATGAGATACAGCCTGGTGACACATGACATGACATGACATGACAGACAGACAGACAGATGAACGGACGGATAGCGGTGTCTTAGTAAGGGTGTTACCCTTTGGGTACGGAACCCTAAAAACAAGTTACTAAGAGTTTTTTTCTATGCTTGAGTAAGAATGAATACCTATTTGCGTCGATATAGGTAAATTGCGCAAATATAAAGTCATAAGGTGCTTTTTTCAGTTCATCATTTTATTTTCCTAAAACTAAACTTTATTGAGGTCCAATGTTGGTAAGGAACCAATATTGACATCAACACCATAAGTTTGAGCGCCCCTGCCTGAATATCTCGCATACTCGAAGTGTCAATGGAATTTCGCTTGTACTACTTCACAGCCGTTGTCGTCAACATTTGTCAATTAGAATCGGATGCGCCAGCGCAGACCCCGGTGACAGCTTTATACTTTGATCTTCCCCCACACCTTTTTCTGTTCGTGTGTTGTAAGTATCAAATGCCGTATTCATTGGATAAAGTCATTCAGTGTTTTATTTGTTTTTCTAGCGTTGAAAGCCAAGCGCAAGTGAAGTGCAAGGCGCGATTATGAATGAATAAGTATGTGCCTACTAGTTTCATAGAATTTGAATTAGTCATTTCACTTGAAGTACTTTTATGATTTATTACTTTGCGTTAGTTATAACGCACGTAAATAAATAAACTGGCCAAGTGCGAGTTGGACTCGCGCACGAAGGGTTCCGTACCGTCCTTAGGAAAATTCGGCAAAAAAATCGCGTTTGTTGTATGGGAGCCTCCCTTAAATATTTATTTTATTTTGTTTTTAGTACTTTTTGTTATAGCGGTAACAGAAATACATTCATCATCATCACCATCTTCCTGCCCTAGTCCCGTTTTATTTGGGGTCGGCGCAACAAGTTTTTTCTTCCATTCTGTTCTGTCACTCTTCACGCTATCACTTACTCCCTTTTCTTTCATATCGCTTCATAACAGAAATACATGTTTTGTGAAAATTTCAAACGTGTAGCTATCGCGGTTTTTGAGATACAGCCTGGTGACAGACAGACCGACAGACAGTAAAGTTTTAGTACTATGGTCCCGTTTTTATCCATTGGGTACCAACGGAACCCTAAAAATAATGATGAAATCTGATATGATGCCTTCTTAATTTGACATGACATACGGAAGTGTAAATATGCAATATCATTAAATATGTATTTCAATGATATCGTTTTTCAGTCCTTTGATGTTTTGTTTTGCGATTACAAACATACTACAAGTTTGGCCATCATAACTTCTACACACAGATACATATAGGTAGGTAGGTATATCGAATCTCGTCAGACGAGATATGTTACAGTCGGATGCTGTGATATTGATTTCATGCCGTGCATATTCTATAACCTATGGACTGTTATTCGAAACTCAAGAGAATAAGAAGTAATTTGTACGTCATTGACTTTTGTAAGACATACTAGCTGCTGCCAGCGACTTTACCCGCGTGATAGTAGAAAGTTATCCCAAGAGAACACAATCCTAGAATAAAAAGTGTCCTATGTACTATTCTAGGATATGGTCTACCTGTGTAACAAGTTTAATCGAAATCCGTTCAGTGGTTTTTGCGTGAAAGATTAAAAAACATCCATACATCCATACATTCATACATCCGTACATCCATACATAGGTACATAAAAACTTGCGCGTTTATAATATTATATTAAGATGAAAATTGGAAATCAATATGGCGCGTGCGCATCCGGTTTGATCTGACATTTCCAATGTCATTAGGTCATTGCTCTTAATGAATATGTAAAATTGTAAACAACAAAAAATAACATTAAAATGTTACACTCGATAATGTGAATCATCACTTTATTGACTAATCCATACAATCCGGATTTCATCGACAAAAGAAATCAAACTTTTATCTTCCTTGTCGGTATCACTCTTGACAAAGTGGTCGTGGTCATTACTTCAGGTGTTGGTGGCAAGCTTCACAACACGTCGTCTCTCCTCTCTTATGGCCGCCTTCTTCGTGCATTCGTGCAGTGATGATGAGCCATTTACTGCCGCTTTTATCTGGTCAGTCGACCTCATAGGCGATCTTCCTCGTGGCCTGGTACCCTCAACCTTTCCCTGAACCACAAGTCGCTCAATAGCCATTTCCTCTCGACAGCATACGTGACCAAAAAAGGTGAGAATAGGAGACTGTACCAAAGATGATAGATGCTGCTTGATGCCGAGTTCTCAAAGTATAGACTCCTTTGTATGGACTCAAGTCCACGATACTCCGAGCATTTTCCTCCAGCACCACATCTCTAAGTCTTTCTTCTTCTCCATTTCCCGTAAGGTCCACATTTCTGCGGTGCAAATATTTATACAAGAAACTAAAAAAAAATTAAATGCTTATAAAACAACAAAATGTGATTCTCAGCACAGCGTACATTCAGTGTGTTTTTAAAAACTACGGCTTGAGTGAAACAAAAGTGTTCCTCTAGGGCGCTCACTTGCCACAATTAAAGTTAGACTAGAGGGACCCTTGTGGCCAGTTGTTTTGAACATTGTAAACAAGTCTTAACAAGTCAGTTAAGGCGTATAGTCCCTTGAACCATCTGACCGAAATTATGTGAACGCAACTCTCGCACTCGCCTAGGCGGCAGTACGCAAATCTGTGCATTTATTTGCGGCCAGCAGCGCCCGGAAAGCGCTTTAAATCCATTTTCTCTGCGAGATATTGATTGATTTACATATGCAATGTTCACTTTGAAGAATATTTAACCACCAATTTTTATATGTAAAAATGTTTCTAAAGGTTCAAGCCGTTTCGAAGGAGTAGGGAAAAGTTGCGAAATTGCTAAATATTTTTTTTTGACAAAAGTATTCATTGCACGAAAAAATCAAATGTTGATGTTATTGTTCATGAATCTATTATAAACATATATTTTTTTCAAACCAATTGACCTAGCCGTTACGGAGGAGTAGCCCTCAGAAAATCACTGTTTTATGGCACTTTTTGGGCGCTTGGCCCTTAAATAAAATTCTAACGTTTTGATGAAGAACAATTTACTTACTAAAATCTAGTCAAAAGACTTACACAAAATAACTTTCGGTTATTACTGAAAGCTAGTTTGAGTAAAGCGACAAACAGACAAGCACTATGCGAAAAAGATTTCGCACCATTTCTATGAAAACGCATTTCTGGCTTGTGCAGATGCAGTGTGCAGACGTCTGTAGAAGCCAAACTGTCTGAAAAAAATTCCTCTCGTAATTTACATGAATTTTGGACGCTAATAGATTCGTTTTACGTCAATTAGATTCTGATACAGATACTATTATATCTTCAAGATTAGATTTTCAAGAAAAATCAAATATTAACCAATTAACGACAGTAACGATCAATTAGTACTTACTACAGTAGGTGCCCATTCAATTCACGATTTACATAGCAAAGCAAATAAGCAACGTAATAACGAACGTGACTCGATAACTAACAGTCAATCCTGTCTATGCGCGGGCGCAATTTACATGCTAAGACACCCATTTAATTGCACTTGGGCATAATTTTGCGACCGCAAGGCTCCAGGATGCGGTTAATTTTAACTCTAGGTTCTAGCTACTGGACTCACCACTTTATATGCTCCTACTAACCACGGGTAATGATGGTCTAGATAATTATTTCCTTTCAGCCGATAACAGTTCAAAGTATCGTTCCATTTGTGGCAGCTTAGGTGATATCTGCCTTATAAAATAATATGGCTTCGTCAATGACGTCATTTGATACTGTTTTAGACGCAGAACCAATTTGATTTACTAGCATTTAGATTAAAATAGGTCATTTGAAGGTTTTGTATTTCCAATCTCTTATTTTTCCAATTTATTTTGCTATCTGATCTGCGGACATTGGTGTCTTAGGAAATTGTCAGTTCAACCCGGATATTGTAGGTAAAATGAGTAAGAACTGAGTCAGAGATTTCTAAACTTTCAATCAGCATTGCGTTGTGAATGAAAATGGCGGTAGCGTTAAACAAATAAACAAACGAACATGTTATTTGAAAATCGTGTTCCGAATTTGTTATTGGTCTTGCGGTACCGCGAGTACTTTCTGTGCTTGTGGTTTCATTTACATTACGTGCTCAATAACTTACAGGGCGTTCTAATAACGGCAAAATTCTTAGAAACCTTTACACTAGAGACTTATATCCTTAAGACAAAAACATAGAAGGTATATGTATTTGGAATTTCATGTACAAAGGCAAGCTGCAAGCTGACCTAGTTGAGAAAAGTTTAGTGAGATGATGCATATCAAGGGTTGCCATCAGTCCGGGTTTCCCCGGATTTGTCCTAGTTTAAAGAGCGTCCGGAGAGCGTCCGGGCGGAGTCTCATTTGAAGTCCGGATGTAAAATTTTCAAACCATGGGACGCCCCCGCTTGGTGTCAGCGAGACCCGCTGACACCAGCTTTTTATAAGGTATTGTTTTTATAACAGAGTATAATATATTTTATTTGTTATTGTTGCTTGGGTATCGCTTCGGGCTGATGGCCTCTCAGCCATAAAATTCTGACGGGATTTATTGTAATTGCGGAACAGTGCTCTGGAGTGACGCCACTTGCACGTGGAGTTGCCCAGCAGCAAACAATGTACAACTATTAAACAAGAGCACGGACGTCATGTCTGTGGTTTAAATGTAAGGCAGAAGTGTGGTTTTAGTCAGTAGGAGTCTGACCCTGCCCACACTGGCTCGTTTGTGAGGCAGCCTGGCCTTCCATGAGGACTCCAGCCGAAAAAAAATATATATATATTTTATTTTAAGAATTAAACAAATAAGATTTTTCAAATCTAGCCACAAAATTATGTTTAGTAACTCAAAATGGTGAGAGATGCTAGATATATTTACTCTTATTGATTCACAAAAAAAAAACCATTTGAACTATTTTTTTACTATACTATATTTATAAGTTAAAAACAAGTGACGATATCCGGGGTTTGTACGCTTCTTGTCCTGGTTTCAGATCTTAGAGATGGCAACCCTCAGCATATGATCTCTCTCTTTAACTTTTCTCTGTTAGGATGTGCGTGTGTAACCTACAAGTACTACAAGTTAGTTAGGTACAGTTTCAACGTTGATTACCTAAGCATTTTATAACAACTATTAAAGTAGCATTAACATTTCACAGAACAGTGCTGTCATTAAGACTACTTTGTCTATTTTTGTTGTGAATGACTATAATGAGGCAAACGTTGAGTAGTCACAGAGTCAATAGCACGTTTGGTGCTAAATTACCAATCAACAGTTACGTGCGAAGTATTATTAGACGGGTCTATTATTATAGGGGAAATGTTGTGGACTTTCTCAATATTCATTTCGTATATTTGTAATAACTATAGTTCAAAGATTACGACAATATCTTTGCAAACAATAATTTACATCTATTAGCCACTCATACATTTTGGGCGTAGTTTCTAATTAATATTTAGTTATGGTAATGCGTGCACAACTAAAATTAAAACTTACATAACCATTGTAAACAACTAATTAATTACTTAATTACACTCGAATTTCACTGACTTTAACTCAAGTTTTATTATTTGTAAGCAAGTTTGGATAGTCATCAACATTACATAAATTAAGTTAACATAAAAGTTGTACCATCAGTTCAACGCAAATGAGTGACTGACAATGTGAACAGTCAGCTGTCAATCTGTCATTCTTGTTAGCGTGATGAAGCTTGATGCTGTAAAGCTTTCGTAGGATTTTGATAGACAAGACGAAGTGGTTGATTTTGATTGGGCATATGACTTAACCCATTAATGCCTTAAGCACTTGCGTAAGTGTATGTAATTTTGTACGAAGGCGTAACCGATGACGCTTTCGTAAAGAAAACTAGACAAGCTTAAACCATTTACTATGACAATAGACAGCAACACACTGTCACAATCGCATCTCAAAATATCACCTTTGATCTACGAAAGAATCAGAGCATCGTAAGCGAATGTAGGTCACCATAGGGTAGGATTGACATTGAACGGCAGATTAATCGCGGGTCGTCTCGTGGTGCAAACGGGCCCACCACATTTTTGGCTCGCGGCCAAGTGGACCAACTCTCGGCTATTGCGCCGCGCAAACAATATCACCCATAATTACCCTATTTACAACCTAGCACTAAGTCGCGTGGCTTCCAGACTAATTGTATCGATATTAACACTTCGGAAACGGCAAAACTGAACGCATCACTCAGTTTAATATTTAGAACGTCTGGTTTATTTTCAGTGCACGCGAAATTTGATAATTTGCCAAAGTTTATTTAATGTTTGTCTCGGTCAGTCTTGGTATTTAGTTCACGTGAACCGCGATTAGCTGCTTTGGTATCACGTCACCGATAACAGAAATTGGTGGAAGAAAGTAAAAAGGTACAGGTAAGGTAAAGGTACCTATATAAGTTTTAAAGGTATTCTATACAAGGCAATAACATATAGGCACTAACGTATTATATAAAAGAAAGTCCCTCACCGCATCTGTCTGTATGAATGCGATAAACTCAAAAACTGTTGAACGGATTTTAATGCAGTTTTCATCAATAGACAGAATGATTTATAAAAAATGTTTTAGGTGTATAATACATGCTTATTATTGTAGTAGAGATTTCAAACACCCGCGCGAAGCTGGGATGTGCTGCTGGAAAGAAATGAAAGCTATTCCCCTGAATATGAGATAGTTTGATGAGCTATTCTTATTATGAGCAGAAAACGTTTTATGACATAATAAAACCCTAATCATATTAAGCACCACATTATGGCTTGGCTATAACATTAACCTCATAATAGATTCCAAAGCATTTAACCTTTCGAATGTCTTAAGTTACACAGTCCGACATAAGGTAATTGTCTTTCTATTGTGTCTCTAATTACGACATTCAAAGAGTTAATCAAAGGCCGATCCCTTCATAATATCCTGTGGCACGTTGGCAAGAACTACGAGCGTATAAATCCGTCCAGCTAAAGTATATTTAGGTCACTTGCGTCATTCATTACTTACTTAAGACCTAACTAATTAGCCGGAAATTAGAGAGGTAAAGGAATGCAGTAGCAAATCTGCATGGAATATATATATTTTTAAATTAAATTTTTGTCTTGTCAAAAAATAAAAGGCCTATTTTGACATTAGTATATTGACTACCGCTGGGCTTGATTAATATAATGTAACTACTGCTAAAATAACTGCTACCCCTAATTATAATTTTATTGTTTCTTTCAGTCAACGAAATTAGGCTCATTCTAGGGTCTTTCTCAAATGTCAAAACGGTCTTTTTACTTTTTAACGAGTTTAGTTGATATCTTATACATTTTTTTTGGAATGGCAAAATATCATCAAATGGCTTCTCTCACTCTAGGGTGGAGCCAGAGGGCCTATCAGACTTTTACTGACTAAACACCCACCTATGTTCTTACATATGCCCTTTGCGTTTCAGGGCCTCGGTAAATCTTTTAAATGTTCCCGCTTACAAGACAGCTTATATAATTATAATGAATAGAAGTCGTTAGAATGTAAATACATCAGTTTAGTAGACAAAATATGTATTACGTAAAATAATGTAAGACGACTATCACCGATAGGAAATATTCCAAATGTCTAGACGGTGACGGCCGTCTAGTTTACTTTTTTATATCTTTTATTAGCCTCAGTTGAAACTTTCTCGATAAAAGTCCACAATGTTTTTCCAAAGATTAACTTTTCTCCGCGTATACTTTGTTGATAAGTTGGTGTATATTGTGTATTTTCATTTTATTTCTTGGCTGTTATAGACTTTCCATAGGCTCTAGATATTTAACAAAACCGATTGTAAGACGTTAAAAATCTTTGTGATGACGCGTAATATAATGTTTCCAAATGTGCCTTAGAAAGCACGTTAAGCCTTTGGTCTTGATTGTCATTAGTAGAAGTAGTCATATAGTCAGAAGTCAGGATTTTTTTTTATTATGGATAGGCTCGCATTTGACCACTATCTCACCTGATGGAAGGTGATGTGGCCGACGATGAAATACGCTTGCCTAGAAGCAATCTCACTCACATCAATTCACTCTTGACTCCTATCTCTGATTCCTGTCATGTCAAGGGGCATGTGTTTCCCAATTACTGGGTTCTGAAGGCCAGATGGCAGTCTTTCTATGCAAAGTACTGTTATTCAGCTGCAGCCGGTTATATAGAAAGCTAACTCCAAAATAAATGATTAAATGCCAAGTCTCGCGAACTATTTTCGGGTCGGAAGTATTTGGCACTTTTTAACATTAGCATATGTACGGAACAGGTGCTCAAACTTTATCAAGAGCAAGTTTGATCGTGTATGGAGTACTGCTCTCAACTTAGGAATGGATCTGTCAGTTACCAACTTGATGCGCTTAAGTCAATTGAGAAATGAACCAAGAAATCATCGGCCATGATGTACTCGTCGAAAGAAGCTCCAAAGTCTTAAGCATCGATGCCGAGTTGCTAACCTGTTAGTTGCATTAAGGTAGCCATACACGCTAGGGTATATCTGACAGGTTTACCTGCACAGTTGTACCTGTCACGTAAGCTTGTGTGAAAACCTGCACAGCTGTGCAAAATACACGCCATACTTGTACAACTCACCTGTACAGGCAAACTAGCGTGTATGGCGAGCATTACAAGGAGCAATGATTAATTCTCTTTGACAGGGAGTGTGTGTCAGAATTGCATTCCGCCAAGCTAGTTCCATCATCGGACTACAGGTACACTCTCTCTATTAAAACATGCATAAGAGCACTTTATCTATTGTCCTCACGATCAAAACGACTCATTTTCACTCATTATTTTGATTCTCTTGACCCATTTCTCAGTCAATTGAGAAATGAGCCAAGAGAATCATCGGCTGTGATGCACTCGTCGAGCCCAAGCTCCAAAGTTTTGAGCATCGACGCCGAGTTGCAATCATGTCGGTTTTCTATCGGTTGTATTACAGGGAGTGTGCGTCAGAATTGTATAATTTCATTTCACCAAGTCGGGCCACCGGTACACTATCTCTCTTAAAACATGCGTAACAGCACTTCATCTAGCATCCTCACGATCAAAACGACTCATTATCGTTACGTTCAGGAAGCGGCCGTACATGACACAAGCAGATGAATACAACTGCCGACATGGTCTCATCTTCCGGTCATTAGAGTGTAGTGGTCGCTTTCATGCCGGATGCTGGGTGATGAATGATGGATCGAAGCTCATTATTGGTCAGGATGAGAATGACAGGAGCGTGTGTAGCAAGTTATTATGAAGATATGATACTGATGATTTCATCTTTATCTTTCAATTGGTGGATGGTAGAAGATTGATCGATTGTGAGTGCGTTACGTGAATAGACGGGTTTATTAATAGGTTTTATGAAACTGCATACTTTGAACTGTTGATATTTTTAGATTTTTTTTTATAGTCGAATATACTCCATTATTTGATTTGTTCCTTTTTTATTATTTTTAGATTGATTTAGAATAATACGTCCAAGTAAACTATTTATTAAACTGTTTTTTTTTTATTAACTATCATTTACTATAGAATCTTTTTCTCTGATCTATGTTTTTTTTTCCCTGACGGTCTATTGGCGTCAGTAGCGTTTTGAGGTCCTCCAAAGTGAAGATGAAGGGACACTATTGACACTAGTATGTGGGCCTACAACAGAATATAAAAACAATATAGTTATATAACAATACAATATAAATAACTAAACATTGTTAAAAAATGTAACTTATTATAAACAAAAACTAACTAAAATATCGTGTCGAAAAATTTCTCCGTATCGCTTTCGACTGGAAGTCTGTCATTATTCTGGCGGTATGGCCAGGTTACATGGCAATACTTAACCTCTGGCCGAGGTAAAAGCCCCCGGGTCACGCGAAGTGTCAACTATAGGCGTTTGGTTAAATAGTGTATTGGAACTCAGACTGTTTATAATTTATTTTGTATCTTTATATTTTATAAAATAAAGTACCTATTCACGTCGAATCCTCATCATTGTATTACTGGTAGATTATTATATAAACGTTAAACAATATCAGTTGCATAATCATAAATCAAAGATAAATTAATTAGGTCGGAGATACTTCAAAAATGTTACTGTACGTTTATCTTACGCAATGCGTGTTTGTCATTTAAGGTGCCTATTATGGGTTACCTACTGGATAGTTCAATATATAGGTATAATAGACTAGCAGCTGCCCGCGACATCTATTGCTACTATTTGGTCACAATTTCGGAAAGTTTAGTTTGTTCTTATAACATTAGCTATCTATCCAGTGAAAGCATCAAAATCGGTCTAGCCGTTTCGGAGATTTGCCAGAATAAACAAACAGACATTTTTCGTTTTTATATAAACACAAATGTACTTTCTTGGTATATTTGGTAAAAAAAATATTTTGATATTACAAACAGATAGGTACTTGAATTTTATTTATAATTTTTTTTTTCTTAAGGTAGTTATACAAGTTTACAAGCAATCTTAGTTTATCCATTAAAATAGGTGTTTAGTTTTTACAGTTATAACATTATTTTGCTATGCACCTATAATTTTTTTTTTTTTTTTGTAATTCTAACACCCTATGGGCCAACGATGCCTGAGAATAAAACATTTTTATTTTTATTTTATTTTATTTTTTTATCGAAAATACTGGTTAAAATTTAGAGCCCGATTTAGAGAAATCTTGATTTTCTTTATTAATGGCGAGAAGTCTGTCGATTGACGATCCCGGACCGGATGGCTAGTAAGGAATACACTGATTACTTATTTGTATTGCATTTCTTGGGAACTCATGTTCATTCAGCGAGTAATAGTAAAAAGTTGGTTGTTTACAAGTTGACATAAGAAACTAGAATATTAAAAAATTCACACACAGCTGGCAAGTTTTTCAGCATGCCTTTATTTTTGCGTGGGAACTGACTATAAAATACAGCCTTATTTTGCGTGCTAACACTCCCATGAAAATAGGTTTTTTACGTGTTCTACAATAAAGGGTGGACGATAACACCATAACACGCAGACAGACACAACGATAGGTAAGACGAAATAAGATTTTTATGTATCCTTTGTAGGGATCTGATAGAACTGGTTAGGCGTATCGGAACCGAATTCGGATGCGGAATTTTTATTTTTGGTTTATCGCGAAGTCGGCGAAGTCGAATACAAAACGTCAAATGAAATACTATTAAAATATTTTTCTAAAATAAAATCTTGGTGCATCATCATTTCAGCAGAAAAACGTCCACTTTTGGACATAGGCCTCCCCCAAGTGTCACCACAATCGCCTTCCCACGACGCTCAGTAGCCTGATTCACGTAAAATCAAACAAGTCAAAATAATATCGTTGAAGTTTTATAGTCGTTCGATCGAAGTCCTATCCAAAAGCGGTATTCACGATCTATTGAATTATTTCCAGTTACACTAATAAGTATTCTACCAGGATAATGTAATACAGTTTTTTTTTTTTTAAATCGACGAATTTCAAACGGCTACGGCAACGGGATTGATGGATGTGAATACGGAAATGGTCTGAACGACTAAATCGCTACGATATCGTTACGGTTTTGATTACGTGAATCGGGGTACTGGTCATCGGTTTATCTTGTAAATAATACAAAACCCCAAGCGAACGCCGGCGTTCGCGCTGCTATTGTCTTACTATTGTTTCTCTAATTGACGGTATTTGGTAGGTTAAATAAAAAAAACATGATAGATACGAAACGATATAACAAGTGAACGAGTAGTCGACAGAAGACACGGGGAAGGTTTCCCGTGCGACAACTATATATTGGTTTGTACCTCCGATATCGTGTAAGTTCCGTTTAAAATGTATCGGAACCGATATCCTAATCGGAGGTGACAGAAGTTCAAGAGCGATTCCGAAAGGTCGGAACTGCCGAAAATATCATTGACAGAAGTTCAAGAGCGATTCCGAAAGGTCGGAACTGCCGAAAATATCATTCATTAATGATATTTTCGGCAGTTCCGACCTTTCGGAATCGCTCTTGAACTTCTGTCACATCTTTGGTTCTTTGTAACACTAACCACCAATTTTTCTGTCTTATTTAAAATGAATGGGAATTTATTTACATTGTTCACTTTCTCGACTCCAACACTTGGGTACTTAATTAACCAACATGTTATAAATTACACAGTATGAAGTGTTGGCTATGATTAGGAAATTTATTTTTACGTATAAAATTCCATTGTATTTTGAAGTACTGAGTCTGAATGCTTGGCAGATGTTGTACAGGCGGCGTAGCGCTCAAAAGCATTACGTGATTGTACGCAACGTGCTTCTTTAACATAATATACAATAATTCTTCAAACGCTTGTTATCAAACCCACGATGATAACATTTTGATTAAGCGACTCAAATTGAATCGTTTCGGTTCATTTTATTGAGCACGCGACCACATTCTACATAAACTTTTATTATGCCATACGTGTCAACGGTGAATAACCCTTTCACAATATAATCGTTTAATTGACGTTTCTTTTTGTTTCAGGCTTGATCCACCGGCAGCACAGAGCCAATACCAAATGGAGAACAAAAAGATAGCTCCGGCGACGCAACAGCCGCTGACCCAGCAACATCTCATGGCGCATCATGTGCACCCGGAGCAGATCTACTCGCAGCAGCACCCACAACTAACCCACTTAAGTTCTTCACAAACAGGCCAAATACAACCAAATGGCGTCATGCACCAATTACTGCAGAGTCAATATCACTCGAACATGAATGCACGATCTCCGCTCCTTGAAAACAGACACGATTTATATGGCACTGGACACAATCACGATTACGCCAGGCATTACGGAGCAAATGATAACTATAATTACCCGCAGTCACCTCCGAGGCACGAAAGAACTGATGTGCACACAGATCAAAATGTAAATCACGAGCTACTCCACAATATTCCTAAGGGATATAACGCGGAAGTCTATCAAGATTATTTAAAACGCAACCCACCGAAAGATACCAACCAAATATACCAAAATCATCAACCTATGTATAGGCCTAATGTTAACCCTAATCAGTACGGATCAAAGCCATATCTACCATATTCCAATAGGACAGGACCACAGAGTAACACTGAATTATTACGAAGACAATACAGTGAGATTCAGCAAATGAAACTTCAACAACAACTACACTATCAGAATCAGGCACAGATGCATCAACAGCAGAAGTTTGCTGAACGACAATTGTTACTTCAACAAATACATGGAGTTCAACCACCACCTAATTTACAAAACAGTATATACTCTGATGGTTCGTATAGAGACTTATCGGTAACAGATCGATACAGTAGTAAAAACGACTTCAAAGAATATAGTAGCCCTGATATACAAAAGGATATTGATAGTTATGCTAAAAACAATGAGTATAAGGAATACGAGAAACAGAACAGGCAATATGAAGCTCAATGGAATCAGAATCAGCAAGCTGAATACAGAGAACAGGAACAACAATACAGAAGGCAAATAGAAGCTGATAAAGGGAAAAGTCAGTCTCCACCATCGGATTATAATAACCAAAGCCAAAAGAATAATATGAGTGTCGCATCACCCATGAAGTCTAGTGAATCTAGTAGTCCTAGCGTAAAATCTCCATCATCTGATAGTAGAAGAAGTAGCGGTGGCAACCAAGCGCTGCGGTCACCTATAGCGCAACGAATACCATCAGCCCCAGTAACTATGTCTGGCATACTTTACAAACAAGGGTCAGACGGATTGAAAGTCTGGAGGAAACGATGGTTCGTGCTGTCGGAGTATTGCCTATTCTACTATAAAAGTAAGTAAAAAACAACAATCAACGTTTATAAATAGGTACACAATACCATATTGTTACTACGGGAGTTTATTCACTTGATGGAACACAATAAAAAGTCTGTTGTTTTTTTATCTGGAATGTATTTTTAATGTGCGTTGTTTTTTATGTTATAGGTCAAGACGAGGAAAAACTGCTAGGTTCAGTACTTCTACCATCTTATAGAGTATCTAGCTGCACTTCAGAAGACAAAGTACTTCGGAAGTATGCTTTTAAACTGGAGCATGCAAACATGAGAACTTACATCCTCGCTGCGCCCGACCAGGAGGCCATGATGAAATGGGTGAAGGCGTTGACCATGGCCGCTCTAATGCAAAGCCCCAAGTAAGATTACCTTCGAGATCTGATCAGTCGATAGTTACGGCTTGTTGATACCTGTTACAGATTAATGTTTACTTGATGATTGATAGAGAAATATTGCAACAGTTGTTTCAAGTTCAAATCTGTTGATTTTAAAATCCATTAATGTCTATTTTCAGTGAGCAGGCGCAAAAACAGAGCGAGCGGACAGCTGCGAAGACAGAGGTGGGTATTATTGTAAGCACGTATTTTGTACCGGTGCAGGTGATCGGCAATTAGTTTGTCAGAGCGGAACCAAGGACAGCCATTATATGGTCGTTATAACTGCAGATAATAGTCGGATGACGACGCTGCAAATTGATTGTAAATTTACCAATGTATCACCATTGTTGGTTTGGTATAAATTAATGACACCGTGCTATATGAATTATGGTTGTAAAAATCTTGTTTCTCTTCAGGATGGCGATGAAATACCTACCTACGCTAACGCTCCACCTAAGCCAAGACGCTCCAATGAAGGCTATAATTCACCAAGCCCTGATATGTAAGAATAATTCTATTAAATTGTGTATTTGTGTCCTTATAGTAACAGATCAAAACAACAAAGTGTACTTTTTCATTTTCATGCATTACAGGTACGATCCTAACTATGATTTACTCAAAAAGCCAGCATCACACTACAGTCAAGGCACTAGTCACGCACGATATCAAGACCATGCAAATTATCCAGCCAGTCCAAACCAAGAACCTACTTACACTCGCAGTCCGCAATCTCCACCGCCAGTACAACAGCAACCACAGTATCAAACAAAAAGACCACCATATGAAACGCAACATCTCTCTCTGCCATTAACAAACACAGTTACTGATAAACTTGAGAACAACCAACCCAGTACATCATCCATGTATAAATCTAATGCACAGTCGCCTTACTTTGATAGGAATCGAAGTCAGCAACAAGTGGCACAAGAGAACAGAGAACAAATATATGAGAGGCAATCGCAACGCAATCCTTTCCTTCAAGATTCGACTCCTCAAGATGTTGCTTCTAAAGATGAACGTAATGAAATGCAAAATAAGAACTCAAGATCTAATACGAAGGAGGAAAGAGCTGAATTGATTCACAATGAAATTAATGCTGAAAGTAGAAATAATGCTAAATCGAATTTAGATTTGAATGCTTATAATAGAGATGTATATGGGGAATTAAGTTCAAGGCCTGGACGAGCGGGGAGTGCTATCAACGAACGCTTGTTAGCCGAGAGACGAACTCCAGATGCATACGGTAGATCAACAACAATGGCTGCTTATAATAAAGGAAAGATGGGAGACTATGAAGACGTATATTCACAATATGCAACTGAAAATGAATACGGTAAAACGTACGCCAAATCTCCGAATCCATCTCAAGATCGTGATGGTGTTAGCATTTCTAGTCATCTTCAACAACAACAACAACAAAGAAACACAGGAAATTATGTAAGTAGAACACAACAATCGATACTTTGTATCCTCTTGATTTTATTATAATATCTCATTTAAATTTTTTGCTTTGTCTTCTTTTCAGCCACAGGAGAAAACATTCAGCGGACCATCAGTATTAAGGAGAAAGAAGATGCAATCGAGTGGGATCCAACCACCAATGCCAAGACCTCACAGCGCAGATTTTCTTGAATACGAATCGAAAGCTGAAATGTTAAACAAAACTGCTCCCGTGCGCTCAGCTTATGATACATACAAGGAGCCACCGCAACGACCTAAGTCTAGTCTTGACATTAATTCATATTACGATCCTAGCTCTGACCGGTATTATTCTGAAGAGAGCTATGCAGAGAAAATGCGTCAATCCGCGCAGTACTTAACGCAGGGACTGGTTCCTAGTGTGGCTCCAAGAAATATGGAGATTCCTCTTGCAAAATACGCTAGTGGTTTAGCAAAGAAACAACTCAGTACTGCTTATTCCCAAATGACAAATAACAATTATGAAGCCGAGTTTACCACGGCTCGAGATAATGTCAGTTACAACTCAAAATACGGTGATCTAGAGGCGTTGAATTCTAATTGGACATTAAAAGAGAAAGAGATACAAAAAGAGTATATGAACAGAAGTGGCAGTGTGATGAGCGATGGGTCTAATGTTAGTGGGTATGTTAAAGAGGCAGCTAAATATGACACCAATGCTGATGGCTTTATGAGGTCTGCAAGCGCAAGATTGCCATCAACAGCTCCAGAAAAAGAAGGCGAGAAGAAAGTGCAGCAGGTAAATAGAATCAGATACCAATAGTTATGTTTGTTAGTTAGTGCTATGGGTAAGATTCATAAGTCTTTCAATACATAATATTCAAGTGAGTATTTATTTTTCTATTTTCCAGCGTGAGGAATCAATGAAACGATTGTTGGAATGGAAGCAAAGAATGTTGCAATCGCCTTTAACAAGGAAAAGTACTCCGGCTACAATATCTTTGGCAAGATCTCTTAACCATAGCCGTCAGTCGTTGAGGTCAGATCAATATAAGCCCAAGACATATACGAATGCTTCTTACAATAGCTATTCTTCTGACGATGAAGGTATGTGATAGAAATTATTTTAATTTGTTTTATTTTCTTATGTATATGAGTAGGATGTGTTCGTAGGTAGTTATTATTTCGTAGCATGGTTAAAATATTGAAGATTAGAATGGAATATATTGGTTTCCCAAGCAAGTGTGAAAGAAGCATGAATCTGTTTATTTTATCATTTAATTTTTATAATAATATGCATGAGCAGAAACAGAAACCTCGTTTTATATATTTTTACAAAATAGGAACTGTAAAAAAAATGTGTTTCAAAAGAATATTACAAAGCATTAACATTATAATAAAACACTATTTTACGCAAACAATTGAAATCATGCCTTAATTTACAAAATTCTATTACAATTCTAAGATCATTCATCTCTAATCATTTTATAAATACATTGGGTGCGTACAGTACTGTTTTCCGATATCCCTTATAAATCATTTTATTCAAAATACTGAAAATGCCATTTAATACGAAAAGACTTATTCATTATTTTTATGTGTATTATATTATCATATACATGGAACACCTGCAGTAGCATTATGATGACTTCGCTTTGCGGAGAGGTACCTTCCTGCCTGCGGGGTCATTGTGCCACTAACATAATTTTACTGGTCTACTATTCGGTGGTGGGTTACGAATTTTAGTTCTTGTTGGTTATATCTTGAGTAGTTTGCATCACTCTAACACCCAAAGCAATACTAACATTGTGGTGACCATAAGGAACACTATGAACCATTATTATGTATTGAATAATTACTATTGATATAGTAATTATCGGTTTCACTTTTGCACCTCAGAGGGAACATCGGGCACTGATCTGCAAAAACCCAGAGAAATGCAGGCAGGAAGGTCTCAAAACGTGAACCTAACAAGTCCTATCATTATGCGACCTATAACCCCGCACGCGCCCTCCATTGCACAAATTGATCCAGCGAAAATCTCTCCTAACGAAGAGATGAAAATTACAGATGGCACTGAAAATACATACCAAAATATTCTTTGTACAATATCTATCCCTAAAGTAGACTTGGAAGATAATGACAACGATTATGAACAAACGGCATTTGGATCAGAACAGGAAGAGATACAAGAAAAACCTCCACCTACCATATCTGAAGATGGATGCGAAACAGAAGACAGTGAAGCTGAGTCTGAAACGCAAATGGAATACACTGATAATGATTTAGACGAAGTATTGTTGGATTCAGAAGAAGAGAATACAAATAAACGCCAAAATAGCCACCAAAAAGAAGAAGAAAATACAAAAGAAAATAATGATATGATGCAAGAAGAAACTGAAACAAAATCAGAAACACCTCCAGTCAGTTGTTTAGGAGAGAACCATTATTTACCTATGAGTCCCCGAAAAATGTCTGTAAACGAACCTCCTCATAAAGCTATTTTCGAAAGTTTGAGTGTATTTGATCAGTCTATGCCGCAAGGATATGAAGACAACCCATACGTCGAAATGAATTTAGGAAACGAGGACGATGATACTCAAACATATGAAGTAGTTTGTGTGAATAATGGAAAAATTGAACCTGTTTATATGGAACTTAATAACGTCACATCTAATGAAAATAAATCTCAAGATGATTCTGCAAGTACTAAATTATTAGATACTGCATCGAACTTTGCTGACTCGAAGAATCACACATTAAAAAGAGCTGCAAAAACTGATAAGAGTTCTAAAGATAAATCAGAAAGTTCTGATGTTGACGATGAAACGAACAAAGATGTTTCTTTAGATTCACCTTTCAGTAGATTTAGTATATCAGATACATTCCGGCCGGCTTCATATTATTTAAACAGTAGCAAAAGCACTTTAGATGTTCAAGATAGTTCCGATAGTGAGTTAACTTCACCTCCACCTATCCCGAGTTCTTCTCCTCCTTGTGAAGATTTATCAGATGATGCTCTTTCTAAATATATCTTAGAGAAACTGGACAAATCAGATATGTCATACGATAACTCTATTTTAAAAATGTTAACGAGTGAGAATCAGAAAATGAATACCGTTAAACGAAAAACTACATCGTTAATGATTTACGGAAGTCGAACATCTATTCACGACACACTTTCTAGGGGAGAGAAAATAAGAAATAGTAGAGCAAGTCTTACTAACGACATTAATAAAATGAATGGAAGTTCAAGTAACTTACTAAGCAGCACTTTACTTGACCATTATAATCATTCAAGCAGCATTGAAACAGATTCTTTGAGAAGTTATAGTGCAGATCGAGGTTCGTCGCGATTATCGCTCGAATCAGATGTTAGTAGTAAGTTTGATTTAGTGCCATCAAATATTTCTTCTGAGGTTACTAGCTTAAATGAAAGCGAATCAGCCATTGACTACAGACATCCTATTGGATATCGAGATTTAGAAATGATGATTAAAAGAAGACCTCTTTCTGATGAATCATTGTTTGAATTAGTGAAGGCCGAATTGCCGTTTAATAACGATGTTCCTACTTATGTAGATTTAGATAGGTACTTAGATAATTTACAAGCTAGTACAAGTGAAGCGCAAAATATGAGTAGTCAAGCCCATTCACATTTGAATAGTTCAGCCCCAGAGACATCTAATTATAAAGATAATGTAATTCAAGCTGCTCTACAAAATGCAACTCACGCTCGTTCATCAAGTACTCCTATAAATCATAACAGTAGATTAAACAGCTTTGGAAGCAGGAATTCCACTGGGCAACAGTTTCGGCATATAAGTGAACAACCTTCCAGCTACATAGGTTCACAAAGCTCATGCAGTTCGTCTGGAATACCTAAGTCACCAATGTCCTATTATTGTAAAAACTACGACGAAGAAAAACTTGTAAGTAAAAACTTAAACAACGAAGATTTCTCTGATAAGGTAAAGGAATTTGAAAATGAAAAGATAGCCCTTCGCACAGGAAATGAAACAAATGCTTCGTCAACTTCTACGGGATTTCATAGCCGAGAAAGTTCAACGGAACACAGTGCTCCTTATTACTACTCTGATCTTTCTTCACAAGAGCATATTAACGTTTTACCTACTTCTCATTATTTGAAAAATACTAACCTTCATCGGAAACTGAATAACCAACGGCGCAGGGGTCCATTACATAAGAAAAATGATATCTCACATATTCATAACCCCATTCGAAATAATCAACATATGTTGTCAGAACCATCTTTTGAATTAGCTGCTACAGCTAGAAGTGTGTCTGTTGAGTTTTTGAGCGCAGCCGACAAAGATCCTGAGATTGACATGAAAAATATATATGAGTCTACTGGTGGCAGGAATTCCAAAATTCCAGAATCTATGAATTTATCGGGTCTTGGATGTAAAAGGAATTCAAGTAGTCACAGTAATCATGAAAACTCTTCGCCCGAGTCCAATGCAAATTCTTTAATAAAGCTCTCTAGTACAAGTATGTCATCGCACTGTAGTGGAAATTCATCAAATACCGTATATTACGACGCCGAAGCTGATGCAGGTGCCTATGAAAATGTTGTTTGCCAAGGAGACAAACACTGGGATGAGGATACTCTGTGGAGGGATAATTTAAGACGTGTCTCTCATAGGCATGCTCGGTCCATGGATGATTTAGACTCAATGCCTGTGGGAACGTCGCTATCTGCTAAGATAAATGAGGCCTGTGGTATGAGTAGCATCAAAAGAGTTAAGAAAGATGGTACAAATAAAATAAGTAGAAATGTCACTTATGTAAATTGTGACGTACAAGGACGAGTTTTAAGAAATAGAGAAAGTAAATCTGCTTTTCTTTGCAACTTTTTAGAAGAAGAACAAAAGTTGGACGAGAATGATGTGTATGTGAGCTTAGCTGAAAGCGCAGAAATGTCATTGAAACAATCTGATGAAGGCGTCTATGAACAACTCGCAGTCGAACCAAATAATCCAATCGTTTTCACAAATAAAAGTTCTTGTGAAGCTGAAGAAAGGAATAAAAAAAGATTTGAAATTGATAGGGAGAAACTTAGACAGTGGGATCTGATGTCTAGTGGTTTAATGAAAGGCAGGGTAGGTCGCGTGCGGGGCTCAGGCGCCAGTGCGGACGGGGGAGACGCTGCCTGTAGTACGGACACTGGAACTGACAGTGCAAGCAATGAAGGTATCCTCTAACATTCTATGGTCCTGTAAGGTACACTATGTAAGTTATATTTCTGTTACAATATTAAAGCAAAGCAAAGTCATTGTTTATAATATTTGGAAGTGTAAATAATTTGGCATTTTTATGATTTTTATATCAATACAATTTAAAATTAGATTTGGTTTGAAGGAAGGGTTGAAACACGATAAGGTGTTAATAAAAACCAAGCATGCGACTTTTAACATGGATTGTGTTTTTATTTTGTAAATAGTAATCAATATTTCTACTAATATGCGCACTCAAACACGATACACACTTTATCATGTTTACTTCTCTAATTTTAACTGAAATGAATTGGATAAAACCATAAAAGTAATTTTGTGTGCTTCCAATCTTACGAAATTAATTCTTTCAGCTTCTATGACAATGTCAGGCGCGCACACGGAATCTGGAACAAACAATAATACGACAACTCAGCAAGCATTGTCAAAGAAAGCTTTTCTCGGAAGTAACACGTCTATTGGAAGAAACAGCCGGGACGCCAACATACCGGTACGTGCAGTGAGCCCGAGGGTCAGATGGGTAGAAGATAAACAATCTAATGATCATTATGGCTCACAACAAATGTCAACATCTCAGCAAAATGTAAGATCGTTTAAAAATTCATCATTTAATATCCTGTACCATCACCTATCGCAGTTTTCATTTATCAACAAAAAGAGGTAATCTTACTTACCACTGATGTTAATCATTTATCTTACAGTTACATGCGCTGAGTACCACTGAAGATTCTTGGGCTTCAGCTAGATCTCCATCTAGAGCTTCTCAGCAACCTATAAGAGCCGTAAGCCCTAGAGTTAGAAAGAACACAGAAACTGATGACATGGTATGTGTAAATGGACCAATGTTTTATTAGTTATGTTTATTGTGTTCACATTTTTGTTTTGATTTGTTAGTTAGCCTTCACTTATGTACCTATATTTATTTTATTATTTTTGCGTTTGCTTATCATTTGTGTTACGTTTTATATTATCATATCAGCAACGGGGGCAGCAGCCGAATCAAAATCAAAATCAAAATGAGCAGTTAGGAGAAATTCCTACTGCCGGAGAACTTCTTGGTCGAACTCATGAAGAATTGGTGTTGCTCTTGATTCAATTACGACGACGCCACGCGGCGACCCATCGGGCCATCGAGCAGTGCAGCACTCAAATCAGTAGCATTGAGGTGTTTGTTAACGCTTTTTTATTATTCTTTGTTTAGTTGCATTATTTTTTGTTTGTTTGTCTTTTAAGTGGTTTAGTAGTATCCTACTTTGTTATGGTCTAATTGATATTCTAGAATATGAAATGTAATTTACAGCTTTAGTTTACAGCCTTATAATTTTATTTCATTATAGGATTGCCTCAGTTCTTTAAAAGCAATGGAACGCGAAGAAAGTCTTCAACGGCTTGAATTTCTCAAAAATCAATTGATGGAATTGGAACATCAGTACGAAAAGAGCAAACCTTTAGTACAATTAGTGGACAATATGGTAAAGTTAGGATCTCTTTACAACAGACCTGGTTCTACCATCGAAAGGCTGGAGAGAAACCAGAGGCTACGACAGAAAGTTCTGGCTGAACATGCTCTGGAGCAACAAAGGTTGGTTCACCCATTATTTTTCTAGTTTATGATCCTTTAAAAAGAAGTCATGTTGAAGGTCTCAAGTTTTTTGCCAGTTTCGATTGATATGTAAATTGAATTTTTAGATGGTTAGAAAGTGTAGCAGCCGGAAAATCTTTGGAAACAGAAGCAGCTAGAGCGAGAGTGGCTGAACTTTGGGCATTAGAACAAGAACTATCTGACGAAGCTGCCATTCTACAAGGATTAAAAACTGATAAAGATGCAATAGAGAATTTACTTTCTGGTAAGATATCGTATTTTTAATTTTTATTTTGGTTTTGCACGGTTTGTGAATTTAGCCAGTGTCGGCTTTAGCAAGTATTAATTTACGACAGTCACTTTGAATTACTTTTAGATCCATCCGAATGCGGATTGAATACATTCTAATGCTTTTGCAGTATTAAATAGCAATTACATCGATTCAACCTTCTTGGAAATACCCACTCCATTTTACCGATATCACGCCCATTTAAATGATTTTACATATTGTGTTGCGTGGAGACTTGATATACATAACCAGTTTGCATACAACGTCTACTGAACTTCACTCGTAAAAATCCTGATTAAAACTCTTAAAATAGGGTTTCCTGATTTAGGTAAAAACTACTATTACTTCATGATATAGGTTACTAACAACTGACATAATAATATACAGTATGCTAAGATATGATACGGTTTATGTTTCCAGGTGTCCGCGGTAAATTGGACAGCGTCCACAAAGGAGAACTGAATCTTGATGGCAATCCTGCCCCCACTCGAAGGTCAGCACCCACCACCAACCAGAGTGGTGGAGGTCTCGAAGAGGAACTGGCGCGCGTGCAACAGATGTTGGCACACAATTCTAAGGTTTATAAGGTTTTCGTCTATATCATGCACTTTTATTTTTTGTTTATTTACTTATACGTATTTTAGTACCTACTTATATTTTATATGATTTTTGTCTATTGCACTACTCCCTGGAATGAAACCTTTGTTATAATAATAATAATAACTTTATTCACAAATATGAGACAACCATACATAATAACTTAGAGTTTGTGGTGTGAACCTATTGCAAAATATTTGTGTATATTTAAAATATGTACATATAGAAATTGCATGTTTTGCCACGTAGAGTTTGTAGTTTTACTTTTTGTAAGGCATGCTGTGAAAGTAAATGAAGGACAAAAACTTACTTGTTTTAAAATGTTATAAACAGAAACTGGAGCAGACAGTGGCAGACAACGCTCGTCTGGAGCGCGAGCTGCAGCAGCTGCGGCGCGCGCTGCAGGCGCGGCGAGCGGCCGGCCACCAGCACCACGCCGCCAACCCCACCGCCATGCTCGAGGACGGTCAGTACAACGATATACACTAGCATTAAAGATAACGTAGATAGAACAAGGTAGAGGAGAAATACTGGCAAAATGCGAGTCGGACTCGCACACGAAGAGTTCCGTACTACAGTATTAAAATCGCTGACAAAATAACGTTTCTTGTATGGAAACCTTCTTTAACTGTTTTATTTGTTGTTACAGCCGCAATAAATAAAAATACATATTTTTGTAAAAGTTTCAACTTTCTGCCTCTCTCTCTCTGCTCGCTGACAGATGGATTGACAGGCAGACGAATGGAAAGATGGACGGACTGCGGAGATTTAGTCATATGGTCCCATTAGCACCCTTCGGTATGAAACCCTAAAAATAAGGGAAGTTGACCCTACATGACATATTTTCCATAAGCAACAGTCGTGCAAATGAAGACAGTGAAAAGTCGTTACTCATTATAATGATACATTGAGCTCCAATAAAAAGCGAGTATCACGTTATTATAGCCCTAAGTGACAGCAGACGACTTTCTACAAACAGAGAAACTCATAATAAAAATAAAATTGAGGTTTAAATTGTGTACTAATAAGACCATGTTTAATTGCAGAAGTGTCACGCGTTCAGCAGCTGGTGACGGCGTTGCAGCGTCAGCGACAAGAGCTGAGCCGCGCCGTCAGGCACTTGACTCAGCAGTCCCATGCGTTGCAGAATACGCACGACGCTATGCCTGGTAAGTGAACTACACTACCATGACCATGGCGAATGTTCCTTCTTGTTCTCGAAGTCAGAAAGGCGTTATGGCAACTGTTATAGGAAAACAGACTTTACTCCACCTCACTTACTTACCAGAGTTGAGTTTGCCAACTATGTGGTTGATAGAGTTCGTCACACTCTTGGTTCCTAAATGTAAACAAATTTATTAGTTAAACAGGGTCCGATCTATCTGTTTAGCTGCTCCGAATAAATATAATAACACCTGCAGCCTTTTACAATTTACAGTGTTTTTTTTACATTCGATCGGATAAAGGCTGGATTGTGTGAGAAGTGATATGAAAGAAAAGGGAGTTAGTGATAGCGTGACGAGTGACAGGACAAAATGGAAGAAAAAAACGTGTTGCGCCGACCCCAAATAAAATGGGACAAGGGCAGGAAGAAGAAGAAGATTGGATAAAGGCTAAATAAATTTCCTTTTACTGTTGCCACCCTGATTTTTGCCACACTATTTACAAAGTTCGCCCTACCCCCCTTTTTGAGGTGGAAAATCATCAAACAACTTGTCTCGCTTTGGAGCGAGAGAGCGTATCAGACTTTTACACACTAAAACGCACCTGTGTTACTTCACTTGTCCTTTATATTCCAAGGCCTCGGTAATTCTTTGAACAATCCCAAAAAAAGTTCTAGCTGGCGCATCTATCTGCTGAGTTCCTTCGGTTTTACTAATATCTATATCTCTTTGAGCAAATTGTGCCATTAACGCGGACTTGATCCTTACTGGACGGCCGGATGGCGAGGACCTATTACTCACCATCTATCTCTTATGGTTGAATATTATCTACTTTCATTTGTAAAAACTTTTTAATTCGTTTTCCTAGGCAAACAACGGCGCCCCATGTCATCTTGGCAAGAAACCAATCTCGACACCGGCCACACTATCGACCACGGTCACTCCGACTACGACTATGACGTAGGACCTCTAATGCCTCCAGGTCATTACGAGCCGTCCAACGTGGAGACTCCCTTGTATGTAGATACTAGGGGACCTGGAGCTGACGTCACTTCTCCACTCAACAGTGAGGACTTGCAACATACTGGATTTAGTGAGTAGACTGTATTTTTTTTTGTCATTGCTAGAACTCATGTCGAAATCTCCATCCAAAGTTTTCGTTTCCGTTTTGGACGAAGTTAAATGAGAGATGGAAGAAGATAAGATATCTGGGAGGCTTTTGCCCAGCAGTCTATTAGAACGAAAAAAAAAAAATAGAAATTAAAGAAACTTGTAGCAAGTTCAAGGAAGACCAAAAGATTCCTTTGGCATAACTTATAATTTTTGTTTCAGGTAACCTGACCAATGTAGAGAAACAAGAGATCAAAACTGTTCGCATAGTCAAGCGCGAAAGTGAACGTCGCCAGAGAGACAGGGAACGTTCCCTCCAGCCAATGTCTGACTGGCCCACAAACAACATCACTGCTAACTTAGACCAATTCTTGGAAGAAGAGCTCGTACAGTCTCTTAACTACTCTCGATCAACATCACTACCCCGAAACGAACAATACGAACAAGTATACGGTGTAAGACGTGATAACAACTACTTGCAACCAAACATGGATCTCAGCCCCAAATATGTATCCAGTCCATCTCTTTCTAACTATGACTACTCACAAAACATGTCTTCATTGAGTAGTAGCTATAACAAAAGCTACGATAGGTCGGGATACGATCGTAACATGTCTTTGTCAACACAGTACTTGAATAGTCCCACGGACAGTTCAAGGACTTTGACGAATGATCCCATATCAAAGACCAGCAGTGTGGTCAGTCTGACACGGTCGCACATGGAGTTGTCACCGATATTCAAGAGTGAGGCCGCTAAACAGATCATAACGGAGATGTCGGGAGACGCACCGAAAAACGGTTCCTTGCATAGACGGCAAGTGCCGAAAGAAAAGAGAAGGCATTACACGGCACCACATCATCTCAGTGCTAAGACGTTAAACGAAATGCCTAAGGATGCGTATAATCAAGATGTAAGTATTGGTTTTTAAATACGTTATTTCAGACCACAATGCTATACAGGATGGCTTTCCTTGGACAAAATAAATAATTCAGTCAAACCTTCTGACTAGTCGGGAGACGTATCCTTTAAGCGCAAATTCGCACTATTTATTTTGTACTAGCTGAGCCCGCGACTTCGTTCGCGTGGACTACAGGATTTTGAATTTATTTTTTCTAAAATAAAAGTAGTCTATGTCACTCCTTATTACATCAGCTACCTGCCAAAAAAAGTCACGTCAAAATCGGTCCAGCCATTTCAGAGATTAGCCCGGATAAACAGACAGACAGACAAAAATTGTAAAAAATGTTATTTTGGTGTATGTACCGTATATATATTTATATTCATATGCATGTAGTAAAAAGCAATTATTTCAATATTAAAAACAGACACTGCAATTTTATTTATATGTATAGATGTATAGATTAAAAGAAGAAATACCTTAAATGTGTGTTATGTACAATGAACAGTGGAGTAGGTGCGAATATATCATTATGCTTGATACTAGTGAAATTGTCAATGGTAACAACAAACAAAAAACGACTAACTATTAAAATGAACGTTTTGTCCAGAAGATGGGTCGTTCAGTGGATGATGCAGACATGGAGCTCGCACTCCGCGGCGCTGCACCCGACGTGGTGCGCTCTGCATTACCACCTCACGCGCTCAGGCTCGCTGATAACACCATCGACCAGCTGCTAGCCGCACCACAGAAGATTCTCATTCCTGAAAGATATATACCGGAGAAGGTGAGTTGAAAACTAGCTATAAAAAATTTATTAGGATTGTTAGTGCGACCGATTAACTAACACGCAGACGATGCCTGTGGCTAAATAATAAAAGCCACCAGAGTTGATCTTCAAAGTTGACACTTACCGTGGTTTCTCCGTGGATGGGTGCTTTTTTTCCTCCATGCTAAGGAAACCATGTTAAATTGTTGGGTTATCAGTTATATCTTTGACAGTAATTACGGGTAGTCAGAAGACAGAAAATTTGACAACAACTCTGCCAAGGATCATATTATCCAGTTACTGGGTTGTCGAGGTCTAGTAGTCTAGACGCCGAACTACATATGGTTGAAATGCTTAAAAAAAAAGTGAATGAATAAATGCTTTGCAGATTAGAAAATTAATGCGCCCATATTATTACCGTGCCCTTAATGTGGTTATACAACACGGTTCAGAATGCATGGATCTCGTCTGTCTAATTGTTAAATGCATAAATTACCGGCTGTTAATCGGTTCAATGAAGCACAAATCTGTAACATGCTTTCGAATACATGTTTTCATGTTTTATTTCGGATTAGTTAGAGTGATTGTGTTGTTCCGATATAAAGGTTCCGGAACTAGTAGTTGCATTGTATAACTGAATCTAAGTACCAAGTTAATTGAAAGTGTTCACTATTCAATTATAAAACGAAAGAAATCTACTGTCGTAGTAAATTGAAAACACGAAATGTATACACGAAACACATTATGACTATTATTTAAGTTGATACTGTTATAAAAATATACAAAGGATTAGCGTAAAGTTAGAAACTAATAGATCAGTGATATTGTTTTCTTACAGCCCCCAGAACTGTCACCAGAGGAACAGCAAAAGAGACAAGAGAAAGTGGAGTCTATAAAGAAAATGTTGACAGGCACGTCGGCTGACCCTACCAAGGTATGCATGAAACGTGTTATATCATTTCGATTCACTTCCGAAGTAGACTTACGATGCGTTACTTCCTGAGTTCTATGAATAACGAGGAATACATTCTATGAATGTATGAATTACGACTATTTCCGATTACTACTGGAACTGTTCTCACTTGTATAAGCTGAACTGATTCATTACCTTGCGTATTTGTTATATACAAGACTGTTTCAATTTGTCTTCCAAATTTTTGAGCACTGCTTCTTCATAGTCCTTCTTCATCTCTCTCTCAACTGGAAATAATTCGTCATCCATATAGTTTTTTGTCATATAGTTAGTGCTGTACATTTTGTACATTTAATATATTGAATCCTCATGTATTTTCACTATATAAAACGACGCACTCTAAACTGGCTCGCTCTGCTTTCATTGTTGTTGGAATGAACTTTTTTTTATATTTTTGCATGTTCATTCTACTCTTGACTGATTACTAGAGTCTTAGACCTAAATCCTGAAAATAATGTATACTATTTAATAGATTGGTGTTTGCAGATTGAATATTGTGACCATTCTGTGGTTTCTACTACCTATACGAGAATTTTCAACATGAGAGCGATGATGGCATCATATTAATTAAATTATCTGAGTCCAATAAGACTTGTTCCTTGATTAAATAATTCGAGTATCGACTTTTTTGCGTTAAAAATAGCCTAAATAAGTGTGGGTTGCAATAAAACTTGAAATTTGCTTTTTTTGGCTATAGTCTATTGTTCCAAAATTTTAAAAAAATATCTCGCGTTCAAAATCCAAGTTTAGTTCGGTTGAATTTTTTATAAAAAGTTTTTAATTGTACACAAACGAATGATTATATTGACTAGACTATTTCATTCTTGCATTCCATCTGAAAACACCATTAGCCGCTTCGAATGTTGGCTGTAAATATGTAAACCAGCACAGTCCTACATGTGTGTGCTTGTGTGATGACCGTTAGAGTCCGGACGCCGGCGAGAAGCGGCAACGGGAGCACTTGCTACAAATGAACCAGATACTCGCCAAGCAGGTCACTGAGATGAGCAAAATCATCGCTGGTAAGGACGTTGCTTCATATTAGTTTTGCCTCCCATCGTATTACTTGTATACTTACTATTAATATTTGTGAAGTTTGTTTAACTGCGTCAAGGTGTATGTAAATCTGTTTTATTATTTTATAATTCTATTAACATAAGTACATCAGTTTCTTCGTAGTATTTTTGGATATTAAATATTAATAACAAGTAAAATGTAGAAATTATGGATTAATTTAACAGATTTTTCAGTGCACTAAATTGTCATACGTTTTTATTTATTCAGTATTTGTATGTATGTATATTTTTTAAGTTGTATAAAGATATTAAAAAAGATATATAATGTTTTTGGCAATTTAGTGTATTTACTTGCTTTTAATATTAATTCTCATAACTGCAAATAAATGTTTTATGTCACCTTTTGCAACGTGACACTAAATGTTCATGTAGACTCCAAAGATTTGTTCAAATGTCTCACATTTTGATTTTGTCTTGATTTACTCACAGAATTGCCATTTTGACGTATTTCGTCTTTTCAAAGTAGCAATTATTGTGTTTTTGATGTGACTAACCCAAACACGTGTGTGTCACGCCTGTAACCGTTTGCTTGATGTCGTTTGTCCCGTTTGTGCAGGAACCAACACTGAGCAAGGACCGTCCGCATCCAACCACTGATAGCCAGACACTTACACTTACACCTGCACTATTCACATCTCCTCCACATTATCCACTCCCATTAACTGACCCTGGGTACAGTAGCATCTCTCTGCAAGAACACATTCATCAATTAAAACAGCTGTGTAGTAATAATGGTTGGTAGACGGTGTTCTGTACCCATTTCCATGAATAAATAATTTGCTTCAAACTCCTCAAAAATATCATGTAAGTAAATTGGCTGACTCGGACGGTTCTTCGAAGATACCCACTACCCACTGTTGCGGCATGGTTTCGTTTTTTGCATTTTGTTGTGAGTAGTTCACTTTTATTTATTTTTAGTTAAATAACATTAATAGTTGCATTGTTTTTGTTTGCATTTTGATGTGTGAATGGTGATTTTAATTAACAAATTTTATTTTTGTGAATCGTATCTAATAGTTTTTATTTTATTTTATCAGTTAAAGCGTTAGAAGAACTACCTCAAAATGGTAATGCTGACGACTTGGACGATCGGTCACCAGACGTAGAGCTGCCCATCTACCAACAAAGAGACAATTTCTTTACCTAAATCTAAGGAAACCTTTGAAAATTAAATGATAAAAATAATACCCATCACGGCTCAAAAAATCAAGTTAAATCGTTTATGTAGCTTAGGGTTCTTTGAAACTAATCACTGCAAAGTGACATGACATCGACCCAGATGACTTTACTAGTATTTTGGCTGTCTTTGGCTTAGAAAATCTTTGGCGATTAAAGTGGTACTATGCATAATTGTTCTATAACACCAAAGTTGGTATTGGATGCGTGCTAAGATAATCTAAACACGCATCCAAGTGAAACCTAGATTCGTGAAGTAGAATATGTTATATCCATGTACTTTAAACATACATGTACTGATATCAACACCTTCACTAAAAATTGAAACGTATAACCAAGCTGGGCTTTAAATAAAATGTAAGCGGTCAATGTAGAATGTTCAATTAATAGAAAGTAACATCTTTATTGTAATAGTTTTTTCATATGGTTATAGATGAATATATATTGTATATTCAAATCATCTATAGAATATTGGTCTAAAATTGAATATACTGTTTTATTATTAGTGAAATTATGTGGTGTTTAGTCATGCTAATGTTTTAGTAATTTATTCGTGTGAAAATGAGAAAGGCGCTATCTATTATTCGACTACTTACAAAATTTTATCTACATATTTAAAATAGTGTTTACCAGAAAAGCTTGATGTAATATTATGTGGATCTCCATCTTTATATGTGTAGGAACTAGATATTTGAATGTATTTTGTTGGAATAAATTCGACTTGCATTGTGCGTTCCACATATCTATCAAAATATCATTTACATGAAATTGTAACTAACTACTAGGAGGTAAATAGGAATTGGTATATTTCGTAGCACTTGCTCAATCTTGTGGACATTCCTTAGCAATGTTATATTTTATAGAAATACAAATGACTTACTACAAGATTTACTTAAATTGTTGTTTCGGCCAGTTAGTATTGCCATATCGTTAAACTCAATATTTTGAATGTCAACACCTCCTAACACATCTAGATATAACGATTGGGTATAACCAAGTAGAGATGTTCAATCCAATTATCTTTAATACTGTTCAATATATTGAATATAGCGGTATGTGGTTATCAAAATTATTTTTGGTATACATAATAATACAAGTCTTATATGTAAAAAGCCTTGCATTGTTACTTTAGAGTTAAGATAAATAGCGAATTGTACCTAGATGACATTATGTATACAGTTGCCATGTTTATTGAATAGAAAGTGCACATTTATGTTAATTAATGTAACTTTAGATAACGAATGACAATGCGTTTTAGTATTATTTCGTTTAATTTTTCTGTACTTTAATGTAAATATTAATAATACATTAAGTTTTATATACTTAATTTAACTTTTGTGTACTTAAATTTTCATTTAGTTTATTATATGCACATAATATGTAGCTCGTCAATTACTTTTGTACCTAGTATTGTATGAATTTATGTGAAAACTTATATATCGAATATATTTAACCCGCTTCGTATTATTTGGTAGCTGAAGCAACGAATCGTTTTGTGATTCAAATATACGCGATTGTAAGGTGAATGCCATTAACTCATTTATAGAATTAATGTTTCATTAGAAGAAGATTTACGATTTAAGGATCGTTATAATTATCTTTGACTACATTTTGCAGATGATAACGAACAAATTGAGAATGGTAAGTGTAGCGTTAATGGCGAGGGGACCCTTTACAACAGTTTTATTTCATAATTTGCAATTTATGGGCTATAATGTCTTTTATTGGTAGAATTTTAGTAGGGAAACTTGGAGAACAGTATTTACTGCAAAATGAAGTCACACTGTGGGTAGGCAACCCTAGGTAGTAAATATATCAATGTTCACAATGTCTTAAAAGCTTTAAATATTCCTGCCTACAATCGTTTCTGTAGCTGCTTAGTTCAATTCAAAGTCACAATTATTTTTACTATTACCATTTGTAGTAAATATTAAATTATATTATTTGTATGTGTTTAGAATAACAAAATAAAATTTGTACAAAATGAAATATGTATGTTGTATTTAGTGCCATGGTTTCGCATTTCTATTTTTATTGGTATTTTTGTAGCTCTTTAGACCACCAGTAATAATTTGCTTATGACAATGTGTGTTAGACTACTGTTATTGTTAAATTAAGGGCTCATAGAGCAATTTGTAGGAAACCTTGCCATTTTGCTCCTTTTAATTAGTTTTTGACAATGAAAACATCACTTCCCTGAAGCTCCAAAGACTGTATATTATCTACATCACCATTTATTTAATTTAATTACTGTCAATTATACACCCTTAGAAAACTTTATTCTATGGTGAAACGCTATAAACTTCCAAAAATATATTATTAGGGGATTTTTGAACAATAAGAATATTTTGATTTTCAAATACTAGAGTTTTCCGAATTATTGTATCGTAGGAGATATTTATTATAATGAATAAGCATTTGAATGAAAAATATAGTTATTTCCTCACTCACCTACTTTTAATTGTGACGGAATATATTCCTTATCGATTTAAATTATATATATTTAAAAAAAAACAGTAGATACGATTCCTGAATAGTAAAACGTTATCGATTCTAAAGAAAATCCAATAAATACGTATAAACTAAAATATATAACTGTTAGGCCCGTTTAGCCATATAATAACAAAAATAATGAAAAGGGAATACTTATTAATATTGATATTTCTCTATATAATGAGTATATATATGCCTTATATGTAGACTGCCCGTATTCGAAAATGATTTCTACTTCAGTAATATATTAGATATAGGTATTAGAACTGTAGCCCCTAATATTCAACGAATGATTCTGAGTATATATAACTTTATATTTAGCTATATGCTAAAGCTTATTATGTGAGTGTTGAACATATTTATCAATCATAAAGAAGCAAGTGGCGAAATAAGTGTAGCGTACTCAGTATGTATATTGTTGAGAATTTATTTACAAAATATTAACAACACGTATTCTTTCTATGTCTTATTGTCGTGTATGTTCTATTGTCTTAACTATACAAGATGGAAAGTTGAAGTGGGTCCTCCATAATTGTAAGAATAAGGTACCCTGAGACACCTTAACCTTTCGACTTTTCGAAACTTCTTCAAAAATACATATTAATTCATTAAACGCCAAGCTAAAGCCTGCGTTCGCTATCTCATTGTCTTTCTATTGTGTCTCTTATTACAGTTTTGGAGGTACGCACGCAAATGAAATAATCGTGGATATCGGAAATGCCTTCTATTTGTAGTTAACACTATTACACACATGTAAGATCAAAATTATAAACGGAGCTCATGCTGTCTCGAGTAGCGGTAACAGTCTATCTTTTGCAATATGGCGGCAGACCCTAGTCTGGCGCCGGAAACATTTGGTGTTGCCACACAAAATATAGTAACCGGTGTTGCGACGTAATGCGCCACAGTACACGGTATTCGAAAGGTTAATATAGTGAGGGAATGAACTATTTAGTTCAATTAATGAACTTCTGGTTTTCACTTGGCAGTCGAAAGGGAATGTTTCTTTGAATAAAACATTGGTAGCATCAATAAATATTCACCATACTTTCTTACTAGGACCTACTTAAACGTTCCATTCAGTACAGTGCCTAATCTAATTTAATATCAGTTTCTTTGTACCGATTGGGTTATACATGATTTTACTGACAGTTTCTTGTTGTAAGTAAAGCTGCTTGCTTCGAACGTAGCCTACTAACAAAAGCCCCCATATTAGAAGTACTATTTTGACTGCCTTAAAATGAGTTGTTGTGTAAATACCTACAGGGAATTGTGCATATTGTTTTATATTATTGACTCTATCCAATTTTACATCAATCCTTGTAATTATAGCGCGTATGTTGTTCACATCTGAAAATAAATAATATGCTGTATTACCTACGTTTTGTTTTATTTGTTGTTTTGAATTTCCTATCAAAATCGATTTAGGTACCTAATATATCAGGTCTAGCAGATTGAATGTTCGTAGGTATGTATGGTAGTTATCTAAGCATTTGAAGTGGGGAAACAACCATGAGTTGAGTGACAACCATGGGTTGTTTTTCCGATTTCCAAAAGGAAATTCCTCATTGAAAATGTACACATCAATATAGTCTAGGGATTTTTAATTTTTTTAATTAATCATCTTTAACCACTACTTACTATATGTTTCACGTTCTTATTAAGTAACTATTAATGATACATGACTAACTAAAATATCCCTAAATTTTGTTAGTGTGTACATTAGAGTTGAGAGTTTTTTATTAGGAAATTGCTAGAAGCAATATGAGCGTGATCTAGCCTTAACGCTCACGGAACAGTTCCGTGTTAACGCTTGAGCCTTTATTTGCAATCGTGATAGTATACCATAAGAACAACAGATGGCGCCACCATAATCAAAGATCGCATCCAGCATTTACTTGTTAACACACTAGCAAATATCACTCTATCACTCTTAGACTTGCAATCTTGCGTATTTCGCACTAGTGCGGTAAGGAGCAGCAGTAACTTTGCGCCATAATTGGTCATCAGAATGCCGCCACCAAGGCTCATGAAATCAAATCCGCGAGCCATTTCTCACAATAATCCTAACTAATATTATAAATGTGAAAGTGTGGACGTTTGGATGTTTGTTACTTAATCATGCAAAAATGGCTGAACGGATTTGGATGAAATTTGGCATGCATATAGCCTTTCATGGAAAAGAACATAGGCTACCTTTTATCCCGAATCCTTAAGTACCTAATGCCACGCGGGGGAAGCCGCGGGCAAAAGCTAGTAGTTACTAAATGTAAGTACGATAAAAGGGGGGGGGGGCAAGCCGGGCATTTGCCCACAGCGGCAAAATATGATGGGGGCGGCAAAATTGACTTATTCCTATTTTCCAACCTAGCCATTAGCCATCCACACCCAAGTTGACAGGTTGAGAATTTTATGTGCCACCTTCCAACCTACTTCAGGTTGCATAGTGGAAATATTTAAGACTTTCTATCTCATGACTTATATGGTTTCGTGTATGTAGAGGGTGGCGAAAATTATTTTTGCACGGAGCGGCTAAGTAGCTAGATTGGGGCCTGTATTCAATTATCGTTTCTGTAACATCGAGGTATCATTTGCATCCCTACCTTTTTTTTTTTTTTTTTTTTTTTATGGTGGGAAAAAATCATGCATTGACATCCCCCGCCCTTGGGCGGAGCGGGAGATAGTGTCAGACTCTTACTGACTAAAAGACCCACCCCGTTCCTTCTAGCCTTCATACCGGGGCTCGAGCGCCCTTTCGGATAACCCTGGCCCCAGTAGGCTTCGACCCGGCTGGGTCCCTGTTGTTGCTGACAACTCCTTGAGGCGCGCGGGAACAGTGCGCGCCGTCGACGACTTGGGCTTGGTCCGGACAGTTACCGGACGGCCGGACAGCGAGCTACCCATTGCTCACTGTCCGCAAGCCCGCGTCTACGTTGGCCGGAAATCGGGATCAGAATCCCGGCGACGGCGGCGGCGATAACGCCGTTGCCTTATGCGTTCGGCCTCCTCCTTTGCGAGCATTACTGCTTCGCAGAAGTCGGCGACCGCCTGCCACTCCTCCTCGCTCCGGACCATGGCCTCAACCAAGGCCCGGCGCGAGAGGTCTCCGCCGCCGATCGCCCCCACGAGGGCACGGCGATGCTCCGCCCAAGCAGGGCACACCTCGACTGTGTGTTCCACCGTGTCCTCCGGGCGTTCCGCACAGTGGCGACACCCGGGCGTCACTTCCGCATGAATCGAGTGCAGGAATCTCCCGAACGAACCATGTCCGGTGAGTACCTGTGTCATGCGGAAGGTAAGGACGCCGTGAGGTCTTTCCAGCCACGCCTCAAAGAGGGGACTTACCGCCATGATTGTGGCGTGCCCAGCACTGGGTTGCGATAGCCGTTGACGCCATTTCACCATGAGATCCCGCCGGAGCTCTGTCCGCCATGCCGTGACCTGTCGCGGCAGCGGACCTTCACCCCGGCGTTGCATCTCCGCGCGCATATCGTGCATGTGTGCAAGGACTGTTGCCTCCAGATCCCACGGTGGTAGGCCAGCCAGAAGGCTCGCCGCTTCGCGGGAGATCGTGCAGTATCCCCGCACCATCCTTATCGCCATGACCCTCTGGCAGGCGTTCAGTATGGCCGCCGGTTGCTTTTTCAGCGACGGCGCCCACACCGGCGCCCCGTAGAGGGCCATGGACCGAACGATCCCCGCGTAGAGCCTCCGGCAGGAGGCGTCTGGACCCCCAAGGTTGGGCAGGAGCCGCTTGAGCGCAGCCCCAGCCCGGTTGAGTTTGGGAGCCAGACGTCGGAAATGCTCCACGAAATTCCACCGGCTGTCGAGGACGAGTCCCAGGTACTTCATCGTCGACCCGACACCGATGTGAACTCCTCCTACCGTTAGTTGGGAACTCAATGGCGGCGCGTTCCGAGACTGGCGACCGTGGAAACACATCGCCTCGGATTTGTGAAGCGCCACCTCGAGTCCCAACTCCTGGATCCGATCAACGACCATCGCAACCCCGCGTGTCGCTAGAGCGACCGCCGCCTGGTACGACTCTCCCTGCGCTAGGACCAGCGTGTCGTCTGCGTAGCAAACCACGCTGACCCCGTCAGGGAAGTCGCCGCGCAGCACGTAGTCGTACCCGATGTTCCACAAGGGTGGCCCTAGTACCGACCCCTGCGGAACACCGCACGACATCTCCCGACGTTTCCAGTCTCCCTGGTGACCGGGATAGACTATAAGTCTCTCCGACAGATAGGCCTCGACCACTCGACAGAGGTATTCGGGCACCCGGTGGTACCGGAGTGCCCTCCGGATCGTACTCCAGGGCAGGGAGTTGAACGCGTTGGCAATGTCCAAGGACACTGCCACGACACACCTGCCCCGGGACACCGCATCCCCCGTCGTAAGGGCTCGCACGCGCATGATGGCGTCCACCGTAGAGCGCATCCTGCGAAAGCCGAACTGTCCGTCCGAAAGGTCCGGCCCCACCCGTGTTAGGCGCCCGACGAGGCGGTTTGCAATGACTCTCTCAAAGAGCTTGCCCACCTCGTCGAGCAGCACAATGGGCCGGTACGCGGACGGAGAGTCCGCAGGGCGCCCTGGCTTCGCGATGAGGACCAGTTTCCCCGTCTTCCAGCAAAGTGGGAACTGGCCCCTCTCCAAACATGCGCTGAAGAGCCCTCTCAGTCGAGGCCCGAGAGCCTCCATGGCCAGGACCCAAGCCTTTCCAGGCAAGCCGTCGGGTCCTGGGGCGGTGTTTTTGGCACTCAGCCTTCGCACCGCCACTCTCATCTCTACCTCGGTCACTTCTGGAGCATCGTCGTCGTCGCTGTTGCGGTCCGCGTCAGACACCGCTGGCGGTGGAGGCGGAGCCATGGGCGGGGGGGAGTGTTCCCTCCGCGCAGGGAACAGAGCGTTCACCGCACCCTCTACGATCTGGGGCCGGAGACTCTGAGTCAGTGGGGGAGCCCAGGGACGGAGCTTTTCCCGTACCATATTGTACGGGCGCCCCCATGGGTCCGCGTTCAGAGACCCCAGCCACACGTTGCGGGCCTCCAGTTTGGCCCGCTTGATCTCCGTTCGGAGGGTGCGTTTTGCCGCCCTGTATTCCTCATACAGCTCCGCCTCTCTGGCCTCCGCATCCGGCGGGCGGATGCGGCGCCTGCAGTGTCTGGCGTACCGGCGCCACGCGTGACTGCATGCGTTGCGCAGTGCAGCAATCTCCGGCGACCACCAGCACACCTGGCGCTTAGCTCGCCCTGGACGGACTCGGGGCATTGCCGCGTCGCAGATTTGCGACATGGCCTCCCGGAACCACTCCGCCTCGACGTCTATGTCGACAGGCCTGTCCGGTGCTTGCACCCAGGCCTGTACCGTCGCGGCTTCCAGGAGGAGCTCCCGGTCCATCTGCTTAAGCGCCCACCGCGGACCGCAAGGGCTCTGTCGGACCGGCGCGGCCGAGGTTTCGGCGGAGACGTCCAACCGGATGTACCGGTGGTCGGAGTACGTCTCCACCTCCTCCATAACGCGCCAGTCGACGACACGCGGCAGCAGAGCGGGGCTGGCGAACGAGATGTCCACCACTGATTCGCCCCGCATCCGCGCCAACGTGGGGACAGAACCCCGGTTCAGGACGACCAGGCCCAGCTCCAAAGCCCAGTCCTCCACCATCTGACCCCGTGGGTTCGTGTACCGGGAACCCCAAGCCGTATTCCAGGCGTTGAAGTCCCCGCAAACGACCACGGGGAGGGTACCAAACCCAGCGACGACGACATTTAGCTCCATAAGGGAGACCTGGAGTTCGTCGAGAGATCTGCTCGGGGACAGGTAGACGCCTACCACTGCAATGTCCCCGAACCGTGCTGCCACGCAGCCCCGCCCCCTCGCAACAGCCTCGAGGGGCGGGGTACCGGCGGCGGCCGACGAGATTAACGTCACCGAGCCGTCTAGGTCCTGAACCCAGTCTCCACGGGGATGGACGTAGTACGGCTCGGAGACGACGGCGACATTTATCGACCACTGCGCCATGCTCTGGAGCAACAGATCCTGAGCGGGGGCGCAGTGGTTGATATTCGCCTGGAGGAGACGGAATGGGGCCGTTATTGGCAGTCCATTGTCTCCTCCCGAGCCCTTCTAGGGGGCACTGCCGCGGCGGGTGCGGCGGCGACTGCGGCGGGTGCGGCGGCGAGAGCGGCGGGTGCGGCGGCGATAGCGGCGGCGGCCAAGGAGGCGGCTGCGGCGGTGAGGACGTCGGCGGGGATGGGCCTACGGGCCCTGCCCTTGTCCTTGGCGGGGGGGTCGCAGGACCTGCCCCCAGCCCGGTGGTTGGCCGGCTTGCCTGCCGCCGCACATGCGTAGCAGTGCGGCGGAGCACGGCATTCTGCGGCCTTGTGACCGGGCTGGCCACACTGGTGACAGCGGTCGCTGCGGTCCACCTCCGCGGCGCAGTGGGCGCCAACGTGGTGCCCCACTTGGCACCGGAAGCACCGCAGAGGTCTGGGCTCCAGCAGTTTAACCTGCGCGGAGACCCAGCCTACCAACAGCCGTCGGCCCTCCCCGGTGATGGTCCTGGCCGCCGCCACGGGGCAGCTAGCTGTCACCGCTCGCATGCCCGTGCCGTCAGCGCGGATGGTGCCCACCCGGACCTGATCGGTCGTGCACCCACCCGCCCTGACGATGGCGGCCACCACCTCGTCCACCTTGACTGAGTCGTCCAGGCCCATGATGCGCATGTCTATGCACTTTGTGGGCCTGGACACTCGGGCCTCCTCCGCATCGAGGGACGCTCTGATCCTAGCGGCCAGAGCGTCAGCCGCAGGGCCGCTGGTCGCACCGGGGACCTCCAGGATTCGGGCCCCGGCGACCGTGCGCCTCATTCGAAAGCCCCCAGCGGCTCCGAGCTCCTCAAGGTGGGGCAGCACCGCCTGCTTCGCCTTCTCCATGACGGCGTCATACGTCACGCCCTTCTTCTCCGCTTCTGGCTGCAGTGTTATCACCACAGCCTCGGAGTTCGGGGCGCGAAGTCTCGCCGCCATGGCCCGCTTCTTGCGCTCTTGGCGCCTTGCACGCTTCTTGGCCGTCCTGGCCGCCTTGCCCGCCTTTCTCGCGGCGCCGACGACCGTCCATTCGGCGCCAGCCGAGGGTTCTTCGGGGGGAGGCGGCTGACGCGGCCTAGTCGCCACCGCCGCAGGAGGTCCTGCCGGCTTAGGCGCCGCCCTACCCTTCGAGGGAGGAGCTGCTGGCTTCCCCCGCCGCTGCTGCTGCGTAGCCGTCGGGGTTGGCCGCGCAGGCTCTGACGCCGCGGCCTCGCGCCTTGCTTGCCCCGTCGGGCCCGCCTTGGGCAAAGAAGCCATGGCCGCAGCAGCGGCGTAAGACGTCGCCTTTCGCTGGCCGGAGGCCGCGAGCGGGGGGCGCAGCACGATCCCCTCCAGCACGGACAGCTGCTGCTGCATCCGTAGCTGGAACTGCTCCTGCTGCTGCTGCTGCTGCTGCCGAAAGGCAGCCAGCTCCTGGCGCACCAGTGTCAGCAGCTGATTCTCCGGCTCGTGCTGGGCCTGGGGCCGGCTTTGCCCGTGCCCCTGCTTGCGCCCCCCCTCCGTCGGCTCCTGGTGGCCTGCTCTCGCGAGCTCCGCCCGGATCTCGGCCCGGAGCTCGGCCTGGAGCTCGCTCCGGAGCTTTGCCACCCTCTTTTTGAGGGAGGCGTCAAAGGCCTCCTTGAGGGACTTGGCATGGCGCTGCGCCGTCCTCTCTTTGGACGTCTTTTCCCTTTTGCGGGACATGTCCCGCAAAAGGGTGACGGCCAGCTTTCGCAGGGACTCCCCGTCCGAGTCCTCCTTCGCCTGCCTCTCGCTGCCGGATGGCTCCGAGAGGTCTGTCTGAGCGCCGGTCGCTTCAGGGTGGCGTCCCTCCGCAGCAAGCCTGTCGGCTCGCTGGGCGGAGTTTTTGGCCTTTAGCCTCCCTTTCCCACGGGCTCGACCCACGCCGCGGCTGCTCGTGGCTATTTTTGGCGCCGATCCTTTGTCCCCGTCCGAGTCAGACGAGGACAACAGTCCGTCCCTCGATGCGGAGCGCTTCCTGGACGCGGAGCGCTTCCTGAAGAGACGCCGGTCACTTCCAGGGTCTCCACCGGGGTCACCACTGGGGCCTCGACCGGGGTCTCTCACAGCCTCTCCCTCCAAACTTCTACCGGGGTCTCCCCCAGTCTCCTCCCTCTCCGAGCCCTCCGAGCTCCTTCCGGATGCCGCGTCGGACTCCGACCGCGCATCACTCTCCTTGCATCCCTACCTCAGCTCGAGCGTGTAATCCGCGTCGGATGTGTATTTCGCTTTGACTGCAATGAAAAACATTGTTTACTTGCAAAAAAAATGCAGTAGGTATTTTGATTTGAAGACTAGACTTAAATATCCAAATGTACGTAGACTAGCACTTTGCCAACGACTTCGTTCGCGAGCTTATTTTCATAAAAACTGTAACACACTCAAACCTTATTTTGAGGGTAGTTTTGAAAAAATTAAAATGTACTTTCGCGAGCTTATTTTCATAAAAACTGTAACACACTCAAACCTTATTTTGAGGGTAGTTTTGAAAAAATTAAAATGTAGTTTCAGCTGTGCGTTGATTTATTAGTCAAGTTTCACCTTTTATATTATAGTCTAGCTTTTGCCCGCATTCATAAAATATATCCTAAGTCACTCAGGAATAAAGCAGCTTTCTATTGGTGGAAACAATTTTGCAATCGAATCAGTAGCCTGATTTACGTGAAATCAAACAAGCCAAATATCGTTGAAGTTTTATAGTCGTTCGATCGAAGTCCTATCCAAAAGCGGAATTCACGATCTATCGACTTATTTCTAGTTACATTAATAAGTATTCTACCAGGATAATGTAATACACATTTTTTTTTAAAACGACGAATTTCATACGACTCTAAAATCGGTGTCGTTCAAACTCGATTGATGGATGTGAATACGGAAATGATCTAAACGACTAAATCGCTACGATATCGTTACGGTTTTCATTACGTGAATCGGGCTACAGTACTATCAGAAATTACCTCAAATAAACAAAAAAAAATACCCCTTTACAGTATATGTGTAGGTAGATAAAACTATTGTAGGTACTTAAGTAGTAACTTGGCAAACATACATTAATATTATATCTGTAACGCCATACATAAATCAAAACTCTCCAAATAAAATTTGGCAGGTCTTAGAACAAAAACAATAGATATTTCATCCAAAATCTAAAACTTGTGAGATGCCTTTGACCAGCAGTTGACAGCGATAAGCGCAGTTGAATGATGGATTGCAGTTACGACGATGGAATTGAATTAATGATAAATAGATTAGCTTTATTGCCTTTTTAATTGTATAAATATTTTTGTTCAAATACGCTTTGTCAATTTTAAGATTGAGCTTTATTTGAAAATCGAGACCTAAAAGGTTTTGTATTGATCAAAAGAGTTACCTCGGCCCTGGAATGTAAAGGGCAACTGAAGGATGGTGAGTTTTAGTCAGTAAAAATCTGACACTTCTCTCTCCAGCTAAAGCGAGAGGATTTATTTGATGAATTCTTACCTCAAAACAAAAATGTCAAAGCTACTAATCTAAATGTCTAAGCTAAGTAAAAAATTGGAGCTCTATCTGTACTTGTTACTAATCATTATTTGTGTAGTCAAAAGTAAAAAAAAAAACGAAATCCCAAAATTGTCAGCATGTGTCGTTCGAGACGCACGCATACTTAGTGTGATGTAATTTTAATTACTTACCATCAGGTGAGATAGTGGTCAAACGCGAGCCTATCAGTAATAAAAAAAAAATGTACCGTCGTATGCCTCAGGTTGAGGCATGCGTGACGAACCATTCGCGACGCACGCCTCGCGATGTCTGTACGTGGCTCTAGAATTGAAATGAACATTCTAATCCGACAGCTGTCACCCACACCATCCTATCCTAATAATGGTATAGGCACTTTAAATGCCAGTTCATTTTACGTAAATGCGATCAAAACGTTAACCGCGTTCGGTTTTCTGATTAGTTAAGAGCTTGGATTGGGTTAGTTGGAGAACTAAACGTCAAAACAGTGTCGAAATTCCCATTAGGTACTCAGAGGGCCTAGTGCATTTAATCATTCGTTTAAATACCAAATCGTATAGAAGAAAGTTCTCGTACAAATTGCTTAAACGAGAAAGAGTATGTAGCGACATCTATGGCGTTACATAAGAACTAATCGTGCATCGCGCAATCAAAGTTCTCCGCGCGATTTGAATATATATATACGACAGTCCGAAATCATCTACCGGGCAGTTGCCCACTAGACCATAACACTTGTCTGGTCGGAGGATCCTCCCTTTTCAACGGAGGTATGTGGGACTATAATCTCTGTTCCGCATATCTACAATCGCACTAAAGTCACAGACGTACAGACTAAGTAATAGTTTTCCGAGTCACTGTATTGACACAACATAATGCTGCAACATAATCCTCATGCTCATACTCCTGAACAACATAATCCTCATGCTCATAATGGAATCTGTACGATGAGTGCGAGTTGTTTTTACGTTAACGCTATTGAAACGTTTACCACGACTGGCTCTCTGATTGGTTATCAGGTTGGAGCGGGCCAATCGGACCGCTACGCCGAACGTCATAAGTGTGTCGATAAAAAAAAAAACTAAACGCTCTATCTAAGCTAATGGACATGTGTATTCTCCCCATCCTGAACTATAGTGTACAGACTTGGTGTTTGACTAACGTCCAAAGGTCCAAAGATTGGGCCTCCAAACTTAAGGTTTGCCAACGTGCTAAGAGCGCAGCACACAAGGTGTTAAAATAACGGAACACTATACTGTGCTCCAAAGCACAGATCATTGGCGTGGCTCGGAAGGTTGTCCAGCTTAAGCGAGACTGGGCTGGAAATGTCTGCCGCATGCCGATCGAGCGGAGGGCTAGTAAAACGCAAAGTGTGTGTCCTGAAATCGCACGATGGAGTCGCAGCAGACCAACAAGGAGACGGCGAGATGACTTAGATGTTTTCCTTAGGAATTGGAACGAATTGGCTCAAATCCGGGAACATTGGAAGGAATGGAGGAAGGCCTTTGCCCAGCAGTGGGACAGTATAGGCAAGATAAAGATATAAATGAAACAAACTATAGAAAGCGCCTGATAACCGTGGAATAAAGTACATTGACCTTTTCCTAATATCTCTGCGTAGGTACCCGAAAGACAAACAATGAATTACTTTTCATTACTAGACCATGTAAAGAATCACGATACATGTCGATTCAAGACGGCTTTATGTATTTATTTCCGTTTTGGAAATTAAGAATGACAACAAATGTAGGAGGGTCAATGACCTTTATTCCACGTTTATCTGGCACCTACCTTAGCATTAGGCACCAACTAATTTCTAATCGAAATTAGAGCACACCTGGTTTAAATCAGATGACAAGATTATTATGATGAATCTTCTTTCATTATGTACCTAGAATAAAACTTAATTATAAGTAGAAACTTTATGAAAGCGACTAATCTTGGGTTTGTGGCGAAATTCTGTGCACTGCGGTCAGCTGAGTTGATTGAACTTCAAGCTGGCTTAGGTACTACTAAATGAAAATTATTCATTCAGACAGAATCGTACGGCCTCAACTGGATCTGAAACGATAAAAATAATCGAACAAGAGCTCCTTATAAAATCTGCATCAAAGACAGGAATATTTTTTTCGGGCCGTATCAATCAGACATGACTGACACGATTTATGCGGAAATAAACTATTAAAAAATGCCCGTTCTGTTCGTCAGTAGTATTGCAGTAGATTTTTGCGTAATTCCTTTAATTATAACAGCTGATTTTGTTTTCTTTTAAAGTATTAAAATCAGTTGAGTTCTTTTTGAAATCAGGGAAAGAAAATATTTAGAATCGTTGAGAATTTTCAGGTAAACATTTTTTAATTCACTTAAAAGGTTTAAATAGGAATTGGTTTGAGAGTTGAAAACGCTTGGGTCATGGGACATGGGGTTCGAGTGCGTGTCTTCTTTTCAAGGAAATTTCTTAACGATTGATCAACACTGCATGACCTGGAAAGGGCTGGCTCGTTTTTTGCCCAAAAAGTCAGCATTGCCATTCAACGTGGCAATGCTGCCAGTCTTCTGGACCCATTTCTGGATGACAGCGATGTGGAGAAGTACTGCGAGTGTATTTTGTGATTTTTTAAACCGGTTTCGACACTTACAATGAATAATATTGTAACTAAGATTTTATGCAGCAGAATGCAAGTTTAAATTGCCTCAAAACTGAGTTACAATGTAATTCTTTGCCGGTTTCGTGTTATGTACAAAGTTAGGTTTAGTTAATATTTAAGTTTCTTAGAGAGTTTAAATAAATCAATAATGTGTTTATGGCAGTTTTTGCAAATTTAAACCCTATATTTTATGTAACAACCATGTTTACGTCACCTATCATGAAAATGTATGAAAAAAAAACTGTAATCTTTACGTATATGTCACTAATGATCGTTAAGCCGTCGCTAACACCGTTCATTGAATGGTTCCCGACGTGATTGATTGCACATCGCAGAAAATCCTCCTTCGCATACAGCTAGATCTTTTTACTTGCAATTACTTGCAAGATTCAGCGAGATTGATTAATTTAAATCACATGCAATTAAAAATGATACAACCAAACTAAAGATTTGGTTTCAATAAATCACAGTCTTGTTTTTTGTTTAAATATTTAAAAAGTCGTTCGGCTAAGACAGTTTCTTTTAATAACGCTGTCTATGAATTATTTATGGTCCAATAAAATAAAAAGAAAGCGAGATGATTTTGACAGTTTATGAAAAATTGGTGGCAACGGAATGAAGGTTGTTTAGTTTTTGTTACATTCATTATTCAGTTCCTATTTACCATTTTATTCCTCATAAATAAATTCGAGAGCGTAAAAATGGTCCAATACATAGAAGCTTGGAAACTTTCATTGACAAAAAAGAAATGGAAGCAAACTAGTCATCATTTAATCTCTTCGATTAAATGACGTCTGCTTTTGGTTCTCTGATAATAATGAATAATTAAAACTCAGTTTTTTTTTATGATGCGAAGTATCATAAATGAAATATAAATGATTGCTTTTCATATCAGAACAGTGTTACTATTTTTACAACTTAAGTACAATCTAGTTTATGTAATCTCGTTGTGTTCAATCAGATGTAAAACTGTTATAATTAGTAGTTCCGTTTCTTACCCTTCCACTATTTCTAATAGTTCGCAGCAGTCAGGCAGTTGTTTTGATTATATCGACTAGTGCGAAAGTGTTTATGAGTATCTAATGAAATCATCCAAATTTTAAAATTAATATTATAAAATCAACAAATCTGGACTAAAAAATCGATAGTTCCTTCGCATAACATCCTAAGAGAAAATGTGTGTTTTTTCCGTAGAGTTAATTTTAATATGTTAATGACATAGTCATTTGTGGACCGATGTTTTTGCAATCTGTGATCAATTCAGTCAAAGTTCACAGTATCAGACGCTGGATGTAATACGAAATATTAAAAAAAAATACAATTAAATTTTATTAAAAAAATATGTTATGACTTTACGCAAAATAAAAAAATAATAATAATAAATTTATTCAGAATTCAATTTTATTCAAAAAATATGTTACGACTTTACGTGTGGAGAAATATGTGAAAAAAAAACTTTCAGAGTTCTAACAGTGAATTTAAAAATAACCTTCTTTTAAAACCGTTGAAAAGATAAGTTAAATTAAAATTCTGCCAATTTCCTGATAATTCCACGAGGTAAGTACTTACTGACCAGCACTGGGACTGAACTCTTTGTCTCTGCCGAAGTGATTGGTATGCTCCGCGCGTGTGCAGAGGCGCGGGCGCTACGTGAATGCAGTTCAATGCCGCGAGTCTTCCTTCCGTTATTCTCGACTCCGGAGACAATCGACGCGTGCGACGATTCATCTCAAATGTCAATAGACCAATAGAATGCTAATTCAAAGTGTCGTATGAGCGATTGAAGTACCTACTAAGTGTTCAACGGTACTACCAGTACTACGGTATAGTTTGTCAATTATTTAGGACACTATTAAATGACACAACGTTTATTTAAATAACAGTAGGTAGACATTAATGCATTCGCTTTTTCGCACCATTGTGTAGTTAGGTTTGTTGTGGATCATGCTTGTTTTATTGATAAATATCGCAGGAACATTTTTCTATAAACATATTTATGTCTCAGCATTATGAAGCGTGTGTTCATTTATTAAACGAACATTTTGTTGCGTTAATTTTCGATGAACTCTACAACTGTTGGCACACTATAAATGCCTGAGTGGTATCGGACTTAATCCTTATATAAGGACGTATATATGTTTTGTGGCAACATGCCACATTCATTAGCAAGTTGTAGCTATAGGTAAACTTTACTTACAAAGAAAGAAAAACATTTTACTGAAAATGACGTAATCTTGGAGTAGTTACAAATTATAAACATTCTATCCGTCATGAAAACCACCCACCACCACCGATTCATGATGATCCTTTTTGTTTCATTTGATTTCTTCATGAGACCTGTTTTTCAACATATCTTAAATGTTGAAAAACAGTGACTGAAACAATTCATGAGCAATCAAACTAGGAGATTTAAGGTTGTTTTGTTACCCTTGAAAAGTTATGGTAGGTAACTCTAATCAGAGTAGGTCAATAGTGCATTAACTAATTTAAATAACTGTTTATTTGAACAGATATTACCAAGTTAATATTTTTAAAATTTAACATTTTATATGCCATGTTTTTTTGTCTTAATAACATAATGTCTACAAAATTCACAAACGCTCCCCGTAGGTCCACACTACCGACTCGTTTTAAACAAATTAGGTCCGACACAAAATAAAGTAAAAACAAAAGTCGTTATGAATTAAAACTCACCATTTGAAAATACTCCTAGTTGCCTGCTTAGCCCCGTCACCCCTAAACAGAGTTTCATTAAGCACAAATTAGGATAGGCTTACAAAAGTAATTATAATAATTCATATCCTAATTTTACGGGCGGCGAGAGGCGTTGTTATGATCAGAGAGAAGGCAAGAACATAATAAATGGGATTATTAGAATATCTCCAGCTACTAGGTCATTATAAGACTTGTTTTTCGCATAAATATTTTCACTTTGAGACTACTTTGTGGATGCTTAGAGTCAGAGTTAGCCGATATTAAGCTAAAAGAAAAAGCTCCTACGAAGTTTTTAGTACTTGTGTGGAGTTAGGCATGTGTCGGTAAGTGGGTGTTTTTCTAACGTCCTGCCCTTAAGTAGCCCTGGTGTGTCAGTTTATTACTTTACTCAGCGCTCTGCTGATGTGCGTCTGTTCCTTACAGTTTTATTACATAGCTTTGTGAGGATATGAGGAGCATATGTGCATACACAGTACGTTGAACTCGCATGATTTTATTACAACATGAAAACATGTTTTTACTACCAAAAAACAATAAAATCGCAGCAAAATGGTTTCCATATAATTCCAATAACCATACAGTTGCAAGTACCAAGACTTTGGTATTAATTCTGCTTCATTAGTGTTGTCGAGCCACGGGACGATTATATTCGGGAGTGCAAAGTGAACGGGACATTTTTATCATTGGCATAAATTAAATTTAATCAGGTATTTAGAGCCTTTCCCTTGAAGACTGGTTTGGGGACCGTTGCTCGACCCGGCACCCACCATTGATCTCATTGTTTGATACATTGCACTTTTGGGGAGCGTCGCTTGCACACCATCATCGATCAACCTACACAGGCTGTTGTTTTCAAGTGATGCTGATCTGATGTATTATTAGTCGCAGAAGCGAATCTCTATACACATTATAAACTTAATTAAAATTCTTCATTCAATTCAAAACATTTCACTCTTTGATTCTGGTTCTAAGATCAGAACCAGAATTATTTATTTATTAAATATAGGTATGTGAGTATGTACGCACAATACAAGAACAAGTTCCTGTTGTATTTTGTTATAGTGACATACAAATTATAATATCAAACTGTAATTTAAATTCTGAAAATAAAATTGATAAACTTCAAGTATGCCAAAATTATTTAAACTGAAAAATATTTCTTTGAACTGGAGGAACAAATATACTCATTAGGATCCTTCAGATTCTTTCTTCTCTCAGATTTCTTCTCTTCAGATTCTTTCTTCTCTCTTCCTTCTCCCAATTGTTGTAAAACAAATGCACCCGAAACCAACATAAAGTAGTTTTGTGTTTTCTTTGAAGAAGTCTCATCAAGTAGGTAGTTACGGAGCAGCACAAAAACACCAAAGAATTTACCCTAAAGTTTATACCGAATTCATTGCACATACATTTTATGATTTTGTCGCTGTAGTTAAAATAAATAAAACCAAATAAGAAGCAGGAAAAAATATGCATTTGTTTACACCCTGTGTCGTCGGGTGGCGTCGCGTGCGCACATATAACGCGCTGCAGCGAGCACGGACACACAATCACACGCCGGCCGCCCGCCGCAACACCGCAACTGTGAGTACATCTCCTACATCACAATCATATACGCAAATACATTGGATTAACAGAAAAAGTCAATTTCATAATTAGACTATTTCTTAGTCAATAGTCTAATTATTCAGTTTCTTTTTCGTTACATATTCAGTTTCTAAACAATTGTGAGTGAAATAAAAAATTAAAATAAAAGCTCAATTTATAATGAATTTAGGAAAAAGGTTGTCATTGAAAATTATTTCTATAGTCAAATTTTTACAGGTAAAAATTGCAAACATAAATTGTAACGTAATTAACAGTAAATAATAAATAACAATAATAAATAATAAGATGGTAATTTAAGCTAAATATAGAAATGGAACATTGATTCCAGTAGTAGTTGTTGTTGTTCTTTTTCGGTGAAAAATAAACTATTTCTTCTTTTTTTCTGACAAAAATTATAAATCGAATAAAAGTGAAATAATAAAATAATTACAAATTAGTGGTGCATACAAATATATTTCAATTTTAAGAATATTAATAATAAACAAAGTTTAGTGACTGACACAAGCTTAATTCGCGACTTTTACCGCAGAAACAGTTCGCCAACTTTTATATTATGTTTGTTTAAAAAATTAATAAGCATAACTTATTCGTACATCACATAAATATTCATCACAGCATCTGCTTCTTTTGAACTTGACTCCTGTTTAGTGAAAGTGTTAAATATTATGATTGCTTTATGATAATTTTATTGACTTTCGTTAATTCTTAAATGGTGTCTCTAATATCTTTAGTAGATATTGACAATTATTTTTTGCATATTTTTACAATTATTTTTAGATTATAACTTTGCAAATTTACACTTACTCGAAAATTGGCTCTTATCGCACTACGAATAGGTTCAACATGGCATGTTTATTACCCTCGTCTTTTTATTTAATTTATAATAACAAGGGCTTTTTTGTTTTCATTCCTATTTCGTCACGATCAACCGTGATATATTTTTTTTAAGCAAGGAGGCGGATATTTTTAAGGTTTTAATAATTAATGAAAATTTAAATTGTGTTTATGAACCGAATATCATGAATAGATTGTTTACACAATATTTTTTTATTATCAACAAATTTACAATTATCTGTGTTCTAAATTCAAAAATATTTGAATTTCTATTTTTAATATTAAGTAGGATGTATAAAACGGTTTGATACATTTGCTTCTTCTTCAACCTGCAAAAGTAAAGCGCGGGAAAAATGTCTATTAAATATTCATTATATTTTATTTGTGAAAAAAATTTTGAATTTAAGATTTGAAGAGAATTCTTGATAAGGTACCGCCGCCGCCAGATATTGTGATTAACTTTAAAAATACTTCCGATAGCCTGCTGCCATCTAATCAAAACTAAAATGTATGGCAACTTTGGAATATTTTCTTCAGTACAAAATGAACAAAAATGCGTCGTAATTTTCAGAGAAAGTAAGTATTTCTCTTCGTAAGTGTATTGAAAAACGTCGTTTGGTACACGTGGAGATTTCTCACTGCAGCACTCGGCTCCATAACACCCTCGCTTATACGGCTCGGGTGAATTTCGCCTCGGTTGCAATGATAAACTTTCCCCACTTGTATCAAAATGTTGTGTATAAAGATCCTAAATTTTACTTACAAAAAACAAACAACTTTAACCTTTCTGTGATACTGCTTTAGATTAAATTTGTACAGACATGAAGTTTAACGAAAATTTGACGTAATGATTAAATATTTGCATACATCCATAGCTCAAAAGTTGGTACAACAACATTGCGTGCGGCTGTGAACTTATTAACAGTTCGGTAACAGTAACGTTACATGCTCATTTTGCGTTTTTATTGATATGCTGATTGGTAGCTAATTTGTTGCCCTTTTTTATTCGGAAATTAAATTGTAATGTGAGCGATTTTATAGTTCCGTTTTGTTGTTTTCTTTATTGTGCTTTGGTGTAGCTCCGCTAAGTGTTTTCCTTTGTATTTTGAGGAAAATTAAAATAAGTTTATGTTTGATAAGCTTCTCAGGGTTCGATGCTTTCAGAAAATTCAAGTTTGTTATTAAAATAGTAGTTTTTAATAACAAACTAAAATGATTTTATTAAAGGGTTGAATTGATCTTTACGCACAAGTATCACTAGTAGTTTACATTATGCCAGAATATAAGCGAAATATTATCGCTTCTATTCATTCATATCGATTTAATAATAATTTATTTCATAAACAGATAAAAAAAATTTAAGTAGATATTCGTAGATTTGACTCAATTTCGTGCAGTTATATTTATTTTATAAAACTTACTTCGCGGCAAACTGTAGCCACTAACAAATTATCGCAATGGCAATCAGAACTATAAAGTACTTATGTAAATCTAAAGCCTACGAAAATTCTATTAGAGCCATAATTTATAAAAATCTTGTACTTAAATGAGATAAAGTTTTAAAAAAAGATAGTAATAACTAATTGTGTAATAACTCATTTTTTAAATTACTTGACGATAAAACAATTCATAAAATTACAATTTCTGCTTTTGGCTTGAGATATTGCAGCCTTGTTAAACTATCACTAATAACTGCTGAATTTATGAAATAATTAATTAAAAATGTAACAGGTTCATGCCTTTTTTATTAACGTTCACTTGTTAAAATTAAAATTCTAGTTCTATCGATCATCGTTAGTTTCAATACAATGATTCTAAGTACTAATCTTTCTACATCCATCAATGCTCACCTCATGATACCTAAGTCACTCAGTATTCACATGTAATATGTATTATGAAACGCGCCATAATCACAACTTAGGACTCCTGTCACGGGCAAGGGTTTTGTCTTTTAATGGGAGCGAAGGAGCCATAGGTGGACAAAGGCTTTTCACTTTCGGCCGGTGACCTTAGCTGCAGGATAACGACACTAGCGAACTCATCAGGTCTTTAGTATTCAGGGAGGGTGCACACGGTATCGATGCTCGAACTCATCGGCAACTTGCGTATGGTACTCATTTATATGACACACGGAATTGCGTCCAATATAAAGTTGATGCTATTGACATTGCTGACGAATTGTTTGCGGTACAAGCGACCGGGAAAAGGGTTTTAAATACGTGCCTAAAATGTTTGAGTTGACATTTAAAATGGAAATTAACGTTTGTTGTTTTATTTATATGCATTTGAGGCATAATTTATTTTAATGGTTTTTTTATTTATGAGAATAAAGGGACATTGTGTATAAATAATTTTGCGTAAACACTTGTTGTTTTTAAATTTTATACATTTTAGAAATAAAGTAGATACTTATCTAAATATTCTTGGAGAGTTTTGATTAGAATTATAATAACATTTATAACTTTTGATAGATCAATTATAATTATTTGGGTCTTTGCCACTATAATTACTTTAACTGTCTAAAAAGACTAATAAATTCCACAATAATGCAACAGGGCTGGGACATTACTGACATTTAGTACTGAAGCCTTTGGCAGTTTATTACTTCTTAGTAATTGAGCGTGGAGCTTCGATGTGACTGTGAATTGAGTACCGTCGACAAAGAGATGGCTCATTTGGGTATTTCAATCATTTTGAATAAATTTCTGAAATTAATGACATCATTTTGTGAATAGAACACCATAATATCGATGATAAATACGGTACCAAAGGTATAAAATTTATAAAATGAAAAGAATTAGGAAGAGATCAGAAACGTTTATTTCAAATAGACCATATACATTTGATGGTCAAAAAAAGAAAAGTTTTTCTGAAAATCGCAACATTTTTATTTCTTATACGTTTATCAATTAACTCTTTTGCTGACTGTACAAACGTAGTGATTATAGAGAAGGGAAGTGTGATGTTTCCGCTGTAGATCCTTCTATATTGTTATGAGGACTTTGTACGAGTATTGTTGCGTGTATTGAACAATGGCTGGCTAGTTTGTTATGGCATCAGGAATTCAAAAAAAGAAATCAAATATCTTCATAACTTCAAATGCACCTGAATGCTTCTAAAATTCACAATGCAGTTATCTATATAAGAATCGAAGCTCAATTTTTATGACTTCCATTATTCTTATCTTTCCACGTCTTTGCTCCCGCGGGCTGAGCAACGCAATTTTTATGGATAAAATGTTACAATAATATGCCAAATTGTTAATCGAATGCCAAATTAAAATGAAATTGAGCAGGCCATATTTGCCGCATGTTGCCAAGAAATTGGGCAAAGACAACTACTGTTTGGATCTTGAACAGCAGGAGCCGGTGATGCGGTAGGTCCAGAAAGAGGGGGCGTTTCGAGTTAGACTCCTACCTAAAAGATTGGCCAGATAGCTGGGGACAGAGAAGAGTGAAAGAATGGAAGGGAGGCCTATATCCTCATAATGATAATTAGAATAATGCGTATAGGTAATTATATCTTTTTATCAGAAGAACTATTAGTAAGAACTATTATCGTAATAGGATCGGTACTTCCTAAGATTTAACTACAAATAATGTTATTTAAATATAAAAGAAAAAAAATACTAAGATCCGTGAGATGAGTTTTAAAATATTATTCAAGCAAGAATTTTCAATAAAATTCCGGGTATCCTGGAATATAATGTAAATATTAGGAGACTTTACTCCCGGGCCAAGTAAATAATCAGAGGTAACGTGTTATATCAGTGTTTTGGCAAGCATTTCCTTTTGGAACACAATCCGTGGATTTTCCTGAATTTTGTATAAATTATTCATCATCTGTAGGGAATTTGTCGTCCTGTTTATATTTTGTTGTCGAGACGGATCATGAAATAAATAAAGAATTTATTGTAAAAAAATGTCTTGCAATATACCTACACATCTTCGTGTTGCTTCATATATCTAACAATAACATTAAAATGTAATCCAATATATGTTATCTATTTGAATTTTCCTTATTGTCTGTAATCAAAATCTTTGAGTAATTTTTTTAATTCAATTTCAGTGGGAAACTTTACACTCACAGGTTTACAACATTTTTTAGATAAAGATATTACTGAAAATACAAAATACAAAGAAACCAATGAATAATAGCTTCAAAGAAAGAATAATAATGTACCTTTAATATAAAGTTTATTTTAACTTATAATTTCAAGTCAATTACAGGATATCAGAGTTCAAAGTAACCCGTTTAAAAAAATACCAATTTCATGGGTTAGGAGGACTTGACATTTACAATGCTCGTGCTGATATAGGACAAAGAAAGGAAGAATATACTTACTTCATATAATTATAATGCTTTAATTCGATGCTACCTAAACATCCATCTCTGAGTCAGGCCCTGATGCTCAATTTGCATTGCTGATGGACCCCCAGATGTCCGACCGGTTTCTTATTGTTTCGAGAATTAGCACCGGTGTTCGGTGTCACCAGATCATAAATATTAATATGTGGTTTAAACTGACGAAGTATAATATAATATTAAAACGGCAAAACTTGATTTAGTATTTTAGCAAATTATTTTAGAACGATCTGTGAAAGTCAATAGTTTAATAATAAAGAAGTAGATATATCATTTAAAGCACGATTAATTCGTAATAATCTTTTAAAGCTTCTTATCTTTCGGAAGTATTCCTTTATTAGAATCTTTTGAATATTTTCTAGTAATATGCACGTGAACACAATAAAACGCTGTTGTTTATGAATGTCTGTTCATTGCTTTATTAGGTTTATCTTACTTTATAGCGGAATAGAAGGCACGCATGTCTGCACGATGGGCTTTAATGGCTTCAGATGAGACCATAATATTCTACGCAACGACTAAGAAGACGCATTGAATACTAATTTCTTTACAATTTAATAAACTTTATGCAGAGAGATGTAACTTCGACATTGTTTACAAACATTGAGAGGAAGAATGTACGCGTGACATTTTACGTCAAATGTTTAGGGCGAGAATTGAGAACGAGGATCCTTAAATAATACCAAGGCTGAACGCCTTTTAGTTTATTGCAACATACTACACGATGTTTGTTGTATTGTTAAGGAATTTAATAGCAAACTAGATAAAGAACACATACATACAAAATGAAATGAAAGTAGAATGAATGCTCGAAGAAACTTTTAGATACAGCAGCGTTAGGGTAATCAAAATCTAGTGTCAATTCCAGTTCAGAGCTATTTCATTAAACCGTTTACAAAGCACGATCACTTTGGCCTAGGGTCTCCATTTATAGCCACTATGAAGGCAGCTAGGGAATTAAGTGGCGTTCTTTGGCTATTGTTACAAACGATCAAACAGATTTGAACTTAAGCTAGTGGGGAAAGCTATTTTCCGCTAAGCCATTAGGAGGTTTAGCTTGTCATTGTCTTACTTCTAATGGCTTGAAACTGTTTCTGAAAATCGTGTTTTGTTTTAGATTAGTTTCTTGAACTTTCGATTTTTTGTGAGAGTAGATATATCTACGTTTATTTTTCCAAGTCTATTTTTGGACTTTAATTTTAATTTGAGTTCTTGATTAATTTTCCAAAATTTCAAGGTTTACTAGTTTCTAAAATAAATATTAATAATATTAGTAATTTTTCATGTTTACGAAAAGGGCTTTAATTCTATACAGATATTTTGCTGTATAACAGTAAATACTTCATATGTACCGTGCTGTTGTTTCTAGAACATGAGTGAAGATCTTAATAACTCAATTTCATTTATCCTTGAATCAGATGTTTCATTAAGTACACTTAGCGAACTGCAGTCAAAACTATATCTTCAAAACAATTTCAAAGCATAATATAGTAACGCTCTAGATTCTACTACTTTTACTTTTTAGAGATCAATATAAAGTGATAGTTCTTAGAAAAAGTCGGATAAGTTCGGCACGATTTTTTGCTCTCTATTGTCAATGCTTAAGTAGACACTTACCTATAAAAAGAATCCTAGTTTATTACAATGAGATGCTGGGGTCAGTGGGTGATGGTGACACATTTGGAGCGACTGCGGCGGTACCGTTAGTGCGCCGGCGCTTGTACCGCGGCTTGCGCGTGCGCAGTTCGAGTAACCACGTTATTTATTACCTGTTTATGATTGACACTATTAGATTCGCCCGCGAGAAAGTTCAAAACCTATTACCGGGATGGGTGTTATTCTTTGTGTTTATTCAGATCATTGAGTTTCTCGGTGTGCCATATTTCGCCCAAATCCGTTCAGCTGTTGAGTCATGATTGATAGACAATCATTTTTACATTGATCATATTATTAGGGTTAGTACAATTTGAAATAAGGTCAGCGTGTCAAAGTGCCTTTGTTTTTATTAAATTGTGTTTTTGTTTGATAGAAGTTTTCCTCCCGTTTTTGCATCCGCTGCAGACGCAGTTTTGTCTATAAAGTTTAAAGTATATATTTTAGTAAGTAAGAACTTATAGAAAATAAACTATCGCGGTTTTTTTTGTAGATATAATAATATAATAAAGACCAATAGAACTTATTGTATAAACGATATTTGTGTTGTGTGTCAAAGCCATTTGTTGTTTTATTCTAGAATAAAATTACGTATGATCCAACCTGTTCTCCTTGAATATAATAATAAGCAAATAATAAAAATCAAAAGTGTTATGTTATTTGTTTGCTGTCTATAATTTTAATAAAACTACAATATTGAGGAGGATATTTTATTGATTTATCTTACTATCAAATCCATAAAATTCACACAAGAATTCTTGAAGTACTGACCAAACTAAAGAGAACAACGAGATACTCTTGGAGTATATAGTCCTGGCCATAAATTCAAGATTTTATCGACAAATACCATCCCGCTATAAAGTTCTAAGATACACATATCTCCATAATTTTCCCGATAAGTAGACTATTTAATAAGCCGTGGAATGTGGGACCGTCGCCAATGGTATCCGTTATTCGAATACCGTACACACCCCGACACATCACTATCATGGGAAATGGGTAACTGTTCTGCCTCACTAGCTGGTAATACGGCTAGATAATTAATTTTACTTTGTAGATATGTAATAAGGAAATGCCAGGTAGGAAAACTTGTTTCACGGTCCAGGTTTGAAGATGAGAAAACCTGTATCAGATATCGTTGTGTAATTTGGTTGAGATTTTTATTAATTTTGTATCTATATGGTGAAGATGTCCTTTGAATGTGAATTTTTGTTTTTTTTTCTGAGTTGGAAAATTATCAAATAGCTTCTTTCTTTCTGGGTGGAGCGAGAGAATGTTAGTCTAAAACACACATGTGTTTCTTTAGTGGCCCATTGCGGTCCAGAGCCATGGTAGCTTTTTCAAACGTTTTCGCAGCCAGAATATCAGACTGTAACGGCTGGTTAAATCGGTAAATTCTCTAATAAACGAGGGCTTTTATATTTCGTTTTTCAAGGTGGGCTTCCCGGTGGCGTATTTAATAAGATGGTAAGGCTGGAAAAATACCATAAAAAGAAAAAAGTTAAAAAATGAAAAAAGTGAAAAAAAAGGGTGGAATTTGATCTTTTTCTTATTAATGCGTTTAATATTCTGAGCTCAAGGCTCGGGGACCCCTCAGGCTGGGGGCCCGTGGCAATTTGCCAGCCTTGCACCCTATAGTTACGCCACTGGCCATAGGAGCGTTACCATGGAAAAATCTAGTACTACATAATGACTAAGCATGCTATTTTTTTCTCGTAGATATCTTTTTACAGATACAAAATTAATGTTGACTTTGTGATAATAAACATACGTGTTTACTTTATCAACAGGTTCAAAATGAGAGCCATACTAGCGACGTTGGCCGTCCTGGCGCTCGCCACGACTGCAATTGAAGGTAAGAACACACTAGATTATGTAAACAAAATATAAGGATCCTAATTTAAAACATAATTAGCAAAACTGTCAAAATCAAAAGAAACTAAATCATTTGGGATACCTAAGGGTAAGAGAACGATGATCATTAGACAAGGATCATAGGAAAGCTTTATAGATATTTATTTACATTCAGTCAAAAAAGTATCGGGAATGGATGATTTGTTCATGGTTCCAAATTCAAATTTTAGATTTTTTTGTTGTTCCTAGATTGGCACAACTGTTTTCCATTTTGGGTCGGAGTTTGAGTTGCATCTGTTATTTATATTAAATACAGTGATGTTTTTTTTAGTTATATCATATAGATATAATGTGTATTGCGAATTTCATGATGGACAAAAACATCGAACAAAGAATTTGTCTTAAATTTTGCATCGCCAATGGAATTTCGTGTTAGGAGTCACTGAAAAAAATTTTTTTTGTGTATTATTGATCTTTTCCCGGTACTATCTTGACAGAGTAGTATTACTAGCTGACTCGGAGAACTTCGTGCCGCCAAACAGTCAATGAATGACTTCTTTTTGACTTTCGATATAGTCATACGATTGCTATGAAACAAAACCTAAGTAACATATCAAGTTACACATAATTTTATTGTATAAAAGTTATCTACATCGATTTCGTATATTTTACGTGATGCGCGCACAACTAAAAACTTATACAGATTTATTATATGTACACCTTATAATGTGGACAGGATAAATATTTGCAAAAGTAAGTGTAGAATACGGGGTCTTATCGCACAGGGCAGTCTCTTACAGACAAGCTTAGGATAGGCAAACAATATTTAAATATATCTCTCTATAAATGGGGTTCGGTACAATATTTTTAACGAGTATATTTGAATAGGTTACTTCTAGGCAAGCGTGCTCCATCGTCGGCCACATCATCACTTACCATCAGGTGAGATAGTGGTCAAACGCGAGCCTATCAATAATAATAATAATAATTAAAAAAAAAGATTGTATTAAATTATAATAACACAGTTCATACTAGTACGTAACGTTATCTCTTTAAGCAGTTTGCTATCAATAATCTGTGAAAATTTTAGATTAAGAGAAAAATGTGAAATTGAAAATGTAGAATAAATTATTATTATTAATTCTCTCTTTGAGGTTCAAGACAACAATTTCAAAGAGAGTCAAGAGCAAGAAATAATATCAGAACAAAACCATCAATATTAATCTTATCTCCGAGAATAATTAATGTCCCGCCTCACGGTTTGAGGTGACTTATCTGCCACCAAAGCTTACCAATGATAGCTCAGCGACCGATGGATTAACGGCTCTTCATAACAAAGGGTTAGGCGACATAAATCAATCTCCCAGTTAAATGCCGACTAAGACGAGCTTAACCCTGCTTATCTTGTGTTGCAACTATTGTACAAACTTTTCTGGCTTTGTATTGATGGGAAACTTGTTTGTTGATTTTGAGGTTTGGTAGAATAAATTTGTAAAATCTGAATCATAACTTTTTCATGAAAAAACTTCACGTAAACCAAAAAAATTAACACAATTTATACACACATTTAAATCTATGGGTACTATGGCGGTCTTATCATTAATAGCAATATCTATCAAACAACCTATAGATAGTATAGAACTTAAAGTAGTACTGGGAGTAATCGTTGGTATTGCTTTTTAACTTTACATATTGCCACTTTGATGTGGACAATTTTTATCAGGGGATGAAAGTAATGTAATCCGAGTTACAGCCTATTGCCTAGTTTGAATGTAGATAGTCCCAAAGTATTTTTATATATATTAATTTTTTTGTAATATGCTAGTATGATTACTTTGGCCAAATTAAATCTACAAAATAGTTTCATTGGCGTCTGCTATATCAGTTTGAGCACCCACCATAAGTTGTTATGACTCATTCATTGGTAATGCAACTAGTTATGCTTTCTTCTTTGGCATGTGGATTAGTAATCGCACTACAAATTGTGAATATTGATAATCTTGCCTCTGTACTTCTAAGGGCACCTCTTACGATATCTGACAAGTCAGACCTATTCATTTGTACTTTGAGTGAATTTAACAGAGTGGCACTAGCAGTTATATGCCTTGTAATTAAGTAGGTTTAGAACAAATTATGTTTAAATAGTTTTTTTTTTTTGGCTGTACTGTCGCATTAGGTCTGCCTGTAAAGATAGTATAAGTTTGATAAATAAATAAATAAATAAATAAATAAATAAAATCTTATTGCGAAGACTTACCTACAATGTAGAAATAAGCTACATTGATTGATCCAAAGCGAATAAACTCAAGATGTCCCTTATGACTTCCGGATTTTTCCTTCAGCTTTATTAGAGACTAGCTTCTGTTTGCTTCATGAGGAGTTCTGTTATATATCTTCGAAGTTCATAATCAGATAATAAGAATATTTTTATGGGACCAACTTGGAAGCATAACACAATTGACCGAGATATCGGTGAACATACATAAAAAAATAAAAATACATTCAGCTGAACATAGAAACTCCTCCTTTTCGAAGTCGGTTAACAAGCCTTTTCGGTTATTTAGGACCATCCCATAAATCTGTTCTGTTAGGGCGTGGTTGATTACAAATATTCAGATTGTCACATTTATAACATGAGGAGGATTATAAACAAATATTTCTGAGTTAGCCTTCCTAATATCCATTTTTCCTCACCAGCGGACAGCAAAGCGCGCATAGTATGCTACTTCAGCAACTGGGCGGTGTACCGGCCTGGCGTGGGCCGCTACGGCATCGAGGACATCCCCGTGGACCTCTGCACACACATCATCTACTCCTTCATCGGCGTCACAGAGAAGAACCATGAAGTCCTTATTATTGATCCTGAGGTGAGAGATATTGTTCAAATAGGTTTTCACACAGAAGGATACAAGAGCGTTTGGAATGCTGCTTTTAAAGAATAAAATAAGATTTTTTTTTTCTTGTTTGCAAAATCAGAATAGGAAAGGTTTTTTATTGAAACGGGGAGCCCGATTGAATAAGTTTCAAACGGGCTTCCCTAAAAGCTAGAAAATTTGATAACGCGATACTTTTTTTATCAACTAGCCGTTTGTTATTGTTTTCTTTATTTCTTTGCTTTTGTAGAATTTGTTTCACTTATCTGTTTAATCTTTTAATCGCTTACATCGGATTGGTCTGACGAGTGTTTTCGCGTCCTACTCGCCAGGGTCATGTCTCTTCAATCCCCATATGTGACAGAAGAGCTGACAAGGTGGAGTATTTGGTCGTGGATGTGCTTTTCTGGCGGAATGGACGCGGGATTGTTTGTCAGATAATATATGTCCGACGTAGGTGGTTAAGGGTTAATTTACTTTACTAACAATAAAACTACGCTTTTCAGCTGGATGTAGAAAAGAATGGATTCAGCAACTTCACAGCTCTGCGCAAGTCTCACCCCGGTGTCAAGTTTATGGTAGCCGTGGGTGGCTGGGCCGAGGGTGGTTCCAAGTACTCGCACATGGTCGCGCAGAAACAGTCCAGGATGACCTTCGTCAGGAGTGTTGTCGGTGAGTAAGAGGAAAATACTTGAGGACTCACTTCTATAGGAAGAAAATTGGTAAACACTACCATTATTTATTGCTTATTTACTAACAAATTAAGGCGAGAATTCAAAGAGTTTTAACACGAATGTTAGTGGAGCGAAAATAATCGACCGTTTTTACCAGTTTTGATCATCAGATTAGGTATCTATTTCAATCATCAATGAAATGGCAGTTTGGACTTGTATCATTTATACAAAATAAACTTTTGAGTAACGCTATTGGACATTTATACGTTGCTCATTTGTGTGATTGAGCCTTTTCGGGAAGAACATCGATGATCGAAAGCAAGAGAAATGTGTTTGCTGTTGTATAATTAAAAAGTAATTATGAAAATATGTTAGATAATAGCAATTATTCCATTAGGTCAGTATTTAAATGAATAGAATTTTTTTTTTGTTAGAATGATAATAATATTACCATAAACATTTTTTTCTATGATGTGAAAACCCAGTTCTGAAAAAAATGCACACTCTTGCTTATTATTTTCTTCCTAAAAAGAATCGATACGACATGTGACTGAGAAAAGTAATTTTCCTAATTATGTTAGTATTAAGATCGGCTTTCCCATGCCTATGAAACATTTAATAGTAATCCGTAATGCATTATTTGTCACTCAAATTTTATTTGTCAGCAAAATACACCTTGGTTAAACCAGAGTATTGTGGAATACGAAAACAATATAGGCTCCCCACACGAGGACGTTTGCCCTATAAACCATATCAAGTGTGGTGAATCACAATCTAGCCGTAAATTATGCACTGTTGTGTTTTCGAATATATTTCCTCATACGATACCAAGATTCCTTATTTTATTGTTAACATAGTTTCGTGTAGCGACTGCCACAAGGAAAATAAAAGAAATCACACAAGGGTGGAATTTGTCTGCAGACTGGATATTTTCTGTGTAGATATTACGAGATTGCAGCAAGCGAAATGTTTAAAGTATTAAGCTGTATTTATTTAGAAATATTTTTCAAGAAACTGGGTTGCTTATTTCGTACTTTCTGTAATAAATGCGGAAAGAGAACATTGTATCGACTGATTTTCTGTGTAAGAATTAAAAAAGCGTCTTAGTTTGCAACTTCACTCCTATTTATTGTAGGGCGATGTTACATAAAATCTTCCCCTACACTAACACTAAAAGATTTTTCAATTCAGACCAATAGGTCTTGAGATTACTATGTTCAAAAATTAAACAAACTTCAGCTTTTTATTATTATTATCTATTATAGTGACCTTACCCAGTTTCGTACCGGTGATAGAAATCATTGAAATTCTCAGCCTATGTTTTGTCTGATTATGGTTTTCACAGATAGTCCTATGCGGACCATTGTACTATCGCGGTCATTTCTACCTTATCACTTAAAAAAATTTTCTTGAATTCTAAGTCGCGGCGCCAAACTAAACCCTTTGAAGTTTTTGTTTCGAGTGCAAGCAAAAATGAACTTAGCGGTGGTCAGGCGGAAGTGTCTTGAATGGTACGTGGGTCATAGCGGCCAAAACGTTTGGTGGGCTTATTCCAACCAGCGCACCTGTCTCCATAAACAAATTATTTATTTATTTATTTATTTATTTATTTATTAAAACTTTATGCAACGCACAGGTACAAAGGCGGACTTAATGCCTTAGGCATTCTCTACCAGTCAACCTAGGGTGGTGAAGAGAAAAACATGGCAGGTGCACAAAAAAAAACAACAAAAAATGGATTATTAAGGAAAATAAGAGTGCAAATGTATATATATAACTAAAATAGACATACATATATATTTAATATAATATATACCTACATATATATTTATATAAAGTAAAAGAAGGGGGGTTTTGAAACGACTCCGCTATTTGTTCTGAAAGTAATGCCGCAACTTTCGCTTAAATGCATACTGACTGGTGGCCATCCTGATGTCGAGAGGAAGCGCATTCCACAGAAGTATGGACTGTATATGAAAGGAAGAATGAACAAAATCAGAAGTATGAGAGGGACAGAGCAGTAGGAGATTGTTAGAAGAACGAAGATTCTTAGAATGGGAAGAACATAAATATTGAAAATGAGATATAAGATAAGAAGGAGGGGTAGGACAGTTGAGTAGAGAGAAGAGTGTAGTCAGTGCGCGCAAACTTCTTCTCTGGCGAATGGGCATCCATTTGAGCTCCGATCTGTAACTCGAAACATGGTCATATTTTCGCAAGTTAAATATGAATCGGATGCAGTTGTTGAGGAGCCTGTCAAGTTTGTCTAACAACTCCGCATTCAGGTCAAAGTAGCACACGTCACCATAGTCGATTACAGGGAAAATTAAAGTTTGCACAAGCATAGTCTTCGTCTTCGCGGGCAAAAAGTTCCTCAGACGATACAGACACCGCAAAGTCCCGTTGACTCTTTGGCAGACACTGGAGACCTGACTTTGCCAGCCAAGAGTCGAGTCGAGATGCAAACCGAGATCCTTAACGCTAGGACTAATGGGGATGGAGGTACCATTAAAAATAATTGGGGGAAGAGAGTTAACCACCACTTTACCCATCATGCGCGAGCTTCCAATAATAATGGCCTGACACTTTGAGGGGTTTACAGACACCCCAAATCTTTCAGACCAGTCTTTGATAGCGTCCAAATCTCGGTTCACATCCTCTATAGCGTCCGACAAACCTTCTACCCGCGCAGCTGTATATAATTGAAGATCATCGGCATAAAGGTGATACGAACACCGAAGACAGTGAGTTATAAAATTAATGAAGATGGAGAATAGCAACGGAGAAAGAATACCGCCTTGTGGAACACCAGAATCTAGATCACGCCAACTCGATGAATTCTCGTCAACGCGAACAGACTGTTGGCGTCCCCGAAGATAAGATGAGAACCATTCCAGCGCCTCGGACGAAACCATAAGATGTGAAAGGATAGATAGAAGAATATCGTGACTGACAGCATTAAAGGCATTTGAGAAATCAATTAAAACCAAAACAGTAACCCTGGTGTCCTCCATGGCTTCTCTAATGTCGCCAGTCACTTTAAGGAGAGCAGAGGAGGTACTGTGACCAGGCCTGAATCCGGATTGAAAAGTGTTCACAAGATTATTCCGGTGAACAAATCCTGAAAACTGCTTGTGGACGCAAATTATGCCTCTCAGATTATTTTTACTACAGTATGCTATATGTATTAGTTATGTTATACAGTATGCTTATTGTATTAATATATGAACACTTAAATCTTCCTCATGAATCGCTGTCTATTGGAGAAAAGCGCTTGAAAATCGGCTCAGTAGTTTTTGAGTTTAGCGTTCATACAGACAGACCGACGCAGTTTGCGACTCAGTTTTATAATTAGGAAGTATACAGATATCCTGATGAGCATCTTAGAAAATGTCTCTCATTGTCTTTCTGTTGTGTCTCTAATTAGGGTATTCAAAAGGTTACATAATTTTGTATATAATCTAAACCCCTTTTCATCTAAGATTTACAGAGAATGTCCTAATATAGACCAGAGAAAACTGGATCAAGGGACTTCGTATTCAATCTATTTTTCAATTTTCATGTTACAGCTCCCAAAAGTAGGCAAACAAAATATAATATCAATATTCGCGAATGTCGGGTGTGTAAATATATGTTCTATTTAAAAAATATCCGTATCGAGTTGCGGGACAAGATTATACTAACTTGAATGAAGCACAAGTCGTATAATCGTCGTATAATCGTGTCGGAGTTACCATAACATTATGTTATTCTTTTTCGTCTAGACATCTTAGTTCCAAGCTTTGACTCCGTAATTAGTTAAGTGAGAGTTTTGGCTGTTATCTGTAAACCGTAGAACTTATTAGAGGAATTAAAACCCCAGTGTAAGGGTGCGTTTCCACTACGCACAGCTGAGAAGAATGCACCGTTAATTGGCCCATCACAGTGCTCGAAATCTCCACTCTGCATAGCTGAAAACGATGTAAATGGAGTGGAGTGGAGCTGAGCGGACTGTAAACAAGTGAATACGCGGCCCTGAGCGAGACTGAACGGAGTTGAGTAGGCTGTGGTGCGAGATGGAAGGTAGTGGGATAGTGCGGCGCAGCGGATAGTGTAGTCTTGTCAGGACAGAGAACTTACCATGATGTGTTAAAATGTCAGTCGTTCTAGCGAAAAACAGGGATGGCGCTATAAGCACGTGACAGCACTACAGGATACTCTACCCAGCTTCGTTTCAATGGAAATATATCCCATTTTCTCTCTCCGCTCCACTCCACTCCACTCCGCTCATCTTCAGTGGAACCGCACCCTATTAGAAGAGTATATTATATTGTAAAACCGTAGTTAAACGAGAGATCAATATCTTAAAGTGGACGACCCGAACTTAACTACATAGATATTCAAAACTTTACATTTCTTATTTCTGTATTTTAAAAAGTTTATTTTTTTATTTGTACAAACCAGTGTTTCACTGCAATCCCACCTGATGGTAAGCAGTATGCAATCTTTGATGGTGAGGTGCACTAGTTTATTAAGAGCCTTCACTTAAGTTACACCATTTTCCCCACAGATTTTATGAAGAAGTACAACTTCGACGGTTTGGACCTGGACTGGGAGTACCCTGGTGCTGCTGACCGTGGTGGCTCCTTCTCCGACAAAGACCGGTTCCTTTTCTTTGTACAGGAGCTGAGGAGGGCTTTCATCAGAGAGAAGAAGGGATGGGAACTGACTGCTGCCGTTCCTCTCGCCAACTTCAGACTGATGGAAGGATACCATGTACCGGATCTTTGCCAGTAAGTATGGTTGAAGGTTTTGACTTATAGAAGACATGGTTTATTAAGTTACTTTAGGAAATCTCGTGACTAATTGAGCCTATAACCTAAAGGATTTGACAGATATTGCGACATATGGAAAAATAATGGTAACACGGAAGGGAAGTTTTTGCCCAACAGTGGGACGCAACAGGCAAACAATAAATAATATATTTGCCGTTGCCTGCGTCTTTGGTTACTGCTCCGCTTCCGTGGATCGTGAACCTGGCTATACCAAGCAGAAAAAAATCCAAACTGACTGGTAGTTCCAGAGTCATATCCACGTCTAAACAAATAAAATACGAGTAATATCTACGTTTTATTATAAAATATAATTACATACAAATATGCCTTTACAGTCTATGTCCCTATTTTTAACTAGTACAAAAATATGGGGTTCTATCCGAAAACCGTCACTGATTATAATTTTGTATTTAAAAGTAAAAAAAAAAATCCCAAAATTGTCCACTCATAATTGGTAAATTTATAATAGAATCAATCATTCATAACAAATGCTAGATAATACTACATGCAGTATTTTTCCATTTTTATTGTCTTTTTATTCATTGATAATTCATAAGCCTGTATAATATTTCCATAAATTGAGTGACATTTTGGGATATAAACAATCGCTAATAACTTGCTGTTTATGAATATTATTTATTGAGAGTTTACTTAAATAATGACAAGACCTTTACCTAATACCTAAACCTAATAAGCTATTTAAGTATTTGTACTAATTAAAAATTAGTTATACCTATAAAAGTGGTGTTTATATAATATATAATTGTATTTTTTAATTACACATGTTAATGAGAGATTTTGGTTAGGCAAAGAGTTCAAAATAAAATTCAAATTTAAAATCATTTATTTTCAATTAGACCATTTGCAGGCACTTTTGAATAGTCAAATGTCGGTCAGTCCAAGAAAAGTGAAGCTAAATTGCACTGAGTGTTTAAGTTAAGTAAATTCTTGTTAAATAATCAGAGCTATTATGTTACTTTACGAAGCAACATAATCCAAAAAGCCCTTTAGTTTATCAGTCTAACAAAACCCTTTGTAAAACTACTCAGCTCAACCATGCTTCATAAGCAATTAACTTCATATTTTGCTACGACGAAAAAGTTTGCAACAGTTTAATAGTTAGAAACACTTTTATCGCTACAAAGTTACTGGCTTGCTACATAAATAACAATGGAAGTAAGGCTGAAAAGAAAAACAAACATTGTTCCGAGTTGTGAAGTGCTTTAGAAGTTGTACCTAGTTGAGAGAGTGCTAAGATTTACGTGTGTTGCAGGGAACTGGATGCTATTCACGTGATGTCGTACGATCTGAGAGGGAACTGGGCTGGATTCGCCGATGTGCACTCGCCTTTATATAAACGTCCCCATGACCAGTGGGCTTATGAGAAACTTAATGTGGTGAGTAGCTACCTTTTCGATAATCACACTATTATATGGGCAAAAGTTTTTGAGTATGTTTGTTACTCCTTCACGCTGAAACTGCTGAAGGAATTGGAATGAAATTTGGTACATCGATAGACCATGTCCTAAAATAGCACATATTAGTTTTTATCCCAGGAGTATGTTTTCTTGAGATAATTTTCTACTTTTACGCAGGCGAAGTCGCTGGCAGAAATTGTGTGATAATTTTGTCATTGGAGCCAAAATAATAGAAAATAACGTTTGTTGCTTTGTTATACTTTTTTTATGTTACAAATGATTCTGAAATTATAATAATTGAAACATCTATTGTAGTTCAAATTACTATGACTGAAGATGGATTCCTTAAATTGATCCTTAATAAAAATCATGACAAAGAAAATTTGTGTTGAAAAAAATACTTTCGTCACAATTAAGGTTAATCAAATTTTCTTTTCAGTTTTTTTCCTAGTCTTTTTTGTCCACAGCTAGGAAAAGAGCGACAAGTCTTTCCGGACATATTTCCATACAAAATAAAATTGATTAATGTATACTTTCTTTCAGAACGACGGCTTAGCACTCTGGGAAGAGAAGGGCTGCCCTAGCAACAAGCTAGTAGTCGGCATTCCGTTCTACGGTCGCTCGTTCACTCTGTCAGCTGGCAACAACAACTACGGTCTCGGCACTTACATCAACAAGGAGGCCGGAGGTGGTGACCCCGCTCCTTACACCAACGCTACTGGATTCTGGGCCTATTATGAGGTAAGCACAGTCAACATGTTTAATGAAAACATGTTTCTTGTTATGCTGATGTAGTTAAACAAGCAAACGATGTGTCTGATGCTAAGGGTTGGTTTCTCAATTGGGTATTTTGGAGTTATGAACATTTTAAACCCTACTTTAAGGCTATAGTTTGACAGGTTTGAAGGGTAAAGTCGAGTTACTCAAATTCTCCACATTGTATTCTTAATTTAATGGCGTTTTCCTGAATTGAGTATATTGAGTTGAGAACGTCTTAAACCCTTCCTTATAGCTTAATTCGGACAAGTTTCAAGGCTAAAGTACAGTTTGAGAAATACTCAACTTCCAATGCCTATCAGAAATCGGTGGTATTTCAAATATTGGGGTAGAATGGGCTCCATTTCCTTTGGGCTTATACAACAGCAGAGACAAGTATTAATATAACTTATTAATTTACACTAACATAATAAAGTGGTAAAGTTTGATTTTTTTTTGTTTGTAGGAAATAATCTCTGGAAGTACTGATCCGATTGCTAAATTTTTTCACCGATAGAAAGCTGCTTTATTCCTAAATGACACAGGCTCTATTTTATGTACGCGGGCGAAGCTGCAGGCAAAAGCTAGTCTTGTAATATGAATAAATATTTTAGCACATAAAGCACCGACACTAAGGTATATACGCAGCAGTGCAGTCGTGTTCCATATACTTCTATCTATACAGATAGAAGTATACGGAATAGACAGTGTCCCACAAACCTCTTAAAGAGAAGACCCTCCGACTACACGGGTCGTGTCTGGGCTGGACAACTGCCCGATAGGTTTCGCACTGTTATATATATTTAATTATTTATTTAAACTTCATGTACAGTAGTGGTACATAGGCGGACTTAATGCAACAAGGCATACGGACAATTCTGATCGATGTAGGATTTTGTCTTTTAGTTCCTAATTCGCGACATAGATGCCGCATGCATGCGTGTCATTAGGTACTATCGTGCTTTGATTAGCAATGACTTCACTAGTAATGCAAGTACAACTAGTTTTTAAAGTAAAAGCTAGAGATATCTTATAAATGTTTTACTATCTCAGAGGCAAAATTAGACTGTCCCGTGTGCTCGTAATTATGTAGGTACACTGGCTCTCCTACCCTTCGAGCTAGAACATAGCAACGTTGCTTTGCGTCGCGTTGATTCGATTATTTTATTTTTCCCTCAATTTAACTCTATTCATATAACGGTCTACCTGTACACACGTGTAACTGGTTGAAACCGTTGTTGGTACTTGTTTGCATAGGCAGGGATTAATGTTTTGAACTGCTAACCAAAATGTTGTTTATTTGGAAGAATTTCCAAACGCACAGGAAATTGCCAAAGTATTTTACTCTCAGAGAGAACTGGGCCTGTGTGTGCGCTGATTGTAATTATGATGACAGTATGGAGTTATGAGTTTTCCTATGAGAATGTTCAAAACTCCACAGTCGGTTTTGATTATCTTTGTCATAGTACGTGTGTGTATGCAGCGGCTTCTACCTAATAATAAATTTTCACAATTTTTTGTACTTAGATCTGTACCGAAGTCGACAAAGAAGGCTCCGATTGGACCAAGAAATGGGACGAGCAAGGCAAGTGCCCCTACGCCTATAAGGGAACCCAATGGGTGGGTTACGAGGATCCCCGCAGTGTGGAGATCAAGATGAACTGGATCAAAGAAAAGGGGTACCTCGGAGCCATGACTTGGGCCATTGACATGGATGATTTCAAGGGACTTTGTGGACCTGAGAACCCTCTTATCAAACTCCTGCATAAGCATATGAGCTCGTACACTGTTCCACCACCTCGTTCAGGAAATACCACGCCTACGGTAAGTTTTATTAATGCATTAATCACGTATTAGCTGTCAAAAGGGTGAAATTCCCAGACCACATTGTCGTTGATAACTTTTTATTGGATTAGTCAAAACAAATACCCGCGTAGGCATTACAAATACACGCACTGAAAATCCATTGTTTCTAACTTCCCAAACCAAATATTTGAAACCGATCCGTCATAATGAATTACGATTTTTATCCCTTTGCTTTTCCTAACTGGAAACCATAAATACAGTTGACTAATAAACTTTCCCAACGTTTGAACGAAGTAGACACGCGCGATTAATCGCAACAGAAACAAATGGATGGTCCATTACTCATATTGATATAAATCTTAGCCTGAATGGGCGCGCCCGCCGTCGACGACGTCCGACCCGGCCGAGGGAGAGCCGATAGTCACGACTGCAAGGCCCGCCACTACCACTAAGACATCCACTGCCAAACCGACGACCACGACGAAGGCGCCTCAAGTCCAGGTGGAGGATGATGAGAACGATATCGCGGTGAGACCAGAGCCTCCGAAAGCTCCTGAGGAACCTGAAAAGCCTGCTGCTGATTTGCCTGTAGCTCCTGAACCACCCACTGTAAGATATTTCAAATAAATCTAATCTCCATAAAATAAATTTTTGGTTTATTTCTGGTTGATTTAAATTTAAATTAAACTGTTATTTTGCAGGAGAACGAGATTGATAACCATGATGTGTGCAGCTCTGAAGAAGATTATGTGCCAGACAAGAAGAAGTGTAACAAGGTAAATATTGAAATTAATTCCCAATTATTTTTTCTTTGAGTATGGAAATCATTTCATAATTTCTCCCGAGTGGAGCGAGGGAGTCAGATCCACTTGTGTCCTTTGAGTTGCCCTTTGGGTTCCAGGGCCATGGTAACAGTTCTTGAAATACAAATATTTTGTTCTATAGTATTTCAGTTACTAGTCTGAGTTGTCTCTTCATCTAGTAAAATTGATAGCAGAACTTTGTCTTCTTATTACTTAAACTTCATCATCATCATTCCAATTCCAGTCTACAGGCATGCACTGCTAGACTTTGACCTCCCTCAAGTGTCATATAACGGCCGGTCCTGAGCGTCTTGCATTCATCGGTACATCCATAAACTTAAATTTTAAATGACGAAAAAAATTAATAGCCTATGTTTTTACAGTACTGGCGCTGTGTGAACGGCGAAGGAGTACAATTCACCTGCCAACCAGGAACAGTGTTCAACGTGAAGCTGAATGTATGCGACTGGCCCGACAACGCCGACCGTGCCGACTGCGAGCCTTAGTACCGTGAACAGGACGCCTTAGTGGTCATTCTAGAGATACCGTTTGATCGAAATCGTATTCGCCTATCAAGACAGCTGATAAATTATGTTGCTACGTTGCGGGCTGCATCTCAGTTCAATCTCGAATAGAGCGGGTACTGGGATGCATTTAGAAACAAGACATCTGTCAATAAAACAGCAATTAGTAAATGAGAATTCTGTTCATGAGTCTGACATTCAAGATTCTAGGATATGTCTTTGAAGTCTAAGTAGTTAGCAAGATTAGTTTCTAGTGCTTTGGCCTTGATTTTCCGCCTTTACGAAATTCAATATGATACAAAAAATAGGTTTCTAAGAAAGCCTTTATGTGTCTGGCTGCTCGGTGACTTGATTTTGATAAAATGGTGTATCTCCTCTACACAATGAATCATAATAATGATCGTATTTATGAAGTTTTAGGTTACTGAACAATATTGTCGTATTTTGTTCAATCAAGTCGCAACATAATACGCCAATGTTTTCTTACATCTCTATATTATTAGTAGGTAGGCTTTATGTGATGTTTAGGATAGATATTACTTATGTAAATAGTGTGTTTCTTACTTGAAAAGATGCGTTAAATAGGGAAATTAAAAATAATTTTCTAATTAATGCATTATTTGGTAAGAAAGCAACAACAGTAAAAAAAAAACATTGAGATGAAAGTGTATCACTGCCTTGAAATCGTGTACAAGACTGCATCGATTAGAATTAATAATTAAATAAGAATTTAAGTAACTTAGCGTTTTATCAATATCTGTATGTTTCTGTCTTTTATAAATACAAACAACAAGAAAGAATTGAATAAGTTGCTATAACAGGGACCCTTTTATTTGCTCATTCTAGTTTGTTAAGAAATTGCAGTTTCCGTCGATATTCAGCCGTTATAAAGTTATGGCAGCAAATTGTATTTATTTTATAAATTTTGTTTCGACTTCAGAAGTCAATTAGACTGCTCTCGGCTTTGAGGATTTAAATGAATTTCCTGAGTACTTGTCGCGAGTGGTCGCTTGCTTAACCACTCTTAGCTTAATTTATTTATTTTAATAATTTTAAGACAATAAATTATGGTAAAAATCTGGCAGAGTTTTTGTTGTTTACCCCTGAAACTTTTGTTGTTTATGTTAATGGATTAAATTAGACTGTTTGCATTTGCATAATTTCGAGGTCTTTGGGATCTTTAGCAAGATACGAAACTTTAAGGTTTCTCTTTTCATTTCTAATACTATGCATACTATGTATATCTATGAATCCATTATCTACAGAATCAGATGGAGAGTTAAGAAAATGAATACATGATAAGAAATAATGCTTGTATTAATTCGATAGTTTCGTCTAAGTTCATCGTTTCAATCTCTCATCTTTTCTGTGCTTCTATACTATTATGAAATTATTATAAAGGCAAAAGTTTATGTGTGTGTGTGTCTGTTTTTGATACGAATGGCTGAACAGATTTGCATGAATTTTTGCGCACAAGTAGATCATGTCCTGGAATAGCATATAGTACTTTATCCGAGGAGTATGTTTCCTTGGAACAATTTTCTACTATCACGCAGGTGATGCCGCTGCCAGCAGATAGTGATATTACAAAGAAAAATTTGTATTTTCATATTTTTGTTTGTGGCGAATAAACTCAAAAACTACAGAATTGATTTAAAAAAATTCACCAGTAATGCTACTAATCATTGAGTGATATATATTTTCTTCTTTTACGCAGGCGAAGAAGCTGGCAAAAGATAGTTTCAAAATAAACATGTTTATATTCAAGAAAAATCCAACATAGTTAAATAATAAAAACAAACAAAATATCTATGATATTTTCCTCTACGACAAACTGATTCTAAAACCCTTTCCAAACATAAAATAACTTTGTATTGTATCACATTGCTCGTTTAAATGAATCAGGCGCTTTCGTTCGGTAATAGAAAACCGCGTGGAATCATGTCCGGAATCACGGAATAACTGTGGAAGCCATGTTTAGTGGTTAAATCACGTGAAATTGTATTTTTTTCCAAACGGAAGGCTTTCTACCCTTAAAGTATCATACGGATATATCCCTGTTTAGGAGGTGTTTAGGATGTTTTATTTATTCTATGGATATTGGTAGATAGATAGAGAATTTTGGATTGTTTAGCTGAGTTTTTTTAAGTCTACGTGGAAGCTTGCTCCTGATTTTCAGGTGTAGTGAAATATCTTAATCACACTTCAAGTAATGATATTTATTTCACAAATGTTTTCTTTCTTAATTTTGCAAATAGGTAAACAGGTTTTAAAAAACACTTTTACACCTGTTTTCTCGTCAATTTGAAATACGTAGATGAGGCCGGTGTTTCCTAACTGACTACCCTGAATACCGAAACAAAATTAAAAATGTTGCATGCGTATTTCCTATATTACTATTTATTACAAGCTTTTATTTAGTTTCACCTGTCCCATGTTTGTCTGTCATCAAATCTTACAAATTAGATTTGATTCCCGATTACCGATTGACCTGAAATTTTGCATACATATGTAAATCAGATGACAATACAAAATTATTATGACTTGGAGCTGATCTGATGATGGAACCGGAAGGTGGCCGTAGGAACTCGGTAGTTAAATGACACAACCCCATCGAGTTTAGGCTCGTATGATTCGTCTTGACGGTTATTAATTATACAGATATACCGCGCTATAAAAGCTTGCTATGAAAAAAAGATTTTCATTAAAAACTTGTTTAATTAGCATCTTAGCATAGTCGGCCTTATAATGTTCCAACTGTTGGGACTCAGGCTTTTTCTTAGGAGAGAGAATGGTCCGTAATCCACCACGCGGGCCCAGTCCGTGTTGGTGGATGTCACATGGCTTCGAATTTTTGGTTCTAGGACTTGACAGTTTTCTAACGATGTTTTCCTTCACCGTTTTGAGAGCATTGGTGATGAAATAAATTACACAAAGTAATGTGGCTGGGTTTGAACCCGCGACCTACAATACATAAGTCGGGGCAGTTATCACTCGGCCTTTACTGGTCTCCATATACATGATGGAATATTGTTTACAATAAAGTAAAGAATATATGATTGTAGTTAATGTCCTATGTCCCCTAGATGGGGCAGAGGGCGTCCACAGTAATTCTCCATCGCGAACGGTCCTGAGCTTCACGCTTCACTTCGCTCCACGTCATCCCGATGCTCGCTGCTTCCGCCAACACGGTGCGGCGCCAGGTCTGACGCGGACGGCCACGCTTTCTTTTTCCTTGCGGATTCCAGTCCAACGCTTGCTTAGGTATGTGATCGGAATTCCTTCGGAGCGTGTGGCCAATCCATCTCCACTTGCGGCGCTTGATCTGGCGGTCGATTGGGATCTCGTGGCATTTTTCCAGCAGCTCTACGTTGGATATTGTCTCGGGCCAGTAAATTCCGAGGATGCGACGCAGACAGCGGTTGACGAAAACTTGGATTTGGCGTGAGATGTCCTTTGTGACCTTCCACGTTTCGCACCCGTAGAGCAGCACAGATGTTTTCCTTCACCGTTTTGAGAGCATTGGTGATGAAATAAATTACACAAAGTAATGTGGCTGGGTTTGAACCCGCGACCTACAATACATAAGTCGGGGCAGTTATCACTCGGCCTTTACTGGTCTCCATATACATGATGGAATATTGTTTACAATAAAGTAAAGAATATATGATTGTAATTGGTATCTAATGGGGCCACGCCGCCAATTTATGCTCAACGTTGTAAATGGCTGCCAAATATTTTTGTTTAATTTGCCGAAACTATTAATTACTTCAAAGTTTTGACTTCGTCGGCAGATTCTGTGCCGACCAGCCAATTATAATAAGTAAATGAATTCGTTTAATCAACGTTACTTTGCGTTCCCATTTCAATCTCGTTATTCACGATAATTTGTGTCGCATTTCTTTCTACGTTAAGTATTTTAGTATGACACTTAAGGCATGCCGAGATAGATATGATGGTACAATATGATAAAGGGTATCAGGGTTTAGCCGCTCCGGGCAAAGATAATTTTCGCCATCCTTTACATAAACAAAACAATATAAGTCATCTTGAAGTAGGTTGAAAGGTGGCACATAAAATTCTCAACCTGCCAACTCGTATGTAGATGGCTAAGTTGAAAGATAGGAATAAGTCAATTTTGAAACCCTTTAATTTTTGCCGCTCTGGGCTAATGACCGGCTTGCCCTCCTAGATCGAGCTCTGATTACGACTAAGCGTACCTAACAATATTTTTATAGAAATGCGTTATTGCATTATCGTTTTATACCAATTTATGTATTACTAGCTTCTACCAGCGACTTAGCCCACATCCCTCTGTACTTAGTAATAAAGTAGCATCTTATTGGAGAAAGAAATTTAAAAACCTAATTCAGTAATGTTTCAGTTTATTCAAAAACTATTAGATGGATTCGATCTAGAAGCAAAAATATACTCTAAATATAGTTAGCTCTAGTATAGTTTTACAAACTCAAAGAGTTACCGTGGCCCTCGCAAAAGGCACCTGAAAGAACGTAGATGAGTTTTAGTCAGTAAAAGTCTGATAATCCCTCTCACTCCATCAAGAGCCAGAGATAAAAAGCGAGAGAAACTAAATTGCTATGTTATGTTTTAGACGACTTATGTAACTTATATAAATGTAGATAGTTAAGAACTATTTTTATTCTAACAGTATTAAATATTTCCCACATATCTTGAGATGCAAGCAAGGCTATGTTACCTGACCTTTGTGAGTGAGGAGGAAATTGCCTTCATACTTAATGAATGCATTATGTATGATCAATAAGTATGAACGTAGGCGGTTCTCAAAGGTACGTCACGTAGAAAAGTAATTAGAAAGAAAATGTGCACGTGTATCGTGGGAATTCCTAAGTAGTTTTATTATTATTATTTTCCACAACTATCACACAACGCCGTCTAGTCCCAAGCTAAGCAGAGCTTGTGTTATGAGTCCTAGACAACTGATAAACATACTTATTAAGGGCCAAGCGCCCGAAAAGTGCCATAAAACAGTGATTTTCTGAGGCCTACTCCTCCGTAACGGCTAAGTCAATTAGTTTGAAAAAAATATATATTTCTTATAGATTCATGAACAATAATATAAACATTTGATTTTTTCGTGCCATTAATACTTTTGTCAAAAAAAAATATTTAGCAATTTCGCAACTTTTCGCAACTTTTCCCTACTCCTTCGAAACGGCTTGGACATTTAGAAACATTTTTACACATAAAAATTGGTGGTTAAATATTCTTCAAAGTGAACATTGCATATGTAAATCAATCAATATCTTGCAGAGAAAATGGATTTAAAGCGCTTTCCGGGCGCTGCTGGCCGCAAATAAATGCACAGATTTGCGTACTGCCGCCTAGGCGAGTGCGAGAGTTGCGTTCACATAATTTCGGTCAGATGGTTCAAGGGACTATACGCCTTAACCCCCGACGGAAAAAAGGGGTGTTATAAGTTTGAGATATCTGTGTGTGTGTATGTGCCCGTGGCATCGTAGCGCCTAAGCGAATAGACCGATTTTGATATGGTTTTTTTTTATTTGAAAGCTTTAATAGTAGAACTAATTAAATAGTAGACAACTTTAATAGTATAAAGTATAAGGCATTCCAATTAAGAAATAAAAGAAAGAAAACGTAGCTAAAGTCCTTTAAACTAGCCGAAATTAAATGGACACAACACTCGTACCCGCTCAGGCGGCAGTACGCGTATATGTCCTTACAATTCCGGGCGGCTCCGGCCCGGCCCGGATAGAGCCCCCTAACCTTTAATTCATTAAACCCCAAGCGAACGCCGGCGTTCGCGCACCTATTGTCTTTCTATTGTGTCTGTAATTTCCACGATCGAAAGGTAATTCATTTTCTTTGCGAAATATTGATTAAATAACTATGTTCAGTTTGAAGAATATTTAACCACCAATTTTTATGTGTAAAAATGTTTCTAAAGATTAAAGCTGTTTCGAAGGAGTAGGGAAAAGTTGCGAAATTCCTAAATATTTTTTTTAGACAAAAGTATTAATCACACGAAAAAATCAATACTTAGTTGATAATGTTGTTCATGAATCTATAATAAAGATATTTTTTCAAACTTATAAACCTGGCCGTTACTGAGGAGTCAGAAAGTCACTGTATTACGTCACTTTTCGGGCGCTTGGGCCTTAATCAGAATCCAGTTTTTCAATTTTGCTCATCTCTGAGTTCTTCAATTTTGCCCAATTCCTTGCGATTTGGTAACCGTCCGGACCAAGCCCAAGTCGTCGACGGCGCGCGCTGTTCCCGCGCGCCTCAAGGAGTTGTCAGCAACAGCAGGGGCCCAGCCGGGTCGAAGCCTACTGGGGCCAGGGTAATCCGAAAGGGCGCTCGAGCCCCGGTATGAAGGCTTGAAGGAACGGGATGGGTTTTTTAGTCAGTAAGAGTCTGACACTATCTCCCGCTCCGCCCAAGAGCGGGGGTTGTCATAAGATGATTTTTCCCATCGAAAAAAAAAAAAAAAAAAAAAATAGTCTGATGTGACATCACAAAATGGCAATCGATGCTATTCTTATTTGGAACGCATTGTAGCAAGTTGTTTTCAATGTGAACACGCCTTCTACATACAGAGAGTGTTCAAATATCGCGTGTGTGTTTAAGACACCGAAAAGATCTATGTCTGTCACGCGATTACATCTCCGAACACCCACTTCAAAGTTTTTAACAGCCCGTTTAAGCGAACCAGAGTTAACAGCTCGTTAAGCATTAATTAATTCGTTACAAAGGCGTGTTTCGTTATTTAATATTATTTTAACCTTTGGTTAGTTAATTACGATAATATCTGGCTTAGTGTTATTATGGTAAATAGGTCGGAGTTGGTACTCTTTGCTTACGTGGGCGATGACGTGATTCATAAGTTTGCTCTTTTGAACTAGCTTTTGCTAGCGATTTTGCCTGTGTGAAAGTAAGTTTCTCTGTACAAATTTTATATGAAAGAAGAGCTATACAATTTGACGGAACGCAGCTTTATAATTTTTTATTTGTATTTCCGATATTATTACGAACATAGTTCTCAATAATCGATCTAGCCTCAAAGACGAATAAGCAATTTTACTCTAATTAGTTAATTACGATAATATCTGGCTTAGTGTTATTATGGTAAATAGGTCGGAGTTGGTACTCTTTGCTTACGTGGGCGATGACGTGATTCATAAGTTTACTTTTTTGAACTTGCTTTTGCTAGCGATTTTGCCTGTGTGAAAGTAAGTTTCTCTGTACAAAATTTATATGAAAGAAGAGCTATACAATTTGAGGGAACGCAGCTTTATAATTTTTTATTTGTATTTCCGATATTATTACGAACATAGTTCTCGATAATCGATCTAGCCTCAAAGACGAATAAACAATTTTACTCTAATTTATACGTTATAGGTTTTGTTAAAACAGAAAATAAAGTCCTTTTGCACTTTTATACAAGTCCATAGTACTTTCTTCCCCACTCATATATGTATACAAAGTTTCATCTAAATCCGTCAAAGCGTTTAGGAAGAGTTAGGTGACAAACACACGTACAGAAGTATTGTAATAGTATATAAGTTTATACATATAGATTACGAAGTTATTTTTGTCTAAAGTCAGAGGGATAAACCGGCCTACTAATTAATCTACGAACTGAATGAAAATTTTGCGTAGGATGAACTCGTAAACACTATAAATAAGTTTGCCACTGACGTAGTGTTATCAATTTGATGTTAGTACATGTTTCTCCTTCGTGTTATCAGACAGCGGGTTTTATCGAAGATACTATGGCGTTCCTTATCAATAAAGTGCGATATTTATAGAACTATGATATCTTTGTTAAAATTTTGTTCTTTAGATATCGGAATAAGGTCCGAAAATTTTGAAAAGCTCAGTTTTTTTCATGTAAAATGGACGCAAGATGATAAAAAGTTAATAAATAAAAAAAAAACACAAAAAGATTTGGGCTCGTCCGGGATTTGAACCCGGGACCTCTCGCACCCTAAGCGAAAATCATACCCCTAGACCAACGAGCCAGCTGCAAGATACGTTGAAATAGTGTGTCTTATTAGACGTGAACATTAAAGATGTAGAAAACAAAAGAGAAAGGTATACTTACACGTGATTGGCTGGTTACCGCACCCATCCGACCAATACCGGAACAGCGATGTCGTAAAAATCACGCGTCGCGCGAAAGAGTGCGTGTTAAACATAATCACGCATGTAGGTCAATATATTCTTTGGTAAGTAGATTTATAGATTGACAATGATTTTTTTTAGGCAATACTATTCCTGCTGCTGGGCAAAGGCCGTCCCCAGGTCCTCCGTCATTTCTTTTCTCCGCCGCCTCAAAGATTTATTTAAAAAAATATTTTTATTTTTAAGAGATAAGGGAGAAATTGAATAGGTTAGTAAGTTAGTCGTCCAATTCTACATTTTATCAAGAAAACTTCCCTAAACCCGAATAAGATGTGTTTTCTTTTAGGAGCTAATTACTGAAAATGAAAATATTTAGAGATTTATTAATTTTTGTTTTTTACACTCAGGCCCAGAACAAATGATCTCATACACAAATATTGGTCCTGGGTGGGAATCGAACCCACGACCTCCAGCATAGCAGTCAGGGCCACTAACCACTAGTCCAACAATCCAGTTAATATGTAACTGCCATTTTCTGGTTATTAGCGCATGCTGTGCAGCATGCGAATTAACTATGTAAATATTGACTCGAAAATAGGTAGATAGGTATAGTTTAAGACCAAGGAAATAAATTGACTGTTTGAGTTTGAATTGCTTGTTATTATTAACATCAATAAAAAACACTAAAATGTTTTTCCTAACACGTAATAATATTTACCAGTCACCTAACGAGCTTTCATTTGTTATTTATTTCCCACATCGGACGTAATTTTAATTGGAAAAGGCTTTGAGCTTGCCTAGGTCTGTCAAAGGAATGACCGACAATCGACCGAGCCCTATCAAGTACCAATTAATATTCATTGAATATTTGAAAAAGGAACAGAGCCTTCCACATGTGTTGTTTCTCATAGACATTATAGAACTGGACCGTCACAAAATAAGGGTTTTCAGGAATATTTTTACGGCATCAGTGGGCGCCACTTGGGTCTTTTCTTTGAAAATATCGTCCATGTGACGTTGACGACAATTATTTTATATTTTTATAAATGTCGGAAAATATATACTTATTGGCTCTTTACTTATGAAATTGACGTTTTTTGAAACGGGTTGCTTTGAATTGTTATAAATCCAAAGATAGGATCTTTGGATTGACTTGGAATATGTGTTCAAATAAAGTTTATATTAAAGGTATGTTGTTCTTTTTTCCAAATGAGGTTTTTCTTCTACATAGAGATCTACTCTTTGGAACGTGCAATTTAGCTTCACTTTTCTTGAACTGACCGTTTGACTATTCAAAAGTGCCTGCAAATGTTCTATTTAAAATAAATGATTTTGATTTTTTTTTTGATTTTGTATTTTATTAGTTTCTTTATGTTTTGTATTTTCTGTAATATCGCAGTACTTATAACCATGAAAGAAAGAAGAAGAAAGAAAGAAAAACATTTTAATCACGCGAAAAAAGACGCAATCTTAAAACTAGCTAATAAACATAATTTATCATCAATCGATAGGAATGATATGCGTCACCTCCGCGCAAAACGGCCGCACGCTCAGCATAAAGCTGCGGCCTCTCGCATAGTGCGATGAGCTCACATCGCTGGTTTTCAGCGCGGGTCGGTCGCTGTGTCGATGTAAAGACGCCTGAACGGCGAAAACTAATAATATTAAGAGTTCCAACGTATAAACTATGCATTTCAAAGGGCAAGCAATATCAATGATGTATACCTACGACTTTCGATAAAGCCTTTCCATAAAATTGTTGATTTTGAAACGGGTTGTTTCAAAATCAACAATTTCATAGGTAAAAACCGAGATAACCGATTTGACAGGTGCCATTTTTCGTTTGAGGTTATTTACTATTTTGGTTGACCCGCTACAAACCACGGACATAATAATATTTACATGTCGGCTCAGAATGCCAACCAGAGCGCAAATCCTTTACAGAGACTCTATTTTGTGGGAGATAAGTGGGTAACGAGTAATAAGCAAACTGTTTCAGACTACGAGTAGGTAACTGATTTATTATGATGTAGGCTTTAGGTATTCACTTGTCAACGAGCCGTGAGACAGTCCCCAGACTTTGCATTCCAGGGCCTCCGTAACTCTTTTGCACAATCCGACAGCTCTGGGACTAACTGTCAAGTAGTGGGCAAACCCTCACCGTTTTCACTTAACGTTCAAATAGGGAATGCGCATTCCATTCTGTTTGTTTGATATGTCTGTGTTGGTTCATTTCTTTACTTGACCAGAGGCGTAGCGTGCACTAATTTGGACGTGGGCGAAGGCACATCAGTGAAGCTTTTTTCTTTCACAAATTCGAAAACGAGACAGTGACGCAACCCACTCAGTGTTCAACCACATCGTCGCTTACCATCAGGTGAATGAGTGGTCAAACGCGAGCCTATCAATTTAAAAAAATACTCTCGTTCTTAAAAGCCCTCGTTTGTCCGAGGCTCATTTGAATGTGAGGCCATGGGCGAGCCGCAAGGGCCCAATTCTCCCACGCCAAGCTACGCCACTGTCTTTGACATGCAAAAGTAGGTTACTTAGTAAAGAGGTTTTATTGAGACCGAAATTCAATATGATAACTGGCCTAGTGGCCAGCCTATGCCAAGCCATGCAATTTACACCTTTATTCCTATGAACATTATTATGGTCGATTTATCAATGTATGTATTCTTATCAATTTAGTCAATAACTTTTGTAGGTACCTAAAAGCATGAGTTATTAAGAGGAAATATTTTCATAAGTAGGTAGTACGTGTTATATTTTTAGTGTTATCTAAATTATTGGATAAAGTACATTGTATGGAACGTCCATATATGGATACTTGATAGAATTGAACGTACTGAAAGGTTTGGACTGGAATTCGTTATTGTTGTTCTAGAATAAGTAGGTACGTTTTTTTTTATAAAGGTACCATCGCGGTCATTTCTGCCTGATCACTTAAAAAAAAAATTCGCTCGAACCCTGCGGTGCTACGCTAAGCGAAACCCTTCGAAGTTTTCGTTTCGAATGCAAGCAAAAATGAACTTATCGGTGGTCAGGCGGAAGGGTCTTTGATGTTGCCTTGAATGGAGTACCTAGTTGACTTTATTTTTTTTTAAATTATTTTTATCTTTGTACTCTAAAGATACAAACAATAATAAAAAAAATGAGATTTTATCTGAAATCGAAAATTGAAAGAATTTTTCAAATCAGTTCAGTATTTTGTAAGTTATGATAGCCACTCACGTCCCAGTATACTTGCGCAAGTCTAGACTTGTGCAAACACATGTTATTTGAAAGTGACCAAAAACTGCGTAAATATCTTCCTACACACGTTCCAGTATACTTTTGCAAGTCTAAATTCGCGCAAGTATACTGGAATGTGTGTGGCTACCATGAAACCTAAACTGATGGAAGAAGAAACTGTCAAGTAACAGAATAGGATGCACACACTGAAATGTGACATCACCGACATTAGATTACGTGTATACAAAACAGATAGAGTGAATATGTTTTCACCCCGCCCCCATTCCTTTAGATTTCAATATTTCAATATTTGAAATGCTATTGCTGCTTCATTTGATAACGAATTTTACGGCTATTTCAGGAAAAAAGATTTTTTTTGGTGTTATTTATTGGTAATTATGAAATATGGTGCAAAAATAAATACGAGGATTTAAAAAAAATCGGGTTTATTAATTTTTTTATTTATTTCAAGTGAGCATACTAACCTGTACCCCTAGCCAAGTTGATAATCGGCAATCGTTAACGCTAGTAGAAAACTTAAAATGTACGGTAATGACGTCATATCAACGCTCAGTCACGTGGTCAGAACTAAAGTATCGGGGGCGTGGCCAACTCGTGAAAGCGAGCGTTCGACGCAAGAAAAACGGTTGTAACTTGGCTAGGGAGGCTGCTTTTTTACGGTTTTTTTTCGGGAAAATTTCCAATGACTTTATTTTCCAATGCTCTAGGGTGGAGCAAGAGGGCGTTTTACTGACTAAAACCACACCTGTATCCTTTACTTGCCCTTTATGTTCTAAAACTACGAGTTAACTTTTTAGAAATTCCCCGGTGCCCTAGCGGGTCTGACTAAAACCCACCTGTGTTCATTCAGATGTCCCTTTCATTCTAGAGTCACGGTCACTCTTTTTAACAATTTCCGAACTCAGAAGATAACTGTTCATTCTTATTTTGAAGCCTGACAGGTTATTAGTGGTAAGTAGAGAATAAAAAAGGACGATATGGATGCCTCATCAGAAGGCTTAAAGTCCCCTAAAATGCAATGGAAAGGGCTATGCTTGGGGTTTCCTTGCGTGATCGAATCAGAAATGAAGATATCCGCAGGAGAACTAAGGTTGCCGACATAGCACGAAAAATCTGTCTTCAAGGCTAGAGTGAATAGGCTCTTAATAAACTAGTGCGCCTCACCATCAACGATTGCATCACTGCTTACCATCAGGTGGCAATGGACAGGGCACATTGCTCGCAGAACAGTTGGTCGTTGGGGCGAAAAGATTCTGGATTGGCAACCGCGTACCGGAATGCAGCGTTGGAAGGTGGACCGATAACCTGGTGAAGGTTGCGGGAATCCGATGGTTTTGAGACGCACAGGATCGTTCATTATGGAGACACTTGGAGGAGGCTTATGTCCAACAATGCATGTATATCGGCTGAAATGATGATGATGATATGGATGCAGCATTGGAAGGCCTCCCTCAAGGTGGACCGATGACCTAATCAGGATTGCAGGAATCTGATAGATGCGAGACGCACTGGACCTGAGCGGTCCTGAGCGTCTCGCATCCTTATGGCCACACTCGGGAGAGGCCTATATCCAACAGTGGACGCCTTTCGGCTGAAAAATGATGATGGATGCTTGGATGGACGAAAGGTTCTGACTGGATTCTGTTATTGTTCTTTTGTAGAAATGTAAGAGTTTGCCCACTACACCGTATCATATCACGAGCTTGCTAAAAACGTGTCAAGCAAAAACATATTAATTGCATTGAAAAGTATGAGACATTTATCTCTACCTCCGTCACGCATGGAGCTTATCGGTGCCGACAAAACATTGTTTTCCAACACGCTGCGTGCATGTCACGCGATGGTGTTCGTTTTGGGCACGCCATAATTATGGCGGTAAGTTCCCTCTTTGAGTAGTGGCTGGAGTGGCAACACGGCGTTCTCACTTTCCACATGACGTCCTCACTGGACATGGCAAGTTCGGTAGGTTCTTGCATCGAATTCAAGCGGAAGAAACGCCCGGGTGTCACCATTGTGTGGACCGCTTGGAGGACACGGTGGAGTATAGGTATGCCCTGTCTGGGCAGAGCACCGCCGTGTCCTCATGGAGGCAATCGGCGGCAGCGACCTCTCGCGCCGGGCCCTGGTACAGGCTATGATCCGAAGCGAGGAGGAATGGCAGGCGGGGGTCTCCTTCTGCGAAGTAGTAATGGTAGCGAAGAAGAAGGCCGCACGAATGAGGGAACGAATGTCCTCATGCCCCAGCCGTTGTGTTTCTGACCTCAACTACCAGTCACGGTAGACGTGGGCTTGCGAACGTCGTCAAGCAATGGGTAGCTCGCCATCCGCCCGTCCGGTAATTGACCGGATCGAGCCCAGTCGTCAACAGTGCGTACTGAGCCATGCGCTCCTCAAAGAGATGTCATTAAACCGGAGGGGCCTAGCAGGGCCGATGCCCGCTAGCTAGGGCCACAGGAATTTCTGAAAAGGTAACCCGTAATCCTAGAACGCAAAGAGCAACTGATAGACCCAGATGTGGTTTTAGTCAGTAAAAGTCTGACACGCCCAACCAGAGTCATTGGATGATGGTGTTGGTTTGAAACGAAACGGTCTACAGGGCATAGTACCTAGTCTGCACAGACAGCTAGTCCGTATGTTTCTTTCCCTGCTTAATATGTTCCTTGGATTGTTATGGTATGACACGGTGTCATGTTTTTTGTTTGAAATGGCACCATATATTTGACAAAGCTGGTGGGACCACCTGATGTTAAGTGGTTACTTTTTCCTGTTATTAGTGTAATATCCCGCCAGTCACGTTCACTTGTCACTTGTCACATTGTATTGCGCTCTGCGCCTGTCAGTCACGGGAAAAGTTAACAGTTTTTGTTTTTCCCGACTTTTTTTTGATTAATTTCGAATTGCAGCAATGTGAGCCTGTTCCGGTTCGGGGCTGTAGTACCTACTCGTACTAACACTTGGGGGTAAACATATTGGCTCGTTACGTCACCAGCGGCTAGGGTCAACACGTGTGCTTCCGTGAAAGGCTTGTATGCAACTGTCAACTCCCACCACCTGTATACCTGAGACAAGTATACAAATACTACAGAGGCCATGAGGGGCCAAATACAACTGGGTATAAATAATACCTTTGGATAGCCCCTGATGGGAAAACCTAACACTTCACTGATGAAAATAAAATCTAACTCTTTCACTTACGTGGAGTTCTCTCGCAGTCTTCAACACACATTTTTTTAAAAGAGTAACCATGGAGTTTCCTTGCCGGTTCTTCTCCATAGGAAACGACCAATTTGGAACCGTCCACTAGCTTCTGACGTTTTATAAGTGCCCATGTAGGCCTATGTGAAATAAAATATTTTTGATTTTGATTTTGATTTTGATGATGACTAATATTATAAATGTAAGTGTGGATGTTTGGATGTCTGTTACTTAATCACGCAAAAATGGCTGAACGGATTTGGATGAAATTTGGCATGCATATAGCCTTTGACATGGAAAAGAACATAGGCTATCTTTTATCCCGATTCCTTAAGTACCTAATGTCACGCGGGCGAATAATAATAATAATAATAATAATCATTTATTTTGCTAGAATATTACAAACATTGTCCGTCATATTCAACCATTATCAGGTGTGCAAAAATGTCACATAATTTTAAGACGCAAACGCAATAAATTATATTATATAACAATTTCCAATTAGATAAATTAATTTTTTCAATAATAATTTAAAACAAATGATGTCGACACAGATGCTATACAAATAATAATATCAAGTTAAAAACTATACCGTTAAAAACTATACCGTTAAAAATGTCAAGGTAGTCACTATACAATTACATATGTCACCTAGTAAAAAATGTACTGATTAAAATGTCAAGATAGAAATTATACAATTAAAATGTCAAAGTAGCCACATTACCATTAAAAATGTAAATAAAAAAAACATGTAATGATTAAAATGCGAAGACGCGGGCAAAAGCTAGTAATAGATATAATATATTTCAACAACTTTCACACAACGCTATTTAATCCCAAACTTAGCAGAGCTCGCGCTATGTGTACTAGACAATGATAAACGTACTTATATACAGTACGTAGGGTTCTGTCACGCGTTAGACGTATTAAATCATTTTAATTTTAGGACTACTTATTACTTTCATAATCTACACTAATATAATAAAGAGGTTAATTTTGACTTTTTGTGTGTAGGAGGTAATCTCTGAAAGTACTGGTCCGATTGCGATAATTTTTTCACCGATAAAAAGCTGCTTTATTCTTGCGTGACATAGGCTATATTTTATGTACGCGGGCGAAGCTGCGGGCAAAAGCTAGTATGTAATTATAGGTATCTCGAATGAAGTAAGTCGCTACATATAACTTCAGTTCAATTTTTAGAGTCGTAGGTAAGCGCTGCCGACGGCGGAACTTACAAGCGGGCGCATTTTGCAGGCTCACAGCGACACTAAAAAAAAACTTGCACTTAATTAGAATAAGCGCCCCGACAGATTTAATACCTCTAATTTAACGCACAAAAGCACCAAATCTTAAAAATAATCACACACACAATTATATATCGTTCTCAACCGTCGATCTTTGTTATTCGACGCTGCAATCTCCGTCACATACTGATCAAAGCACCCGGATGTGCGGAACAAAAATGCGGTACGCGGTACCAAGCCAAATCTTTCATCTTACTTACATGTGTGTCATTTTTATGTCACTAGGGCCACGAGGGTTAGGGGGCCCCGCATAATGTCGATGACATACAGTGTCGACAAACAACAATTTCTTTATTCATGTCATCGTTCC